>OY482664.1:53312466-54752163 GCA_960531205.1 Andrena bicolor | reverse complement strand
AAAGCCCCTAACGGACAAAAGAACAAAACGGACATGTCACTGCCCATTCTCGGCGGTGGATCACTTTCCAGCGGAAGTTCCCTAGTGACGATATCTTCCGTCGCAAATTCAGATCCCGATCCTGAGTTTCCTAATAACGCGGGCGGATTCGGCAACAGCACGCACGGGAACGAGAGATGGTACGAGACCATCCTTCAAGTAGCGGTGCCCTTCTTCATCGCCGGGATAGGCACCATCGGGGCAGGTCTAGTTCTCGACGAGGTTCAGGTACGTTTTTTATACGGTCGAGTACATACATAATAACGATCACGACGAACGGCCGTCACCTAGGCTAGATCGTCTGTAAAATCAAAAACCCGTGCCCGCGATCGTAAATCACGTATTTTTCTCACAATCGTTTCTCTTATCGATCGCGCGCACACTTCACTTTTATTGACAGAAGATAATGCCAAACGTGCGACACGGTCGTTTTTTATTTATCGCATCTGTACATTCTATTTGTCGTAGAAATGACGTACGTGTGTGTGTGTGCGGCATGGCTACAGAGCAACACCGGCATAATCTCAAGAATCTTTTACATAAATACCGTCGCACCCACCCTCCCGCTCGTCCCGCGGTACAAATGTTTGCGAACCAAAGATTTTATCGGCATTCACTAATGTAGAAATTCTTGAAATCTAATTTACATTCCTAGTCGCATTCCGTTCGTAAGAATTCTCCCTTCGCCGTCGGAGGATGGGGAACCTGGCTCCCCATACCCCGTCCCTCCCCTCGTTTAATTAAATGCCCTCTCTGTTTTAGAACTGGCCAGTATTTCAAGCGGTTACTCAATTATTAATACTGGTGCCCTCTTTACTAGGGCTAAAGGGCAACCTGGACATGTGCCTGGCCTCCCGCTTGTGTACGCAAGCGAATCTCGGCAATATGCACTGTTTCCGGGAAATAGTGAAAATGATTATCGGTAATATCGCGTTGGTACAGATCCAGGCGATCGTCGCGGCTATTTTGGTATCGATTTTCGCCGTTGTGGTTGACGCGATAGTGAGAGGCAGCGCGTACAGTTTCAAGTGGGAAAATTGTCTGCTGTTGGCTGCATCTAGCGTGTCCACCGCCACCAGTTCGTGCTTCATTCTAGGTACATAAATCGTTATCAAACGTCATTGTGCCAGTGATTGTACTTGGTTTCTCCGCTATAAACTTGCAAACACCCATTCATCGACTCCCGTCGATCTATTACAAACGACGATTTTTCGATTCTTCCACCACGCTTTATTATATGCAGTAACATTGCGATATAAATGTAGCTTCATGCTTTTGCATTAGTTCGTTGCTCCAATTTACTTTCTCTCGTTCTCTTTATTAACGATCTTTCCAACAGATTTCGTAATGATAGCCGTGATTATGGTATCGTACCGATGCAAGATGAACCCTGACAATTTGGCCACACCGTTGGCAGCGTCTGTCGGGGATGTCGTGTCAATTAGCGTGCTGTCGGCGATCGCATCAGCGTTGTTCAGCAGAATGGAGAATGAGCTGTGGATACTGGGCGTCGTACTCGGCTGTTACATTTTAATTCTGCCGTTCTGGATCTACGTTGTCCTTAAGAACAAATACACCAGGAACGTTTTGACATCCGGATGGGTTCCCGTTTTATCCGCCCTACTTATTAGTGGGTTAGTGCGTACAATATTGAATCCCATCCTTATCGGCATTAATACGACGATTAAACCTCGATGCAGCTCAAGTGTTCGCATTCTGACGCAGATTCGGCGGCGTGATTCTTGATCAAGTCGTTAACCGGTTTAAAGGATTCGTGATCTTCCAACCCATCATAAACGGAATTGGCGGCAATTTAGTTTCTGTACAAGCATCTCGAATCTCAACGTCGTTGCATCAGACGACGATTATGGGGATATTACCGCCGCGTACGAAAATGTGGGTTGCCCCGTGGACAGCGCTCTTCAAAGGCTGTAAGTTCTAACGGATGACGCAAGATTAACCAATGTTGCTATTGCTATACTTTTCACGCTGTCACATTCCCATAATGCCGTTCGCTTTCGTTATGCAGCGCCGTACGCTAAAACAGCGAGAATACTCATTTGCATGGCGATGGTCGGTGAACTAGTCTTCATTTTTCTCGCCGATTACATGAAACACGGGACATCCACGTTGCACGTGTACTTCGTGGTCTCTTATCTCGTGGTGGCTGTTTTTCAAGTAAGTACAGCAGAACGAGCGCATCGCCTACAGTGCGAACGCGAAAAAGTGAAAGGTTCGAGCGGCCGCGAGTGGAGTAGAAGTAAAACGATTTTTTTTTCTTTTGCATTCTCAGGTAATGTTGCTGCTTTACGTGGCGCACATAATTATTCACGCCATGTGGCGGCACAAAATCGACCCGGACAATTCGGCCATTCCGTACCTGACGGCTCTGGGCGATCTCACGGGAACATTGTTCCTGGCCGGGGCATTCTGGTTCCTCTCGAGCATACATCAAGAAATCTGAATGCAATTCCCCGGGGACCCCACGGTACAGCTGATGTCGCGAAAATGAAGCGCAACACAAATTGCGTTACTAACGATCCTTCCGCGATGGTCGCACGTGCATTTGAACGGCGGGCGTTAACTCCCGTCGATAAGACGAGAAACCTGTGTCAAAGAAACAGGGCGAAAAAAGAGAGGATTAATTGAGACGGCGGGTAGTGCTTCGTGGAAACGGGTACAAGGTATTTTTGCGGAACGATGTAAGTGATCCGAAGCGGACAACAGATAAGGTTTGTTTTTTTTTCCCCATTAAGGGAATCTCTTAATGGTACGATAGTCGCGTTAATTAGTTGTGTCGCACATGTTATACACAGTAACATTAAAAAAAAAAAACGTCGCTGTACTCGAAATAGGTACTCCCTGGCGAGAAGAACAAAGCATAGCAACACTAATTCTGGATATAACTAGATGCGTGTGCAGTATTTCGTCGTCGATATAATTTATTGTGATCTTTTTAATGATCATGCGATCGCCATTTAACGTCAGAAACTGAACGACGACCGTAAACTGACCGGCGCGCAACTTACACCCAGGAGATGTTTCATCTTTTATTAGTTTCTTTTTAATGTATGCAATCGCGCCTGTCAACAGAATTTAAAGTATTTTAAATGTATTAATAGTATATCTGCATGCACTGTACTCTCAACAGACTCTTATCAAGTATGAACAGAAGACCTAGTCAGTATTTTAACACTGATCAATAGCTGTATTATAAAATAAAAAAAAACAATGAAATTATGTAGAGAAGAATTTGTACAGTGGCATGTATTTTTTAATAGTGAGATTACGATTAAAATTCTCAAACACAGTGAAAGGGACAATGCTTGATAAACGTAGGGAAAATTAACTTCAAACTATTTTATGATAATTAGAAGTTACATGCATTTTTTATAGCGATCAAGTACTAAAATAATAGACAGCTAGTATTGAGTATGCTGCAACAAGACTTCAATTCCCCTAAACAATCGAGCCAAGCGCTAGCTGATATTTGGAACAATCGAACTGTGTATATTACATTCGGTAACAACTTGTAATAGCTGTCGCCGTTTTTGTAATAACACAGTGTGCTCCAGCTTCAATTATGCAACTAATTTAGGCAATGCGTTTACTTGTAAAGCGAACAATGTTGAATTTGGTCCTGTAGGTAGCTCCATAAATTGTAGATAATAATAAATTATTTTGTATAGCGTTCTGTGATTTACAATGATTACCTCTTGTCACAACACATTGTGAAACATTATATTCCTTAAATAAAATATACAACTTTTGAACTGCGCTTCTTATATCCATTGTCAAAGAACGATAACACGTATCGAACCGTTTAAAATCATATTGCACAAGCAACTAAAGCGTACGTTTGTTTCATGTACCTTTTAATTCTTATTCCACCTTCCATATCTTTGCTAGATTATAATATAAAGAGGAGAATGGAGAAATATTTGAAGACTATACCGAGACGATAAACTTTTCCTTAATATACTATGTATTACTATTCTAAAGCACAAAACTAACATAACCTAATCAACTTGCCCGAATTCATAAACTTTTTTGCATTTGTCACGTTAATGTATGTATACAGAATTAATCTCATAATGTATAACTCCAAACTTTGATTAATACAAACGTATACCGACGTTTATGTTATGACGCGATGTTTGCAGAAGGCTTAATACTTCGATTGAGCAATGATACATTCGCACACTTAAGGTTAGATATTTTACACGCAAATCTAAACGGGATTATGCAGAGCTACTAAATAAGAATACTAAATAAGAATTCTTACGTAACTATCGGTAACTATTCTACAAGTAAGCAGACCCGTTCCAAGCATTAAATGAATGCATATCATCGTATACAAGTTTTCAATGCTTGACCGCCATTACGTCAAAGCACAAAAAAGAGCGGGAATTTGATATTCTAACGGGGACGATATGATTTCCTAGAGGATTGTTAATGGTATCTAATTCGTAGCATACGTGAATTAACTTAATGTCAATGGACATTAAGCTTGTCTAAGGATAATCAAACCCCGGCAGTCGGACTATGTTTGAAAGGGTCGTGTCACAAAAAACGTATAAATTTGACTCGTATTATCACCTTGATCATGCATTATTGTTACATACAGGTAATTATAGCCACAGGACATTATAATGAGATAACATTCATGGTCAGTAAGATATTCTCTACTCACCCATAATTTAAACAGGATCTCGGACCAATTGAAACGCAATGGTAGCGTCATAGCGTACGTATTCCTGCGAAAGAAAAGCATAAATAATAATGAATTGGCAGGAAACTATTGACAACATCAGCTCGTGGTGAACGTGGACGTGCCTTAGAATGAAGAATATAACAAGTGAACGCGCGTAGGTCAAGATTTTATTCCTTCCTTATGATTTTATAAGTAGCAGCGGCAAAACGAACACGCATCCCGGCACTCCGAGGGACCACTGTTCGTGCGCATGCACTGTTGCGCAGCGATTGGTCATTCAGGCGCGGTAATTTCAAAGTAGCGTGAAACCCAGTCGCATCGCGTTCATCGAAATGAAAGTTCTACCGTGTCCCCGTGCGAGTCCTTACGAACCTTCGTAACTTGGTCTCTGCAGGTGGGGTACAATAACAAGAAGGGGGATGCTGGAACCTACGCGCGACATTCACCCGAGACATTTAAACTGGAACAGTTGCTGGTCGCGGCCGGGAGACGCTACACGGGTTCCGTTTTTGGGAATCCACGTCGCCGGAAGTTCTTTTTAACGCGACCGTGTGCCAGTGTGAAGGCGACGCACCGACTTGGAGTAAATCGAACAGGAGTGATCGAAATTCCTTAAGAGCTGACCGCGAACCTTCCAGCGATGACAATGGTGGGTGACTACTCGTTGATGAATGTTTAATGAGACATGTTTTCGCCATGCGTACACGTACATGTAGAGGTCTGTATAGTGCCGGGGCATGTAATTACTTGCTCAACAATATTTGACACTTTTAATGTGCAATTTAACACCGGTGAGTGTATATACATTAGTTTTTATACAGTAAAACAGATCTTGTTTACATCGTATCCAGGATTCGTGCTACTTAATCGGGTGCGATACTTGACTGGGTTAATTTCCATAAAGATCCTCGTTGACGTAATTGAACGCCGACATTGTTTCCGTAGCTGACACAACAACGGCGAATGTAGAACAACGATTTTCTTACAGTGCCGTTAATTACTTTCGTTCACGCGACGTAAGATACCGATGCAATCGTCTAATGCGCAACACTTTGCGCCTTTAATCCTTGCTTGCCTATCGCGTGCAACGGATAATTCTTAAAAAAAAAAAGTAGATTTAGTCGACTCGATGACGTCAATGATTTCTGCTATCTGATTCCTTTTGTGTCTCGCCTTGTCCGTTATAATAGGATCGGTAACGTGTATTTCCGAGAGATGCTTAGATACGTCTCCAGGGTAGTGGCAAATGACGTTTCCTAAACGAGCATTTGCTCGACGGAACGGTGCCTCTATCGGAGCTGTAGGTATTCACGTGGGTGTTGGAAAATTCTGCGCCGCATCGTCGGTATTGCATTTCGTTTCGCTATCTCACAATGGAGGCAGAATTAATAGGAGCCACCTCTACTCGCGAGTGAAGGTAAGCGGAAAGGAAGGCGAAAGGGTGGTTTGACACGCATCGTCGAGCACGCGAGTGTGTTTAACCGTGTCTATCTTGGGTACAATGACGTTCCGTTAAGCGCAAGTGCACTCTGTCTGTGTGTGAGGGTAATGAAAATGTGCGATCCGGTTTCAATCGCGATATCGTTGCGTATTAGATCAACAGAGATCGGAGAGAACGTGCACACAATGCACCGCTCGGTCGATATTTTATTAGCAACTGGTCGGTTGATAACCGGTAGCATTCCGCAGGAGCAAATATTATGAACCGACGGGATTTTCAAGGTACTGGTCAACGATGCGCGCCTCGGGAGAGCCGTGGAGCGCTGAATGCTTAATCGCCTGCAACGAGGAACGATGAAACCTAGGGGCGTTAATTTAAACGACTTCTCCGCGGGAACAGTGGGTATTTACATTTATTCACGCGAATTAGTCGGCTATTCCCGGGCGCGGAGGTTGGCAAGAGGCTGGCGTTTCACCTAAAATATGAACAGCATTTGGACGTTTACTTTCTACGGACGTTCGCGTTCGAATGTACAACGGAGTGGCGAAATCATGAATAGATATCTATGTAATCCTTTGCAAGACGCGCCGCGCTGCGAGTCATGTATGAGCGAACCAATTCACAGTCATCTATTGCGTACATCTGCACAGGCACACGTACACACTACTGCACGCGCTACCCGAGGATGTTGCTGGAAGGATGATTCCATGATCGCTTTCAGATTCGCCTTTGGAACTCGCTCGCCGCGCCAGACGGCCCGTGTCGTAGGATAATTGTTGACTCCGGTGGACATCGGTTCCGCGTGATAACCGCTCCGGTAACATCCGAGCCGCTTGTCTAACAGTTTGCCTAGCACCGCTCGATGATGTATATCGCAATGACAATGATACACGACTCGGGGCTGCAAACAAATCACTCCCGCGGAGATTCTACCTCGAGTCCTTATCTCTGCACACATCTGTAATGAGATATACCCGGGTATGCCAGCCGTGGGCTGTGATTATCGTTTATAGCCACCGGATTATCAGACTGCATTAACAGCCACCGCGGCGAGGTTGCGATTAATAACGTTCGCTAGATAAGAAAAGCGAATACCCTCGACGTTCACGCAGTTCCGGTTGCCTGACCGGCAGGACCAGCCAGACAATCAGAATTTCGCAAAGACGGCTCACGTTCCGCGCGGTCATCCGTCACGATGCAACGTATAAATTTAGTATCCGTGTACCTTGACCCAGATCTGTATTATAGTAAGGACTTTCTATGGTAAATTTGGACAGTGGTCCTTGGAACGCAGATATGTGTATTTCGAATTACCTCCGCGTACGAGCTTGGGAGAATGGGCCTTATTTCTGTTAAGCGATTGAACGTTTCAAGATTTTAATTACAGATGAAAGCGATGGTCTTCCTGGTTGCGATAGGAGCAACTGGAGCACTGCCCCTCGCGAAGGTACACGTGAAATTTGTTTCCCCTCCTCATATCTATGAGCACGGTATTACGACAGATGGTTAGTGGTTAAATCCATTTACACCGCATGCCGTTCAAGAGTTTTGCGTCGTCCTCGAGTAAAATGAATTCTTATCTCGCAGGGGATCGAACGATCGACCAGAAATCATTCGTCTCTATCGGTAGAAGAAGTGCAACAGGAGGTTCGAGGGAGTATGGTACGTCGATCGTACTATTTGCAATCGAAATATTTGTTAATTAGAAATTCGTAACGGCCGGTCTATGTACTTTTATAGGGCAACGTCTACGTTCAACGAATAATGCCCCTTTCTACATCAAACCGGAAAACGCTGAATCTCTGTGGCCAGTGGGTGTTTTTATTCCGCCGATAGATATTAACGATCTTGGGTACAGCTCGCACGAAGCAAGACACACGACGCCTGACTTTTCCAACGGACTTCGTAAGAATTTTTTTCCAAAGCAGGAACCATCTTTCACACGGCACTTCTAAGAAGCGATCTCAGTTTGCTACTCGATAAAATTACAGAATATCATGATCCGTATCTGTTGACCGGGGAAAAGGCGATGATAGCGGTGAAATACCTTTACGGCCAAGGTGAATTATTTTACGACGATATTCCACACGAAAGGGCGCTTCTGAGAAATCAAGAAGAAAGAAAACAAAACGGTCTCCATGGACATATACTGAAGAGCTTAAGACCTTCCTCTCCGTTCTATAGGAAAGCTTGAAACGAGGAGGCTAATAAATGGTCATTATTTATTTGCCAGTTTGCTAACGAACGTCGCATCTTGGCAAACGGGGCAGGCAATACTGGATGCCAGCCTCTCCTTTTTAACGCGAGGCATAACATTTAAAACATTCTTACGCATACTTTTTATCGCACACCAAGTCAAGTTTTATACATTTCTGCGATTTCTCTTGTACCTCGATGTTCCATTAACAATTAAACAACCACTTTCCCTTTATCGCATGGCTCCGTTTCATACCACAAATTCCAAAAGCAGATTTAATTAATGTCGCGCTCGTTCGCTGCGTTGGAGCTCGTGAATCACGGAGCAGTGTACAGAGCAGATGTACTGGAAATATATGTAAGTACCATTGTCCTATGTTAATGGTCTGCGTTTAACGCTTTCGCAAGTATGATTGACACAATTTGCAATTGCACGCAGTTGGTAATACATTAAAATATCATTGCTGCTTCTCGTTTAACACTTCCCTAAAGTTTATTACGTAAAAGGCGTACACCTCGGTTACATAAAATACAAAATCATAAATACAGGTATACATATTACGTTTCTACAGACTTTCCTCGTCTAAAATTATTAATAAATTTACATTCTTCAACGCACTGGTTATCCTCGGGAATTAAATGTATCGCGTCATATGCAGGCACGAAGGAACTTTTTATACAATAATATACATTCAATGAAGTCCTAGCAATCTTAAACGGACCATCGAAGTAGGGCACAAAACGTGGCGAAAATCAAGCCAGTGGAGATGCTTAGTCCTGTTGTTCCGTTGCACAGGTCCCCGAAGCAAAGGCACATGTACACTTTCTTGTAATTCCAGACGGTATAGGCGCATCTCTCCTCGCCGTCGTCGGGTCCCCGTTGAAAGCAGAGCCTTTGCGTCGCGGTGCCATATTCTGCGGAATAAAATGTATTTAAGTTGCAAAATGATTTTGCATAAATTTCTATAGAATCTGCTAGCGGTGTTCTTACCGTTGTTCAAGCCATGCCTTTCAATTATTTTGCCGCACCAGCCGGACGCGCAAGGGACAGCATCTACACCCTTTTCCATCTCGATCTCCGTGGAGTTCATAGTGAAAGGATCCTTGCACGATCCTAGATCTCCTCTCGATCTACAATTCACGCATCTCCGTAGCACTCCTAAAACGGAGCATCGATAAATTAAATCACCGACTTCGATCGCGAAAGCCGCGAGGATCGATGCATAGATCTCTGTTTCGCGAACGATGCCTATAGGGGCCCTAATACCCTCGCGCCACTGCATGGAGAAAATAAATTTAATAACGCAGCACTTTGCGAAAAGGATGAGCTGTCAGGTATGCAGTGAAAGTATGACATTGCCGACAGTGTGCACACACACACACACACGTATGTAAATATATATATAGATGCAATCTTTGTGCACGGGAACTCACCGGTTGCTCTCTGAAGTAGAACCAGGCAAAGGATTGCGAGCAGCACTGCAGCACTTGTCCTAAAACTCATTCTACCGTGAGTCCGTTTTGTAACTGTAGTTTATTTTTAATCGGTCCTCTCACTCGTGAACAGCCTTAAACCCTACGGAGAGACAGGAACGATGGTACACGGCCATTTTGGAACTAAACTATGACTACGAGATGCGGACACGTACTCCATGCAGTTGTCCCTCCCAGACCCTCCTTTCACTTCGGCTACGTTTAAGGTCACCGCTTGCTCGAGAGGATCGGACAGAGGGAATCGCTTCAGAAGGGAGCGCTCGGTCGGTAAATAAACGCGGCGCTACGATATTAATTCGCGCACGATCAGAGAAAAATGAAGCAACGATCAGTGCAGTTCGCAGCATACTGTATTTATCAAATTGCGGACATTGCTCGAGTGAGCAGGTTCAATCGAGCAACGCTATTTCATCTTCCCCCATCTCTCCTTCCTCTTTCTTTTTAGTTGACACACCCCCGGGACCGATCACGTCGAATTTGTGCCTCCTTCTGCACGTGTAAATCAAGCCGGTGCAGTAGCAAAGCGAACAGAGCAGGAATATGAAGCCCAGGTATCCGAGATGTCGTAAGAACTCTGTTACGTTAGAGAAATGGGTATCACGCCGATAACACACCGTTGCTAATCGTTTAATGAGAATCTCACCTTGCGTCAATAGCCTGGTCTTAGGAATAACGATAACTTTCAATTGCATCATGCTTGCACTGTCGATGTAGCACGTGTAGTTCCCTTGCTCGTTGATGGAAACATCTGAGTAGGCGCGTTTGCACAGAGAAATTTGAGATATGCTAAAGTGGAAGGTGTGATTTTTCTGCCCGAAGTACATAAATTAAATATTAAGCCATTAAGCAATAGAAGAAAAATGTTTGAAATCATGTTTGTAAGCAAAATTGTCAAAGGTGTTACACCTTGCCCTGCGATCACTCAATTGTCCTCCCTAAATGTACCTTCAAGGAGCTTAAGAAATTACTTACTGTTTCATACTGAACTGCATCGCATTGTACATGGTTATTATAGCTGTTTAAATCGAATGTCTAACCAAGCTAACAGTGTCCATCAGAATATTGATTTATTGGGAATTCCCTAGCATCTTTGAGATGCTCTCTTGAAGGTATTCCATAATTTTTATTCTATAATTTGTCACTCTTTGTTCATTTTTTAAATTGCTATATACACTCTCTCTTGTTTCTCTTCGAATTGGATATTTTGTCATATATGTGTTATGTCTCCCCGCATTATTATCTCTTTGTACCAAAGGGTTTATCCCGTGAATAGCAATAATAAAGAAATAAATAACAACCTATCAGGTAAAGCGTGCCGAAGGCGTCCACTATCACGCGGGCTTCCTCGTCCAATTTGCGGAATGACCGACGGACACCTTTTTCTAATGTTATCGAATCTTTCTTCCACGACACCTGCACGCCCAGGCTCGATCTACAATAATTTGACAGCGTTCTACCAATTACCCAACGGCTGTTTAACACTTAAATTACTCTGGGCAAATGACAGTAAGGTAGGCTCCTTCCGCAAGCACGTATCGCTTCGCGTATCTGAACTTCCAACCCTTCTTTTTCTTCGCGTGTACACACTTCTTGCATGGCTCTTTTAAAATAAATTCCGGCACATAGTGTACCGCCGTTCCCACACCGGGGAATTCTTGTTCGAGTAGGATGGATCTTGAACACGATACCATACAAAACGATGTTTAAAACCTGTATCTACTATTTTATAGGACTCTGATCCATTCGCTCACTTGCAGGGTAACGTTGGAGATTTTTGGAAGAACTTGTATACGGACGAATCGCTCTTGCCTTGAATCGTCTGTAACAGCAATGCCAGCAATGCTTCGAATTATTAAGAGGCAGATAATCAGATTATAGGACTCGAGCTTACAGCCTCTGTTTACATAATAGGAACACCTTGTTGAGGAGTCGTATCGTGTTTCTTACCGTGTTCATTGATCGCTTCAATCGACACATTCCTAAGCTTGACCTATATCCCCGATGACCTATGCAATGTTCGCACGGGCCCCAAGGTCCCCATTCAGAAGTCACATGCAGTATTACTCCGACTTCTCGAATTTCAGCTAACTCCGACATTTGAGACACCTAACGTTAAACCGCATTCGATGGATAAGCAATGAAGGGCGCGCGTTTCGCTAGCGACGCGAATCAACGCTAACAGTCTGTTTAATAATCTTACAGCAAATCGCGTGGTAATCGACGCCAGGTACATTTCGCGATACTTGTCCCATTCGGTTATGTTCCCTTGCTCCGTGTGTACCGCCCCGAATTCTTTGAAAATTGCTATCGCAAAATACGCTTATCGTTAGTTAAAACTAATCGCGCACCTAGAGTCCGTTAATGTCGAATGGGAATCGGCGAGAAACGTTACGTTCGATTCTGTAGTTGAATTTATTCTCGACTTCCTGCCCTTCTTCGCCGTGGCACAGGTAAATGCCCGCGTCCGCGACCTCGAGATCTTTAATAACTAAGGACATGTCTGGGGTCGTGTAGATTCTATTGTATGACGCGTTATTGTCCATCCCCAATGCGACCACTTCCTCGGGTTTCTCTCTGTATCGATCCTGATAGTACCAAATTTTCGACTGTCTCTCTTCTTTGTCGTTACTGTTCGGTGAAATAAATACAGCAATGAAATCGTTTCCATCGTCCGCGAAATTACCGCGTCGTACCAAAAACGGCACTCCATCGCAACGATCGCATCAACCTCGGCGCTGATGAGCAGATACTCGTCATTTTCTTCGGAAGTTATTAATCTCTGCTGGTCCCTACAATACTTGGTAAGGGCTACCGATTTGTCGATCGAAACGATCTGATTCGTTCTCACCGACGAAATAATTAATAACCAAAAGTAAATTGCTTGCAACATGCTCGGTTTTAGATTAATATCGAAGTGAATTATTACTGCAAACTTCGGGGCGCGTTGCGTAAGTTAATTTAGCAACAAATGTAATTCGTGTATCGAAGAACGCTGTATGCGTGGGTGTAAGAATAGACAATTTCGTTGTTACGGTATATTTATTGGACATTATTAGATTCCTTCGACTGATCCTTTCTTATTTCAATTTCATAGTAACATCTGCCGCGAACAGCTTTAACATACGTTCAAAAATTCCACGTGCACTCGTTTCGCTGTTCAAAAGCGATTTCTAGCCAATCATAGAGTTTGGAACGGTGGAAATGAACCACTAGCGAAATTCACCGCGAAGCGGGCGAGCTCGACGGAAATACGTACCCATGATGCATCATTGATAGCAACATGGCGGAGATGATTGAAAGTGAGTAAAAGTTAACTTATTCTTCATAGAATTAATATAATCTGGAGTAATTATATGCGAAAAGTAGCTGGACAGGAAAAACAAATGTTTCGAACTCTGCGGTATCGGTAGATAAGATCGTTCTGGAGGACGTTTACGGAGTTACAGTTGGTGTTTTAATTGCGCTCAGAAAGGTCTGGTTTAAAATTTCAAAAATGACCAATACACAATTCAAGCGGGACGGCGAAGTTCTTTACCGTTTAAGGCTCCGTATACCCAACGATCCTTCCGAGGCGAATACTTTCTAATATGCTTCACAATCTTCGTAATGCCAATAATTGTGTGACTTTGGCTTTTGCTCTAATACAATAAGTACACGTACTGTTTACGGAACTACGTATAAAGTTTGGTTATGTCGCTGCCTGAAAGCAGAACGATCGAGTTCTCGGTTCTCTCCACAACACCGATTCGAATAAGCTTTCATTCATGACGCGCTCGTAAACAAAGAATAACAGATAAATACAATAATTATAAATAAATGACTGTACCCGATGTTCCATACACCGATAATTTTATACGTAGGCTTTTTATATGTAGTGTATGTTCAAAGAATTGTAGTATATGTCATGAAGTAGTAATTTCGAACTACCTTAAAATGAAATGAAATGTAATTTGTTTTCGGAAAATTCTGTTCAATGACGACTAAATGTGCTTGCATTACGTGGTTGCTGTGTATGAATTATTCAAATATGAGTAGACAGACTTTTCGATTGTAATGAGCATAGCGCAATCTAAAAGAAACACGATTGAATTTCTGACAGTTTACTGTTTAGATACATCTCCTTGTTCAGTGTGTAAATAATCTTCTCGCCTTAGGTGAATCTGCTGAGACGCTGTTGTCTATAAAAAATGGTGGCTACCCGTCGATCGATGAAATCAAGACTGAAATAATCGACGATGATACAATGGATATGGACGATCAACATATATCGAATAATTCAACGGATTCCCATATGGATACGGAGGACTTTGATCCAATCCCCGAGCTCGGTCCCGCAGCTTTAGGTCTCCAAAGAGTGGGCACTCAACCTCCCCCGAAACCAAATCCACCCGTTCAACCGGTTCAAGTTTTAAACCGGAGAGGGATGCCGGCGAGAATAAGGAAAAAGAATAAATTGTTCTATGATGATATACTTGTCAATCATCCTCATCATAGGTAAGCTCTTCCGAATTATATACAACTTCGTTAGATGCGTGCGTGTATTAATCTAAATTTGTTTCTCAGAATCAAAAAAGATCCATCGCATCCAGACACAAAACAATCTCCTAAAAAAATACCTAGACCTTCTCCAGCGAAAAAGCAAAATAGAATATCCCATGAACCAAGGAAGACTAATAATAATATGTTAATTCAACCATCAACACCAACAATGACCCCGATTAAACAAGAGAAAGAACCTGATAGACCATTACAACCTTCGTCTCCAGACCGTAAAATTGGACAAAAGATTGGTATGCGATTAAGAAATTTATTGAAATTACCAAAAGCACACAAATGGGTTTGTTACGAGTGGTTTTATAGTAACATTGATAAGTATGTATAAAAGATATAAATTCATATACATGTATATCTTATATCGTAGTAAAATCTTAATATTTGTGTACAGGACGCTATTTGAGGGTGATAACGATTTTATGATATGCTTAAAAGAATCATTTCCACAATTAAAAACTCGGAAGTTAACTCGCGTCGAGTGGTGTAAGATAAGAAGAATGATGGGCAAACCACGAAGGTGTTCGCAATCGTTTTTCGAAGAGGAAAGACGAGAGCTGGAAAGAAAAAGGCAAAAGATTCGAATGCTACAGCAAAGAAAAGCTGCGGATATAAATAGTTTCAAAGACTTACCTTCGGAAATACCATTGCAATTGGTAATAGGAACCAAAGTTACGGCAAGACTGAGAAAACCACAGGATGGGTTATTCACTGGAAGTATCGATGCAGTGGATACTAGTAATAATACTTATAGAATTACGTTCGAACGAGCTGGACTTGGAACACATAGCGTCCCAGATTATGAAGTATTGGTATGTATATGAATATGTCTGCGTAGTAAAGCAATTAACATTCATACGAAAGAACATATATTAAATATAAAAGAGATACATTTTTACATATCTAATTTACAGTCGAATGAGCCTCCGGAAACAATAAGTGTTGCCTCGTTTGCACAGAAGTTTAGACCTAGACACGTACAATACGTACCATCTCCACCTTACGCAATGAAGTTAATGTCTCCACGCCTGAACAGTGATCCTTTAATATCTAATGCTTCTGTGTCTTTACCAAAGAAATCTCATATTGGTGGAACGATGAATGGTTATCCCCTAAAATTACTTGAATTTATGGTAAAAGTAAATAAAATACTAGCCGCTAAAAAGATAAAAATTAAGAAGTTAAAAGAGATGAATTGCGAGGCGGAAAAGAGACGATCTTTTGGGGAACCACTTCCAACGGATTTTGAAAGAAGATACGCGGGGTACTATATCACTACATTAATAATAGGTGTTACGTTTTTATTATCTTCTCTTTCTACATGTACATGTTTACGTCGATTGTAGAATCGTGGTTGAATTAGAGAAGATGAATACTGCTCTTCAAGACTTCCTTAACGATGTCCAAGAATTATGCCAAGAAATGGCTCCTGAACCCAGCGTGGCAGCCATGCTCGCCCCATCTCACCTTCGTGAGAAATGTAGGCAGGAAGCAGCAGATATGGTTGCTAGAAATAATATCATCAACGACAAAGAACCCGGAAAAATGAATCAATTAGTAACAGATTTAACAGCTCTTATGCTTCAAGTGAAGGTAATATTAATTCATATTTCAATATAATCGGTACTTTGTTGACACTGTTGTTTACTTAAATGCACCCATATTCCAGAGTTTATCGGATTCAGATCGAAATGCATACGAGTTAAAAGTATTACAGGGCACTATGGAACAAATACGCTCAAAATTAAGTCCACAGAACCAACAAGTTTTTCAGAATTGTGTCGAAATACATATGCAGCATATACAATTAGGTCTTGGACAAAGAGGTGCTCTGACACCGTTTATGGCCCAAAGGGCTTAGCAAATATAAAAGTAATTGCCGAAATACTTTTAAATGATGTAAAATATTAAAAACAGACGCAGAACACAATGCTAAAATATTTTGTAAGGAAATCCAACTTTATTTTATTATCTTTTTGTATAGGGCATATCATTATTAAAGGGTATCCGTATTATTAGGATACAAATGTGTGTACATATAATGTTTCTAAGACTGTTGTCTTAAACCACATTCTATAAATGCTTCTTAGAATAATGAGCTGTACTGTTAATTGCATTGATCGTTTAAAAGTGTTCATGTTTAAAATATTTACTTATCAACTTCGCAATTTAAATACAATGAAAACTTTATATAACTACCAATTATGAAATCATATTTAATACGATACTGCTGTAAATAGAGTATGCATGGTTTACAGTGGCAGCTTTCATACATTTCATACAGAAATTTTATTTTAAATGATTACATTTTTATTGTGTAAAATATAGTTTAATTTTTTGCTTATATATAGCCATAAAAATTAATATATGATTATAAGGCATTAATGTCGTTCAGAATAATTTCCCATAGTTTTGTACATTAGGTACATACACTTAAATTGCGTAACAAATTGTAAATACACTACGAATGGTAAAAAATATACATTTCACCTTAAATTTGATTTACTCATAGTAACCACATATTTTTCACCAATATCAAGTGTATCTGGTTGGGATATTGTAAACTTAAATGTTCAGCAACATGTAACTGAATATGTGGATTTATTTAAGACTTGTGAATAAAGTTAACGTCTACATTTTTCCACTCGTAACACTTACCGACTCTTCAATTTTAAGGAAGCATGCACGAGAACTTGGTTTCCAAACTACCCTTGCATTAGCGTAGTAAACACATTTCTATTAATGTTACATTCATTTTTCATACATACGATGGTCAGATGTTTGAATGTAATGTATTTTATTTGGATTATACACGTAAAAGTAATATAAACAAAACAAGTATAGACATTATTTTGAATAACAGGCTGTCTTTACGACTGTATGGAAAATAGATAATATTAAAAATGTATCAAAATGTTAAAGTCTTTGTCTTAGTTTCTTTCCTGCTAGTATGCAGTTTCACTTCTGAAGACGAATAAACAAAGTTATAAAAGTTCCTTGGATGAATCTTTCTTTACCATTTACTAACACTCCAACAATGCTTCAAATACATCGTGTTCAAAGCAACAGAAATGTATACATAACGCACATTCCGTCTTCACATTGTATTTACATTTAAATTAGACATAACATAGCTTAATATGCTAATTATTTTAATTGAGAATGTTTTCTATACGCCTCCCTTCCTAAAGTATATATACTTTCTTAATAAATACTAACAGAAGGAATTACTTAAAGAGGAAAAAGATTATGAAATATATGTTTCTCGTTTTCATAATGCCAGAAGTATGATGTCTATATTCATAGAGCATGACAAAGCAAACCAATTAAAACATATATACAATTACGACAATTCTTCCGAGTAATGAGTGCTTACTTTAATTATTCTAAATTTGATTTCCGTTTATTCATTAATTACATACTTTTGTGTCCGCATTACTTATAGCAATGGTGTCTTACCGTATATTTAATGCAACGAAAAATACAAAACATCCGAATTTTCTATTCCTATTTTACATAACACTTCAAGCTAAGGAGTAAAGTAAAAATATTACAACGAATAAGAAACTTATATTGCATAATAAGGAAAGTTATGTTTTTGTCGTTAAAAGTTCATCAGTCACCGTTCGACATAATTTTATTACATCCTTTTTTCCATGCCTTCCGATTTGCGTTGTAAAGTCAACACACATGCTCTTCACAAGCCGCCCTATTATTTATATTTCCCCTTATTTCTTATGTTTATTAAGCGCGTTTAGTAACGCATCTGCATCTTCCTCTGTTTTTACTCTTAACAAGACTGGCACCGGTGGCGGGGTCGATTCAGGTTTCGGTAAACAAACCAGCATTATTGTGTTTTTATTCATACGCTTTGTTGGAATACTTTCAGTTAATAAAGTATTGAGCAGTAAATTTCCCAAAGAGGTTTCCGCGCGTACTATTAACTGTGTTTTATCATTTGGCGTTGGCTTTAAGAACAATATCCCAACACCTCTATCAGTAAAATCGCCATCTTTCTTCACGTAAACTTTACATCTGTAAAAAAGTATGATAAAGATAATTATTTTTTTATTGGAATTAAACTTGAATTGTACATTTCCTTCGCCTGTACAGCAAATGTTTGTAATGGGATACCTTTGTTCATATATGGCACCTTCTTCGGTTATTGGCTTAATGTCTGTTTTTGGTGGTTCATCTTCATCTTCCTCTTTCCCTTCGTTCTGTGGCTTATCTTCAGACTCCTGTGCTTTCACGGCTTGAGCCCCAAATGTAAACGGTTTGGCACTGCAAAGCATAATGTTGGAGAAGCATTTGAATTTCTCCGATTTCATTATTTACTAAAATGATCGACATGTTTGAGGGAATTACCTTCCAAAACTAAAACCAGTTGTGTTGCTAGTAGTAGAACTTTGCCCGAAACAAAAAGTATTTGTTGTGCCAAATGAACTACTAGTAGATTTTGAATCTGACTTTGAGTCTTGATCGTCTGCTTTAATATCTGGCACAGTGGTGGCTTTACTAAGAAACGGATTTTTATCAGAACCAACATTCCCGAATATATTTTTACTGGCAGGCTTGTGTTCAGCGGTACCAAAGACAGATTTCTGCGCATCCGTAGCTTGCGGTGCATTACTAAAAACGGATTTACTACCATCCATAGTATGTTCCGATTTACCAAATATAAATGTAGAACCTGAGCTAATATTGCTGAAAATTGACTTCTCTGGTTTCCAATTGCTTGAAACTGAAGGAGACTTTAGAATTGCTCCTCCAAATGGTGAACTCTCCAGCTTCTTTTCTGTGTCCGAACTTTCTTTATTATCATCGGCATGCCCAGATTGCTCCGCTGTGTGCATTGCTTTTTCAGTCTCAGTTCCATGCTTCGATTCGATTTCTTTAAGGTACCTTTCGTAATCTTTAAAAATAGGTGTTAGAATACAAAAAGGATTTGCGTCCACGTGAGTTTTTATCCACTGCGCTACACTCTCATTCAATCCTTTCAACTTGGCAAAATATGCTGAAGATTTTTTAAATATACTTTCATCTTCCGGTTCAGTAGTGCTCTTCTTACTTGCAGTTGTAGTAGACGATGCTTGTACTTCCGACTTCGCTTTCTTATTCGTACCATTTTCATTGCCCTTAGAGGCTCCATTACTCGGTGTAGGCTTATTAACGACAACCTGTGTCTTTGACGTCGCTTCGGGACTACAACTGTTAGCTAGAAAACTAAATGGCGAATCAGTTGTCGGTGACGTGGCTGTCTTGAAGCCTGTAAATGTGCCAAAAGCGCTTCTGGTATGAGAATCCTGAAAAGTATTTAAAAACCACGATATAAAGATATATTAAAATAACGAATACAGAGGTACGGGATGCATTTACATCTGAAGCTTGTAATCGACGCTTAGCTCTTTTCACAACTCTCTTTACAAGCACATCATCGGATGCTTTCATAAATGTCCCTGCTTCTTCAGGTTCATGTTCTTCGTTCCAATTTTCCTGATTCAATTCTGTAGTAGCAGCTCTTTTACTTGTCATTCTCAATACTACTAAAAAAGAAAATCTAGGATATTCTATATATACATTTAAGTGATCATCGAACCTATTGGAAACTAAAAAGGTTATGATTTCGAGTGTACTTCTTATTCAATAGTTTCTCTTTCCATTTATCACATAAATAACTACAGCACGGCATCGGCCGTCTCTTAAAACACGAATTGATATTTACTTTCTAAATAGAGGAAAAAGAAAAATCTTAATATAACCTCTTAATCTTTCCGACAGACCTATATCGGTTTTTCCAGATAATCGAAAAGGGAGCTAAATTGAGTTATAACATTTACCGTAATAAACTTAACACTATAAACAAATTTATCGATGTGAATTTAACGCAATTATATTAAAATATCATATATGATTAACGTGCATAAGAACTCGAGGAGGCTTGAACGGTAGAGCACAATTTTCGAAGGTTCGCGCATGCGTGCTCTTCAACCATGACTGTACATACTGGGTATGTATCCAACGAAGAAACTAAATCTTAAAAGGTTAAACGACAGAATTATAATAATTTCGGGCCTATTGTATGCAACGTGTATGTGATGTAAACATATTTCTCAGTCTACGTACAGCGATAAGGTAAATAAGATTGAATTCAAGTAATTTCAAACAAAACGATCATTACAAACTTGCTGACAATTTTGTTAATTTTAACACATTTACTTCACTGATTCTTTCTAATACGTATCTGCCGAAATAAATGCAAATTCATAAATAAGTGACACAGATTACATACAACAGTCAATAATTCGCATATTTGGGTATTTCGAACTTGATATTTATTGAACGCATGTAAAGTTATGTACAAGTTACAATTATCAATCAATAGGAAAATAATTACTGCCAGATACTTTAGAGCAATGAAATTTCTTCATTAATATCCCAACCTTGTAGTTTGTTTCGAAGTAAAAAGTATTTTAACGAATGTTCTACGCTGAACATTTTTTGCGATATAAATAATATATTTTCATGAATTAAGGGTAAGGGTATTCTTACATTCTTCTGTGTCCATGAAAGTATATACATACATGATTAACTTCCACATGGGTATGTAATTGGAGATCACGTGATGCACTATCACGTGGAAATGATCGATTTAAACTTCACACTTTCGTATATATTCATACTTGTTGTAAATCCAATTATTAGATACACGTAAAATTTCTAACATCACACACGCATACGATTAGAAATAATTAAACTTGGTAAAATGTGTGCCGCTTTTCCTCGTATAGAAATACATATTAGTTTGTATCATGGCATCAAGTAAATTCTGAATATCCTTTTATTTCGACCATTGCATGCACAAAAAGTTGAATTGTTCCAGTTTTAGATTCATAAGACAGATACACATCTTTGCTTTTATATCGAATAAAAATACGGGTACAATGTGCATAAGAGCATAATAACACATTACAATCCATTTAAATAAATGCTTTTCTCAAAACAGGCTGCACAGGAAAAATGGCTGGATATAAGTATTCAGAGAGCAGATCGCAAGACGGAGCTATTCGGCTAAGTTAATGTGTCCACTAAGTGTGGCCATGTTAAGACGTGTCTTCAAATGCGCAGAAATTCCGAAACGCGTCTTCGGGCCTCGGGAGAACGAGCACGCTTGTCTCCTATCGTGAACGCCGTTTCGTTTCGTAATCGCAAATATGTGGCGCCACTATCGCCGGCATTACCAACGTTCACTATCGTAAAAGATCTGTCGCGAGAAAATCTTTTCGTCGAACGTTCCGTGTTTTTGTAAATACCCGAACGTGTTTGGTACTGGCCGTTTAATGGGAGGCAGAGGCAAGTGAGGGCGAAATTGTCACATCGAACGAAAAACTATTCAGTGTGGCACACGTACCGGTTGCACGAGCTTGGCGCGAAAACTCGCTTTCAAGGAGCGCGTCGGATCCCTGGGCACACAACGCAGCGGGAGGGAGGAGGAAAGGGAGAAGGTGGAAGAGAGAAGGATCGGGGGTAAGGGCCAGGGGTGGCAGGGGATCTCGAGCAACTTGGCACGTCCGTGTACGGAGGCAACAGTGCTGGTGGCAGCACAGACGCTCGTTGATGAGCGAACAATTCACTTTGGTACGCGGTTTCGCGACGTTATTTCGCCTGCTCGGTGCCGTGAAACAAGGGTGTGCATATGTACGCGCGTAACGGAGCGGCGAAGTGTGCCTGTGACATTTTTACCTGTTCGATTTTCTCAAGTTAAAACGGTCAAGTGTCGTCGCAGTGGCTCGAAGAGTTGGTGGCTGGTGCGCGCCGTGCGTGCGGTTGATCGGAGCGTATACCGCTGCTCTCGTCAATTTGGTGGGAGAGTGAGAGTGAGAGGGAGGAGGGGTTTCCCGTCCTCCTCTTCTCTCGCTAAAATCGGCCGGATTTTTGAACAGGGAGGAAAAACGGATAGTCTCGCAGTAAAAATATGGAGATATCGAAGTGTCTGCAAGAGGAAATACTCACCGTGCAAAATAAGCTGAAAAATGCCATACGCGATCATCAGGTGAGTCCCGCGACTGTGCGTGTATCTATGTCGATAGCGATTTAAAGATTGAGAGTACGAAGCCGAACGAACCAGCGAGCGTGCAACTTTAACGAATGATTCTTCACCGACCAACCAACTTTTCACTTCTTTTGACACGCGTTCTCCCTCTATCGACGGAAAAATCTAAGCAGCATGCTCCATAGATAATCCACGTAAATAGTGAAAAGTTTCTGAAAAGTTTCCACTATTTCTGTCAATTGCACTTCCTTACCTTCGGGGGTACATTTATAAAGTAAACGAGAATCAGGCGTGCATTAACGTTTCCTTCCGCGATTAGTCTCCTCGGCATTCCCACGCAGTACGCACAATGCGTGCATGAGCGCATGTACGCATCAAGCACGCGCGCGTCGCGCATAAATGCATACCTCCCGTACTATATTTACGGGCCTTGTTACTTTAACGCGAATTCCACGAGATCTCGTGAAACAATTATCGGGATCAAAGATGTCCGGTTTATGCGGCACACGAACGGAAACTGAGTCACTAATATGGCATACATGATACACGCCTTCGGGGACTATTTTATAAAAGTAGCCCGGTAGATTCCTTTCACTCGTATTGGACATTTGTATTATAAAGCTGCTCCCTATTCAGCCGCCACAACCGATGTGTTGCGCGTTATCGAAAGTGAAACAAGCGTAACAAGTTCCATAGGAAGTTTGCTCGCTTTAAATCATGCTAGGAGTTTCCACCACGGTCAGTGCTCATTTTTTCACGAACCACATGAACTCGAAGGTGAACGAGTGTTCAGACCTTAACCTTTGTTGGTAGAGTGCTTCGACCGATGCGTCGCATGACTTTGAGAACCAACATTCCGTCTCTTTCTCGCTCGTTCATTCGGTTACTCACTTGTTCGGTTCATCTGCCCCTTCCCTCCTTTGTCAGTCTCTTCCTCTCTCGTCCTCGTTCCCTCCGAACTTCTGTAGTCCTATAATCTCCCCGTCTCTTTCCCCTCTTCTCTTTTATCTTCGGATATTTTAAACGCTGCTATAAACTTCAATTTCATCGTGCCTGTACATCTTGTTTCGATGACCCTCACCTTCCACTGTTTAACTATGACCTATGTTTGCCCTTTGGCTTCTTTCCGTATTTCACTATTTCATTCTGTATATATTACAACGAAAGGTTTAATAAGAAACGTCTCAAATGTACCATCCGAGCACGCACAAAGCGTACTCATTGTTCAGTTTTCTATTGCTGTATCTATATTGAAATCCTTTATTAATTAACGCTGCGTCGATGTAGGTAATCGGAGCTTTGCATTATAAACGTCCAAGGGGTCAAGGTATTCTATCAACAGGATACGAATGGACGTTAGCATATATAAGCCGATAAATAGCGGATTGTACGCGAATGCGCGTATACTTGTTTCGCCCATTGCAGTGAACTTTTATTAACTAGGTAGAACGCTAGAGGGATATATCGCGCACGGGGGAAAGTTTCTCGGCGCGCGATCGGCATTGTGCCCTGCTCTACCGACCTTGTCCCGGCTAACTCCTCGAAATCGAATACTTTGTTTCGTTCATAGTTCCGAAGCACTTTCTCGGTCGGTATCGGGCGATCCGATTTGTGCTTTCTTTTCGGTATCTTTGCAAGTCGACGGGAACTAACGAGACGATGTGTATTAATATAAGAATACGTGGGACGCTCTTAACGCGTAATCGTCGAATAATTTCGTGCAGATTAGTCCGAATGCATAGATCGATATTCGTTTGACCGGATAGGACAAACCTGTTCTTGCTCGGAAGACATTAATCAGTGACGCGTTGATTGTCGGGAAACAGGTGCGGTGTAATATCAGTTTGGGAACTTTAGAAAGTTTCGAAAATTACTTTTACAACGACACTATTACGTGCCAGGTTCATATCTCGAATGATTATGTTTAAAATAAAAGCTATGAAGAGCATCAAAGGTTTTTGAAATTTTTCTAAAGTTTGTTAAATATTCTCAAAGCAGTAGAAGAGGAGGGAGTTTAAAAGAACTCATCGGCTTGATTTAATAGTTATTATCGAAAACTGTCTATTACGGTCACATCAAATTCTCATGGGTATGATTTTCTAAATCAAACTTTACTGTCACTTTCAAAGGTAATTAATCTTGAATTTTCTGTTCACATTGCAGATTTGTGTGGGCAAACTAAAGGACGACCCGAACGTAAGTCCTGTTACTTTTATTAATCTAGAAATAAGTAAGTTCGAGGGGTCGGTCGTAATAACGGCAAACGTTCGTACCAGGTTAGCAGGAAAATGAAGTCTCGCTACAGGGTATTTTTAGCGTTAAATTGATCTGTAGCATTGAGCGACTATTGAACTGTTTCTTTATGCATTTAAGAGTTTGTTGATATTTTTCCAGAGAATGTTCCCTTGTACCTTGATCTCAATTACTGTTCTTATTTGAATTATTATTAATTTACTTTAATCGTACACGTTAGCCGTTATTATCCACGATGGAAACATAATGGTGAAGTTTTCGCTTCAACTAAAAACACTTTATTTATTATGCGTATACTAGAATCAGGTAATGGTCAATATTAAATCAATTACGCGCGCACAGACATTGTTTTCCTTGTGTGACCAACTCTCGTGTCATCATTGCAATTCCAAGACAGTTACGTCGTTCTTTACGATATTCAATCACTAAGGTCCTACTAAACTTTCTTTATTTTATTCCATGTAATCGCAATGAACGGTTGCATCTACACAGATAGTATTCTTAGAAATATAGAGTGTTGCAAGCTGAAAATGGTCTGTCTCTTTTGCTTTACAGAACACAGACATACTCGGCCAGATACAAAAGATTCACTTGCACATCGTGTCTTTGGGAAGATGCCAGGTAAGTTGAGAATTGATTTCCTCGAGCTTCACTCTTCCGCGATGATCCAGGGCAGGTCTGTTCGTGGACGTTCCATATTTATGCCTGTTCATTCCGTGCGAATAGGAACGACGTCACATTAAGTTATTCCATCGATATCGGAAAATTATTATAGAAAAATATTTTAAAGTCGCATCGACTCTTTCGTGGAAGGATTTAGAGCTAACCGCATTCGAGATCTATGTATTTTAACATCGTTGGCATTAGTTTTCGTTTTCGGCAGTGTCCACAGACACGATCTCTTAATTATTCCGAGCAGTTATTTATTAAAATTGCGTGACAACTTTAGGGCCACACGTTTCCTTGTTTCCCGAATGAAGTGATATACGATACCCGGAGTTCTTCAATCATCGTAGAACTTCATTCATCTCAGTGGAACAACTTTGAGAGGACGTTTACCGAAAATTTCGTAAACATTAGAAGCTCGGTGTTCTGCATCGACCTACTTCGGTTACACTGCAGATTCTTTGACTACACGTTCGCCCATTACCCGATAAAGCATTGTTTAAACGAAGTATTACGTATCGCTCATCCTAACGGGGTAAGTTGGAGGTCGGGTTTGCGGAGAATTTGCTAAGCGTTATCAAATCAGGCTTCTGCGCCGACCTCGCGCGTTAGCTTGCAGTTTCTTCGTAGGTCGCTGGCTGGAATGAGTAATGCACAGTTATAATTAAATAGGGAACTCGTTGAGCGAGTTTACCGACCACCTTTCCAAACTTTGTCGATCGTATCGGGGGTGGAGAATGGAATAGCCGTTGTATTCCTTCCCCCGCGCGCACAGTATCCTCTTTCTTCCTCGCTTTTCGTACGTTCCCTTACCGCCTTATCGAAGTTGTTACATCAGTAACCGCCTGGTATCGCATCCGGAGTGTCGTCCTCCCTAATCGGCCATGAAACAACATTTCGATGAACACCACAGTAAGGAATATGCCGAGTGTATTCAGCGCGAAAGAATCTACTCGACGAGCCAAATTCCCAATATGTGGGATATACCTATATACGATTAAATAAATATATATATATATATATATCCGTGAAAGCTCTCTATTCAAGCCGAAACGCGTTCCCGTTGAATTATAGAATCGATTCGGACGTTTCTTTCCGAATTCGCGAATCGACGGTGAAAATCGATAGCCGGAGCCAAGTCTCGCCCCGAGGAGGTTGCTGGAGGGTGGATGCGCTTTGCTATGTCACAGCATCCTTTTCTAAACACTTCCGCGGTAACGCCGTGGACGGGCGACGGGGCCGACGCTGTCGCCTCTCGCCCCTTTATTCCCTCGTGTTTCGCCTAACTTCTTGCCTGCAATGTGTCTTCTTACTCCTCGTTGGCAATAAACGACCGATCCAGGTAGGCTTGCCGCGCCGGACCGAAGGATATCCGTAAACGGGATAGAAACGGATAGAGAGGGAGCACCGGAGGGGAACAGAGACGGATGTACACACGGATACACCGTGCGGGAGCGGGTGGAGGGTGTCAGACAGGGAGAGAGCAAAGAGAGAGTGAGAGGGAATGGGACTTGGGTGAAATGGAAGGAGTGAAGGGGCCGGGCAGAGACGGGGGGAGGGGGTCTCAATCAATAAAATGTCCCGCAGAAACGTTTTCAGCTCTTTACGAAATCTCCGCGTTTTTTCTCTCCGTTCTCCACTCGTCTTCCGTTCTCGCTCTCCGCATTGTCCTTTTCCACGGACTTTCCGTCGCTTTCCACGCTCGTTTCACCGCGCCGACTACTTCGCCCGCTGTTCATTGTTTCGCGAGTTAAACATCGCTTCTGAAAACTTTTGCGAGTTGCTCAGCTCTTCCGTGAGACGTTCTATGTATATAGGTATTCTAGCAAGTCGTTTGGAATAACTTTTAAGGATTATTAACAGAGTCACTGCGAAATGTATGGATTCCTTGGGGATTCCCAAAGTCAGCCGAGCAAATCATCTTTCGAGCTTCCTTCTTCTTGAAAGCTGATCGGGGGCGATGGGTTGTCGCAGCGGTGTCGCTTTTCCGTGGGAACGTTCTTGAAATATGAAAGAAATACAAGTTTATGAAACGAGAAGCCTTGTAATGGAATTGGCACAATATAGTTGTTTCTTTCGATATCCGTTACATAATTATAGAAGCCTTCGATCGAAGGGTAATGGAGGGTAGTTTGGTTGGGCGCGTGGAAATTCTCTTGGCAGACTGCAAAGATGAACGCTCCAACTATTCTTTTCGTTTACTTGGTGCAAAAAATATTTCTGTACTACTGTTTGTAATCTTTGAACGTTCGACACCGTTCCCTTGCTGTACGGGATGGCGCGTTCGTTTGCGAGCAGGTATATTTGCTCGCAGTTTAACGGCACGAATTCGTATTTAAACGAACTCCGCGACACAGTCTGCCAAGAAAGTTTTCCTAGGATCGTCTACCGAGCGAAGCTGGCTCTCACAGTTTCCCATCTTCGCACGCAGAAGCAAGTTGTCCAGCGGCTGCGCAAGGAGGTCGAAACATTCAAAGAGGAGAACGCGAACGGTGCGAAAGTTTCTATCGCCTCGCTTCTTGGTTTGAACAACAATAATCATATTACGAATAACAACGAGACCAGGCTCAAGTCTAGCGGCAATGACTTCAGCACGAAGAGCTCGAAAGAAGACTACGAAGAGGTGGTCAGAAACGGCGATATACTCTCGCCTGCGCGGGATGTTGTTCCAAAGAAGTGAGTAACTCTAATCGAGTATCTGATGCGTCCCATGAATTTATAATAGCGGCACAGTTCATTTATTTTTGTTCTATCATTTTCGTTCTTTTGTTTAGGCTGCGCCCTAGTTCGGTGGAAACGATCTCTGGCGAGGACGATGTTATCGAGGTTTCCATGGATGAGAATTCCAACGAAAGGTCGGAGAAGGAGGAGCCAGAGAAGGAGTGCAAGGTGGAGTTAACCGAGAAAATCAATTTTTTGAACGCCCTCGGTCTTATTACGACCGCCACGTGTGCCGAATTGCAAAACAAAAGGGCTGAGAGAAAACGTCGCAGTACCGCGAATCCTCACTTTGTTTATTCCAGCCTTGAAGTGCCAACGGTAAATTGTATTTATAATCATCGCGCGCTCGATATGTGTACTTTAATATCATAATAATGTATTTGCATATTTTAGAAACGAAAAAGACACTCGTACCTGCAATCTGGAAATGTTCCTCAAACTCGACAGACAACTGCGCGCATGAACGGTCCGTCTCCTCCGCCAGTTAAAGCTGTCGGTCAACCGCCAAAATCAACCTCACCGCCGTCGTCGAGAACTGTGATGAAGTCTTTGATCCCTATTCAGAAATCTACCACGCGACCGAATATTCTAAGAAACGTCTCGGAAAGTAGAGTGTACTCGAACAAGGCCAAGCTGAGCCACGAAAACGGACCTAGCCAGCTTCAATTGCCCGTCGCCACTGTAAAATCCGTTCAGTCGATTGGCAATAAGGCCGTTCACATACCAGGCTTGCCCTCCAGTTTGACTATCGAAAGGATCAGCAACGATTCGGCAGTGTGTATAAGCTGTAGGAACCCCGGTACGTTGCGCGACCGTCGCGTCGCTTCTTGGGAATAGTTCAGCCCTTTCGTGCAGTTGGAGAGCAAAGAGACTGATGCTCTATTGTTTTATTGCGACAGGTACGCTTACAGTGTGTGAAAATTGTGCCTCAAATTATCACGTGTCCTGTCACTCCATATCACCCGCGCCACCAAGGATATGCCCCAAGTGCGCGCTCATTGAGGAGGAAGAGATCGAAGACGGTGAAGAGGGGGAGGAGGAGGAGGACGAAAGACGCCCGCCGTTCAAGAAAAACGAAGAATTCGGTAAATCGTCCTTGGTTTTTGAAAGGATTTCTACCTGTAGTATCGTTGATCGTGTGATTGACAAAAAAGTTCTTGTTTCCTGCAGACATTAGCTTTTATGAATGTTCGTGGCACGCTTATCTCATTCCGCGGCGGCACCGTCCGTGATCTATCCGATGTATCGCGGTATATAGTTATTATAATAATTTAAACGAAGCGGCAGTTCCGGTTACGTTCGATAACCAGAAGTTGGCGTGCAATCGTGCATTTCGATGGTAAAAAAGCGAGAAGTTTCACGAGAGAGCGATAACGATGGCAAAGGAGTACTTGTAGATAATGCAGGCACGTTTGTCCCTAAAGGAGAGCGGGAAATTGTGTAACATGGGTCCACAATTTCTAGATATAACGTGCAACGAGGTATCGCAGCGTTGCCGCAGACTTTATTGAGCGTAGGCACACAGAGAGAATAAACGAGAGAGCAGCCTGCCGGAAGAAGTGTCCGCGAGTGAGACCGGCTCCTCGAATACGGCAGAAGAATTTGCAATTAAGAAGAACTTTTTGGTCGATCGTCAGTAATAGGGCACAAAAAAGCAACGTGTATTGAACGCGAAATATCTTGCAGAGGAGAAAGAGAGAGAAAGATATGAGCTGCGCGAGCGAAACTCGGATCTGAGATTGCAGGTTTACGAGTTGGAAAAACGCTCACAACTACTCGGCCAGTCTCTTCAGGTTCGTCCTGTGGCCTGCGTAGAAAAAAATTCATAAACTTATATTTTCATTTGGAATGCCGTTCATTTAATGAAATCGTACGCAGACATTTTTCATCTCTTTTGTTTTTTCATCAGTGAGAACCTGCAAGATCTCTGCGTTCTTCTTATTTTCTTCGTCTTTAATATTATTTTCAAAAGGCGCATCGATTTGTTTCTGGCAGAAGCTAATTCTCTGGGATCAAGAAGAAATCGATAAGCCTCTGATATTTTATAAATTCTGTTCACATTATTGCTGTAGAATCGATGTATGTGTATACTCTTCGTAAAGTAGACTGTACGGCAACGTGTAGTCGTCTGTACCGCTTGTCTACAGCAATAATTTTACTCGTTAATCCGTGAAGACACGGAATGCACGATGCTTCCTTCACGTACAGTTCCGACTTTGATCTTTTGTACAAAAATGGTTTCAGTGTTTCGTATTTTCTTCTTAAACTTAAATTATGTGCTTTATATTGCTACGAATAGTTCCGTATTTGAGAAATATATTTAAAAAAATAGCGTTTGTGTAAATTCTATAGAATCAGGAATCATATAAGATCGATTTGTTGGTTAAATTTGGTATTAAAAGCATGCGCATCTTTGTCCTGATATTATCAGTTAGATGATCAACGTGAATTTTAAGTTGCAACGTTATCATTGGATTTCACACTGTTAATATAATTGCTTAATTTCTCTTTCAACAGCTACAACATCGCACACGCCAGGAATTATTAGGAAAGCAAGAGAAGACTCAGAGATCTATAAAGCGACTTGTGGACTTCATAAAGCTGATGGAACTAAGAAAAAGCGAGGATTCTCTACCGCCATCGGCATCGGTCAACTTCCTTCTTCGACCTTCCTCATCCCAATCTCCTCAAACAACGTCTCTTCATCAACCGTCAACCAGTCGGATGTCGGGCCTTGTACAACAATCAACGCCGAGCAACGAGAAAGTATCGTGCCCTACTCCTCCATCGTCCTCAATCAGCTGCCCCGATCGAGTATCGCCTATGTCGACAGATCAGAGCCACAAGTGTCCTACGCCTATCAGCTACCAATCGCCAACGTCCAGCCAGAAAAGCACCAATCATACCTCATCGTCAAGAAAATCACAGAACCATCCAGAAGGGCAAGCCTGTCTTCCGAAGACCAAAGCAATGCCGCAATGTTCAACTATAAGCTGCCAACCACATCAGGCTACAACTCTTGCGGGCAGGCCGAAATCTCGGTCGCCAACTCCGCCATGCTTGTTAGTCAACAATTGCCCGACACCATCAATCGTAACCGTAAGAAGCAGACAAATCGCGCAGTACCCGCACTCAACCGTATCATCGATACGGAAAATCTCTCCATCACGACCGAATACCAGTTGGAACGATCGACATTCAACGGCAGAAAGTCCCGGGCCAAACAGTCAAGGAACAAGTATGGCATCAATCAGCTGCGATCCGCAAGAGCCACCGAAATCCTGCTGCCTTCCTACGATAGTACAGAACCCGACAAGCAGCTACAAATTACAAAGTCAACCGAGCCAGAGGAGGCAACCCTGCTCAGTGGTCGTTCAAAGTACCGGCCAAGAGCCGGTGGTCTTTTCCACTCATTGTTCGCAGGCCATAACAAGTCCTATATCGTCACCGATAATTCTCGAGAATCACGAGAGTTCGGCCCAGGCGACAAAGAGCCCGCAGTCAGCCGGAAACAGTTGTATCATCAAGACTACCAGCTGGAGTCAGGCGAGCGAAATGAATCTCCGGTCCAATTGCAGCGTGGTGCCCTCACAAAATTCTTCGAGCACGTGAAATTGGAAGAAGCGCATATACCAGCGCCATCTAGATCAAAGCTAGTATATAAGAGCGGCTCCGCGTCCGAAAGGAATGAACTCGAAATCACTGAAACTGCGGACGACGATACACACGCCGAGTACATCCCCAAGGCACCCTTGACACCCACCAACTTCGAAGACGAGTTTCCCGAGCGAGAGGTCAAGCAAACTAGTTGGCTGTCGAAAAGGATCTTAATGAGGAAGAGTAAGAAGAACGACAATGACTCCAGTCTCAGCTCGGTAACTAGATCCAGCGACATTATTACCTACGAACGTAAACGCGGTAATACGTATGTAAGAGTCGAGTGCGAACCCGATGACGATGTGGAGAACAGTCCGCTAGTCGGTACGTTTCGGCCGGACGTCACTTATCCTAGGCGAATCGCGTCCCTCACGGAGATCGTATCGGAAGGTCGGAGGGAACGGCAAGATTCGGCATCCCTCTGTAACGCACAAAGCAATTTCTTGGAGCTTCGCACCGAGGTTTCAGTTCCTGACGATAAGGCTGACACCGAGAGACAAGACTTATCCAGTGGCAGACGTTCAACCACCACCACCAGCAGTAGCAGTACGAGCGACAGCGATACCCCGGAACAAGCGATGAACGACACTATCAACTACACTCGGCGGCGATTATCCGGAAACGAGTACAAGGAACGCTTGAGCATTAACGCCGTATCTCCGGAGAGTATGCAGGTGCTCGAGCAGTTCGAGTCGGCTATGCTGGAAACTGATTGTAGCAATGCTGCCACTTGCTAGAGTTAGTTAGATTAGAATGCGGTATTAACGTGCTGATTATGCTCATTGCTAAAACATTTCTTCTCATTGAATACGTTGGTTATTTCGTAACCGGTACGGTTTCTCGCGTGAAGTACGTTACGTTGATGGAACGTATTAGGGACATACTTTCGAGGTGAATTCGAAGAGGAATTCTTACGTGTTCAGCGCTGCATTTGAATCTGTTACTTACGTAGGGTACCTAAGGGGAAAGAGGATTAGGTTACTCGTAATCGCAACAGAGCTTCTTGGGCAGTTCTTGCTTTCTCTACTGCCTTGAGGAGTAACGCGATCGTTTGTGTATCACGATAATCGATTATCATCGATGACGATTGCGATGGTAAACTACCATATATGTACCATTTTCGTTTCATCCAACGTGGATACGCATGATTACTTCACGACTAGAATTCTATTCACTATGTTGTCTATTCGTTTATTTATTAATTGTTGTTCATTAGGCTTTTCCTTGATCTTTTCGTGATAGTTAACGAAGCGCGAGGACCAAGTTCAAATTTCTTCCATTGGAGCGGCGTGATTCTTGATGAGCAAATCACGAATCACTTGCCTGGATAACGCAGACGTTGATGAAATTTGTATCGAGTCGGGGATCACTCTGCACGGTGTATTTTCTTTTGTAAAATTCTTTATGTAAATCTGTTACTGAGTTTTAAGGGCTTTGGAACATTGTTTCATCAACATTGGCAATACCGACGTGTAGGAAACACGCACATATCCAAGCAAATTCTGAACGATCTATAAATGGTAGAAAGAGTTGGAGGGAAGCCTACTTGTACGTAAGATGAGTCATATTACCATACTGCCTTAATAGTAATTTAAAAAAATGGTACTTTTTACAATAATTTCTACGGATAAGCACGAGGAGTGTGTATGTTTCAATAGACTGATTTGGACATGTCGCCATATTGAAATTAAGAGGGGTGGAGAGAAAGAAATGGATAATCAAAACCGCGTTACCGTAATCGAGAATCTAGGCGTTAAGGTTGCGTGTACGTTAACAAATAGATGAAACGTTATTAAAGTAACGAACTACCTTAAGTTTGCGATTCAGGTGAAGCTTCTTACGAACGAAGTGCAAGAGACTAGTTTCTTCTTTTCTAAAAACATGTTCTACATTCTACATCGAGGTAAATGCTTCGGGGAGAAAGAAGAGGATTGTTATTATCGTTTTTAGCGTATCGTTTACCGAATTCCTAAGCATTTCTTTCGATAAATCGATGTAGCCAGTATTCACGAGATTTTTATGCCCACGGCATAGGCGGGCGTCTTTCATCAGTTAGATTGTGCCGAGCATTACAATTTCTACAGCGATAACCAAATTACCATGTTATCGCGACGATGATTTGCCCAATTTCGAATTGGGCGTAATTAAACAGTCGAGTTCGTTAATCTATTTATTTCGTTTTCGTTTCCTTTCTCTCGCGGTAATTTCACCGCAAGCTTGTCCAATACATTTAACTAGTGTATAAAACGAGAAAATGGAAAAAAAGAAATTGTTACGCAATGTAGGCAGCGAGATTAAGATCGAAATTCGTATTTTTATGAATAAAGTGAAACTGAAATGTAATAAGCTCCGGATTGTAATTGTATCTACTCGTACGGGGTGGGCTAGGTTGATACATAAAGAGAAAGGTGAAGCTATTTTCAACATTTCTTAAACTTTTTGTCTAATTTAGCTGTCGCTAGCTCGCGTCGTTCTGTACATGGTCGCATCCTGGGCCGAAAGCAATTATGATCAAAATGACATTCGCCGGTACGGGTTATTTGGAACGGCGTTAATAACTTTTATTTCCCATATTGACGGACAACGGTGATGCGAGAGGGGAATCCTCGACTCCGGCAAACATTCGGCTAATGATATGTAAATATGGCAGAGCTAATCAAGCGGCTGTGCCAACAGCCAGCAAGAAGAGATCGGTAGTGGCGCGCGAGCGTTCGATAGCCAATGCATTTGCGCTGTGTCTGCACACACGTATCGTGGCGCTGTAAACCCGCGTACATATTTAATGGTCGCACGTTAATTGCGCTCTGTTTGCCCATTCCCCATTCTACGCTCCATCCCCATACCCGCTATCCGTTCTCGTCACCCTTTCTCCACCCGCCCTTCTCTTTTGTTAGTTTCTGTCAGAGTTTAATTTTAACCAATTTATCTCGTGCGCCCGATCGTTTATCATCGAAATCGGACGTAGAACGGGGGATCGCTCGCGCCGACAGTTTCGCCTACCTACGCCGAACGTTTATTCTGAAAATTTTCTCGATGCCGATTCATTTTTCAACGCCGCGATAGTTCGGTAGTAATTACACAACTTTCTAAGCTCACAGTATATTTCGCATGCAAACGGTTTAAGCAGCACGAGCCGGAAGTGCCCGCGGGCGTCTCGAAGATAAGGTAACTTCTGTGAGAGTTACCACCGGGCACGTTCACTCTGTAGTTGCACGCTCGGTCGCCAGGTGGACGAGCGTCGCCCATGTCATTTTTCACTACGTGTGAAATTTTCAAATCGAGGCAGTTAACGCCTCCTCTTGTGCGAGTCGTGCGCGGCAGTATTCACTTCCCATGATCGATCAAATTCATAGTTCCTAATAGAATGTGTGCAGTGAAATATAACAAGTCCCGGTATCATCGATCAGGAGGCAACTGCGGGCAGCTATTGTATCGTCGCGGGAAACTGTCTTGCACGGGAGTGACAAAGGTACCTTACGTATTTTAAGCCACTGTTGCGTCTAGCATTTCCCTGCGAATTTTCCCGCTTTTACACGAATCATTCAAACGAGAACAAGAACGTTGAATCCAGGTTCAGCGTATACTGTTGGATAGGTGTTAGGTGTCGAATGATGTTATACTTTATGAAACGATAATGCCGATATCGTTCGCCAAAGTTAAATATTCCAAATCGTTTTCTAATAGCTGATAGGTTAGCCCTTGCGTTACGTTCGCCCGTGGCCATGTTACATTTCATTGACCATATTGGTACACCACTATTTCACATCGATTCACTTTTGTATGTTAAATCCACTCATGGATATTTCCACTTTCCTCGTCTCTTTCTTTCTCGCCCTACATCTACTATTCCCATTCTTACTCCACGTCTATTTTTATATCCCGAATATACTTAAAACTCGAACCAGTGCATTGCACATACCAATAATTCATTTCACGTACAGTATATTTTCCGTTCGAGGGAGAGTGAGGTTCGACGCGAAGCGTGCTCTCAGATTTATCGCTACTCGTTTCAAATATCTCTGTTGATAACGACTCACGTCGAAAGTCTGAAACGCATGGGACTATTTCGTTCCTCGAGTTACGTAACGAGATAGGAAAAAAGCTCGGTCGGGATCGAGAGAAGAAGCGGGAAATGACCATAACATCTAGTTTGTCGGCACGCTGCGCTTTCGCCCTGTACCGTGGCCGGTAATGATTCTTCTTCCGGCACAGCGGATACTGGCTCGTCCAAGTGGAGCGCAAACTCTCGCCTCGCGCATTAGATTCACTGGTTCCGAATAAACAAATTGCCAAGGCAACCTTCGAATACTCGTTCCCCCGTGACTCGTCAGCGGGATATTATATTACCGTTATATTCCACGTAGGAAATGACGTTCTCCCATCGCAGTGGGAAAGTAAGTAGCATATCCGCAATTTTCTCGGATTGACAGGCAGCAGGGCCTCCCTTCCCGCCGACTAAACAACCTCCGAGAAAAGTGTCGTCGATTTTACGCTCGAGCGGACACTCGGTTTCACAACCTGTCGATTAAGCGTCGGCAGGAGGAGCAATGGGAAATCCACTCGATAAAGTAACCGATTACGAGAGCATTTCTCGGGTCTTATGTTTCAGAATACATACACATTAGTTTCTTCAATGGGGAGTAGGTACATAGTTTCTCGGTGGTAGATCGAATTTCTCTTATCACTGGATTAACTTAAAAACAGTCATTCCTCTTTTATTTTTCAACGAACAAAGACACCGAATCCTTGGAATGCTCGAGGCGGCTCAACGGATTTTCGCGCGACTAGATTTACTCGCGTTTATCGCCGTTCCATTACTGTCGATGGACGGGATTCAGTCGCCATCAGCAGCATCGCCAATCCCAATTAAAAGCCTTTCATCGTCGCTCCGAAATTGATATCGGGGGAAACAAAAACGCCAATTCCAGCCGTCTACTTCGCATGTAACGCGCGCACACTCGTTTGGTTGTCCCTGCGCGCATACCCGATGACCCATTCCGCTCGGCCGTGTACGCGTACGTACGTGACGGGCGCGCTCACGTGTTCCGCGCGCGCACACGCTGGTCTAGAAAGTGTTAATTGACCGTTGCCGGTCATTACACGGTTGATCGCAATTAAAACGCCGCAGTTTCGCGAACGTACGTTTCGGCCTTCCGGCGGATTAAAATTGCACCGTTCGCAAAGTAACGCGCGTGACTTGTTTCCCGGAGCGGAGAGCGGCGAAGCGCTCGCGGCCGATACGTTTCATTCGATGTCGTCGCTCGTGCCTCTCTATCCACGCTTGACGGTTCACGCGCCACGTCGACGGTTACAATAATTGCATCGGCAGCGGGACGATCGAATTTCGGACATTAACGTTTGCCGTTAATCATTACCAGCTGCAATCCGTTGGTTTTCAGCGGGCCGGGCGTAGCTCGTGGCGTGCAGCGTGCAGCGCGTAGGTAATGTATTCGGGATTCTAGTCGCGTCGCGACGTTATTATTCCGTCGCGATGTGTAAAACTAGTTGACGCTTCGTAAACCTCGATTTCACGCCTCGACGACCTCTAATTAATGCAGTAGGAAATTGTTATTCCGTTACGTGCCCCTCCAGCGTTCTATGCATTATTTCGGATAGTTGATCGCACGGCCGCGCTCCTGTCCGCTGCCATTCACCGTCCATTTACCTTTCGTACGATATTAATCGTCCTTTTCGTTACGAATGCAGCCGTCCTTCCCCGAATCGTCGCCACATCCACGCGAACCTCGGCGAAATCGTTACCAAACACTCTCCCTTCGGCGTATTGGTTTTTTTCCCCCCTCGTTCGCTATAAAACGGGGACAGATATGCCCCTTATGACTATTCCCCAATTTTCAATCTGGCTCCTCACGAATCCAACCTCCCGTCACTTCTCTCCACCCGCCCATACGGACGAAAGTTTGTAACTTCGGAGCTTCGTGGCTCATGATAGTCGGCTTCGAAATCCATTAAACCTATCAGCGGGAGTAATTTTATCGGGAACCCTGGAATAATTACTCGGTACGTGGTCGCGTCCCGGATTGTTCCTTAACTAGTGGCTGGGGCGGACAAAGCGCCAGGTTTGGCAGCGGCAATAAGGAGGAGCGGAGAGATGTGTCTGGGGCTGTGTAGCAATAACGAACGATATGTGGTCGCCTTAATAACAGCCGGCGGGTTCCTTCCAATTTGAAGTTCGTGCTACCAACTTACCGAAAATTCCCTCGTTTCGCTCGTTACCTGCCGCTCGCGCGCGGTTCAGCCTGCAACACACGGATAGGCTGTAGGTAGAGCGTAACAGCCCGAGCAGGTAGACAGGCAGGATGGGTCGGTGCTACCGCCTCGTATGCGTGGATGTAATGCATGCTAAACATGTCAGGTAATTAACGTGAGCATTACACGTATGCTGCCCCCGCCAGTTTCGTACACTAATTACAGCTGGATATAATGCTGACGGACCAATCGAACGGAGGCTGAAGTTAGGTAATCGCATCGCGATGGAGAAAACGAGGGCCGAGGAGATGTTCGGCGCGGATGCCTCGGGTGTCGTTCGAAGGTGTTATCGAGCGAGGTCGCCGGGGATCCGGCTGGTTCCCTGGATCGAAGGGTAGCTTGATTTATTCGCTCCTCATTTTTCGCTCGACGAGTCGTTCTGCTGACTGAACTAACGAGACGAGAGATGCCGGTCTCGTAACGAACGGCGGGATAGAGGAGCTTCGGGTCTGTGTAGGAAGCAAGGGCCGTGGAATTTTTCCCGATGTCCTTTCGAAATGTGGGCTCGTTTAATGGCTCCTCTGGATTTAATGTGTAATAGTTTGTTAAGCGGCGAATCGGGGCGTCGTTGTCCCGTAGGAGCCCGCATCGGTTCACGGGGATTCGGGGCTGAAAGGCACCGGCGCAGAGGCTCCGTATGAACCGCGTATGAGGGTTCAAAGAAATTCTAATCGAGATACAGGCGAGCGTGTGCGCGACCGGTCCTCCGGCAAATTACACATACGGGTCCCATTACGCCGAGGGTGTCGATCGAAAGCTTTGGGCTCTCGCGCTCGAAATCTCGTCGCGTAGATATCTTTGACCGAGAGCCTAGTCAGGCGAATCATACGCGAGGTAATCGTTGTGGGGGGTCCTCCGTCAGGTCCGCGAAGATGCTGTGTATTCCGTTTTCTCATAAATCAGCGGGAACTCATTAGCTTCCAGGTACCGATATTACCGGATCTCGCGCGACTCTTTAGCTTGGGAAATAAATTGTTCATCGCACTCGGGGTGATAGGATGAATGATACATAGAGCGTAAAGGGAAACGGGACAGACGGTGACGCATCTTTTACAATTCTTTAACGATGATACATCGCTTTCGGGGCATCCCAATGGGTTACTGTCACTTAGAAAGCGAAGCCGCGAATCCGCAACCAAAGGATGCTGGCTCCGTTATCCTTGAGATCTCTTAGAAGTAAATTACTGGTTAATCTTATGACAACTTATAACTCGATATTTCGACACCGGCCTGCTAATTATCCCACTAAATCTCCCCCCCTCGTCGCAACTTTGTACGGAACGGCGCCGTGCCTTGAGAACATTAATAAACAGTAATTTCACGTCTGCTCGTTATTTCGCTGAAAATTATACGGTACATTAAAACGGGCCAGTGCTCTCTGGAACGTAAACGTAATGCAAATGCGACAAACGACCGTGCTGGAATGATTACTCGTGATTATTCGCGTACGGGACGGAAGGAAGAGCGGCGACAAGAAGGGCAAAGAGGGAACGGGGGAGGGGGATTGGGATGGGTGGAGGGTGGGAGGGGTAGAGAGAAGATCTGAAAAGCGGCAAGGTACACCGTGAGAGGCGCGAATATCGAAGGAGGGTTTGAAAGGGAGAGGAAACTAAAGAGTGGGAGAGAGGGAAAGGACCTTTAGCCTGGTCCTTCTCGATCCTGCGCGATCCTACAGGGGCGAGTATGGTCGTCGCGACGCGACGCGTCCGCAGGACCGACGAACGGTTAGTTAAGGAACACGGGAAAGCACTTCTGAATCACTCTCGACGACGCGCGTCCCTTCACTCGCGCTACTTCGGATACCACGATACCGTACACTTTTCCACTAGATATCACTCCGTGCATATATCAATTTTCCACTCACGTCACCGAGGCCGCGCCGCTGCTACTTCAACGTACAGGCGAAAGTGGAATTTGCGGGGCCGAGATACGCGGAATCCGATACGCAACGATGATTCAGCCCCGGACCGCTGTCAAGCAGCGTCTTAAGGTCTATCCTTTTAAGGGCTTCGTTTGAACAGGAGCGATTAACCCCCTGGGCGGAGGTTTCGTCTTCTCTTCCGCTCCGTCCTCCATGTATATAGCTGAATGGTCTTTATTATCCTTGAGGGGATTGGATTTATGGTCACCGCTACCAAATTCGATTGGTTGTTGCGCGTAGGTCGTTATATTAGATCTCGCGGAGTGTATACCGGTTAAGAGAAAAAGCTAACTTGGCCGCGTCCGCGTCGCGACAATCGTGGGATTAAATTTCTGGCCTGCGTTGCGAACTTGCTGAGGGCTGAGAGTGCTAACTTCGCTCTGAAGAAGGCCACGAGGCAAGCCGCGATGATCGTGCGGTTGGTAACCCGAGAAATAAATCGCGGGGAACGATCCTCGAGATACTCAGCGGGGAGCGTCGCGTTCCTTTTGCCGTTTTCTTCCTTTCGTTACATATAATCCCTTCGTTTTTTCTCTCTCCCCACCGAGCGAACAGCGAACGCGCGGGCACAGATTCGAACTCGGAAGTGATGCATCATAATCAGGCGGTCAACTTACTTAGCCCGGAGTGCTACGTGCTTAAGTTAATTAGCTAATTACTAATTTTAATCGGATGACGTATGCGCATCTCCGGGGATACAAGCAAACCCTCTTAGCAGGGGGAAACTGAATTCCCATCGCCCTTCTACTTCTCTCTATCCCTCTCTCTCTCTCTCTCTCTCTCTCTCTCTCTCTCTCCAACCGACCGTCATTCTCTCCTCTTCCTCCAGCTCTTGCTTCGTCTCCGCCTCTCCTCACCTTGATACGTTGAAGCTGCGAATCCTGGCTAGCTCTAAGGTAAACTCGACTTAATTGGGTCTAAGTAATTTCGCTAAAACTCCTCGCTTATTTTTCACTCATTTTCGACCGCGGGCGACTCCCCATCCCCCTCCGGCCATACTCCGCGGGGTCTCGCGTCCATGAAAATGCGCTCGGGGCCGCCGGCCGCGATCTTAAAGTGCTGGATATTTCCGTAATATCCGCCTCGTCGAGAGGCATTCGCGCTATCGTCAAAAGACTATCAACCTGGCTGCCTCGCGAACGAGGTTATTCCTCGTTAATGACGCAAAACAGCATAAAAAATTCCACAGCGGAGTAGCGCGAAATAAATATTTAAAGCGATTTAAATGTCGGCGGGAACACGTTAAACCGGTACGCGGACTCGGTCGGGTCTTGTTACTCGATCTGGCCCGACTTAAATCCGCTCATTTTCCGTAACGCGACCGAGCCACCGTCTTATTTCCACTCGGCGCGTTTCCATTGGCCATCGATATTCCACGTCCACGCGGATGCCATTTATATCGCGACCGTGAAGCTCCGGATGATCCGATTTTAATTCGAGACGTTTGCGTTCCGTACGCGAGACCGTGATTAATTATTATGTCGCATCGAAGTAGATTTCAGATTTCTTCGTTAGAAATTTAATACCAATTCCGGAGCTCCGCTCCCGTTGGTATCCAATTATTCGTTAATTGACGTGACTTTCGTCCGCGACACTTATTACGATCATCAGAGCTGCGTCGTTGGAGCAAGAGCAGACGCCGAGGGAGGGGACGATATAGTTATTGTTCCGTAACGAAGCAGCGCGCTCCTTCAAGGCGGACTTAATTAGAATGCGTATCTAAGCGAATTGAAACAAGACTCGCGCGACGAGCGGCCGTTAAACGCGTCCAATAATATATCATCGCCCGCGAGAGAAAGAAGCGGGCCGGAGACTCGGCTGCGACGTCCCGTCGTACAAATACGGGTAACGTTGGATCAGAAAAAGAAAAAGGAACAGAAAAAGGCAGTCGGAAAGTAAAAAGAAAATGAGCAGGAACGCGGAGCGGTATATCTCCCGACGCGCATGCGGCTTAAGTGCACGCGCTTAATTAGCTCGTCGTATCCTCCTCCCCGCATAAAATTACTAAACGCGTTATAAACCAGATATCATTATATTTCGACGTAATAAGATCAAACTTTAATTAGATTCTCTGTAAGAGTGCTCGTACACCGACGAGCGGCTCCCCTCCGCGCACGTACAGCACGCAGACGAGCGCGTGAGCATGAACGAACGTCGTTTATGGATCGTGCAAGCCTGTGCACGGGGGCAGTTGTGCATATAATACCGAACGCGAGATTGGCCATCGGAGAGCCGACCGAAAACAATTATTAATAACACATGGCACCGCGAGACGCGCTGGTTACAAGCTGCGCGATGGATTGCTTACTCTCCAGTAGAGAATGCTGCTCGGTTGGGTCCGTTAATGAGGTGGGAGTTAATTAACCAAGCCGAAGCACGAGGGAAAGAGAGAGAGAGAGAGTGGGAGGGCGAGAGAAAGAGGGAGAGAGCACGCAGTCAGAGGAGTAGAAGGGATAAAGGGGTGATAGGGGAAGGCCGGTTCTCCTCCGTGGAGCGGAAGAGAAAAACAGGAATCGGCGTAAGGGGGAGAAGGAAGGCGTAGGAAGGCGAAGGGAGATGAAGGAGAGACGAAGGAGGAGTGGATAGAGGCACGGTGGAGGGTTAGGGATTGAGATACGGGTGGTAATAGTAGCGCGAGGAGGCGAGGTGGAGGGATATAGAGTTAGGGTTGCCGAAAGCGACGGTGGGTGCGGGAAGGGGCGAGCATGAGAGAGGAATAGGTGTACCGAGCGGGGCGTGCGGGTTCGTAATTAGGGATCTATAATTGCGTGGAGTCAGCTAGAGCGGTTGAGTCGAGTGGCAGGTACCCAGCGTCACGTCGTTCACACGTGCGCGCATTTGCGTACCTATGCGGCTCGGTGGCCGTGTGTTCCATGTATTCCGTGCGTGTATCGCTTGCTCCGTTTCTCTGCCCGCTGCTGGCTGGACTGACTCTCGACGCGGGGGCATCGGTCGCCACCGGAAATGGAGTCGGACATGGTGGCCGCAAGTAATACGGCCCGTTGCCGCGATCAGCCTCCGCATCGAAGACCGCGCGATGCTTCTTTGTCGAACAGGGGCCGGTGTTTTCGTAACGTTAGTTATAGGCCCGTTTCAGCCGAGACGTTTCACGGCTGAGTGTACCTACAGGAAATCCGAGCTCGATTTTATACTACGTATCGTTTTCGTATTACCGTAATTATCCGAAAGTAGCGTTCTCGATTCGTCGCCGTTGGCGATAATTTAACGAGCTCCGTGTACACACACGGAAGGTAGAATTGTTACAAGCGGCAGATACACGCCGGGGCTGGCAACAATAACGCCGCTAATTGGAACGACGAAAAGTTTCGGTCATTACGACTAAAGCGCTCGCCTATCAGGCAGACACACGTGGCTGGCTTTCCATCGTTGCAACGCATGTAAGTGCGTGATTCGCCTCGCGTAGGCAGCCGGCTTCTATCGGTTCTGCTAATGAGGCAGATTATACCGGGGCAGCCCGGACTGACAAGAAAGAACAAGAATGTGCATAGGAAGTGGGCTTGTCGTTCGCATGCTGATAGCGCGACATCGCGTTCAACTGGAGAGATAAGTGCATCTGCCGGGAGATACCGTTGCCGGGGGCTAACGTTTCCCAACTTCGTCGGCCGACAAAGATGCCTGGAAGTCTTGAAATTCACGGGTTAATTTAAATAACGTCGAAGCTTAATTGCTCTCAGGGCTGCGGTCCGCGGGACGGGGGAGGGGAGAGGAAGTGGGGAGGTCGCTCACCGAAAAGACAAAACGAAGATGTCGTTAAGTCCGATAAATCGGGGCCCAGCGACACCGTACAGGGTACAGGCACGCTGGCCTCGAGGAATAACGAGAACCGAGCCCCGGCGGAGTAGAGTTTCCTCGGGTACCTCGTTTCATAAACGACGGACGTGGAATTATCGGGAAATACGGGCGGGTTTTAACGATAACGAGAGTCCGCGGTGTATCAAAATTGAATCGAGCGAGACGGAGGAACGATCGCGAACGGAGTCGAACCGAAAATATCCTCGACGACCGAGGCTCCACGGCCTGGGGTACGGTCGAAGGCGCCGGAAAAGAGCTTTTCCCTGGCGCGGCGCTTTCTTCGGCTTGGCAATCCTTCACAGTTAACGCCCCTAATCGTATTCATTAAAGTGCTCTCAATGCTTTTACACGGCTCTCAAGCTCTGCCACCATTTTCTCGCTCCCACTCTTTAAACACCCACGCTACCCGCCTGCAGCCCCCTCCCCCACCTCACCCTTTCACCCTTCCTCCCCCGTCCCTCTTCACCTCGGACGCCTCTTCATCTCATTCTCTCTCTTCCACTACCTTTTCGACGGTGCTTTCAACGCCCGAGATCTTGAGTAGATTCTCTCTCCCTAGTCTTAGCCGGCTTCTCTATCCCGCCTCGTCATCTCTCTTACTCGCTTTCGCCCGTCGCGGGAGCTTTTAAGTTGGCAACAATGCGCGGATTTATAAACCAGACTGAGGGCATTGTTATCGGCGAGTGATTGGAAGGCGGCGTTTCGACACTGGCCGAATACCAACCATTGGTTACCGTCTATTGTTGACCCCTTTATCTTGGAAATTCGTGCTCCGCCACCTTGCCTTTCCACGCTCGCCCGCCAGGGAATCGCTAAATCACTTGGTTTTATTGATGGACCGCGCGGCCAGAAAGGCGCGGCCACCGCGGTATCACGGCTTTTGATAAACGGCCCATTGTGGGCCGTCTTTTCTTCGTGGTTTCTTCGTGTCGCAGGGGCCGTTTCCCGTTTCCCGTTTTCCTCCCCCGACGCGTCCAATTCACGTTTACCCTTTTTCGCGCACCTCGACCGCGCCAATAGCCGGCGCTCGCTGCTCCGGCTCCCAAATTTCTCGCCCTTCGACGATTGATGATCTCATCCCAATCTCTTCTCCAGTTTCCCTGAGATTTCCATCGAATCCAACTGTTTCCACGCTGGAACTCGAGACGGGGTGGCGTATTCGGGGCTGCGTTAATGGTTCGCGTTCGAATTTCGATCGTCGGCCGGGCGTGGAGGCGAGACGCGCCCCGCTCCGCCGTTTGCCGAGCACCTTTTTGTGCTGGAAATTAATGCCGAAGCGTGTGGATGCGCGTGGATCCCTTCGAATTATACGCATCGGTGACAGAGCTCGGCACAATAGGATACGATAGGATGAATCGAGTTTCTACCCTCGGTTTGCGAGTTGACTTTCCCATGATGCGGTCGTAATCAGATCATCTCTACCCTACCGTCCTGCATATCGCCGCCCGCTCTGCCGTCCATGGCCGCGTACCATTCTTGTTTATTGCTTAAGTGGCTCCATTGTCCGACCGCGCGCTTCGCGTTTGCTCTGCAGTTTAAAAATTAATTAAATCGTGGCTTAGCGGCGCGCGATTAAAATACGTTCAACGTCTCCCGACTTCATAATACTGAACGATGCACCTTCGAAACAGTTACGTTCAAATTTACTCAAGAGTCCACCGGACTTAACCATCGTTTACCATCCGTATGGTTAATACGCCGCACTTCCCTTCGCGCCAAATCCCTATCATTACGAAAACTTCGCCCTCGCATCGTTCACGGGTTCTCCGAGGGCCGCCGTAATCTCGGCGAGCGTAGCGAAAATCATGAAACGATTACGCGTCATGGGAACTCGGTGGACGCGATCATAGACAAATTTGCCATGTGCGTCCTTTATCGTCCGCGGGGGTGAGAAGGGAGGTTAAAGCGCGTTAAAATAATATACGGCGTGGTGGGGCATTGTGTCCGCGGCACGGAAGAATATCGATTTTCGACGGAGCGCCGCACGTGTCCCGCCGTTCGACACGTGCCGCTGGTCCTCTTCTGCACGGGGTAGCACGGGACGCGAGAAAGGTATCGTTGGCAAGGCGAATCTGGAGCGTGTGCGTGCACAAGCCCGTGCAACGCCGATTGATCCCCCGACCTCGGTGGTGACGGTCACTCCGCGATCTCCAGCCACCCCTCGCAGTTAAGAGCTATCTTTCGTTCATCTAATCCGTAATTATGCCGGCCGAGAAGCGGCTATTTGTACGGATAGGCAGGCATTAGCGGGAGGAGCACGCATCAGCCTCCCCCAGCCTGATCCCGCGATGCTATTTTTGTTGCATCAACTCCTCACACCGAGGGTGCATTACGATGCAAATTGTCTGCCGGGTGTCGTTCACATTTCGACCTGCGCCACGCTGGCTCTCAGGAAAGCGCTAGGCTGGGATTTCGGGCATTTGTAGAGTGAAAGCAGTGGGTGTTAAGGGTAAGAGATCAGTCATGTGCGTCTTCTTGATTCACACCGTTCGCAGTTTGCGAAATGAAATACCGCTTCTCAGTTCCTCAAGACACTGTCCTCTCCTTAATCCCATCGAATGTCTTCGTCATCGGATTCGCATCTAATCGACTCTCGGGCGAGCCAGAGGAAACTCATCGCTCTCTCTCTCTCTCTCTCTCTCTCTCTCTCTTTCTCTCTCTTTCTTCTGGATAGAGTAGCGTAAATAAGCGAGCGAGTTTTTCTTTGCACAATATGTTGCGGGACCATTACTTAGGCGGGGCAAGATAGGGGAAGGGGGGAGGGGCAGCTTCTGCGCGGGGAGACCGGCTCTTACCTAAATAACCACTCAGTCACTCGCAGACTTAGCTGGGAAACGGTGGAGAGGCCAGGAGGGTGGTTCGGTCCGAAGAGTTGCCGGGCGGGGGGGTTGGGGGTTAAGGCCAACCGTGGGGATGGCCCGATACTATTACGTGATGTAAGAGCAGCCGAGCATCCAGAAACCACCCCGCCAGATTAACGAGGCCATTCTCCGATTGATTTCCCGAGGAACGCTTCGATCGTTAGCTTCGATACCCCGGTTCGGTAGGTAAACTAACTTTCCGTACAGTTCCGGTCTAGCATCCCTCTCTGCGCTTTGTCATGCAAGCTAAACGGTATTTACGTCGCGATTATTTTGCCTCGTGCGCCAACCAAGAGGGGGTTAATTTATGTTTCAACAACTATCTCCCCGCGTTCAATTTAATCGAGCTAATTTACCCGCGAACAACACCCTTGCAGCCTCTATAACTGATCAGCGAAGCATCCTCGATCCTTTGTCGCCCAATCGAGATCCACTCGCCACTCAGAAATCGCGACGAAATAATGTCACTCGTCCAAGAGATAGATTAGCAATTTTCTGGAAGCAATTTGCTTTTGTCGCGGCCCAGATACCCAGCATACCTAAAGAAATTCAACTCCCCTTGAAGAATTACGTACCGGTATCTGCGCCCGTGCGCGTCCCCAGCGTTGTCGCTGGGGTACATAGTTTGAAGCGCGAGGCAAACCGTCCCGACGCCACGCAATTTTGCGATCCTGCGTAATGCCACTGTTTGAACACCCCCACCCGTTACCGCTTATCTCCGCTCGCCATAGAAATTTAGCAAATACACATCGTGCGCGCATCGGCCACGTTTCGATGATTGCCCGAGATTAGGGGTGGTCCTCCGCACAAGATTCGGCCGCGATAGAGGCACGCTTCTTCCTCGCCCCGAGATTCTTAGCTTCTTTCCGGATGAGAAAAGTTTCGTCGATGTGGCTCGCATTAAACAGAGCGCTGCTGTTTCACGGGCCATGTTCGATGGACGAGGTATCGTTATCCCACGATCTGCCTGGTACCAGATACTCATCGTGCGATCAGTTTCGAAACATTTCGTAAGCAAAATGCTTCGTGTACAGGGCGGGGGAGGATTGGCAGCGACAGAATCATCGTTCCTTGATCGTCTACAAGTTTTTCGTCTCGGACTTCATTGTAAAGTGCTCTCCGGGAAAGTGTACTTGCAGAAAGTTGGGGGGGTTCGCTTTGTTTGGTGGCCAGCTCTCGTGCAAACAGACTCCTGAAAGTTGCGCGACAAGGTCTCATTATCAGACTTCTCACGCTTGCACGCGGCTTCGCGAATCGGCAGGGTTTAAGAAATTAGCATCTCGACGGTGGAAGGTTGGCCGGTGGTATGCGAGCCACGTCAAAGCGACACTCCACAGAGGGACGAAGCTCAGACGGCGCGCGGCGCTTGGGACCAGACGCTGCAAGGCAAAGTGAGGTAATGGCGTGTTGGAGTTAACTGGTTGATAACCATCGGTTATAATTAACTCAAGCTAACCGGTGAACAAGCCAACCCTGTTAACTGCGCCAAGCCGCAACTGTGCGTTTCACTTTATGGGTATCGAGCAGCGGTAGCTGCACCTAGACTCCTCGCTCGTCCTTCGCTGTTAGTTCTCCACGAGCCAGCTATAACAGCTCGATTCTTTGATAACATCGCGCTTTTATCCCTCGCGGCATTATGATTCATTTATTCCAGGCACGATAGCCTCGCGTAAACGCCACTGAGCACACCGTCCTCGTTGGAGGAAGTTGAATCGTGAAGCGGCGCGTCGCGGCGTCGATTTCATCGGGCGGAGCGCGGTCTTCTTGAGACCAGCTACCGAACTCTAGTTTCTCACAGGGAACTGTAAACAAGCCGTAGCACGAAAGCGGCTTAAAAACGACACCCATGTACGATCTCTGTCGAGGCGGCCGTAGCCGCTTTCTCGTTGCATTCTCCTGAAGGTTAATCCCTATTGTTGGCTGACATAAGCCTCTAATGGATGGAACCGATCCGCACGGCGAATGACGCGCAGCCCTACACGAGCGCGTGAACGAATTCGGTCCGCTCTGTTTGTTGGGCGAAACGTTGCGAGGCGGGTAACAGGGGTAGAACATATTTTTTCTCCTACTGCTTCGCCAACAATGGGATGCCCGAGACTGTTCGAATCTCGGGACGACAGCGGTGACGGTAGCGATCGGGGATTCCTGCGTTGGTGCTCGGCTGGGGTTTCGCGTGGCGTGTTCCAAGGGTTGTAACTATCAAGGTTAGACCACTCGGAAGACTGTATCGCTGAAATCCTTTTTCCGATGATCAGTGGCCAGACGGCCGGGGGTGGCTAAGCAGGGTGTCCGTTTCGGGCGGTTTAACGAGGCGAAACGAGGCACGGACAAGCGCGGCGAAAGGGCCAATCCCAATCACTTTTCCCGACCAATTCCGTAATTTTCGCTAAGCAGAACGAATGCCTCCTCTCTTTTCATTCCCCGACAGGGAGCCGCAGAAAGATCGTGGGGGATGAAGGGGCCAGGGGGTGGAAAGGCCAGGGTGGGCCGCGCGCAATCATCGCCCAGTCTTTTAATTTCCTATACTGGCGGGAGGAGAGAGCACGTGTAAGTGTACGCGTGAGCGTGCACGCGCGGCTCCGCGTTCGTGTTGCGCCAGTGTGCGCGCCGTGCATTCGTGTGAAGCGGATGTAGGGAAGATAGGGTGGAGAGAATGGGAGAGAAAGTTTCAAGTAAAGGAAGAGGAGAAAGAAGAGGGTGGGAGTGTACGAGGGAGAGAGAAAGGGTGAGAGAACGGTGGCTCGTGCGCGAGGGTCGGCACGGGGTGGTAATTGGCTGTCATGGCTTCCCAGTTCTACCAACCGCCCAACAACCCCGAGAGATTGGTATCGCTTATAATTAACTTCTCCGTGCCACGAAGCCACCGTTTCCATCGCGGTGTCCACGAAAAGGAGAGGTAGTTACAAAGAAAAGGGAGGCGGGTGGGGGGGGGGCGAGGGTTAAAAAGCGTGCGCGCGAAGGAGGAGGTGGGGGGGACAAAAGTTTCGGTCGTGGTTCCTAAAAGTCGAAAAGCTCGCGGGCTTCGTAAGCGCGCGACGGAAAACACGGGAAGGGACAATTCGTTGGGCCGTGAAGGGTAGTTCGCGGTCTCTCACCCTCACTTCTTATTCGTAATATTAAGCTCTCGCCGCGTGCTGGCGTCTAACGGGGAGGATCGAAATTCCGTGTGCCCGGGAGCGTCGAACGGTGGTCTCGTTATTTCGTAATTTTCCTTGGGCACCGTAATTGGAGCCTTTTGTACGGGCGTCGCCACTCTAACGAAGAAGATCATTAGCTTTGAGAAAATCTGGTAGTCCCGCAAGTTTCTCGGCGAACACCTTTGAAATGAACTCACCGACACCTTTAGGGTGGCTGAACGAGTTGGAAAGAACTGCGCGCGGAAGCCGTGCGTCAGGGTTCGAGGAGGATTTTACGGGACATGGGATAGCGGTTTGCGTCTCGCCTCGCCTCGCCTCGCCTCGCGCGTGGCAGAAGGAAGAGGCGACAGCGACGAGAGAAGAAAAGCCCTCTTTCACCGGTGAGGGACACCGAGAGCACGAAGCAGCCGGGATAGCTGGATAGAAGGAGCGAGATGGAGAGGATTGACGGCGAGAAGAGGGCGCAGAAGCAAACCAAGGGGGGACCGTACCAGAGACACACGGCAGAGGGATGAAAGTGGTAGAGGGGGATCTCGGGACAAGGGGGATTGGGGGGATAGAAATGCTCCGAAGTCTAAGTAACATCCATTTCTATCCCCTACCATCTAGTCGCTCCTTTTACTTTGGTTTACCTTATACTTTACGCGCTACTTCTGCGACTTTTTATTTGCAATTCCACTTTCCTCCACGACTGCCACCTTCTCGCCGCGCTTCCCGGCAGCGTCTCAGCCGGCTACATATTTCATGTTCCATTCCCACAATGTCATTTGTTCGTTACGAAGCTTTCCCGTTCGAAAGGGTGGCCCATTCGCGTCGGTCAAACAAGGGACGTTTTTAACGAGATCAACTCCCATAAAAAAGATGCGACCGAAAGGTCGGCGAGCGTCGTCGCGGCGCGTTCCAACGTATGCCTTTAAGAATACAGGTCCGTTGTCCGCCGCGGGACGAATTCCCAGGCGGAACAAAACGTGAGGAGCGGGTGCATCAACCCCTGTACGTATTCAATGTCGCGTAGGGTCCATGGAATGTCGGTAGAGTCCTTCCGTAACTAGTTTCTGAGCAGGTCACCCCAATTAACGTTTTCACGTGCAGCGTACTCGTCCCCTCGCCTTTCGTCCTTTAACTCCTATGCATCTCTATCTCTCTCTCTCTTTCTCGTCCTCTGCCAGACCTTAGCCCGCTACCAGCATTCGTACCCTCAGTAGCCGGCCTTCCCTGTGTTCCGGCGAGCACGCTGGCACGCTACGCCACGGCAAGTCTCGCAGAAACTTATAATTGCGAAAGGAGTCGGCAATTATAATTGCCCCCGGCCAGCGGAGACGGATGTAATTATCCAAACACTCGCGGGGGACGACGCGCCGCGAGAGCCACGAAAATTGGGCGTACACGGCGGCACGTTGTTGCGACTAGCTCGCCTATCATCTCGAGTAACATTCGCAACCCCCCGCTCGAAAGTGTCTCGCCACGACCAACGTTCCATCGGATCCAAGAGGATTCCGTTTGTCGAGGATGAAACAATGACGAGAACGAAATTGCAAATTTGCATTCGATTAACACCGCCGCCCCGTGAGCGTGTCGAGGGTTGGAAAAAAAGTTTCCACGTTAAAAGGCGCGAAGGATGCCGGGCCGTCTCTTTCGTTGCTCAGGTTGACGAGATCGGGCAGGGGAAGACAGGGGGCGAGGCAAGAGTGTTGGTGGTGCGCGCGAGTCGGCCGAGGTAAGGAGCGAGAGAAAGCAGGCAAGGAGGGAACCAAGACTCCGGTCAATTAAGCGCAGGAAATTAGAGTTTTAATTACGCAGTCATTCAGAAAATTACATCGGGGACCGTGAAGAAGGCATCCGCAATCAGCAACGAGCGACGAGGGCACGGCGTGCCATTTCCTTCCGACAGGCCGTCCGGCGATTTTAAAAACGTAAATACGAGCGGGCGAAACGCGGTGGCCGCGTTATTGTCGCCGGCGGTCGGTTCGATCGAGGCGAGCACCGGAACCTTCGCTAGACTTTCATCTGCTCGAAATGGTCGCGCGAAATAACGAGACCTCGGCCGGCCTACCGCGCAGGAAGGAACCGTTCGAAACGAATAAATTAAACCGCGTGCGCGCAGCCCAGCCATTTTCCTTAACTGCTGCATTTAAATTCCAACAAATGAGCAATTCAGCCTTTAATTGCTTTACAGCCATACCCGATGCCCGTAACTGCTCTCTCCGCGGACCAGTAGCTCGTAGCCGCTCCTGGCGCAGGTTGTTTCCCATGAAATTCGTCGCCACCGCTCCTCCATTCACTCCTATTCATACGTCACGTGTGCCAATTTGCTGCCGGCCGGCGAACGAAGTTACCAATCGTTCCAATATGCGACGCGCGATCGTTCACTTTAATTCTGCCCCCGTCGTAAGCTCGCCTTTGATTCGATTATCAAATCGAGTTTCGCGTAGCCGATGCCCGCGACGCCGATATCAGTTTCTATGAAATACAGCGAAGTGGATCGGGCGCGGCAAATTGGTAATGGCGGAGAAGAACAGTCGGGACGGGGCCCCGTGAATATGGGTTAGGGGGGAAGGTCAAAGGTACGTTAAATTTAATTACATATGTCTGCGGCGGCTGTTTGAGCTGGGCGGTAGCCACGCGGAACGGCCAAAGCTTGTCCGAATCATTTCGATTCGCAGTCGATAATGGTATATCCGAGGGAACGCGACCGATATTCGGTTTAAATCGGCATCAATGGTACGCTTTAGGACGACTTTGTGACGCGTCCGCCGTTCAGCCTGTCCGATGGTCCGCTTGATATCCGGCCCGTCGAGAGACCATTTCGTGCATGCACCGGGAGGGGAAAAAAGAGGGAACAGGAACATGCGATAGCGCTCGATTCCACCAGTTAGATATTATTAGCGACGTATGTTAAATGGAAGAGGAGATTGGTCGTTTGTCGCCGGAACCGAATTATTATCCCTGTCTGTTTCTGCGAGGCAACGCTTCCACGTCACATCGACGATGTTTTCTCTCGGCCGATCGTATCACGGGCGTATGATTAACTTGTCGGTTGAGTGGAAGCTTTCCGGAAGCGCGCGTACAGTAACTCGGGACAATGACACTCGGCGCTTTTTGCTTCCGGTTAATTTAGAGGGGAACGGGATGCTCGGGCAGCTAAGGTAGTCGAAAGAAATCCACGGACTTAGGCGAGCAATTTCGTGGCCGAATTAATTACATTCGACGAGCGTGAGGCGTCCGCTGCTCGGTTCGATCGCGACTGTCTTGGTTCGGGTGGGTTGAACGGTAAATAAAGGAGGGTGGAGACCGGTCGCGCGGTGAGAACGCGGGACAGACAGGCGGAACGTAAGTGGAATTCAAGCGAGCCCCGGGTCAGGCCCGGGGAAGAAGTGGAGGAAGATTTTTTTTCGGCGGTCGGCAAGTGGTAACTGGGAGTGTTAATTTTCGGAATGAAAACGAGACATCCATCTTTCGCGAAACACTTGGCACTCGACGCTTCAACTCCCGGCCCATTCTCTCGCTCGGCGCATTAGAGTAATGAATTAATTTCCATCCGAGTCCACCCACCGCCTCCCCACTCATCCTCTCTGCCCCGTCCTGCCCCCTTTTACATCACCGAGACCGGCCTTTTACCACTCGTTTAGCCCGCAACGATTCCTCCCCGTCTCTCCCCTCCCAACCCCTCTCACCCTTCCTCTTTGCATTCTGGATTTAAAGTCTATCTTCTTAATTATAACGGAGTGACAATGCACTCTCTTCTCCTCTGTCGCTTCCTTCCCCAACGCTTCCGTTTTCCTGGAAAGTTCCCGGGGATCCGGTGCGCGGCATCCTCCCGCGATGTCAGTTTCATTAAATGGAAAAGTAGAATCGACCGTGTCGAGCAGCTGCGCGGGATTCATTATCGCGTGGATCGTAATCGTACGGGGGCGAATACGAGATTCTCGATTCCCTGGATCGTTTTGATTATCCGCGCCGTTGTGTCGCGCTTGTTCTTCGTCGGTCCGCGTCGAGCCGAGGCGGAAGCCTCGTTTCGGAAGCGGACCAGTCAGCGAGCCGCTGGAATCTGTATTGCGAGAGACGGGCTAACACTTCTTCCTCCCTCGTGGCTTCACCCTTCACGGTGCATGTGTGCGCCGGCAGGTTCGTCGATGGGCTTGCTCGTCAGCTACGGCCCCTTTCCCTCGGCGCCTCCGCAGCTCCTTGTTCTTTGGCGATGCTCGCGAGGCGCGCGGCGCGCTCGTTAACGTATTCATGGGTTTATGGGACAATTAACCCTTTGAGGGACAGTATAATTACAGAAGCGATTAAACATCTTAACGTATAAACACGCCGAGAGCCGGCGACGTATACGTATACGAGACTCGATGTGGCAGCCAGCCGGGTAGGCAGCCAGAGCGTTACCAATTAACATACTAATGACACGAGGCGCTTTTCGAGAGTCACTGTAACCGGCTGGCCTGCAAAGCTTCCTGCACCGGCACACCCGAACCGCCCGTGTGCACACGGTGGTACACAGTCAGGCCAGCCCGCATGAAAGCCGCAGGAGCTTCGGCTTACAATTATTTGCGATTAGGGATCACGCGATCGAGACGGTTCCACGATGTACGTTAAAATAATTGCACTTCCTCCCCGTGGTTTCGGCCCCTCGATAACGAACACCCGAAAACACACATTTTTCGGCCGCCCCGACGCCACGGAAACGCGTTTAACATTCGTTCACGATGAACGAACCGTGAACGCAGTACCTAGTCGCCGGTTTGTTTGTCTACTTTGCCCCGTCCCGCGGGCAAAGAGATTTTAATAGTTTTTTAAAGACGAGAAAAGGAACTCGTTTCCTTGATTGGATTGTAACGTATTTCGCGCGCGAGCTTCCGTAACGAGTTTCCTAATTACGCCGTCCATTAATTTTAATTGACCCGGTTTTTCTTTCCGAAACGCGTGGATATTTTTCGTGGAATTCGATTAAAAATCCGTTGAATAATCCTCCGCCGGTGATCGCGCGGAATACCCGGGGTCGGGTGGAAAATTTCAATCAACGTTTCGGCGCGGTAAGCGTTCAACGTTCAACGTTCGATCGGCGCGTAACACCGAACATCTAATGCTATGCGCGGTGGCTGGCAATACGGGCTCGCGTGCTCTGTCATTTTGTTTGCCGCCGGGCAAATTTGATTATCGCGTAATCTCAGCCGTGCCCGAAATCGGTGGGCCTGTAAAATCATGGAAAATCTAGCCGGACAATACCGCTTACCGGTGTTACTGTGAAACCTTTATCGCATTCTGCGACACGGAGCACGCGCATCCCCGAAAATCAGCGCCGAGCGAACGTGCGCGCGTACGAAATGCTTTTGATTTAATTAGCTAATTATAATGTTCATTTAATTAATATAATTGGACTGGTTAGTGGGCGTGGGTGCAGCTTGTACGACCCGTGACGGCGGTGACTATTTTGCCGCGTTGCATTTAATAACGCCCATTAACGAACATTTACATTAGCAGTAATTATCGCGGTCCCCTCGCGCCTGCCAGCCGATCCTGATATTTTCCGCCCGTGACGGCATGGTAATCGCCATTCCATTCAATTCGCCGTTACCATTGAAACGCGGTCGAACATTATCGCACGGAAACAGAGACTTTTAACGACAAAGAAATGTTCTAGTTGAACGGTCACTTAAATTTTTTTTGTTAGTATTAAGCTTGTGATGCGTTGTGACCAAGGCGTTGCTTCAATCATGATTCTAACCTCTGAAATAAATTCTTTTTTATTTTTCGATGTCATGGGGTATTGACGAAGAAATCGGATGGGGTAAGCTCGAACCTTCGAGATTAGCAACGTTAACCGATTTTGATGAAATTTTCAGCATGTATTTAGTTACTTATTTAAAGCTACAAAAGGGATTTTTGAATTTTCATAACAGGCTCGGAAAAAAATGTTTACAAAACGACATTTACTATTTTTTTCGATATTCCGAGCAATTGCAATTTTTTTCTAACGCAAAAGAAGAGGAATTTGAAAAATACATTGGGTATAGGTTGTAGCAACATTTTTTATGGGTTGGCCATTGAAGTCTCGTTTTCTGTGCGGCTCCTGCGATATTTAGCACTCCGTTCGTGATTACCCCACGGCAGTCGAGTAATCACGAACACCAAAGGTTTTGCTTTTTCACTATAAAGTTGATTTTTATTATAATTTTTCAAAAATTCGTCACAGTACTTTATAGATGAATAGTTTAGGTATATTTGTAAATAATAAACAAATTTATTTCTCACATAGTTTTCGTCTTGTTTGCTTTTTTCTTTACGTGTTCGCAATTACCCCACTCTCCCTTACTAAAAAATTTCGAAGCACCTTTACCTACAAGAGGGTAGTTCTTCGTGTCGACAGCAAAGAATATACAGAACGTTTAATTTACAAAGGCTAACGAAGGTTTAAGAATGAGATTTCGGTATCAGGCCGATTGATAAAGGTGACTAACGTATAAAGCGAGTTGCGCCCGTGTCTGTACACGTACGGCGCGGCTGGTGGCGGAGAATGTGCACGCGACAGACGGGCAGGCGCGCATGCGTACGGACACGCGTGACGTGCCGAACGACGTCGCAGTAGTATGGAGCGACGAGCGGCAGCCGGATCAGACGAGAAGCGTAGAGACGGGCGAGCGCGTCGAGCAAAGTCTAGCCGAGAGTGCGCCGAGTGGTTGGCGGTCCCGCGTCGCCTCGCCTCGCCTCGCGTCGCGTCGCGCCGCGTTCCTCTTCATTCCGAAGTGAGTTGCCGTTGCGGGCGTACCGGCGGCCTCTGCTCTCCGCTCTCCGCTCGGTATTCAAACCCACACGTACACGGAGATACGGACACCAACACGCGCTCTACACACTACCCCCCTCCACGCACACACCCACACACCTGGCTAGTGGCGCGCACCGGCAATAACGCAACGATACGATACACACGTTGGCGGCGTGCACCACGAACGCTTCGTATCCCGCTAATGAATTGAATTATTTTCGTGGCGCGGCTTCCCACCGCACACGCGACACCACGGCACGCGCGAACACTCGATCGATCGATATCACGCGACAAGTGACTCCAAGTGCTAGATACCGGGAACGTCTCCCATTCTTCATCTCCTCCGCCTTCCTTTTCTTTCTTTCCTAGGCCCCGCGCTATCTTCTACCATCCACCCCCTTTATCCTCGCGTCGAGAGAACTTATTCGATTCATCGAGTGTGTCTCATATAAGTGTCATCAGAAGCTACTTCTGCCTGTTCCGCGGAAAGATCGAGGGAACTACGTGCTCGCCGCCGCAGCAGCGAGAGCTTTAAGGATTTCCAGTCCGCCTGCTACCCTGCTATTCGGTGAGTGGTTGCATTGTCTCTTTGAATGAACGCGATCGACAGACGAGCGCGGTCAGAAAGATTTTCCGCCGCTGATAAACAGATTAAATCGATCCACCGGGTGACGAAGCGGGCCGAAATTGAAAGATCTTATTACCATTCTACCGCCCTGTGCAAATGTCGATCCTGAATCGGACGCGGACGCTCTGACATGTCGATACTCTCCGCTGGCAATGCAGTTGGCAATGGCAATGGTTAAACGTGTGCCCGCCGGTGCCGGTTCCGATGCGGGACGTTTCAATTAACGTTAGAACTCGCTACCTTTTTCGCCCTGGCAACTGTGCCTTCGTCCAACACGAATACGACGTTGCAATCCTACGTTTACGTACGTGATCGGTCGCTCCGTTTCAAAAACAGAGCCGCTCGGCGCGAGCGACAACATCGACCGAGACTGGTTGTTTACGTCTCGTAGGTATCGTGAGGCGGCATGAGTCCGCGGTATCTTGTTTTTCACAAAGTCGATGGGCAATTATCCATCCGGTGTTTTCGTGGCTCTGCTATAGTAGGTGATTAATCCTGCGATGATTGATCGATCTCGCTTCACGGTGCACGTTGAGACGGGAGCCGCAAACTTGACTCTCGGAGTTGCACTTTTCGCGCTGTCTCGTTGGGCTCGACGATTTTCTTCGCTCGCTCTAAACGATCGCGGTTGAACTCGGAGCGGAATGGAGCGTCGTGGCCGCGTGCTCTCGCAGCGTCAGCTCCGCGAAATAAATCCGAGCCCCAGTTACGAGCAACGCTCTCGTATCGCACAATATAACATCGTCCTTTTGAATCCGTCCGCGGTATAAATCGAGCATTATCGGACAATCCGTGGCATTCACCGGCCGAATGAAATGTACGCCGCGGCGTGCATTTACGTTTCAATGGCCGAGTGAAATTTCCGTGCGGCGTCTAGCTGGCAAGAAGTCGTTGTTTGCGAGAGAACCGACGCGGCCCCTCGCAACGCTCGCCTCCCCCTGCCCACCCGCCCCGCCACGTCCGCCGAGGCATTAATTGGGTGGAGCTTTAATTGCCTTAGCACGACCGACCGCCGCGCCGTTCCCGTCGGACTTCAGGGATGGTGGAGGGGGTGGTGGGGCGGCAAGGGTGCAGGAAGGACGCGGGAAAGTTGCTTGGACGCGTTTGCCAATTTCTTCGACGTTCGCGACTACCCGATTGACCGAGGAAAATTGGGTGCTCCTCGAATCAATTAGTGGACGGCGTTTATGTATAATACAGGGGAATTATCTAAGTTGTAGGAAGAGAGGGCACCCTCGCGTTTAATATATTCATACCCTTGAATAACCAAATACTTGGCTCGTAACGGTGTTGGAGGTTGTCGGAGTATTTTTCATCAAGGGATAGAAAGTAACAAAGCGATGCGAGTAGGTCTTCTAATTCTTCCGAGTACCCTCGCGATACTACACGTTTCCTTGTACGGATGACTTTGGAGCGTTCTTGCTGCCTGGAATGTTTGCAATCCACTCCGGTCATTATCCAAAGGGTTCGATCTGAACCGAGCGATGGGAAAGGCTATCTTGCCGAGAGTGGTCAACCGTCTCCTCCCGTTCAGCCTCGATTGCGACCGCTTCTTGTCTTCTAGGTACACTCCCCCCCCCCCCTGCTCCCGCCGTTACCCCTCTTTTCGTTCAACTTTTCTATATAGAGCGCTGCCGGTGCGCCCCTCGAAGCGCGGGGAACGACCAACCCCTAAATGAAATCCTGGAATTAAAGCCGTATATTAACCTCGCGGCGTCCCCTAAATTAAAAAACAACATTTTTACGATGCCGGGGCGAGGTGGCAACCGCGGAATCGTCCAAGAACGCGGAAATCGGTTCGCGGCTCCGCGGAAATTCATCTCATTCATCGTTCGTCGATAGGATCGGTAGCCTAACGTGGTTCTTGTTCTATACACTGTCTGCCTATCCTCCGCACCGACAAGGTTACCGAACTCTTCGACCGCCATTCTATTGTCCGTAAATTGCGTTTTTAAATTCGTCGGGCGCCGAGGCACGTGGCAGTGCCGCGCGTGCTTCCGAATCCTGCGACGCGACCGCGTACTTCGGAAGCGTGGTTTCCCGACAATGTAAATTCGCCTTGACACTTTAACCGCATAATTATTCATCGCGAGGCACCGCGTATGAGTGAGTCGCCGATTTTCGGGCCGCATGATAGGTCACACACGAGTGCGCAACGACTATGCGTGACTTAGAGTGAATCGAACAATCGAGCTGCAACATTCGTCAGTGGACAGAAAATAGGAAAAAGACAACAACGAAAGGAAGATCGATGGCAGTTTGTTTATTCGAAAAGAAATGAAACGTTAAAAGGGGCCGTGTCGTATATGGGGTGGGACGATGTAGGATAGGAGGAAAGCGTAAAGCTTCTAGATTACCATGGAAATCCAGATCGGTCGCTTTGCATACTTTGGAAATACGTCGGCGGAATCGGGTAAGGGTGTATAATGGAAGTTGAAATTGGTTGAGCCTGTCCCGTCTGGGCAGGCTATACCCCCCTGTATACGAGGTATCGAGGGAAACGCATTCCTTGCCGAAATTGCTTCGCACTCGATTCAACGGAAAACACACGCGAACCTTCCAGTTCGGGGTTGCGTTTTCGCGCGTCAAAAAATATACGCTGCCGGGTTCAACACACACGTCCACGCGTGTGGTACTCGTGCGCGCCTACACCCCTCGTTTCGGTTCCTCAGCTTAACTTCCTCTGTCTCACACTCGTAAAGCGTTGATTAAAACCCACCCGGCAACGCGGAGAGACGAAGAGGAAGAGAGTGAATGAGAGAGACAGAGGGGCCGAGAGAGAAAGATAGGGGGCGGGACAAGGGTGAGAAGCATCGGAGAAAGATGGAAGAAGCGGTGCCCGCGAGGGGTTGAAACGACGGAGGGTTGAAGGCAGAGGAAGTTTGGCTTGGCTCGCGTGTGTGTACGCGTAAGTGGGTGCGTGTATGCAATTGTACGAGCGTGCGAGCGAGCGCGCGCGTGCTCGGACGCAGGCGCAGGGGGTCGCGAAACGAAGCGGTGTGTCCGACGGCGGTGTGCGGGAACGGGTGAAGAGGGAAAACTAGGAGGCCAGGAGGCGAAGAAGGAGAAGAGGCAGAGTAGCAAAGGTGGTGGTGTGTATATATACACGCGCAGAAGGGAGGGAGGATGAGGGAGAGAGGATCGTAGGGAGGGTAGGGGAGGAGGTCCAAGGCGTTGCTTGCTTAATTACTAAAAGCTAATCAATTCCGGAGGAAGTAAAGTTTAAATTGCAAACTAAAGTATAGCTAGCTCCCGGACGTAACGCTGCAAAGCGATATTACCGCTCGCTGCATTCTGCAATTAGCCCGTGGTAAATCATTGAAAACAAATTATGGGCGGAACCCATGGACGGCTGGACCGGCCACCCTCGCCCTCCCACCCCGGAGTCTCCTCTCTATCCAGAAAAATATTCCTGGACCACGGCGGGTGTCTTGGGGGGATTGGAATTTTGCCCAGTAATACGGTCGGTTCTTTCGCTCGCGTTAATAAGTCCAATTAATCTCGCTCGACCGTGATTTCTCATGGTCCTCTTTTTGCCCCCCCCCCCCCTGTGTGGCAGCGCAGGGTTGCGGGCGGATCAAAAAAATTTCCGGTCGACGATGACGATGATTCACCGCATTAAAGATCACTCGTGCGTTGACGATCCCACCGATTTCTTGCGCAAGTTCCTCGCTATAGTATTTCTCTCTTTCTTTCTTGGGCGCGCGTAATGTATTCGCGGCGGCGGAACTTCTACCCGACGGATATCTACAACAACGCGGAATGGAGAACGGGTGGAAAGTGTGTGGCGGACGGTTCAAAGGGAGCGCGGGAGGATGGAGTCGGTTTCAGGTCGCGGGGCGGGGGAGGGGAGGCTGGGCTGAAAGAAGGGGAGAACGGTACGTAGGTATACAGCACTGAAAACAAGCAATAAAATCAATGTCGTTTCCGGCGATTCAATTCGCAAGACACATCGCACAATTTCACATACAATTTTACGGCAGAACGGCCAGGACTCCTATTTACTTCACGGCCGTTCTTTCCCTCCTCCTATAACCGTTTACCCTCTAGCCTTCCCCCCTCTAGCCTTCCCCCCTCTCTCTCTCTCTCGCTCCTTCGTTCTCTCGTTTTCTTTTTATCTTAAATCCTGGGAGAAAGGGGCGGCCGCGCGATCATGCCCGGCGAGATCGACGAGCCGAGATTCCCCGCCGAGCAAATCGGGCCCCGTTTAATAGCGCGAGAACGAAGGTCCGCGGAAAGAAACGGCCGTTTCGATCGCGCCCAGTCGATTTCGATGCTACGATATGCTAATCAAACGTGCCCGTATCACGACGGGTTCACGGTCGAAGCCCGAATAAACCGCTCGTTCGATATAGGTGCGCCCTGCACTCCGCGCGTAACCGCCACGAAGCCCACCGGACACACTCGCCTCGCGTCCCCGGTTTTAATTTCCTATTATTTAGACGAGGCGTCCCTCGCTCGCCGTGGCAGTTGTCAATCGCAAATTACGCTCGAATCACGCGCGATATCCGGATTATGAGCTCGACCGTCGATCCCGCTCTGCAATTAATCCCGGATCGGCCCGCGGCTGTGCGCGGCAACTTTTAAAGTAAATTGGCACGATTAATCGTGTAACAGACCCGGCGTATAATAATTTATATAGCGGACGGGCGAGGCAGGGGAGCGGAACCAGCCAGAGCGGGCCGACTCCGCGGAGATACGGAATAGGCATCGATGTAAGGAAATATTTAAACGCGACATAATGAGCGGTCTAATTAGAGCCCCGAGTCGCGATAATGGCGTGACGTGGATGTGCTCAGCTACGTTCCTAATGGACCTACTAATGAGTTCGTAATACGCGTTTATAACGTTCCTTATTCACGTCCCTTAATTCGTTAGCCGTCGGGATCCCCTTGTGGAACTTGGAAAACCGCTTCTGCAGTGGCTATCGTCCATCGGCCGGCTTGTATCGACTGGCGTCCCCCTCTCTTTTTCACCCACGAGTAACCGTCCCCTCTAGAAATCACGTTGTCGGTTCATTTATCAATAAAAAGTATTGGTTCGGTTGCCTGGAAGTGACGCCTTCGCTAACGAAACAAAGGGACTGGGCGTAGTTATCAATTGGATATCGGCTTCTCGATTAATTATGCAACGTAACGCGCACGCCTGCGCCCCATTGTCGCGCGTTTGCACGCGCGCACATACGCGCGTCCGTCGGCCGCACGGCCTCCTGGACAGATGGATTTCAAGGTTATTAATTCCCTTCCGGTGCCAGTTGGACCGGACATATTAGTTTTCGGGCTGACCGAGGTTCCAATTTTCCTTTCGAGCAGATCCCAACCCCCCGCCCTCGCTGTCGCGGAACGATATTACGTTTGAGCGGGTATCGGGCCGATCGATCGAATCGCGGGGTAATCTAATTCTTAGCGGTAAACAGGCAAGGGATAGGAACGTTACTCGTGGCAACCGAGTCGTCTTGATCTCTCGGTAATTAATGCCTCGGCCAGTTCTCGTTTCCTGCACACCCTGATGTCTCGGATTTCTGCACGGACCTCGGCCACCGTATAGAGAGGCTTCGACGATTATACCGGTGTCACGATACGAGCGTTGACCGCAATAATATCGCATTACCAAGATTAACGTGATCTCCAATAATAGATCGGACAGTGAGCAACCGTGCTGGATTAGCTGACAAGAGAGCGCCGCGCCGGTATGCTTGTCTCGGGTATTATTCTCATTATTCGATGTCCATTAATAATCGTGGCCCGTCCCTTCCCTTCGCCCACTCCTTAAGTGCATTCGACTTGATTCCCCCTTTGATCGCTTCCGTGGCGCGCACAATGCTGCTCGTACGCCTGTCTCTTAATCTATTGCCCTCGAACACTTTGTTCGTAAGATGTGTATACACTGCGCGCTGGTGTTTGTATGTACAGTGGGTTAAGTTCGTGATAGAACAGACAGCTCGGACGCGCGGTAGAAGAAACGGAGGATGCAGAGCATTCGCTTCGAACGGATCGTAGATTCAAATTGTCTGCCGCTCCTTGGCGCGGGGGGGTTCGATTTTTAATCGGTGAGCAGTCGCCGGAAAATAGCCACTTCGTCCCAGCGCGTCGTGTCTCTCGGCGGCTAGGCCAGCTGTCTTTCCCGCCGCCAAACAATTGTCCCTCGGCTCGTTTATCGAGCGAGCCGATGGCAAGAATGAAGCATTGCTATTCAGAAAAGGACGACTGGCTTGCACTACACTTTCCTTCGGGTTTGCGTGAAGCTGTTACCCTTTCAGCTTGCCTCTTCCCCTTTCCCCTGCTTCTGGTTTCGTTTCTTAGAATCTGGTTGCCACCTTCTCACGGTCCCTTTCCCGTTCCTCCATTTTCCCAAATACTCCTCGCTATCTCGAACGAAAGCCTCGCATCGGAGTGAACGTCGTCCAGGTGAAATCGATGAGGTCCAGCGAGCGCACCGTCCCGACAATACTATCACCGCGGCTCGTTGAAGCCAAGTGTAAATAAATAGATTGCATTCCCGTCCCATTTATTAGATTAGAATCAAATATAATTTCACCAGGCCTCGGTGTGCCCGGGATCTTGATGGAAACAGCAGCGGCCGTGTATCCATTTTCCCGCGCAAATACGGCCAACCATCTACGGAGTAATCTTCGCGGCGCGTTAGTTACGGAGTTCGATGAGAAAGTTTGCCCGCGTACTCTCCCCGATTCTTTAATGCATTTTGCTTGCAGACTCGCGCTGAAGCATTGAAATTTACTGGCCTGCGCGTCCGGCAACAATAGCGCGATGCTCGACGCGCGTACACGGGCTTATCGGCCCGTGCGTAAGTCGATGATTAATAAAATCGTGACGCGGCGTTGACGCGATAAAGCAGCCGACGCTGGCTCGATCTCTCAGCGATAATTTCCCCATGGAACGAAGAATACGCGAAAACCGTGACCTTTGGATCCTCTCCATTTCCCCAAGACCAGATAAGTCTTCCGCGGTTCCAGTTTCAAGCGTCGCGCAGGGTAGCACGATGCGCGAGGAGTTAAGATGACTTCTTTTTTATTTTTACAAAGCCTGGAAGCGGGCGCGTTTTAATATCGCGGGGTCCTTTGGCGCGGGCCAAGTAGACGGTAGAGCATGAAATTTAATTGACATTGTCGATGCATAGTTGGTTATCGTGTAGGGCACAAAGAGGCCAAGGATATTTTCATCAAAAGCGATACACTCTGTCAGCGCGCATGTGTCCCCGGGAAAGTCGAATTTAATTTTTCTGGGGCTTCAACGCGCTGATTTTCCTGGATATACCGGTCGCTCGACGCGGGCGAATAGCCGGCCGGTTTTATTAAAATTTGATCGGGTGTAGTTCGCGGCAACTTCTTTCACGCGCCTCCACCTCCTCGCCATGTGTAACAATTCTCGCTATTGTACAATACCGGGGGCTGCGAGCGGGAGGAATAATTATTTCTGCGTAAATGACGATAATCGGGCTATTATTACATTTACGGCATTACAGTGGCACGATATTACAGTGGTACGTTATTAGAGAGTATCGGAGGATGAATATTAATCGGGCACGTACGAGTGGTGCTTGTAATTAAAGTAGACGCGTCATCGGACGGAAAATTAAATTAAACGGCGAGATAACCGACTAATTACGCAATGTCATTTCGTCGAACAAAGCGGCATTTCTTTGCCGGCGTCACTTTATCCCTGTTCACAGCGATACTTCGCTCGACGTTTCGTAATATTCCGATCGCCCTGAAATCTGCTGTTTATTCGAACGTGACTGGGACATTTTAATTTCGATATTAACGTTAAACGGGCAATTGATTATTCTCACGTGTCGCTCGTTATTATAAATTACCGATCGGTAATCCCATCCAGTCTGTTATGAATTAATGCCCACCCAGCACCGATGATTTCCACTGATAATTACGCCGTACCATACCCACACAGGGTAGCGATTGGTCTTCCCGCCTTCGTCTCGCGTTTCCCCCCGCACGCTCACCGACAGAACGGCTGAAAACACCGTTTTTACCAATTACCCGGCCATAAATTTCGCGGGGACCGGCCCGGCCAATTATCTTGGAATTAGCGTCGCGCCCGGCGGCCGTCCTCGCGAACGATCGCCTGCCTCTGTCTAAGCGACGCGCGTTCGCCGCGCTAATTAGAAGAAAACCGAGTAATTACACTCCGCGACCCTTTTTCGAAAAATACACCCGCGAATAACGGGCCCTTGCTGCGCACCGCCGGCAAATTAACAGAAATAACACGTAATCGCCTGTACGCGCTCGCCCGCACAGCGTTTGATTAATCTTACTGGGAATCAGCGGGCTTTTATTGTCATTAATAGCGGAGGGCTGGTATTTAAACTGGAACTCCCCCGTTTCGAGGGGGCGCACTCGATGATTCGGCAGGGTCGAAGCAATTTCGCTGGTAATCGGAAATATGGAATCGACCGTTTGATAAAAGACATTAGTAATGGCGCTGTCGATCCGCGATAAACTATTTATTACGGCCGGCGTCCGATACAGCCGGGCGTTTACACGTGGCCGTGCCGGCCCGCGTATCGCCGGGAGGGTGAGACCTGACTCTCAAAACCAATTTTCGGGATTTCATTTGGAAAACATAACGTGGTTCGCGCGCTGTTTATGGGTTCCATTAGGAAGCTGTCAGCCGGTGATCCCGCGCTGCACTCCCGTACTCCACGAAGGAGCACCATGCGATGCCGCAGCCGATACACCAATCGCATGGTTTCGTGCCACCTTCGGGGACCTGGGCTTATCGGATACGCGGCATTGATCCACCTAGAATCCGTTTGATATCGAACTGGGGGGGGGGGGGGTACATTTTTCCAACGGCAGTGACTGTGTGTTAATATCGCCGAGTTAACAAGTTATCCGTCCTCGAGAGATGATCAGAGTGCTCGTGAAAGATTCTAATTCACCTTTCGCAACAGCATTCTAATTTTCAATGTATTCGCGCCGCTGTAACGGGAGACGAACACGGAAGCATCGAATCACGATCGAACAGCAGTCAGATTTGCTCGCTGCCCGGTAGAACTGTAATTCTCAATTAAGTCCGCGCCGAATTGCACGATCGTAATTGTTGTTTTTCTTTCGCCACCCACCTCCCTGTCAGCACGGATTGTTCTATGGAAAAAAATGCATTTTGGGCACAGTCTATCGTCCGCTGCCCAATGTTTCGCGCTATTCGACGGGCGAACATGGGCGACAAACATTTCCAGCGACACGTTACAACGTGCAGCATACCTACCCCCCATTCCCCGTGCTGGTGCACGCTAATCGGTTGAATCTATTCGTCGCCGCGATGCACACCGGTCTGTAACAAATCGATGGAATCCATTAAATTCTGGGCCGTGAGATATGACGTTCGAATTATTCATCGTTGGTAGGAAAATTAGCGATTATGTCGGGGAACGTTCAAAACTGTCGCGCGCCATGTAGGTACATAGGTAGTTACACGATTGTTCGTGACAATCGATAAAAATCAAACCGTAGCGGAGACCGGTGCAAGTTGATACGTTTTTCAGTTTTCAGTTTTTTTCATTTTTGTTGGAATTAATTTCTTAATACCACATGTGTTAAAATATACTTTGGTCCTTCCTTTTTAATATATTGTAAATGAAATGTTGAGAAAATACATACAAAATGAATGAGAAAATGTTATTTGGACGAAGGTAAAATGTATCAACTTACCCCACTGCGGGGCAAGTTGATACTGGTCTGGGGCATGTTGATACATCTGTAAAATATTCGTTTAATGAGTAAAGGATGGATGTCTGGAATATCCCACTTTAACATGAGGTGCTTGCTTCTTTTTATTACTGTATCTTAATAAAGCTACTTTATCTATTCCGTATATTCTCGCGCTTTGACGTAACGACATTAACTCCTTTTCTACACCAACACACGCTTTTTGAAAAATATTTTGTGGAATTTTTCCGCAATTCGTTTTTCTGACATAATTTCGTATCATTTTCCTAGAAATAAAAGGAAAAATCCAATTAAAAGTAGTCGGGAAAAATTCATACACTCCCCATTAGTATCAACATGCCCCAGAGAAAACGTATCAACTTACTCCACAGCAAGTCATTATGTACAAATATCTCCATAAAAAAATGTAAGCATATAAACAAAATAACAAAATGTAATTACCTTACCTTCAAATGACTCAATGTGATGCTCAATTAATTTGAGTGCTGAAATTTTCTATCCCGCCTCAAGAGGAATTGGAAAGTGAACACAACTATTTAATTCTTCTCTATAGAAACGAACACAGTTAAAAATTGATTGCTAAAGTCAAGGTACACAGACGTACACTAGATCGTAGTAAAGAATTGATCAAGAAGCTTCACATATCTCGCACACAAGGAGCTACATATATACAGTGTCGAGATAATTCGCCTGTATCAACCTGCCTCTGTATCAACTTGCCCCGGTCTCCCCTACCGTGCTTCGTAGAAAATCGACGACACTTGGATCCAATCACTCCCCGAAAGTTAATTTCTTTCGGTATTAATACAGAAAGTGCATCCCCGGTAATGAGATTACATCGCGCGAGGGGGATGGTATAAGGGGATCGATTACAAAGCTTGTTCGTAATAACATATTGTTCGCCGAGGCAGTGTGCATGCCTGGAGTGAGCTCGATGCGTTCTACACAAACACAGTAAATAATGTAACACAAATACGCGGCCGGCAGATGCAATAATTATTTGGTTAATCCACGGGCAATCGATAACCGTTGAAAACGCTGCGGGCGCTGAGCGTTCTTCGAGGAGAGACCGTTCAGTTCAGAAACCCGCCGATCGATGGCAGAAACGCGACATTTCATAGGATTAAAAAGGAATGGATGGAGTTGACTGCACTGGTCCCGACGTTTGAAGGATGAAAGTCCCGAGTCATCCGCCTAATTCGTTGGGAGCGTTCTCTGGCGTGCCCACTGACCGAGTCCCGGAGGACGGGCCGGGAGAAGGTATTTATACCAGAGATCAACCGCGTATAGAGTTTAGCGGGCTAAGCGGGGTGGCTGGCGGCTGGTGGCTTTCTTCTCCGCCCGTCTATCTTTTTTTTTTGCGATATCGAGAGGAACGGATCCATCGGCGCGGCGGATCCCCCAGCCCTGTTCTTTCCGTGAAAATCAGACGTGGCCGTCCGCTCGGAAAGGCTGAGATAATTACTTTTCGGTTTTCGGGCGTACGGTTGAGCGAGCGCAAACGAAACAGGCGTATCTTGCGGTCGTGAATTTAATTAAATATTTTCGTGGCCGAATGTCCGTCGGCCGTGATCATCTCGCCTCCTTTTTTCCCCGTAGACACGGGGCAATTTACTTTTTTAATGTCTGTAATGAATTAAACGCTCTCCCAGCCTTCCCTGGTTCCCTTTGCCCGCCGGTATTACCAACCCCCGTCTCTTGCACGCTTCTCCCCTCCGTCCCCGCTCTCCTTTCGACCTCCATTTTTATCTCAATATTCCACCATTGTCCGTGCCGCTGTGCCTCTTGCCCTCCACCGTTTTGTTCGCTCCTCCGAGTGCACGTTGCCATTTGTACACTCGTTAAGTTATTAAGTGGCGCGATTATTTCTGCGGAACGCGCGCGCACCGTCGAGTTCCGCTCTCGAGAACCGTGAATCCAGTGACGTCGAACCCTCGCGGGTCGCACTATTCGCCGGGACCCCGTTTTTAAGTGTCAGGCGGCAACTTCTGCGATTTCGCCGCTGTGCCTCCAAAACTTTCACCACGACTCGGAGTTTGCCGAGTTCGCAACCCTTCCTCGCGTAGGTGAATATCGCGACGCTGGACATGTGTTCAGGTGAGATGTACCTGGTCGCACATGTGTTGGCGAAGCTGCATGGGGAATGAAAATCTGTTTGGGAAATTCTTCTGACACTGGTTCTTGGTAGCATTCAGGAGGGAGCATTGAATTCTGTTAAAAAAGAAATTACAAAGTGATGGCGAAAGTTCGTTAACGTGTTGACCAAACTCCATTGCTTAGAGTAACTTAAACAAAAATACGCGATGCAACGTTGCGCGATGATACTTTAGCCCCTACGCTAGATTTAATATTAAGTGCCTAAAACTCGCTTTTTTTCACCCCTATGTCACGGAATTGAATTTGACGACGATGGACCTGAATGACGGTGCAATATAAGGGTGGTTGTACGATATAATTAGCCCGTGCACCGCTCTGCAGTGAAGCCGACCAATTGCATTACTTAGTTTAATGCTATTAATGTCGCGGAGCAGAGAAGATTGTTTTTACCGTGTGCGCCGTATTCGTCGGCTCCCTTACTACTTAGGTACGTTTCGTCGTGGTGACGCGCAACGTTAACCACAGAGGCATGTGTATACACGTGTATCTTTGCCCTTTGCCTCCTCGCTTGGCGAACCGTCAATCTTCCGATGTACCCGCTACCGCGCTAAAATTCGATCGCCGGACGCGATTTAATCAGCTGATAGATCGAAGTGCTCTTCCACCTGTACACAATGCAGTGCCGGCGGAAGGGTCTAACGGAATTTCGATTAATCGAGTCTAGGCGGTATTCGTGTTTCGAGCCGAAAGCCATACCATTGGATAGATTGGCCAGTAACGGTAAGGAGTAGATTTTTCGCCGTTCCCGTTGCACGGAGAAGGGATTCTGAATGAGAAGCGGGGGAGAGGTGAATCCGAGACAGAAACGGGAGCGGAGGGGGGGACGAGGACGGCGAGATGCGTGTTTCCTCTTCCTTTCCTCGGAATCTAATTTCGTCGAATGTCATCCTCGAGACTCGAGAGAGTGCAGCGATCTGCATTCGGGGTTGAATCGCCCGATAGCAATTTCCAGGTGAGGGGGATGGAACCTGTCGCGCACGCCGGCCAAGGAGGGAGGGAGAGGAACGGCGATCAAGGAGAGCGAAGTGAGCGAAGGGACGGTTGCCGGGGGGGTGAAGTGGGCGCAGGGGTTGAATCCTGCGGGAGGATACGCTGTCCGTTCCCGGGCAAGTCTCGTCGAAGTATCGAGACCTGTATCATGGCGGCTATAATACATTTTTTATCTGATCGAGGGGATCTTCTTTATGGAGGGTGCTCCGTGCACGAATCCCCGCTGCTCTGTATCGGCGCATATGTACACGCGCGCCACCATTTACCCTGCTGCCTTCGGAATACTCCGCTCTACCTCCTGTCTATACACAGGATACATTCCTGCCTCTACTTTCTCCGGGTTTACTCTAGACATCTCTCGCGAGGATCCGTACACTTTCTCTCTCCCGAGTGTCTGCTGCACCGTCGTCGCCACTAACATCTCTAGAACCCAACTGGAAGATCATCGTCACCGCGGCTTGCACCGCTATTAAAGTACTACTTACAATCAGTCCCGCCGCGACGGGTTTGTGGCTTCGTCGCGAAGAAACAGTTGCATTCTCAGGGCGTCGCAGCGAAGAACCGCTTCGTGTTTACGACGAACGATCCATCGGCGAAATAACGGAACAGCAATAGGGATCGAGATCGACGGAGGGCTAAATCGAGTTGGGGGATGCTCGGATCGAGCCACGGGGAAAAGTGAAGGTGGGAACGGGAGCGGAGGCAGAAGAAGCAGGAAGAGAGCGACGCAGAGCCAGAGACGGATGGTGGCGGAGGCGGCTGAGATGGTGGGGTGGCAAGCAGAGAGCTCCCTATCATGTGGGCAAGTGGGAGGACGGTATAGGGGATTGAAAAGCAATTTCCCCGCGAGGGACGCGCGGTGTGTGGTCCGAGCTTTATATTAATGATCCAGATATATTATCGGACGTGACCGAAATTGCTGTCAAAAAACTCGGATATTGGATCGGGAGGAGATTGCGAGAAGGTCGCTCTTCTCCGAGCGGTCATATCTATATACGTACGTGTATGCCGATCGGTCAATGCGGGGGCCATCGTTCGCCGAAGCGAAAAGTCCTTTCTGCTTCTGGTATTTCGCCCCGTCGAGAGTGGCCGCGATCACCGAGAAGGAACAACGAGAGACCGTCGGCCGGTGGCCTGTATCCGCGCGTCTATGGAAATCCAGGAGAGACGGACTAGGCGCGCGACCTCACAGCGGGAACCGTTCCCGACGATTCCCCCGATCGAATCTGTATCGCGTTTCATGCACGACTCCCCGGCTCGCATTTTCTTCGTGTACCACGTCTATTACTCGCGCATCACAAGATAATACAAGCTGTCGTTCGTCGGAAGTCGGACAGATCAATTTCGTTCACGGATTTGCTTGCTTCGAACCGTTCGTCCTAAAGCGTTCCACGTTCATTCGAATCCCCCGGTAACACGCGAAACGCTTATTTGTTCCTGCTCGCGGCTCGCGAAGATATCGAACCGCGGCCGTGGGCTGCACGGCCGTGCACGTGCTTCGAAAGCACGAGCGGTCCGCGAGGGGAGAATAATCGGTCGGCGCGGCGTTTTCGCGCGTTGCGAGGCCACGCGATCGCGAAAGTCTAATTAGGCTACTCCGCGACGGAACGTTTACAAGGCAACGAATTTGTGCCGCGCGTGAGCTGGTGTCGGACGGGGGGAGACGGGGGGGATTGGTGTCTCGTATGCGGGTGCGTTAAGTAGCGGATCCTGTCGCGTTGCGTACATACGTTTTATGCGGACTCGCGATAAGCGATTAAACTGCAACCTAGCTCGGCAACCGGTTTCGAAACGATAAGCCCCGCTAATGCACGCATTTTCTGCCCGTTGAAATCCCGCCGTTATCTGCATCACAGCGTCGAGCAGCCGCGTTGACGTGCCTAGACCGTACGCGTTCGCCTTTGATCCTCCTCGTTACGAAATTCTCTCGATCGCGGTTGCGTGCCGTCGTTCGCCACGCGTTCCCATCGATCTCCATCCGGCTCGTTGGCCGAGTGGAGAAAGCCCGGAGCGCATATAAGATTGGCCCATCTAAATGCAATATTGGAGCGGCGTCGGGCGCGTTTCTAATACGTCAACGGAAATTCACGCGCCGGTTTTTCTGTTAAGACGCCGCGCCGGTGGCGCGAGGTCACGTCCCAGCTCGAAAGACCAATTTCCGCTGACTTCTATTTACATAGTTAGGTATACGGCCTGGATAATACGGCCCTGTCGAGTTCGTCGTTCGACGGAGGCACGAGGGTGTCGGCGAGGGGGTTGGCGAGGGGCTAGCTGTCCACCGGTAGAAGGATAGCTTGGCAGGAAGCGGGTCGAGGAGGGTATTACGGTAATACCCACAGTGTTTCCAGGACGGTGGGTAGGCGTAACTAAATTTCCATATCTCGGCGATTGTAATGCGCATTTAGCGGCCGGCGACGACGATAGATCGAATTAGCGTTCACCCCGCGTCCGTTCTCATGTTTACGCTTATACTTTCTAATTTCGTTCGATCGACTTCCTTCCGGCCTCTTTCGCGACTTCCTCGAGCCGCAACGTTTCCGATATGGGCACTCCAACCACCCATCGCGTTTTCTGATTGTAATTGCTCCATTTTTTCGGTTCATGACCATCGAGAGAATTAGCTGATTTTCTTCTTACTTCGCGAGACCATTCTAATGGGGTCTGGCAGAAATTTACGCAGCTATTCCTACGTGTATTTACATGGAGGAGCAGGAAGGTTTGATTAGCCGTGACGCCGGAGCTCGACGGTGGCTCGCCAGCCCCTTGATTGGATTCTATCCCGGACACAATGAATTGTACATCGTACGATCCATCCCGATCAAGTCGGAGCGAAGGGGATGGAACGATAGGGGAAATGAGCAAGGAGCGTGGCGAAAAAAATTTCAAACTACATTCTGTTGCTGTGATACAGAAACGCGAGTAGTTTCCAATGTTCAGTTCTTCGGGTAGGAGAAAAAAATAGCCGAGCCGTGGATCGATATAGGCCGATAGGGCGGAGGAAAAGGAGGAAAGTAAAAGATTTGGGGGACGATCGTATATTGGTCACGTTTCGGGGGGAGCGCTCGCACATAGTAGTTTGATACTGATTGACGCTTGTTCGCGTGCGGAAGGATTAGCGGTCTGACTCGTTCCCGGCAACGGCGTCTGCGCGGGGGCTGCTTCCCCGTAGCAGGTACTCGGTCCACGGGAACACCCTGCGAAACTTACTTACCGTAACTCGGAAACCTATCCTTTCTTTCATCTTCCCGTCTCATTATCGCGTCGCAGTCTAACAATCCGTAGCCACCATTCTTTTCCCGCCCGCGGCTGACGTCCGAGGAACAATCGTTCCGCTTAATCGTCTAACAATTTCAATCCCGTTTCCCCAATTAATCCGCCAGCCGGTGCTCGCCGAGCGGACATTGAAGTTCGTTAATACGAACGGGGGCATCCGCTGCGATAGCGTTTGGTCGCAGGCTGGGCCATTGAAAAAAAGAGGGGCGACCTTGAACCGGGCACGGAAGTCGTGATACGTCACTGGGGCTCCCGTTTCGCCCTCTTGGGAATCGAACGCGGGTATCGTGTCGGAGCGAGAGCGAGCTATAGGGTAGGCACAGTGAAGAGGAATGAACGGGAGCATTGGCAGGGGTGGTGGGGTGGCGCGGGGCGAAGAAGGAAGATAGGGGAGGGTATACTGGTCGGATCGCAGGATTGTCGTAGCTTCTGTTAAGGAGCAGTCGGAGGCAAGAAGCAAGAGGCAAACACGGTGGCGTGCAAGAATGAAGCGGACGATGGAGAAAAGAAGGGTGCAAGGTGATTGGCGGGAGGGGGTGGGGTGAGGGTTGTAGAGGTAGCGGGAACGTTGAAGAAGGACGGCGATTCTTGCGCGGGGGTGAAGAAGGGATTCTGCGGAACTCGAGGGGGCTCGGGGATCAGTAGGTTGGTTCGAGGGCTGTGGGAAGGGGTGACTGTACTTAGTTAGCGGACAATGCGGCCCCTAATGAACAGCCAGGGGCGGCCGGCAGAGCAGCCACTGGAGCACGCCATCTAGTCTGAGACAGACAGATTACGTTGCGTAGCGTTATACCGCGTTATCCTCCCCCGGCTGTTGCATTCGAGGTTCGCATTGCGTGGCAATTTCGATTACGGCCCGGCCGTTTCGCCGTTTACGACGCGGGTAAACCGTATCGACGTACCTAAGTACCGTTCAACGTCCTAACGCGCGAAAACGCTCCGACGCGGCGCGGGGCGGCGGCTCGCGACGCGATGCTCTAGCCCGCGTTTCTGATACGGCACGTAGCTCGTACGTCTGCATCTGCGTAATTGCGTTAAGTACTTTTCGGTAGGTACGGTGGAAAGTCGAAAACTTGGCCGAGAACTCGTGCCCGCTCCACCATTGCCACAAACTGGGTCAATTTCTCGACTCTCTTTGGCCCCTCCCGGAGATGAAATCGCATCAAAGAACGATAAGGTCAGAGAACCTTGGTGGAAGAGAGCCGTCAGCCACTCCTCGTAACCGCGAAACAGGATTAACGGTGCAAGCGGATTTCCAGCTTTCCGCGAATTAGTCATAATTTCCTTGCCGAGAACTTTTGGTAACGTCATTGGAAGTTGACGTCAACGAGACGTGCCAGCCGCGCGAGACGCGTAACGAATAAACTCCCGACGAATGTTGCCTTCGTTCTGGAACGTCTTCGCGGGATCGCCCACCAGTCTGTCCGGCCATAAAACGAGGCGTTAAAAGTCGCGTCTCAGTTCGAAGGAGAGAGAGCGAGGACCACGACGGAACACGCGTTTTTTGAATTTACGACGCTTCTCTTATATAGCGTGTCGCTGAACGTCCACGCTATTGAGACATCTGTTTTACAAAAGCTGCCGTAAAATGTTGCATCGTCGGTGGCAGGTAATGCGCACGGGTAGACCGTCGGCGTCTGTGAAGGAAAATTTTTAATCGAGTTAATACAAGGACGGATGCGCGGCGTATCCACGAATAGAAGAAACGACGCCGCGGTACGGCACGATTGAGATCCACTGGCTGCTGCGGCGGTTGTAATTGGATTCAATTGTCCCGCGTTAAATCAGTGACTGCACTCTCCTGCCAGTTCTCCATTCTGCGTCTATCCATCCGCTACTCCTACGACACAGCTCATTGAAACGACTCGGCTACAGCGGCGCGCTCGGGTAACCGAGTCCTTCACGACACTCGGGCAAGCTTGAAAAGAGCTTCCGCCGGGAGTTCCGGCTGGCGCATAGAAAAACACCGATTATTTGCATAAATCTTTGTCTCCGTCGTAACGACCAACGGGTCCGATTCGCGCGTTACCCGTGATTCCTTTCAATTAAAGATACCCATCGTCCCCGTGGCCCAATGTCCCGCTCGGTACTTTTATAATCCGGCAGAACATTTTTCTGTACAACTTCTCTCCCACATCGAAAGAACCTCTGGAGATCAATCGATGTGTGGACAGAAAAATTGCATCGTTTCATCGAATTTTAAGGCCTAGTTTTTCAATATCTGGCGCAGCGACTCATCGAATACAAAAATGGTCCTTGGACTGTGTCAGAAGTTTCTCCTTCGCCCCGACCGATGTCATTTGCAATTACATTCCTGACGGAATTGGCGAACGGACGCCAGACGGGGGTGGAGGAATGGCGCGCGGCGCTTTCTGATTTTCAGCGTCGTCGCGCGGAGTGGAACGCCACTTACCAAATACTCTTTAACCCCGTCGCGCGCTTATCGATAACACTGTAAGCGGTAATTTTGCTAATGGCATTGCCACGTCCTTTATATTCTATGCCATATATGTCTTCCATCCCTTTTACGTCAGGCCTCGGCGGCTCTTGCACTTCCGGGGCCACGGTTCGCAATGCGTGCGCGCTTTCCTGCTCGTTACTTGTGGCTTTCGCACAGTGTTACGCGTAATGGACAAAAGTCAAGAACCCGAAGTGTTTGATCCACAAATTCTTGTATCTTAAAATGTTAATAATCGAACGTAGGTTTCAATGTTACCCATAACTTCTGTTGAATTTACTAATTTGTTGTCAAAAGTGATACTAGAAATTCATTATAAATTTCGGTGCATTTTTTCAAACACGTGCCATTGGCAAAATGTTTATGCTTTTCATTTGGTTTTATAAGTTGTGTTTAATACTGTCATACCTTCAAAACTGCCGAGTCAAGTTCGATGGGACTTTTAAAAAAAATACCAAACAATACCTCCGTGATTTTTTGAATATTAATTTAGGGATCATTAAACTTTATATTAAAGTCAATTTCAACTGCTCGAATTTGCACGAAACAGAAAAAGTATCCAAATCATTATTAAGACGTTCACCGCTCCGGCCCTTAGCGTAGTCGCTGGGGCTCCTCTCGTGCGTCCCGCGAAGCCATGAGACACTTGTGTTAATCTAAACATTTGCCTTTTCTCATTGTTCATACAATGCATCGACAGTCCTTCATCGTAGATGCTGTCTTCAGTTTTAAAATAGCAGTCAAACGCGATACACGTAATAAAAATAATTTGATAAAAAAGTGTTTCGAACAAAAGTTAGTCAGTATTCAGTTGACAACAAATTACAAAAGTAGGTAAATACTAATAAAAAACTTTTTAATCACTGAAAAATCAAGATCACCTTAATTTTTTTAATGGAACTGTATATTCCCTTTAAAATATTATTAGGGTACTTAGCGTACGTATTAGAGAAAACTGATTAGTTCAGAAGTTATGAGTTTTGTCCCGAACGCCCATATACGCGTAAGCGTAACACCGTGTGTCGCCGTGATTATAAGTGCCTCGCTATTTTTACAAGCTCTGGGCGACAAACCCGATTTCTGTCGATCTCGATTCATTTTTCCCGATCTCAAGCCTGCCGCGTGCCACTAGAGACACTCGAGACGATGGAAATTGTGCTAGTTGAAGTTGCTCGCACTTACCTCGCGATCCATCTGCGCGTCCTCAGCCATTAATGTCTTCGGCGTAATCTCGGGGCTTAGACGCACATGGATCGCACGCAGCGGAAATCGGCGGGGGGAGGAAACTCCGAGAACTCGATCGATTACCCAGAGCGGTAGGCATCGAATACGTCGTGCGATTTCAAACCTCCCCAGTGAAATTAATAGGAGTAAATTAATAATGAAACTCGCCTCCCTGGCTGGGTTTCTCGTGTTTCCTGATTTAATCTCTGTACGCGTGCAGCTACTCGGTGCTCGCGCACAAAGGCGAAACGACTTTTCACCGCGAGCTTGGCAACTTTAATGAAAATAGTTCTTACGTTTTTACCAGCGGGTCTCGAGGGGGGCTTACGCGACCCCTTAACGAAGATTCTAATTAAGCGAGCCTCCCACATCGCGGCCCTAACTCAACCCATCGCCTCCCCCGCGTCCGCGAGCGCTATTTCCAAGAGCGCCGCGCGAAGAATCGGAGGCGCGTACACTTTCGTCGATAACTACGCATCAATACCAACGAGTCGATATTTCCATCCGTCTGGAAGTCTGTTGTTGAATCGAACGAGCGCCGCTCCGATAAATCGGGATACATCCCGTTTTAAGTCCCTTTCGCGCGTCTCTACATGTCAGCGTCGCGAGCATAACGAGCATAACAAGCATAACGAGCAAACAGGTTGAGCAATCAATTTAATTTCTCTCCTCGTCGCTCCTTCACGCCTCTCCTTTCTTTTTTCCCTCCACTCTGTTTCGCCTCGCCTCGCGCACCTTCTGCGGCTCCTCCGCCCGTCTCTTTCTCCTCTTTCCAAGTCTAGCTACTCGTGTGACGTAGCTTAGCTGTTAGCAGTTAAGAGCAATGGTTATAATGAGACCCCCATTACGGGGCGCGACTTTTAAAAAATCTGTCTCTGACAGCTGGACCACGATGGATTATTCTTTATCCACGGGCAGCAGTTTATTTAAAAGTAACGAGACCGCCGCGGATAATGAGCCGTCCTTCTTTATTTCCATCCGCGCCTGTCTATGAACTCCTCTCGGCCTCCCCCGGGAGAGAGAGTCGCCTTTGTCTCTTATATGGCCGGCCGTAATTGAAGTTTGTATCCAACGTAATAAATGTCCTCGGCGTGTACCGTGTAATTAATAAATTCCGGGATTAAAGAAGCCCGGCTACCGGGCTTCGTGGATCCAGCGAAACTTCCGGCATAGTTCAGCCAGGGCTTCTCGCTTTCCCTATGATCCCGTGCAACTTGATAAGGAAGGCAAAGGGAAGCTCGATGAATTATCCGGCGCTGCTTAGACTCTGTCGAGATTAGACGCGAGTCCGATTAGGTCGCAGCGTCGTCTAACGTTCTGGAGGTCGTATTCGCTCCGTTCCCCGTCGGCTCTCGTTCGCGCGGCCCTCTTTTAATTATCAGAGTCAAATAATCGCTCGTTTAAGACGCGAAATTAATGGATTCCGCTCCCTCCGCCAGCGACGGCTACATTTATTTTCTCTCGCACCTCCTTTCACCTCCTCCTTCGGCGTCTCCTTTACCGCCGTAACGGAACGGCGGACATATGGGGGGCTGGGGCGCGGGGCGCGGCGACGGCACCATGGAATCTCCATAATTCTGGCTTACAGAAAATGACAGCTTTTAGCGTTGATGCACAGTTTATACCGGGCGTATTATTTTAAGTGGCGCTGTCTGTATAATTCAAGACTCCGGGTGCACGGACAGAGAGGTAGGGAGAGGGGAAGAGATTGAGAGAGCGAGAGGGAGCGAAGCGGAGGGAGGAAGAGCCTGCGGTATCAATCCGTAAGAGAGAAAGAGATGCGGGGGATGGGTGGATGGGCGCGAGAGAGCGCGAGGGAGGGGGTGGCGAGTGAGAGGTGAAACGAGTGAGCGGGTTCGCGGGGGTGGATGGGAGAAGGTCGGCGCGGTAATGGCATCGTCGTGTCGCCAGCTTAAAGCTCCAGTGATTCTCAATCACGCGAATCCATTCTCCGTGTCCATCGCGTTGGCGCCAAGTCCGCGACCCGAACGGAATCTCCCCGACCGCGCCGAGATATACTCGCAGCTTCCGTCGATGTCGACGACATTTCCATCCGGCTACTGTAAAATATAATATACTCGGCCACCAGTCGGCCTCTTCTCGCGACGAAATTTGAATTCGCCCGTGACCGCGTGCACGCGGGTGTAATGGACACAGCGGGCCAGCAGGGGAGGATACACCGACCCGAAGGAAGAAACCGAGAAAAAGAGAGAAAGGGATGAAGAGGGGAGGAGAAAAAAAGAGGCGCAGAAGGGGACCAGCTGCGGTCTCCTCTAATCTTCGTACAAGGCTCGGCCCCGCCGAATTAATACGAGAGCCTCGAAGAAAAGATAAACATTCCTGTGAATACTCTGGGGTATACACGCGAAGCGCACGCACATGCGGGCAACCCTGGGCCACCATGTGCACGTTGCCTGGCAAGATGTTTTGACCGACGAGATCCCGTCGTCACGGATGTCGTTTCTGCTTAATTGTTCGCCGTCCCCTTCGTATCTTCCTTCTTGGTACTGTCCGCGAACCACCGCGCAGTGTTGCGGCACGTGTTCAAAAAGCAAAAATTAGAGTTTTGAAATTTTGTATTTCATTTCATGGAATTGATAGTAAACATTTGGTATAAATTTTATCTGCTCCCGAGTGCTCCCACATAAGAAAAAATACACATAATGAAACGAAAAAACTAAACAAATCTGTGCTCGAATATTTATTTATAAAAGACACTGTGCTTTGAATTCTTTTAGATTCAACTGATAGTGATGAAGATGTATAATAAGAATGAATAATTTAAAATTTATTATCAATACGAATTATTTAAAAAATTAATTTTTCTTTATAGTTGTTTCATATATTCATTATCAATTTGTGTTTAAATGTATTTAAAAAATATATATTTTATTTGTTTTACTTTTATTATGTTCAGTAATATATTTTAAACAATTATTTTATGTTAAAAATTATTTTTATATGAATATGATTAACATATCAATTACTTGTAAATAACTGTATCTTAATGGAAAAATGATTTTTTTCCTACAAACTCGTTACACTGTGCCTTACCCAGGACGAAACGAACGCGATTCCTCCGCGACGACGTCCCCGCCGCTCGCTCCCACCTTTCCGATGAATGACCGTAATTTCATTACGCGTCGACTTTGCAAGCATCAACGCGTCGTTAATATTCTCTCGGGCACCCCCGGCACCCTAATCGAGTCGGCGTTAAATTCCGCCGCCGTTTATGCGGCGCGAAGAAATCCGTCTTCGTTCGGCAATAGGCGTATTTAACGATATAAGTAACTCGGCGGGAATTTAAGGGACGATTGGGGTGCTAGAGCGTTGTGACGGTGGTTAAGGCCAGCGGAGAGAGAGGGGTAGATGGTGACAGGGAAGAAATCAGGGGTATGAGAGAGGGACCGATGACGAGAGAGAGGGATGGATACTGTGAGCAACGGGGTGGGATAGAGAGACAGAGGGCGGTGAGGGAGAGAGAGAGAGAGAGAGACAGGGAGAAAGAGAGATAGGGAGAGAGAGCGAGCGAGGGCCGATAGACGTAGGCGCCGGCCAAGTTGCGCCGCTGATTGCACCACAAAGGGTGCAATTATGCGGCCCTCCAGCAATCACCGCGCATTCTGCCCGCCATTTGACCCCTCGACACCCCTCGAACCCCTGAAAGCCCCCCACGCTTCGAGCCACCTACCGCCCCGGGTATGTAGGCGCGCGCTGCACACTCTGCGAGCACGACAGACATATCACCGCTCGGGGCCACCGTCGCTTTTTATTTAAATGCGCCCCCTCGACGAGTCCGACACCCTGAATGCCCCACGGAGTCTATGCAATTTAACCTGGTGTCGCGAGAAAAAATCTGTTAATGAACGATTGTCGGCTACTGGGATTCGGATGAAAATATCCTGAAAATTGGACGCCTTTCTTCCCTCCTTTCTTCCGCTCGTTCGTCCTCCCCCCTCGATCCGTTCGTCCCGCTGCCGATGCTCGCCAAACGAATTCGTACACCGATCAAACGTTTATTCAACGGCATCGCGAATCCCGTCGCCCCCTCCGTATTTCTCCACGTTCACCACCACCGGTCTCCTCCTTTTTATCAGTTCCATTAACCAGTTAAGTTTGCACCCACGCTTCTACAGTTTCATGCCACCACCCGGTACGTGTACCGGTATCCGCGCAGATTTCATTGCCCGAAGGTCGCATTCGTTGTGCACGGTACCTCGAATGGACTTAACGGATGGTTAATTACGCTTAACGGGCCTGCCCGCGACACGGTCGATTTTCATAGGGCGACTTTTCCCGCCCCCTTGCAGGCCCAGCAGTCCCGATGACGCTACGTTCGACGAAACCCAGCAGCGTATCGTAGACCAGAACCAAACGAACGTAATTCGTGGCTTTTTGCCTATTACCCGGGAGCACTCACGATGTACCGATTATGGAGAAAGGGCGAGCGGAGGCCGAAAAAAAAGCGGCTGGCAGCGCGAAAAAACGACGAGACAAGAGAGAAAGAGGGACGATATCGTGGGACGATGGAGGAGGTATGTTATACATATATACGGCGGAAGAAACGTTCCAGATGTGTTCCCGGCTTCTGAGCAAGTTCAGAGTCAAGTTGCCAGACTCGGGGTCCCCTCGGCGATGGCTCGCAGGCAGGAAGTGCCGCATTAAAGCCGCTAATCTGCCTGTTTTCATAGCTCCTCCGTTGCCCCCAGCACCCGGCTCCCTGCTCCCTGCGCCCAACTCGCTACTCTTTCTGGCTTTTGTGCTGACTATCGCTCGTAAAGCAGCTGTTTATGCCTGTTCGTTAACGAAACGAACGACCGGACGATCGATACGCGGTGTCAGCGACGGGATTGCGACGACTTACTGCACACACGGTCACGCGACAAGAAGAATGTTCCCGCGATGGAAAAAAAAAACTGTTCCAGCATTCCCCGCCGTATTGGCGATCATCGATTTCGCCGATCGAACGCCGCCAGGCTTCGTCGAACGAGCTGTCGTCGTGAGTCCTTCCATTAAACGAATGTGCTCTGGTAGCTTGCGCCACGGCACCGTCTAGCGCATGTATTTTTAGACGCGCGTCCCGTAGAGTGAGACCAGGTTTAAAGTAAATTTTAAAAACGTATCCGCCGGCCCCCGACGAAAATCTCTCCCAACGGCCCGTTTCTGTAATCCGAGGACATTAATTTGTTGGCAGGACGGACTTAAGAGTGTCGACCCGGCCGTCTCTCCCCTAGGGACTCCTTGTATTTTCTCAGGTTATCTGGGCAGAGCCCGAGGAACGGCGCGGGACGTGCCGGCCAAATTTTACGATCCCCCGTCGCTCGTGTTGCTCCACGGGACCGACCGCCTCCGTCTGTCCGTCTGTCGGGGTTTTCAAATATTGGTTTTTGGATTTCGCCATGTGCTCGGGCGGCGATCGTCGCGCCCGAGAAATCGTCTCGTAGATAAACAAATACGATCCAATCCGAAATCAAATATCAGCGGGTACACGGCACACATACGCGGGTAAGTCAATAGGGGGCGTGGAATTTTTGGTAATGGACTTTCCGGCGAAGCCGTGTCGTCGATGACGCGACAAGTGGCCGTAAAGTGGCCGTAAAGCGGCGATCGCGACGCGATTTTGGCTTGACCGGCGCGTAAAATTGGCCGGTCTCGTTCGCGGAGGCCCCTTTGCCCGGCGTCTAGTGGCGAACGAGCGCGTATCAGTGCTGTCGGCGGCAGAGATCCCGGGGCAGAGGTGGCTCGCAAGCAAGAACGGGCGGGCAGGCGGGAGGTTATTGCCTGTTGGGTGATTTATCTAGTAATACTAGCCGACAGGCCACGAGGCTGGGGGCACGGGCTGGGGGGCAAACCCGTGCCTTCTACCCCTACCCCGTGGGGGCCAACCACCGGCACCGGTGGAAATTAAAAACTCACTTTATTACACGTCTCATTCTGTGCTCCCTGGCCGCCCTCTGCCCTCTTCCCTCTTCCCTCTTCCCTCGGCCCCGCCACGGGCGAACCGTCTATACGATCCTCCTCTTGCTCTCCTTTCCTCTTGCCGCTCCTCCCTGGCTGTGCTCTCGTCACATCCTGCCGCCCCTGCAGCGCCTCGTCCACCGCGGACCGACTTAATATGAGGCCGGCCATACCTGATGGAACGAATATTATTAAAGTTCGCCCGCACGCGAAACCCGTGAAATATCGCTGCTCCCTTTCTCCCTTTCCCCCCTTGCCCCTTGCTCCCCTTCCTCTGGCCACTGCGCCGCTCCTCTCCGCGTGGTCTCTTCTCTTGGCCGCCGCTAGACCCTTCACCTCCTCCACACCCAGTCGGCGCTGCCTCTTGCTTCCCGCGGCCTTTTATTATCTGCCTGGAGCTTATACTCGAGACGGTGGCGAACTCGCGGAAGCAAAAATAATCGCGGGTAAGCCGCGATGTAAATACGCTCGGTCCCACCCCTATCACCCACCCACTCATCCCTCTTCCCTCGATTTCCGCTTGCCGCACCGGAACGATTCGATTTTTCAAGCTTCCGCCCCGAGGATCGAGCTCCCAGCGCCGCGCGATAGATTATTTATGATTCTATGCTTTTATCCGTATTACTCGGTCCATAGCGGAGGCGGCGATGGCGGCAGCGTGGTTATGTATTAAGAACGTTCCGGCGCGGCGCGGTGTCTTGTCGCGGGACAAAGTGTTCCCGTGCAAGCGGAAGGGATGTCGCGGAACGTTACCCCGCCGATCGCTGCGGCAGCTCGCGCGACGATGTGTCTCGATTATTACGCGGCTGATGTCGCGGACACGCGATGTCTCTGTTACCCACGTCCCCCTCTAATGTAATCGCGCGAAATTGTTCAGCTCGTGGGGCGCCCTCGTGCCTGGGGTAGGGCTCTTCCGAATTTCATTAAAAATTCAACTGGTACCTCGACGTCACACGATTTCTCAGTTTCCCTCCGTTTTTTTCCCCCCTTCGGCAAGGACGAATGACGGTAATTCGAAAATTCGCCTCGAAACTGGCTCTCCGAGGCAAACATTATCGTCTCGTCCCCTCTCGTTTCTTCCGACGGCGACGGCTGAATCTTGCTGCTCGCGGGGGGGGACGCCTCTGTATAATCCGCAGACAATCAAGATCGGGCGGATGAAGCGGGCCGGGGTAACGCGATTGATTCAATTTCCAGCGCAAAGGGGGCGGTTATGGACGGAAAATTGAAGCACGACGTTGATCGGGGCTGAAAACGCCCATGAAACATACTTTATCTTATCGGCAGGCATTGGCGAGGAATGCCCGCGCGTGCGTCTCCTAATCACCCAGCGTCGCAGCTGCGTCTTTTGCACCCCCTAGACGTCGTTAGCCTTACGCATCGGCGCGTACCTGTGTGAGTGTGCACGAGCGGCCGCGCGTGCATAGACCTCGATGACGTACCCGTCGGTATCTGGCTCGTTTTATTAATGTCAATAAGGCAATTATTGTCGATGAATGGCGTGGGTGGGTATCTCGCTCATACCGTTGTCGTGCCGAGTTACCTGCCTCTGGTATCGATGGCTACGAACGGGTTTTTAATGCGCTCGAATGGAACAAGTTATACCGCGGAGCGCAAGCGAACGCCCCTCCGCTCGGCGACCGGTTTCGTATTGATGAAGATCGAACGGCTGCACGCGAGAGAGGGTTCTGGCAAATAGCCGCCCAATGTTTTCCAACGGATAATTCCGTAGTAAGCAAACAAAGTCCGCGGTGAAATAAAACGACTAGTCAAATAAAAACGCAGAAACAAACAGAAATGTAACTGTTTCATTTGAAAATGGGTCCTCGATTGGACCCCCCCTCAACCCCCGCAGCTTCGCACAGCAGATCCCCCTGGTACACTGTTCACGGACGCGTGCAGCGTTTCGCAATTGGGGGGCTTATTGAAAATTATTCACGGTAACCGCTTTAAAACTAATTTCTTTTCCGGCTGGCTCCTTGAACGTTTGCGCGTTGCTCGACGCGCTCGCTGAACGAAATATACGGGGGTTGGGGGAGAATAATATAGGAAAGAGGGGTTTCTCCAGTCTCCGCTAAGCAATATCCATCCACCCCACATGCCTGCCTGCCTGCCTGTCTGCCTGTTCGTATTATCGGTGTGTACAGACGGGCTCTCAGCAATTTATCCATTACGGTCCCAGTCGCGCGCGCACTATTATTGCATTTTTCGAAATTATTGCTCGCCGGCATCGACATCGCGCCACCATCTTGATTGACAGGGTGCGCCTTTATCGCGTACACGACCGTGCAGAATGCGTGCGACATCGATCTATCGGCTCTTTTCGGTAACAATGAACGTACGACCCGTTTGTTGGAGAGATTAGTTGGTTTATCGATAACAAAAGCTCGCGCTACCAAAGAACGGTAATGGATCACACACTTTGATGATCACGTATCAAGGATAGTACGAGTTGTGCATCTGAACACTCTGAACGATCTTTTATTGGGGCTGTAAGAAATTGTATAACGAGGTACCTACGAGTTATAGAAGGTAGTACACTAGAGTGCTTAGAGAGTTTCAAGAAACCACAACGGCATTGTGAACATTAGCGTATCAAGGGCCCGGACACACCGTGTTGGATCCAAACGACCCTGTGACGAGTGAGGAAGAACTGATTCAGTAGCTTGTACCTTGAAGGGCGTCTCTTATGTACCACTCGGGTGTGCTCCAGCTTTGAGCCTCCAAGTATAACTTATACATGTATGCACATCCGACCGAGCTTCTTCTATCTACGAATCGAGACATACGTAGGTACATGTAGGATCAATTATCCTGAGTGTGCTGGAAGCTGATCTTGCCCGAGGAGACGTCACGGGACCGGAAAAGCTGGCTCAAAAGGAAAAGAGGGAGAGAGCCGGCCGGGGCAACGCGGTAATACATCGTGTCCGAGGCAACTGGAAGGATATACGTGTTCGTTTGGGGCAGCAAAGTCCGCAGAGGCCCAGTAAAGGTTGGCGCGGTAAAAAATTCAGAGGGTGAATAAATCAAGGAACGTCGCAGCAGCGGAGCTCGCGCTCGCGCTCTCTTTCTCGCGATCTCGGTATAACCACGGCCGATGCGTGCCACCGATCCCGACTCGGCCCCGGCTCCTCTTTCTTTTGTACATACTTTATGACGAATAATGCGTGAAAAGGGACAGGACCAGCCAGACGCCTCGCGCGTCTCGTTTCACCCGGGGACATTCCCACGTACATACATACGCGTACGTTCCAGCGTAATCCTCTGATCCGTCTTTAGGTGCGCGATGATTTAGGGGCGCCCCATGTGCTGTCTTCTATTAAAAACTACGATTAACCACGGTGACACTTGTGCATTGAAACACGATGCATTGTCGGGGCTTGTACAAAGTGTCCTTCAATGGAAGTGGTCCTCCGTATAAACCACCCTGCTTGTATTCCGGGGCACCCTTCGGGCTTATTAAAATGTGCGGCTCCGGTAGATGCGCATCGGAACTGGAAACCACGCGGTGCCTGTAACGTTTCAAAGTGGTCCGAAAGTAGCGTTCCTTCGCTACGGCGACGTCAACTGTCTTCACCCTAGTACCTCTGAATTTCTCGTCAAAGGAAGGATCTGTAATTACAATGCTGCGTACCTTTCACGCTGCGATCTATTTGGGGAGGAAAGGATTAAGAGTCTGAGCAAGAAGTATCGAGAAGTTGAGTAGGCGAGACGGATGCCAGGAAGTAGGAGAAATACGGAGACAGAGGAGAGATGAGAGTGGTGAGGGAGGTAAGGGAGGTGAGGAAGGTGAGGATGGCGAGGATGGCAAAGCGAGAAAGAGAGGAGGATACGAGAGAGAGAAACGTATCTATACGGTGGGTATAGATCGCACCGTATCGTTGAGTAAGTTGGAAACGGAGGGCAGGAGGCTCGGGGGGATGGTGGCTCATCTTGTAATGGACTCAGAAGACAGGCGAGTCGGCTAATGGACCTCTGCTCTTCCAGAAAAGCTCTCGGTATCTGTGCCACACGAGCATCGATGCCATCGGGCTGCGTCCTTCCAAAATCCGCAACGCGCCATCAGCATACCGTTCCTGTTTTTTCGGCGATCGCCAGACGCGGAACGGAATCGATTATTTTCACGTCGTCGGTCTGGCCGTCGCGCCTCGGTGTTGCGCGACGGGGTCTAATAGGCGAAAACTGACCGGTTGTTTTGCAAGTTCACGCTCGGAAAAATATTCGACGTAGGAGGAAGGCAGCACGATATCTACGTGTTTGGATAGCAACAACAGCAGTGTACGAAACCGCGTGGACGGCCACAGGGGCTACGCTCTGCCCGCTCTGCTCGTTCTCGCCGTCGAGCGTTCCGGTGCGCAAATATTTTCTCGCGGATATGTAAACGAGCTGGCATTTTTAAGAGAGTCCGCGCCGGGCTCCCGAGCGAAAACATGGTCCTGACCGTTAATAACATTGAAGAGACCCTGTGAACCATGGTCGGAGGGAAACCGTTTCCCTTCAACGAAACACGAAAACAAGACTGTTGGGAGTAATTAACGAATAATTAAGAGGAGCGACGCAAACGAAAATACATGCCCCGATCGTGCATTTGCGTGCACGTCCGTTTGCGTGTTTCGCAGGGGATAGGATCGCCGTGGTGGATGGATAGAAGTTGACTGGACGCGGGGAGAACGAGAGAGACGGGGAGAGACTGAGAGAAAGAGAGAGAGAGACAGAGAGAGAGAGAGCGAAAGAAAATAGAGAGAGAGAGAGAGAGAGGAAAAAACTGGGGAAAAAGGAGAGCAGAAGAGGACCGTTAGCCCCAGAGCTGAGCTGGACCAGCTACTCTCATCTACTCCCACCAAGTCGCAGCATCTTTCTTCTTATCCTTCGCAGTCGTCCTTTCCCAGTCCACTCTTGAGAGTAACGTCTACCTCCCTTGATGGGCAATGCCACTTGAGCGGCACTAACACACTTGCGGCCAGGCTCCACGTAGCTGTCCGGCCGATGTCCGATACATCAGGTCCATGCATAATAAATCCACGGAGCGGTAGTGCGGCGAGCGCGAACACGCGCGAGCTTTAGCCCGTATTGGCAGAGCGGACGAGTTGAACGGAAGTAGGGGCAGGAGGATGCACTCGGTGGAGACGGAACTTGGAAAACACGGCCCCGGCCGTCTTTGCACGCGTGTTTTGTCCGGTTCCAGCATCGTGAGCCTCCTCCAGATATCAATATCGCGGGACGCTGGTATTACAGGGGAACATGGCCATCAAATTTCCTCCCCGGGGATATTTTTCTGTCTACGTCCCCGCGGAGATTGCCCCGGCGCAAGTCCGATTTGAATAAGTTGCCGCTTCTCCGTCGCGCGGAAACTTCTCCGCTGCTCGTTCACCGGTTAGGCACGTAATCATCGTAACGGTCTCGTTAACGGAAACGGACACTGAATTGTGTTTTCGTCTCAGGGGTGGGCGCATGCAGGCAATCACGGGGTAGGAACGGCTCGGTGTATCGCGTGACTACGGTGAATTTAGGTTCTATCGAAGAAAAGCTCGATCGAATTTAGAAGTTGAAACCGCGCGGAGCTCTTAATTAACGAACGCTAAATAAATCCGTTTGGGGTAAAGGTTGGAATGGATAGTGGCCCGGGAGTGGTTGGCGGCCAGCGTAGAATTTATTTCGGCATCGACACGGAACGTTTCTTCGGAAGACAAGAGCGTGCGCGACCGACCGACCCCGAGTGCCGTTTAGCTTAATACACGTAACGCTACTCTCCGGCTGCTTTTTCTCCCAAATACTCTACTTCCAACCGGTTCGAAGTAGTATAAGTCGTGGACAAAGTAGACGGCGTACAGAAAACCTCCATTAAAGTCCCTAGAAGTGATTAGTACCCTCCCCGTCTTCTCCATTCTCTGTTTCCTCTATCCCTGCTGTAACTGTCTCTCTGTGCTCTCTCCCCCTCTCTTTCTCTCTTTGTTTCCACTCGTTCTTTCTCTCTGTACTTTCCTTTTACTCTACGTTCTCCCTCGCTCTATGTATACCCACCCAGTTTTCGTTCTCCGTGCCAGCCGATCTTTCAACCATTCGCCGCTTTCGCATTTACCATTTTGTGCTATCGCGTGCAACAACCATTGACGTGCCAAAAGGCAGTATAGAGCGCCCCGACTAGGCGTGAGAAAATGAATTCCGATCGGTCGAAAACGCTTCCGAGTCCCCCCCGATATTTTCCACGATTTTTAAATCTACCGGCGCGGGGTAACCACCCCTTTTTTCCAAAGCGCTTCACACAAGACCGTTTCCGAGGGATCGTGGCGCGGAGAATCCATTGCAAGCCACGAGCCATAAACGCCCGACGGACCTGCCGCGACACTTCTCCGAAATTAAATTCAACATAGACGGTCTCGTTCCCCGATTGCAGATGAAACCTGGCAATCGCCCCAATTTCATTACGCGGGCGAAAAATAGGGGTTGGGGGGGGAAGGGTGCGCTGCCCAGGCGGTCGAGTAGGCAGGGGAACAAACCGATGGGTCGAAAACCCGATTCGAAAAACAAAGCCGCGTGTTTCCCGCGAACCGGATACTCGGCGTACATTAAATTTAGTCGGGTGACGATCGAGAATGATAGGCGGGAGGGTCGGAGGGTGGGAGGGGGTCAGCGGAGAGACTGTAGTGGCGAATCGAATAAGTTCACGGGAATGTGATTTTGCGGGAGTAGTAATCCACTCTTTTTCCTGATTTAATCAGTGGTCGGTCATAAATCAGCCAGTAATTAAAAGTGAAGAGCCATCGCCGATGGCGGCAGTAAACATGGCCTAATCCATTTCGTTTGGTCGGCCAGCTCATAGGTGTGGATAGCATGGGAGTGGAAAAAAGGTCGTAGCCTTTCTAATTTAATCTGGCGAATGATTCCGTGATTCTCGAAGCCGGCGGCAACCCTTTCATTACTTACGTCCCCACCCTACCCGTGGGTTGCCTCGTGGCAACCCTCGCGCGCCACGGAGACCACCGTGCCCCCGTTCCGTCCTTCGTCCCGCGACCACCCACCCCCTCGAAGAACCGGCGCAGAACACTAAATCAGCGACCAGTGTAATTTTTGTAATGGGAGGTGTGGCCTGGTAGAGGTGGTAGACGCGGCTCTCCCGCCGGGAGAACCGGACCATATAGTAGGGATGCCATCCCTCTGCGTTTGCCCCGCGTCGAGGAATGGTAGGGTTTCGTAGGGGCGATTTTAGGGGTGGAATGCTACGATGCGAGCACGCCGCTTCGGTGGTTAATCCTCCGTCGCTATGTCTCGACTCGGGTTACGATCCACCGCACTGATCTCTCTTTCCCTTGCCCTTCCCTTACCCCACCATCTCGCCTCCCTCCGCGTCTCTGTCCCTCCTGCGCGTGCAAACGCTCGCACACGAGCGCACGCGTACGCACACGAACGCCCGGCGATACAGAGGCAATCCCTTTGCCAGTTTATCCGCGAAAGGACGGTAATTAGAGACACTTTTCTCGTTCCTCCGGCGGATGGCCGTGTGGTTATTAAATCGCGCATCAAGGAGAACGTTTTCATCGCGGCGGTGTCCTTTGCCATTCCAACGAAGCCCCTTCGTCATGCTCGCTATTCTCGCCTTTAATTAACTTACGTCCAATATACAAGTCAAATTCACAGCCTATCGAATCGCCTGTTAAAATCGACTCGGCCAATCGTCCCCCTTCGGAGGAGATTGCAGAATTTACCCACACCCTCGGCAGCCTTACCCCTGTTTCCGTATCAATCGAGCCGGCACCCGGATCGATGGAATGCACTCCGCCGACGGTGGCCTGGGTGCACCGCGGCGATTAATCGTGCCGTCTTAATCGGCTGCGGAGCGCGGCGAATTCCGCCCGAGTAGCAGTTAAACTGTGCGGCAGCGTGAATGGTTCGATGATAGGCGGTCAGAGCGAGGCAGCGAGCGTGGATTCGAGCTTGATGGCGGGGTGCAAATACGGGTTTCGGCTCGCGAGAGTTACTTGGGTTCGAGTACGGGTGCGATGACGATCGAGTGCACCTCGCACGGGGTGGGGGCACGGCCATAGGGGAGGGAAACACGGCACAGCAGCGTAAGGGTAGTTTCGTGGCCGATGGTAGGGGAACGCGATCGAGAGAAGGGCGTCTGGAGGGGTGGCTGCCGCGCGGAGTGGGGATTTATCACTGTCGGTGGCGTGCTGCGCTCGCACGCGGTACTCGCCAGTTTACAACCGACCGCCGGTCTGGTGGTTTCGCGAGTCTCTCGTTTCACGTTCAGTCGTTCACCCACGGAGCTTCAGACGCGGGATGTCTTACCGTTCGAAGTAAATACTCGCGAGCAGAGTCGCGGACAGCACCGACGAGTAGAATATTCGATCGAATTGCGCTTGTTCGATGGATGTCTCGTTTTAATGTGCGATCTGTCGCGAATGTCGGTCAGTGAACATTGCTCTGTGCGGTTAGTGTAGTGTCACGTGACGGGGGTGAGTCGAGAGAATCGTCCGTGGCAGAGGGTGTCTGGAGAAGTTGACTCGGTCTTCGAGGAGTTGTCAGGTATTTACGTTTCAAACGCTATTACTCATTTCGTGATCTGCCCTAGTGTAAGACTTAGAAAACGATCAGCAGACGTCTAAGATTTGGTGCTAGTTTACGTATGACTTTTGACCTGTAACATTCCTTCCGGGAATTGGAAATCTTTATACTAATTTTAGAGAAACGTGGAGAGACGTGGCTGGGTAATAACAGGGGAATCCGCAATACGATGTGTAATTGAAATTTCATAAACTTCCCCCCGCGTCTCGGGGTAAATGCAATCACGTGTTCAATTAAACAAGAGCTTCAGTGAAAAATCGCTTTCGCCCTCTCCCAAGCGCTGTGATTAACGTGCACGAGCGCGCCCGCGTTTGTCTGTTCCCGCTCAATCTGCGTCCGTCCGAAAATTATTATAAAATTCCGCGTAATCCGCTTTGCGCGTGCAAGGTGGCAAATGAAAGGCTGCGTGACAGGCCAACAGACAATTGTGATCAACGAATTGTACACGGTGCGCATTGATTGCCGATGGATCGCTGCTTTTTGCTTGCCTCGATTCGTTCCATTTCGGCCGTATAGTCACCAACGCGAGTCTTTGCCCTGTTTACAGGCAGCGCTAAATGCGACGCGGTCGTATGGTTGCCGTTAGCGATACGGATTCCTTAGAAGCGAACTTAATCTGCACCCCGTAAAATGCTGGCGCATTGTTGCGCTAACTTTCGTGTTACGTGGTGACGCTCGATACCTCGGCGGCGGCGGGAATTTTTAATTAAAGATGGGAAACTGAGTATCGCGTTCACTAAGCGCGTAATATTGGTATTCTGACTAATCCTTTAATTCACTTTGACAATCCTCCGCAAAGTCCAGATAAAATTGAAACACTTGTCTATTAACAACGTCTCGGAGAAAGAATCTTACAATTCGAAACAGGTAAGCTCTGTAACTACTTAGTACAATAGTAGTGATTTCTAAGTTACACCTCTGAACGATCGACGGGTTCGCCACGTGATCCCTGCGGTGCAAAGTCATAGACCTTTCTCCTGTTTACCCGCCGAGATCGCGTCGCCTTATCGAACCGCTTATCTATTTATTCACATATACATCTTTCTCACCTGAGACACTGTCTGCGACTTGGCAAGACCGGATATCTGGAGGTGAGCGTTGACCGGCCCGATAGGGCGATGACGCAGGGCATCCGGTCGTTTGAATTTCAATAATTGGCGCCAGCTTTAGCAGCGGCGGTCTCGTTAGTCGCCCACCCGAACGGAGTGACTTAATTATTTCGTTTGAAGTTTGTGGACAGAGAGAGAGAGAGAGAGAGAGAGTGGTTTTTGGACGTTGCACAGGCAGAGACGATCGCCTGTGTGGAGGCATGTCCCGCTCACAAATAAATTGAGAAAACTGGAGCGAGGGAGATGGTCGAGCGAGGCAAACGTTTATTTTACACGGACAAATTGGTGCGGCTAATTAGCTCCGGCTAAAAGCAGAAGTATGACCGTGACGCCGCTCGTCGGTGTCGCGCGGCCAATACTGCCCGCTGCAGCGCGGCTGCAAAACGGCTACAATGTTCAGAGACTCGCGATTCGAGCCAATTGCCTCCTGGCCTCGCGTCTGCTGCTTTCACGCTCGACAGAAATTGAATCGGGAGCACTCTGTGCCTCGCGATTACGCGTCTAAACGCGATAACGGAGCAATTAGCGTTTAGTCTCCTCCCATTTTTTTCGCGCGCTCGATATTCGCGTGGGACAGTGTCTTGCACGTTTCCTGACAGGACGATACGCTTCCTCCAAGTAAGTATCTGTCGGCATCGCCAAAGGAAATTATAGGGGACCGCGGTGGCGATATAATTTAATAATAGCGGCTACGCGTAATGTCTCCGGACACGCGTCAGCGATAATTCCGAGGCGAATGTCCAATAAAAAGCCACTTTGCCCGATCGAAATATCAAATGTAATCCTCTTAAGTCGAGTGCACCGGTCGAACGTGTATCTCCGGAACTGACCATCGCACGCTATCCTCTTCCTTCCCCGTTCTCGCTCCCCTTCGCACGCATTCAGCCACTCTTCGTCCTCGTCGCGTCCACGCGATCCACCCGCGAGATTCCAACTTAACTTCTGACCCCTCGACGTTCTCCTTGCCTCCCTTTCCTATACAGAGGCGTTGCTTTTACGGCGATTGAAGCTTCCCGCGGGTCCTTGGGCAATCCGCCAGGTGGCGGTGCCGCGTCCTTCTGGGCGTCGGCCCCAATATTCCATTTAGAAGATTTTTCAGGCGAACTCCACGGGGCTAATGCGCGGCGCGCTTTACCGCTTTCGCGTGGCAACAAATTCTCTTCAAGGGACGAGGGTGGCTGGGGGGGGGCAAGGAGGGGAGGGTTGGTCTAATTTTTACCATGCCGCCCCACCGCCGATGGGCGGGCCACGGTTGCACGCGACCACGAATATAATTAACTCGAAGTTTAATTCGTTCCGTTGGCGATTCGATAAGGCGATCGAGGGTACCGGGAATTTCGGGGCTGATTGGCCTCGGGAAGATCGTTTAGCAAAGGGTTAGCATCTGACGGTTGGCGCGCGTTTATCGAGCCGCCCGGATCTCTCGGGCGGAAGATCGCGGTGGATCCTCCGTAGATCGCGGGAATGGTTGGTGGCTGCGGCTCGCAACGTCGGGCCCCCTCGATCATTAAAGAACCATTTGCAGTTGCACCGATGCCGACCGACGTTGAATAATTAACCGGCCTCCGACTAAAATCGATTCACTAATTAATAAAGCGGCTACGTTCCCTCTACTAATAACCGCCGGTCCACAATTGAATAGAGATCGCGTTCATTAACTGTCCATGTACTATTAGCAGCGGTTGCGGTACATTACCGAACGAATCGAATCAACCGACCCGAATGATCGAGTTTGCAGCCCGATAAACAATCTTTCTGGCGGCGGCCACGCATTCGGGCTTGTCCTCTCGCTCTTCCTCTTTCTCCTGCTCACCCTCCGTGCACGCGGTATCTGGTCTTCGCGTGTACCGACGCTGGACCCGCGGCTACGTGTTTCCGCGCCCTAAACCGCGAACAATAACGGCCCGTTTCGTGTCACCGGGGCTAAAAAGACTTTGTCCCCATTGTTAACCGGTCCTCCCATCTCTCCTATCGGCGTCGCGCGGCCGCCGTCTATCCGTGCCGCGAATTTCTCTTCTTTCCCTCCCCCGTTGCTTCCGGATCGTACCGAACAAACGAAGGGGGAGGAAACTTCCTTCGTCGACTCGACTCGCTCGTTCTCGGTCGTTCGTCGGGTGTGCCGGCTATTGGCCAGGATATCTTTCGATTATCAAGACCATCCGTAGCTACCGCCTTAGCCAACCGGGCGCCGTTGTCTTCTCGGCTCTTTCAATTAATGTTTTGATTGATTTCGGACCCTTGCCCCGGAGGCCAACCCTCCTCTTCCGGCTCGCTCGCCTTCGATCTTCTATACAGCCGCGCTTCTTGCTTCTGCAGCCCCGCGCTGTACTCGCGTCATCGATCTTCGTACTTATCTTTTCGAGATTCTATTGCCCCGTTTATACGGCCCTGTGTTATTTGACCAAGCTGGCTTATCAAGATTAACCAGAGGAGTACAATTAAGAAAGTGATTGGATGTGGACGTAAGATGATCGGTAGTGAAAGACGTAGTAACGCTTCTCGGTAGAACCTCGGAAACGAAGGCGTCTTCATTCGGTATCGCTGGAAGTTAGCCGCGCTCCTTTCCTCGTGTGGCTATTTAAATCAGAAAACCAGCCACTTGAAGTTGCTGGGAGGGAGGGCTGGGTAAACCGATAGCCGCAGCTTTCTCCTCGGATTAACCGTGACTTCCGTTTCCGAGGCTCCACGCGTAGAGTCCATAACCCCCGCTGAGGGTGTTTGGCAACGTACAGGGAGAGAGAGGGTGGCGACGACTTCGTAGACGCCCGCGTCGTCGTCGTCGTCGACGCCACCGACCATCCCTGGCTACCCGCTCTAGACGGTGGCTCGAATCGGTGTTATACCGGTGGCTGTTTTATTGCGAGATTTGCGGCGTGGCCTCTCCGTGTAACAAGACTTACTGAGATCTTAATAGAATCTGAGACCACCCCCTCTCAGCGAGTCCCGTACCACGGACTAACACCGTCTTCGACTACAGCCCCGTAGCCTTCGTTTCCTAACTCTCTTTCCCTCCTCCTCTTCTCGTCTTCATCCTCGCGCTTCCTTTTTCCGCCCGAGCGTCTCCTCTGTCCTTTACTACTCGCCCGGCCTTTCTCCGCCGGGAAGGGCTGGTAGGGGAAGGGAGTTGACCCCGGCGCTGCATCCCTCTATCAGGAAAAGGGGTGCTTATTCTAAGCGTATATAAGAGGGGTAGGAGAATGCCCGGGGTGGGCTGAAGGGTGATTTATGAATATTGCCTACCGAGAAAAGTGTATCGCGCCGCGCCGCGTCGATTTCACCTTCGCTGGAGAAGCTTTGAAGCCGCTCCAGTACGCGAACTTTCTTTTATAACATTCTTGTCGTTCCGATTAGCGGGGTAGGCGAAATGGAAAAGGGGTGCCGCGCGATCCGATCGACATCGACCCGGCCAACCTTTGCCGCTACGATGAATTCGACCGCGTTTCGCCCGGAATCTCGCCGACTATTGACACCGCGCCGTCGCGTGAATGGGCAACGATCGAGAGGCCGATACCGAGCGGAATCGAGCGTTGATCCACCTCCTCTATCAACCGATCAAATCTAAGAAACAATCCCGCAACGCGATGGAATTAGTGGTTTGTTTGACGAGAGGCAGACGAACGTGTTTCGTAACGAGTTTCGGCCGCGACAGTCGCTTCACGATCGCACAGATTACACAGACGCCGCGCACACTGGCGTTCCCGCTATTCTTCACGGTACGACGTAATTAATTTCACGTTTTATCGTTGCATCGGCTATTAATTACGACCTGGGCCGCGCGAAATGAATGGGCCCTTCGGCGACAATAGAGAAGGCTCATTAATAAATATGCGCGTGTCGCGTGTCTTGGCCGCGTGGCGCGCGATAATGGCGATCGCGGAATTCGGAACACGCGTCTCTGTGTCATCCGGGCAACCTATCCACCACGTGAACGGCATACACGTCGGGCGTTTTGTGGCACAAATATTTTGGCCGGCTTGGAACGGTAAACATCGCGCGACGAAGCTCGGAAAAGTGATCTCGCGTTGAATAAATCCCCGCTGGATGCTGATAAACGTTGAAAAAAATTTCGAAACAGGGGCACGACGGATCACTTCCATTCACGAAGGGGAGCTCTTTCGGGAATTTCGTTGCCTTTGATCGCGCCTGGAACACCCAAACGCTCGCACCCTGATTACTGTTTCTTTGCATCCCCCTCTTCGAACCAGTTTCTCATTGAAACGAGCGAAGGAATACGAGGAGAGAGGCTCTAGGAAGGAGACAGTCGTGCCGCGGGACCGTTTCAGTCGGTTGATCGGTTGGCAGAAGCAATTTTATATTTTATTCCCCTATTTAAATTTATCATTTCAGATATCGTAGGAACAAAATAAGTTTAAATTGAATTCTGCTCTCCCCTATCCGCGACGACATCCACGTGCTGCATCCGCCCACCATCTATCTCTGTATTCTTCGTACCATCGAACAATTCTATTTCGCTTTCCCACCACCCACAACCCATGTCGTCTCGATACGTCACCGGCTTCGTCGTGCCAGTTGTGTCGCAGAAGGCTGCTTTCTGGCCACGATTTAATGGGATCCACATCAAACGGTAAACCGTTTGCATCCATGCGGGTTGCTACATTTTAGCGAACACGGCGAAAGACTGGCAAGCAGGTACACTGGAAACGCTCAGCGAAATTGAACGTTCAGGCAATAGTGAGACTGTTTCGTACCTATCGTATTCTTCTTCGACTTCTCCTTATCTCTCTGGCCATCGCACAGTGGTTCGACTATACCTACTACATGCTAGCTGGACAAAATTATTTTATCGCGGGTTTGGGTTTATATGGGGTTCAAACGGTTAGAAAATAAACCTGATTCGTATTATAGTTTATCATTTCACTACAAATATCAACAAAACGACAGTATTGTACTTTAACTATAATTATCAGTTATAACATTATGTCCGTTCCTGTAATTTCTGAGTTTGGAAGTTTAAAACGAGGTTTTTGAAATCAGTTTTCTCTGCATCGCTATTAAAATAGTGTTTTACTAGGTATATGTTCCACGTCGTTCGAATGTACGGAAAGTAGAGACCTTCTAGTTTCTTTTAATCAAACGATGTATCTGCAAAAATTTTCAAAACTACGTTTTGTAAATTGTTTTCGAGTGCGACGCTCGGCAGGAGAGATTTTTAGTGACATAATAAACTGTGATATGAATCAGATTTGTTTTCTAACAATTTGAACCCCATATAAACCCAAACCCGCGAAAAAAATAATTTTGTCTAGCTAGCATGTAGTATACTCGAACCACTGTGTATCGCCACGTTTCTTTAACTTCATAACGTGACACAGGAGATAAAATTTCGCGTCATTTAGGGGATGCAGAGGTACTCCCTGGCAAATTGTCGCCTTGCTTCGAAACTATCTAAACGTGCAGGGATAAGAGAGAGAGAGAGAGAGAGAGAGAGAGAGAGAGAGAGAGACACGAGATGAATATTTTATAACGAGCTTGGCTACGAAGACAGCAGCATCGGTACCTGCGCATATAGCGGCAGGATCGAGAGTAGATCTGTCTCTCCAGGAAGCTTGTTAGGCGTCGGCGAGCTCCGCTATCTTCTAATTGGCGATATAATGATTCTGAAGGATGGAATACCATGGTCCTGAAGGGGCCGAGGAGCACCCTACTCCGTGCCTTCCCTTGTTAGGGGCGAAATTAAAATTTAGCTCTACCTACCTTCCGCCGCCCCTTTCTATCTCTCCCTCTCTCTCTCTTTCTCTTGTTCCTCGTCTCCTTCTGTTCTGCCGGTTTCTTCTCTCATCTCCACTCTATTCACTTCAGTTTCGTCCTCTGCCTCCCCTTCTATCATCATTTCACTGCCGCTTCTTCCCCGGCGGATTCGTTACGCGGTCGCTGTGAAATTTATACGTCTTGTCAGTCGGAGGGGAGGGTTTCCGTCCGCGAGAATGTGGCGGGATCATTGTCGACGCGTCGTTGCACGAATTTCGAGGACCTTTCTTTGGGACGGAAGGTGCTCGACGAGCCGCGTGATTGCGTTTGTTATCCCTTCGCCCCTCCCACCAATCTCGCGTTATTCCTCTTCGTTTACCGGCATTCGTAGCTATCTGGAGCGTTGTTAAAGGTCCCCGGAACGATTCGGTTGTTTGCAGGCTAAACTACCTTGCGATCCCGCGGACTCTTCGGCGACGGAAGTTCGAGGCTCCGATATAATTGCTTCGATCAAAGGGGTCCCATTAGCGTCGCTTAATTGGATGGGCCGGATTAAAAGTAGCATACCGAGAGGGACGATTTCGTTTTATATCTCCGGGAACTATGACTGGAGAAATCAACGGCGAGGCCGTAGTTAAGCGCCAATGCTTAATTAAACGTTAATCTCGTGTACGGTCGGCGTGGCGCGGCGCGGCGGGAAAAGGGATTGGGCGGCGGGGGTTGGCAGGGGGCGAGGAGGGTGTAGCGGGCGAAATTAAGGCTCGCCGGTTGATTCGAATTCTCCTTGAGAAATTTCCTTTCCCAGAGAACGCCCTTCGTGCGCTCTCTAGTAGTTACTAAACTGGTCGTCTCAATTAGCGAAACTTGCAGCTACGTTACCGACTTCCAATTAGTCATAGGTTGCAAACTGTATCGCGCGTACTGGAGCGAAACTAATAACTTCTAGACCATGAAATATATGCGTAGATACGATGCAAATTAGTGGCGCACCGGCAGCGGACATTTATGAAATATTTCGAGGTGGAAAAATTTCGGGCTCGTTCGGTCCCCGATAAAATGTTCTTTAAATTAAAATCATATCTCAAGCACGTTACTGACGATTTCTTCGGGACATCCTTACCCGGCGCGCGAAACTTGTACATTGCGGTACAAGCAGAGAACGAATTCTGCGAGGCAGACACGTGCGAGAGATGGCGGAATTGTGTGTTTGCCGAGCGGCTGAGACCACGTCGATCTCGCTGAATTTACGAAGGCCCTTGTAGCGCGGCTGATAGTTACAGGCCTGGGTCTCAATTAGCAGAACTTACGTCGCTAGGGTCCAATTAGACGTAGGCTAGAAGCTACACCCTGTTTGCTCAAGTTTGCCCGTGTACCTGTGCACCCACCGTCCGTCGTCGGATGGGGTTGCTGCCCGTACGCCCCGTACCCGTTCCCGTTCCTGTTCCCGTGGCTGCTACCGAGCCCCGTTGAAGGTGTCTTTTTCCAACGCTAATGACTAATTAGCAGCCTCTCCACTTCACAGTATAATGACACGGGGATACAGCCTTGAGCCGTCGCCCGGGATCATTATTAAACCCCGAAATTGCACCGGTGCCTGCCGCCCCGTGTTATGCACCGCGTCGCGTCGCGTCGTGCCCTGTACTTTGCCCTATCCTGCGCCCCCAGTCCCTTGCCCCCCCTGCCTCGTCTCGCTACGCGCTCGATCCACGGCTCGAAGGACACGCGGCAAGATGCGGAACGTGACTCAACGAGGACGAGGGTGCGTTCCATTTCGGCGCCGCCAAGGCACTTCTCTTCCACCCACCCTCGGGCTTACCATCAACTTCCTTCTTCTACTCCTTCATCTCGCCTCTTTCGCGCGATCCTATCTTCCGCTGCGGCCCGCACGATGGCGTCTCTGTATTCATGTTTGATTTCCTCGTCTCGCCGCAGCAACGATATATCGAGTTCCAGGGGTGGATAAGGGATGCGCGCGAAATTACTTGTATAATTGCTTCGAAGCCTGCACCCTCGATGGGAATCCCAATGAGTACAGGGCGATTTTTAATTGCCTGCCAGTAGGTACCCGCTCCGGGGGTGTAAGTCTATAGCGCGATGCATGGAAAATGTGTATCGCGGGTGGAGGTTGCACCGGGCTTTATCGTTACGCCCTATAGCGTCTGTGTTTCTTGGACTCATCGTTAAAACATTTGTCCTCCCCACAAAGAGACTCCAACGAGCAACAGAGACATATTACCCACGCGTCCGAGTACAAAACCAGCCGACGCTCCTCTGCGTCGTGAAAAAATTCCATAAAATTGGAGAATGCAGCCCGCGTTTATATACAGAGTTCAGAGACGCACTGACCCCTCCTCGAGCTGTAATATTATATGGAGGCCATTCTCTTACGTACGGATAACTTCGTCTCGTCCTTCCGAATAATATTTTCCCTCCGCTCCCCGGCGTCTGTCCGCTTCCTCTTTCTCTTTCGCTTCTCCCGACGCACACCCCCTTCACCCCCGGAACGGAGGGACGACTTCTCTCCCCCTCTAGCCCGGTTCTTTTACATTTATTTATTTCCTAAACGTCCGTCCCCGCCGGCTACTTTATATTTGACATTTTTATTAAACCAGCCGGCAGCCCTGTCCGTAGCGACAGCGTATCTCGGAAGGACGCAGCGGCGATCCCGAGGTCTGGGTCGGCCGCTAGGTTATCCCATATTGCTGTTAGGGCAGTTTCGTAATCTCGCGAGGGTGCCTCTTATATTGACCGAATAAAAACTCGTATCCGTCGCCGATTCGTCGATCGGATATCCCTGTTGCTCCACCAGCATCCACACCCCTTGCTCTCCCTCTCTTTCTTCCAAACCGAAAGACACTCGGCGCGGAAACGTCGGAGCTTGTATCGCGCTCACCGCAAACTCCCCACGCTCTGCCTGTACGAATCCCTACCCGCAACTCCGCGCTATAAATCAACTTTTCACTTCGCGATTGCGTCAGGTGCCTACTGGCCACCGTGGTATCTGCGTAAGCCATTTCTTGCGACAGAACGATTTTTGCGCGGCCGACGCGCGTAGGGGCCGAAGGAACTTTTTCGCCCGGCAAGTGGCCGCGTAAATCAGAATCCCCGGGTCGAGCGGTATCATCGGCCGCGGACGCCGATATATCAGTGCACATTGTCGCGAAATAATGGGACGGTAAATTGACGGGATTAATTTAATTTTATCTAACGTTTCATCGGCCCGCGCTCGATAACGGCCGCCGATCCGACGCCGACGCCCGGATTGGAACTGGATATTGCGTGTGCCCGACAAATAACCGCGCACCCGTGAAAAGTCCGATCGGTAGGTATGCGCTAATAGCGACGGCTGAAGAGACGGCTCCCGTTATCGATCCTCCCGCGGACCCGCCGCTGTGTTTTACGTTTCGATCGGACGATCGCGCGACCCATGAACCACGCAGCTCGTCGGGCTCTTTCGCCTGCCCCCTCTCGATGTGAAATTTCTGTGGTCGTTCAAGAAAGACAAGTCTCGCGGCGATCGTAACGATCGAAACTCGAAGAAACGGAAGCAGGGGCGAGTCGTTAGATAGGAACGAGGGGGGAGTGCGGGCGGCGGGAGGGAAAATCTAAATCCAGAGAAAAAATGGAGCACACGGATCGTTTGACGAATCACGAAACGCCTCTTGGATACCAGCATAGGTGGGGCACGCTAAGAGGGGGCCAAGGGGATACGCGGGCAGAGGGATGATGTTTTTTTCCTCCGCGGCGCCTCTTTAATTTGCCCTCCAATTAACGGACGGGGTCCTATTTGAAAAATACCTGCCACGAGGGCTGGCAATTATACTCCTTCCTTTTTTTTTTGCGCCACGAGCGCGTTATTAGCGCTATCCGTCGTTCCTCTTGCTCCTCCTCACCCCCTGCTGCTGTTCCTTCCCCCCGTTTGCTCCTCCGCTCTACGCTGCCCCGTCCCACCTATCCACCTCCTTCCTCCCTCAGCGAGCGGTTCCTCTTCGTTTCCACCATCCGCTCCCGCGTCCACCCACCAACACTCTGTCACCCCCGGCTTTTACGTGCGCGTAGCCCGCGTTCGCGTATCCGTAGCCGCGCGCCTGTATGGGTTTTATGTGCATTGCAAAGTGAGCGGGAGGGTGACGGAGGGGCGTGTGTGTGGGTGTGCGCGCGAGGGGGGAGGACACGCGGGACTGTACAGCGGAGAGACGAGTAGAACGGGTCGGTGGGATAGAGGGGAAGAAAGACAAACGGTGGGAGGAAGAGAGGGAAGGAGGCTGTGCAGAGGGTGAGAGGGAAAAGCGTGGGGGATGGGGTCGGGGTGCTGGCGAGTTAGAGGAGTGGCGTTTATAACTCGTGCCCAGGTCTCCAAGCTTTGAGAAGGCCAATTAGCAGCATAAAGCTACAGCTCGGCCCCGGGGCCGAGGATGTTTGTATGTAATAATGGATTGTTACTCAAAGTATCCGGCTAATTAATTAAGCCCCCGCGCCTCACCATGCACCCACTCACCATTTTAGCCAGCGCTCCTCATCCTCCGCACACCCCCTCGAATCGCCTTTAGAACCCGCTCCTGTGGATGTGGTCGTTGCTCGTCTCTCCCTCTCTCTCGCATCCTGTGTAGCTTCTCACCGTGGGGCCACCGTTGCCTCCAACTCCCGCTTGATCGATGCTTCCCCTCGCGGTACCCCGTTGATCTTTGGAACGGCGCCACCGGATGCTTCGTCGCGGGCTGCCAGGCTAACTGCTCATCCAAACGTCGGGATTAACGCGACGGCGGTCGATCAGACACATTCACTACCGGTGGAACCACCTTTTGTCGATCCGACGATCGACACCCCGATCACGAGGCACTGCGGCGCGCCGCCGAAAATCGTGCTACGAGTCCCAATATCGAGTGCGTCGATTCGTTGAAGACAGCAAGTGCGGGAGATTTGGCGCGCGCGATGACGACCGAGTGTTCCAATTAGCGCGGATCATTATTGCGCGTTGTCGGCCGCTTACCGCGCGCAGACGCTTATTATTACGACGTACGTGTGTACATTGCGCGCCGGCTGTCTGCGGGACCATTGTTACGAACGCACAATGCCAGCGAGACACGATTCACGATGTCGTGGATTTAACGAGACCGTGTTTCTTTATCTCTGTTGCAGACGGCGTTCTAGCCGAAATCACGATGACTATGGACGTGAGCAAGTCGGAGACGAATAAAAATGGCACCACGCAGCACGAGTGCGCCGGTTGCGGGAAGACGATCACGGAAAGGTGAGCATATTTCCCGCGTTAAATTCGTGACCCTTCGCTGAGATCTCATCGGGGGATGATGGTTGATACAGCTTTCGCCGGAGAACTATTTCGCGTAGAGAAAATTGAATTTTGAATCGCGTCCAGCGGGTGGAAAATTGGAAAAGAATAATGTACCGGGGCCGAGGGTAGATATCCCGCGTAAAAATCAGGGGTAGAAGATGAACTCGGGGGATGGTAGACTACTAGTCGGTAAGAACGAAAACTCTGGTCGGTTCCTCAGGTACCTTCTGAAGGCTTTGGACCTTTACTGGCACGAGGACTGTCTGAAGTGTGGGTGCTGCGAGTGTAGGTTAGGAGAGGTCGGTTCATCCCTGTACACCAGGGCCAACCTTATCCTCTGCAAGAGGGACTACCTCAGGCTGTTCGGGAATACGGGCAACTGCGCGGCCTGCAAGAAGTACATACCGCCGTTCGAACTGGTCATGAAGGCCAAGACGAACGTCTATCACCTGGACTGTTTTGCCTGCCAACAGTGCTTCAATCGGTACGTTCAGATCAAATAAAGCTCCCTCCAGGAAATCGTGTCGGCGCAGCCGAAATAACGGGGTAATGGGGTGGAAGACATCTAGAGAAATCGTAAAAGCAGTAAACGGAAGGGAACGGTTAAATTCTTCGGTATCTTCAGTTAAGAGTTCACAGTTCTATTCTTTTTAATTTCTTAACACTGTTGAAGACGAAAAAAACGGGGTATACATACATACTTCTTCCATCCGTTGTACACAAATTTCATCCCTCATCGAGCAATTGCTAGATCAGAAGCTAGTAGTTAAGGTCAGCCTTTCTACCGACCGATGATTGGGTTGGTTCGCTTTTCGTCCCGTATACCATGGTCACGGACAATACATACCAGCAAAGAAGGACGACTATGAATGCGCGGACATGCAAAAGCAAGAAAGACAGAGGGGGTCGGGTGAAGGAGACGCGCACAGGAAAAGGATATAGGGGAATGCAGGGGGGCGAAAGGAAAGAAGCGAGTACCGGTTTGCGAGGCACAGTCCGCTCGGGAGTTGCTTTACAGGTCAGCTGGGAAATCACCCTGTGCTCTATCCGTCGCGCGACCTCTTCCCCCGCTTGCGCCAGCATTCTACGCAGCAGGAGACACCAACTTCTCGTCGCGTTATTCCCGCGCCACGTTCTGTCCACCCCCTCCCAGCCCGGGTCCCGACCCTCGGGACCAGTTATGTAATTATCTAGATACTGCTGACATTTTTGTATCATATTGCCGCGCACTGGCGAGCGAGACGGTCCCTAAATGCCGAACAGCCCGTCGCCTGCATCGTCCCGAAGCACTTGGCGACGTACCACGGGGCTGCAAGCTGATCTGAAATTCGCAGCGTTGTCCCTTTCCCCGCGAATCGATCCGTGAATCGTTCTCGAGTGTCCCACCCGCGCGCGAATCGAATCGTGTCGCCCGTCTCGCCGTTTGACGTCTTCCTCGAACGACAGGGGATCCCCGAGATTGTTTTCCCTTCTCCCCTAACGCGCCACCTCTGTTCCGTCCGAGACTTCTCGGTTTCCATGTTTTATTAAAGTTCCGCAATTTGGCTCGAAGCAATTGCCCCGATCCAGGCCTGCCATCTGGCGCGTAAATTACTACGGACACCTCCGTGCAATTTGCCCGGGGATCCGAAATTTTATTGCCCCCCGGTAACGAGACTCTCTCGAGTAATTCCGCGCCGCGGACTTTGCTCGGCCTTGCTGCCGCGTTGCGTGGCCGTACGTTCGATGCCGCCGGTAGGCAGGAACAATGGGGCAATCTTGAGGGCTTCAGTGGGGAGTGGAGAGGAGGAAGAACACCGCGTCTGTTCGCGAGGAGCTGAAAAAGATGAGCGGGGGTGGAACGGGGTAGAAAGTGGAGGAAGGCAGGGGCTGCTTGGAAGCGGTCAATGTAAAACGCCGAAACTATGGAACCGTGGCGGTGCACAATGCCGGCTTATTGACGAAACGAAAGGTTCGAGGGTTGCCGGCGAGCGGAAAACCGTGTTGGCAGCGTTCTGGGGCGACGGGGGTGGAAAAGAGAGAGCGAGGCGAGTCGGTGGACGAGGTCGCGGGCCAGCGGGGAAAAGGAACGGGACAGGAGAATGTAGTTTGGAGCCAATAACAGTGGCTCGTCCAGGCGTGCGACAAACGTTGTACAGCTTTCTCAAACAATGCGAACAAAAGAGCATCAATTTTACGTTTTTATCGCGTCGCATTGTCTATCTTCGACAATGGGCTCGCGGCGGGCGTGCGCGGCCGGAGCTCCCTGCCCAAGGCATCGTCGCGTCGCGTTCAACGTCACAACTGACTTCAACGGAATCAACGAAACCCGCTTTTGTCTCGTAATTCACCCCCGCCGTACACGCGATATTCTTGCGGTTCGGTGAAAGCTTTTTCCACGGAATCCAGGATCCAATAGCCGGGACGATTGCCTGTGTCGAGGGGCGAATCGACGATGAGTCCAGCCGCCCCGCGTTTCACGATGACTCGCGCGACCTAATTTTTAGTGGCCACTCGCGCTCGTAAATTTGACCATTCGGATGCTTAATCACACCATCAAGCACGTTAGAATGAGCGCGGCGAAAAAATTACCATCGCCTTTTATATCCCAATTTAAATTACCACCTCCTCCGGTGGTAATCGTTATCAAAGATAGCCACGCGATCATCGAAACGATTCGAGGCGCACACCCTCGTTCGCCTGGATTTAGATATTTCGAGCGGAGCTGGGGATCGCTTCCAATTATTTCGCCCGGTAAAAAACGAGCGGGCGAACTCGAGGAGGGCAATTATACGCGGGGCGCCGCGACGTGTAACGCGACGACTTAGAGTTTGCAATTAAACAGCAACAATTACACGGGGTAACTTTAGACTGTAATAACACAGAATAAAGGGTTGCCGGTGGCGGTGCCTAGCCTACCACCCTCCTGGTTAGAGGATGATTTACCGATCCAATTAGATATCTCTCTCTCTCGCACGCCCGCGCGCCACCGACGCGCCCGGGAGTGTACCCCGTACTCCGACGCCCCCGCATCATCCACCAACACTCGCGCGGCTACGGAATACGCGTCCCCCTCGACGTTTCTTCGATCCTCTCGAGAAGACGTCCGGTCAAATTTAACGACCGCCCAGTTAATGCCCCCGTCGACTACAAATTGCAGTTTGCCGCCGTGACGTCGCTAATTCGACGTTGGTTGATTGTTCGTGTGCGCGTACGGGGTGTATATAACCAACAAATGCTCTCAAAGGTTCGCTGGACGACCAGTTTACACCGGAAGCACTCAATGGTCTGACGCATCAGACTTGGATCATCGCAATCCACTATCGCAGCTACTTAGGGGAGAGTCGTGCCATACTGACCGCTCTAAGTTTTTTGTTATCTCTTGGGATAGAGTCGATAAAAATGAGAAAATCAAAAACGTGTTTGTAGTATAGATAGAACTTAGTAGAAGCAGGGAAATTATTTTTGTGAAATTTAATAATAAGAATTGATAATTCCCAAAAGTAAAAATGTTGTAATTTCTCGGAAACGAAAAATTGTCGTTCACTACCGACCAAATATTAAGTTAGTAGATTTTTGGGTCTAAATGATTAACAATCCTAATAAAAAGACAATTTAATTAGTACAATACAAGATTTTTTCGAATTTTATTTATACAAACTAGCAAGTAAAATAATTAATATTCTCCTGATCTGTGCATTCGACGTGTGCCCAACTGTCCCACTCGGTACACTGCACCCAATTTTTGTCAAATGATTCCTTGCAAACAAAGATGGACAAAATTTTTATTTAAATAAAATTTCTATTAACGAATAATAAAAATTAACTTTATTCGTTTAATAAAAAAATTAACTTTGTTCGTCGAATAAATTCTCATCGAATAAAAAAATTAACTTTATTCCTCGAATAATCTAAAGTTAAAGTAACTTTTATTTGATCCTTATTTACATTACTTTTCTGCGGGAAAAGATAGAAGTTGCTAATAGATTGATCTTACGGATAAGATAAATTTGATCTCTAGTGGTTAACATATTCTGTTGGTCGGTGCTGGACGACAGTTGGATGGTCGGTACTGTACGACAAACATGGGGAAACATTCTAACCGAAGAAACAGGAAAAGCTCACATTTATTTACCAAGAGTCAATTCCTCATATGCGACGTTAGCCAGTTGGACGGAAATCCACCTTCTCCCGCACTTAATTCGCTGTGCTCGCGCAACGCCATCGAGAAAAAGCTCGGTCCCGTAATGCTCCTGCAAACAAATTAAAGCGGGAACGGTGAGCGGGTCACGGCTGTACACCAGCGTGATCACGGGATCCGACGTAGCAGCGGGCCGCGTATGCAAATTTTATTCAAGAAACCCGTGTCCCTTCAAAGAAAGGATTCACAGAGGAGCGGCCGAGTGAATGTTTTATATCGCGGGTCCTGGTGCAGGGGCCGGCATTACTCCGGGAACGTTACAACTGCACCGACGGCGAACATGTCCCGTAAGGTGACTCTAATGGGGTCACGCATTGGCACCGGTTATTTTATTTATTTATTCGAAGCTTAGACCTCGCCGCTCCACCCTCTGCCGGTCCTCCCTGTCCATGCACGATTTTTCCCCGACCTCTTGTATATCTCGAGCTTTCTGGGTTTCGCAAAGCTGGCAGTTCCGCGTTAAAGATTCAGCCGAGTTATCCGAGTCCCCGGTCCGTCCCCGTTTACAGATTGAAATTTTCCACGCGGACCTCCTCTCGAACGACCCCAGCCCCGTTGTCTCGCCCACCATCGTCTGCTGGCCGCGGCCAGTTAATATTTCAGCCTCGATGTTGTGTTACGGGGTCTCAGCAGCGACTCCGCAACGAACTAAACCGAAGAGTTACGATCGGGACGCGTGCTTCCAGCGCGGACACCCTGGAATTCTTTCTGCCATCTCTCACGGCGGCAAACACGAATTCTGGTGGAAATATGCGGGTGCCGAGCAGTTAGATAAGAGTTGGTCACTCCCCTATCGAACGCGAAACAGGCTGGAAAGCATTGTTAAAAAGATACCGAGCGAACTGCGACGTAACCTGCTGCTCAAACGGGGGAAGCTTAAACGAACCTGAATGCGCGAACAGGAAAACACTGGACGAAAGTGGAAAATCTGCAGGTATCGCGCGCGGTATCGTGCCGCGACAGACAGCCGCGCTGGTCGCGGGAATTAAAGGACCGGGATTCCGCGCGGCATTATTCGCACGATCATAATAGGATCCCTGAAACGAGTGCGCTCCCGTGCAGTGCGATAATGCTTCTGGTCGAGCTGTTGCTGGAGTATCTGTTTTGATCCAGCCGGACAGACGAACGGTGTTAAAAGAATCGATGCGCTGTAACCCTGCGCCAAAATACGTCGGCCTGCCTTGTCCTCCTACGAATATTCAATTTGGTGAATGATTGGTGTAACCAATTGCATTTCTCGGCGAGTAGGGCGTATAAAAGTTTGCTGTTCAGTGGCTGAAAGAATCTGTGAATGGGATAGCTCGAGAGAAGCAAGGCATACCTATTCTTTTTAGGTCAGCCAGTGTTTCGAAGGGTTTGCAGGCCCTGCTTCGGAGCGCGGGACATTGAGCGTTAGGACAAAGGATCCACGATGTCGGGATCGATCAAGAATCAGTGGCAGCAAGAATGGGCGATTCGTGGTAGAAGGCCTATAGCGGCGAGTATCGGGGGTGTTGCGGTAACTGATTGAGGATTCAAACTCGAATCTTGGCTGACCCACATCCCCTGGCCAGCCTGTTCCCAGATTCCTCTCCCCTCGGAACTAAACAGCTATCCCCGAGCAGCACGTTCACAGATATAAACGCTCGAGTCTTTGTCTTGGATCCCTGACGCCGTAAGTTCACCATCGCCAGCGTAATTCCCCGCGTCAGGCTGGCCAGCTGCGAGGATTACGGCCGGAGAACGATTGCACAAAGGAGAGAGCGAAGCTGGTCGCGAAAGGGCGGACAGAGTAAATAACCTTGCGTGGCTTAGCTGACAGGCAATTGGCAAGGAGAGCACCTTGAGAGCGGGAGAGACCGGTCGCGGCGAGACGGTCTCGCGCGGTGGAGGCGAACAGGGCCCAGAAAGCAGCGGGCAGGTGACGGTCAGCTGAGTAGCGGAGAGGCAACGGCCGAAAGAGCGTCGCTATGTGGTGGGAGCGCAGAGGACCGGGGACGCGCGAAGGGTGTCGGCGTAGGAGAGAGAAAGGGCAGGCGAGGATCAGAGTACAGCGTCATTTAGCAGACGACGCGTATAATGGGGGAAACGAGCGAAACCCGGTATAAGCTATGTTCGCCGGGAACAGCCGCGTGCAACGCGATAATTCTATTTGCCGTACGATTATGAGAGTATCTACCTCGAACCAGACTCTGCCGCTCTCGTATTTCGCTCTCGTATTTCCTACCGGGATCAAAGCGGATGTGAGACCGCTCGCGGACAGAAGCCCGATAATAATTATTTGTCCGACACGTTGCGATACGCTCGTTATCCAACGGCCGCGTCGCCTGCCTCCCCTATGCCCCCCTGCCATTGTTTTCCCGTCTTTTTTCTCCCATTCGTCGCGACAATCAACCGATTATCGACGAGCACCCACCGCGACGCGGTCGACTCCCCAGAGAGGAGAGGCTAACTCGGAAGAATCGCAGGGATTCTTTTTAATTTTCCCGCTCGTTTCGGGTGTGGGGTAATTATTTTAATACTCTCTGGTTTAGCCATCGCAGGTAGCTTTTGAATATTAATCATCGTTATTGAAACGATAGTTGAGGCACGCGGAGTGCTCGCGACACTCGCCATTGACCCTCGTTATTTCGTGGAAGTTTGTCTAACGTGGGAGTCTGTCGCGTTTAAACGCGATTCTGTGATCTTTAGGGGGAGCTTGAAAGGGAGCCTCGATGGCGACCGGCCGAATAACGGCGTCGATTCGCTCGCTGACGACCCGAAGGCTCGACAGTGTCTGGTTTTTATTGCAGGTTCTGCGTGGGCGATCGATTCTATCTATGCGAGAACAAAATCCTGTGCGAGTACGACTACGAGGAGATGCTCGCCAATATGTCAGCGCAAACACCCGCCTCGCTGGCGTACATCAAAAGGCAGCTGCCTCCAACGCCGACGCCGCCTGGCCAGAACATGCATCCGGGTCACAATCCACTGCAACCTCATCAAGGACTTGGCCAGTCGGTGGGTCAACATAATCACGTGTCGAACGTAAGTTAAAGAGAGGGCCATTGCTTGTAGCGTTTTCACGCACGCGTGGTCCGCCTTCGTGGTTGTTGCTCCATCGATGACAAGAGGGCCGCGTTTTAATTGAAAAGCCTGCGCGAGCTTTTACCGCGTCATCGACTCACTTTGCCATGCAAAACGATCAGATCGATTCACCCTTCGCGTTTAATCTTTCCATTGGTATCCCTTTCGGTCAAGGACCACGAGCGACACTCGACGCTTCGTTTTTAATTCGTTCCACTAATCACCAGCGCCGTTGAATTTAATTAGAACGCATGAGCACATGAACCAGTGAATCGGCATTCGCTCGGCATAATTCAAACGTGGATCTTTTGCTGGCTGTATAGTTACCCTCGACAATTGAATTATACTCTCTCCTTGCGCGTAGTATTCAAATCAGAGGCGCGTGACACCGGACCCGTCAATAACCGAGGAGTTGTGCTTCCCTTTTCATTCGATTTCTCCGCGCGAGATTCGGCCACCACCATCGATTCGTTCTACTGAGAATGTGGTAATTTTATGGCTCCAGGGTCACATGTCGGGGGGCGCACCGACGGTGAACGGAACGGCCATAGGTGTCGGCGGACCCAGGGCCCCCGGTGATATGAACAACAACGGACTGTCGGGTCCTGCTCTTGGACCGGTGAAACCACCGCCGATGTCCATGCAGGCGCCGACCAGCTGAAACGAGCTCTCGCCTCCCCTGAAGAAGCTCAAATGTCTCAGCGGTGACTAAGGCTGACGGCTCCCCGGCGAGAGACGAGGCTGAGAACACCAAGTTGTTGACGAAGTGAACACAGAGGGGAACGCGATAGTGAGAGCGCGCGCCGTGATATAGACAGGGTGCAGGGGTTGCAGAACCGAGGTCGAAGAGAAACGTCTCCTCGACTTCCGGCCGGAGGATCTCGCGGACGCTTCCGTTCGATCCGAGCGGTTTTTCCAAGACCCCGTCGCGGGGTCGGGATTATTAATCACTGTGATCGCGAAGAATACGAACAAATTTATCGGATGATACGTGGGGATGTGATAGGGCTGTACGATCATACACAGCCGTGACGCGTTTACAGACGCGGAAGGACACGCGTCGTTGTAATATACGGTACGACATGTTACGATAAGATAGACGATTCATGTAAGATATATTTCTAGCGAGGAGAGGAGTGAATGCTAACGAAGCGTGCTTGAGGAAGAGAGAGTGAGAGAGGTAGTGTGCATGCGCGAAAGTAGCAGAGTTTCCTGTAAATATCCGTATCGACGACTCTGCAACACCGAAGAAGACTATCAGTATACGCAGACCAATCGATGAATTCTATGGTACCCGTGATTCGTCGCTGTTCGACGTGACAGCTGATCGAAGAGGCGAGAGATGTCAGCAGGACGCAGGAAAGGTAACCGTTTGGAGATCGTTAGTAGTATTTGTTCTTTCTTTCCATTCGATTCGCGGCGATCTTCTCTCTGCCGGCGATGTTTTACCATTTTAATCGACACTCGTCCCTCTCGACGGGAGGCTCGCGCGAATACGACGAATCTCGAGGAGCTTCCAAATCCCGGTATACGAGCCGAAACCTCGGTCGAGTATCTTACGATGGCTGATACCAAAGATTAACGATGTAAGTTTCGATGCCCCTTGACAAGCGAGCCGAGGTCTCGGCGTGCGAGATCCCTTGCTCAGTGATAATAACCGTAACAGGTGGCGATTCTGTCGACTAGCGTAAGAACCGTTCCTTCCGAGCGATGCTTTCCTCCGAACGCGTTCCCAGCGTGTCTAACGATCGAGCGCTTGCTGAGACAGGGGCTTAGTCGCGGCTTTACGCTTTAATGCCAAAAAAGAGAGCGAAAAGAGAAGAGGAACAGAAAAGATGAGACGCGAGAATGGGAAGGCGACGTCTATACCAAAAGATGACTGAGAAATTCTCAGTGAGAATCCGCTAATCGATGCGTGCGCTGATAAAGGATCCGGTATCGAATCACCGACAAAGCGAACCTCACACCGCGGCGATGCTGGAAAATCCCCCCTCCCCACACTCCCGGTGAAAACTGCCCTTCCCTTTCTCCCCTTTCGTGTTGATCTCATCGTTCGTTGTAACCCACTTTCGATCGGGGGAACTTTTCCACGAGTCGCGGCGCGATTCTACGATTGTAAATTATGCAAGATCGCGCGCTGAACCCGAAACCACCGTATCCATTAAGTACAAAGAGGTTACAGAGAGGATGCTGTATAAAAGAGCTGCCGTAGTTGTGGTACGAGATACAGAGAGCGAGAGAGAGAGAGAGAAAGAGAGAGAGAAAGTGAGAAAGAGTGAGAGGATGAGAATGGAACTACGATTGCGATGTAACGCGATAGATGGGTGAACTCTTTCCTCTTGTTTTTGGTTTTTAATCCATCTGTATATAAAATATCATTTATTAGCGCACTACTAACATATTTACGAACCGCCTCGATAGGGGCCCCCAATTACTACCGAGAAAATATAACATTCTTATAAATACAACATGGCGAGTCTCAAGCGTAACATCATTTCACTTCCAGGCTCCAGTTCTCCCCGCGATTTGGACGCTGCGGCGTGTTCTCCAGGTTTGTCTACTGTTTCCGTATTTATGGACCCTTCTGTAGCTCGCCTCTTCCATCCATCCCCCTGTCTTCTTTCTCTCCCCTCGATATTGCCTAACCGGAGTCCTGCCATGCCGGCCGTCCCGCGGAGTCGTAGGGAAATCGACGAGAAATAAAATCGCGGCACGTCGCTCGAGATCCACGCTGATTTGTGGGGGCCGTATTGTCCGCGTGGCACTGGGAAACGGCTAGAACGGAGCCGGGACACCGCGACCAGCCGGGGGTGAGCAGGGAAAGGGGTGAGGGTGAAACAGCTATGGGGAGGCAACGCGATTTCCCTAATGCCTTCCAGCCCACGGAGTTGAATGTTATTATGCACGGTGAAGACTTTATAATAGAACGTTGAAACTCTTTAAAACTCGCGAACCCCGCTTCGCTACCCCCCGTTGAATTGCGCTGTCCCGGTTGTTGGCTAGGAAAGGGCACGAAGCTTCATCGCGCTCGAACGATCCCTGTCGTTCGTCAGAAATCTGAAGACATCGTGTTCATGCGAGAAGACTTGGTCACGGAGGACATCCTGGATGTCCACAAGGGTGCAATTGCGATATTGACTGAAGCTGAATTGGTTAGCACGCGGACGGGTAGGAGCGTGGATGGTAACGTGACTCTCGATCGGCTGGCAGTAGCGCTGTCTTGTCCCGCGCATTAATCACGTCGCTGGCTGGGATCAGGGGCGGAAGGGGGGGGGGGGGGCGGGCGGCCGGGTGGCAGGAGGGGACAGGAAAGAAAAGCAGAACCCCTTAAAATAATCTGGCCCGAAATGAAATCAGCCAAGGCAATTTCCAGCCCCTGTACCCAACGGTGATGTTAACAGCGGTGGCGGTTTTATCCACCCACCCTGGCCCACACCCCCGTCCCTGATTCCAGCGCGGTGCAACCGACAAATGACGACGCGGCAACCCCCTCGCGGCGGCTCACGGAATTAAAGATCCCGAGATAAGGGTGTCATCCTTCGCTATGCATTATGTGTTCGGCAAAAAGCTCGCCCTCGGGCTATCCTGACGGTCCCTCTCTCTCTCTCTTCCTCCCTCCCGCCCCGCTCTTTCTGGCTTTCCTCTCAATTTCCCCTCGTTCACCACCGCACGCCCCCTCCTTCGCAGTCTCTGTTTCGCTCGAAGGAGGTTCCAATTAATCTCCCTCGTACTTTTTCACCCCGTGGAAGATACCTCTCCGCCGTCAGGCTGCCTCTATCGGTCGCGGTGCTCTCGACGTGTGTCGGGTTGCTTCGTTCCCCGGCGTGATCCCCCCATTCTTCCTTCGACAAACGTATCGGCGTCGCTGTTTAATCTGCACCGCGACCAACCTTGATGGACGTATCGGTAAGTCTTTGGTATTCGTTCGTCGGAGTGGAACGTCCATCGTTACTAGCCTGCAAGTTTCTGGGGAATACGCCGGCGCGGTATAAACTGTAGACCCTTAGCGAATACTGATTAGAACTCGGTAACAGCGAGGGTACTAAATGATGCCGTTGCACGGGGACGCGCGGGTAACAGCTTCCTGTGGCGATTATTGTGTCACGTAGGGAAGAGCAGGGGCTCGAGAACGAGGTCCAAAGGAGCGAGGGGCTGCTTTTCAAACGGCCGTGAAAAGTAACTCACGGAAGCAACGGGGTGTATGGGAGCGCGGCGTTATGATCCGGACATCCTTTTCGGTCGAGCCGAATAGAGGTTCGACCACCGTGCGGGCTCGTATTTCAGGTTTTATCGCTCGAAAGCGTCGAGGGTGGGCCGCGCTGCTCGTGCTCGACAGGCCATACACCGAAAAGCGGCAGCTCCAAGTTTGAAGGAGAACAAGCCGCGGCTCCCGGCGCTTTTCTTCGTAGTAGATAAGCTAGGGCACCGACGGAGCTTCAGGGTATCGACCGTACCGATTGTGCGTAATTCGAACAACGAACTTCGAAAGGAAGTGTTTCGAGATAGCTGGGCGGTCTAAAGGCTCGGATCTTGAAGGAGATTGGCTTCCTTGAACAATCAAGAAGGGACATGGCTTGAGTAGTTCAAGGAATCTCGATGTTCGTCGTTTTTCAGTAGTACAGGTCAACGATAATAGATCCCGTACAGAAGTACCCACAGTTTAACGACTCGCGCGCTCGATCTGTGACCGGAATCACTTTTCTTCGGCAGTTCAGACTCTCGGCTCCAGTTTAGGGTGCTGTCAACGCGTCGCGGTTAGTAAGAATCTGACTTCTTACGCGGTTGCGCGGGCAACGGAGCCCGAAGGACTCTGCTTTTTGCCGCGCCGAGCAAGATCATTCGTTCCTTTGAGGCTCCTACGTAGCGGCCAGGGAGGCAAGTAAAAACGAGCCAATCTCTCGATAGTTATTCGTGTAACCGTGCCGTGAAAATCCATTCGTCTCCCTGAACAACCGCCAGGCCTGCAGGCATTCTCTCTCACCGGGTCCTCTAACGAACGACAATAGAAAACTGCTCAGAACTCTGGAATAGAGTCGAACAGTACTTACGTCTGTATAAAACCTGCTTCATCGTTTTTGTGCCTTGATCTGCCTCTGAAGTACTGTCCCTCAGCGTCACAATACACCCTGCCGTAATTGGTCGATCAATTACCGCGAACTCGAGCCGAGAGAAACGAACCGAGAGGCATCTCCCGATAACCAATAACGAAACGAATAAGCAAGCGCAAAAATCGATCGGACGGTACAATAAAGGGGGAGGGGACGGGGGCGAAAGGTGGATCGAAAGATTCATTTTGGCGGTCACCGCGGATGAAAATCACGGCAATATCGGGGCGAGTGTGCGTGGGGCGACGGTGGATGAAGGAGGGCAAAGGAGGGCGAAGGAGGGTGAAGGAGGGCTCGTGACCGTAACTGTCGCTGGTCCGAAATCGGAGTCGCTTTATCCCGGTGTATTGTCGGCGCGCATCCTAAAGCAATCACACGGGCGGCCGGCCAACCCGCCATTACACGATATACTGCCTTAACTTTGGACGGAGAAGCGACGCCGGCGCCGCTCCACGCCGCTCCACGCCACGCCGCATCGCGAACGTTACGTATAGGGTGTACCGAAGGAAATAACCGTCATCTGTATTCGCGATAACATCGTAATTGAATGCGGTTGACGGGGATTTGCTGTACGGCAAGCGACCACCAGGCCCATAACCGTTCCCTTTTACCTCGGCTGCCTTCACCCTCCGTCATCCTTCTCCTTTTCCCGCCCCGCGCTCCACCGCCTCATTTCGTCCCTCTCCCTTTTACACTCCACCATCCCCCTTCCTACATCTTTCCTTTCTTTCTTTCTTTCTTTCCTTTCTTCCCGCCTCCCACCATCCATGCTGGCTTCTTTCTTCCTTCTGCCCCGCACCCCTTATGTGTCGTCCCGTTCCACGCTCCCTTCCACCCGCCGCCATCCGCGGGTCTCCTATCTCGCCGGGGTATTAATCATATCGAGGTGCGGAAAAATCTACTTCGCCGACGTTTCGAGCGTGTCGTGGTGCCGTCACGTACACAGGGGCACAGAGGCGAGTGGCCGCGCGAGACAGGGAAACTGAATGGCGATACGAAGATAGCAGACGCAGGAAAGAAAGTTTATGAGGGGCGTTTGGTGAAAAGGGATTCTATATGTCCCCGTGATCCCTCGAGTGGACTAGACCGCCCGCGATACGGGGTTACGCAGAGGAAGTCGCGGAAAACTCCTACGCTCCGAAGCAATTTCTCCCCGCCGTCGGGGGAGGAAAAACGCAGGTAGGTGCAGCCGACGAAAGTGGAGGCCGAGCGTCTCGATTTCAATTACTCCTTCCCTCCGCGTAATATGGCACCGCGGCAGAACCATTTCCATGGATACGCGACGAAACGGTCGCGGCCGCGCCGCATAAAAGGAACAGGCTCGTCAGGGTGTATCGGAGTGTGAAAAGCAATTAACAGAAAATAAAAACGCTCCTGCGAGAGATACCAGGGTTTCTCCCTGATGCATCGATAGGGCCTGTACGGGGTTGCTAAACGCCGAGGAAGGAGGAGGACTCGCGTATCGGAATAATAAACGGAGTGGAGGATCGCGCTTGCTAGCCGCCAGGATATACGTATATCGGGCTGTGTGACGCGCGCACCACTGATGGAAAATACTTGTTTCCTCGGGACTGTCACGAGAGCTGATTGGCGCATGACCGTCGGATTTCGCGCTCTATTAATGGCCGTCCCTCGTCTCTCTCGCGCGCTCCTTCCGGTCTCTGGTCTCCTCCTGGTCATTCTCCGTCGGTGTCATAGCTGCCCGCGCGGCCATACACGATGGCACGAGCGCCAACGCGAATTATTCAGCGAATCGGCACCTGTTTCGCCGGGTATTCGCTCCCGTAGCCGATCCACCCTGACGTCGCAAAGATCTATCGGCCGGTTCGTCGATCGCCGGGACTTCTTGCCCCTTCTTGTCGCGACTATGCATATATACGCGCGATAAATTATTCGACGATACGTCCCGGAGGCGGGCAAATAATTCGGCCGCTAGACGTTTGGAAGATCGATAAATTGCATTACATATAAATAACGATCGCCCGTAGCGTCGATGTTATCCTGCGATACGTTAGAATGAACTATCTAGCACCGTATTACGGACGATACCAATGATCTGTGGCCCTGGCTTCAGCCAACCGTTCTCTGCTCTGCCAGAAATTATAGTTCAGACAGTTTTGTAGGGGATGAGAGGAGGATGGAATGAATTCTCTTTGTCAGATTGTAACTATCATTTTGGGTATGTCGATGTGAATAAATATCGGTCTCTATGAAACACTGTCCACTTAAATGTTTCAGATCCTTGAACCTGTATCCTCTCCCTTCTATATCCGGCAGTCGATCTCCAGAATTTTCATCGGCGCCATGATATCGTGCTGCGCGACTAATAGTGCGAGAGGACCCCTGCCAGACGAGAAAGATCGCGAAAGGACGTTGAGTCGGAGGCCGGTGCTCGTCGAAGACAATAATCGCGCGTAAGCAGAGCATTAGGGGGTAAGTTAGTTGCCCGTAAGCCCCCAAAGTACGAATTAGTGTGCGTGAAGCACCATCGGCGGAGAAGTTTCGGTTCGAACTACACCCACCGCTGTTCCCGAAGCCCTTAGTCACCGGGCTGCGAGGCGCGAAAACGGCACGGGCAACTGAACTAAACTAAGAATATTACCGCTGGGAGCACGGCGCTAACTATCCGGAGATACGTACTAATAACGCGGCCAGTGCTAACTGTCACGGTATTTCAATTTCTGGCGACAGCGGCCACGGTCGCCCGAGTAATGGGCTGACTTTGGATACCTATGTAGGGCGATCCGGGGATGCGAGAGGGTGGGGAGTGAACTTTAGACGGTAGCGGCTATACACGCGCGATGGAGAAACGGGGTAGCGAAAGTAACGGGCCAGCGTGACGCGCGGACAATGCTTTAAGTATGTTCCAGCGAGAGGCGTGGCATGCTAATTAGTCTGGAGCACTCGTCGGCGGAAAACCGGGCGTGATTCTTCGGGCGAGTGTGATCTATAAGTACTAATTCGTGCGTGCCAGCTTTAGCCTTATCGCCGCTCAAAGGCCGCGCACTGCCGCGCTCGCCGAACCGTTCGTATCGTTCCCTTGTGCAAACAGGACACGTGAATGCGTCTCGTTTAAGCGAAGGTATTCAACGGGTTCTGATGCTGAAACGAGCTGTCGGGAATAGAAAATCTGTAATTACCGCGTTCCTCGTTGAGATGTAATTTGCGCTAATTAACTTGGACGCATTTTTTCCCGGCGGGCTCTGTGTGCGTGCGCGCCGACAGCAGCTCGCTGTTTCGCGGCTCTCTCGGATCCGGTTTTTGCCGAGGCTTTCCGTTCCTTTCCTCTGCGCAGCAACTCGAACGCTCCCGTAATTGGGGATCTTGGTTAAATCGAATGACGCCATAACAACCCATTCCTCGTACGTAAAATAATTCGATCGCGGTGTAATAAGACGGCCCTTTCCTCCCGTCGAAAACGTTCATTCTTACAGCCGAATGGAAGTGGCTCTGTCTCCCTTGTTTTCCTAGCGCCATCCACTGTCTCTCTCCGCTTCTCATCCCTCCGTTTCGCCTATATTTCTCTCGTGCTTCCCGCACGCCCCCGTAACCAGCCTCTCCTCCTTCTTTCCCCCGTTTCTCTCGCCCTCCACCGTAAGCCCGACGGGGATCGTTCACGATTTTACGAGGGACTAGAGTCGAGTATCGGTGGGCAATTATCCGCGAAACAAACAGGTCCGCGAGGGAAAGTCTAACGACTGCCGGGGTCTTCCCGGCGATTACCTCAAAGCAAACCGCCTAACAAGACATTGTTCCGAATAGCTTAGCCATTCTCCCCCGGCGTGGCCCTTTTCCACCCTCACACCCACTCCAGTGGAACCTCTTCCCACATGGAGGAACCACCACCACATCCAGCGGGACGACGACGACGACGACGACGACCGAACCCGGCAGCAGTTAACAACCCTGGTCTGGCGACGGTCGTTAGCAACCAACCTCGTCCTCCTACCCCACCTTTTGGCTTTCTGGCTTCGTGCTGCACCGACTCCTAATTCAAATCCGTGCTCCCCGGTGGCTGTACATCGTGGACGCTGATGAGCGTGCGGGAAACGTCCGCGTATCACGGAAACGGTCCGTTAACAGCGCATCCCACGGTCCAAACTTAAACGTCCGCGTTTCTTTCCTCGTCTTTCCTTCATCTACCTGGTTCACTTGCAATTAATCGAGCATCCAGCGCCCAACGATCAGGCAAAGGCCACTAGCGTGGACGTTCTATTGTCCCGCGAAAGAAAGTTCCTGAAAGATATCGGTAATTGGGGCTTGGAATAATTGGTAGGAAGATGGAGCGAAGAGGCACGGGTCGCCCCTCGTAATTACAATAACGGGAGATCGAGACTGCATTAACCGGCGTCAAGGTGAGCCATTAGTACTCTGTATCGGAGGGCGAATTAGATCTGGCTCGAGTGTCTATCGTTGTCCTGCCGCCAATTTTTTCTTCGTGCACATCTCGCTCTTCGCTAGCTATATCCCGTCGAAACTCGTTTCCACGGATAGGAGAGAAACGGAGAGAGCCCCGAGATCGGAAGAAATACCGCGGTCGAGTGGCAGAGCCGCGGCTCCTTTAAAAAGTTCCGTCGAGTATATTCGCGCGTTAACGGCATTATCGCCGGCGCGATAAAATCCCCCGGGTGATAATATATTCCGGTAGGCGGGACGGGGAAAAAATACAGATTAAGGTATCCTAAGCACGGATTTAATGCTTATTTATACGCCGCTAAGCACCGGCATTACCGGCGTATTACCTACCCAGTACTCGCGCCAACTTTTTCGCCAGCATCCACGCTCGCCGCGATTCGCCTCTGTCCTCGTCAGTCTTTCTTTTATGAATTATCAGCTACGATTAGCCTGGAGAAGGTTCAGCGGGCGGCATTAACCAGCAGATGCGAGGAGGTTTACGCGCGGATTTACGCACGCTTGCCGCGGGAGCACGTTTCGCTGGCTCACGCAGTTCCTGTCGTTAATGATCGTCAGATACGACTTCTTCTTTCCCCCCAGTTCGGTAGAAGATCTAGTGCGTGGTCTAGAGTCACCGTGAAGCCGGTGCAAGCAAGGGGTGAGAAGACGAAACGGTTTACGAGCCTGTCAGACTCGAAGGATCGAGATTTACTCATCCAGCTTCCATCCAGCTTTTCCTTCCGCTTTCCCTCGGCCGCATCGAGTTTTAAGTATTTGATTACCACCCTGCAGGCCCGTAACGCGTCCGCGTTCAACGAGCCACCGTTACTGTTCGTTAGGAGCCGGAACGCCAGGTCTGCACGCGATTCCAGCCCCCTAGTCGACAGACTTACGATACTTTGTTACTGCGCCGTTAATTTTAACGCCCTGTACGTGCCACCGATTTCCCAACCTTACTCGTTCCGATGGAGAAGTCTACGGCTCGAGATACTTTCTTTCTACTGTCCGATCGTTGGGCGCGAAGCAAACGGACCGACATCCAGGATGTTAGTAAAAATGCGTGTGAGTATGGGATTAAGATCTATGTCGACAGCACTGAGCAGAAGCTTCGGTGAAGATCGAGATCAGGTAAGTGTAGTTACTTACTGCGAGTCAGAGATGGACAAAAAATTATTTGAAATAAAAATTTTTGTACGAAATTTTTATTTCAAATAATTTTTTGCCCATCTCTGCTGCGAGTAGCTCGGTCTACAGTCCGCACCCTTCCCCCATACGTATTTTACAAACCTCAAATTATAAACTGAACTGCGTCTGAGTTGTTTCACTTGTATCTACTTAGTTGAGAGGTGGCATACTGGGTTGCATATCTCCAGGGATAGCGTAGTTCTACAGATCTCTAATATTTTATATACTATATTTCTCACACACTTTACATACCTGACATTTATGACACATCGAACATAACTCATACTATCTTGTCCACTAACGCTTGATACATTTTATAGAATTCTGATATATTGTATATTTTTCATACTTTCCTCAATCTTAACATTACAGACTGAATTGCCCTTGGGGACATGTTAACAAATTTGTGCCTAGTGTATAGGTTGTATACCTATTAGTTGTATGGCTACAGGGCCAGTTAACAGATTTTGAAGTCTTTAATATTTCTGCATTTTCCGATATCATCACGTATCGAATTAATCTGCCCTTGAGTACATGCCATCCAAAGGCATAATTACTGCAGTGTTTCCCCATAGTAATCACAGTCACACCATTTCTGTGTCACATTTCGGATTAAATATTTCTCACTTTATATTTCACACAATCCACATGACACAAGGCATTGCGAGGCACAAGGCACAACAAAGGTGCAACGAAGTTGCAAAACGAGATTTTATTTTTCGAACAACGATATTTCAGTTGCATAGGGACTATTCGTGTATGAATAATTAACCCAATAAATAATGAATGCTATTTGACAGCTATCCTCTCAATTCTTGAGAACTTCACCGAACTGGGCAACCTTCGTAAACGTCCACTGTGCCTGCAGATTGTGCTCCCTCCTATTTCTTATTGTTACGCGTGAATATCAAAGTTAAAAGTTCGTAAATAAGGCAGAGGGAATGCAGCTGTTTCCCAAATTCTCTCAAGCCCAATCCCGTAAGTTTTGTCCGTAAGGACTAGGTATACCCGTTCTCCTTACCGTAATCAGCAAGACGATCGCCTATCTCGCGGCTCGATTCGCGGTTGTTAAAGGGAATGCTTTCACGCCACCCTGGGGAGCAGCACGAGAGGCAGAGATATTACGAGCGGTAGGCCTGCAGAATTAATATGAGGGTGACGTCTCCCTTAAGGTTCGTCATACACTGAAACTTTCCAGTTTTAAATGGGCGCGGACTAAACGAAGATCGGCGCGATAATGGTGACGATAAGGGCGTTTGAGCGATTGGCAATTTCGACAAGATTAACATTCGACTTCAGTGGCAATTCACATCCCTTACGAATTGCGCGAAAAATAAATCGGAACGCGACGACGGATTTGTACGACCCCGCATAGACTTCGTTCTCGCGAATTTTCAACACTTACTGTGTGTTGGACACGTATAATTTCACAGGGGAGGGGGCAATAAATAGGGCTCATAGAACGATACTCATCGATGCCGCGCGTATCTATTTCGCTTCTAGGGGAGCGTTTACGCGCGCACATGGAACGCGTATATCGCACGGGCACGGCAATTATGAGGGCTGTCATAATGTTTCTCACGAAAATCCAATTTGCCACCGAAAAGCTCGGCGATACGGGGGCCGGCCGTTTCGATATCGCGACGCTCGTTAATACCGCGACTCTCTTCCGTCACTTTAATAGATGTCGCCTGGGAAAATCAATTTGTTCCAATTTGCGTGTTCCGCTCGGGGTCTCGCGAGCGCGGATTTGAACGGCCCAACCAGCACCAGCCAACGCCGATCGACGGAATCACGTACGACGGGAATCGTTCATCCTTAACGAACGTACACACCCGGCCTGGTAAACAAATCGCGTATCCCCTGTCTTTCTCTTTTTGCCCCTGTTGGTTTTTATTTACTCCGATCCTTCACGGTCCGCGTTATAATTTTTATTGGCCTCCGCTGCACCGACAATATCCATTTCGAGCCGGCTCTCCGACTCCAAACGAATCGCAATATTTGCCATAGATTGCCGGCCCGTAGTTTCCAGCGGGCAGGATCGATCGGGAGAAGCTAATAACGAGAATTTTCGTGGAAGCTTGGAGAACGCGACGAACTTTGGAGTGACTACCTTAAGGCTCCACGTCGATCTGTGTCATCTGCCTTTTAAAACTCCCAGGTAGTATTTACAAGTGCCGTGGACTGTATATGGCGTGGCTTTCATTCATAGATGGAGCAGACAATGGCAACAGACTGCGGAGCAAGTGAGCGAGTAAGAAAAAACGGGGAAAGAACCAGTGGAAAGAACACCTGTTCTGATTAGGTCGGTATAGGCCTCTGGGTAGTAGTGAAGCGATCGAAACGCGTGGCGTAACAGCGGCCGTCTGCTATGTCAGGTCCACGGAGTGAAGTAAAATGAACTTGAAGGGTTATGGCCAGCCATCCGTGGGCTTATGGGCTGATCGCGACCGATAGAATCAGCGTTCTGCCTCCGTGCTTTTGCTCATAATCACTTTTCGATTAATTAAATTTTACGCCCTCTGTCGTCGATAAACGTTAAATTTAACGGGCCGCGCCTGCCACGCCGTTACTACTCGTTACGGTCTATAAGCGCGCGCCGCTCGCTACCACGAAATACGAAGCGTTGTTACCTGTTTCGTGCGCGAGCTCTTTTAGTTTCATTTCCCTGTCGCCTATAATACATCCCGATGAAACGGGCACTGGAGGGCTCGGCGGGGCGAGGGTAGCTAGAAGAATGCGTGGCCGAACCGGCGACTAGTTCCGCGATGGAAAACGAACGGGGGAACGAGTGTTAATTGGATCGAGCGTCTGCAAGAATATCGGTTCAATTAAGAATGGTAAGTGGCCCCCGTTAATTTAAATCCTCCCAAGGTTTCCGCGAGGTTTCGGCCCGTTCCCTTTGGCCCGCGACGCGGCCACTCATAAATATGCGCTCGATAGTTAACCTTTTTCTCGTCGCTCTCGTCATTCATGAGCTTCGCTCGGAAGAAATCGAGCGGATAAAGCAGCGCGGAGGGGTGGTCGGGGGAGAAATAGAAGTCGATCGAATCGTTTCTCTCCCTCCCCGGTACGGAGCGGGGCCGGCGGAATCATTGTATTCTCCCCGGCAAAATCGAGAAACACGGAGCCATTCTGGAGTCGGATTGCCGTGGAGAGGGTTGAGGGTAAATCTGGCGAAGGCGGTAATTAAATTAATTAGCCTTCTCGAGGATGCAAGGATACCGACCGACCAAGAGCGTCCGCGTCGCGTCGCGTCGGGTGCAACAGAGAGCCAGAGAGACAGAGCGTTCGCTTCTTTTTCCTTAAAACGCTCTTAATTATCAGGGAATTTCACCCTCCTCCACAAGCCTTCAACTCTTCCCTCTCCGTCGACCCCGTCCTCTCCGGCAGCATTTCCTCTTCCTTCACCCGATTTCTTCCCCACCTCCCCCTCTTTGTCCGCCGTGCTACGCCTTCTCCGCTCGCGCTCACACTTCCTGTCTCGGTCTTTCTTCCGGCTATTTATTAAGTTTTTACTTATGGCCGCGACCGTACAACAATCGTCCCCGTCGGCCGCCGGCCGTCGGCCCGATCGGATACCCGGCTTTTCGCCGTTGGACCAAACTTCTCCCGCGCCCCGCCATAGGGAAGGGCTCGCTTTCCATGAAAGAAGCAAAGCACTCAGAGTAATTAGAAGCGGAATTATATTCCGCCGCGTCCTGTTTCAGTTTATAAACAAGCACTCTTAAATGAAGTTCCCTGGAAGAGCAGGACGCTTTAATGCCCGAGCGCGGCACGTTCACGTGTTTCACCGATCCATCGTTTTCGGTTCGTTTCCCCTCCCCCCGGCCTCAAAACCCCGCTGGTCCCGTTCAACTTTTCGGCGTCGCGAGGCTCGGCTCGTTTTTTCTCCACTCTTCGGCTCTTTCCGTCGCGTTCTCTATTCGCTATCGAGTCGGCGGGCCCGTTAAACCGCGATGACGGTAAATTTGTAACCGCGAATCGCTGGGTTTTACAATTGTCACGTGGTCGGTCGATTCGCAGTTAATAAGAAAGAATTACGAGGTTGACGAGAGGGGCAGAGAGCGGGAGGGCAGCCGCAATTAAAATGGCACGCGAGCGAGCCACGATTTTCCGAAGGCATAGCATTAACTTTCTGTTATTAATTATTATTTGCCGGTCTATCGATTGCCTCGCGCGGGGATAATTGCGCCCCCGGACCGTTAATTATGCCGCTCGCTCGTTGAGTTAATATTCATAAATTAGCGTTACAATAGAGTTTGTTACGTGTACAAATGCAGGTCCGCCAGGGACGTCGCCGAGCTATTTTCGCAGCGCGAATTTCCCGAAATCCGTCCGACATCTACGGATAAAGTTGCCGGGCCATAAATGCACAGTGGATTGCGCAATTCGAGCACATCCTTGCGGATGTTTGCCCGCGATCTTCGCGCTCTAATTCGTTTATTTAGAAACGAACGCGATCGTTCCAGCGCCGAATTAATTACAGCAATATTCGCCATTAATTGTGGATTGATCAATACCGCTTTAATAACGTCGATTTAAGTAAACTTCGTCGATAGCTATGAGGCAACAACCGTCTGCTTGTTCACCTGTTTCGATAATAACAACGATCCGTTTCGAACGATGAGAGGATTCCGTGAATGGGTTTCTTTTAATCATTTCATTCAAACATTCCTGCCACCGGCGAATGCACACCCAATCCATTGCACGTTTCAACCTCGATCGCTCCTATCCAAGATAATATTCTCGTGAGCCGGAGAGGCATCGCGTGGCAAGACGTAGCCGTGTTCTTCAACCATCGATCTCGGTGTTATCGAATACGCGTGCACGCTGAACGATCCCAGGGGAGCCCTAGGTCGATACGCAACTAGCTTCGCCGCGCGACTGCGAAATTAGCGCCAAGCCCCTCTACACGGGGGACTGTTCTCCGAAGAGAAGCTCAAACTTCCTAAGCTCGACCTAAGTTCGCTCCTTCCGCCAACCCATTCAAGCCCGCTGGTCTCCCGCCACTCTCCGTGTTCCGCGCACCCTCCCACCGACCCCTCTGGCCCCTGCTCGCTCCCTAGACACGACGATGGTCCCCGCGAGCGGGTAGAGGGCCGCGCGTTTTAGTTTTTAATGATTATTGCGTCCCAGCTCGGCCCAGGTAGCTAGACATTAGCCCGCGGTCTCCCTTTCGCGCATTTGCATATCTTTCCACCCGTTAGGAATTGCCTGCTGGCTGCTTTCGCCCGCCCTAACCGGGCTATACCTACTAGCACGGACGCGCTCCAACTTTTAAGCCCTTCTCTCACCCCCCCCCTGCCCCTACCCCGCCGTGTTCGTTCCACCGTTCCTCTTTCCTTCCTTCTTTCTTTCAGCCCCCGTTCGCTGTCACCCTCTCCGTCCGTCTTTCTCCACCCAGTCCCTCCGCGTCCGTGTCCTCCTTTATGCGCGACAGCCGCGCTTGTAATTTCTCTCTTCCTAGTCTTCCGCCAGCCACCGCCTTTCCCTCTTCCTTTAATGGCACTCGGTTTTCGAGTGCTTTAATTAACGTTTTGTCAGGCGTTCTTTAATTAGGCCGCTTTTGAAAAAATCAGTCAGCGAGGCGGTGCAGCTCGCCCACCACCCCGGGGGGTTGCTCACGGTGGGACGAGCCCGATCCACCTGCAAGCTCGGCCGACGTGACGCGGGAAACGGCTGCTTTGTCCGGCCACCGAACTACGATATCCAGCGACTGAGCTGCTATAAATGAGCTGCTAATGCTCGGCCTGCTGGATTCCGCGGGGTCGGGGGGTATTGGTGGGCTTTCGTTGGCAGGAATTAAACAGAGGGCGGCGGTAATGATGTTGCCTCCAAAGAGACTCTGATTCCCAAGAGCCGAGGCTCCAACAGACATAAAAATTATCCCAAGTTTTATCGCGGCTAAGTCCAATTTGACGAATGAAAAGTTGTTCCACGCTTTATGTGCAAGGGATCAGCCCGTTGTCGGTCGCATCGCTGTTATCAATGCACCCCGTGTACGCATGGTTGAGTTAACGATCCATCGTCTTGGACCATCAAAGAAGAATCGCGTTTCCCGTAGCGTTTCATAGTATATTCTACTGCTGCGCACCACGGAGATCGTTTCTTCGACGTGGCAATACCCTCCGCTACCGAGGAACGATTCTTCGCGGTGCACACGCGCCATTAAATTTTCACGCCGGGATCGTCGAAATTCGCGAATGCCTCGCTCTCCTTATCATCGAAACGGGTGGGTTCATAACCTTCTCGTATCGAGCGCGGTGTGGTTTACACGTTATTTAGCTGGCTCCCAGACGTAAGGCCGCCGCCCTGGCGAAACTATTGTCAACAGAGACAGATCCACGCGACCCCTTTGCGCCACTCTCTTACGTCACTTTGCGATGTTAGATCGGGCTATAACGCCAGATTAGACGATTTCAGCGACGCTGACTTTGCGATAAAAGTAGTTTGCAGCGTGAGATCGAGGCGGAGGAGAAGGTGAAGCCGAAGTGAAATGGACAATTCTTAAGCGGCGCGCGCTAGGGACCCTTGTATAGAGATAATATCTGTATTTCATTAACATTATTCTCTGCGGTAGACTCGGCCCGTTTCTGTGTTCCCTGTACGCCGCGAGAGCCCAGCAAGGTAAACGGCTCCTCGAGAAGGGACTCGATTGTGCGTTCGAAACCCTTGCAGCGTCTTGGCCGCGGCGGCGCGATCTTCCGCGAAACCTAGTCTTACCCCCGAGACCTCGACGTGACTATAGTCTCGTAATTAGAAACTGATTGCGCCCCGAGACCCCTTTAAATATCTCCCTCCCCCGTGAAACGTCTGTGCTTCCCCAGGGATCGGTTCTCGAAGAGCTAGACACACCGCGCGACGTAGATTGTGATACAAGGGGTAACGAGGTAATTCCTTGAAAAAGGGGAACCGATTAGAGTTGCGAAAGCACTGCCATTCATGCGAGATCCCGAGACAAACTAGAAACACGATCGAGCAGAATAAGGAGAAATCGAAGCTCAATGAAACCAGTCAGCGGAGGGGATTCGCGGCGGCGAAACAAATCCCCTCGAACACCAACGAATCTCGGAAGGCTATAGTTTACCAGGATCGTTACGAAACGGTCGTGGAATTCAATAGCAACAAACTCCCGCGCGGGGATATTATTCGGCAGTAAAATTTTATTTCGCCAGCATTTATTGTCGCATTCGCAAAGCCGGCCGGACCGAGCCGCCTCCGCGCCACCGTTATTTGATAACGACAAATTATTGTTACGAGAAAAAATAGCGACGACCGTGCCCCCCTCTCTCCGTGTCTCTGCTTCTCTGTTTTCCCGAGCTGTTCCACGATTCCGTTGCTGGCCAGCTCCGCAACTGCGACGCGTGAAAAGGGAAGGAGGACGAAGCGTGCGCCGGCGGGAAGGAGAAAGGTGGGAGCGGGTCGGCTTTGGGCCTGAGCCTCGGCCCGGCTATCGGGCGACGTGTCCGAACGCTAATCTCTCGATATTTTAGCGGATTTATATTTTCACCGGTTGCCCCGTTGCCACGGCTCGATATCCCCGGAGATATCTGCAGGGAAACGTACGACGGGCATATCATTCCTCCTTCGAGTCTCCTCTGTCGCGCCAACGACCCCCTCTCGACAGAGTAGCCCCTTCCCCCGCGACGCGTATCGACGTTCCCAGGGAAAAAGAGATTGCTTGTTGCCGGCGGCGTAAATATCGACATCGGTGTCCCGCGGAATCGTATTTTCGAAGCGTGCACGTTATTAAGCCGCAATACGTCTCGTTACGACCCGTTCGTCGCGTCGATCAGCTCCATTATTGACCCCGTGTCCCACCGTCCTGCGACATGGCTAATTGCTGCGAGCAGTTAGATCGCCGCCCGATATTTTTCCGATTCGCGGCATAGTTTTCCCGTGTCAAAAACTGGATGATAGTTCGCAATGAGTGCTAGGAAGGTGGTGGGTCGAGAGGGATGATAATTGAGGTTTGGAGGATTCTGGCGTTGGCAGCGCGTTAAGTTGTTTCGCGTTATGATTGTGTTATGGGACATTGGATACGCGCGATAGAAGCTGCGGCCCTCCAGGGCTGCAGGACGAGCGAGGGGAATGGCACCGCGCCGCGCCGTTCCATATAGGCGTACGGATATATCCGTGCTGCCGATGGCGCTCGCTGCACCTGATCCTGGTCGGCTAAATTGATGATATAATCCGCCATAACTCAGGATTACCGCGGAGGCTCGAGTATGTGCAGACGCGAGCAGAGGAGGCAAGCAGCCTTCGACTTGCACCACGAATGTCGAGCATTCTGCATGGATGAAGCCGCGATGCGCGTAATCCCGCGTGTTCTTTCGACGTCCCCGAGCAATTCCTTTGGTTGGTCTGCCCGATGGGCGATCTTTACGTCGAGACAGTCTTGTCGGTTGACTCTTGCCTTTTCTTAACTTAGATCGAATACACTCATCGCTGATCCGTGACTCTTTCGAGAATCTTGCGACAAATTTATTGCCCAGTGTTAACCCACCTCCGTTCCTGGTTCGTGGACCGTTCCGCATTTCTGTCCGCGCGCCATTGTTCGTTTCGAGAGGATCCGGGACGAGGGAGCCGGCTGTCCTCTACGGCGCAACGTGTCCAACAGGCTTTTTGATTCTCCCCAGCGACCTGACGACCGTCTCATGCCTCAACGATTGTACACAGCTATCTCGCGGAGGATCATTGCACCCCTGCGAGCCTCTTAGGTACAGTAAATGGCGGGACGGAAGAGGGGCTGAATCCAATGCCAGCTCCCAGCCGCGGCACCGACTACAACTTGTCGACCCCACGCTCGCCTCTTTCTGCCTGGCGCGGTCGTTCGAGGTATCGCAAAAACCAGCTCGAGAAGCTCGTGCACGCGCTTCCCGCGCTACACCCCCGCCCCTGCGCGAAGGCACGCGAGTAGCACCCCCTCGTGTGTCGGCCAACTGGTTTGTCTCATTGTTAACCAACGATCCCCGAGAGCAACAGCAAGCAGGAGGGGCAGCAAGAAGAAGTAGAGGGTCCGACTAGTCAGCCAGACTTTCTGCGGCCAACGTTTATGGCACTGGCGTGAGTTAAGACCTCGTTAGTTCCGTGGGGCGCAACTTCCGGCGGATCGGCCCGATACGGTCGCTGTAAAAAAAAGATTCTCCGCCCCTCGCCGCGTTTCTTTCGGAACTCTGCCGTCGCTTCTCCACTCCGCTCGTTCGATTTCATCGTCCCTCGTCGGGCTTCGCGTTATTTAACGACGGGGCAACTTGTAACAAGTTGCCGCGGACGAACCAGTAACTAGATTTCAATAATCTCGCCATCGCTTGGGCCGGATCCGACGAGGCGCAATTAGCGCGACAACGGCGACTGCTCGCCGGGCGGCGGGGCGGGGGTTGAAAAAAGCGAAGGCAGAATAACGAAGTGCGACGCGGAACCTGTCGGACGTATGGCACGGGACGCTTAAGTCCCGCCATAAATATCCGCTCGTTTGCGAGCGGCGCGAAGCATGAAGCACGACCAGAAAAAATCCGTTCCTCAAACACGCGAAATATCGAAATTTACAGCCTTACGGAGCGGACGAAGCGGCTTTATGCAGATTTGTAGACGAGCAGGGAGGACGTTTGCCTGCGGTCTCGAGTCGCGCGTCCCCCGGGGGCTGGGCAAACACCGGAATTAAAGAATTCTGAAATATTTTGCCTGTGCTTTCGGTTCCCTCCCCCAGAGAGATTAGTCACGAAAATGCAGAGGGGGTGGCGAGCGCGATCCTCTTGCGAGCGATTACGTGGTACATCGAGCGACTGCCGTCACGCTTGGACATCGCGAATCGATAGAATTCACTTCTCAATCGAGGCGAAAGGAGACCAGGTTAACCCTTCCCCGTCGCTTCCTCCGCGAGCTTCCTCGGCAGCGTCTTACCCCGCGTTTTTACGAGGATATTCCATCGCGGTCGACGGTACGCATCTCGCATAATTGCATCCCCGTTGTTCGCGAATGGCCTCGCGTCGCGGCCTGGATACGAATTGAATACAGAACGAGCATCTTACGAGGCTCCTTTATGACATTCATCGCGGCTCGATTGACAAAGAGCCAGCCGAGTGGATCGGACTTTTGCGATCCTCGCGATTCGATAACATCATCCGAGAAGACGCACCTTGTACTGACTGGAGCTACTTTGACGACTCATAAACTCTCTTTCGTCGCCCTCGTCCTAGGCCCGCCATTGTCTCGACGGCGTTCCACAGCCACCCCTGTCGCACGCGAGTAAACGATTCATCCGCATCTTCGTGGAACTGTCCGTCCCATGCGCGTCGTAGTTTTAACGTTGGGGTGTAATAAGGGCGATGATTTCGCCGGCGACGAAAGGCTGAAAGGCACAGTCTGCCAGTAAAACCGACAATGTCCACGGTTCGGTCGGTTTATCGACTAGTCGTGGGGAATGGCTGAACGGGGATGATATTTCGACACGCGTCTGTGGGGTTTTAAGACGGGGGTGTAAATATTTGATTGTCCAATAAAGAAATTGATTATGTACGCGATTGAGGGGAGGGAAGCGAAGCTGAAAGGGTGGAATGTTTGGAAACATTTTTCCGGCGGCGGGGTTTTAAACCGGCGCGCCGTGGAAGACGAGAAAGATTACGCGCCACTTTGCATGGTAATTCGCGTGGAATATTCCCGTTGTTCGTGGATGGTGGTGGAACGCTCGTGTTTCAACGGCCGACGAGAAGCGATGACAAAGTTGCCTTCGATAATGTTTCTTCAGTTTCAGGGGTTGCTTTACGGAAAGGCTTCGGCTCCGGCGCCGCGGCTGGCACCCTTGCTCGGTATGTTAATTAACGGTATAAGCTTCCCAAGCCACGGGCCTGTAAGGAGCCCTTTATATAACTAATTAGTACCGCTGGTATTCAGACTATTTACTTCATTTGGCTCGGCTTAGGCACGGCCACATCCCGCTTTTATTTCCTCCACCCCCTCTCTCCCCCTCCCTCCCTCCCTCCCTCCCTCCCTGTCTCACTTGCCCTCCACCCTTTCCACCATCGTTCACGGTACACAGTTATCGTTAATTCTTACTTTTTGCTGAACCGTTGCCACCAACGTGGCTCCGTTATTCCCGCAGCGCTTTGATCCTCGCAAATGCCACAGACGCGGATCGTCTGACCTTTCTCGAAACGTCGATTTGCCATTGAATCGGTACTTTCCTTAATTAACAGCGACGGATAGTTATTTATCTGTGTCGACTGTGATATCGTAGGAACAGTACGACAGTCTACATAATTTTCTCCACGCGAGTTGTCACAGTACGCATTCGAATTAAATAATCTGTATTCCAAATATACGAAATCTTCTGGTTGATTCTGATCGAACAATTGAGCAGATGCGTTGTCCAATGCGTTACGTTTCCTATTCGTTCTAAATCAGCACGAAATAACATTGAAATTCCACAGAGTAGGTACAGAACAACTCCCGAAATCAATTCTGGTCTTAATCAGGAAACGTATGGCCAGAGTACAAATCGCTCGGGATAAAAGAGTATTATGGGGCGTAAAAGGATATACTCTACGTCGTCAACCCCGATAGAGTCTCGTAACACGGTATTTGTCAACTCGACAGCGGGAAAAAATCGTATCCGCGATTCTTATTTCAGCGTCCCTTCGAATGTGAAGTTGGAAATTGCGGCGATAAAACCGCGCGTAAAAGCATAATAGTTTATAGACTTAACCAGCTACCCGTGGCCCAATAAAATTCACCCACGGCCAGCTCACGCGTCGTCGATTCTGCCCGGCGTCTTGCGAGACGCTTTTCCTCGTGACGTCCGCGACTTCAGTGGCCGGGCATCGATTCGTCCCGCTCGGTGTCCTCATGCGTGACAATCGCGATTAACCCTCTTCAACTCGCGCGATCGTATCGTCGCAATTATATAGGATTATTCCGGTCGATACTACTTTGCTGCCACTTTTCTCCTCGTAAATACACGGCCGTTTAACCATCGACGTTTTTCCCCCACGAAATCTCGCGACACGGAGAACGATTGCACGCGACGGGATGATGGAAACCAGCCGCAGGCATTGTTAAAGATACTCACCTGTTCACTGGCTGGTGAATAGACGTTCTATAAGTTTCTGCCAAGATACCGGGCACAGTGATCATTAGCACAAGCGTACAAGAATGTGAACTGAAACTTGAATACTCTACCTGCGGGTGTGCTTCAGATTTTTAGGGGTGTTTCAAGTAGGAGGCAAGGGTGATGCAGTAGAGCAAGGATCAATGCTTCAACACGATGTACGGATAAAAGTCTAGGATTACGAAGAAACAAAGCTTTTGCGCTGTGAAAGAATGTGTTCGCGTTGCTGTCACTTTAACCCGCGTTATTATTAATTTGAAATATTAATCTTTAAAGGTCGAGAGAGCCATCAGAGTGGTGTGCTATCGACACGTTTGACGAGAAAAAAAAAACGACGGAAGTGGACAAGAGAGCGCAAGACGGTTGCTTGGTTGCTCGCTGGTCCGGGGGCAAGTAGAATAGGAGCGTGAGGTACAGACAAACCGGACAGGATTAATGACCATCCATATTATCGCTCGGTGGAAGGGTACGTGCGCGACGCGGGCAAGTTTCGAGGCTGGCTCGACTGCGGCGTCGCCCTGGGACGATGCTGTGCAAGATTTTTAATTAATCGATCGAGACGCCAGCGTCGGGCTGCCGTCGTTTGCGGTGCGGCTGGTTCATTAGAGACTCTTAATTAACTTGCGGCGCTCACGCGACTTCGCACAATGGGATATATATGTATATACATCCCCGTGCAAGCTTACGCCATTCAATTACATGTTAATAATATACAGCAGAGCGGAGTTACACTGGCTCGCTTTCACGCCGGAAACCGGGCGAATCGAATCCGCTTGTACGTGAAATCACGGCGCTTCCCCGCGACATGGTTCCCCGCGACGAACTTTTCTTCGCCGACAACGGGCAGCAGTGTATAATTGACCAGAACCGGCTCGCGTTTCGTAACAATTAATTAATAACGAACCGCTAGCGAGGGCGGCAGGGGGATGTGGATTGGCCTGGATATCGCGAGTGTGCCCGCGAATATAATTGGCGGTAATCGAGCACGAGCGAAATCTAATCGGTCCCGCGCTGAAAGCGCGATCGTTTAAATCGCGTTTACAGATATAAATAGCGGCCGGCAGACACGGCCGCGCGGGGCCACGATTTTAGGAACGCTCGTTCCTCGACAAAAATTCAATTACGAGGAACGCTCCGCCGTTAAAGGATAAAATCGGGCCGACGGGGCACTTGAAAATGAATTCGCGTTCAATTAAAGCGCCACGAACAATTTGCCAATGCGATAGCTCTCGTTATTTACCGAACGATAATTAACGATCGCGTCGTTAATCGTGTCTATTTGATTGCGTCCGTTCCAAGTACGCGTGCACGCGTGTGCGCACGCAAATTTATCAAAATGTCGGTGAACATTCGCATCCAATAAACGGATTCTCTAACGATCGAGGGGCCGGCTGCCCCACCCCCCTATCCGCATTCCCGATATACGAGGTCTCGGAAACTTATTCGACGTCCCTCGCAGCGATCTCTTTTAGCCTCTACTTTTTCAAGTAATAGGCCCTCTATTATCCTGTTCCTTTGGAGTAGGTAACGTAGAGCGGCTTGAAGTGGCTCTAATGCTTTTGTAATTGTGGGGAATGGTCAGAGCATGAAATCAGGGAATGTTCACTCGCGCCTGAGCTTCTGAAAGGGGATCAAGCGTGGCAGAAAACTCGGGGAAATTAGTTCGCGAAGCAGCATGGGATATTAGTGTATCCTGTAATCATGTAATTCGGATTTAATTAGAACGCAATTAGCAGAGATTACTTATCCGTTGACCAGTTAAATGGGGATTATTACGAGCTCCTTTGAGAAATACGGCGCAGGTTGCGCGCGAAGCGCAAGAACGATGCCAAGACCAGTGGAATCTGGCAACATATGCTCAGACAGGCTCGCCGCGAACGCGACTCGTATATATTAGAGGATGACATCGGTGTTTTCCGGCGGGCTGGTTAACCGCACTCGTTAAACGCCCCATAACGCGCCGGCTCCATAACACGCGCGACGTGCTGTTTGTCCAATTGCAACGTGCACTGGCTTTTGATCCTCCTGTTTCATCTTTTTCAGCGACCGAGAGAAATATTCGGCCGCGCTGTTTCTCCGCCAACGCGGTGCGCAACCGTTTCGAATATTGAGTTTCAGGACGGAGAATTGATCCACAGCTTGGATTTCTCGCTCGGTTAAAGCAGTCGTCGGGGGAAACGGACACCTCGGTTCGGATTAAGGAAGTCTCGTGAAAGAAAAGTCGGACCGAACTACAAACTAGAAACTCTTCCTTTGCGTAAGCCGAGTATTAGACGAATCAATAGACGGTTTACGATGCGAGGAAGAAAACGAGCGACAGAGGAGAGCGAGTAATGGCCCCGCGAGAGATCGATACGGTGAATCGGTTTGCTGGCGGCTGAGTGGTTCGAAAGACTAGCCCAACAGCTCATAAAAGGGCGCCCGCGGAAAATATATATCGACATTGAAAAGTTTGTCGAACAAACCCGGCGACATGTTGCCAGGATAGCACCATAACTTAACGCCACCGTCGATATGGGAGACGACCTGTCGCCTTCCCCTCCCTCGCTCACCCCCCGGGCCACCTTCATTCTCCCAATTCCGTTCGCATTTCTGCCCCGTCCCTTCGTAAGGTGCAGCTACGGCAGCGCGAACTTGAGCCAGAACCCCCATACAGTACTTTTGCACGGGCCACCTTGAAACTGTTACGACGGGAAAATATGAACGTCCAGGGGGATCGAGCCGGCGGGTTCCCTTTGTCACGGATAACAAGCGGAATATCGTTTACGCGTGGCGACATCCGAGGCAGCTTCTAAACCAGCTTGCCCCTGATGGGGGAACCCGATCGAAGCCCGGGCATAGAATTCGACCGGCTCGAGTGGAGAGCATCCACACTGACAAAGTCCATCGAAGACGACAAGCGAAGCGACGATCGGCTGAAACGAGTTCACCGTGGAGCATTCTAGCTCTACGTACAGCCCTGGCAGCGGCTGTAGGCTGGGGTCGGTGCAATTAAGGGTATTAATTAGCGGGTACTTCATGGCTCCCTCCCCTCGCCCCACCACTCCGCCCCCTTGTCCCAGTCCGTCCACCCCCGTGCCCCTCTCCCGGACTCAACCTCTCCCCGCGGTCCTCTCCTGGCTCTCCTGTACGTCGACCGACCCTCTTCTCTGCACCCCTCCTCGTACCGCTAAAGTGCACCGCACCGCACCACTGACAGAGCAATACGGACAAGAGGTATATAGCTAATTACATGATTTTATAGCGGTGTCCGGGAGGGCGCTGGAAAGGGGTGAGGCGGCACAGGAACGCTCAGAGACGCTCGTGACGTCAGTGGCAAGCCGCGCAAACCCAGCTTCTCTCTCTCTTCACCCTGACAGGGGGAATCCGATGGAGGAAAAGGGTTGTCGCAGCGTGTTTCTCCTCTTTCTTCTCTCCTTCTATCTCTTTTTTTTTCACGTTGCACGATACGCGTCAGTGTCGGCGCGGTGCGACTTTGTTGATCGAGACACGCGGTTGATTCTTTCGGGGAGGCGTGTGACGTCGGCGCATCGCGTAAAAACGACATCGCCCCGGTGAAGCGAGCTGGCGCGGTAATTACGGCGCCCGCTGTTCAACGTTCTCGGCGGCGAAGACAATCGTTCCCCGAGCGGTTTCGTCGATGAAAGAGGAATGAGAATGACACTGGAACGTTGCTCGCGGTAGCCGAGAAACGAAACGCGGATACTAGCGAGGACGGGTCTCGAGAACCCATCGTGGAACTATGCATCGAAGGAAACGAGTCGGCTCGTCAAGATGTCGTGGCCGCGATCCATCGGTATCCACCGGATGAACTCGTAAATCCGCGATCAGGCCACGGCGCATCGGGGATGGGTTAGATATTCATGTATTTAAATTTATTTATTGGCAGGATTTTTGCTCTCCCGAGGGTGTCGCCGGGAGGAGGGCCTGGACCCGGCCCCCCTCGCCCCTGGCCGCCCCATCTCGCCGGCCGACTGTTAAACCTTTGCCGCCCGACAAGCCCTTCTGGGTAATTTTCCCGCTTAAAGAGATCTCGGCCAATTACGCGGCCTGTCCGACGGGCGTTGAATTTTAATTGGAAAAGAAGAAAGTAGAAACCCTCCTTGCCGGCTCTATCGGTGCGACCACGGCCACCAGCGAACGTTGCGGCGGTGTGGGTGGCTCGAAGCGCTTTCACGGCCCGGTTTTGTTCTTGACGGTGATGTTCAGCCGTGTACACGGTCGACGTCCCGCGGAACTCCGCTGGAACGCGGAACAGGAATTCCGACGATTCGCGGGCCCCGTGTCCGTGGCAGGTCTTTCCTCGGTTTCCGGGGAATTCCAAATGAGAAGAGGACTTTGCGGGGCTAACCCCCGTGGCGGAAGAGCGCCTATTAAGTTTCGCGATTAATCGCAGCCTGCTGAATCTTTTACGCAAATCGCGATATTAGCTATTCAGAGTTATTAGCGGAGGACCTTCATTCATTCTTCTCGTTCGTGGCACTCCACCTCCCTGTTCTTTGGGACCGCAACGCGTTACCCTCTTCCCTTAATTGGATCACCAGAGATGGTTAACACGGAAAATCTTTTCCATAACCCTGTTAGTTCGCAGTGGCCTTTTCACATTGTTTTATAACACAGCCGGTGTAAATGAACACCCTTTTGAGCCTGGTAATGATGACGAGGAAACCGACAAGTGGAGAGTTGTATCCAAAGAACCGTATCAAGATTCTTACTAACGACCGAATTTCAACAGCCGGATGTCAAATCTGCGATTAGTTAAGTATAATTCATTATTATTACTAGTTTAGTATGCAAGGAATGAAAGGATAAACATCTGCGGCGTTGCAGTACATAGCAACGCACTAACAAGTGTTTCGCCAGAGTAATATGAAATTAAGAGTGCATAAAGGAAATGGAATTCGAGTTTAAAAAGCTGATTATGAAACGTTTAATGCGCCCGAGAGTAATTTTAAAATGGATCCCGTCGTAGCATGGCACGGGTGCTGCCACGTCGCGGCGGCGCAATAAACCATCTAGCTACCCCCTTACCACCCCCGTAATCAATTTCCTAAAGTATCCACATACGATTACGATCTTCCGTCAGAACTTCAGCTTGTTCCTTAGCGTGTCGGTTTCCTTATCCTCGCCCCAGACGATTATTACAATACAAACAAACCTCAATGAATTAAAATTCCATCGCTACGAAGATTCCTTTTCCTCCGTGAACGTGGGGATTTAAATACCCCTTACGTTTTCCACTTTAAATCAATCCTGCCACGATTACATTCACGCCCCCTCCCCTTTTCACCCCCCTCGTTTGCTTCTGTGCTTCGCCGTCCCATACACCGAGCAGCGACAAATAATCGAGCGTGGACTCGCGCGTTTTCACGCCTTCCTATATTACGAAAGTTTCCTCGACACGTCCACGCGTACCGCGAATACGTGCGAAGGCGATCAGGCACCTTCCACGTGGGGTGGGCTAATAAGTATCGAGAAACACGGGCTCCGAGTAACTTTTAAGAACTCCGCCGAGAGACTGGTCATGGTAGGAGGGTTGGTTTCCAGGTTTCCTGGGGGTTACAACACCATGGGGGTTGGGGTAACCGGAGGGGCGGGCGGCAGTACTTTATGAACACGCTTCACATAAATTGTCGCGGCTCTTTAAGAAATTGGAAAAAGGCGCGAGATCCTTCGTGAAACAGCTTGCGTCGGGAGTGGCTGGAGAACTTTTTGAACTGCTGTAGGACACCGAGCAAAAGGGAGGGGGGTTGGATCGAGCGAGGGGGATGGTCGCGTGTGTACGTGTGCGACGAAGCCTTTCGCAGGAACATCTATCGGACGGAAAGGGGAGGGAGGCGGGCTTGGAACGGGAGAATAAAAGGTGACAAGGCTCTCCTGGATTTACGTAACAGCGTAAATGTATCCGTAGCCTTCGAGGGCTGAGAAAACGCCCGATGCTTATCGGGGTGGTCGAATCCACCCGACCTGTGCATCCCTCGTTCAGGCAATTACGCAACGCGAAGCGACAATTCGAATTCCACGGTATCCGTGGCTGTGTTCTTGACAAATTAACGACACATTACGCGACGCAGGAAAAACCGGGGGATGATCCAAGCGCAACGTCTGGTTTTACGTAGGTACCAACTGTTTTATTTGGACGCGTCAATGTGAAAGCCCCGTGGCAATCCGTCCGGTTTTCCGTCTGGAAAAAAACGTCACAGCCGATGCTGAAGTTTTTATTAATGCCTGTCGGGAAAAGATAATTCGTACGAAAAAGAAGAGTGCGACCGGTGGACGGGATGACGGGCTGAGGGGGCGGCGCGGGGTGTCGCGGCGAAGGAAAATCGATGTACCTGTGGGACACATTTTCCAAGCAGGTAATCTTCGTCGGCGGACGAGATATTACATTTGAATAAACGTCGCCGTCGATAACCGCGACAGATCGCAAATACGCTATCGATTTAGACGACCCGCCGCGGTAAATATCCCGTGGGAAATGTTTGCTAATATTGATCATATTCTCGTTAATCGCACACCTGTACGGGGATTTGGGAAGCGACACGGGGGAGGCTCTGACAGCCTTCTGTCCCATGTAAACCCCCGTTTCATCGGTTCCTCAAGTGTTCCCCCGGTTTAATCGACGCGATACGACCTGGCGGGGCCAGACGAGGAGCGGAGGAAAAAATGCGCGCCGAAGGTAGACGCGAGCGTGAAAAGTTGGCGCGTGTGCGAGCATCGGGAACGAAAAGTAGCGGGCGAGAGGGTGGTTGGCGGGCATTTATCTCGGCGGACGATGATAAAGGGAAACAGAGGTTCGGGGCGTGTTGGAGCGAATAAAACGTAGTCGCGGGCTGCGTCGAATAATGCCTATCACGGAGGGTAAATCGGAATTTACCCCATACGCGAGCGGGCGAACGTACAAACGCGCGACCATATCTCGCCACCCCCTGTGGCCACTCGCCGCGTCCACCGGTGTTTACCGCAATTATTAAATGTAAACTCATATTTCGTAATTGCCAAATATTGGCGGTTCGATCGGTTGGTCGTGGCTCGATGCATCTCGCGAGGGGATGCTAGCGCCCGCACGTTTTCATCCCTTCTCGCATAACAATCCTTCCCGGCGGCCCTCTGAATGAATTAAACCTCGACGAATCGATAAATGGATTTGCCGCGGTGTTTTTCCCCGGATACGCTTCGCCTGCTCCGTCCCTTCGCGAAGATCACGAACGTTTCGTAGGGGAAGATGTTATGGAAACGCAATGGCAATTAAGCTCATCTCTAATCAGTTCGCAATGAATTTCCCCTTAATTCAGAGGCGCGCAAGGATTGATCGAACGTTGCGATTCGAACCGAAAAATGGCCAGTTCGAAGAAGTTAATCGGATATGCGATTTTCGACCGGCAAAGGGGAGGGTAGGTTCGCGCCGTTGACGAGGGTTGTCAACGGCGTGGCGTCAGCTTGTGTAACTATCGGTAATTAATCAGAATCATCCCCGTATATCGTGTCCGTCGGGTGCGGTGAAGGTACCGGGGGATGGTGGTGGTAGTGGTGGTGGTGGTGTTGGTTGCGAAAGGGTAGTTAACCAGTGACGTCACGCCCGTGGCGACATCTGGTCCAGCACTAACCACCGGACACTGCAGGACGTTGGACACTGGACACTAGAGCCTGGTCCTAACTCGGGATCAGGATCAAAATTACCCTCGCCATCGCGACTAGCCTCTGCAACGGCAGCTGCTTCTAATTAATTCCGCGTTCGGCACGGTCTACGCCCTGTCCTTCGCTGAAAGGAGCCAGAACGATCGCTACGTGACGGCCACTAAATTTCTTTACGTCCGGGCAGATGACTGATTGTCAGTTTAAAAGGAGAAACGACAACAGAGTACTTTCACACTGTATCGTTGATTTTTACTCGATGCTTGCGCTCTATCCTTTTTTTGTTCAGCCTCGCATGTGCACGCTGCGTGCCCGAATGTTGGGACACGCAAACTTTTGGAGCAACCGGAACGTGGATAGTTTGACCACGGTCGGTGCTCTGGTGCGTAACGCCAGGCTCAAGCACGTTCCTCCATGCTCGTGGCTATCAATTGCGGCTAATCCTTTTCCAGGATCGCTGGGAAACTCTTGTCCCGCTTCCCTTTCATAGCCCTTACGAGTTCGACAATCGAGCATACGCAAAACAGCGGTCACTCCGTTTCCCAGCTGGCACGCGAGCGTCCCCGTGTCGCGTCCGCGATCGTATCGACGCGCAATCGGCGAGCATTCGCGCGTAATCGCGGGTTCCCGTCATTTTAAAACTCTGAAACGCAACCCCCCCAGGTGGACAGTTAAAGTCCGACCGGCTCGTGGAACCGGTCATGTATATTAGATACCCAATTCCAGCGGTAATCCAGCCATAAATATCTTTGAATTATATTTTCCAGCGGGCTGGACACCATCACGAACGATTTGTTCTAAAAGGGGGATAGCGAGGTAGAGGAAAGCGGACAACGCTAGCGAGGACGAGAGGGACAGGGAGGAGAGAGAAACGGGGCTTTATTTAGCCGTTAATCGCTCAATTAAACTGGATCGCTCGAATTAGCTTTTAATCCCGAGCGCGGCGATAGCGTGCGCGGTATTTAAAAAAATCGAAATGAAATTTTCAGACCGAGCCCCTTTTTTTCTCTCCCCCTATCCTACGTATTTTCCCATTGACTATTCGGTTAACAGTTTAGCCCTTCCCTCCCTTCCTGTGCTGCCCCCGACATTACCTTGTATTATCGTTTAGCGAATATTGGCTTGTTTTCCACAGGAAGGGCTCCTCTAAAATAATAAACCCGGAGTTTATTTATTTAATCGCCGTTTAATTTTTATAAAACTTTATTCCGACGATGAATTCCGGTTCGCAACGGATAACGCGGCGCCGAGTGGAGGGAAAACACTTGGGAACTTGGGAAAATAACGAACACTTCGTAAATATTTAAAATTCAATGATACATATTTGCCATCCGAGAGAAACTATTCCCAGGCACTTTTAGAGATCGAATATCGAGGCGGCGGCGTTCGCGTGGCAAACTGATTTTTCGAGGGGGCCACCGGATCGCGAATTTCATCTTCCGCCCGGTAACGCCTCTATATCGCTCGCTCCCGGCGATCTAATACCATTTACATTGCGCCACGGGATTGACGTGCACGGAAATAAATCCAGACGCGGGCCAACGCGTGCACCGATGTAAATCCGTGCTTTCTGCCCGTGCCACCCTGAACAACAAATCGACCGTCGATCGATGTAAATGAATTCCGCTCTAATTGCAATTATGTTCCGCGAGTGCACATAAACGTTGCGCGATATATGACGCGTCACTCACGGCCTGAATCCCCTGTGCGTCATTGTGAATTTATGAAATAGCGATCGGCTATATCCGTATCAGGATACCCGCCCGGGTACGCGTCATAATTGCAATCAATAGTTGACGTTATATATAATTGGCCAGCCGTCGAGACGACGGCCCATTACATATTTATGTTTCGCCGTCTGCTCGATCAAGACGCGGACCGAGACGAAAACGTTCAGACCTAATGCACCTATCAGATTACATCGTTACGTCAGTCACAGGCTATTAACGTCAGCCTGCACTTATTAACGATATCTTCTGCATTGCAAAATGTAATACTCAGAGTGGCATAAATTAATATCCCCAAAATTAGTATGAGATACGAATACCTTTGGCAGCTTTCTCTTCAGGATGATATCGCTTGATTGAATTTATTTCATCCTACGTGGAGGAGTTTGATGTCATTATGTTATGATCATTATGAGATTATAATGATCCCAGCGGGGTCCGCTATTGAGGCACGTCTGACCACATATTGAGCGTTACTACTTGCACGCCAATGTATTATAGAGACTAGTGGACGGGGAAGAGCGAAACGTGAATTTTTCTTTAATTCAGATAATTGTCGTATAACCTAGATTATGTACAGTTATTTAGGCATCGAGATAATGTTATCACGATCTATGTACAGCTATCTAGGGAGATATAAACTTTGCCGCAAATGATATTCTACTTTATATCAAATAAACTCCTGAATATAAAAACGTTGTCTCTCTGTTAATTGTAGTGATGTTAGCCTACAATACCCCTGATTTTACCGTCGTTTGGTATTGCTTGAGAAGAGCGTATGAAAGCAACCGCGACATCCGATTAGAACGACACTGTGGAATAACTAAATTACGTTTACGCGGCGTGAACGGCAATCAATAATAAATTACGTTACGCGAGCCTAGCCCGAATGCCATTCTCCAAGGGTAAATCATTAAAACAGCGGTAGCCGTGCACGCCAATCAGCAGGCATACCGTGTAAATACGTGATGGAAATCCCCCGCGCACCCCCGCGGGCGTAACACCGTCCCCGTACTCTTCCCTGAAATCACACCATCCTCCTAACTGATTCGCTGTTTAGCTAGACCGATTTATTTATCGGTCGGCCGTGATTAGACTTTCGCTTTACCATGGACACGTCTCGCCTCGTCAAACATTGACAGGCTGGACTGATTTGCCAGCGATCGGTTGGCGTGGCTCGCGAAAAACAATTTGTAGATACGCAGCGTACATCGTGCTTCCCATTCGATTTCTTTTCAAGCTAACACCAAATACATTCCACCTGTTGCTACAAAAGAAAAATATGTCCCGCCGATCGATACCGCTAGAGACTTCCTTATTTGTGAAAAAAAACTTTTTGTCTTATAATCGACAAAGCACGCTGTATACACCGACAGTGTCTTTACGTTCGATGGGTGCGTGAAATTTTTCATGAAGAAGAATCTTAAACTCCAGCAGAAGAATTTCTAAGTGTGTTCAATCTTTCTAAGATCTTTTGCGTCGTAGGTTCATCTACCTTCGTTGAGGAGCGATTTAAAAAAACAGCGCCCCTCGAACTTCCCTAGAAAAAGACTTGAACGATGATCGTAGACGTGACAAAAAGTTCGATGAATAATATCGCCGTAACCAACGTTAACTCCGAGACGGTGTTCAGGAGAAGCTTGATGTCATTAGTTTCCCTTAATTACCCCTCCAGTCCAGCCGCGGTGCCCCTCTCTCAGTTGGAGATCGAGGAAAGTCGACTGGCAAGTTCCCGAAGCTCGGGCGGGCGAGCGGCGGTTCTCAGGCTCGTTAGGACGCTGAAGGAAAAAGCACATCCGGGGTGGGATAGTGGTGGAACGTGGACACCCACGAAGACGTGCCCCTTTCAGGATGCCCTATCGTCACCCCGAGCTTATTCCGCCCCCCAAGTTCTGGCCACACCCGCAATCATGCGCAGTTTCCACCCATCGGCCAATGAAAGCACGGGAGCTTGCAAGCTCTGCTGTGCGGCTTTCGAGGCGAACCACTCCGGCAAACACCACGTGCCACGCGGCCGAGTTGCACGTGCGTCCGCGGAGCTGACGAGCTTTTGCGCATCGTGGCCCGCCGCGAGTCGAGCTTTCCACCGACCCACCACCGAAACCCGAGCGTCGCGTCAAACCGTTCGGTTCATTTTTCACTTGCACAGTCGCTTATTTCTCACACCCCCACCCCCGCTCTCCATTCCATCGTCAATCACGATTGTATTTATTACGCTACTACTGTTACCACTGTAAACAAAGTTGTTTGCTTGACGAGCCAGAGGAAGACAATCGTGCCCTGTGATCCCGTGACCGTCAACGGATCGAGTCGCAAGCGCAGTTGAGGGGGTGCAGCCTCGATACTTCGAAGAAATCGCGAAGAACGTAAGTAACAGTTTCATTGCTCCTAGTCGCACAACGTCGATTGATTTATGGGAGTCTCTTGGATGGGAGGGAATTTTGAAATTTCGCGAGCACTTGTAACGTTACTTGAATGCAGATTGTGACGTCATTACGCTCGTAGCGGGCTTGGCCGATATTCAACAGTTGGTCCTTCTTTTATCTTCGAGAACTCGACCCTCCGTGTTACCCCTGGCTCCGAGCCCTTAACAGGTCTGCTCTTACGTCACCCTCCGGTTCCTGTCGTACTGCAGGAGACTGTTTCTCTTTGGCAAGGGGCCGATACCAGGGTCCTGTTTAAAAACAAATATGGCGGGGCAGGGTGATGTTGTTGTGCCTGTGTGTCAACAGACCCTGATTCCTCTTTCCATGTAAATAAAACTTAATTATCTAATTTCATCGAAACACTCTGGCCTAAGAAAGTATTCTCAAAATGAAAAGTATTAACTCCCTCCACTCGATTTTTACATAATAGTTATTCTACCAATAAAATAAATAGACCTAGCGAAGCAAGCAAAAGACAAAGCTCGAATAATTTAAAATTTCTACTCTGCTACGTTCGTTACGCGCGGAAATCAAAATGCTGAACGTAAAATCGAAAACGCAAGGGGAACTGAACGAAAATACGAAACGAAAGAAAGACACATCGACTGGAAGAGAAGAACGAAACGAAACATTTATCCGGTTATCCGTGGTGATTCTTTTTGGCGGAGGGGCCGCGTGCTTGCGGAGGAATTCGCGAACCGTGGGCAATAGGTGTGGCCATAGGTGTAACATATTTATGTTGTGAACCGGCCGAGTGCGGGCAATAAATAGCGAGCGAGCGGGCACGGGGCTATCGGGGGTGTAGCGGGGAGTGTTGGTACGAGAAGCGTAGGGGTAGTTCGTTGAGGTGCGGGGCTAGAACGATTACGCTTTCCAAACCCCTCGTCGTTCGACCGAGTCACTGGCACCGCCACTGGCACCACCATCGGCACCACCACCGTATCTACCCCTTTCACCCCCACGCAACCCTATCTCCATCTACCTTTCCCTCTTTCTTTCTCCCTATCCCGTATCTCGTTTCGTCCCGCACTGTCCCCGCATCCCTGCCTCTGGCTCACCTACACCATCCCTCTTCCTCCCCTCCTCCATCTACCCTCTCCCGTCCCAGTGGACCCTGCATGGTGCCTGAACAACCCTATTCGTTTGCTTCCAGCCCGTATGCACGCATATGCGAAGGTATGCAATTTTCATGCTAGGAATTCGCGAACGGACGAACGAGCAAACGATCACCGTGTACACCGCGCGTCCACGGTGCACGGTGGACGGGCGAGGAATACTTTGGGCCCTTCAGAAAATGCCTCCGCGGAGGGCTTCCGTCGCGGACAATGCAAACCTCGAGTCATTGTCCGATGGTCCGTTTTAAACGGCTCGGTGCTCCGAGGGAGCAGGCGTACGGACGACGTTGATCGTTTAAACGACGAGAGAAGCAAACGACAGAGATAGAACCCATCGACTCCTTCAGATCCCTTCAACTATTTCGCTCAAGCACGTAGTCCGGACTGATACGTGTATTGTAAAATATCTCGAATGCAACTGCGCGCATAGCTGCACGCGATGGCACGCATAGGCATCTTGGACTCGGCTATGCGAGACCATCTTAGGCCCCAGCACCCCTCAGCATTCCAGCAATCTCGACCGATCGAAAACCGAAGGATGCAGGAACGCCGCGCCAAGTGGCCGCGTATGTCGGCTGTCCGGCAATCCTGATGATACATATCTCTCTGCGGCCCGTTATGTCTTGAATGTCTCAACGATGCGATGTCTGGCGGACGGGCATCGGGTAGAGAGGCAACTCTAGAGGGATGGGGGAGGGGGGAGAGGCTGAACGACGGGAGAAGCACGAAAGCTAGCCGGGGAATCGGGGGTGGCGGATGGTCGCGATGAGGTCGAGAGCTTGCGGCCGGATGCCAGTCTAACCATGTCTAGCGTACGTTTACTTGCAAGCTCGCCAGACGCTAGTACGCGCCCAACGCATCGCCAGCATCCGAGCAATGCGGCTCAAGGAGTTCGCGTCGGCGCTGACGATGCACTCCTGCCTGCATCCGTTCGTAAGCTCTCTTCCTCCGCGAGGATTGGCTCCTTCACGGCCAGGCACTTTAGCCGGGGCCAACGATGTCTCGTGAACCGTTCCTTGCGTACGTTCCTCCGCGGCTGTAGAATAGATGCAGCCTTGCGTAGAAAGCTCAGGAAAAGAGATTCTCTCGCGCAGAATCTTTCTTATCGAACTAGGTGTCCGGCTATCGCGAACCCCGTGCACAGGGTAGTTGAGCGGGCCTTCCACCAGCCCTGATGCCCAAATTCAATTTAACAAGTGCACGGGTTTATAATCCTCGAAACAGGAAGTCACGCGAGTGGCACAATACTTTGATCGACGCTACAATGGCGAGAATTAAATGAAAACCGTCCAGCGTTCTTCTCGTTCGCGGAACGCGATATTCTGTTTAGAGACGCGGCGGGGATCGCGAATTCTGGGTTCAGTGAGATGGAAAACGGGAACGCGCGGTGCTCGCGGATTCGTTTAGCATGCGAAAATGTGCGCGTCCTGACAAATGAATTTTTTAAATGTCTTTCCGGCGAAAGCACGCGCGCATTTCGACGCGTTTTTCCGCGATACCGCTACCGAGATTTGATGATGCGCGATGGGCAATAGGCGGACGGCCAACGAAATTCCCTCTGGGTGCGGGTGCACCTCGCGCATTCCGCGCCGAGATTGCGCAAAAATCGAGCAAAACAGACGCAACTAATTTAACTGCTTTCGAACAATTACTCCGGAGCATTTAATTTAATTGCGCGCAGCTCGTCGACACCGTTCGGCAGCGTCAGTCGAAATAACAACCGATTCGAAACCTGGCCGAAATTTTCGCCTCGACGCGCTCGACTCGAATTCTTTCGCACACGAAAAAAAAAAAAATAGAAAAAAAAGAGCAGGCGTGCGCGTCAAGCACGCGATCAAAACGCGTCTAGCGGACACTGAAAGATGGAATAGATGAGACAATGGCGGTGGGAAAATAAATACCGTACGAATAGGTACAATGGATATAAAAACATTGACAACGCAAAGCTATAGAGTCGTATCCCGTGGTGAAATGCGCGTATCGACCGCACGATGTCAATTTCTATCAGTAATGCTGAAACCACCGCAAGTTGCTGCACAGTTGAACTGAATTTTTGCGGGAAAAAGCATTCGATATTATGATTGATATTATTATTATTATTACTCGTGTTTATTACTTGGTAAATATACAAAGAATAACACGAGTAACACATGAGTAACACACGAGTAATAACAAGAAGTAACACATAGAGCATAGCCAAGTAAAAGGCGAGGCTGCAGTACAAGATTGTTAGAAGCCTAACCGTACCTAAATAATTAAAATTAAAACTAAAACTAGGAAAGAAAAGAAGAAAAAGGGAGAGAAAAATTTAAGAGAAACAATTTATGGCGCATAAGCAAAATAAAAGCATAAACGTAAATGGATAAATGGACAAGAAAGAGAAAGAATACAGAGGTGGGTTAGGAAGAGTGCAGAGCTATATATCGTTGAGCTTTACAATTAAAATCAGGAAAGGAATTTAGCCCTCGAATATGAGGAGGAAGGGAACTATAATAGTGAACAGAAATATAGGCGAAGGGGGATTCGAATTTAGAAGTCCAGTGTACAGGTATAGAAAGAAGATTTTGATGCCGAGTAGAAAGAGACTTAGACCCATGAAAAGGAAACTTATTGCGAAGAATGTAGTAGGGACAAGGCGGCGAGATGAGATATTCACCCTTAAATTTCACGAACTAGAAGATAGTACAATACTTTCTTTAAATGTAGCAATTCTGCCCTTTTTACCCACCCGAGAACACGAAGCTCGAGCTCACAAACTATTCGCCCGTAAAAATCGGGGATTTACTCGTTTTTGCTAGCACGTACACTGCAAGGAGATTGGGGGGTGCTGGCGTATAGGTGTCCAGAGGAGGGCAGGCTGCTGGAAAGCGAGCCAGTGGGTGGGTGTAATTAATAGCAAACCCGTATAAATCAGAGACAGGTTGGATGCACGTTGGTATGCGCCGTTACCGATGCAGGATTATGCCCAGAGGGGCGGTTACCCCACGACCCGCTAATTTTTCAAACGGCCGCCATAATGGTCCCGGCTAATTACTGATTTTTATCTTCGCGAGTCGGTACTGTGAAAAAGAGCAGTCGGGGGAGAGGCAGAAAAAGAGAGATGGAAAGAGAGGGCGCGGAAGAGGAATAGGATTCGGGTCAGCGGTCGTTTTGTATTGCGATTTTAAGCGACCGAGGAATTTTCCGTGATAAACCGCGACCTATTACGACTACCATGATATCCAAATGTTTTAAGCGTATTTTTTAGGAACCTATCGAACCGTACCAACCTTTACAACAGTTGTCCGGTATTTTGCGATGATTTTTATTTCTTTAGCAATAATATTACTCCCTGGAATGCACGCCACGTTTCGTACAAAGCAATTCGCGGGTATCGCAAGCGGATTGCAGCGGCAGATAGTCTCGAGTTCTTGGCGTTAATGCTTCTGATTGTTATTGGGGGGGATGCCGTATAGAAACCTACCGAATCCGCAGAGGAATCGTTGCTCCGCCGTACAGGGCGTTTCAAGTTGCAGCGAATTCTGGACGGGTAGATACAACTAACTACCCCCAAACACCTATGTACTTAACGTAACCCGTGTAAGCTCACGCTAGAACAAATTTACCCCCGACGGCCGCACTTCTCTACCGACCATACACTTCGAGTCCCTTCTCACCCCCCTAATTCTCTCACGGAACACCGATGTTATGAAGTTGTGTTGAACTTTTCGCGAGCATAGTTTGCAGAACACCCTCGGGTGACTGCCAGGCTTACCTTGGCTCGTGACATATATCTACGCGGGCTCCAACGAAACGGTCGGGGAAGCGAGATCAGGAAGGGAAGACGAGGGTGAGTTGCCCGAAATTAACGGAAGAACCCGTCAATCCGCCTCTTTTGATTTCCAACGCGTCGACGGATGGGCATCGGCTACCTGTTGCCCAACTTCGCAGACCGTCGATCGACAAGTCGTGCAACAATTCTTCCTAGAATTCTGCCGACCATCGAGGACGTTCCAATGGGTATTGCATCCCGGTAGATTTTTCCTCCTTGCGATGACTCCGTTCTGGGGAGTTGGCTGCTACAACGTTCCACCTATGAAACAGTCTCGCGTATAGTTAGATATCTCTGGCGAAAACGTGGACTATTAGCCCCTCAATTTAGTTATCTTTAGCCTCAAACCACCAACCCATTTTGGTGAAGAGATCACATTACACCCGACATTCAACACTCTGAATAGAGTGCCCCCCGAATAGAACGTTTTACTTATATTTGAACGACTGATCTCGAAGACTTCCTACGCTCCCACTGAATGCACGTTTCTCTCGAGACAAGGGTTTCTTTTCTCGTGGAAGTATGCGCGCACGTCGCGTATGCAGAGAAAAGGGCACACGCGTTAGGAATTCTCGGCACGGCAGTCGGAGCCAACAGGCCCAGGCAGAAACTTACGGGCCAACTTTGAGGGGGGTAACAGCATTACAACGTTATTAGATTTACCGCAAGCACCTACCCCGGAGGCACTCCTGCGCATTACACACATAGCCCTCCCCCGACGTATAAGTAACCCTAAGCGGCGCGGCTAGGGCCTAGCTCGTGCCTCCAGTGTCTTGTACATTAAATTATGCGCGTGTGCCTCGCAGGTACGAATGAGAAATATTCCTTGGTACTTTGTCCGCAGGCGCGCATGGTTCCCCTCGGTGCGCGTCGATCTGGTCGTGTTTGAAATTCTCACCGAAAGTCTTTAACGGGGGAAGGAGAAGGCGAGCGCCTTTAAAAGAAATTCAGTTTGTCGTGGAATGAGGAATGCGAAAAAAAGCGTAAAAGAAGTATGCGTTTGCTAAAAAGGTGGAGAGTGAAAGAGGTAACACGTTGAAGATAGAAGGGAGTGAGGCCGATAGAACGGGAAAGAGAGAACGGGAGAAATTTCGGTGCGACTAGCTATTGAGTAGCTACCCTTAAGATAAGGGTGGCTTCACCCCGTCCCTCATACGTTTCCGCTATCTGACGCTAAACGGCACCGCTGCTCGTGGCCTTCCACGTAAAAGGGATGGTCCTGGCAGGATGGTTCTACATAATACGCCGGCACATTACTGTCGAAACCCCATTAGATAAGCGGAATTTAGAACGGCGAGACTGGATTTTTGTACGGACGACTGTTCGTGAAAAATCACCCACCACCACAGATATTTTTCTTTCGTTTTTAGTCTGACTTCGTTTCGAACAAAGATTCTCTTTTAATCGCCCTGCTTCCTCCCTGGTTTGCATTCCCAACCCCTTCTAGTCTCTGTCAAATACAACTGGTTACATTCGGAAGCAGAGAAACCAAGTCGAAAGTACAGGCAGTGGCGTTTAGATGACGAGAGCTGTTCGAGTGAAGAATTCCTCTTTGTCACGTTGGGTATTCGATCTCCTATCGCGGAGGACTGACATCAGCGAAACTGATTTCAAAAGCGGGAAGATGGGACCCACGCAACAAAAGCCTTTACACGTCTCATCCCCTCCCCTCACTCATTTAAGGCTAACTGTCCACAACGGGGGTGCAAACTACCCTTATCTGCGGACGTTTATGCCCACGCCTTATCTAGCAACCCCGGACTGCTTCGTGCTTGCTAACAACTAGGTATTCTCTCTCTTCCAAGCCAATCTCCTTCCTCGAACAAAACGACCTTAAGTTTCACCTTCTCTCTTGCCACACCTCTATCTCTGCTTTGTCATTTATTTCTCGCCTTCCCCGCTCCACTTCACCCTGGCTTTATTTCAATTTCCTCCCGAGTGCGGTTTTTCGAAGAAAATGAATCCTCCGGATTAGAGGGTCCATATATCAAAAAGTCCAGTAATTCTTCGCGTACAAATGTCCTTCATTTTTCGACTGTTGCGACAGCGGTAGACGTCAGAGTCTTTTGTTACTTTGTGCCAAAAATTTGCGAAACCCGTTTCATCCGATCACACGGCTCGATATTGATATTCCTTTCCCAAGTTACGTCCAGGACATCGATTGACGAGAGCATACTATTTTACTCGGCCGTGTGTTCAAAATGGAAAACAAACGTGTCACGCTGCGATCCTATGCTCCCCCTCTTACCTATCAATTACAACGCACCATTTTTTTCAGTACAAAGCGAACGTACACCATGCAACGACAAAAATGCGTTCTGCGAATAAATTCGAAATGGATGAAATTCCTGTTGCTGCACGTTGTTCGCAAGGGTCTGTAGATGCGAGAAAGAGAGAGAGGGAGAGAGAGGTGACGACACGGAAAATCGAAAGGTACGATGTTCCTTATCTTTCAACATCCCTTAGCTGTTGTCGGAAGAACGGTTGCCGAGAGGCGGAGGGTCGCTGGACGGAGGATGTTGTGCGGTGAAAACAAAGACGTTACTCGCCCCTATCTGGGGTTGTAAAATAACCGTCGAACGAGAGCAAAACAGAGGGGTAATAAATGAGATAAGCTTCGAATAGATTCCTGTGGGAGCGAAAGACATTATCGATGAGCTTCGTCGCTGAAAAGTACTTCTTTCGATTCCAATCGAGCCACTCGATATCTGACAATATTAGATATCCTCCCGTCGCAAATATCCATAATCATAAACAATATATTTCATGCAATCTATTTCATTTCTCTCTATCTGCTTCATCGTATAGACACGCAGAGAGAAAATTGTGAAAATCGCGCGGGCTCGATTGAAGCGTTGTTCTACGGCCAGGTGCACGGCTGGTCCTCCGCGTAACGCGGGAATATTACAAACAACTGGCCGATTTTCCGCTGATTTTCCTGAATGAAACGCGCGGAAGCCACGTATTGGTACATCGAACTAATTGGAAGTCTTACCAGCACTCGACGTAATAACGCTGCTGGTATCCGGGCGTGTGTGCATCATATCGATTGGAATCTGCAACGGACCCCCCTTGTTACCAACCAGCTCCTCTTCGGTGCACTCGATCTACCTACGCCGACCGGTACCGAATCAACAAACAGGACTGATTTGATTTCATTCATTAATTCCGATCGACTTCGCCCGACCCGATTTCCCTTAGATTCCGCCCGCGTTCGAGCACATTTACGGCCGCTATTCTCGGTAATTTCAACGATCCACCACAGCAAGCTACTAAGATATTTCACGCACTGTCTGAAAACTCGAATGCCGATTGTAACCAATCAGTGCTGTCGATATTTTTAAAAGTTTCGGGTGAGGAGGTTGAAATGTCTGCAAACTTCACCAGAATAGATATCGTCTCCGTCCTCGGTCCTGGCTACTGAATTAATCGGTGCAACCTCGACGCGTTTCGCATCGATCGTAACTACGATTCGTCGGGTCGACCTTAAAAATAATTGCCAGAATTTTTGAGACACGTCGAAGCTGTTCACCCCGCGGCCATGCTTTTAATAGAATTTTCCTTTCTAGCTGCGACGCGTGCAACGATACGCGATCCGATGCCTGGGAGCGTGGCTAAGGGTAAAGCGTTCGACTCAAGTAAAGAGGAAAGGCACGTCCTATTGACATCCTCGTAACCGTGCCGTGATTTAATATAAACTGCACAAAGCTCCACCTTTGATAGTCAGATATGAAATACTCCGGTCCGAGGAGTGCCCCTTCGGAGACAGGGCCACCCCCGTGCTGGAGGGTGCGCTCGAGCGTCTCGGCCAAGTGCATCGAGCGGCGATTCTTTCTCCCCTTCCGTCTATTCTCGAGGTCGACGTCGAATATTCCGTAGCAAAAGGGGCTACTGGTCCAGAGCTTTGAGAGTTACGAATGTCACTGGAATGTTTGGATCTCCTCGGCGTACAAACGTCACGTGTTCAGATTCCTCGTGAGGGGCTGGCCTCTCATGGAGTGGAGCTCGAGAGTTGCAGTAAATCAAATTCAGACGATATGGAAGAATAGATGTTCGTATGGGGGAGGGGGCAGCTAGACGTATCCGGTGATCAATCGAAGAACAAGTTTTAGAAATTAAGGGATTAGGAACTTTTTCCACCACCGCAAACAGTTGCTGTAATTAAGTTTCGCGAAGTATTTAATTCGTGTTTCGCCAGGTCGCATGGGACTTGTCAGGTTATGGAAGGCATGGACGCAGAAGAGGCTGGGGAAATGTGCTCTTTTCGATATACCTTCTTGTGCCCGAGTAATATTCGTTTCAACGGCAGACTTTGATCCTTTATTACATTTTTACAAGCGATTACATTGGCCAGCCGCTGGCGATCCTTCGGGGCGACCTTATTTTCTTCTCCTTACGAGTATCCTTGGCGGATCGTCCGGCGTGGCCCGGTCTGGCTCCACCCCCTACCCCCGTTAACGAAGTTCCCCGACTGACGGAGGAAGATATTGTTCTTGTTTGTAGCAAAGTTAACTCGAGTTCCGCCTCGGCCGTGGTTCACTCGCCCCTAATTAGGTTTAAGGGATTATAGAATTGCCTCGCAAAGTCGATTACGAGATTGGGACGGCCGGTTGAAGGGAGAACGAGCGGCGAAGTAGCCTGAGTTTTCAAGACACGGACGCTCTGCCAGCGGGAATTTATCGGATTTTGCGAAACGCGGCGAAGTAGCGAAGCCTTTCAGAGGCTGTGTTAAGCGCAATCAAAGGATTAGGAAACTTTTCTCTTCTCTTCGCGATCGAGTATCGTTTACTCTATCCCGAGAATATTCAGTATCTTCCTATCCATCATTTACTTAAAAAAGAATTGAAGTCTAAAATGTAGTCCCCCACGGTGAAAGCTCAAAGCTCGATCGTTCCAAGTCCCCTGCCAGCCGAAAAAAAGTTGCAGCGGCGACCAGGTCTCTATTTAGAGCGACTATCGACCTACGGGCTCCTCTCTTTCATCGAAATCAGAATCGGTCAGCGTATTTAAGAGTACGTGACCGGTGAAACTACGACGCGTGGCCTCTAATTGATACCCGTCGGGGTAGTTAACGGAAAATCATAGCTTTCGAAGGGAGGCGTCACGGGAACGGCGCAGAAGGCTACGGAAGGCGCCGTTGGCGGATCACCGGCTACTCTCCGCTGGAACTAAAGGGTACGGGACAAGGGAAAAAGGGGGCGACGAGGAGGAGGATGGGGTTAGCAATTTTAAACAGTCTCCGGCGACTCGATCCTCCGGTATAGCGAAGTCCGGCTAGTGAGGCTGAGCGTGCAATGATTGATGCTGGGGCCGTCGGTATGGAGGGGTGAAAGTGAGGAGGGCTAGAGGATCGGTCCTACGGCCTGGGGAAATTTAATTAACGTAAATGCCGCCGCCACGGCCGGCGTTACACGCCGTGTGTGGCAATCGCTCATATGCAACTGCCCCCCTATCCTCCCTCCACCGTGATCCTACCCTCTCTACCTTCAAACTCATCCCACATTCGCTTCCTTCCCTCGCTCACCGCTATCCTATCCTTTACTCTTCACCCCCGCGGCTCTCTTTCTCTGTCCGGTCCGTTCTCGCTGCCCGTTCGAACCTTTCGCCCCCAGCGTATCCACGCTACCACCACGTGCGTCGACCTGATCGGCCAGCTGGGGGTTATTAAACGTTTCGAACAGGGGTAAGGGGTTCTCGATTGCGGGCCGATTGATGGATCTTGGGGACCCCGTGTTGCTTCGATCGCGAGCATCCGCCAAAGGGTTTGCCCCGATGTCCTGCGAGTTACGCGGATGTTGATGGTTCTTCAGCTCTGATTACTTTTTTACGGCGCGCTGGTTAAAAGTCTGACGATTGAGGGATGGTATGTAGAGAGGATAAATTGGTCGCGTCTCGCGCGCTGGTATATTGGATCGGATGCCCTATATGAGAGGATCAATCGTTAACGCGGGTGTCGCGATAACAAGAATTCCACGAACATGTTCTTTATTCACGTAACACGCTTCGATGGGTCCGCGGGAAACTGTGAGCGATCTAAAGCGGGAAAGTTCACGGAGCAAAGTTGCAAAGATCCACAAGCTCGTTTTTCCACGATAATCGTCAACCATCCTTTTTGCGAGGGTCTGTACACATAAGTACCGAGAGGTAACGGCTGCTGCGGTGCCGGTACGTGTGGCATGGGCGCAGGGTGATGGAGGGTGGATTTCGCTGGAGGCCGAGATGGGCAGAGGCTGTCGAGGGGGTGGCAGAGGGCGGGGGATATAATGGCCGCGGCACGTGGTGCGTGCCCCCATTAAACCGATCGCACTCCGGATTGATTTTCAGCCTTTCGGCATTTGATACGAACAGACTTCGTTGACGGTATAATTGAATCGCCGCGCGTGTCCGTCTCCACTTGAACGCGAATTTGCCCGAAACGGAGTGCTCCACTGCGACGTCGCGGGCTCGTAGCTGCGAGAGAACACGAGAAAAAGTTAAAAGAAAAAAGGAATAGAACGGGGGGTGCACGTACGCTATCGTTCAACGACTCTTTGACAATTGCAGACTCGTTCGATTGTCTGGCTCCTTCAACCGTGACACCAATTCAATTCCCGTTACATGTATCAGGCCTAACTTCGTTACGAGTAACGTTTGCCCATTTTTATCACCTCGCGCGATCGTCGGATGGATGGCGATACCGTTTGATCCGGCTCGATTATTGGCGAGCTCGGCGGACTTGGCGAATCGACCGAGCGAACGAGTTCGAGACGAAAGTGCAACGTGGCAGGGCGCGAGCAAGCAGCAGAATGCATTCGTGCGGTCTGCGGGCTGTAACTGCTAATTAGCGTATACAGGTCTGTATGGCAGGCTCGAGGGTTGGACGGCCAACGGTGCAGGCTGCGCAATGCGCCCCTTTATTAAATACCATCGAAATTAAAATTATAATTGCATTCGCTAACCCCCCGTGGCTCGGCAGCGGCCACGCGCGATACTTCTCTCCGTGGCTGCTCCCCTCCTCTGGGGGCGCCCGTACCGTCGAGGATTTGCGGAGAATTAAAAATAGGGAAAGATCACTCGATTCGAGGGAGGGTGCATCGGCGTTTGTAGCACACCTCGCGCAAAGTTTCATTTTCGTCGAGAGGAAAGAAAGAGAAAGCCGCGGCTTCGAAGAGCACCACTTCCAGCAAGAATGGTCCCCTCTGTGATGTTGCTGAAAGAATTTCAATCGCCGAGCAGAGTTGAACGGTCAGGCTACGTTCCAATCCACGGGCGGCGCGGCGGTTGCATTGCAGTGGTGGCGAACCGCTTTTGAAATGTCGATAGTAACGAGTAGCAATGGCACGATCGGCCGTTAGATATTCTAATTAGGGGTAACACGAGCCGGTACTTCGATAGCTGAGTAAGGCATACGCTGCGTGAGATTGTAGCTGGAAACGATGCTGAAGCCAGAGACGACGGAGGTAGAGGCAGTAGGTTGTATAGCCCCTGTCAGCCACTGTGCCACTGACGGCTCGCTAATTGCTCGACCAACCTCCAATCCTCCACCCTCGCGCCGCTCCTACCACGGCCGCGGCACCCTTCAAATCCAAATCCAAATCCATCCCTTCGTAACGACCGATACTCGGTCCTTTCAGAATTGCGAGCATGCATCGAGTACCGTATGATGACGAAATTTCTCGGCGAATCATCGGAACAACTATACGCGAGGCAGCGATCCAGCTTTCTCATCGATCCAGCAGCTCCATCGAGCAGAAGCATCTGCCCCTCTCCGTGCCTGTCTCTCGTTTCCAGTAGAGTTCCACTAGAATTCGAAATTGCCCTGTCTATCGGCTGCCCCGGTGGCTGCATCAATGCGATGCCGATAAAATGGTGAAGATTCCATCTAGGATCGTTCGAATTGTTTTGCGGCCGCGTCCAATCCGCGATGTATCAATCTACCCCCTGCATCGTCATCGATATCGATGAAACATTTCTGTGGATCGTCCGTTTCGCTAGCAGTGGACGCTAATTTTCTAAGATGCACTTGGAGGAATAACGCTACCGTAGAGACGTTGGCTGATTCGCTTTAAATTGCGTGACTGTCTCGGGCGAGATATGAAAAAGAATCGCAAGGTGCGTGGGCGCAAACCGTATATACTTGCATGTGAAATCGATCGCGTGCATCGTGGCCGCACGAACGAACGGGCGAGTAAGCGAACGAGCGTATCAAGGGTCGGTACGGTCGCGAATTAATCGAGCATATAATCGATGTGCGCCTGTCGATATATATGTATGTATATGGAAGCCATCCGCCTGGTCACCCTCGTGAACTCGGGCCCCTCCATCGTTAGTCAACAGTGCACACGGTAACGCTAATTTCTGTAGCGGACGTGTCGTACTACCCTGTCAAAAAACGTTCAATATTTTCGCAGAGTCCTTATTTCATACTACACGCCGCTCTACCCCACGCGACGATCATTAAAAGTAATTCCATCTTTCTAGAAAGAGGCCTGTTTGATTAGGTTCGTTTGCGTAGAACGAGAGTCTTCGCAACTGAAAGCTGAATGAACATCATCTATCGATTAGATGTCTCAATCTTTTATTTAGATATTCATATACGAATACTCTTGCGTTCCCCGCGAATAGATAAGCGCCCGTATAGGTATATGATAGGTAGCAAGTTCAAAGAGGATTGCTGCCAATCGTTCAGTGGCGATAACGGGGACAAATCCGGCGCAATTCAGACCGATCGACGAGATGATGGCAAGCGGAATGAAGCGGGCATGGGCGCGATGAAATTAAGAGCATCGAATGACATCGTCGCAATATCAGCCGCATCTCCGCCCCCGTTTCCGCGCACGAGCGCGCAGTTGGACGGGTCGCGATAGTACGATCGTAGTCGCAAATTTATATCTGATTTTCCGGCGGGACGGAAATCAGAGAACAGGACAAAATTGATCTGCCTTCTGATTTATTGCCGCGAACTAATAAAGCCCGTATCGAGCGTGGCCCGCGGCAATCTACGGAACAAGCCCCGATAGGTAGCCGTATCGCGGCGCGCAGCTCTGGTACGACTAGCTCGCATCCATACTTTACAAAAGCCACAGCGATCTTGATGTGGCATTAACGATCCGACGTTTTCGTACGTCACCCGTCACGTATCGATTAGCGACCGATAAATACGATGAAAGCTTTCCTACGGCAAAGATCAACGCTGACTCTTCGCTGAACGCTAATTCATTGACACTTGGCAGGTGTCATCGCCTCGATATTCGATATCGCATCGACGTTTAATATTACGATATTTTATTCCGAATCTGCGGTCCGCAGTATTGAATAACAATAACTTTTTGAGCTGACAGATACCGCTGGAAACACGCTCCAGTGTTGTTCAAGCTGTACCGCAGCGTAATATAATTCCGCCGGTGAAAATAGTTTCGTTATCACAGCCGTACAATTGCCGTGACTTCGCCGTCCCCGTTGCGTTTGCACAGGCGAAAATTTATATTTTTGACATAGGGGAGTCCGTAACGGGGAAACGATCGAACGGCCGCGTCGAATAATGCCCGCCGCGCTGACAAACGAAATTGAATGACGCTGAATTGCTCCACTCCATTCGCGCGCTAATAAAAACCAGCCATCCTGTTAATTCTCACTTATGAGATTTCGCTGGCGCGCGGCTCGATCATCGAACGCGTCGATGGATATCGCGGGAATCCCGACGAGTGCGTTGTTTTGTAAAAATAAAAACAACCAATGGAAATGCTGGGCGAATAAATACGTTTGTTCAGCGTGCTCGCGATGCACAAGGGCTTTTTCAATTGACAGACGGCCGAGCGTTTGATTAATCGCGCTGCCTGCCTAACGTTACGAACGATTTAAATCTTTCGCGACACGCAATGCTGATCTTCGGGGCTGAAGCAACGCGTACGAAAGTACGAACCCCCGTAAAGCTTAACGGGCAGGCTGGGATTAAAAATGCAATCGGTAACGAGCACGTCCAAGTCGCGCGACTGGCTAAACGAAGATAAAAGAAAATTAGTGGCCGACGCGAACTTGATTTGTAGGATCGAATACGAACCTTTGCGGGACGTTTGTCAAATTCCCCAAACGAACACTTGATTGCCACGTTGTGTGTTCATTTATTATATAAATCTCAATTTCACTCTATACGTCGACATAATGATTCCATCCACTGGAATAAAGAAAAGCAAGTGCACCTTCCTCTTGTAAATGTTTCTAAACCCGAAGCACGACGAAGCTCACCGAACGCAAATTGCAAGAGGACGAATGAAAACAGGCGAAGTAGAGGAGAACGAAAACAGTCGAACGTGGCTCGCGACAAGTAGTAATAACACTGGGAAGGGGTTTCAGACGTCGTTTAAATCGGCATGTCGGGATCGCGTATTATAATCCTCCGTTTCATTTGTACGAGACGTAAAATTAATTAAACAGCTGATACGTACGGCACGCCAACGACAGAGGGCCACCTCTGGCTAGCCGCCCCGGGGCTCGGGCAACGGCAAAACAAACGCATCCACCCTAGAAATTCGGCCCGCATGACCCCCAGAGATTTTCAATTTGCGCCGCTGTAAGGGGATGTAAAATTTTGCTCGGCGGATGCGCATTCCGCTCCGTCGCGCGGAATACGTCAGCGTGCATACCTGTCAATAATGGGCCGACGATAAGGAGAATCAGCGGCCTGGCAACCGAGTAAAAATCGATCGGTCAAACGGACGAGTTAATCGAATCGGCAAGTTTTTCGACTCTGCCTGACTGTTTAATCATTTACAAAGCGCTCGCAAAGGGGACGACCGACCGACGGGCTGACGTTACGAACGGAACAAACGATATTATTTGTTGACGTGTTTACGGGGAGCTTGGTTAGATTTTCGAGTTATTAATTTTTTAAATCTTCCCCATTATTAAAAGAAGACGAGAGATCAGAAAACGATGTCTGCAAGTAAATTTGTCGTTGCAACCGCCGAGGGCGGGAAGCGACGCTCCTAATTGCGCGCGTTTTACCTACGCGCCAAATTCGCAAATTACGCTCGCGTGTATTCGCGCCTCCCCGAGACAATTTGAGCTCATAAACATAATTAATGGCGGAGCATTAATTCAGAGATTTTTCGCCGGTTCCAAACACATGTTACCGTGCGCCGCCAACTGTCTCGCAATTTAGCTAAATAATTACCAAACTTGCCCCCCGCGCGGACGACGACGCATTGCCAGCCAACCGACGAAACTTAATTGGTAACGGAGCCAAGCCGGTGTCGCTCTGTTTGGACCACTGTAGTCATGAATCGCGTTGATTTCTTCTTTTGCCCTCTGCATCATTTCGGGAGTCCCTCGGAAAGGACATTGCATTTTGATACTATACATAGGAACGCGTTATACGATAGTACTAATAGTCTCTTGAGTATTACGTTCGCTATGAGTTATGCACGTACATGCACGTCCATTTATCTCAGCCGTCTCTGTCTCTAGCCATGTATAGGTACAATGGGGTTCGATCCCCCTGATTATCAGACGAATTAAATTAAATTACGAAAGGAGGACTGGCGCACTAGCATGTGACTAAAAGCTAGAAAAAGTTGTATCGCGTTGCAGTAATGTTGCAACTTGGACGTTAGAGTTGATGGCTCAACAGAGCCTGTTCGCGTGTAGTTGAAGGCGAGCGCGTATATGCGCGGACCCTTGTCCGGGGGCAGGGCTGCCATCCTAAGCCGGCTTGACTAATTGGTAGCGTTATAATCATGGGTACACGGTTAGGTTGGTATTACCGCAAGTTATAGCCCCGTCTCCACATCGGCGACCGCCACGCACATTCGCGCGTAAGAGGGGTGCTTAATGACCCCGCCGTTTACGCAAATTTTCCCATTATGCGACGTGGTTTTGGCCCGCCAAACGGGACGATCCTGGCGACCGTCGGAACGAGCGTCATTTTCTCTGGCTACGGGGGAGCTTAAAGCTCTCCGAAACCGCCAACACCCGCTTTTGACGTTGCTTCTGTGAGCTTGGATACCATGCCCGTGCTCCGTTCGCTGCATGTTCGAGAGGAAACGGCCCTTGGACACTCGGTAGGTCCCAGCCCCGTATTGTGAATCGCGTATCAAGCTGTCCGTGCGGCGAGGAATATTTTCTACCACAGTTGCGCCCGTATTTCCGTGATTCTGCCAATATAATCCAGGAAGAACGGCTTATCGTGCCCGCAGGGAGTCTATCCCCGGTAAATGATCCGATTTCGGTACACGTAACCCGCCGCTTGGTCACACGAGATACTGATAATAAAAAATCGCGGGATATAAAATAATTCAAACAAATGCGCCGGCACGGAGGCCGGGCCTGGCGACGATATATTCCAGCGGGCTTATCCGCGACCGGTCATTCATATACGTGGGAAAAAAGTGGCGCTCTAATGGCCGGCTATCTGTAACGGTTAGGAAGTGGGCGAGATTTGTTGACGTCGCCGAAAGGAGGGAAGGAATCTTCTCCGGTGGCTGCTGTTCGACGTTCGCCGATACAGAGAGCTCATAACGACCCAACAGATAACGACAGATGGGCCGCCCTCAATGATCCGGCGTGATTTAGAAGCGCAATTTACTAGGAACCTTTTTGTTCCAACCGATGTTGTTGCTAAAACGTACGACTTAAAGATTGCGAATGTTTTCGGATTCCGAATGGTTTGCGCGTAGAAACGAGTGTTTGCAGCGGAGTGCAAAAAGCTGCGAGAAGCTTCATATCGGTCGACTGTGCGTCCCATCGGTTCGAATCCCGCGGGTGTGATCGCTGCTAACTAAACTTGTAAATCTCCCTCGCCGGGCAACCGGAGCTAGAGCTGTCCCAACTGACCAGAACGCATTTGTCTATCTTACGACCGGGGTAAACGACGCCATGTTGGAAAACCGGCGGTGCTCTAACCGTTATCGCGTTGCGAACGTAACTCTTGGAATGTAAGATGATAGAGCGAAGAAGGTAGAGGTGTGTGGATGTGGTAACTTAAATGAGAGTCACGAAGCGTGTAACGAAACTGTTCCCCCAGAAAGTCGCATAAAAAGAACGTCTAAATGCTTCGCGTTAACGCCGTCAGAATGCAAACTACAGAATCACACTGTCGCGAGCTTTGAAATCTTGGCTGCTCTCCTATAAACCTTAGACACGCGAATTCTCGTCGGGACATAAAGGCAGTTTCTGGGGTGATTCGCGCGGCGTCAGGGCATTAGAAACAAAAGCTGGGTAAACGAGAAGTTACGAGGGCCCTTTATGCCTCTGCCTTCGCATCCGGTTGTCTCGCGAATTATGACTGATGTCTTAGTTAACCGTGCCTGTGAGGCGCTCGAGGCTTTAATGCCCTGGAAAAAGAAGCCCGCGAGATACGGCCACTTGTATCAGCCGCGCGCCTCCGAATTCACCCCCGAAATTGTGAGGGATGGTTATGGCGCAGCGTGCGCTAGCGATACGATCCCGCGAGCGCTCGCAAATCAAACGCGACGCGCACGTTACCGTCGCTCTTTTTCCACCGAAACGCCAGAGAATTGCAAAAAGTTTCGAACCCTGCCTTTGATCGGCTCACCTGTCGCCCCTTGCAACGCATTGCCCCCATGAAAATCCCTTTAGCCGGCACTTAATTTCAAACCCTGCCCGTTTACAATTAACTAGCGCCCTACAAGACCTTCAGTCTCTGGACTAATTTTTCATATGAATTGTTTATACAGTTCAGATGTTTAAAGAACCTTTGAGCGTATCAAACTTAATGGATAGTGTACGCAAGGTACGCCAAAAATGAAGAATCAGGCCGATTAAACAGAAAAATTGTGAAGTATCCTACCTTAGTGCAGTCTGGAGACTTGTACTCGAGATGTGAGCATTTGAATTTTGGGAGATTGTGTTCTATTGAACTGCTATTAGAACGTCAGCAACATGTACACCACACATGCAAACACTCCTTTTCCTTTCGTGACTTCAGATGTACGTAATATACTGTCACGCAACATAACACCATACGAGCTATGATCTGTGCCTCGATATACACGCAATAACATGCTAGAAATACAATGTGACATGACACAGACCTTGCCGCGGGCACGACCCAAGTAATACTGAATGCTCGAAGCCTTCGTTCGACCTTAGAAGGATACGAGTGTCTGTATTGAAATTTTTGGTACTCAAGGCGTTTAAGAGACAGGGTCGATCCAGGCAGACGTAGACTCGAGTGTGAGATGTCTATCGTTTGTTTACAAACTTTATAGCGATCATAAGATTTGTTCAGGTAGAAAATGCGTCTGATCAAATATTTCCCATTGCCCACTTCCTGTGTAACGAATATAATATTGAAGCTACCGCCCTCACAGTGAAAATTATTAACGAGAATTTGATATATTCCCAGCGGTTGAAGCCACCCCGTATCGCGCCAACTTGGACCCCTTTTTTTCCACGGTTTTTCATTTGGCCCGCGGGCTCTAATCGCCGTCGCTTCCCGCGGTAATATTTAATTTTTAATCCGAGCGTATTCAAATTGCGGCCAGACTTGCTCTTCGTGGCGCTCCTAATGGGAATACAATTTATTTCCTGGCCACCGCTTATTTTACATTTTATGCTAAATAAGCACCGGCTACGCGCGTCGTTCATACTCTCGCCGGCGATTAATCGCACGAAAGCCTCGCACACCAGCCAGACACGCGTTCCTGTTTTACAGAGAGCAAGCAAACAGATTACTACCCCCGACTGTGCTACAACAAACTTGAGCATTAACGAAATAAGAGAACGATCTGTAACTACGATACACGTATTAATAAGACGATGAACAGCACACTCCGCCGCCATCCCAAGTGCATTATCTTCCCACGAACCCTTGCTCGAAAGTTCTAGGGCTATATCCGACCCTTATAATTATCTATAGGAGGAATTTGGTCAACGTGGCCCCGAGGGTCGGCGCGAAACTCAGTTACAGCTTGGTCAGCCACACTTGAAAACTCCCGAGGGCACCTTTAATCCGTGATTTTTAACCCAGTATCGATTAAGTCCTAATAGGCAATTCTAGGCGAAAATTACGTGCGACCACCGTCCTCCACCGACGGCGTCTTCATCGACCTAGCATCCCCTCGTTACCCTAATCCTTCCTTTCCAGCCTTGGCACCTTCCCCGAGCCTGGCTTCCCTGCCACCTCGGTCACGCGCGAATATTTCCAACCGAATCAATCTGACTCCTCCTGCCGCGTTGCTTAACGTGCAAGACGAAACATCTCTTCCATCTCGTTTGCCAGCTTAACAAATAAGAAACGATCCCGCAGCAAGGGCCACGCATGAATCGCTTTAACCGTTTAACGAGCTAGAACGGTCCAGGGCAACCTCAAAGCGTTAAATTCGGTTAAACGAGCAATCGTTGCTCGTTAATCGATGGCCTCTGGACAGAACCGTGGCCATTGACTCGTACAGAAGTTTACGCGTTCAGAGTGGATTCCAAACCCCGCGAGGGGGACCCCAGGCCTAACCCAGTCAGTCGTTTGCAAGCACCGAACTGCGTTCAGGACGCCTCTGCGGAGGATCGCGGCAAGGTCTTACGATTCAATTAAACGCGCATCCGAGTAACGTCTCTCCTAACGGACGTCCGCCCTGAATCAGTGATGAGTGGCTGTTGCTTGTCTCCGCTCTCATTTCCGACGGACGGACTGGAACGATGAAAGAAAGGGGACTCCCTTCCGGCTCTATCCGCCGCTCATTTTTCGGCCGACTTCTCATGCATTATTTAAGACTCGGACCTTGGAAACGAGCGTTGAAGTCTCTGCGGAAGATCCCGTCGTCACCACTGATGGATCCTTTAAAATCGACCGTCCTCGAGCCACGTCCCGCACGCAAAAAGAATATGCATGAACTTGCTGCGCCGAGTCGAACGAGAAGCCAGCTCGTCGATGAGTGGAAGCAGAACGGCTGGTGTACAAGCATCGTTTGAAACTGTAATGAACACTTGGAAATCTCTTTTCAAACGTTTCAGAGGGGCCTGTTTGCTGTGCTGTGCATTTCCAGCGCCGACCACCGAAACGCTTCGCAACTGTGTACATGGCCCATTGCAAAATTCAAAGCAACACCGGGCAAGTTTAGATTTCCTCCGCGGGAAACCCCGGACGTAGTCTAGATCTCTCGATTTACGCCGACCTAACCAACTGGCTACTTGAATAATTGAATATAAACCTCGTGTCCGGCTATTACTAACGTTGAATATTGAAGTAATCGTTTCTGCGCGGTGGTTGCGCTATCGCGGTGATTAGAGTTGTTATGTATACGTCTTTCGAGAATCGAAAAGTTTGCTCTATTAACTATGACGATGTCGAGAAACGTCTTACTTTAAAGTTGAAGCTCAGAGCGTCTACGATATACAGTCTAGGAGAAAGATGACAGGAATAAAAGGAGACACGATTTCCACTGCTATCGTTGGTTTAAAATGAGCTTTCTTTCTCTGCAACCGATAAAGACGAGAGTTAGATGTGAATGGTCCAAAAGGGGAGGGAGAAAGGGACGGAAGCTGGCAGCCTGGTGGTACCTCCATTCTTCTTGGTAGCGCGCACACCTCGGGGGTTTGGATTCTTAAGCACGATTTGTACGAGCGCCATATTTCTTCGGTAAGAGCGCCGTTTGGTGGTAATAGTTGCAGTATTATTTACCGTTAACGGCCCACTTTGCCCGGGTAATGCCAGAGAATTAACTTACTGCGCGCGCCTTAACGTAGGTACAAGCGAGAGATACTTTATAGCCCCGGCGACTACGTAGAACCCTTTGACTTGTTTACTTTCGACGCGACTTCATCCAATAACCGAACTTCCGGCTCCAGCCACATTCTACGATTCATGGTCTATGTACTTTCCCCGAGCCCCGTACAGGTAACGCGCAATAAACCACGGTGGTCTGATCGTTCTCCTCCAGCAGAAGGCGAGTACTTTAATCTCGCGCGAAACGGACGGTTTTCTTAAAGATATATGGCTTTCGAGGCGTTAATCGACGAAAAGAAGCAGCGAGGTTCGAGGGGCCAGGTCGGGCCAGACTTTTATGGCACTCTTAGCTAATTGAATCGATAACTATCCAAAGCTGTTACCGAATTATTCCGCCATTACGTGGGAAGACGATTACGCGACGGTTGGATGAACCGCGAGTCAGCGGAAACGCATATTTTCTTCAGGGGATTTTATGGGGTGCTAAAGCGATCTTTCCGCGCTTGAAACGTAGAGTGCATCGGGGAAGATTTAGTACCTTTCCGTGCGAATAAATTGTGCTTATTAGGCCAATCCTAATCAAAGTTTCATAACAGCTTCAACCTCGGGAATTTCTTTCGTGAACAATTCCAGGGATCTCGGGCCGTTACATCGTTACACCCCGAAGGAAAGGATCGCGATATGGGAGCAGGAGCGACGTTAACGTCGTGAACACGAGCAACTAACGCGGGTACGGGCGCGTGTCCGGACCGAAATCTCAGATAGAAAGATATACATTATACGCATTATTAAGTGTTGGTCGCATTCACTTAATCCCGTAGTGAATATCCCGTTGGTATATCTCCAAGCCGATCAATCACAGAAGGGAGCCGTATAACCCCAACCCCGTTGGCGAGAAGGGAGCGGAGAGGAGAGGAGAGCAGGGCAAGCCCGTCGGTTTCGGTTCTCCTCTGTTATTCGCACCGAGTCATATATCATTTCGTTATCATCGACTCTTTATATGCGGTTGCGCTCCATTTTCTGTCTGTTTGCTCCGTTAAACGCCGGGCCTCTGGTTTGATTCAGTGAAACCATTAGCCGGATTTCGGTCGCCGGCCGCATTTTCCGTACTCTCCTATCGCTGCGGCTATCTCTCCGCATCATACGCGACTGACTACCGCCATTATCGGCCTGGACCGGCGCGACCGATAATATCCCCCCAGGGGAGGGGGGGGGGGAGGGCGAGAGTGTTGGGGTGGGCACGGAAAAATATTCCCCGGGTCGCGGTCCGATTTACTATAAACAAGATCATCGAACGGGCGACTGCGTGCAGCTTTCATTCTTGCCAGCGTGCACGCGTTCATTCCCGTTCGACGCACTCCCCCGCTGATCGTGTTTCTTCGTCCGCGCGATTTTAACGGCAAAACGGGCGCGACGTTAATTCGACGATTAAAATTCTAACTTCGTAATCCCCTTTAATCGTGCGGCACAACGTGATCGCGACGCGTTAACGAACAGCCCGGCGACCGAGGGGTGATCCTCGTTTCGAATTCGAATTATGGCGATCGTATTTCTTGCCGGCCAACCGTTCACGGTACCGCGTTTTCCACCGGGGTCCCTTATTTTTGCGAGTCCCGCCGATCAGCTCGCCCATATGCGTTTACATACACCCCCGCCGCAAGAGCAGCTGTGCGAAGCGCGGTGAACGGACGCCATCTTGCCAAGCGACCGTTCCAAAGTGCCTGGTGAGCCGGAAACAACTGATAACGATGTCACCGATCGACGTTGCTCGCATCGTTCGAGGATGGTTAACGCCGATATTATCCATTGTCCTACGAGCGCAGCCGATAAGCGGACGCGATAATAGATTTTACGGGACGAATTCATGCTCCGTTTCCTCCGGCAATGGCGGACTGCCACCGACGAGAGGGGGTAAGGGGGGGGGAGGGCAATAAAACTCCTTGAAAGTCGGTTTATCGGTTTTTCAAACCTGGCTCTTTGTATCGTTGCTCATCCCGGTTCCGTTCCCCTTTATCGATGCTCGCGCCAGCCGCGAAGAATACGACGATGGCTCTCGAGGATCCCGAGCAGCCGGGGGAAGGGATGCGGCTTCCGAAAAATCTCCACGGGCCTAACGCCGAGGTCGACAGGAAATATCGTGAGAGCCGCGGAAGGGGATGAATAAGATTCACCCTGGCGCACTTTCGGGGCGCAGTTCCGCGACGGCAGAGATTGCGCCCGGGGGTTGCAAATGGGGGTGTCAACGGCATCAGGCCTGTATTGTGGAACGTCAATGCCACGGAAACTAACACCGTTCCCTTCGCTTCGACCCTCCTCCCCTTTGCCGCGCCAGCGAACAAGCCATGGAACAAGATCTGTATTCTGTTGGTGTTTGGTTCGATGCCATCTTACGCCTGCCCCCGTTCGATTAACCGGCGCACTGTTCGCCTGGGGATCGATTGCCCTTCCGACTTTCTACGTGAAAAAAAGAAAGGTTTACGCGTTAATAGATCGTGTTACGTGGTTCTTGTTGTGCGCGGGGTGTAATATCCCAGGAACGTTAATGGGTGAACTGACCGCGTCGTCTTGTCGAGCACCGATAAATTCGAAAATTGCCGATAACCGATAACTGGCTGTCAGAACGGTCCACTTGTTCTGACACCTGTGTCACTTCCGGTTATTCAAAGCCGGCGGCGTGTCGTCCGAAACGTTGACAGCGCCTTTGTCCGTCGTGTCCGACCGCGTGACGTGGCAGCGTTCTCGGCTATTATTATATTTCCATCTAACCAGGCATTTTAGACGACCGTCTATCGCGCGACATTCTTCTTACTATCTCGTGCATTTCGAACAAGAAGCGGAAGATTCTCCGGGGACCAGCGATATTGAAGCACGTGACGAACGGACCACGTTTAAACTTCATCGTTCGGTTGTATTAAATGAAATAATGTCACCGCGACGAGATCCAATCGTTGTCAAAACAAGAGCGGGAAACCGTTGTCCTCGACTGTTTATGACACGGATACAATTTCCCAAATTCTTCTCCCGTTTCCGAAACAAACCCTCCTGTTTTGCCGCGGACGTTTGGAAAAGGTTAGCGTAACGGTGTGTACAGAGGCAGAAAGCTGTCGGTCTTAATTAATAACCGAGCATTCCCCGGGTAATACGGGTGATGGTTGGGTCAGGGTGTGCTGATTTTCCCAGGCGCCACGATGGTCCTCGAAAGTAAACGAAGGATAAAACGATTATACGAGAAGTCTCTCTTACTTTGCGCAGCAAAACGGCAAAGAGCGCTGGGATCTTGCAGTGACTTCGAGGGGGCGTGGATCAAATGGCGAAGGGTTAAGGCTACCATTTCCTACAACGATTTCCACTCTGGCTGGAGTCCTTATTAATAAAGTCGGATTAGCATAACTGCTAGGATCCGTCGGCCGAACTCTGCATAATTAAGCCACGCCGATTGCCATCTTCGACGGTGGAGTCTCTAACCGCGAGATAAGCCGATGGGTCTAAAGGAGATCTTGAAATACGAAGTGCAGGGCAGGGATCCGAAGTGTTGGAGGGCTATATAATTGGTATTAGAGTGAACTATCATCGACGCGTACGAACACTACTGATCCCATCGCCTGATTTATCTGGACAGATTACGAGAACGCTGGAATATAAACGATCGACGAAATTTTCAATTATTACGCAGCCAACGTTTTACTTGGTACGCGGTGTAATTGGGGGTTGCGATAATAGCAGCGATGATATCGCGCAGAAATATTTGGAGAGAAGGGGGTAGCTCTTTACACATGCACAGCTTTTAACTCTGAACCCGAGAGTACAGGCTGGCACAGATAACGAGTTCTGTCAGTGACTGGTGCCACTGTCACGAGGATCGTCAACGAAGAAAGGGTGCACGCTCGCGTTTTGCAAGGCAAAAACTAGAGGCTACGTCACGACGGCATAACGGCTTATCGGTCGGTGCGGTACATTAAGCACGACCGTTTACTGGCGCTACCGCAAAACGGGGATGCTGTCGGTCATGGTGGCTGAAGGGGGAGGGCGAGACCGAAGAAGGGTGTCGAGAGATTATCTTGTCGTATTCAATATTCCTATGGAGCGTTCGGGATGATAAATCGTCCTTCTCGATAGGAAAGATGCGTCTGAACCACGTACCAGAACCTTCATCGACTCTCACCTCAGCCCACTTCGCCATTCTATACAGTATCCCTGTTTGCCTTTGTTCAAATTCAACGTCGAAAGCTCGCGGGAGCAGCCAGTAACGTCTTAACGCTGCCTTTTTTCCTTTTACCTAGCTGCGAATCCCTAGTAACCTCCCACTGGTGGAACAAAAGCTTGGATAGTACTTGTTCGATAAAGTAGATCGAATGATAGGTAAATTTTCAATCCACATGTAACAGAAACAAAATATAAGGCGTAGGTAGATTGCGGTTATACTCTCCTGAAATGCTTTCCAACTTTTAGCCTTGTTTGGTCTCCTGTCGTTCCCCGTCGCGGGAATTTCAGCATTTCGAGGACGATGAATCGTGGAAGCCACGGGATCGCGCGAGGACGCGGGTGCGAATGCGTCCACCAAGAAATCCCGCGGGTATCAGTATAATAAAACCATTAGAATGATCCTCGTACGTGCATTCAAACCGTATAAATATCCGGCAGAATCCCTCGCGCCGTTTCCAACTTCTGTGTAATGTTAAACTTGCGATAAATCCGAAGTACCAGCCGAGGGCGAATCTCTTGTCCACTGCGGTATAGGGGGGCCGTATCATCTTCATCGTTGACCATGGACAATAAATTCACGGCTCGCATACGTGAAACGCGTGGAACCCCTATGGCGATGTCGCTCGTATTACGCGCGATATATTTTTTTCTCTCCCAGGCCGGTGTACTTTCGGGGTTTCATTATTTTATGTGCATTCATCACGAAAACAATAACTCGGTTGACCTTTCTTTTTATTCATTCGGTCGAGGATCGGCGAGAGTCCGATCCGTTGCCTCGCGAACCGTCGTCGATTACCACTGGTTTCCAAATGTCACCTAAGTACTTTCATCGACATCGCACTTTCGAAACGCCTGTCCACTTGGTCATAGTTGCCCCTAACTGTTCCGCATGAAATTGGTAAATCGTAAGCGAAATTCTGCCCCCCTCCGTGAGCATGTCATCCATTATCATTCTCAAGATTTTTGTTGACAGTATTACGTTATCTAGTCGACACTCCGCGAGCCCCGGTCATTAGAGTCCTAAGTAAAGGCTGACATAGCATTCCCGTTTCCTTGTGTAGACGCGTATATAATTATCGAAGCGTATACCGAGACGATGTTGGTGTCAGCAATGGTCATTTGCCGCTATCGGCCGGTTCACAGGCTATCCTAACTGCTCTGTCCTGTCTGATTATTCTCCGTACCCATTCTACTCCATAAAGCCTGTTAGAGAGCTCCCGCGTACATTACGAGCAGTAAATTAGCGATTTCGGAATTAATTAACACCGCGATCCGTTAAGCGAGCCGATTTAAGACGAGCAACGGAGTAGACAGCTCAGCCTCGCGGTTAAAAATAGAAAATAACCATTCATCCCTTCGCTTCGAAGGATATAATCAGTACAAGCCTGGCCAAGTATTTCGGCGGTAATTCCACGCAATCGATCATTTCGCCGAAGAATCAACAAGTACCGTTCACGCGTGACAGGGTTTCTTCGTGGTCGAGCCGGTAACACCCCGGGTGTTGTTTCGCCGTTTCAACCCCTACCACAGACGCTTCTCTCGCGAATATCGATATATCACGAGCCGCGGTAGCGCCCTGACGTTTCCTGTCATCGGTTTAACGGAGCACCTACTTGGATTAAGTGTTCCCGTCCGTGAACGAGTTGTACTCTTCGGCCGGTCAATAACGAGACTACTTCACAGCGAGAAGCGTGAAACTGGGGTGGGACCTCTTGGACGTCCCCTCGCCTTCCAGCGATCGCTTTGTCTTCGACGTCGTTCTTTCAAATCCATCGAAACGTCAAAACTCCATTCCCCTCTCGCGAGCGCGGATCACCGCCGAGAGTTGAATATTTCATTCAACGATGGAAGTTTTTTTCCGAAAAAAATATTCGAGTGAGAAGAACGACAGGCCGAATAAGATAGATGACCAGATCTGCTGTAGACAGTAATAGTGGGGATGTGAAAGAAGTGGTCACTCAAGGAATGGTACCTAAGTAATTTGCTGGCAGTTTCTGGATGTCAGTGTCTGCTGGTCGTTGTTGCGTGAACGCGACCGACCTGACCGAAAACCGATCCAAGTTAGACAAAGGTCTAAGGTTGAAGATACCGTATCTATCCCAGTTGGAGGGTAGCCGAGAAGGGTGTCTAGGTTATTTACCGACTAACTGCTAACGGGTAACCGTTCCTCCAGCAGTCCTAACTCACGCGCAACGACCGAGAATATGTCCCGAGTGTCCAGACCTTCGTCTTATTGCGGCCACACCGTCTTGAATGAGTTATCCAGGCTAGACCAAGGATGGCTAGAGTTAATCATACCCCTCGCTCGGACACTGCCGCGATTTAACGAATATTCATGGCGGTGAACTCGTGCAGGATGCTCTTTGGTAATTTCGAAACGCTCGGAACACCTTGCTACGATACTTCCATCCGACGATCCACCGAACTGGAGCTCTTCCTTTGCTCTGGCTGACGAAACGGCGCCGCAGCCTTGCCAGGCAAGGGAAAATAATTAATAAACATTCTTCAGGGAGAATATCTCTGTTTCCTTTCCCCCCATTGCATACCGTGCGTTTGATTTACGCGGGCTCATAGGAATGCTGATTAAATCGTTGTTAAAATTTCTCCTGAAACTTTCGGCGAAATCTCATCCACGGTAGCAGGAAACCATTGAAACGCTACTCTCCGAATGGAACGTGACGGTGACACGAATCTTTCGAACGTACGTTACCGTGGCCCGCTTAAGGGTGCGTTTGACGACGTCAGCTTGAAGTTGATCGTCGGCGCTCGTTTCTCGACAGGGACGTCGAATACCGCAGATTCATGGAGCGCGGCCGAAGGGGCGAGGACGAGCCAAAAACGCGAAGAAGCTCTGACGAGGATCGGGCTGCAACGAATCCCCTCGAGGAGGGGCGTACCTCGCTTCGACCGGCGTTATCTTGCCGCGAAATATTAATAATAAAAGTTTTCGCTCATTGTCTCGCGCCGTCGCGCTAAACGGCAAACGAACGATCGCCAAGGGGGACGGCCGGGTGGCCAGGGGGGGGGGGAGGGTGGAAGAACAGCGACGCGGGTATAGAACTGGCGGGCGCGTTTTGTCTTTGTCATGAATGCTCCCTTATCTTCCGCGAGTCCATCACCGGAGACCGGTTTTGTCCTGACTCGGTCCTGCCGAGTAGGACTGTCTGCGAATTGTAAGGAGACAGGAAGCTGGACAGCGCGCAACGTCTGGACGGGACCGTTCTGCAGGGAAATATTTCGAAACGTCGATCAGCCGCGAAACAAGGGGTCGTGAGTTGCACGCGGGGGGTTTTGCACCGGGGGTGTTTAGTTGACAAAAGTATCCAGTAGCCCCTGCGGCTTTTCATCAGGCCTTCGATCAAGCAATGATCAAAACGTGACGGTGGTCCGCGCTTTTCCTTCGAGGGACAATTTGATCTGTCTCCTTGCCCCCGTCCCCTGTCCCCCGATGCTTGGACCTTTTGTTTGCTTCTTGCTCTCCGAATTCATGGGACACGGAGTATCGTAGGCTGGTGTTACGGCACGTTAATCGATGCCTCTCGATCGTTAGCTACATCTCTCAGCTGACCACAGTTCCCCGCCTCGCACTCGCTTTCGGTTAAAGGGATACGATGTAAATCAGTCTAACGCCCCGCCGCATGCACTGACCGCACATTAAGTAGCCTTGACCACTCGAGACGCAGGCGAGCTAATCTCACAGTCGGACTGTGCGAGGCTTTTCATTTGGTAGGCGAACAGGGTGTCCCCTTCCGGCGATAGGGTATTGAAGAAATTGTGGAACTTGAGGCAAATTCTATGCTACAATTTTTATTGAAATAGTCACCCTGTCGTGGCAGTTTGATGGTGCTGCACTGGAAAAAAGGCCAATTGGAAGGAATAAATCATCTGTGCGCTCTGGAGTGGAAGTACAAATGAAATGATTTTCGTTTTAATACTGGAATACCTACGTTCAAATGTATCCAGAGCATTCTGCTTTCAAATGTCAACAATTAAAGCGCGAATTATTAAAATAAATGTCCACACCTGTCGTTCACACAGGTTTATAACCATCAGGACATAAGATAAGATAGAAAGATCAGCACATTTTCAAAATTGTCCATCAGTATACGTCGCCCGCACTTTCCCTGCCACTCTTAATACGTCCAGCGAGAATTGCCGAGCACGTATGTGGAAGGAGGACACCGATCGATCGTTAAGTTCGTGCTGGGCTGCCGGGGACACTTACAAATTAGCCAATCAAGTTCTAATCCCACCACGATTTACCCCAATCAGCCCGCATCCCGCCGCAAATACTTTAATCCGACCATTAATCCTGCGAGATAAAAGTTTCCGAAGTAGTTAGAGCCCCTTTGTCGTCGGCATCGGCAATGTATCGGAATCGCGGCCGGTCGAAACCGATTGCCAGGCGATAAGGACCGTTCCGAGCGTTCCTATCTGCGGACGGTAATTAGCGTTCCGCCGAACGCTCGTCAATCGTCAGCTTCGACCGACAGAAAACGAGGAAAATCTAGCAGCTCCGAGCAAACATATCTCGCCCGCGTCACGACAGAAAAATTCGTCCACGAAATATGTACGTTTCCAGGGAAATGAGTTGACTCTCGCAATTAACGGTCCGGCTTGGCAAAGGAGATCAGGGAAATCCATTTGGCGGTTCTCCTCGACGACGACGAGTTTCTTTTCCCGACCGAAATAACGCGTCTTCCCGGCGTAATCCCGGCGTATTTAAGCGAGCGATGGGATTGAAATCCGAAAAAAAGAGGAGGAAGGATCCATGGGGATCCGCGAGGGTGGACGGAGAGGTGTGAGCACCGCTTAAATTTATGCTCGGCATCGTGGCGGTCGTCCCCGGGCAATTTTTTTTTCAACTTCAACCTCGGGCGATTCTCTGCCTCCCTCGCACCCCCCCTGCCGCCGGTCTCTCCCGGCGGTGGCCATATACAGAACGCTGGACAAACAACAATAAATACATTTTCCCAGGCGGGGTGGCGAACCCGGTGAGGGGTGGAACTTCCATGTGAGCACGTACGGGCATAGCTTAGCGTAATCTGACTGCACACCACCCCATTTCAGCCACCGACCCTCCGCGCGCCACGACGTACGCAAACCCCCGTTGCCCCTCGCGTCCCCCGCGCTCCCTGCAACGCCAGAAGACCGGGGTCCACCCTCCCCCTGGGTAGGTGGCGAGGCAAGGCGGGGGTGGAAGCGGGGTGGAAGATGGAGAGATAGCGAGAGAGACAGTTGAATGGGAAAGGAGGGAAAAAAAAAAGGTAACAAAGAAACAGAGGAGCCGACAACGCAACCGACGGGGGGGTGTAGGTGGCATCGCCACCTGACGAAAGAATTCCGCGACCTGACTAGAATTTCATTAACCGCGGCCCGGCGGGAAGGGGCCGACAAATATGAAGAGAAAAAGAGTGGAGGCACCGTGGTCGCGTTTATCGGCGCGAAAGAACTTGTTAAACAGACCGTTTGTCCGTTCCGCCGTTTACGTGGCCCCTTAAGGGGCCCCCGGATGGAAATTATCCGGAAGGATGACTTCCCTGTCGACCGAGCATTTCTTCTCTCTTCGTTTCAGCCTAACCTACTATACTCGCGAGGAACAAAATATCTCGTGGACAGGAACGATTTAATAATTCAGTGTGACGGAAGCAGGCGGGGAAGCGAAGAGGCTACGCGACCGGACTGGATCTTTATTTCGTTTTATTAAATCCCCTCACAATTTCGCCCGTCTCTCGCGGCCGCGCTCGGTTTTTCGTCGTCGTTGAACGGCACACGAAAGTTTAAGCGGTGTGTTTTCGGTCGACACCGACCGTTCGGAATGCTAATGCGTGATTACGGCCGCGGCCGTGGCCATAATACGTGGACTTTTTGTGCGACTCACGTGTGGTAGCGACGGCGGCCCGCTTAAAACATCCCTTAAATTACCCCCATTAGCAAGGGCTGAATACCGGGTAAACGAGGATTTCACTGGCGGTGTTACGCGAGATTTATTCCGTAGGAAATATTCCTTTCGCCCGTTAAATTACACCGTCACGGACCCCTAGCTCACCCACACTCACCGCCTCAGGGAGGACCTAAACACGCGTGTAAGCCGATTCGCCGATGCATTACGTTGGAAATGTTACGTACATCTGAAAGAATCATCCGAGCCGTGAGCAAAATCACTTCAATCCCTTCCCGGAGATTGAAATGATTTGTATCTGCCTCAGCTTCGACAAGCTTCTAATTAGATGAGGTAACAGTTATGAATCTGAAGCGGTGAAGTTGAGAGGGTGGCCGCGAATACTGGGACAAAGCGACCCTCTTGCGTCTTTATCAACTGGACTTCTTTAATTTCCCGGAAACGAGCACAGTGCCGCGTCTCTGGTTACGCGGCGGCGCGAGGGGGTAGCATTTGGGACGATTTACAGAATTTAAACAGTCTCTGGGGATAAGGCGGTAGCATGGCAGGTCGGATTAGCAGGCTGCCGCCGTCGAAATAATTCCCCACCCACACGCTCTTGCCTGGCCACCCCCTTCAACCTCCGGGGAAGGTTACGTCCTTCCTGCGGGATAAAACAAAACAGCCAGCGGAGTATATTAATGCTCGGCTTAATGTGGCCCGCCTAATTAATGGACCGACTCGCCGGATGCCCGTGCTCTCGTCCTAAAAGTAAAAGATAACGCTTCCGCGGCGGCATTATTAAAGACACAAAAGCTAAGGGCACGCTCGCCGAGCAGGCTGGAGATTTTTCTCTAATAGGTAGCCCACTACGTACGAGGCAAGTTCCAGAGGACGTTACAAGACCGACCGTATCATTGGAAGCGTATCGTGTGGATTCAAGATAGAAACGCGAGGAGGGAACGTGGAAACTTTCGTTTTTCCGGTGTAGAGATACCAGGGGTGGTACTCTGGGAGTGTCGCGGATGCTGCGAGGGCGGAGCCTTGAGAACTGCATCGAGACTGCCCAGTTACGTCGATAAATAGAGAGTCTTCCTTTCCACGGTTCTCGCTCCAAGATTTTCACGGCACCCACAATCTCCGCTCTCCAAGCCAAGATAAATTCTAGGCGTGTCCATGAAATAGTTGAACGCAGGAGGAAATAAAAGGGAATGTTTATACGAACAGCATAGTATAATTGAATGGGGAAAGTCACTGGACAGCGTGTAGAAAAGTGCTGTTCGACGAGAAGGACCTACCGAATATGTGGCAGTAATTTAATTACAGTCAGGAAGATGGTTAACCGAGAAGATGTACCGATTGGAGGACACACTGGCGGTCGTCGAACGTGTACAAGATAATCGAATTATCGTCGCTTTGAGGAGCAGCGTCCGTGGATGATCTGATCACGTACCTGATGAACAGATCGCCAGCGATGCGAGCTGCTTTCGAAGGGAAGGACCGTTTCACTCTCTGGTTCACCCGCTCTCCCCGTCTCTCTTTCTCTGCCTGCTCGTGGACCCCTTCACAGTTACGTTCCAGCGAACCGTTTCCACTGTGCTCCGTTGGCTTTTCGACGATAGTAACTTCTACCTAGCAATTAAAGCCACGCCAAGCACGAAAAGGTAGCCGCGATATTGGTGAATAACCGACGTTAATGTTGCAGCACAATTACGAGCGGGCGCGATAAGGTTGCATTTAAATTGCTAATTAAATACCGTGCCGTTCGAACGGTGTTATTCATCGCGATGTTTAGTAACTTGTTTCTATTGTGCGCAAACGGGACAACCGCGCTAGCGAGCTGCTAGCAACGCATCAACTGAGCAGTGAGGGAAAAGAGGGGAAAGCGAAAGAGGGACGCGCGTCCATGAAAATTGCGGAACAAAGTGGAAATTGACTGACCACATAGGGTCGGTGAAGGTTTTCGAGGCCGTCGGTGGTATCCAGGTTGGCTTCCGCAGGAATTTCTGCGGTCGAATTCCAGTATACCCGACTCGAAAATACTTCTGTTATTATAGAGAATGTGCGCTAGCGTTTCGAGTCTCAAAGGAAACGGTGTCTGATCCCACTGGCCGGCAGTGAATTTTTGGGCGCTTAAGAAGCTGACCCCCTCCACCCGTAAACCGAACCATCATCCCGGATCATCGCGTTTCCATACCACGGATACTTAACGATTAATCTCTCGCGTTCACCACCCCTGTCGCGGAATATTTTCCATTGGCACGTTAACGGTGACTTTAATCAACCTGTAATAACAATAAAACACATTAATGCCTGGCATTAATTTCGCCGGGGAAAGCATTCGATCGTTGCCACGATTATTATGTGGCAAACTTTGCGCGCATTCGGATTTAATAGTTTGCATAATTAACTGGCTAGTTAGTTATTCCATTAATCACCGCACTCGTAGAAGCGCACGCTTACGAATAACAATTGTGCCATTATTTATATCGCGGTCGATGTATCGATAGCAAGGGAGGCACGCAATGGATTCAACGCGATTAATTAACTCGCTCCGGCGTTGCTCTGGCAACCGTAATTCACTAGTCTCGAAATAATAACAAGAAAAAACGATTATTTGCAACCGTGACCTGCAACGGTACTTCATCTTGTTTCAAATGCCACGCTCTGAAAAAGGACGTAGTCCACCCGAGGGCTGCTGTCCAGAACGCGGGAGTTTCTAATACTTCGGCGTTTAATAATTAACGTATCAAAGGCTCGGTATTAATATTTACTTCGGAGTCTGAACCGCATAGAAGATATTAACGTCTCTGTAATATTGTGTCCAGGCTAAGGGGAGAGGACATATTGAAACCGCACAAACTTTGCTCATAGCATCCACGGGTACTCGTAAATATATACCGGGTGGGTTGAGATCGAACGCCCCTAGTGGACGTTAAAGTGATTCCAGTGGAGGATAGACTCCAAGCCTTAGGTCTAACTGAAACTGTGCTTGTTCTTCCAGTTTGTCGTTTGCAATGTTGCGCACAGAAACCACACCGTCGGAATTTGTACAAAATTCTAGAGTTTAATAACCTAATAAATTGCAACTTCTGTATGAAGCTTCGGGCGGAGTTATTTGCACCATTTCTCCGACGCGATCGTTATATTTCTTGCCGCAGGAAGAGTATTATTCTTTCGAGTTTCAATAGCCGTGATTAGCTAATACAATGAAAGGAAAGAGAGGGGAGCACGAGGCGTAGATTAAATAAACGTTAAACCCTGGAAATTTCGGTGGGACGGGATCGTAGGGGAGGATTATACCTACATACGTCTTCGGGCGAAAACAATTAATGTTTATCGGGAAGCTCGCGCAGCCGTTGCCCGACAAGCTGGTGGTTGTTTCAGAGCCGGTGGCGCTTAAACGCGCAATAAGTGTGGGGAGAGGGTCAAACTAATTCGATTCTAAACTCTGACCGCACCGCGAGAAAGAGACGGGAGCGTGGGCAGGAGGAAATCCACCCCCGCGCTGAATGGACACAGATGGCACTAACCGCGCCGTTAAATTCTGAACCTGTAACTCTAATTGCTCATAGACAGGCCGCCGTCCTAGTGCCAGATGCCGGTGAAACTTGTTAAAAGCACGCAAACGCGATTACTCATTCCCGATCTGGTTACCCCGGTGATTTACCGCGTAAGCTGATCGAGTGTGGATCGAGGTCGCGCGAAAATTAATTGGCCCCCGTGCAATATAATAATCGTTGTTCGTATTAATTGCCGGGCGTTATTGTTCCCCGTGCTCGCGCCGAATCGTAATAATCAATCAAGATTTTGTTCCGTTGGCGCAGGTAACGAGGCAGACGTCCAATGAGTAATAAAATGATGATGGATGTGAGCAAAAGCGAGCCGAGCAAGAACGTGGCCGCGCAACAGGAATGCGCTGGCTGCGGCAAAGTCATCACGGAAAGGTAAGCTGCTCTGATTGATCGCGTAAATACTTGCAGCCTTTTCGCGAGGCTAGATGAATCAAGCCAATCGAGACGAATACGTTCTTCTGTCGAAAGGTACCTGCTGAGGGCGTTGGATACCTTCTGGCACGAGGACTGCTTGAAATGCAGCTGCTGCGACTGCAGACTCATCGAAGTCGGCTCGTCGCTGTTCATAAGGGCCAATCACATACTGTGCAAGAGGGACTATGTGAGGTAAGTTGATCCGTTTCTGTTTCTCTCTTTATCAGAAACGACATACGTACAATCGCGGTATCTATTTATCGAGGGTGATATTGTGGCTCCATTCTCCGCCAAGTATCTCGTCGCACAGGGGTCCGAATGCGTAAAAAGGCGAACAAAGTAAATTCATATCACTGTTATTTATACGTTATTCATTATAAATCGAACGGTTTTAGTGTTTTCTTGAGCCGTAGAATCTGATTCTGGTATTATTTTTTTTCTAGGATAACGAACTACCTTTATAAACGACATTTATACTCTCGGTCCAATTTCCATTGTGTAAAATTTACAAGGTCATCGCTATTTGACTTTTTACACTTGTTTTTTTTAACATATCTGCAGTATAAATGTTTCTTCGGTTGCATAGCAAAATGCAGAAGAAAAATTTAATGCTGCAAAAAACGTAAGTGAGATCAAAGAATTGTTACGCAATGAATCATTTTATTCAGTAAATGAGGGATGTAAAAAAGAATTTCAGAATTTATTTCTTATAGGTGAAAGGACACTCTATAACGCTACATAGTTATATTTAAGTTACCTCTTAACCGTAGAAAAATATAGTGATGCAAAGCACCTACGCCAATTTCATAAAAAATGTGATCGTTCCGAAACAGACATTTTTCCCCAACTTCAAACCTTTTCCAAACAATTTCCGGTGACTTATGGCAACTCTTACCCATGCTTGTCAGTCTATAGGTGTAAGAACCTATGGCTAAAACGTCCTAGGATTTCCAGAGGTTGAAATCTCCAATTTTGGTCACCTTTTCACGCGTCCGGATGGCTTTACGTCGTAATACTTATATATTCTCGTGCAGGAAGCCAGCGAAAGGCAAGGGGGAAATGAGAAGAGATGTCTCGCTCGCGTATAGACGGCTCCGACGAGCCGAACGGAAGTAACAAATCGAATTTTACAGATGAGTTTCCCTTATTGAATACATCCACGTCCCATATAAACAAGAACGAACCAATAAACCGTGTTGAGATTACAAAGTCCCGAGGGAACACGCGCAGGTGGCGCGTCTGCGAGGAGTGCCCGCTATCGAATCACCGTGGCCTTTATTAATGGCCTAATATTTGAAGATGGCATATTCGTGGTGGTCGTGGGCTTGTTGGTCCCCGTTCCACCGCCAACTGAAAGTCCTACTCTCTATAATGTCATCGACACGAGGGACACGCGGATCTCTTCGCCACACGGAATGACGTAATGTCGCGTGCCCTGTGGGGAACGAGAGCCAATATCGTTGGAAACCATTACGCATCCAGCACTTGCCATAATAAAGTTATTGATCTATCCTTCTTTCCTCTCGATTGCACAGGATCTACGGAAACACCGGCCACTGCGCGGCTTGCAACAAGACTATACCAGCCGTCGAGCTGGTGATGAGGGCGAGGACGAACGTCTATCACTTGGAATGCTTCGCTTGCCAACAGTGTAATTACAGGTAAGGAGTAATCAGGATGTATATCCACCATCCATTGCGCAACGAACATTGCAAGTAACTTAAGTGGCAGACTGCAGAAGCCTTTATTCGCGGGAAAAGTTTCACCATCGGCGCCGCCGTCAGGATACCGGGTGTAGTTTCAGACGTAGCGGCGGTGGTATTTTATTGAATATAATGAGAGGCGGTGATTAAACATTCACACTCGAGGGTGGCGGGAAAGTCGACGGTTTCTGCGAAGTATTCGTCGTGGCAGCTCATCCGTATAACAATTTAATTCGCGCCAACCCCGTCCCTACGGCTGAGGGAGGGGCCCGGCTAAACTTCCGCAGCACTTCGCAACACTTCGCTTACTTATTCACAACAACCAAGTTAAGCTGAAACTCGTTCGAGTCTGTGTTTAAGTCGGAACACCTCGCTGAATCCGTCGGATGAGGATAATCGACGCCAAGAATCGGGAAGCCGCGAGTAAGCGCCATGCTTTCGTGACGGGGCCGGTAATGAAGTTAAATTAATTACAACTCTACACCTTTGTTTCTCCTTCCGCCATTTGGCTTCACGCAAGAAACGTCCGTCGAATATCGGTGCAGAAAAAAGAAATTCCCCGCGACGCTACTCGTTCATTACGTAAGTTTTCCCTATTTTTTTACGGGCCAAAGGGAGAGCAGCTGACGCGTGTACATCCCAGGTAGACTGAAATTCCTGAAAAATGGATCCATTATGCGGGGGTAACGAAGAAGCTTTCTGAAATTCCCTTCCGTGACAGGCGTAATTGACGTGAGAGCGCCACGGAGGGGTGTTGAGACACCCGGCAGGAGAGGAGATCCGAGTGGAAAGTCAGAGAGTTGCGAACTATGCGAGCGACGTGTAGGTGCCTGGAGGTGTACGTCAGATGCAAATCATGCCCACTAATTTCACGGGGAACTAACGAATCCCGGGTGGGCAGGGGGCAAATGCCCGCCGTGAGAGACGTTTCCGCGTAGCTCTGCCCCCGATAATCCGAAATTAGCGGATTAATTAATTTTCCTGCCGGAATTATTCCGGGCGTATTGAGCAGCGAACGATACGCGGCAATTAACGAGCACACATCGATCGTGCAACGGCTTCGAAAGTAATTGGGAGGAGGGCTCGTTCTTGCCTGGCCAGGGCCGAATTCGAGGGTGGTTGACGCGGCATTTCGCGCCAGCTAATGTCAGGCTGCGGCATTTCGTCTGACCTTTCTTGCTTCGAGTGCTTCCGCCTCGAATTAACAGGCAACCATTCCGGCTCTCGATATCAGTATACCGTGCATCGTCTGGATACAAAGGACGGGGGTACACGTAAATAGAAATCCCGCCCGATCATCGCCAGATTAGCCGGCCCCTCCACTCGGAACCGAGTTACACGTTCTTGCTGAATTTAAAATGTAATCCGCTATTAAAAATAGAACCTCTCTGTTTTTTTACCGTGTAAGCGGCTCGGCTATCGCAACGCGACAGTGAATAAAGGTACGAGAGGTAGGAGGAAAAAGAAAGAAGGAAGGAAAGGCAGGCATGGAGGCACGGGTAAAGGTTACTAGGCTCGGCATGCTCCTGGCCGCCACGTGACTATCGAGCGAAGCCGATTACTGCTTAAAGATACGTCGAAAGTATACTTTCTTTCGTGGTCGAAGGTAACGTGCAACCCTTAAGGCGAACCATTGGTTAGGGGTCGAAGCGGTTGACCGTAGGTAAAACGGAAACGGATGTGGCCGTTGGGTCACGCGATCTCCACGGGCCGAGCATAAAACACCTGAGTTGTTTAATCATACGCTCCTAAGCCGAGTCGTACATCGTAAACTCGTAAGGGTAGGCCTCCATCTCTCTCCTCCTCTCCCGTCCTCTCTCGATCGCCCCTCTCCCTCTAACGTGCTCTCTACCATCGAGATGTATAGCCCGATAAAAGAACTCCGTTTATCCATTAACAGGTACGTCCGTCGAGCTTGCGGTGCCAATAAAAGTCACCGATATAATTACCGAGAATCCCGCGTTTTCCAGAAACGGCCGGCTCCTACCCTCCGACGAGTTGCACGTGACAAGCAAGCTGCAGATTCCTCTTATCTTTGTGTTTCGGGTGACCTTTCTTTAATAGAGTCTACACCCTTCTTGGGTAGCGATCGGAAACTTTCGAAAGACGCCTGTGATAAATGGATGAGTGGTAATTAAAGTTGCTTGAACATTGTCGAGGGACTCGGTACAAGACGTTAGACGCCTAAGCTTCTTCAATTCACGATCAAGCGCCGACGAAACTTCAAGCCCGTCTTTTGTCTACGAAAGCACGGCAGACATTGTTGAATGGCTCCACGGCTCCTCCCTCGCAGCAGTATAGTTCATTGTTCGTGCTTATATTGTATTTAGGCATTACGAGTCGGACCGGTTTAATTGTTATTGTTTCGCGGCGCTTATCGAACTGGCTGCCCTGCTGCATTCCCACGCGAGTCATCGCCGGGGCTTGTAATTACTCGAAAATCATTAAACTCCCTCGTCCGTGTATGCAACGGCGCGACCATTAATAGAAACGTTTCTGTGCGCGATTTCGCGATCCACCGAATCGCCCGTCCGGCGAAAAAATACGGGGAAACCACCATGTCCACTCTACGATCATTCCTCGTGATTAATGGGCGAACACGCTGGCGCGCGTGTAAGCTCGAAGACGGGCGAGCATTTTGGTGTTCGACGCGATACCGGCGCAAAGTCGCACAATGCAAAGTCAACTTTGCGTTACGAATTCACGCTCTTCGGGGAGGGTAGCGAAGAGAGGCGTAGGTAGGTGTGGGGCAGGATGGTCGTGCAAGGGGTGGAAAGAGGCGAGCTGCGTTAGAAGGGAGCGGCCATTTTGTTTCCGGTGTCCCGGGAGCACTTCCGGTCACCGTCACGCAGTTCTGCGTCGCGAAGTGCCCCCGAGCTCCTGAGATCTCCTTCCACGATTATATTCAAATTAAATGCGGGAGTCTGACCGGTAATATACTGCCGCCAATTTAGCTACAACCCCCCGGAGGGTGGTTCGCCTTACCTCGTTCGCCAGCCACCCAGGGCTCGAGCGACCTGGAAGAATCCTGCGAGTCGCTCTCTATCTCCGCGCGTTCATTACTCCTGCCGAAACGATTATTGGTGACAACGCTCGGCGACGGTGAATTTCTCGCCAGCGTTTCGACCTGCTGCTACCGAAAACGTTCGTTCTACCGGCAACTTTTCCAATACCTACATCCCGCGAAGGATCCAGGATGGATCGACACGGTAACCGTACACCGAAAACATTGATCAGAGGCGAGTTTTTGACAACGGGGAAAAACAACACCGGACGGAGTTCTGTGATCGCCAATAAATGCACATCACAGACAAGGAATTCGCTTCCGGCTTTCGATGCAAAGCTTGCCGCGTATCGCGTTCAAGCGCCGCTGCATCCGAACAGTGGGGTTTCAGTTGCACCATTTTCAATGGTGATAATCCGACGTGCCGAGGGCCACGTTGCACGAGCCGAACCAGCTTTGTCACCGGATAACCTAGACTCGCATTGCCGGCTCCGGTAGCGGCACCGATAGACACCCTGCCGCCCCCTTTTCACCCCAACGCCAACACCCACCCCCTCTTTCAGCCAGCCGTTCCATCCCCCTTCGTCGAAACTGCCTTCGAAAACTGTGTAGCCGAACGCAGCCGAACGCACACGCACCTCCGCGCCTGCCACGATACGCAAACCCGTAGTAATAGACGTTCCGGCTCGATTATAAATGAAACACGTGACATGGAGGATCGAATTACTTGAACGATCGACAGATTCTCTGGTGCAACGATGGACTAGTCTGCAGGATATCCAGAGTTGCACGGTGCAGCACGTAACGAGCTCGCATTCATTGTAAACCCGCGATGCCAGGCGACCGCGGCTCGCGTGCTCGATAAGGATGAATAAAAATAAAATTGTAAGAAGCTTCGGAGTACCTAATGCTTGGTTTCAGTTCTGTAACTGAAGGTCGATTTTTCATTCGTAATTTCGTCCGTCCTAGAATCGTCATTTGAAGAGGAAGTCTAACGCTTCCGTGTCACCAGTTAAATAAACGACGGTTGATAGCCAAGACCGCGATGTGGAGGATCGACCATTTCACGGTTACACGTGTATCCTTGTGTTACATCGATACGGCACAGTGGCGGGTATGCATGGTAATCCGAGCCAAAAACTCTGCGAGTTTAATTGAACGCGATAACCGATACAAATTGAACATTGTGGTCGTATGGCAACAGGTTCGGTGAAGGGCGCGTAGCTGAACCGAAGATACCAAATAAAACGTCACGATTATCATGGCCGGGGCGAAGGAAAAAGCACACAGGTGCGTGGACGCGCCCGCGCAATTGGAACGAAATGAAAACTGGGATATCAATTTCTTTATTTACCGAGCCGGGGAGCAACGAAGAAATTGCTTTCGTTGAATCAATAGCGATTTCCGAATTGAAAAAAATAGCAAGCGCTGCCCTGAGAAATTCCAATATTAACAGTTTTGCCGCGAAAAAAAGAGGGTCGAAGTCTTTCCGAATGTTCAGCAAACTCTATGTTTTTCGCGCTCCAACGATTTTTACAACAACGGTGGACCGCCGGGTCGTGATTGAAATCTGGATAGCCAAGAATCTTTTACCGTTAATCGATCCCGCGGACCGTGAACGTGGCACATTTCACACAGCCGGCACGGATTGTACGCCGGCGGTGCTTTTGGCACTGACAATACCGCAATGCACAGGTTGGCCTAATAAAACTATGATCGCCGGATAAAACAGTGCAGTGCATGCTGGTAATTAGCGGTATACATAAATCATTGGCAACGTAGCACGTAAATGCGTACGCACACGCCAGCGTGTACACGCGCCCACACCGTCACCCATTACGAACTCCCCTGCACCCTACGCCCCCGATGCCTATACAAACGAGAGCTACGTATGTGTATGTACAATGGAGCTGCGTAACGCAGCCGGTTGTGCCCGCGTGTACGTGAACGTGGATCCTTGCTCTTGTTGCTCTAACGTCAATTTCGATTGAAAAATGAGTGACGTGTTTTCGCGCATTGACGGGAGAAAATTGGGGTTCCGAGTAAAAACCGTGTTTATCGGAAAGACCCTGGAGGGTGTTTCTAGATCAAACGCCGTGCTATTTTTTACACCTCTCCAATCGGAACATTTTATTCTTGGGGAACTTTTAATTCGAGATTCAAGCAGGAAGAATAGTCCAGGGGAATATTTAGATTGTAGTACAACTCAGCTGTCTAGAAAGGTGGATGAACGCAGCAAGGGACAAAAAGACCAGCAAAACGAATCGGCTATCAGAAGCAAGAGGCTGGACAGCTCTTAACGTCATAATTAATTCGCAGTCGTTGCCGCCGTTCGTTGATAGCGCTACCGGTGCCTAGCTTTAAGCCTCGGATTTTTGAAGCGCTCTCATGCAAAGTGATGGCTTAATCTCCGGTTTAGGGGCCTTGTTAGAAAATGGACGTACCTAAGCCTCGCGCGGCTTAAACCGGGCATTAAACTCTTCTCGTATACGGCGTACACATACCCCATATCACTCTGACACGTCGCGATTAGTTCACCCCGGCTAATGTCAGCGTACCGCCACAACGATACACCGCGTTTTCGTACCTCCTTTAATATTTCATCGCGTGCATCTTCGCGCGGCCGTGATTCCTCCATGATTTTCCCCGAAAGAACGAACTGGCTGATGTACGTGACGCCTAACGCCAAGGTGCACTTACTAAGGGGCTTGGCTGGCTCTTTTTACGTATATACTCCTAACGATGTAGAGTGGACTTCCCTGCCACACTATCACGTATGTAGATCGCGACATTTCGAAACCACCATCGTGCGCGAGAGCAAAGTTTGCATCGCTCTGGTAAAAAGGAGAATGCCTGGAAATTGCATTCGCGGCAGCTGTCAATGAGATTATCGATGGGTATTAGCGGGTCACAGCAGACTTGGCCGCGAGCAAAAGTAGCGAACGAGCGCCGGAGAGTGGGCGCCGCGTGCGGGCTGTATAAAGCGCGCACGACAGAATAATTAACGAAACATCAAATTCCGTTAAACGCGGGAAATTAATCGAGCAAACACGAAATTAGCTGAAGCGGACAGGGGATGCGCGCTGGTGTGCGCGGATGCCGTCACGTACGGCACAGAGATGTACGCGAGCACCCGCGTTACGCGGCCGCCGATAAAACGATACCGAAATTGCCGCACCGCGGCGAATGTCGTTATAGAAATTAATGCGATTTCCCTTGGGCTATCTACCCCCGCCGCGCTTAGATTTACTATAACCATAATCGAAATATAATCGAGTGTATCCGTGGCAGGGCTCGCGACTCTTCCGCGCGTCGTTGCGCCGCTTCCCGTTCCCCTGTCGCGAGAAATTCCTTTCTACGGATCGCGCTGTAAACCTCCCGTCGCACAATGGTATAGGCCAGACGCCCGTCGGTGTCGTGTTTTACAAACATCATTTGTTTGCATGCTGCAACGCGCGTTTATAAACAACAGGCAGCGTGCCGCGAAATGTAATTTTTTTCTCCCCCGTGCATGACTTGGCATGAGCCGAGCCAATTATTAAAAACTGCGCGGCGGGCTGACGGCCGTGCTGTTACGCGTCTGGACGACGTTACCGGAAACGAAAGCCCGCGGAACGCGTCACGCGGCTGTAACACGCTCCGTGTCCCCGTGAAATCGCGCGTTTTCGACGAAATTTTAAGAGAATTATCGAAACATTCAATAGCAATATTTAATTCTTAAAGATCTTTTTATTGCCTCTCAAAGAGGAGATATCAAAATCGAATGAAAAAATAAATGGATCTCCTAATTCTAGAGGTTAACAGCCGCAGTAGTACACGCCAATGATTCCGACGACAAGGGAAGCGTGAAAGTTGTATACAGACTCGGAACAGGGCTGCCGATAGCACTAAACACGAGTATCCTATTAGCTAATAAATTGAGGGCGTAACGGAAATCTGGCCCCGCGTAATCGCAGAAACACGGCGCTGGGGCAAAAGGAAACTTTAATTGCAAATTAGCTCGGGGGAACTATGCGACGAATGCTTTAATAGCCGGTTGAGCGATAATATCGCGCGGATTTACGTTTGCCCGCTAAGCGAATTCTTGGAAAACGGTGCGAGCGCGGGGGATTCGCGGTGGTGGAATCGAAGGGGGTGGGTGGGGGGGGGGCGATAAATAATGAGAAGGCGAGAGATCGGCCGCGTACGCGCGTGACCGTCGATAAAATAATAATTACCGGCGACAATGCGCCCGGTACAAATTGCCCGTTAATTTTTGCCGATAAACATTCGTAAGCCCCCACGTAGAAGCGAAAACCGTATGCACGCGACGCGTAAATAATGGCGAAAATACGATCACGAAAAGCGCGTGTTCCTCGACGCGCGAGTGTGCGCCGAACGAGTATCCGTGCATGTGGGCGGTGATGCGTGCAGCGGTGGAGGTTAACCTCGGTGTAAATATCACTAGACAATAATTTCGGATGGTTATTAGCGATAATAAAATCCCAATTTATCGACCGATCCCACCTACCCCTCTATCAGCCTGCCCACCGACCGCCACGATTTATAATCTGCGCATCCCAGTGCTTCGTCACGATCACGCGTAACAGCGAAACGTATGCAGCAACGTTACTGCTGGATGGAAAAAATTCTTTTCGGAACGACAGGGCGAAGGGAATGCCTCTTCCATGGTTACTCATTAAACGGTAAACATCTGGAGCGAAACAATGTGTCGCGGTAAAGTGTCTGCCTGGGGCAGGTCGCGACGGAACTTAAGGCGCAATCTGAAGCCCGTGCCCGCGTGACACATTGGTTTCTGAGTTACAGAGCGTCTGCGGCAGACAACCCGTATCTACTACATATCTAGTGGGCTGCAGCCGAGTCAGACGACTCTGGTATAATATCACTTGTCACGTCCAACGTCAGTTCGGGAACCTAGACTATTCGGTTGCTATACGGTTGCAATAACAACGCCTATAGAGCGTATAACTCGCGCCGTTCCCGACAGCCTGCCGTCCATTCGGCTCGTTTGTGACAGTCGTAAAGGATACGATATTCATGGTATGTCGATATCGGTTATCTCCACGCCGTGGTGTCCATTAAACCTTGTTAAAGATTCCACCTACTGCAATGATAATATATTCGCTGATTAATTAACCTTCCCGCGAGTTATTTTCACAGCGGGCTGACGTATTTGTGTCGGATCGATAAGAAAGCCTGCTTCTTTATGGACTTGTCGCGAAGGAGCAAGAGCACGATAATAGATTGGTGTCCGTCGAGGGAACTTTGAGAAGTTCCCTGTGGGAGCAGCTTGCAACGTGCCGGCAACGTAAAGCTCGTGGGTTCACGGTCCCGTCCAGTGCATCAATTTCAACTTTACTCGGCATCTCCCCGTTTTTAGAAGACGCATTTTCTTCCACTTAACTTTCCCGGCGATAAGGGCAAGCTCGACGTCGTCGCCGCCGACGACGACGAGGTTCAGACGGGATGGGGGAGGACCAGGGGTTGCTTGAACGCATGTAAAGTAAAGTTGTTCTTTAGTTCGTTAGGTCGGACTACCGACAGTCAGGGGAGGCTTTCCGCTTTACTTATGAGGCTCGAAGGTGAAAAGATAACCCACGAGCATTATTCACTGCGAGAGAGGAGCTGGCGTGGACGCTCGTGGCGACTTTAAAGACTCGACGATCCCGACCCGCTGACGTTATACAATCTCTACCATCCCGCCAGGGTGTCTGTTATTTATACCGGCCACAGGTAGCCACGAATCTCCGCGGGACAGAAAGAAATTACTCGCGAAGATGATATCGAAGGGCATACGGCGAAATTCAGATACTCGCTGCGTGGCGAAACGTTGATCGCTCGGTATTGTCATTATGATCTCGTTAAGGACAAAGTTTCTGCACACCTCATCACGAGGGTAAAAGAGGATGCCCAAGGGCCAGTCTATGGATGGCCTTCTCTTCGAGGGTACAGGATGGATTCGAACTCCCAAGGGTGAAATGGCTCATTCCGACGCACTTATCCGGCGCAAGCCGTAGATAACCATAGATTAATGGGGCTCGGAGACTCAGAAGCCAACGGGAAGAGAGGCGCGGAGAGAGGAGGGGCAGGAAGGCAGGTTGGAATGAAAGGGCAAGGGCAAAAGCGAGTAAAGACATGTGTCACGGGACGAGGAAAGAAGAAAAGCGATCTATAAGAGAGGGCGTTATACCTTACTCGGCGCCCTCGCTGATTTATTGTTTATTGAGAAATATAGCCGTTACCTCGCTCCTAAGAATTAACCCCCTTCTCCCTTTCATTTCTAGCGTTCGACAGAGTCGTCTATAATAGAGAAGGAATAAGGCCGACAGAAGCAGAAGCCGCGCGATTATTTTCGTTGCTCAACAGGGATGAAGTTTTCATCAATTATTGAATAATACTATATTAATGCCCGACCGTAGACAGTCTTCGAAACTCCTCCAGCTTTGCGCCAAGTTGATGGACTTTGCTTAATGCAAAGCCGACCCACAGAAAGGATTAGGCTAGCTAAGCCCGCTACCAGAACTCAGTCCCTCTCTCTCTCTCTCTCTCTCTCTCACTCTCTCTCCCGCTAGTTCTCCCTGCTTCTCCCCTCTAGAATATTCAGGATACTCAGTTATCAAGTGCTACCGGTCAGAAGGAGGACCGTTAGAAGTCAAACAAGCTGCTCTAAGCGAGATAACGACGTTAGCCGGACCTATAAGTTGCAGGATGAGGAACCCAACCCTACTTTCTTTTCCTGAACACGCCGAGCAACTCTGTCAGCGAAATTATCATCCCCGTTGCTCTCCTCCGGTCTCGATACGAATTACATTGGCCCTACGTTTCGCCACGCGATGATAAAGCGTGGTTTCCCGTACATTAACCAAGCCAAGAAGTTCGCAGTAGCAAGTCCTGCGGCCAAGTTCGTACAAGATTTGGTAATTAAACCGTGGCCCGTGCAAGTTTGAATTATCCGTGTTCACAGTCCCGCGTCGGAGAACTCTTCGGGGACCAATTTGTTGATTAAGCCTTCCACGTATCCCACCCTCGAATTTCGAAAGGACCCGAACCGAGCGGCGCACCCCTTTCAAACTGCTCGAAGTGTATTGAAAAAATTGGACAGCTTCGCGCGGCTTGTTTCGTGGGAGTTTAATCCACGAAGCGTTTCAGAGAAGATCGATCAAGCTTAGGAGACTGAACGTCGCGCGTAAGTCATCTAATGAGTTTCGCCCGGTTTAAATCGGCTCTATGGATCTCTTTAATTGTGAGCTTAATTTCAAGGTTTACATTCATAACCCTTCCACGGAGAGGGGTCGTATTATTCCGCCGTGGGGTGCAATTTATTAAATCCGTTCCGGGATACGCTCGATCCGTCTACCGACTACAATACGCGTGAGGCCTTCGCTTACGTGAGCTCGCGAGAAAGAAGGGATTAATGAAATCGGGATATGGTATGACAACAAAGCGACCGAGCGTTTGGCGTCGCGCAACGGTTTCCATCATCGTGTTTCGATCATGGCCGCGGGCGGGTCGGATAAATGACTCGCCGGAACCGCTTTAAAATTGATTTCAACGACAGGATTAACATGGAAACAATCCACAGTTTCCGGTAGAATTACGCCAACGATTTTGGATATTTTCCAGCCAAATTACAGGAACGTCAACACCGTCACTGGCATCCCTGTCATCCACAGCGCTCGGCCATGCATCGAAGGCAGCGCACTCTCTTTCGTGCGTAAAATTGAATCACCGTTTTTTAAACATCCCGCACATTTGTACAGCACGCTCTATTCGACCGTGTTCGCCCGCATTCTGTGTAAAACGCGAAACGATCACGCGTCACTGGAGGCTGACGCGAAATTTTCAATCATCCACGGGTCCGGTCGGCATTCATGCGAAACCTGAGAAAACTACTTCGATTTGCGCTCTCCCTCGCGCTGGAAAATTGTTGAAGAAAACGAGATGGACTGTCCGCGCTTCAAATATTTTTATGCCTCGATAGTTCGCGGTATATCAGCCGGAGGCTGGCCAGAAAATGACGACGAGTAACGTGGCAAACGGGGCCTAGACAATGCCCGCCGGTTACAGTTACGGTTACGGCTACAGCCGTTCGATAACTTCGATATTCGATACGCGGCGCATGGAAGATTTCGGCGGATAGAAGTTTCGACCGGTTACGCCGCCACGGGCTACTTAACGATGGAGACTTAAACAGCATCGTAATTCACGATCAGCCATGGCTCCCTCTTCACGGTTCGGCAGCTCGTAGACCGAGCCGACTTAACGGACCTAGGTCCTCCACTTCCGGTATAGCCTCTCGAATACGCTCCCCCTACATCGGCTCATTCAAATTAGCCGGAGTTTATCTGGAATTATGGAGTACGGCAAACGTACTTCTCGACGATGCTCATCGATGGCCACGAGTGCGTGCTTATGACCGGATCGATCCACTATGGGTCGATACCGTAATTGGCAGGTTTCCTCATTACGCTCACTAATTAAATTCTCGCCCTGCCCAAAGTTGTTTTGTCAATTTCCCAGTGGCTCGGGCTACCACGTCGGACTTGAGTTCGTGCGTCGATTAAAAAAGGAATCGATCTCTGCGGGCAGGCAGACGGGTGCATGTGGACGCGCGCGCGTTATAGTTCGTGGCCGTTAACTGGCAATTATGCAGAACGGGAGCTTAGCCTTTCGAAATGGGCATCGATCGTGCCCACCATCCATACGGTTATGCCCGCCTATCCAGTCAATGCGCTTCCGGGAAACTCAGATAATCGCGCGTCGAAACGGCCCCGTGATTTCCGTTTAGACACGTCGCAGCGTTTCCTTGTAACACTTGGACGTTAATTTCCGCATTAAGAAATTGCGATCGGTAACGTTGAAACGGTGAATACTTATTCGATGAATTTCATGGTCTACCGTTGCCACGGACAAGTAGGAGGATTAATCCACAGAAAGGAGAAAATCGAGAATGAGAAAGTTTATGACAGACATAGCGAAGGAAGACGATGAGACGCGGGCGGTTCGAGATTGACGGGCTCGCTTGGAACTCGAGCGTCAATTTCAAGAAATGAGGGCCCGCCAGGCTTCTCTCGCAGTCAGTGATGTCGCGAGTGATCCTGGAGAACTGATAAGTACCTGCTTCGGGCGAACGGCAGATTTATTGCCAAGCTTGTCGGTTAACCTCACGCTGCCACCGTTCCACCCCCGTTCTATCTTTGCTTCGACCTCCCTGTCCTCCCCCTGCTCGTTTTCTTAGCGTGGTTCTTGTCCCCGTCTTGTTCCGCGACCGAGAACGATTCGTAGCACCCCCCTCCTCCCTGACGAAACTCGGCTTCCGTTTTATTGGCGGAAATAATCTTTGATGTGATTGCGCTTTGCCTCGGAACTTTTTCTCTCCAGCCACGGGGGCGGTCGACCGCCGATCGATTCGCGATACGAAGAGCCGATTGAACATGAACAGCACGGGCCACTCTTCGTCTGAATATTTACGATAACGCGCTCCGTTCTTTTTTCTCCCATGCCGGGGCTCGTTACATATTAATGCAAACAGTGTATTAGCATAACGCCAAAGTATATGCCGGCGAGAAGAAAGAAGGAACAGCACGAGGCGTTACGGGGGTTTCGAGGGAAAAGAAATTATGATCGTTCTCCACGACGGAACGAAGAGTAATGCGGCGCAATTGTTCGATAAGGCGGGATATTAAAGGACGCTGGGACAACGACGCGAAGCGGGAGCGTGTCACGCAGAAATATCGCGGTCTCATCCCGCCGCTTCAACCCCTTCGGCCGAAGGCAACAAAGCCGCGCTCCTGAAGGTATCAGCGACCCATCGCTGTCTTAATTTCCTTCGTAATCTGGGTTATTAATATGGCTTAGGGTCGCCGGCGCGTAATTTCACGCCGCATAGAAATTAATAGAAAGACGAATGCTCCCTCCGCGTGCTTCACGGCTGAATACCCAGACGGAATATCAAAACGAAGCCTGGCTACTCGAGAGCTTCCACTTTCGATTCGCGAAATGTACCCGGCTAGGTACTTATCCATCTCGATGCGATTTCCTCGCGGTGATACGCCGTGCGATGCTTCAACTATAAATTTTGAAACAGTACTACTCGCGTCTGTGCGTTTATATACTCTCGTTTTGACGTGGATGCGACGCCCGACACGATGCAGGGATCGGTGATACATTTCCACGTCACAGTTCGCCGTAGAATGACTCGCGATTCGAGACGCCCCCCATTGTGTATTATCGAGTGGCATTCCGACGTGCTTCTAGAGCGACATTTAGATAGCGACGTCAACCGTCTACCGGGGGTAAATCTGTCTTGGAAGCAAAGGCAACAAGCTTCCCCCGGCGCTTGCCGGCGACGAGCCCTCGCCACCGAAGCGAGCGAATTCACTTCTGATCGAATTAGCGCGTCACAGTTCCCTGATACCCCGACAGTCTGAATTAATTAACAGGAGAACGCGCTAGGTAAGCAGCCATTATCGAAATAAAGCGGCCCGATATGAGACACCGTGACGGCCGAGATAAACTCCGATGCCAGACAGCGCATAAATACGCCCCCGGCTGCATTAAATATTTCGTGTAAAAATCATATACCTATTCCTTCTCCGTCGATAGACTGGAAAATCGTTCCCCGCTTTGGTGAATATTTTCACAGAGTCCGGCGTGTCCTAAACGATTGGAATTTATCTGTAAACTGACGGAAAAGCGTGTTTGCCGTGAAGCTGCCTAGCTGCGTACAAGAGTAAACGCCTCGGCGCGAAGGAGCAACGTCTTGACTCCATTAACTTCACACTTAGCAGCACCTTAGAAACCCCGGTGCCGTTGGAAGATCTGATTAGGGGTTCGAGTCTCTGCTAAACGCGTTAGTCTCGACTGTAGAACGTCGAAGGGGGTGGGAGCACAGCTCCATCAGGTGCTAGAACGGTAGCTACGCGAGGGGCTGGGTTCCGGGGGTGGAGGCACGGTTGTCTCTCCATAGTTTGATGCAAATTGAGTAGGAGCACCACCAACTACCAAGAATATAGACGCCTTCTCTAGCTCTTCCCGCTCTCCTCCTCACGGCGGGGGCCTCGGCGATCGAGTACAAAATTTATTCTCCGCAACCCCCTTCGCTGCAATCCCCATCTCTGGTCTTGACTACCGGCAAAGTGTTGCCGTTTGGGGTTTCCCACCCTCCAGCCTCAAACTCGGCCGTGTTTGCCGACGAATCTCGGAGGCTTCCTCTCAACTTAGCAACGTTCAAAGTCGCGACGCGGAGAACGGTTAACGGTTTGCGAAACAACCCTTTCACCGCTGTCATTTCGTTCCTTGATTTCCCAGCGATGCATCGCTACCTACTAAAGGCAGAAGAATTCCAACCCTTTTCTAGGAGCATATCACGACACTTGAGTCCTCTACGGGGGTACCGGCGCGTACCATTCAGACCCATTCAACGCCACTAATGCCCGAAACGTTTAGCGCGTGCACCCGCGCCAATCTATATCGCGTATCTAGTGAGAAAATCACGACATCGTTATGCTATGATCTCGTTGCTTTCTTCCCACCCTCTGTCCTGCCCCTGCCCCCCTCTTGCTCACTCTAATGTTCCCTTTTTATGGCGCACGATTCGAGGCTGCCCCCGGGATCGATTTTACTTCGCGCCATGGCACTTATCGTACCCCGTTACGGTGGAGCATTGCTTTTTATAGCGGTCCATGCTAGATGTTCCGATCGCTCTCTGCTTCTCTCGCTATTCTCTTCCCCACCGTCGCGTCTCGCCGCCTCCCAGCCCGCCTGTCTGTTTCCCCGTCTTCTCTTCCTCTCGCCCTTCCGGAATCGTGGAATTAAAAGAATGGAAAATCGAAAGGCGATCACCATCCGCGATGTCAGTTACGAACGCGAGCAGATGCTATCTCAATTCATTTTTGATGACGGTAAATCATCCCCCCTCCCTTCCCTCGGCGCCCAACGATCGAACCACGCCGCCGTAATAACGCGCTGCACATGGGAAAACGGTTCCACCTTTCCCGACTGAACTCGAAACAAGAACCGTTCCCCGCGACACCATTTCCTCGACAGTTCGACAATGTAAAAAATGACTCGCAACGACGGTGAACACAAAAATGGACGCGTCGAGTTTGAAACGACGCAGGAATAAATACACCGCTCGCTTCGACGTCTCGTAACGTTATTTAGACAGTGGTAGCCGCCGAGTCGGCTGACGGTGCTCGTTTCGAATGCCGCGAATGTTCTGCATATTCGGCCCGGTGGGTGGTGACGGGCGGCGAGCGGAGGTGCTGGAAAAAATCACGTCTGCATTTACATAAGCGCCGGTATAAACCACTCGACAGAAATCCCGACATAAAACTCAAACAGGATCCGAGCACGGGACAGCACATCCGTTGAATACGCAATGTCCGTATGTACTGGATGTATGCTCTCCCACCCACACCCCCCTCAAGCGATGCTTTTATTATTCACAGGTGAGTTACGATACTAAGATACACCCTCCGCGTTTACACCTACCGCAGACTGACGGAGCTTTCGGCGCGAACTTCGTATCGAGCGACCAGCACTTTGTCGATAAAACTAACTCGGAAACGAGATCTGCTACGGCTCGCGGTACACTCTGTACAGCTGTGCGACAGGTCGCAGGATTAAACAATAAGAGAGGCGCCGCGACGCGTTCCATCCCCGCGAGACAAATCGCTGGAACAAGGCTCGTCGCATCGCGGTCGACACGAAGTATGTATAACACTCGGAGAGCGATGTTCGCGGCACCTGACAAGAATTTCAAAGCGTCGCGGTATCCTGACAAAACGATTTTCGAGTCCCCCGTGGATCCCGCTGGATCTATTGTGCCGCCGCTGGAAGCCAGCCACCCTTATGATCCTCGTTTCCAAGGCTCTTTAGCATTTTCAGCGTATCGTCCTTTATGCGGCCAGCAAAAGAGAGAAGGAACCGCCCCCTCTATTCTCCGAACGCGCGGTGTTGGAGAAAAAATTGACTTTTAAGCCGGCAATAAAAACGAAAAATGCGAAATCTTTGATTTTAGAGGCGGCAACCCCCTCCTCGCGCCAACCACGCGCCGGGCGACAGTTGGTCGATGCGTATAACCCTCGCGGCAACCTTATTTCTCTTATATCGCAAGCCAAGCACGTCCGTACTTCGCCACCATTTCGAAATCTGCCTGTGTATATAGCGGGCATATACCGCGTGGGATTACTAGAAAATCCCGCGGATATCATACGTGGAATTTTAAGATGCATCATCGCGATGCTTTGAATTGCCGGGGAGAAATGAACGGGCCAAGAGTACGTGCACGAGCGGAATTATATTTTTCTCGGGGCGTAATAGCTGAGGTGCGAACATGATTGCTAAAGATCTCGATTTCGAAGGAAAATTCAACCGGAGAAACGTAGGGAGAAAGGTTAGAGGGGGAAAGGAGCCCGGTGGTAATCCAGGTACGATGTAGCGTCTGCGAATCGAGTGGAAATTTACATTTAAAGGACCTCGAAGACACTCTCGGAAGCTACGGCACCGGTAGGGTTTCGCTGCTTGTTTTTATTTTCTCGCAATTTCCTCGACGGGGCAGAACGGGAAGTGGCCTTAAAAGGAATTAGCACGCTTTACTGCTCTGCCTATCTGCGACAACCCTTAGCCAGGATCTCTCCGAATCTTTGCAACTCCTGAGCCTCACCAGCCATACCAATCGCGGCCATACGGCAGCATTTTTCTTTTAACAATTTATCTTGTTCACAGATTCTGCATAGGCGACATATTCTATCTGTGCGAGAACAAAATCCTGTGCCAGCGCGACTACGAGGAAAGACTGATGTTTGCAAATATGGCTGTGAATCCGCCGTCAACGGCTACCTTGGCACAAATTAAGAGACAAGTGATGCATATTCAACCGCAGGTAATTAAATGACATTTTAAAAGCTCACGCTCGAGCACCGTATCAGATTGATCGCGCCGCGAGACGCGCGATCTTCTCCAGTACCATTCGACATGCTTTGACAACGATACCACTGCAAACGCGAATACAGATCACGTTCGTCAATGGCAAATACGTTTACTGGCCATGCAAGCGTATCGCCTTCCAGCGCGATGTCGGCTAGGACGCTTTGAATCTTCTGGAGATTACGATCATCGGATGTTACGGAAGGTTCAAAACTCCTCAAGACGTAACCCCTTAAGGTGGGTTAAAGTGGCAGGTCGCTCATCCTGACCCTCTCGACAACAAAGGACTCCCCCGAGGCTTCAGCTATGCTTTACCACCCCACCATCGTCTTACGAGTTAGGATATCGCGTGTCCTTATTAATTAAGCTCGCCCGTTAAGCAAGCCTCGTCGCATACCGTAACGATCCATCCTCTCGAGCGGGACAGGAACGTGCGAAAGAATGTACTTCTTGCAATAACGATTACCAACGTCTTAGGGGAATAGCTTGACTGAAATTCGGGTAGCCAGAGAAGAATTTGCCTGATCGTTGCTAGAAGTATCCCTATTTCACGAAGGAGAAATGGGAAAACGGAGAGGCGTTAAAACGTAGGTGTTCGCAACGTTGGTAAGAAGGATTCTTAGTGGCTACGCACAGAAGAGAGCCGTTTACAAGTCGGAATTATGAACTTGTCGCCCTAAGCCGTTTGGGTTTCTTGATTATCTTAAGGCAACAGCCCCGCTTCGAAACAATATCTTAAGCTCCCGCTGTACTGAGAACCTCGTCCTGTCTGACCCGAGGAGGATCCGATCTACTTAATCCGACGCCCGTCTTGCAAGGATGTTTACGTCCCGTTGCATGCTTAGGTCACGTACCATAATTTACCAAGCGAAATATTTACCGATCGGCTACGATCTGACGATCCCCCGGCCTTTATAAGAGCGTTCTGTATTGGCGAGTGAAAAGTCTGTGGGAATTATTCTAGTGGTATCAGCGCATTTTGTTCGCGCAACTGTTTCGCTTTCAGCGATCCCGTACGATTGCTTGAAACTGTCGTTAGGGAAGTTTCAAGACAAACTCTTAAGATTGGTCGAAGAGGCTAGATTGCCGGCGCACACGCTCGAATTGTACGCATGCACAGAATAACGAGGTCCCCGGGCTGATGATATCAGTCCAGGCAGCGTGTACTACTTATAATATGCAAATTCCCTCCCCGTAACCGTCCTGCCAGCCTACTGCGTGTAATTCAGGGGTTGCTAACCCTTGCGACTCTATTTCTACGCCACGTAAGTGTTCATGTTCTTGCGCGACAGCCGTCTGCGTGCCACCCCGCTTCCTAGTGCGTGGTAAGCCCCGCGTGCGTGAGTGTTTGGTTCAATTAATATCAGTTTGCACGTACGGCGAACAGGGGTGGCAAATGCAACGTGACGGGATTCATCTACTGCGAAATCTTTAGGAGTTTATGCATTCCGAGGAAACGGTGCCGCTGCACAAGGGAAGAAAAATTACGCGCCAAAGTGGAAGCGATCGTTAATTGTTATCAATTATTGGGTAGTGAAGCAGAGCATGCGGCGAACGCCCTTTCACTTGCAACGGCCTTTAGAACCGTTCAGGAGTTTCATTCTACGAGAACGAACGGAGAAGATGGTGAGCATTAGAAATCCATTGAGTGCTCGCGGTTTCATTCTTCGATATCGCGAGGATCGAGAACCGTTCAGGGAGTATCGATCCCGCCAGAGGGTTTACGGCTGAGGGTTATAAATGACCGGTGCGCGAAATAACGGGCGCGGCAGACTAATGCCAATAATCGGCGGGGCATGCTAATGTCGTTTGCGCATCTATTACGTTAAGCCTGATGGATCCCTCTTGACATGTCGTTGCTGAAGCGTGAATACCTTCGATCACGGAGAACACTCAAAGGTGTCTGCGCCGACCCAACATCGAGGGCCGTTCTATTTCCTCGGTTTGAATGTCGCAGTGACATTTAGCATCTGAATGGAAAAGACGACCGTCGCGTCGGGACAGCTGGTCTCCGGCGCAAAGCTAGACGCGCTAGGTAATGTCAGATCGAGAGGCTAATCGAGTTAATTGTCACGGACGACTACAAAACTGTAATCTGTTCATACCAATCTCTATTCGGGAACAGCGAGCGTTCCATCTATCACGGATATCCATATTAATGGGGACACTATTTCCACGGTGGAAACGAGCATGAATAATGTCCCGAGGAACGTTTCGTTCGTCTGAGAAAAGATCGTGGGAACGGATTAAACGAGATCAAGCATCGAAAAGAGTTAGGAGGGAAAGGATGTGTCTGTTGTTGGAATTAGGCGACGGTGACGAAATGCAAAGTGTCGGTGGCGTTATCTCGGCTTGACAAAATCAAGAGAAAAGACGGGGAGCGAAGGAGGCGTTAAGATTCTTAAAAACCGCGAAGAGGGTGCTCGTGCTGGCGGAGGCAGCTGCCGCCCGCCCTTACGGCTCTCTCCTTAAGCCGTGGCTATGGGAATGGCGAAGTTGCCCCGGCTGAACGCGGAGAGGGTAGTTCTTCTGATTGCCTGAGAACAGGCAGCTGTCCCAATCTTTCGCAGCCATGGCAGTGCTCGAGCTCCGGCGGATCACCTCGGCTCTTGTAAATAATGCCCGGGCGTGCGGCGTTTACGAATAACTCGAGCGTGCGAAGCGATCCAAGGTAAACAAGTAATGGGGGGTGAAAAGGGAACGAAATAGGAAAAAATACGACGGTCATCACCCTCGATAAATTCAATTACCGTCCACGTAACCCTCGAGCAGCCGCTTTTCATCGGTGACTCCTGCTGTTCGAAGAAGAAATTGCCACGTTGAAAAACCGACCCGCTCGACCCCATCCATCAAAAGTGTCACGGGGGTCTCTAAATGTTATTTAAAAAAAAAAGATGCTCGAACCGAAGGACGAGAGTTGTAATCGATTCGGGATCCCGCGGCGGATCTTCGCTACGTCGCGTCGAGAGAAACTTCGTTCCGGCAACGTAATCTCTCCCTCGTTGGAGAGGACTGTAACGCGTTTAAAAATTGGCGAGAAGCCTTATTTTGATCTAATTTCCCCCCAGAGACCTCGGAGAAAGCGGGACGCGGCGTGAAAAGGGGATAGGGTGAGAGTAAGCGTGGAGGGTGCGACAGAGAACGGGAGAAGGGGTGTGCTGGCAGTAAGAGAAGGAAAGGATGAACGGGAGGGAGTTCGAAACGATTATCTGAGTTTTAAAACAAACTCTCAAGTGTCTGCAAAGTCCTCCGCGAATCAGAGGGTTGAAGGGGGTAGAGCCGGGGAAAGAGGAAGGAAGAACCCTGGGAGGAGGGGGTTGCGGGGGAGATAATATGCTAATGCCAGGACGGAGACTACATGGGAATTTAAGAGGATCAATGTGCAGTACGAGATTCGTACGGGGAATAAGGTATTACAACGTCTTCTATACTTCTTCCAGACGATTAGACCCTCGAAAGTTCGTGAAACGTGTACAAGCAACCTGAATTAAATTAAACTTCAGAATATACGTCATTCTTATCGAGCACAGGTGTACTCGAGCGTGGCGCGCTCACTGAAAATACTACGAGCTACGGAAGATAATTCGAAATTGAAGGGAAAGATCTCGTAAAATAAAATGAGAAGATATGAAGAATCCACCTAAACGTTGCAAATAAATATTCGTTAATGGCCGTATTATCAGATGAACCGTGCCTGGCTAAATTTCACGTAAAGCTTCCGCGTAGTCTCTTGCGCAATTTACGCGCAGAAAACCTGCATGGGAAAGCTCGGCTTGCGAGCTTATGTGAGATTATGAGTTTAGTTGCGAAACAACGGAACGGTACGTGACCAAGGCTCTCTTTTGTAACGATTATTACTGCTGGTGCGTGGACCCATTTCCGCATCCACTTGTGTATGACAGAAAGTCGCCTGCCTCGAGTTTATAATTGACTGGCGAAATTGCGCGTAGTCTCGCTTTGATGCTCCACGCGAATAACATCCGCGAAACGTTGGCCGAAAGTTCCTTGGAACGCTTGAAGCACAACTCCTAATAACACCCGCGGCAATTAATAACCATTGTGCTCGGGACTCTATTTCAAGAATATCTACCCGATGGTGATGCTCGCGGAAATCCCAAATGATGGAGCACATTAGCTACATCCTACCGCGATATAATAATCCCCGGGTAAAATAACGAGTCTAGCGGGCATTCTGTTCTAAATGATCCTCCTTCGATAAACGACCCGCCTAATTCTCATCTCGTGCCGCTGGATAGGCGAGGAGAATCGTCGGCTCAGACTGGGGAGCGGTGTAGAGGGTGGCGCTAATTTTTGCGCGTAAGAAAAGCAGCACCGTGGAGGAACTAGCTCGCACCTGGCCTGTTCCCAGCCGCGGGAGATCAACGGACAAATGACACGCGATTCTCGCCAGCTCCAGGCAACCCCCCGATGGTCCGCGTTTACCGTCAGTTACAAACTGCCTTCACCTCCTCGTCGAGCCGCGATTAATGTCTTATTCGCGAGCGAAGGACTCCTGTAAAGGGACGCTTACACAACCGCTTCGAGCGCTTCGCACGGAGAAGAGACGTGTTCTGGCACATACGCGACTCAATATCGATTACTCGAAATTCGTTAAATCCGTGTAAGATGACCTGGATGCTGCAGCGTGTGGTATACACGAGATCAGATCTGGCGGTACCATTGAAGACGCTTTGAATTTGTAAGAAACCTTGGATAAGGTCTGAGATATCCACGTGTCTCTAGAATACTCCGAACTACCGGAAGGAATATCAAAGATTACAAACTACGGAAAACCTCCTCGATTACTACGCCGCTGCTGTTCAGTGTTTAAAAAGATTTATATTCGGTCGACCTAGCCCCAGAAAGAGGATCGTAACTGCGACTATATAGAGGGAGTTTGTACCTATGTACCCCGATTCACGGGGCGCGTGCCGTTTGATTACAAAGACGGCAGTAAATCCACGGGACGGTAATTCCTCCTCTGGCAATTGTAGATAAAACTTGAATAAGTCATAGACTTAATTTAACCCGTGGTACCGACCAACGGCGGTCCAGAGCCTTCCACGGAGATTTCTTAATTACGTGCGGGCCCCTACCACCTGAGGATAGGAGGGAGGAGGGAACGGGGCGGAGAGCGGAAAGGTGAGGAGCGAAGGAGATAAAATGGAAGAGCGTTGTATCGAGGAGGAAAAAGAAAAGGATGGCCTGGTCTCTCGTTGGTTCACGGAGGCTGAAAAGGGGTTCTCGTTGCGGCAAGAAGATTTAGAAATTCTTGCCAGAGAGAAAGTCGCCCTTACCCCGTGGTGATAAAGCATTTCTTTAGCGGCGCTTTGTCATTTTTATCGTAATTATTTACGAGTTAATTACTGGCCCCGCCACTCCGTGAATTCTGCTCCCGTCGCCTTGCATTTCACGGACTAAAATGGGGGATGGCACGTTTTTTTCAGGCCGCTTTCAAGTGAATCGCATTTTGGATGAATTATTAAAGGAATTTATCTCCGTTTCTCTTGTGAAATATAAATGGAGAATAACTAGCTCTCTGACGCGTATGGAAGTTCAGTAATACGAGGGAAATCATGAAAATGGAAGGTTCGTTCATCGCGCGAAAGTTAGCATGATCAACTTACGGGGTAAAATCATGGGCGAGGGAGGATCCCGCCGAGAGAAGGCTGAGCCGCACGGTCTGTCGAATTTTAAGCCTGTATAATTTAACACCTTTGCCGGCGAAACTAAGAGAAACTGATGGCGAAGGGAACAGCGGAGCTAGAGATACGAAGTTTAAAGTTTTCAACGGCACTTACCTATCCTAGCGGCATCCCACGCGAAAGCTTTCCCTCTCCCTCTCGCGTTCCCGTGAATATGCCTCGGTGAAACAGATAGAGGCGAGTAAAGACCGAGACAAGAGGCGCAGAGAAAGAAAGGGAACGAAAGAGGGAAGGTTATCGAGAGGGACGGGTGGAAACGCCCAGGTTGAGTTCAGCTCCGGCCGAGTTGAGATACAAGTTCGTTCTTCTGGTCTTTTGTTTTTCGAGTAGAAGCTCTAGACTCGGTGGTACGAGAACAAGAACAGCGCGTCGTCTAAAACGAATTCGTTAACGGCACCCTACCCCTTTCGCTGCAGGAACGTTTCCCTCTTCCGAGTTTTAAGTCTCTGCCGTGAATAATTGTCGGAATCAGATTAAGCCGCTGCCTGGTCGATTGATTGCGGATCTAATTATGGGACCCCCAGTGCCTTGGATTCACCGACGATTAAAACGGCCTTTGAAATTGCTCGGCCACGAAAAGAACTCCCCCGTTGTCTCCGTAATCGCGTTCCACGTTATTAGCCTTTTCATATCCACCGTATTACGATTTAATCCATTGTATCGCCAACTCCTGAACCCGTTCTAACTTGATGATCGTTCTGTCTTTCAGGCGATGTCCACAGGAAGCCCGCAGAGACACGCAAACGGAGAGGCAACCCATAACCACAATGGGTATCCAGCGCCAGCGAGCACGAGCGCCCATAACGTCCTCAACCCCCATGAATAATTTAAACGGCATCAATGCACCTTGCGACACCAAATGACAAACGAAGTAAGCGCCGACGTATCGATCGACCGTGTCGCGATACCGTTGCCAAATATCTTTAACGACAACAACTGTCTCTTCTATCGCAGGGACCATTCGACCGAGGTCCCTTCGTTACTCGAAATCCCAAAAAAGCCCTGCTCGCGCTCCGAGAAGCTCCGCGTATCTCCGCGTAAGTATAGAAACTCGTGAGGACTCTGAACGCGCGAGGGGTGGTAATTGTCATCGAGGTCGAGTAGTCGTTAAAAAGGGTACTTGTCGGATGACGATTGTTAACGACATTGTCGATGAGTCGCCAGCTCTAACACACACGGACGGAAGCGAACTGAAAGGCTCACTGGCGCGTGACTTTATTAAATTTCCTTGTCCGTAGTGTGGAACGTATAGGGGCAGCGATTTAATCGACAGATTTTTAAGGCTGTACGAAATGAGCGCGCGAAACTATTGGTGCTGTTTAGAAGAGGTCTAATCGCTCGAATCTTCCAGGCTATAGTATATTGCGGACTGGTTTAAAAATCAGGGTGGAATAGCTTGGGCGGGGGTGCAGGGTGAGGTTAGAGCGAGCGGTGAAACAATGTGGGTAAACCGAATGCTCAGGGGTGATCAAAGTTTGGCCGTTCTTGCAGTCGACTTTGCTTGTCCGTTGCGGGGTGCGCCGGTAAATCTAGCTTTACCGGACTACCGGACCAACGGGCTACCGGAGGTAGAACTCAAGGAATTGCCGCGGGGTGAAATTGGTGAGCGAGGTCGGCCTGGCAGATCGAATCGGTAGCTGGCTTCGCCATCCAGTCAGCCAGCCAGCCTCACTACCCCTTGGGGCTCATACGTTAGGGGTGACTTAAGCATTGTTTCAACTTCGAATCTCCCGGCAGAGGCCCAGATTGATGTCGCGAACTTTTCCGTTGCCTTATTTGCGAGTCAGATAACGAGGCTGAGTTATGCCGAAAGTTCTCTCTTGCTCGGCCGCTATCAGAAACGAGCAGCATCCCTCCTCACCCTGCAGAAAATGTTTTATTTCCCTTTCATGCCATACGCTCTGGAGATTTGTCGGCGGCACGCCCCCGGAAAGAGTTTGCCAATCTCTCGAACGATAATCAGCTTACTTCCCTCGCGACCCGATAATTCTCGGCAAACCAACCCTTTGGACCAGAATTCACCTACTTGTAATGTATGCGCGCGTAGAAGCCACGTCTTCTCGGTATAATTCTTTTTACCAGCAGGTTTTGTGCCGCTCAGTTTCGACACACTCCGTGGCGAAGTTATCTCTTGAGCGAAACACTGGAATACTTCGTTTGTATTACAGAGCGAATTTTCCTAGGGGTAATGGCGTATTAGGTATAACGAAAACTTCCACGATACTCTGTAAAGGTACGAGTACGCGAGTAGTTCCTAACTTTAAGCGTCTCTGAGATGATCAGTGAATAAAGGAGAAAAAAAACTATATCTTGTCGTACGACTACTAACCGATTGTCTAACCAATATAACTCGCGTAGATTACGATTAGAAGCGATGGTGGGTGACGATGACCAAGTACGCTGTCGTACATCATTGATTAAACAGTCTTCAAGTACGAAGAAATCGCATTATAGTCAAGCTGTTTTCCAAACGATGAACCGAAACCATCTCGTCTCGAATGCCGTCTCAAAACGCAATGCACGATGCATGTAAAAACTTTGAACAAGGATACGTAAGGAAGTGTGTGCGTTCGCTAGTACAGATATGTTTTGTATCATAGTTCTATCATAGAAATATTAATTGAAATAAAAATTACTGTTTCGATGTTACGCGGTGTCTATTTTCTTACCAACATCGAAGAAGACCTATCGACGCCTGAACCAACGATTTTGCAGCCGACGCTTCGTAATATCTTCCTAAACCCCCGCTGTTCCTGAACTTTCCCTACGCTTCTCGCGCATCCTTCGCGCTTCCTCTGAATTATTGAAGACCGCTACGTGATTGGCCGACAAATCCGGTATGCCTCAATAATTTACCAATCATACGCGGTCCTTTGTGTTTTATACGCCACGTTTCGAATAAATCGCATTGCGTATTCAGGAGAGCGAGGTCCAACTCTATTCGGGCGTGAACAGGAATCCCCGCTGTGCATTCGCCCCCGTGAACAAAAAAAAAAAACACAAACGGATAAGAAACGAAGTCTAGGATGGGAAATCAAGAAGTGAGTGATTTCTAAGGTGCGACTCGAAGTATCGTCGAGGACTGGCAAGTATCTCATCTTCCCTTAAAATAAATTGTAATTCTTTTTACCTCGCTTCAGCTATGAAGGCTTGAGAGTTATCCCGAGGTAAAAGTCCCGGTAACGAAATGCGGACCGATTTTGCGAGAGGAGCCGCTTATCTATGATCGAACGTTTGGGGGGTAAGCAAACTACGGGGGTGGGGACGGGATGGTGGAAAGAGCGAGCATTCGATGTAAATTGGCAATTTTTCTCGTGCAGCTCACGGTAATCATTGGCAATTAGACCACCGGCCTCCGATAAATGTTATTTATGACCGCGATTATCCGCGGCGCACCTAGCCGCTCGAACGCTCGCCTAACTATGGAACCCCCTGTCCCCTCCCGTCCACCGTCTAATTGGTCAGCGATTATTCCTGTTTGTACAAAATGTCGGTACAAGCGCCACTTTACTTTGCCGGGATTGCCGGGCGAAAGTTTCCGGCTGAATCGGCGTCCGACCGATTTAATGCTCGCGAATCACGGATACCTCTAAACAACTTCGCCAAAACAGGATCCTACCACCTCGTTAATTCCAGGCGTTGATTGTTCCTACGTGTCGCAGGAAGAGACGCTTCAACGAGCCAAACGAATGAAACACGAGCGGAGTAATTTGCCTGCGAGCACGCACGACCATCCGCTCCGAAAGGCTAAATGAATCCTCTTAAAATTGGCTACGCGTTGCAGGCACTTTAGCACCTTCCCTCGAAGCCACACCTTGTAATTAGATCGCCTAAGAAACCGTACACATTTTCGTATTCGCAGATTTAGTTGGCGAACTATCTCAATTTCCAAATGGGATGATATTTCTCTTGCGCCAAAGGTGGGCGTAGTTAGGTATATTCGCTCTTAATTCCGTATAAGTTGGGCAAATCAGAGAGGAGAACGTGGCCGTGCACGGGCTGGCCAAAAATCGTATTCCATCCGTTGAACGTGATTAAAAGGGAAGAATGAACGGGTCGCGCTTCTCGTGGCCCTTGAAACAATATTATTATTAAAAGCTGGTGCGCGGCCCGGTGGTCCACGTGAGTCCACGGAATGGCGAAAAGAGCGGACAGGACACGGGGTCGGAGAAGACCCGTGGGGGGGGGGGTGGAGGGCGGACGGGTGAGGGGTCTGGCGACGAAAGAGCGATTAATTAAAAGAGCAAAAACTGTTTTCATAAAATTCATTTGCGGAAATATGCGCCGACTGAAATAATATCCGGCCGATGAGCGCGCGTGTGTCGCGGCTCGGCGGCGTTCACGGGGACGCGATGCTCGAGTGAAAAAGCGACGCGAATAAAAATGGAGGCTGGACGAAATGCGAAAGTTTTCGCATTTTTTTACGTTCGCCCACCGGACCGTGTATACGTTATCGCGCGGCTGGTGTGCCGGCTCGCTTGTACGTGTATATGTGCGTTTATTCTCTTGACCCGCCATCGTAAGCGTATCGTGCATGCACCGGTTACAAAGCAACCAATCTTCCCTGTCTTTTCCTTCTTTTCCCTGTCCCCAGCCTCCCAACCCCCGTCCCGTTGCCATCGCGTTCCCTCGCCGTACACTTCTCCCTCTCCTTCTCCTTTGTTCGCCCGCATTTCCCTCGTTCTCGCTTTCATTCAATCCCGCGGCCGTTCAGTCATAAAAATATTTCTACGCCTTCCTGGATATTTTTTCCTTCCGTCGCCCATACCTCGCACACTTCTCGCCCCCATTATTCCGGGCGACTAGGAGTGGCGCGAAGCGTGATTTAAACGCGCGTAAAAGCGGCCGTTAAAAGGCAAGAAAGCTCCTTAACTCCCGCTTTGATTGGCCAACTCGGTTTATTAAAACGCCCCGGGCGATATTACATATTTTTCTTCTCGCTCGAGCCCGCGACCACTTCACCGCCACTGCACACCGCCCTCCTTAGCCTCCTCCGTCCGGTACCCATTCTCTCGCGCTCTTTGTCAAAGTATAAGGCTAGCTGCTCAAATAACCGTTCTCTCGTTCTCAGTTTCTTTTCTCCCCCAAGCCCCGACCACCTTCGGGCAGTGTTTTACTACGCCTCGAAGAACTTCCCTGCCGTGCTCCCGCGCAACGAGCGCCTTTCAACCCCTTCTATACGATGCTTCTTCGAGGCCGACGAGTGGAAGGAATACAACTGTTGCGACAGCTTGAAACGCAACGAAGATTATATGTATATACAGAGGTACAGGGGCGAGAAACTCGAGATTGCGTTAATGCGATTTAAATGCGAGAACCAGTGGCCGTTCGATAAATGCGCAGCTAACAAATTGCAGACGGTAAACATTGAATAGCTAAGAAGCCCCACCTCCCATCATAACGCGGAGACGGAGTCAGTTTTGTAATATTAATTAATAAGGCAACTTCTGTGGCGCGAGATACTTGCCGCTAATTAAGAAATACCTAGCAGGCGCTCTTTTGCAGCGCGGGGGCGTGGGGACGGAAAAATAAGAGGTAGAAATTCCATGCTGCTCTGGCACCCTTGGAACGAGGTAAACTTAATCCTCGGCCAAGTTAAACCAACTGCTAAGCTTTTCATTATGCCAAAACGAGCGGACGGAGGAGAAGACGCTCGTCGCGAAGGGGTGTTTCTTTTCCTAATATCGGACGATAATGCTTAATCATCGCTTCCGGATACGCGGATTACCGTGGGAAACCCTTTAAGCGCTCTTTCGCCCTTTCCGGTATCTTGATCCCCGAGTTCAGCATCGCTCGTAAGGCATAAGTCAGTTCTTATTTATTTTTGTCTCCCTGTTTGGTCCTCGCTCGAGAGGCAGGATATTTCCCAAAGGCATCATTTACGATAAAAAAGGAACAGCCAAAGAAGCGAAAGATGCAGAGGAAAAACTCTGGCAACTTCGAATTCAAGCGGCGCGGAAGGCGACGAAAAGTTTTACGAGCGCGGCAGCCGTACTCCTGGCTGGCTGGTTTGAATTGCATCAATTAAAAAAAGCCGTTCCGCAAAAATTCCATAACGCGGCGACGGGTGGAGGGCTGCGTCAAATGCCCCTGCACATTCGTCGCTTTCCACGCCGCGGGGGATGGAACAGTAAAACCTTTACATTCTTTCGCACCTCTTTCTCGTTGCATCGTCGATTACCATTACCTCGACGATTTAATTTAGTAAATTCTTTCCTTGAAATTAGGAAACGTATTCTCTTATATAAGACGATTTGGGCAAAGCTTCGACATCGATGTAAAAGATTTTGGAACAGTTTAACAATAGCGAATACCAGAATACATATTTCAAATAAGCGTAACGACTGCCTGCTGCGAGAATCCGCGTCTCAATCTCCTGCATATTTCCAGAACTATGTGCCACTTCATAGAAGGGAACGGTAAGAAGACGAGTTGTATGGGAAGGAAACAACAATAGAACACCTGTAATAGTACACGCCTGAAAACGGCGGTGAAAGTATGCGAGCAATGTTCTCATAATACGTTGTCCGGTAAGAGAGAATATATGAAAATATGTGTTCGAGGAGGGTCGATGGTATCGAGGGTGAAGACCAAGTGTCAGTGACACGGGGCACATAATTCGAAGAGGGAGCTTCTCTCCTAGACTCCCGGCAGCGTGGCGGAAAATGAATTTTCGAAATGGTCGAATACGCGCAAACGTGGCCGAAATGTTTGATTTCCAACCCGTTTCTCTTACACGCGCCTCTCCCTCGCAAGGATATTCGAAATATTTCAATTTCTCTCGAACTGAGAAAAGTGGACCCTCGAGCAGTGGAAGTGGAAACGCAAAGAAGAGAAGGATCCTTGAGAACAGGCGGTACAGCCGATAGAGGGTTGCGAAAGAGACTGACTGAAAGTGAACGCTGGACATTGCATTGCCCAAAATAAAGGAATAAATCAATTTCTCTTATCCTTGCCAAAGTTATTCGGGAAACAGAAGTTCGAAGGCACGCTTAAACAATAAAAGAGTAATTTCTATAAATGGAAGTTAAAAAGCGCCTTATTAAATGTCTTTTTACCGTTTCATATCGACTACCCTGTGAACGAGGAAATTCAAAGGTTTCGACCGCCTCGTAGCGAAACCTTTGAAAAATCGTGCCGTAAAGAAACTCGTTAACCGTTCCATCGAACGATATTTGTGTTATGTAATTTAATTCGAAAGTACGATACCGTAAACGCAGTGGCTGGAATGAAACGATACAACTTCAATGGCAATGTTAACATTTAATGTGCTGTAAAATGAGCGTAGTGATCCAACACAGATCTCAGTCGCAAGAGCCTCGAGCTTCAACGGATTTCGAGGATCTTTCCCAACGTCCTCCTAAAAGCTGTCTTTTGAAAGAATTCCGTTTAATCGCGGATAAACGATAAATAGATATCGCATTACAATGGGGGCCGTTACGAGTGCTAATCGGCAACGATTTTTCCCGAAAAGACTCTGGAAAAAGGACGATTCTTCTGGGAGTTCTCGAATGAATCGAGCAATCTTGAGGTCCTTTGTTTTCGAGATCTGCCACTTGTAAATATAATTACCCCAGGCTCCTCTCGGTCGTCCCCCCAGTCCACCTCCAACCCCACCTCCCCCGCCGCCGTGGTACCTCCAACTGGCCCATCCCACCGTCTCTAATTTGATTCTGCGGTTGTTTTCACCCGCCTTCGCCGCCTCCTCTCCTCTGTTCTGGGCTTCGCCCGCGCATTGTCTCTTGTCTCTTCATTCAAATTACCCTCCGCTTTCCCATTCTCGCGCCGCTACACCCCCTACATCTCCACCCCACGCCCCGGACCAGACCCCCGCGCCGTTTTCACCCGTATTGTTGCGGTTTTATTGAATCCGCTGTGCATTGTCTGCGCGCGAGCGAGACGCGGCCCCGAATGTTCAAAGAAAATTGGCGCGCAGTTCGAAACACCGCGAATATACCTATCCGTCTTTCACCTTCCCGGCTTTTCCCCCTGCGGCCCGATGAAATCGAGTTTCACGGCTACGTAACTACGTTCAAAAGGTACACCACGCTCGCCGCACTGTTATTGTATTTTCGCATTTTTTGGGTGGCTTCTTTTTGTTTTATGCTGTTGCCAAACCGTAATATCGTTATCCGGAAAAATGGCTCCGGAGCAATAAAGGATGCGCCACCGGTGGGTTCCAGAGGTCCCCATTTTACAAAAGCGCTTCGAAATATGTCAACGACGTAGAGGCACGCGCAAAAGTGTCGCGTTGCTCCATGGAGAGGGTACCGGAAATCGGAATCGCGAAACACGAGCGCGTCGTCTCCCCCTAATGTCGAATGACCTCCGAAGGTCTACTTCGTTCTATATTTCCCGGCATTGTCTCATTCCTCGAATGCATAAATATATAAGAAAGTGGAGTCCGTGCCTGGAATATGTTACGGGGGCGGGGGACGAGATATTCCTAGGGACGGAATCTGTGCCGCCGCGAGGGTAACGTCGATGGGAACGTTCCGAGGGAAAACAGCCCAGCGTTTACATATCAGGAATGAATCGGAAGCCCCGGGACGAAGTGTCAACATGCAAAGACGGATCGCCTTTTATTTATTCCGCCATTATTTCCGCGTACCCTGTTTAACAGGAACGATAAACAGTGGAACGGGCCACTCGGGAAAGAGTGTACAAATATTTTCCACGAGTGCCGAGCCGGCGAGCGTCGATAAGTCATTACAAATGTGTCAACGAACAAAATTGTTATCGACAAACAACCAAAAACAGAGGAGGTCGGAGAGAGGTATCGGGGGTGGAAAAAAGGGTGCTTAATAGCAGGCGCCAGACTGGTGACTGTTGATTCGTGTAATGAAATCAAGAGTAATCGAGAGGGCGATAGCTTTTGTCCGGGACGCATGAATTTCGTCGGGCGACCATTAATTATTCGAAATTAAATATCCTTCGCGGGCTTTAATTAAAATGTTTACAATGTCGACCCCCTCCCCCTCACCCCCCCCCCCCCCAGTCCAGATCACCAGCGACATTTTACAATGCCGATATATTAAAAAGATAGGAATTCATTCATCATGACTGGTTTGTCGTTTACAGTACACCTCTCCGACGAAATTGCGCTGCCCGGTTATATCGAATAAAATGATGAAACGAATTTGAACGTGGGAATGATAGGGGAAACTGGCCCCGTAATATTATATGAGAAACCTAGAGAAATCTCCATCTATTTCAGACAATTAACCAATCGGCTTGCACAAATGATATGATCAGTCGATTGCCAATTCCCAAATCCAATAATGCAATTATGACGCGGCGCGATAATATTCGCGTAATTAAAATTCCTCGCCATCCGCCTATAAGCTTCGCTCGAACCTCGTGCCACTACCACTGCCGCGCGCCCTGACTCTCGTGAGCAAACGATTCTTGTTTGTTTTGCAAACAAAGGGCTTCTCGTAAGGGCTGGAGAGACTTCAGCAGCGAGAGCTAGAGAAAGAGCGAGGGTGGAGGAAAGAGACGCGAGGAGGAGAGAAGGAGAGCAAAGAAAGAGGGGTGGAAAGTGAAAAGGGGGGTGCTGGAAAACAGGGGCAGAATTATTACATCTTTTGTTCGAAGGCTCGAACCGCCCCATTTGCGGAATTGCGGATCGCGATCCGGCCGCGATTGCGGCCGCTGAATGCCACAGGGTCGGCCAGGCTTTTGTTAGTTTTGACTAATTTCCGCCAGGTAATCTGCTTCAATTCGAATCTCCCCGGCCATAATGGCGCGTTAAATAGGAATTCGGTAAAATTGTCTATGCGATCTGGATTCTCGATTAGTTTACGGGCAAGCATTATTTTCCGTGCCGCAATGCCGCGCCGCGTACGCGAGAACCCTTCAAATTATCATATTTGAGATTCCCTTTCGATAAAACCCCTTTTCTTGCCGAATCCCGCGCAAAAGATAACACCGGGACGAACGGTGATCGTAAAATTTTAATCCCTATGCGACGCTGGCTGCACCATCGCCGTACCCGCCCCTCGAGCAAGTTTAATTCTTGTGGGTCCCATCGGTGACTTTATCGCGAGAAATTGCCACGGCCCGGAAACCGTCGTTACAGCATCGTTACCGTAAGAACTTACTGCGAGAGCATTGTTACGGCTAATGTTACCGAACTTGGTTAACTTTCAGTTTTACCGCCGATTCGGATTAAGAATTTATGGTAACGGCCGGGACTGTTCGGTTTATACGCCCGGCCGCGGAAGAGCCGAGAAAACGTTTTCAAGAGACACTTTAATTACAACGCCATCGTGTTCCAGTATTTATTTTAATGGGAGGCGAACGCCATGTGTATCGATGAACATTGTTCCTTTGTTCCCGAAAGTGAACGCGCGAATCGAAAGATAGAAGAGAGGCAGAGACACAGGGAATAAGTCATCGATGACTGCGGTTAAAATTCAATGCACCTTGCCAAGAGGTTGTCCTTGTCGCGGATAATTCGATACGTTCGTCGTATCGCCTTACCGTCGATTCGATAAATCGGGTGACCAGCTTGGACACGACATCCACGAGGCCTGATGGGAAACCGAGCACACCGGTCTCATGTGTCATCTACTCGCCGGATCGGCGCTTTCGCCAACAGTCAATTACATTACCGAAGAAACACGGGGCGACAAGCGAAGAAGAAGTGCAGAACAACTCGGAAACTTATAACTTCGCCACGGTAACTTGCAATTTTTATTTCATCCCGCCAATTACCACGTAACAATATACTCGCGACGCGGCGTTACGTGTTCTTTGGCGCTCAGCTAACTTCTGCTAATAACGGCGGGACATTAATTTCGACCGATTGGACCCAGCGGACTTGAGCGACAAAGGCGAAAACACGACGAGAAGGAGGCGCGTTCGTGGAGGACAAAGGAGCCTCCTCTTGCTCGCTCCAGTACCTCGAGGAACCCCTCGGCAGCATTCGAATTCTCATTCCGCGACGGGAATAGGACTATTTTAACCCTTCTTCTTTACGCCGTATAATCCTGCCCTCTAGTAAGCTCTCTCTCTCTCTCTCTCTCTCTCTCTCTTGACGGTATAATCGCGGCACACCGATGTTCCCGCGGGAGCCGTTGCTCCCGACGCGATTCCTCCAAAGGATGAAACGACGAAAAGTTTAATGAGCCCGCCTACCACGTGTCCTCGGTTGGGAAAATTACCTTTTCCTTCTCTTAAGGGCCTCGATCCCGGGATAAAGCAGTGTCTCTATAATCGAGTTGGAGGTAAGGGTGCGAATGCGTCTCACGATTCTAGGTGGAATCGATGACGACACGATCAGAACCGTTGCATCATCCTCGGAGAAAATCTATACGCCGTTGGAAGCTCCGCGTGAATAGCTGTTTCGTGAAGAGTCGAGGTACCTACGAGCTGTGCGCGCCACTCGGTAAGGCTTCGCAACCGTTTCGCAGCATTCCGAAGCATACCTAAACGCGGCTGAGCACTAATGGACCAGCTTAAATATGTAAGACAAGCCTGCCCACCGGGTAGCGGGTAACAATAAACTAACACTTAAGACGTACTCCGAGACACAATGCCAAGTCACACTCTTCGCGCTAACGATCTCACCTACTGAGCTCCAAGTCTTGCCCCGTTCTGTCCCTGGAGACCGTTTCAACTGGTGTGGGATCTGGTATGTAAGAAACACGAGCGAGCAGCGAACTAGTGGCAAATATTTCACCGTGCCAACAAACTAGGCAGCAAAGGAACTACGCCAATGCAAGAATAGTCCACAGGCGAAGATGTTTCTTCTGGAAGCGAAGCCTCTTAGAACGAACCACGGCCCGAGCATCGATAAAATTACTTTCTTTCCATTCGGCACCGTAGCTTTTCGTTCAACGTGACTCGCCACGTCGTAAAAGCTAACAATGACGGAAATATTAGTTTTTAAAGCCGCGCAGGGTGTCGTTAACGGTCTGAGCCTTTCCCGCCTGGCTAGCTAAAAGTTGCTGCCCCCTCGTCGATCGTCGCTTTTCTTACGCCTCGCGTTTATAGGCCTTCGTGAGCTATAATTCCTATTTCTTTCGTACGCTGCTTGATACCTGAGAAAGAAAACGTGGCCCCACTCGTTTACTTCGCAACCAAGTTAGACGACTTGCGTTCGGTGTCGAAGTGACTCACTTCGCGAAGAAATATAACAATTTCCTAAGGGATTCTAGCGGGAAAATTGTCAGACCGATTCTCAACTTTTCCACGAGCCTAATTCGTGGTATAAAGAAAGACTTTATTCAATTCAATACTTTAAGCGCGCATTGAATTCGAGAAACGACTCGACAAATGGAATCGCGAACGAACATTTCGCTTGGATATCCTTAAATTTGGTCGCGATGCCTTTCGATCGCGACGGCCGATAACGGCGGTCATTATAAATTTAAGCGCTTTTAACAAAAGCCACGTTAGCTCACAGCCGTTTCGCACGCAAGCGGCACTTTGCATGCCGCATTCCGGACGACTTGCCACCCTTGTTTGAACTGGCGAACTGGTGTTGCGCTCAAAGTCCGAATGCATAATTAATCGGGTTATCAATTAAAGGAGCGCCGCCGATTCGCGGCCGCTTCGTGCGCCCGTCGAATCTCTGTTTCGTCGATATTTGATCGCTGTACTAAAAACGGAAACGCGGTTCGTCGAGTAACGGCTTCGAATTAAAACCATGTCGAGTCAGATTTAAATCCCACCTATCCAGCTGGGTATTAATTCAAAACCGCGACTTATTTAGACGCACTAACAACCTATTTCCATCCATTGAACTGTTTGAAATTTTAAACAAGAGTGAATAGAGCGTGAATAGATCGTGAAGAGGTCTAAATTTTATCTCACCCATTCTGACCGTGTCAGTGGTTAAATATAGGAACTGAATAATGGAAGACGATAAATTAAACATCAGATGAGAATAAAATAGCTGTGCAGAATATGAAGCTTCCATTGCTAATTTAAAAGAGACGCTCCGTAGAAATCTGAATTATTAGGAATACTTCAGAATACGTTTGATAATCGAGTAATCCATTAGATTCTAATTAGAAGATTAATTATTTCACACGAATAAGTGATTCTGGAGTTAAAATACCATATGAGCCATGCCACACGCGAGTTTGTTTCTTTGAATCGATCGACATTCCCGCGAAAGGTACCACTGACGATCGACGGCGGATCGATTGACTGAATTCATATTTGTTGAACAGCACGGAGACATGTAAACTCTGTTTGAAGCCAACGAACTCAATCATTCTCTCTGTTCTACGAGACGGCAAGGCTCAACACGGCCTGCGTAAATACGGGGAACCAAGTGCACTTTGCTCGATATATAATGCGAACGTGAGATCCTCCTGGTGCATTTTCGATTAGCCAGAAGGGGGTCTGATTACAAGAGTGTTTTCGTGATTTTTAAATAATTAACGACATTCACGCGGAACTTCGTCGTATGAAATGGAACGAAGTCCGAAAGAGAACGCGAGACAACGAAAATATATCACATTATGCGTATGACTCCGTTCCCAGAATTCAGACTGGAGAGTATGGATAAAATGTTTGCATGCACTCACTTGTTGCAGCCATCTTGATCCTCGTGAACATCCTCGTCAAATGTATATTGCGATCAAACACTGCTTAAGAATAAGTAGCGACTATGAATACCGGCCTAAATGTCGCCTCTATAGTATGAATATATCGTAAACTGCACTATGTTCTTAAACGACTATATTAAGACTTAAGAGTAAAGTATAACTGATAAACAATAGATATGACGGACACGCTTGAAATTTAAATACGTTATTATTCAAACGCGACGCACAAGCAACCAAACGATTTAGAACTACGGTTTATACGAGAAATTGATTTGGCGCTTGTAGCGCTCTCTATGGACGGGTGGCGAAGTTAGCGGCGCTTGACTTAGAACAGGGTAATCTAACGCTGGCCTGTCATTGGTTGGTAATATTTACACAACTAAAAAGTTTCAACTAATAGCATTATAGTTTTTCGTATGTATCATAGTTGATCTATGCCAGAATCAGTTTGAACTAGACGGTCCCGCGAAGTTAACACGTCCCGGAACGCTATTGATTTTCGAAGTAAAGGTTATCGATTGGTGTCGGTATCGCGAGTGCTATTAATAATTGTGAAATGAATCTTATATTCTAAAACAGAGTGACTTTAAAAGTGTAAGTGTAAACAGTGTAAGTGTGGAAATTAAGAGCAAAGGTGTATCGATCTGCCGGTGGATTACTCATTCGTGCGACCGTAGTTGGGACTCTTTTTATCAACGTGAGGTAAATTACCCAGCGATAACTATCTATACAGTTTTAATTGCACGGCATAAATTGAACCGCGAGTCTTCTGCCTTCTTCGCATAACTGCGAACTTTTCTTTTGTCAATTCGCATTACGCGTACTGCTTCAAATATGCCGTACTCTCTACGTCGTCACTTGAGAGTCTGAAACCACGGTCGGTATACCATATTTAGATTAAATAATATTTCTTTAGGTTCCACCAACAAAATTGAATGCAAAACATATTAAAAGAACATTTTTATTCAATGTTACTTGTATTTCACATAGAAAAAGTAATAATTATATAAGAAGCTCAGTCACAGAGAACAATGGGATTTGATAGATGAATGATTTCCAAGACTTTTATTAATACATTAGCTGGTCACATAGTATTGCTGAAGTTCCCAATGAAACATCAGAGTTCTAACGATTGCAGCTTTGAATTTCAAAGGTCATTGCCCGATGGGGATGATAGAAAGAGGCTAAGTAGATAATGAAATCTAAAATCAGTCTGCAGATTTAGCGTTGCAACATCCATACTTCCAGTTGACTGTCAACTTGTTTAACGTGCTGCTTCCCATTTAACATTTGCAAGATTTGCAGCTACACTGGCCGCCAGACTTGCAGGTGCATTTGTCTGTGAAGAAGAAAGTTAAGACACAGTGAAAGTACATGGTCGATAATCAAAAGCTTAAATTAGTTACACTGGTGCTAGTAGAACAAATTAATAACGTTAAATAACTGATCGAAATGTTAAAACAAACATTCCATAATTAAGAATCCCGGCTTCGAGAAACCATAACCGTACAATGAACCGGCAGTAATAGCGGTCACGGTTAAACGGTCGTTGCCCGAGTTTACGAAAAAAAGCAAGTACAGTCGGAACGAGAGATTGTGACTACATTCCTTTGCAGTAGGTAGCGTTTGCGTTTCATTCGGAAGAAAAATACAACTTGACACGCGGGCAAGGGCACGATTTTATGCTGCGACGCATGTTACGTAATAATGCAAACATTGTTATACGCCTCACACACGGCTTAGTACGAAATATGCGACGTTAATTAAAAATTAGTACCTCCGCAACCGGAGCTGCAGCACTTGCACGAGTCACCGCATTTGCAGTCTTGGCACTTGTCTGTAAAAAAACAATAGAACAATTGTAGATAAAAAAAATGATGTTCCAGAATATTTAAAACGACAAAATATATATCGTAGACAGTTTTATTGAGGAAATGACGAATTGATCGAATTCGTCAATTGACGGCACAAGTGTACAGGATGAATGAATTATTTCATTGCTCCCTACTCAAACCAATAACCGTGCATTATGGGCGTTCCAAGAAAATTCCGTGTCAATCGTCAACTTCCTATTATTAAATTCCCCGTTTATGCGCACGTACCAAGTAGGTACCCGTTACGGATAACTGCATAAAAATGTTTTAAATATCATTTCCCGAAAGATTAATCGGAAAAGAGTACTATTGCGTCCGTCGAGAAACACATAATTCTGTAGAAAAGATTAACTTCTGTAAACATAGTTTCACGCGAACAGAATTAATGGTTCAAAATTAAACAATGGGTACTTTATTTTTATAGTTTAAATATTAGATTAGCAAATGCAAAAAAAGTAGACGTAATGGAAGTTTAAGTGTACATATATGAGTAGAAAATAATAAGTTTCATACGATTTCGAAAATAGTTACACGAGTCAAAAACATTAACAAACGTTTTAATATGTACCAGAGTATTCAGATTCCATTCAGTTTTGTGAATTCTAATTTATTTTCAAAAACAATGTTTTGCAGAGTAGTATTAGTCCTTACCTGTGCACTTCTCGCATCCTGGTCCTGGCATTTTGGTCTGTTGATTGATTACTTCACAGTGGAGTCTTCCGTAGATGGATGATTACTTGTCAGCTTCTTCGTTCTGCTTCGAATTTATTGATCATTCCCCACCACGACTTCTCTTGTTCCGAAGTACCTGGGCAGCGTGTGCAACCGGCACCGAGCGTGCCATGCGCAAAGCAGGACTGTGTTCGTTCCCATTAGCCTGGGGGGCCGAGTTATTTGAAATACTTTCGAGGTTTCTTGGTATATCGTATCTGCGATCCTCGTCACTTTATAGTTTCATTAATCTGCTGCATAATATAATTCACGAACTTGCACTTGAAATTGCTAGAAACAGAAGGGTTAAAATGCAATTCCTAAACATTTAAACTTCTCAAACGTATTCCGGGCATAAGAATAATGCCTACGTCCCTGTACGATCGCAGCACGGACCCAATGAGAAACGTTGCACGTTACACAACAGTAAGAGATAAGCACATGGATCTTCTAACAAATTGCGCACGAGTTTGTTCTCGAAGTTGTACGCAGTTGTGCGCAATCAAACAGTACCCCTGACTCATGACATAATTGATGTAGTAAATAACTGTAGTTCTTTCTACATTTTTCTCGAAGTCTATTAGAAAGGGCACTTACAAAAGCAATTGCACGTTTCATACCATTTTATGCAGAGTCGGAAATAAATGCGGGGGAAAACTTAAGGAGAATTATACAAAATTTATTAAAAAGTATCGCTCCCTTAAATCTTTCAGGAGTACTTATAACAGAAATATAAAATATCAATTTCATAAAAAATACTATATTACTACTCAAATGTTCTTTTGTCGCCGAATAAAATTTGTTTTGCTAGCTGCCTGTTCAATGTGTATAGATTCATCTTCTGGCTCGTAATTAATTTCATACACTTGATTGTATTCCGCTGAACCCGAACCCTTCTTCTTGATTGAATTAGTCCTCTCTAAAAACATTTTTCAAATGTGCGTATTTGCATTATAATACATAGGTCGTATTTGATATTTTGCACAATTGCGTACGATGATACCTTGATGTCTGATGACAACTTTGCTTTGTGCTGATTCAAGTAGCTTCTTTACACGAGTTCCCCGTTTAGGAGATTTATCTTTCTTTATCTATTTAACATACAAATAATGAATATACAATTTCCATAATAGCAAAGAAGTTGTATTCGAGTACATACCGTTCTAACTTGTAAAGGAAGCTTGTAGGAAACCTTAGGGAGTACAAAATGAGTTTTTGGTGTAGTGTCATTCTCAGGGGTCTTCGCTGTGATTTCCTTTAGAACAATGAGAATAAAATTTCAATAATGATAAAATTGTTTCTATATAGCTTTACTTTTAACAGCAAGCTTAATAAGATTTTTATTTACCTCTTGCCTGCATGCTTGGTTTGTTCTTAATTTTGGAGATAAATTGATTTTGTGTGGAGTTCTTTTTTGAGTCCCAGTTGTGGGTTTCGATGGAGTAGCTTGTGTCACAATTATGCTCGGAACCGTTTTCACCTTTCTTCTCGCGGGTGATATTAATAAGCCACCTTTTTTAGGACGTACATTTTTTATAAGCTGCATATCTGTACCATTTATGTACATTGCTACTGGTGAAATTATGGTATTATAATTCAACCTATACAGTCCTTCAGCATGTGGACTCTTCAAAATATTATCTCTCAATTCCTTCTTCTGCGCAGGACTGTACATAGTAGGAAAATATACCTTCTTCTTTCTCTGATTTGGGTTTGGCGGAGTTTTGCCAGGTGTGACAAAAAGTTTTGGCTTTACACGCTTGCTTGTCCCCTCGTATCTTTCTTCTGCCTTCTTTGACAATGGTGATTTACATTTATCACGAGGTTTCACGTTTGGAGTTGAAATATTGCTTTCCATGCTCGACGGCTGTTTCGCAGTTAAAAGTTCTTTCACAGGATCTTTAGTTCCTTCATAGTGTAAATCAGTTCTTTCATTGTTTCCTCCTGTAGTTTCGAGCGTCAAACAGGAGCTCGATGTATTAAGTAAGTTGAAAAGAGGTTTCCGTTTCTCCAAATACATCTGGTAATCTTTACAAGATGTTAAAGTTTTTAGAAATTGAGCTTCATCATAAGACAATGAATTCGATTCGTTATTGGTACTAGATAGAAAAGAGAGCTCTAATGATTTTTCCACTCTCGTTATTTCTGGATCTGCATTAATTTCTGTAATGAGTCTCGCCGTATCGAGACATCTTTTTCTTTTCTCTGCTATATCTTGTAGAAGCGTCTTTTCCAACACATCTGGATCAAGCGTCATATAATCATACGCAGCTTTATCGCTATTTAGCTCATTAGAATCAGACTTTTTGTTAATCTTTCTCGATTTTGTTTTGGAATATGACACTTTTTCGTGAGAAACGTATTTTTTACAGCTAGGAGACTCTGGCTGTAATATTGCGCGATTCGATCGTAACTTGTTTAGTGATGGGCTCGATGGGCTTCGATACAAACATGTGTCGAACATATTCGGAGTACTTGAAAGTGATTTCTCTTCAGGATTTTGATCAATGCCATTAGAAATATTTAAAGAAGCCAATTGCTTTTCACAAGCACGTTGGATGTGAGTCATACTCAGCAGAGATGGTACCGACGTGCATTTACGTAAAGAATAATGGCATTCTGTCTCCTCGGGAAATAATCTCTTGCATTGAGCCTCCAAATGTTCAAAAGATTCGGTACTGGATATATTTGTTGATAAATTAATTACATTGTCAATACTTCCATTGAAATTATTCTTTGATATCTTTTGAAAGAATCTTCTTTTAATTACGTCTATGCCAGATAGAGGTGTGGTAGTCAGAGAAGTTACATTTATAGGTGAAGCATTTTTACAATCATTGGCACGAACAGATTTATTACACGTAGGAGTTCCAAGAACTTGTTCCGTGCACAAAGATGGAGACAACGGGGATGGAGGCCATTCAGGAGTAGATTCATCTTCTATGAATTTACATAATTTTCTAAACTCTGTTGTTAATCTGCTTAAATTTATCGCAGACATGCCACGTGTATCATCAGCATTATTAATAACAGATTCTTCAATGATAGTCAATAATCTTTCAGTGAAACTGTGCGGAGCATGAATATATTTGTCAGATAATCGTTTTAAAACTTGCTGCGGCTGCGACACTTCCTTTATTTGATTCAGCTGATTATCTAAAAAGCAGAGGACGCTCTCAAACTTGTTCAGTTCATCTTTTAATTGCGCGTGTCCACCATCCATGCTACTAATAACTGTCTCTTTAGTTGTAATTTTTGATAGAGATGTTGGCTGTGATACTGCCACCGGTGTAAGTGGATTTACCTCTGATACAGCGATCGCATTAACTTTATTCTTGTCTATGTTATGATTCGTGTCTCTCTTTGAGCTTTTATTCATTGTATTATTCTTGGGTTTCTCACACGAATGCGATTTATCTCCTTTAGATGGAGTTGATGTTACTTCATTTATTAATTTGTTAGATGTTGCATTCAGGGGTTGCTTACCATTCGTTCTAAATTGCAAATTCTCATTCTCCTTATTATCTCCCTTCAAGCTTCCACTTTGAAATAAGTCAATACACTTATTTAAATCGGGTGCGGGCACAGTTGACCCGGTGATTGAAATGGACGCATTTGAAACAGAATCTGCTTTCGAACTGCCAGCTAATATCACTGAATGTTTACTACTACGTGTTTCTAAACTATCTCGAGATATCGAACTAAAGATATCAGAATGGACATCAGAGCTATCAGTGTATTCTGCAAAGAAATAATTTAACCATTTAGTAAATACATTTTAATAGTTAGTATAACAGAGCACTTGTATTGTCTGTACTTACGAAAACTGTTCAGGGAATCCGTGAAATCACAAGCATGCCTTCGACCTCGTTCCATTTTAATGCCTTAATATAAACTCAATTACAACAAAAGGACATCGGACAGGCGATCCTACCCACCTTCTTCCATATATATTCGTAATTCGTACAATTCGTATATAACAATTCGTAGCGTCTGTTAAGCATATACGTTACAACCGTCTGCCATTAAACCACTTTGAATAATCAGTGCGACTAACTCAACAAAAATCACACCTACCTAGTGACTAATTCGTGCGTTAAGTTGGCAGATACGGGCTATTTGATTAAAATTTGAAGTTGGTTGCACATTTAATTGTCATTTTCAAAGTGTATAAAATATTTTTCGTATTTAGTATATAATTCCACGTAACATCTAACACCGAGGTTATTTATTATTTCGAATACAATATGTAAATAGTTCGCATTTATGTGGTTCTACATTTTAAGCTTTTCTTCTCACATACGTTATTTTGTCCGGTCTTGCAATAATTAGGTGACGTATAACAACATTCATGTGTTCAGAACAACGATCAGTAGCCAGTGCCTTTAAGCCGGATATATACCATGCAAAATATTCTCAATTCGTAAATAATGTGTTGAAGGAATCATCGGATAGTTTTGATAAAGAACAAAAACGTACGTAGTCGATAATGTTTCGTGATTATGCTGCCAGTTTTCTATTCATGCAACAGGTGATGATTTCAGTCACAGACGCATCGCTGCTAAATCTTTACAATGTCTTTGGCGGTGTATTTGAAAGGGCATTAGAATTGTACGAACAAGGACGCGTAACTCATATCTTCCCATCTGAAACTATCGCTGCCACATCTCACAGCGATAAGAGTAATGCTAGGTATTTAGTGCAAGTCAGAGGGCTTTCTGGAGAAATATATACATTTTTTCCAGATATAAATTATTGCACGTGCGCTTCTTTTAGGTAGAAGATTTTTAAATCCTCCTGTGCCAATCATTTTAGTAAATGAAAGCTGCTAATACAATTTTGTCTTGTAGGTGCCAGGTATTACAAGATAGATCTTTGTTTACTTGCAAACATATTTTAGCAGCTTGGTTATCGGCACTTACCAAAGATAAATTGTCTTATCAATATATAACAGAGAAGCAATTTCAGAACCTGTTGCTATATCAAGTTTCTTATAAGCAACATGAATTCTGATACAGAGGATTATAAATTAGTGGCGAAATTGGGGAATCTTAAAACTATAGTTCAGTTATTGAAAGCAATTAATTTTAAAGAGGTAGAACAATGTAACGCACGTTAATTTTCTACAAAGATCGAACATATTTAGCTTAGAACTGTTCGCATCCTTTTAGAGCGCAACTTGCTTCGGGACTGAGAATGGGTTGAAAGTAACAGTGGAGGACGCGAAATGTATGCAAGCTAGCGCTTATATTCCTGGCCATGTGTTCCAAGAATTTAATTTGAAGGAAGATGTGATTTTCAGGATAAACTTGAATGTATTAGTGGAATGTCTTTGTATGTTTTGGAGTAACATAAACTCTCAGGGAAGCTCAGTGGCTTTGCAGCTGTTTTATAAAGTACACACAGATTGTATAATTTCGTTTAAATTCTGTGGTGGCGATTAGGCATTAACAAGTAAACATTGTAATAATAGGGTGCTGGAGATCCTGTGACAGTGCTTATAGAGGAAGATGGTATCATAACAGATTGTTCTCTAAAAACTCAGGATCCCGACGAACTGTTGGATTTTCATCTTGAAGCAGAAAATGTTTTGAATAAAGTAGTCTTGCAAACCGAATTATTGAAAGATATTTTATCTGAACTTGACCCAACCAGTGATTTGATCGAGGTAGAATGCAATCTTCTATTTATCTGTCGATAAACTTCCGCTTCTACATTTGTAACATTACATTGCAGCTACTTTTATCACCTTCCGCGCCTTTTTTCCGAATTAGTACGGCTGGTTTAGCAGGGATTTGTCATGTCGAGTTGCCGCACGACGGCGATTTAATAGATAACTTTCAGTGTACGTCTGCAGCCACATCGAGTTACAAATTATCGCATATAAAGCCAGCTATGAAGGCATTATTGTATGCGAATAAGGTTTCTTTGAGAACTGATGCGTGCGGTTTGCTGTGTTTCCAATACATGGTTAAAACAGACGAGGGAAATACTTGTTACATCGAGTATTATGTAAGAGTCAACTTATTGCTGTATTTTACTTGCATAAGTAGAAAGCACGTGGGGCTAGTACAGAGATAAATGAAAATATTGTTTCAGATTTCACCTGTAATAGACTATAATGAATGATTTCACTGTAAATCAGATGATATTAATGATATACAGTTTTGTACTTCCAATTATGTTTGCATTAAAAGAATAGATACACTTTTGCAAGATTTGTAGTTATTCCAACATATTTATTCATTAAAAACTCGTTTGGTACATTTAGTAATGGATATAACGTACAAATATCGAAGCATACGTTTGAATTACACCCAAGGAAGCATAGGAAATATAATATAAATCGGCGGAGCTCTCGAATAAACGTGCTCGATGTATCTTGTGCGCATATTTTCACTTTGAAATGATATTGACAACCTTTATGCGTTTACACGTATATGTATCTTTTGTTTCGTTTACGTTTATTAAAACAATGGGTCGTTCTCCAACCGGCAAGAATAACATTCAGCATTGTCTTTGAATTGCTGACTCGGGAATCAATCTCAAATAGGAATTCTTATTGGACTTTGTATACTCTCGTGCATACAATATCGTCGACTTTCATGATCTGCAACAAAAAGAAAAACAAACAAAGGTTGTTTCTTGTGCGTCCGCGTATTTACATAAAAAAAAACTGTCTCCGCAATTTGTTGCCGCTTATTACGTATAGTCGTGTACAGTTCTTTTCATGTCTTTCGAGACATCGTGGCAATTGATTATCATTAACTCCATTATTGACCTTCTGATTAAATTGTTCAGCTCACGAATACGAGAATTACAGTGGTAATTGGCGGACTTTTTGACCAATGACAAAGGCATTGTTATTATCATTAGACGTTCGCCCCGTTATGTTTCGTTGTGTCGTTCAACCCTGGAGAACCATTTGGTCGCACGAAACGTTAACTCAATTGGACCGTTAATCTTATAATTCTTTAATGAAGTCTCACGGTTCGTGATTACGTAACTTATTATCGCGTAGGTCTTTATTAGATTAATAAATTACCGTTCGAGTTAAGGCGATGATGAATAAATCGTGAAGATACAAAGCCTGCCGACAAATACTTTTTTCCTTTTCGTTTGTCGATCATACGTACCGCTTTCATTTCTGTAGGCGTGAATTCTCTCTCGATGGTAGTCTCCTTCTCGCCCTTCTGTATTTGAACAAGTTTATTTCCATCTAGAGTGCAGACGCACTTTACTTTCCTTCCGTCCGGCGTTTCCTCGTCGAATTCTTCTCCGAGCTTGAATTTTATTTCGGAGTTCTTGAACGGACTGGTCGTTTTCAGCGTGTACAGCCCATTGTTCTCCGTTAGTTCAACCACGGGACTCACGCTGCTACCCATTTTACGTGTCAGTAGACTCACGCCTGAAAAGAGAGGAAGCGTGGCTTCAGAAATACATATAGGGTATACAGGATTCAAAGACTATTTTATACTGGCCGCATTTAAATTACTAGCCCGCTCTAAGCATTCTTCGAATAAAACCACTGCAAATTCCTACTCATTTCGAAACCTATTCAGCGTTCAGAGTGTATCTTAGTCTCGAGATATCTGTCCCAAAACGAATAACTTTCCCTTAAATAACAGGAATTATCTCACCTAACACCTTCATCATTTCGTCAAAATTTTCGCTGGATTCCAGTTTGTAGCGTTTCCCGTAAAAGGTGGAAATCATTTTGACCGATAGGCGAGCGATACGCAACCTTTGAAAATAGTAAGAGGACTGAACCGCGATCGGACCATTATCGTATCTTATATTACACGTAATGACACCACCAGGTCCCTTATCATTCACGCGAAAAACAAAATCCAACATAACAAACGTGTGAATAGCTGCAAACTTTGAAGTTTGAACCTTCGCGATAGCGTCGGCGATGCCGTATCCCATTTACATATCACGTAACCATTTGCTTCTTTTACATTCAATTACGCCGGGTACAATTTCTGCAGTTGCATCTTCGTGAAACACTTCGTGCTTACATTAGTGCCATTGATCGCGGCGACCCTTGAACATGCTAACATAATGCTGCTACAAGCATACAGATTACGAAACTACTATGTATCAATATTCTCAGACGTGGGATCTGAAATATCATCGCCATCCTGCGTGTACCTGCGCGCCCCGTTCTTTCGTCCCGGGATTTCCGCCAGTCAACGCATCAGCACCTTACACATAGGCAGCGCCTATATGAGAATGAACTTGCTGTTTTATTTCATTTCCGATAAGGAGGTGCGAATGAACCGGCTACTGCATCATCAGGGTGCAAGAATACTGCGAGAGTTCATTAGGTCGTGGCCGCTTGCAATTTCCGTGCGAATCTTTAGCGATTCGCGGCACTTTGCATTATTAGTCGAAACGGTCAATGTATTTTTATTAAATAAACCCCCAAGTAACCGCGCATTAGTGCGATTCGACTGACAATTGTGATTTATTAATCTTGCCGGTAAATTAATTCAAGTGCTAAATTGGAGTACAATCGGACTATGTCTGGCGGCGCACGGCTGGAATTAAGCGTGAGGTCAGGTCGTTGCACGGTCGCGCGGGAGCGTAGTTCAATGTATTAAAATTGATTATCTAATTTATCATTACGATACTCGAGCCCCGATAATGCAACCGGGAGGATTCTCTTTGCTGGCAAAGTGAGTCCCGCAACGGCAGAAACCATTCATATTCGCAACGTTGATCCGCACGCCGTACGTCTCTCAGATTCGTCACAGGGGATCCGAGTATTATTTCACTCTTATCTCGATCTCTGGTGTCTCTCAGTCAACATTAATGCGGGTTTCAATAACAGGCCTCGCGATACCTATGTCACACTCAGCTTATTCGTACGTCGCCGTATGTACACGAATTTTGTAAACGAATCGTATTGTATGCCATCGGGAGGTTTATGTATACCTACTTATTACGCGTCACGTTCGAAATTCCTTTAACGCCGGACCATAAACGGTAGGTGTATCCTTGTTAGGGCGTCAACATGTCACGCAACAACTGGCCTTGCTATTATTTTCATAAGTATCTCTCTCTGACCGCAGTGCTCGTAATGTGTTTACAGTGTATTGACGATAATGATACTCGATAGCGTAATCTCGCGTGCGAAATTCGCGCAACGATACGCCTTCTGTCGCGACACGAATTCGCCATCCGAGGCACGGGCTGTTAAACGCTAAACGAGGAATGTCCTTTCGTCGGCATACCGTTGCCTATTGGATACCGTTCAATCGATGGATACGTACCGAGCGCCTTCATAAATTCGTCGAAATTCTCGCTGTTGTACAGCTTGTACTTCTTTCCAAGAAACTCCGTCATGTCGATCGATCGAAACTGCCTGGACTCGAGCACGTGCCTGAGAATGTAGGTCCAAAGGACGATCGCTGGGGTTAGCGACAGAGAGAGAGAGAAACGAGTTGAAATAGCCCGATGTTCACTGTCTTGTCGCCGGCTCCAGACTGACTAGGATCCGGGAGGACGAAGAACGTTAAAGGTACACGTACGCGGAGCTGTGCGCTTTGAATCGACTACTATACACCTCTCTCTGCATCTCCTTCTCCCTCCCCATAGTCCTCCCCCCCATCTGCGTTATCTCTCTCCTTTCCGTTCGCCCCCGTTACGTCCTTCTCACTTTTCGACCTCTCTTTCTTATTCGACTCTACTCTCGTTCTCCTTTCATCTTCTGCTAGAAAACATGCTTCTCTCTTGGCCGGTTTCGCTGGCGCGTTTCGGCGGCCGCCCTACCCCTCGAATATTCGCAGCTGCAACCCGCGGACTCGATGTCTTGTTGCTCCTGTACTTGGTAATTTACCTTTTCTCTTTTTTTTTATCATACGTCGTCGGCAAATTATTTTCATGTTCCTTTTTTGTTGGCCTCCTGCTGCCCTCTTCGTACGACCGTCGTTACGTTTTATTCCATTAAAGAGCTTCCGACGGTGTTCTTAGTCGTCGAAAAACGTCGTAGGTCAACCATGACGCTTTCATATCGAATATAATTACAATCGCACGCGATGTTTATCGCTGCTAGTATTTCTCTCCGATAGGTATATCAGGCTTTGGATCGATTAGTTTCTTACGACTTGATCCGGTAGATTTGTTTCTAATTGCAATTAAAGTATAATTGCTTAACTACCCGATAAGATTCCTATGCCAACTAATCGTGGTTCATCGGTGAACGCTGTGATCGTGCGAAGCACCGGATCATGCGCGAATGCTGATCGAACTGTAGCGATGCGTGCTGGTCATTGGACGGTGGACGTCAGCGCGCGACATGTCGGCCAACCGCAATGCTTCACAGCCAAATTATGAATATGATAACATATAACGGCATTGAAACATGCTGCATCGATTATTTCTACCACACATGAATTTATTGGCTGGAAAATACGCGGTACGAGGGACCAATTAAAATGCAGATTACAACGAACCCTGCTACAAAGCGTTTCATTTCCCTGCGCTAATTATGCTTTCTTATCGGCACGGGGGGATCGTAAGTAGTCGTTGTTGTTGTTACTTTGCTGCGGCCTCGACAGCTACGGTCGTTGGCCGTATACCGTAGCGGTGTAAATACAAATGTTGGATGAGTCGCCAGGCGTAGGACAGTCGGTGTTACTTTTCTCCTGGATCGGTGCGCAAGATCATCCGGATCGTGAATCGGGGCGAACGGTATAGCGTTTCATCCGGCGGGCGGCGCGGCGGCCAGCCGGGCGTCGATTTCGCTGCGTTTGCCAAAGCCGGCTGGCGTGGTCGATAACGGCGCGGTGGAAACGCGACGACGTGGCCGCGGCGTGCCCGCGTCCATTCCGACTGCGAGCACGGTGTGTCCACGCGATCGCGTAGCAACGCGCCACTTTCGACGCGCGGTACATTTGGCAACATTGAAATTGCGCAAATTCCGCATCCACCATGCGAGACAACGAGACCGGCGTGTACGATCACGTTCCATCAATGCTTTCGGCTGTTGACGATCGCGCGTGAATCACGGGACGCACTCTCGGTCTCACGCTCCGTTTCGCCTCGTCCCTCGCTTCCAGATCGCCCAACCGTCTAAACAGCGACGTCGAAGTCCTTCGTAATAGCGGACACGACCGCGTTATTCACTGCCTCGATATCCGTGTAGTAGCCAGCAAGCAGGCCAAATCCGCGTAATCGTGCAACGAATTTGCATTATTTCGCCGGGCGTATCTATTTATAGCGGGGGGACGCGCGTTTCTTTGCCCGCATGGATATCGGGATACCTCCTACAACCGGTTTTAGCCGATCACCGGTTTCCTCGCAAGCGTCATTATAAATCCGTCGCGGTCGATGCGCGCCAGTATCACCGCGTTGGAAACGCAACGACGACAACGACGACGATGATACGAGGAACGTCATCGTCGTGCGTGTCCAGCTCGGTGGAAGGCAGGCGATTCGCGGCACATTCGCGAGTTCCGCCGCCTTTGGGCTCTTTCGCCGTGTAGATTTGGCAACGCTGCGGCACAGCAGCGGCATAGATTCCGCTCCGCAACCGCAACCGCACGCCAGGCGCCATGATGCCAAACCAAGCTGGCCGTACAACGGTTTCTCCGCAGTGACGCGCAAGCTGTCGGCGACGGCGTAGCATACACGGCAGAATCGGCTGTTTACCTGCGGGATACACACGTTTCCGTCCAAATTCTTTCGGCGTTCTTTTCGGCCGGTCCTTCGATTTCTCGCCGTTAACCTCGATCGATCGATTTCGCGACTCGTCAACGACAAATATCGCTTACATTCGGTGCCCCGCTCGCACGCACAAATTAAATCCGAATCGATAATCTAGTATCTCGTGCGGTCGTTGAAGAAAACCCATCATCACCCCCTTGTCTATTCGATATAGTCGATTCGTTCGGTTGCTACATCCTCAGTGGCGCGCCTCGCCTAAATATTTCGTTTCTAGAGTTGAAAGAACGTTTCGAGTACGAGCGGCAAAGCCGGTGGGGAAAGATCGAGGGGAGGTTCGGACGTTGTTGCGGTACACAGCATGTTCGATACGGAAAAGTTTATCGAGGAGATCGAGAAACGACCGGCGATTTACGATGTGAATCGTAACGAGTACAACGACCGTAACGCCAAGATGACCGCGTGGGACGAGGTCTGCCAGGTGATGGTACCGAATTGGGCGTGCTTGACGGACGAGGAGAGAAACATAGAAGGTATACAGCCTCTTGCGATCGATCGATCCGGATTCCTCCACTTGCACTTGCTCGACTCTGGCCGCTGGCCGTTGGCCGCGGTCGTCGTGCCTGCAGTCGTTTAAAATTAGTCAGAATTTTTCACATCGCACGGTTATGAAAGTGACGATTGTTCGCTTACATAATCCCGTGTCAGAGAACGGGACAAAAGTATCGCGTCTCTTTTTCTTTTTAACGCGGCAGTACTTTTTACGCGACTGCTTTATCGAATAAATTAGCAGCGATTTCGACCGATGGAACGGAAACTTTACCTGGAACTCGGGACTCACGGCCCGAGGCGGGTTGCTTCTATAATACGTGTAAAATTTCAGAGAAAAATTTACGGGGCAAATGGCGGAATATCCGAGATTATTTCATGAAAGAGCTGAAACTTCAGAAGTCACAGAAATTCGGCGCGACTGGTCGGAAACGAAAGAAATATACGTATTTTGATCAGCTGTTGTTCCTTATGCCGACGGTGGAGAATAAACGGTTGGTATAGCCCGCTAACCAGTGTTGCTCGAACCTCTTAGACCGTTTTTCCCTTAAACGGCGAACATACGCAGATTGTTTGGTATAACTGTACGTTGCAGAAACGTCGGGACGGTGTTAAATAATTGCAAATCGGAGGAAAGCGAGGGTGAAGTCGACAATCCTGTGATCGAGGAATACGATGTACCATTGGCCCACGCAGCTCCCTCCATAACGACGGGCAGGGACTATCATCAGCCGGGGGTTTCCTATAAAATGTGCTCCCGTTACCCGAAGCAGCTTTGCGAGACGTCGTTCACGCCGTTCGATAATGAAATTCACGATATGCTGTCCTCGCACAGCAACCAACGGGTCACCTACGACGAGGACGACTACGACAGAATGTTCCTCTTGTCCCTGTTGCCGATCATCCGGCAAGTGCCGGAGGAGAAGAAGCTAGATGTGAGGATACAGATGCAACAAGTCTTGGCGCTGGCGCTTCGCCCCCCTGACAGCATGCAATGATAGCTTCGCCCCGTCCACGCGAAATCCATCCGTAATTTATATAACGAAGCGCGATGTACGTGAGTATTGCCCGGCCCGTCGCGAAACTCGAACAAAATTGATTTTCGTTCTTATCGCGGCGGGCATCGCGTCACACGGTGTATTCTCATCGACTCGGTATCGCGGACATACTCCCATCTTTTACTTTGAATTTCTGTGCACACACGACGGTGCAGGGGCAGCATCGCGAGCCACTTAACGAGAACTGATACGCAGTATCGTAGATTGTGTTCGTAAACGCGGCACTTTGATAATGTAGCCTTCCACGAAGCAGCACGATTTACGGACGACACTTCGAGTACCTATACCTGTGATATTACGCCTGGCGACTTTCTTTTTGGGCAGATGCAGAAATAGAAATAGGAACAGCGACGCGGGGATCGCTTTGTATCGTTATGATACATCGGTTTTTCCGCGCGCAGAGCTACAGTATATGTACATATTTTCGTAATCCGGGACAAACGGCGGCGATATTTTATTGATACCCCCCGAACACGGACGAACTTGACGTGCTGCATGGGATTCCGACGAATAAATATCCATATACGTATACATTAAACAAACAGCGTTAATAAATGATAACGTGTCAAATTTTTTCGTACTAACGTACGCCACAGTGACCCTATCACTAGGGTTTGTATGCGAGGAAGCGAGGTAGCTGACCGAATAAATTTCTTTGGTCCCTCGTTGGAGGTTTTCAGAAGATCGGTTATCTTGTTTTTCGGTATTACTATGGCATAGAAGTTTCATACTCCTGTGACTGTCTGTACACGAATGCTACAGTACACTATTGTGTATAATTTTGTATATACCTATTGGGCTAGTCCCGTTAAATAAATAAATAAATAAATAAATAAATAACGTCACTTTTCGTCGATACAGGATTCGTGTTTTGTGTTTCCGGTTGTGCGAACAGGTGGCAGCACCTGTACCGCACTGTCGCTGTTTCCGTTTTCCATGCAAATAACGAAGTACTTAATTTACAGACTGAAGAGGTTTCAGTAGAATGTCTTCAGTTTAATCGAGACTTAAAACACTGTACCTACTTGTAGCGATATTTATCGTTAAACACTCGCATGTACTCGTTTCGTACTAATGAACTTTTTATTAACTTCGAATAAAATGATTATACCACCCAATTTCTCATCTCCATTATATACCCACGCAACGGTGCATCGCAGAAGAATTCGCAGCAGATTTCGCGGTAATGAACGAGTTTACATAAAAGAGCAGCGACATCGAGGAACCCATTATTCCTCGCGGAACTTGATGGTGACGTAAATGGTCTTAACATCATTTACATCTTGATACGACGAGTTAGGTTTCAAGGTACCACTTTAGGAGGGCATAAAATTTCATCAGAAGTTAAGAGGCCTATTCCGCCGCACTCGACTGCTCATAGTCATCAGCTTCAAGTAGATACACCTAGACTTTTCAAAGTGTACACGTAAACAAGAGCAAGCTGAATGCCGAGGCGGTTGGCTTAACTCGGGCTTAACTTAGACTGCCGTCTGATTTCTTCGTTAGGATACCCGCTCCTGATAGCGGGCACAGTAATGCGACATCACGGAATGAGGACGGAACGTGTACTTGTGCGGATGTCATCTCGTTTGTCGCTTTATTTGTACCACGTGCCGGCTGAATTTAATTATCTACCCTGACATCCTCTGTAACTAGCGTTCCCTTGCAGCGGTGCATAAAACGGCATTCATACGGGACGTCCAATTATAACAGATAATTAACGCGATCTCAGTATTCTTAATTCACGGCGTTCTATCTGTATTTTTAGCTGGTCGAACAAAAGTGAGAAGCGAACAAATGCTATCGGCGCCGTCGAATGCAGTGCGTTCGCTTTGTTATTCGAGTGACCGCGCAGCGGAAAATATCGATTAAAAAAAAATTTTGAAACGCAAGAGATTTGTTGCTACGGCTATCTCGGTTGCGGGAGACAAACAAATTTTTAACGACATTTTCGCCCGATCCGTTGCAATGGAACGTTACCAACAGACAGATTGAACTTTTATTCAAAGCGAGAATCGCCCGTTTAGCGTGATACTAAAATGTAGAGCGCCCGTGCTGCGACTGACGCGCGCACTTATTAACACTCTCATCTCGTTGAAATTTAAGCACTTGTTATTGGCTTTTGATATAACATAAATCACGACGGTCACGAGCGCCGTTGATCATAACCCTCGAAGGGTCTCGATTTCATGACGGAATATGACGGTGCCGCAAGAAATGCGGTTGCTGCTGACATATCCTTTGTCATCGAGCATTTACGACCGAATCTCGAAACAATGGGCTGCATCGGTTTTGCACACTATTGTGTATTTTTTGTTCCTCAAAGTGAACGAGACAAAGGGTACAACAAAAAGGATATAGTATTTTTCAGACTGAAGAATAACTTTCGTGCACGCGTAATCAGGAAATGCAGTGGCTTCGACGTTTCAAATTAAAAAGGATTGCGCACTACCCTGTCTCTTCGGAAATGATTCGGTCTCGGCAAAAATGATATTTAATCAAAAAGGAATCGCTAAGGAACAGAACATCGGTAGCTACTACAATTTCGTAGTTATAACTTGGTACGATGCGATAACAATTCAATGATTCTTGGCGAATGTTCCAGATACCACAGAAGCATCGGTAACAGCGATCGGCAACAATCCCCGAGCGTGAAGCGCGGAAACATGCAAGGGTTACCAGCAACTAGTGGCGTTTGTCGAAACTCTACCCTCAGTGAACCCTCCTCTCCCTTCCCATTCACTCCCTCCCTCAATAGACACTCGCCCCCGCCCTCCTCGATCTGCACGTATCAACCCCTACCTTCTGGTCCCTTCTCTCGCCCTCGCTCGTTCACCGTTCCCCTCTTCCCGCGTCGTCTCTGTCCCCCTTGGACACGCGCGGCTTTCTCTCGCGCGCGCGTTCTTCTGCCTCTGGAGCAACTCGCAGCATCCATCGGCCCGCTCCGGACTTCAGTCCACGTCGAGAACGCGGCACCGCCGGGACCCTGAGGACCCCTCGACAGTCACCAACCCTTTGGACCTTACGTCACTTGCGTCACAAGCAGTTCGTTGAGAAAAAGAAAGAAAGGAGTAGGGCTCCGGTTTCGAGCCGATCCAACATCGGTCCCGTCGATTTCAATAAAAACAGAGATCGCGATTCTTGCCTGGCACCGTCCCGTTCGATCTCCATTGATGGTACCTGCGCTCCGATCCTCGCAATTTTGCCTGTGCTGTCCACAGCATCGGTGGATAAAGTAATATCGACGGGTCTCTCGAATAAACATCCCTAAACGTCGAGGTCGATTTTTGTCATCGGATAGAGACCTCCGACCCCCATTTCGAATCCATCCGGTATTCTGGCGGTGTACGCGCCCAGAAGGATACGTAATCAGCTGTCCCGCGGTAACGGATGTTTTAAGGGGTTGGCAGAATAAAATTAGGTAATCGCGTTTGATGCGATAGGGTAGGAGGAGCGTGCGAGTGGCGTAATCGTTGAGGGAGCGAGGGCGGTAAGGGAAGAAGAGCCACGAGGGCCCGCGAGGAGACTGAAGCAGAGGGATTTCCCGCGAGACTGCCGGGGGTTGTCGCCCAGCCCCGGAGAAGCGGACATCGGGCCCGGATGTTCGCACGGACGAGACGCCGGAAACGCTGTCACGTTGGAAGGGAAAATATTGACGGCCGTCAACAAGTTCCTTACGACATCCCCTTTGATTAACAAAGTCAAGTTACTGATGGTAAGTGCCTTTTTCCTCTTTCTACGTCGGCACACTCCTTTTCTATTCCTCCACCTTGGCGATTGTATTTCCAGCCGGTTAAGGAAATCGTCTGTCTTAATAGTTCTGTTCGAAAGTTGTTTATTGAATTCGTCCGGTTGTTTTATCCCTGTGGAAAAACGTAACGTCAGTTGGGACAAAGGGGGATGAAGGTTGAGACATTAAGAATTCCATTTCTCGGTGTTCCGTATAGCTGTAATACGCGTTGCCTGCTTATCGGGGGCTTCGTTATGTGCCGCGACGAGTCACGAAGAATGCCTCGCAGATATGTTTTGTCGCGGGAGGAAAGACAACTCGAGCGACGTTAAACTGACAGCGCTCTGCTTATGAATGAGAGTAATAGAGCGTATGGTTACATCGCGTAGCGTTCGCTGTTTCCTCGTCGAAGAAAAAGCCCATGCTTTGGTTCTTTCTGAGGGTGAACCTCTGTGGATTATTGGGGTCACGCAACAGGGGACTTTATGCAAGTGAAATGGCCCGTAGGGACGTTGCATTCGTTTTTTCATAGCGTGAATGTAGATAAGGTGGCACTTTTAATTGCACTTAATTATCTAACTTTTCTCTTGTTTACACTCCATTACGTCTCTTGGGCCAACTTTCCCTTTTGAGATTGTGTTTGTTGTGTGATTCTTCGTGTTAGGCTTCAACAAGCTCGCTGTAAAAATGTTGCATTAAAGAATGAGAGTCATCGAGCTTTGTAAGCGATTCAGTAACTCCAGCGTTCTCGTTTCGCACAAAGGATCGAGGGGAAGATACGGGGGACCGCCTGTGGTCTGTGGTTCCGTCGAAAACGAGCGGTCGGTGAAAAAGTAATTCGAAAGGAGGGGGAATTTGGTGTTTTGCCAGAAGAGTGTATGTGTCCTCGAGTATATGTTCTAGAATAGAGTGAAATAGTGGACCGAGAGTACCACAAATCGTTGCTACACGTATCCGCGAATGTCCTAATACGTGCTCGATCCCCCTTTTGTTTCAAATTACGAGGCGAATATACGTGTCCCGATACTCGCCAAACGGGACAATCGAAATGCACTCCATTTTCCTTATTTTAACTTGTTGCTCCACGCACACCGCTCCAATACCGTACTCGTATGTTCATTATCAGTTCCAAGTAGATGCTCTGTTTCTATGACGGTGAAATTACAGGGGACTTGCTTCTGGTATGTGGTAGCTATGGCTACGATTCCAGTGATCAAAGCGTCATAATCAAACAGCTCAATTTCGATTTGAACTTTGTAGATGTGGAAACGGATAATCAGTAATGCGAGAGGAGTGTTGCAAGTGTACCCATAACCTGATCATTCTTGATCACATCGATTCAAAAGATAGTTTCCCTTTACAAGTGAAACTTGTCGAAACTTCATCAAAGTTATACCAATATCTTTGCATTCTCGAAGGGATTTAGGCTCCACTGTGTCCGAATACTAGCTCAGAATTCGTCAGGCGCCCCTGACGCACAGCTCTGAGCACTCCACGTGTCCATCCGCAGAATTTGACGTTCATGCACAACTAGGTGCACCTACTTACTAGTTCCAACGTACCGTAGACATCGTTTCGTTCCCTGGAGCACCATCTGGATCGTTTAAGCATTGTCCTTGCAGAACGTCTAAGTTACACGAATCCTGTAGGAGTTCCTGCGTTCCCCGCCATTCCTGGCGTGCCTTTATCGTCGGCGTGCATACATACATACCTACGTTCGATGCAGGAGAACTCGAAATTCCGGTCGCGCACAGTGTCATGCGGAGAGACGAATGGCTAGGTCGTACGCAGATGGTGCAGAGGCGTCCCTAAAAGAATGCACTGTTGGCCAACTACGGGTCTGAACTCAATTGTAAACGCTGTTGAATAGCAATAGTTTTGCACTAGGATGCACGAGTTTTATCAGTGTATGTACAGTCTATCAGAGTTTCCATCGTTAGACCACGACGACATGTTTTATCAGTTCGAGCGAACGAATCTGCAGCAGTTTGGTCAGCATGTTGACTTTCTGAACGAGATTAGCATTGCGCCCGCGGAACTTCATGTTCCATTGGGCCGGCGATCTGCATCGAGGCTCGAGGTAGTTACTATTCGCTGGTAGAATTGCACAGATGCTGATGAAACTTTTACGAATCTCCATCTTCGACGCCCTTTTCCAGGCAATCGGAATCGAGTCGCGATCCCTGGCAATTCTCGAGGCGTAGCAGGGAATAATGTTCCAGGTGGATCTAGCTTTTGTCGAGTATTTACTTAAACCCCCATCGAAAATCTCAGCAGTATATTCCCGCGCGTTGAAATCCCTGGGTGGTCCCAGTGATCCGTGGTCCTCCGTATTGAATCAGTTTCTATCAATTACTCGGTCAACTGACCGAGTCGAATTACGACGGTATCGATTCGGGGCGTCGGCATTACGTTTTAATAGGCTTTCAGCGTGATCCCGGTGGAACGCATTTTTCTCATCAGCCGAAAGTTTGCTCTGCGCCCGTAAAATAATTACCCCCGATGATAGGTAACGTTCTCTGGAGAGGGCAAACGTTTGCCGGAGGTCTCGGCTACGGGTGCTGCGGTTCGGGTTTCTCCGTTTAAATTGGCGAAACCAGAATCGTAGTTCAAAATGTCCGCGGGCTTGACGCCAGCGCGTCATATGCATGCATAATTGCGCGTCGTTAAATGTCGATTAAAGGAGCCGTAGACTCTAATAAAAACTGCAAACTTCCCGCTTTTTTTGGAGATATCATCGTCTGGTGCTCATTGCAAAGTACCCAAGCCACTTTGAAGATGCTAATGAGCTAGGACCAACCCAACCCATCATTATCAAACTCCTCCCGATTCGCTGGAACGGAGGTCACTTATTTACAGAAACGGGACTGAAACGCTTAGAACTAACGGCGTAAATGGAACCGCATGAAACAGCCTGGGCCTAGACATTTTCAGTTTCTCGCTGTGCACCTCTGAAAGTGTATCTTTCATCAAGCTCTCGTAACCACTCCGAAGACGGTCCGGGGGCGATTCTCGGGAAATATGCATTTTACGATTTTATCTCACGGTTACAACATCGTAACTCGAGGAACGCCGTTTCGCGTTACATTCTTTGGACGCACACATGCGAGCGCTAGTTCGTTCGTTCGCGGTGCGCTTTACAACGGTTTAACAGGTTCTTTTTATACTGTACCGTGAACGAAAAAAAAAGGGGTTGGAACACGGTGGCGCGGGGAGGTGCTAGATGGAAGCCTGAATCTAATTAGGGGATCCCATTTTCCGCGGTAATTTGTGAAAGATAGGTGAACGGTTCGTTATTTTAATTCGTTTGGGCCCTTTCTAGTCTCGTTTCACGTCGACGGGAAAAATTCCCTCGCGATACATGCCTAAAGCGAGCGCGTGCCCCAATTGGGGCTGTTTTAATTCGAGGTTTCAATAAAAAAAGAAGGGCACGGAATGAACGTTCCGCGAAACGTGCTCGCGATTCACGGAAATGGACGTTGGAATTTTTTTGAAAAACCATCGAAACGCAGATTGTTCCGGAGCATTGTGCCACGTAACAGTGCGTTTTATGCGAAATTTATGACGACGCTCGCCTCGCTAGCTTTCATCTTACGCGTAGAGAGAAACGCATACCTGAAGCTCGCTCTTCTTTCCGCCCCTACCCGTCTCCTATAACGAGGCACTGAAAGGCGAAAAAAATGGTGATAAGCGCGGGGAATGCGTGAAAGAAGCACAAAACAGACTATAACCTTCGATATTTCCCATTCGCCGATACACTTCGGCCTCGTTATAGAGACCGTGCACCGAGATTCCTTCGACAAACAATCATCTTTAAGTGCGCATTCCGCTACGTCCTATTAGATTCCTGTTAACGGCAAGAGCTGTTCACCTAGAAGGGATCGTTTTTAATAGGAACCCCCCGTAAAAGTTTCATTCGACGAGCCAGTGATAAAAGACTGTCGCACGCGACAAAAATTTCTTTCTTTCCAGCAAATCGTAAAACGAGCGAGCAGGTAATTCCCGAAACCGTAACGTTTACGAGCCTCAGACATTTAATTGATATCGGTCCGTAAAGTCCATGTCGAAATGATGTTACGTATATGTATGTACTTACCGAAGACGTGGTGTATTTTACTTTAGCGAAGTCCACGCCACTTGTCAGGTTGTCAGCCCGTTATTAGAGCGCAGCGTTTGGTTTTCGCGTGGCGAACGCGAAATTGGTACACTCGAGCGTAGGACGAAGTTTTGTCCAGTTTCGCGACCCAGATAACTTCCTACCAATAGTTCTGAAACATACCGCGGAATCTAAATAATTTCGATAACTCGCTCCGTCAGAGTTCGCACGCAAGTTGAGAATATCTGCAGCGTGTCTTCTGCATCCTGCTCAAAATCCTTCGATCGCGACGATTGTTGAATACTTCGAATTCGACCAGCAGAATTCGCGCACCCACTCCAGCCGAGCGTGCGTCTTCGAAATATTCCGGCCATTCGCGCGCACAATGCGACTTCCTGGCCGCGTGTTTCGAATCACCGCACTCCGATTTGTGCCCGTTCTATCCCCTGATACGAAATCGTGCTCGCTAGAACGCCCCACGTCTTTCTTCGTGCTCGAGGCGCGTAACATTTTCCACCCCGAAATGGAAATTCTTCCCGCCGTGCCGGTTGCATCCGCGTAGCAGGGAAAAGTTCGGCGTATTGTTTTTCGATGCAAGAAGCTTAATAAGCGTTTCGTGCACGAATAACTAGCTCCCTATCGATTGCGCGTTGCGCGAGCCCACTCTTTGATGAATTCTATCTTTCGGACGATGAAACACGCAGCTTTTTAATTAAATCCGGCGCATTAATTACGGCCGGGATACGAAATATGGAAAAATTGAACGCGCGCATCAATTGCGAATTCAACTGCATCTCGCTAGCGTGCTCGCAGTCGTTTTACCGAAGGATGTGTAGGAAGCTACACACCGAAACTAGTTGTGAATTGTTTTACAGCTGTGCACACTCCGGTGATCCAGTAACCGCGCCTTCGGTCGTTTCAACGGCTTCAATTTTAATTGGCCAGATTAGTATTGCCGCATTTGTCCGGGTAATTAGTTTATACGGCGCCATTAATATCCATCGGGATAGGAAGGTAGCTTCTCCACCGTAGAGAGTTTGTAACACCTTTGTCGATGAATTTACCGAACCATGTTTGAAGTGCGGAGGGATTACAAGAAGGACACTGTCTCCTCGAAAGACCGAACTAAATTTTGGGCGGGTTTGGTACAGCTTCGCAGGCACCTTGAATTTTAATTGACCGTGTCACATTCCCACTTCTCATCCGCGCTTCTAAGTACATAATTCAGTTCTCGAACAAAGGAAGTTCGGAGGTATCTTCGGAGTACCTCTGCCGACGAATTCGGTGAGCCATATTCATGGTGCAGTGAGATCCACTAAGAACACCTCGTTCGCGAGGGACCAAAGTGGGATGGCTGAGGGTATTTTCATGACGTCGTTGCCCGTATAAATGCGCATTCCTCTTTGAATATATTAAGCAAAGGAGGCCGTATTTAAATCAACGTCACTATCCGCGGTATCGTTCGCGGGATTGTCGAAATACGTCTCGCGGCAACATCGTCAGCCAACTCTATTCATTATCTTAACTTTCTTCGCGAACTTGGAGGACCGCGTATTCGTTCGGTGGCCAGATTCCGGCACGGCGCGGGGGCCTGGGAAACAGGGAGGGAGCGAGTTTAAAAAGTCTCGGTGACGAAGAAATATAGGGCGGGAGGCATTCGAGGGATTAACGGGGAATATGCAAAAGAGTGAAAAATCAAGGGACAGGGACTCCGCGCCCTAGACAATGGGGGTTTTAAGAGGGAACAATGAGATTCGACGAGAGGTTGAAATTATATTGTTTTTATTTCCCTTTGTCCCTGTCGTTTGAGCAGTCCAGGAAGATTTATGCGGTCGAAAATGACCGATGCGTTTACATTACAATGAAAGAATGATAAAATCGTGGAAAAGGGATGTTAATTGCTTGTGACCTCTATTTTTCTTAAATTGCGGAGTCGAATACTTACAAGGAACAAGGGCTTTGCGATTGCGATTGTACGTAAAATATATCATCACGCTGCTTTATGGTGTTGATTTTACGAATCGTGTAGGTACTTACATATTACCTTCATTCATATTTCACGGACTACTGTGAAAATTTCAACACGCTCTCTATATAAGTTCACGTCTACCTGGCTCCTTTATGAATGCTCGCCAGATCAACTTGGGGGTAAGTACGGCGAAGGAGCAATGGGGGCCACGCAGCAAAGGCAAACACCGATATAACCGTAAAATCATCGTTCGTAATAACGTTTCAGATCGAAATCTACGAGCCGGAATATCCGTCGTTAGTATTTTATGTACAGTTTACCGAAATTTTCAGCAACATAACGTCGATTCCGTGACTAAATTCTCGCCCCGACGAATAAAATTCCCTGGGTATACGCATAAAATTTGCGTTATCTTTATGAGGAACGGTGCATGCTCGCTCGTATCAACGTTGCAACGTATATAATCATATTTTATTCCGTCGTCTACTCGGTGCTCGCCCACGTGACATCTATCTACCGCGAGCCGGCTGCATGGCGGGGGTCAATGGGAACCGAGGAAAAAGAGCCAGCGACGTCTTTTTGTTGAATCGAGCGAATGGGAGCGTGCTCGATAAACCGGCGGGCTTTATCAAAACCGTATTGGCCACGGCAGGTAAATACCTGCGATACCTGCGGGCGACGCGTTTCACGGAATTACATAGCGCTATTTGCGCGGCGGACCCGCGAGTTCAACCGAAACGGGAACTCTGGGGAACACGGGTGCCCCGGTGTGCTCGTCCGACACCGGTTCATTCGCGAACGTCCATCTTTGTTCGAGCAGCCAGCAAGGAAAGCGCGGGACAGATCGGTCGCTGGGCAATTAACAACGAGGGCATCGCGATAAGATGACGGCTCGCGGCGTTTTAAATTAAGAGACACGTCGATCTCGTTTCGCCGAATAGATAATTCACCATCGAGTCGTTCTGCCCCGCCGTTTATCGGATTTTCTCGTCGAGCCACCCCGAGCTGGCAATTTTTTTCAAAATGATCCAATACTGCGAAATTAAATCGCACGATCGATTCCTGTTGCGTTACAGACAGATCCGGCCTGTGAATATTTTTCGGGGAGAGGTGTGTACGGAAGTTTTTATTTTTTTTTTTCCACCCCGCCCGCCGTGCGATTGCAATCGCGCGCGGCGTTCCATCTGCATATCCATCGATTGAATATGCAAACGTTTCGTGTATCGCGGAGCACCACTTACCGCGTGGTCCTTTTCCCTTCGGGTCTTGAATGCTTTCGCCCCCGAAACACGCGGACGGTTTCATTGGGAGATGATAATGAAGTTTTATTTCGAATGGCTGCGGGGAAATGGACGAAACGCCACACCCCTGGCTATAATGCTTGTAAAATTCTCGTTCGAAACAGGTCTGTAAAAGAACATTGCGGGGATCACAGATGGCATCGTGTCTCTTGTTCAGATGGTATGAATCTCGAAACTACTTAATGATGTTCGGGGGTCAATCGTAACAGCACATTGTAAGATAGTTATAGCCGGGCTGAGGGGTAGGTACTTTCCCAGGCAATGCAGGAGAATTTTGAAGGTGCTGTAGCAGCTTAACATTCTTAACAGAGATGCTACTATTGGAAATAGGTTATAAATTATGATGCTTCCTTTTTATGTTTTAATCTAATTTTCATTACGGCTCAGAAAGAATGTCGGCTCAAAACGCAATACTGCAGGGAACTGAAAACTCTTCTCTACCGTCTTGGAACAAATGACGCTCTACGGACGCATTGTTACGGACGCATTTCTTTTCTTAAATGTTGGATCACTTTAGCCTTTCCATAACAATAATCCAACAGCTACAAGCACAACTTGCATCCGAAATGACATCATCTACAAGAACTGACGAACCTTAAAATCTCGCGTTTAGGTGTGCAGATATTCTACTTGCCTGATTTATAGCCGTGACGCGCAGTAAATTGAATTCGAGAACGAAACTCGGGACATAATTAAAAATCTCCACGGTAATCGTTGTACTCTTGGACAACTAACAACCGAGTAACTGCGTCCGCTGTAATTGACCAATAAGACGTAGTCCGCCCGTTCCTTTCCAGGCTCTCGCGTCCAATTGCATTGTCCTCCATTTTCGCGAGCTTCTCGGGGACTATTCAACGAGGCTAACGAGTTTTCTCCACCCGCGCTAAAGACGAGAATTGTAAAACGAACGGTCGCTGACGCAGCGACATTTGGAACTTCCGTATCTCTCGAGTCGGTACGCGTACGGATAAAAATAGGAGAAAACAGTGAAAAAGCGAAAAGAACGCGGGTCGTTCGTTCCTCTTTATGGGTGGAGCGGATAAAGCATTCCGGGTGTGCTGGCCCTCCGGGCAGCACTGCCATTTACCTGCCAGCTCGACACACTCTATTTGTACAGATTTGCATGGCCAAGATTCCATCTTTTACACGGCGAGACGCGATAGCGCGTAACATCCATAAAGCGACCCCTTTGCGCGACGCGAAGCGCTGCCCGCGCGAAACTGATGCAGTAACAGGCTCCTTTTGGCACAAAGTTTCGCGAGGCCGTATGAAATTTTAAATTTCATCGAGGCGCGTCGCTCACCGTAGGGGTAGGTGCGCCGCCGTACGTCTTCGTTATGATCCGTGTAGTAAATCTCACGGTGGACGATGACATTTACGATACTCGACTGCTCAGCTGGCTTCCGCGTCTCTGTTTGCCAAGTGGTCGCGTAATGTCCCCACTTTCGCCGACCGTGCGCTCTCCTGCTTAATTATAACGAATCTGAAAGCCGCGTGCACGACGTTTTCGAGATGGATGGAAGACCGCCGGGAACGATTTAAACGAGAAACCTTAACCGTTCTCCGTGTCTACGCGTTACGAACCCTCGTTCCGCCCTTCCGTCGCTTTGTACACGTTGATCCAGGCGAAACGCTGAGTCCCCGGTAAAATGTAGCCCCGCGCATTAGAGAAGCCCTTTGAAAAAGGTGGAAACGCGTCGTGGCTGGAAACACGTACTTTTCGCCGGTTGAAAGCACGGCGGGGAGGAAATACAGCGCTACTCGAGCGACCACGGGGGATGAAACTTCCCAACCACGCTCCCAACCCCCCTGTGGAAAGCGAATGAGAGGCTGGCGCACCACTAAATTCTTTCGAGTATGTTGTCGTACTTGACACGTAAGCCCGCGTCTCCACTTAGGCCATGATTCAAGGGATTCGAGCTAGCAGCAGGAAAAACGCCCCGTCTCGCGGATAGCGCTTTTATTGGCAACCGTCAAGCCGTATCATATATATTCCCGCCTCGATTCGTCTCCGCGGCTTACGGGATAGACGAGTCACGATAGAATCGATTAACGCGTTTTTCCACCGAACGGGCGAGAGAAAGGGTTTAATGGACGGCAGCTGGGAACAAATGCCGTTGTTGTGAGTGGAATATAGGGGAAAAAGGTGGGCGGATGTTGAACGTGCTTGTTGGTGCATTAATTAATGCATCGTTGATTTAACTTATCGACACCATTTCATAATTAATAAATTTAACAATTGCGTGGTTCGTTTAGTGAGAGGTGTTAACATACTCCGTTATATACGCAAAGAAGATCGCACTCGCTGTATAGAAACGGGCGCAGTTGCGCGGGAGCAAACGAACAACCGAAGCTCGAGCCGCGGCGAACTTCTTCCATCGCTCGTCAATGGCAGCGTAAAAAAAGGTGTGAACAACTGGCACCAGAAAAACAAGGCGGAAGAAATCCGAGACGAATGCTAGAAAGATCAGAGGGGTCGTAAGCGCATTGAAAAAACTTGTCCGCGGCTCTACTCGAGCGTACAAAAAAAAAACAAGGGGAGACGAGGCTGGCGTCGCTGAAAAAAAGTGTGAACAACTGGGTCAAGACACGAGGGGGCCAGACCTTATGCGGGTGCGAGAAGGATCGACGGGTTCGTAGGTGCGCGCGAGAAGGACAAGCAAGCTTGTTTACGCGACGAAGAAATAAAGGGGTGAGGCGAGCCTCGAGGCACGGGTATCGGGTTACACGCGGCTGTTCGTTCGACCGTGGATAAAAAAAGTGCGAACTAGCCTGAGGAAAAGGAGGAACTGTCTTAAACGAGCGTGAGGAGGACCGTAGGCAAGACAAAGAAGCTTCGACACGTGCGATAAGGAGGGTCAGCTCGTGGGTGAAGGTAGCTCGAACCGAGACGTGGTTTCTTCTTCGTCGGTGCCCGATTGATCGGGGGAAAAAAAAGGTGTGAACAAGTATGTAACCGCTGAAAAAGGGGGTCGAGGTTAAAGCCTGGGCGAGAAGGACGAAGGAAGATCGCGTGACGAGGAAACGGAGCGAGCCGCGGCTCGCGCTTCGGATCAATTATTTTAGGGTGATACAACGGCAATACGGTAGCTTGTATTAACATTATTATTAAGAATATCAACAGTCTTGATGGGTAAGAAATATGCTTGCCCTTGTTGCGATTCCTTGGGTTGTTTACGTAACGCCGCGTCTCCTTATTGAATAAAAATAATGTTTTAACAAAGGGCTTGCTAATAGAAACGGCGCGAGAAGGCGCGGTCTGTTATGTAACATTGAATAGGCCCTGTGTTTTCTTTCGATCCAACCCGTTGTCTTTATTCCCATCCCAACCGTTGTTCGCGTCGTCTTCGCGAAGTGTGGCGTCGAAAGATAAACTTTTATTCCACGCCGGGGAGAAATCTCGATGACGTTTATTCCGCCCACTTATCGGGGGATGCGCGTAAGATTTCGCTGTTCGAGCCTTTTCATCGAATTGCTTGTTACGGAACGACCAGCCCTCGGCGATAGGATTTTAGGGGATCCCAGCGTAAAGGTAACGTTTGTTTTCTCGAGATGGGAGAAGTTAATCGTCTACGTTTCTTTCCCAAAATCGAGCTGGGGGCAAGCAGACCGCACGATTGCAGAAGTCGCTAGATCCTCTCGTCACGCGACCATTTCCTTTCTCATATGCGAAATTATGGGAAGGGGCGTGAAATCGGTCGTAAACGGGCGGTCAGCCGCAGCGCTAACGAGTTCACCCTCAACGCGTTTGTCTCCCTTTCCAACGCAGCCGATTAATCGGTTAATTCTTGGCAATTTCGCGCATTGCCAATTAGCACGCTGGGAATATGCAGCAACGCTCACGCTCAAATAGTTTCCTCAAACAATTCGCCGCCCCTCGTTCCCGAATTTCTCGCCGTTTACACTGGGATTGTTTTCTGCGATTACAGGCGCGATCGGCTGGTTCGAATGTCGCGTTAAATCTGGCCCCTCCCATCGAAAAGAAGCTGGGATTATGTACCAGGCACAAAAAGGGGGAACACGCGTAGGAGGATCTGGAAGAACGGGAGGGTATTCATACTTTAACGGGGCGCTTGGTCGCTGATATAGTAGGCTGTGTCTTATCTGGTTATCTCGAAAAATGCTCTTGAATATTAGAGAGATTTTAGAAGCCGCGGAGCTTGTGGAATTCTCGGCTCGGTACAACCATCGTTTAGGTCGAATGGAGTCAACGAGGCAGTTACTTGTGGGCTTACAAGATGCAAGCTCGTCACGGTTGTTTGTCGCATGCAAATCAAATCACTGTGCAGCTTGAACAGCAAGAGAAGCAGCAACTACATGTCGTCTACAAATTGCGCTAATCCTGAGTAAAATCGATGAAACTTGCCGCGTCGTGGTGGCACACAAGAGACTCGAGGCATTTACAATGGCACTATAGATTTGCTCGTTTAAAATCGAATTTTCATCGCGACATACCTTTGCGAATTGTATATTCGGCATCGAGCAGGTTGCGACTCTGCCCCTCGACGCTCTCCTAGCACCTTGCAAGGTCTGACGATCACCTGTATTAGATGGAATTAATGGTGTAATGATTGCATAAAAATACTGTCTCATGGATGCGGGGCGCGCGTTGTCGCATGCAAATCGTCAGGTGCGCGTGAAAGTCAGTTGAAAGTTTTCTCGTTTCTCGTTCAATCAAAATGCGAGACAGCGTGATCGAGTGCTGTGTCTTATCGTTCCTCCACCCGGCGCTCGTAAATTCCCTTTTTCCGCGGCTGTCTTCTTCCTCTGACCCTGCTTCTTTGTTGGCCGCTTTCCACCGACTCTCACTGCGATTCTCGTCTGTAATTTTCTTTCGCAGAAGAGCTCGGTGCATCGCGTGCGTTTCTAGTTCTGCAATCGCTGACTTACGAGGCTGCTCGGCCACTTTGCCCCCGGTTGCGAGCATCGCCTCCGGGTATCCTCCGGGATCGCGCAAAATCGACCAGCTCGATATTGAAACGATTTAGGGGAGAGTGGGGGAATTGCGAATATCGCGATATTCGCCGGTTTTGCTTGTCCGGAGGTCGGGTTCTTTAATGACCCAGCTGCCCCTGACTGGACCGCCGCTAGGTATTAATCGCAATATTATCGCGGTGTTCTTCTAGCTGCTCGGTTCACGCCGCGTGGAGAGCGGTTATAAATTCCACGATCGGAACGAAACCCGGGTGATTACGATTCGCAAACAGGGCTCTCGTCGACGCCATTTCCGATCGCGCGTTTTAATTAAACGTCTTAACCCAGAAAATTACGCGAGCTCGGGAGCATTCCATCTCGGGCGATGCACACTCATCGGTATTCGGAGAAAGCGTACTTTTAATCACCTGCGGCATACCTACCTCACCTCGAGGAAAGATTCTAATTATCCGTGGAACTTGACTGTCGTCTGTCTGAATTGGTCGTCGGGAGGCTGCCGCAAGATGAGTTAATTAAGGGACGCGTGCGTCGCGGGACTTAATAGGAGTCGGGACGCCTAGCGTCGAACCCCTCGTTGCTCCGCGAACAAATTTCGCGACTCTTTTAGTTGGAGCGGTCCCGTTAGGAGCAGTACGCTGATGAGAACGGGAGAAATGGACGGCGACGATAATAGCCGTGGCTTCGGCCGCTGCCATCACGAGCCCTTCGCCACTCAGCCGCCCGTTCCCGCGGTTCACGAGTATCAAGCGAAGCAATTAGTGTCGTCGTCCCCGCTAATGAAGTTTCCCTTCGACGGCCAGGTATTCAGAACGGAATTAAGAGCCTGCCACGCGGGTTAAGAAGACTTTCAGCGGTGCATCGGCCGGCGGAGCAACGGGCGCGTATCACTCGGCCTCGCGACCAGTTCTCAGTAGCGGGAGTTTCTGAACGAATTGGATGTCAAGGGAGAAATAGAAATCTAAGAGATGGGTGCGAAGGAAGGTTCGCGCGATGTAACGAGGGGCGTTCGATGAAAGGGGTGAAGTAAACTGCATCGTTGCGACTTGCGATTGAATTCCGATCGCCTTCTGTCTCGAGGAAACAATCTGAACGCGGACTGTGCGAATACTTCTCGGGGCCAGATATGAGGCATTGCGAGCAAAAACGGACTAATCCACTTTTCTTGCGAATTTTTTTCCTTTTTTTAATGTGGGTTTGGAAGATTTCGTTTTTGCTTAGGAAGATCGGCAGTAAGGTAACTTCCAAAGGGCGCCGAGGATGAACCGTCGAGCGTGTCGTCTTATTTAATTAGCTGAGGGCAGAATGAGTAGTCGAGGTTTGGAGATCGTCGTAATTGAATTATCCGCGCGAAAGATTGTAATAGCTAATGCAGCATATGGTCACTTCTTCCCGCGTGCATTTACCTTACCCTGTGATTTTCTTCTCTGGATAGTGCGAAATCGGATAACTGGTAAAGGAAGGGTTTCTTAGAGCGCTTCCGCTTAATCCCTCCAAGTAAAGATAACGTTCCATATCAATTAATCAGGGAAAGAGGGGATCGTTAATCAAAGAGACGAGTGCAGAGAAAATCAGGCAGCTTTCGTAATTAGGTATCGGGGATGTTTCTTTGTGCCGTTCACGGAACTGAAGGGAAAAGTGACTGAGACTGGTGGGTTCGTCGTTTTCGAATAGAATTTCGAATCGGACCCTGGGGAAATGGTCGGGAATCGCTTTGACCATGGACAGCGGCGATGAAATGTAATTTAAATCGTCGAACAATCCAAAGAATCGCCGCCGGGGACAAAGGTGTCAGGGACGATCAGCAACGCTTGACGGGTTAACGAGAATTCGATTTTGCCACTGTGCTTTTATTCCCGCCAAATAAACGGAAAAAGAAGCAAAAAGAAACTTGAAGAACGCGGAAACACGTTCCTCGCCCCTTTTACTATTGAATCCACGAAACTTTCTCTTGTCGGTTCCCTTGAAATCCACAAGTCCAGGATCGTCCGCGCGTAACTCTGGTTCTGCGCCGGTTGTCGATTCCGGTGTCAGAGAAGCTGCGCGGAATTTAATGACTCGAACGTTCATCACCTCTCTCTTCATTTGCTTTTTCCATTTCTCTTTCGTTCGCTTAACGAACACAGTGTACCTTTCGGCATCGAATTTAATTTATTTCTTCGCCAGGCAAGAAAGAAATATTTGCAGGCGAGAATTGCGATAATACGTTTTTCTACGGCGCGGAAAGCAAATTTATGGCCCTCGCGATACGTGAGCTCGATTTCGGGGGAAGATTAAAGCTGATATCGCGCTCCTCGTGGAATACTTTCGTTCTCGCGGGCAAAAACAGTGCAATTTGGCGGGCTGTCTGTCTTGGGGTTTATCGCTCTGACGTGCCGTCGAATCAACTGGAAAGAAGCTATGGAGCAACCGCGTTTTACTGTCACGGAGGCACACGTGCATCGCGGTCCCTAAACAGAGTTAACCGCCGCGTCGTAACCCCTCGAGCATGAAACTGTGGATCCTCACAGAGAAGCGACTTTTCCCTTTCATAAATCAAACGTGTCGAACGTAACCCGTGTAGTTTCGCCGACAGATATCCGATAAGTTCTGGAAAACATGGTTGAGGGTCGATTAGGATACAGGATTCATTTGTCCCTTTTACTATTTATAGTGCTGAAAATAGACCGAATTGCACGTCCAACTTTTTCCACGGGTATTGAATTTTTTCCATTTATAACTTTGCCAAACCATCGGATAGTGTCGAATCGGCAGTGATGAATGGACACCGAATTCTTTTTGAGCCAGAGGTACTGCGCGTGGACGGGCGGTATCATGACGAATGGCAATTGCTCTTCTGTTAATCAATACAGATCTGTCTTTCTTATCCTTTCTAATCCGTCGTTCTTTTAGAGAATTCCACGCTTGAAACGCGATTGATATCTGGCTAAATCATTGTCGATTGCTCGGTGTTGATGCTGTCGGTGATGCATACGTCTCAAATAGAGGAAGACGAACGTGAATTCTGAAGGCGTTCCATCGATTCGTCGTCCATGGAGGGACGATTACCGCGAACAGTGCGAAATCACGTTCGTGGTTTGCGATATCGATAAGCTTCTTCCACTGATACGACGCTCGCGGGACGTGTCTCCAACTTTACAACCGCAAAACTGATTATTATCCGATCTGTGCGCTGTTAGGCTTTCAGTTATACCGAATTCGCTCCCGTTCTTTCCTCGCGGCGCCTGTCCACGTTCGCTGTTTATTATCCTACCTCCGTGCCACGCTTCAAACGGGTAAAGAATAAAATCGTAACTAGATTGCACTTTATCCTACCACCCGGAGGCCATCTCTCCGCGTCACGCCCGTCCCCTCCCGCAATTGGCAATAAACAGGATTGGATTGCTGTCTTTGTGCGCGGGAAAACATAATTCCCGGCTTCTTTTTCTGTCCGCTTTTTACACAGCTGCCTCTTATTGTTCCCCCTGTGTCGCGGCGAACTGTCCATGGTTACGTGCGTCGTGCCACCTGTGGCTATCCAGTTGGCTCGATGCACACTATGGAGCGGAGCATTAAATCGCGACCTACAAAACTTGCGCGTTTACCTCGTTAAACGTGCCTCTCACGACCGCACATGTACGCCCCGAGACTGCAAACTTTCCCTCCACTTCTCTTCCCATCGTTTCCCAGTGAAAAGACCGCTCCTCCGCGAGCGCATTCTCGCTGGCGGGAAGCGTGGAGATCGCGGTCTGCTCGGGGCGTTGAAAAATTGAAGGAGCAATTTACTGGCGACAACCGGTCAACCAGGTGGATTTAAAATGTTTGCAGACGAGACAGAGCAGCGGGACTGTTGGGAACAAAGAGGAGGAGCAAGAAGGGGCGAGTGCCTGCTCCTCGAGGACGTCGTCGGGGACGACGATAACGATGATGATGACAGTGACCAGGGCGCCGACAACGTCCACGTCGACGATGACAGTCACGTCAATGGGGCTGCCGTTCCTACCCGCCGAATCAGATGCATCGATATCGTCCGCGGCCGACTCGCCGCGGCAATGCCAACAGCAACGGCAAGACGGTCAGTCCCATGCGACGATCGCCACCGTCACCGCCGCGTCCTCCGTGATTTCGCCGGCCTCGTCGTCCGCGGAGACCAGCCACTTGTCGACGAACGTCATCTTCTCGGTACCCGTGTCGCCGAAAAGACCCGCCCCTGTCTCGTCCAGTAAGACGCCCGCCATGTCCAAGTCTCAGATGAAAGGTGAGTATGAAGCGGAGCCAATAAACTTGCAAGCCGAATCGAAAATCCAGCTGATCTTTTGGGAACAGATTCCAAGGCACGCTGCACCTGCCGTTCCCTCGCGCTGTAATCCAAACCACCCCTCCGTACGAATCGCAGAATTGAATTTTCCGTGTTGTGAGCGGGACGTCGTGTCGGTTGGACGTCACCCCGTCACTTCGTTACCAACGCCGAAATAGGGATCAAACGCGTTCTGCCCGTTACGAGCAGCTTTTACGTTGTCACCGAGCGGTAACAAGTAAATCATGGGCGGCCTCGAGGTTAAGTTTCCAATTAACGCGAGATCTCGCCGGCAGTCGGATTTTTTGACGCGCGACGGGCGTAAACGGAATCACGACTTCTCGGCCCGCCTTTTCTGTTTTTGACGCCGGGTGCAGGGAACGTTTAGACCCGACCCTTTCAGTACCGCTATTTCTACGCAGCACGTTAATGAAAAAAAGGAAGAAATAACGATCGATCCTTCAGCGAATGCGAAACTCGCTTTTCCAACTTTGAAAACCCTCTTTCGCGGGGCTAGGTGAATTTGCTGGTTTCGGCAGCGACGGTTCTAAGGCAGAAGATATCGCAAACGGAATTCGAATCAAAGAAATCTCTCATACGCGATTTGTTGGAAAACGTTCCCTTTGCCGTAAAGCAACACGTGCGTCGATGACTCAAGTTCGGGTACTTTCGTTCCACTCCGGTCTTCTTTTTCTGCCGAGAACTCCACGTGGAATTTTATACGCGCGGTTTCGGGTTAAAAAGTCGAGCAATCCTCTGGGATCGAGCTACCTTTTGGTGGGTATCGTTGATTAATGGGATTTTCTCGAAAAGCACCTCCACAAATCCTTGCAGAAGCACTGCACATCGGTACTCCTTCCAGGAGAAACGAATGTCGGGGGTTTATCGGCGATCCGTTTTACGTTCCTTTCGCAGAGGAGGACGAGTAGGTACGACAGTACTTGAAACTAATGGTTTAAACCTCGATTTAACCTCATTGGCATTTATGCCGTGTTTCCAAGGGCGTTCGAAATTCGGCCTCTGAGAAGTTGTCGCGCAATATTTATCTAATGCCTATTTATTTAATGAGCTATCTCCCTTTGATCGCCCTTACGATTTTCCAAGCGTCCTGAGTATCGCGAAGTTGATCTCGAACAGTATCTCTGCTTTACGTTGAAAAAAATAAGGACAGGCGGGAAAGGGAGGGAAAAAGGCGAAAAACCGCAGATCCGTAACCGGGTTAAGCAGAATCTATTTGTCGACGCTCCTCCCCGCGAGCTTTTTCTTCCCCACTAACCCATTAACGCAAAAATCGCGGGCGTTCTACCTTTCTCTCTCCCTCGCGCTCTCTGCCGCTAGCCGGAACACAATAGCGCATAGATACGCCGGTGCAGAATGTGCTTATAGGAAAACCATAGCCGCCGGTACGTAGAAAATCAATGGGCCGTGAAACGAGGCTATTAAACGGTCGAGTCAAGCACCGACGATCCAAGTCCGACCTCCTGTCCCTCCTCATCGAGTCCGCCGCGGGCATCAAACATCACGGAATGTTATCGACCGGAGCGTTTAATCAGCCCGAACGATCCACCTAACTCTCTGGCTCGGAGAGAAAAAACCGTCCATCCATCGTGGAAGGACTCTGTTTCGCGACTCCTCGATAGTCGTCCTGCTCGAGTTTCTTTGGATTTCACCGGACACGCGTAATTAACCGCACTCAGTTGCATCCCCCTGGGTAGCGTCCGCTCCTTGGCTTCGTTCCTTTATTTCGTTACCCTCGGCGATACTTTTCACCGCGTAATCGAGGTTCTCGGATAATTAAAGTATAGCCGCGCGATTGTGTTCGGACCGACGTGCATTAAGACCGGAAGGAAACACTCTCTCCCGACGTCATTATGCGTCACGGTTCTTAAGCTCGTTTCGGTACTCCACGCTTTCCGCTCCCAGCGGTTTCTTTCCCCGACAAGGCGATAACCTCCCCCTCCGAGTGTACGCCCGCCATTATCCGCGAACAGAGGACGGAACCCGCGGCGGGTTTAAGGCGAGACTGGTTTATTAATCGCGCGGGGTCTCGTTGTTGCAGAGTTCAGGGAGGCGTTCAGGCTGTTCGACAAGGACGGCGACGGAAGCATCACGAAGGAGGAGCTGGGCAGGGTGATGCGCTCCCTCGGACAGTTCGCGAGGGCCGAGGAATTGCGCACGATGTTGCAGGAGATCGATATCGACGGTGAGTCGTCTGACGATAGCTACATGATACCTACCTCAATCCTATCGTAACAATAAATGGCTTGAGAAGGGAAGTCCCTCGAAAGACCACAAATCACGGAGACACAATTCTACTATATTTAAATGACGCGGTGTCGAACCGACAAGTTTCCAACATATGCCCGTGAATTCCACAAATTGTAAATTTGAAAGGCAAAAGCTGCACATCTCTCGCAATGGAAAATTCCCGAAAATGTGTGATGTCAATCAAGGAAATTTTCTATTAATATTCAACGAAAGTGTCTATTCACTGAAATCCCGCGCCTACCGCTTCCAACAGTTTGTTAAATTCGTTATAGCGCTCTGGCGACGTGGTTAAAACCGTTGCTGTCATTTTCGAATGAATTTCCACCCCCAACGGCGGACATTTTTGAACGCGGTATGCACATCGTCGAATATATCGGTGTAATTTACGAGACCGTGGCTTCTAAACAGCTTCTAAAGATGGCGGGCAATCTGGTTGGTATTATTCTGGGGATTCGAAAGTTTACCATTCGTCCGTGTAACCACGTTGGCCCACTTACAATCTTTCTCCCCGACGGCATCGTCTTAATTGCGGGGTAATTCTCGCGAAGTGTTCTCCCGCCTGACAATGCGGGAGGACGTTCCTGAGCGGAGCCTCTTTATTAAGCGAGATCCCACCCCCTCGAACCCTTTCTCCCCTTCGACCCGCCGTACCCTTTCCTCGTTTTTGTCCGACTATATCCTCGCGCTCCCACGACCAGGCAATCTTCTTCTTCTTCTGCCCGTGCTTCGGAGCGCGAGAAAGTTACCCCTGAAATCTTATCCGAATGGTTACACCTCGGACGAAGATTTCTATCGTTCCAACACCGAATGACTAGATTTGCTCGAACTCAACGGCGGGATCACATCGTAACATCGTATCGTGGCTCACATCTTCCTCATCTTCTTAACCCTTCTGTGACGAACGAGCTTGCAAGGGTTGTAAGGGACGAAACTTGAACCGCAGCTTAGTAGTTAGTTTCGAATGACTCCGGTAAGTGAAACATCAGGATTAAGAAGCGTTCGTTAGAATAGCGGGAAGCAAAGGAGGCTTCCTCTTCGGTGGAAGTTTTCGTACCGATACAGTGGATGCATATAAAAGCTTCGGTAGGTACCTGTTGCTGATTCCCTGGATAGTAAAAAATAACTCCCTTTATTGGCATACTAAAGGTAGCATCGGCCCCGTGCTTTACGACACTTTTCGCTGTACACGCCATCGTGATAAAATTCAAATTTACAAGAAGATTCCGTTAGGTGGACGATGGTGGGAGAAGGGGTAGGTAACAGTTTCTCGTCTACGGTCTCACAGGGAAGTCTTCCACGGACCAACCGAAATTACTCGTACGTCTAAACAACCGTCGCGTCGGGTCGCTCGTCGGGGGTGAATTCGCTGGCTGTCGTCGTCAATTGCGACTACGTGTTTACCGCGCGTAAAATTTTTCCTCTCTATACGTGGAACACCATGCTCCGCGGTTCACGTAGCAGGCGGAACGTACAGTTTGATATCCGCGTCCACGTTGCTGGTGAAAACCGTCACCGCGGTGACAGAATTTTTATTAATTTCACGGATCAGTGAAGATAATCAAATGCATAGATACATAATCGCGTTTCTCCGTCTACACTATCATCCAGAACGTAATAGATTCGCCACAATAAATTGCAATTCTTTCGAGCACTTCCGCGACGCCGTGCGCCTCTTAATGGGCGTTCGTCATCAGTATTCCACGGGTATTACTCTCCCTTCCCTTAATCGGCAGGTCCGTTTAATTCTCGCGGCGAATACCGGAACGAAGGAACGCCGTTTCCACCTACGACGATCGACTCGATAAATCGTGCAGCCGACGAATATTCAGCCCTCCCGCGATGCACCCCGTCGCCGTCGGAGCAGCTTCGAATTTCGATACCGAAAGTATCGAGGCATTGGAGCATCCAGTAGCAAGGTCGTAGCCCGTGGACGAGTAATTAGAAGCAGGTGCAACGAAGCCCGCGAAACGAGACCAGCGCACACCTACGTAATCGGGACTCGTCTCACCGTGGATGCGTCTCGCGATTCGTATCGATGAATACCGTCTGTCTGTGCGCCATTGAATAAAAAAAGAACCACACCCGCTCATTCACGCACAGGAGAAAAAAGGGAGCGAGAACGGGCGAAGGAAAAAGCAGGAAAAAATATCAGCGATACAGCGACGAGAGCTCCGCGTTCATAGAAATGTTCCGATGCGACGTCAACAGCGGCGTCATTCGAATGCGCCCTTCGAGGGTGGAATTGCCGTGACTTGGTCGGGCCAACTAGTCCATTCGTACATACGTGGCGAAGTGTGGCCGCGTGTGTGTAGATCGAAAGCTCCGCCACATCGAATGCCAATTCGTCGGCGTTACATTGCGGTATTTACTAATGTCGACGGGAGTTCTGTCCGGTCGATAGCCAACAGCCACCGATAGAATTCACTCTGGCAACTTCGAGGCCAGTCTGAGAACTGAGACTATATTTGATTCTCGCGACCCGATCACGTCACTTTACCTGCCACCTTGGTGTCCTCGCGCGAGTTGCAGTATTAGCAATTTGATAGCGATAACTGGAAGTTGAGGGTTGCAAAGTGGCAATATTCCATCGATTTATCAGTTTCCTTTATGGATGGATTTCTTCGAACATGGGACTTAGGTTGAAACGTCTCGCCTACCAGCTGAAAAACAGTGGCGATTCATTCTCTACCTCCGCCCTCCCTTTGGGATTTGTGTGTTTTTCCAGAGATTTATGTTCAAATCATCAGCCACTGAATCGATTGGTCGTTTTCCTTTCTCCCCCTGAATTATCGTGCCATTAGTCAGGCGCTCTGTTCGCCTAGATTTATTCGCGCGTTGTTTAATATCACCCCCGCTAAAGCGAAAGTGACGATGAATGCGCTTAGTTCGAGTGGAAGTTTGAACCCCATTCAAAGCGGGCTTGCTCGTTGAGAAATTATATACCGCGCAGCTAAGTAATTGTAAGTATATTTGTCGGTGCTTTATCCGCGAGGAAACGGGCGGGAAACGTTACACGGAAAGTTCGCCGAGTTGACTTTGGAGGAGCTCCTCCAGTGGGCGACGAATTCACTCGAATAAAGTGTGTTCACGGCGCAAGTTTGAATTTGAATTTCTCGCCGAGCTCGTTCAGCGAACAAACTCTGGCTACCTTCCACGGCATTGCTTCCGTGTGCTTCAAATTATGTTTGCATAAAAAGATAGCATCGCGTAGAAAGGTGTAACATCGGGCAATCATTGAAATGTGAAATTAGTTACCAGCTATAAATCGCACACTGTTTGTGAAATGTTTTCCGGCACATTTTCTGCCACGTAGCCAAAGATCGAGTTACCTCTCCACTGCAAATTCCGCGTATTGTTATTTATCGACTAAGTTCGCCGTTCTAAAAATGTCCAGGCCACTTCGAAACCCGAAACGCGGAGTACTCCACCGCATACTCGACTTTGCAACACGATCTCGCGATCCGGCATTGTTGTTGCAATGCTTCAGAATTCCTCCGCTCGGTTTTTCGTATTATTCATCTTCCTCGGTTTAAAATATCGTCCTTGTGTTATTCTTTTTCGTTCGAATTTCTAGCTTTTCTAGCTGGTGCCAGGAAACACATCCCAATGAAGAGTGCTCCGTTCGACGGCTCCTCGATCGATGAACCGCGACCAGTGTATTCGGTGTTTACAATTTCCCCTTGTTTCTGTTGGCGTTATTTGATATCGGAAAATTGGCGCGTGGGTGGTAGCGAAGCGATTCCACCGTTCGCCGTGTAGGAAGCGCGAATAAAGTTCATCAAGAACTAACGCTGAAGATACTCCATTAACCTGTGACACGAGGGCAGCGATCGCCACGGGAGGCAACGAAATATGCGGAGAAGAATGCAGCTCTGCACGCGATTGGATACACGTACAATCCGCTGCAGTCTATAGAGTATAGGTAATGAGTCGACCTAGCGTTTGAACCGAGCGCGCGGGTGTAGTAGTGACGCGATTCCGATTTACAAAAAGGCCGAATTAGCGGAAGCCATCGATAGTCAACTGGCTGTAGAATCGTGATTCCGACCCGGTGAATGCACAATGAGGATTCCCTCGGCAATTTCGCGCGCCTGTTCGCGTTCAAAGCTCCCTTGGTACATATTTCAAAGCGACACGTTCCACGAGAGACGTATCAGGTTCCATGATATCCTCTGCCTTTCACCCGTCACTTCCGACGAATGTGAGACCGTGTCATCCAGAATACATCGATACGAAGATTAATCGAAACGAGACTATTCGAATGCCCGACTAGTGTTCTAGCAGTGGCGAAGGTAAAGCAGAAGGCGCTCGGAAATACGAAGCTTTAGCGTCGTGGCACGAAGTGCAACGAAAATAGAAGATTCGCTTGTTTGGTTGAGTTTCATTGTTTCATGGCCGAGGATATCGGTACATATATACGGCGTCGCTACAACATCCCCCTCGGTTGGAGTCTTAAAGGAATTGGATGAGGACGGAGAATGCAGGCCGTTGCTTCTATCCCTAGGGCGATTCCTACGTTGCCGTTCGTCCCTTTCAGTTTCCCCGCGGTTCGAGGCGTCGTTCAACAAATGGCAGTTTGTTTAGCCCCGATCCGCCTCGCTATCGTTCATGCTCGCACGCGTTGGCTATCAGTTGCGGGACTGGCGATGACTAGTAGTTTATGCCTGCACGTGCTGGCTATCGCTTTCTGCTTCTGGCGAACGCGTCGAGAATTTAAATCTACCGCCTTTGCCCCCGCGACGAACGTTTCCTTTCTCGCGACCGTTGCCTTGTGGGAGCACGTCGAAACAATTCGAGCCCATCACTGTCTTGTTTCTTCGTTACGCCGATTAATCCCTTGGATGTGCTCCTGCGATGGCGTTACAGTTGCGGCTCCCATTTCTTCAGCTACTTCTGCCGATACAACCGGCGAAGTAATTAGTAAGAACGGCAACGTTCTATTAAAATAATTCTAACAGTCAGTGGAGCAGGTCGTGGCAATATTTCGCTGTACAGGAGCGCAAACCGCGAGACGCTTCTTAGAAACGACCTGTCCAATTTGTTAAGAGACCCACGAGGCGTCGCGTGTAATTTCCACGGCGGGTCGAGCTCATTTCCCGCGTCGCTCCTTGGCTCACGGGTGTTCGTCGATGAACTTCCCAAGGTACGGTCGCTGCCGCTTAAGATGCGTCAAGAGATTCCGAAGTGGCGCGGTTAGTGAAGTTACGGTGGCCGCGAGTTACGCTTCCGGAATTCGCCGTCCGAAATCGGGCTGCTACAGTATCCCGAGCACAGCTCGCGACCTCCCCAGCGTGTACGTGAGCAAACGGACCTCTAAAACGACACACCGAGACGAGTGTATCGCGGATACGTGGATGCGGAGGACTCTTCGACTGACAACCTAGAATCCACACTCCAGACTTTAAACACACACCTTTGCTGTCTTACCAACATTTTGCACGTTGTTCGTGTTCCATGCAAGTTCTCGATAATAAAATTTATCTAACAGTAGGTAGGTACACCAATTAAACCTCAGGTGGTGGTGTACGCGATCATTCAGGATAATTAATTATTTTCCGCGTTGGGAAAATCTGGTCTATGGAGTTCTCGCCGAATCAGGTTTGCAGTTTGGAGCTTATTTTCTTGCAAGAGGGGCCCGTTCCATGACGAATCATCGCATTTAGACTCGATATCCGTGAGAACTAACGGCCGGTTAGCTTGTCGACAAGAGATGTTAAGTCTCTCTGCGACAAAACGACGCGCGTCAGCGTAGACCCAGGGAAGCACGTTTCTGTTTGATAGAACGGATTATGTCATGTTTCGCCAGAAGCACGACCGCACGTGACCGATAGAGACGAACTGACTTCGTCGACGGACGTGTCTTGTCTTTTTTATTTCCTCAGAGGTGAATATAGAAAATAGATACGGATAGGAGGAACGTTCTCTTTGCGGAAAAATAACATTCTGTAAATATTTCTGCACCTCCCGCACCCAGTTAAAGCTACCCTGAATGTTGCGAGCGTCACGCGGCAGCTGCCGCACGTTTCGTACACAAAACACATTCTCCCCCTTGTATTTATTATAAGGAAGGTTCGATGAAGTTGTGGGAACAGCGATAGGACCAAATCGTTTCATGGCTTTCGATCGTTCGGTACCGCGGAAAATTGAAGCCATACCGCCGGATATTTGCAGCAGATGCTCCTGAGCTTCAGCTTGGCTCATCGATCCACACACCCATTGGATTACCCTCGAAGATACTCGTATATGTATAACGTTCCCCGCCCCGGGGTGCCCTTCCGTGGCACCGTACTTTTGCCCTCGCCACATTTTACGCAGCTCCGCGCCTGGCGGCTACACGGAGAAAAAGGGGCGAATGCAAATGATAGGAAACGCGATTTTCGCGATGAAAGCGCCGAGAAGCGAGAAAGCAGCTTTCGTCTGAGAACGGTCCTCTTAAAGCCGTGCCGCGAAGTTCGCTAATCCCTCGATGTCGCGGCTTCTGCGTCCTCGCCTTTCGACGTTTCCCCTTTCCGCTCGCACATCCGCGGAGGAGGGCGAGCGCCACGCTTCAGAGCGTAAAAATAAAAATAGAAGCAACCCTCGTTCGAAAAGACTTTATCGGGCTGGAATGAATGGCGCGTCCGCGATAAGAGTGTCCGCCGTTTTACGTCTCTTTAAGGGATCCGGTCGGAACTGCGCTCTCCGATAGGAGCGGAAAATTTCTGCAAAACCAGAAAATTGATACGGCGCCGGTACACACGTGCTACTTTCCCGTTCTCTATTTCCAGGAGATGGAAATGTCAGCTTCGAAGAGTTCGTGGAGATCGTGAGCAACATGGGTGCGAGCGAGGCCGCCCCTACCGATCAGGATCAGGAGGAGCAGGAGTTGAGGGACGCATTCCGGGTAGGTGTGCCTTTTATCTTCCCCCTTTTGTTAGTTGAAAGCTGGACCGTGTGCATTCTGGCGAAATCGCCAGCACGGAAGCCTGCGGCAGATACGAACTTCACTGGGCGCGCGTGCTGCGCGTTTAACGATTTTACAATCGCGCGATCTACGCTTTCTGGTCAGGTAATCGAGAGTGGCTCGTTCCAAAGAGATTTGCCGGGACGATTTCCAGCGTTAAAATGGATGTTATGGGATTTGAAGTAGGAGTGGGACCGAGTTAGAGAAGAGTTGGGTATTCTTCCCGCCGCAGGATCGACGCATTCCGTGAAAATGTTATGTTCATGCGAAAGCAATGAAATGTTAAGATCATAGCAGATACGAAAATTCAAGTACCTACGGGAAAAGGAACGTTTAGGTTCGGAAAAATATTCAGTAACGTAAGAAGAATACTTATAATATAATCGAATCTATTTAGGAATTATTCGATTACGAGTCGAATCGGTTGTATCCTATGTTTTCCATTGCTGGCTAAATTCACGCCCCAGTGTATCCACGTTCCTCCGTGTTGAGATTTTCGGCACACGTTCGCCCGAGCAAAATATAAAGCCCCGATGACGGTGGCCTGCATTCCTATGCGCATATATAACTTACCGCCTCTACGTGAGAAGTAGCGATCCGTTAAGGAAAACAAATCCTTGGGAGAATCCCGTCCGTGGACCAACAAGGCTTTACATTTAAAATAACACAGGCTACGCGCACGCGGTTTTTTAGCAGGAAATAACGTCAACGTGGCTGGCTTTCGCTACAAGCAAGCATGAATCTTCTCGGCTTAACCGAATCGCAAAAAGAAAGACGGGGAGAAAGGGAAAGAGAAGGGATGAAACGAACCATTAGCGTAATAAATATGTCATGAACTCCTATCACTTGAAATATGCACGGAGTTGCAGATGAAAAGCACTCCGTTTACAAGCTACGATCAAAAGATTATTTACATGATTTCTGGAGAGAACCACTATGAAGATTGAATGTTTCGTTCATTCCACGTATGTAATTGTTCCAAGTATCTTTTGTCGTAGCATCTATGATTGTACTTAACGTACAATCACGTTATCGAGGACAACGGTTTACGCTACTGTGTTCAGAAGAGACGTTGGTGTGTATCCTTGTCTCACGTTGGATTGGTCCGCCAGGCGTATCAGAACCGCGGTTGACTACAAACGTTAATAATAATTGTCAGATAACGAGTAACGAACGACAGATTTCGTTCTGTGACACAAAGCCTTGCGCCCGCCTCGTGCATTTACAAACCTCGCCACAAAGGAACCTCGGGCTCGTATCATTCCTCGTCCTAACCAATTCCAATTAATTCTCGCACACGCGCCACGAATTTGTCTGACGAAACTGCAGCGGTGCGCCTCTGTCGGACCGAAGATACGTAGGTGGCAGTCATTTTTGGAATGTCAGAATTGGAACAAACGAATCCAGCGGCGTTCTGAACTGCTCAATCAGTGCAGGCCAGGGAGCTGCAAGATTGAATCCGAATTCTGGATCAGTGGAGTTTGGAATCGTTTCTTCGGTGCTGCACAGTTTTCCGAAGTGGGATCTTGCGTTTCACTTTCGTGTTGCCTCAAAGTTTCACTTTGCTAGAGGATACTTCTTTTTCCATGGGAAACGTGATCTCACGAAATTGAACTCAGGAACGCGGGGATCCAGGAATGAAGGAATGAACAACTTGGGTAGCTCGATTAGCTCAAGATTTAGCTTTGATAATCGTTCTAGCAATCCTATCGGTCGACTCTTTCTCCGTACAATCATTCGGTAAAGATTCTCGCTGAACAGGACCATGTGATAGATATTGCATTCGTGTTCGTCAGCCTGCCGACGACGCATTTCCTTTGAGATCCTTGGTCCTTTGAAAGGTGTCGCAACGTGTCGTCGCTTTTTAAGCTGCTATGCATCGAAGCGTGTTAAGTGGAAACCTTTCATTCGATAGAAGGAACTAAGGTCTATCGAAGGTGCACGGTACTCTATCGACATGGCAACGGATCGCATTATTGCCTCGTGATTCTGGCGCACTTGGAAGATAGTTTTGAAACACTCGCAGTGTCTTCTTTTAATTTAATTCCCGTCGTTGTTTAGTTTTTTACACGCTTCTACGAGTGGACCATATCGCAATTCCGTTAATTGTTCATCAACTTAACAAGGTACAGCTCGACGAAGCATTTATTATTCATGACCACTTTAATGCATGTCCGAGTAGCAACGAATGCATTACAGCAATTACTTAAGTAGCATTCGTAATTGACTGTGCTAATGAAAGCGTTCAACAAATACATCACTAGCAGATTATTTCTGTATTGAAACTTAAAACTCCCCTCGCACACGCGTTGGAAAATCGCGGAGCGTCCTCCAACAAGCTTCAAGTTATTCGTAATTCCTTCATCCTCGACGATGAACGGGCAAAGTACACATCGAAGTTTGATCGAAGATAAGGAAACGAATTTAAAGCGAAAAACTCGAAGCTCCCGGAGTTTACCCTTTGGTCGTGGATGGAATCTAAGCGTGTATAGAGTCGTAACTACCAGGGAACGTTCTCCTCAGCTTTTCAAGTGGTGTTTAAAGAAATCTTTGCACGCGTCGCGAGGACTCGCGGCAAGCTGCATCGCTGAGTAACCTGTCTGCCCCCCCTGGGAAGCCGTGGATAACGAACAGAGACCCGATCGTCGTCCATTTCAAAGTTCTAATTGATAAATTGAAGTCTGAACGAGTTCCACGCGCGACGAAGCCTTTCAGCTATTGTGAAACACGAGATGGGAGGTTTCAAACCGACCCGCTTCGAGTAATTTAAAATTCCCTCGAATCTAAAGTTTTCTCGTTTGTCCCGTCCAGGCCTGATTCATCTGTACCCTTCCGCGAGACGAGCGCTTCTTCCTCGATCCCGTAACGGTGTGCATTTGGACACGGCTTCGATAGAAAGCGACGACGAGTAGCTGGAATTTCTCTCGGACAAGTTCTCGCGGCTCTACCCTGCGACCTGTGCGATAATTTCATTAAGCGAGCGGAATTCTCGCGGAGTTGGGCCGAATGTCGAAAGCGGTCTGTGTCAAAGAAATACTCGCGAGCTTTCGAGCAGACGCGGGCTTCTTGCTACGGATGGTACGCGATCGCGGAAATGCCCTCGTATCTGAAGCTGGCGATATTTACTGGAGGATGCAGTTTGAATCCTTTTGGCCGTCCCCCATCCTTTCTCCCGCGGGGAAAGTTCTCCGCCCGCTCGTTGGAGTGAGAGAGCGACGGCGAGAATAAGGGAAAACGACGGGAAGTTCCAGCCACCCCCGCGCGTGACGTAATCAAAGCCAGATCGAACCGATGGGATTACACTGCTTCTCGCAAATCTTTGTTCAATGTCTTCTGTTCTCGCTCCACTCGTCGCTATCTTGATTAAGAAATCGTGCCTGACATCTGGATGCGCCGGGGCAGATTTTTCAAGCCCGCTCGAAACATATCGTTCGTCTAGTTCTTTATCGAGCAGTTGCAGGCGAAGACTTCCCTTCATTTCCACTATAGTCCCGGTGCTCTTGCTCATACTCGTTTAGTACTTTCTCGCTGTGGCCCTTCGGCGTTTCCTGGATGTAGCTGAGAGCTGCACTACCTCCTCTTCGCCTCGTAAAGGGAAACTGGTTACACCCACCTTCCCTTGGTGTATTTCTCTTACTCCAGTTGTCTGTACTCGTCTGGTCATTGATTCATGAGCTTATGTACACGTCCACCCTGTTTCTCCTCCGTTACCTCCTTCAGTTCGCCTCGATCTGTACGCGACAATGAGATAGCCGACAAGAATTCCATCCGGATAGTGTGTCGCATCGTTCTACAGAGATTTTACGAGTTTTCCAGTCGCGCCACTTAATGTCTCGTCGCTTCTTGACGGTCCAAGCTTTTTCAGAGAGATACACAGATAGGTAGAGGGAATGTTGCGTAATGTAACGATCCACTTCTATTACATATGGATACGAGACTCTACGATCCAATGACAAACCTAGCTGGTTCTCTCGTGAAAGGCGGGTGATATCAGGATAATTAAAGCTCATTTAAAAAGCACCCTTTCCCGTCTTTCGAAGCCACCGACGAATTCGCAAGTTTTCTGCTGACGGGAGGGGAAACTCGTGGCTTTCCAAGACGGGATTTCATAAAGTCGAGACGAAGATCGACCATCTACTTTAGGAAGTTGTAATATTCACGGCAAGGGGTCGGGTTAATGAAACTGTCTTCAATCAATTTCCATATCAAGATCTGGCATACCGGGGGTGCGAATGGAGCTCGTGTAACGGCGTCACCTAGATGAATAATTAAAGAGTCGGAGTCCCCTCCCCCTGTTGGGAGATGTAAAGTGGCTACGGAACCGCGGTACATCCGTAATTAAACAACATTCTGCCCCCCTTTACGGAAGCAACCTAATCCAAGTTTCGTACAAATGGCGGTACTCTCTAGTTACCGCCAATCCTTCAGCTTCTGCGCCAGCTAAGAGATGCCTTTTAAGCTCCGCGAGCACCGGCAACGAGGAGGAGAAAGTACTGGTTTCGTATAGAAGCGTACCTCCATTAGTCCCTCGGCACCGTAACTCCACGGAGCCGTAATACGATTCAATTCTTTGGATATAAGTCCGAACCCCATGGGGCCCCTGAATCTGTATGGCGTTCGTGCCGAGCCAACGAACCTGTCCAATTGCCGATAAACATTGTCCCGCGGAAATTCCAGCAAACCCGATTTTAAATCAAGCGACGATGAAAAAGAGGGGACGTTTTATAAAGGCTGTAGCGAGTGTGAATGCCAGACTACTCTTTCAGTTTGTAGCATTCGGTGCGCTTGAAATCTTTAGAACACGAGACTTCACGTGGAACGGGACAAATTTAATTTCCACAGCCCTGCAAAATGATGCATGTTCCTATTTGCGGGAAGCTACGATTGGCCGAAATCTCGGCCGCTAGGGGGACCTGTTCAATTTTTCTGAAAAGCAAGTACAGTGTCCACTGACATCCCAGGCATTGCTTTTATGGTGTTTCAATCAGTTGTACACTTTGAATGGACGCATTACTTTCAAAGGTATGGATACAAATTATGCGCCGAATTCGCTTTGGAACGCTAGATATCGCGTTCAATATTGTCGTTCCCATTGAAATTTGTAGAATAAACTTTCACTCCCTTGCGAGCAATAGAAGAGATCCCTCGAGTGTAACGCAATAATGATTAAGCCTCGATCCAGAGTGCTACAGCGCTACAGGTGTAGTTTCTTAATTCCACGCATTACCTGTATTTCCTGCTTCATTCTCCAAGCGTCGCTCGACATCTGTTTATACAGGAAGAAGATATTTTCATGGGTAATTTATTTCCTTTCTACTGACAACGTTCACTTACCAGGAAATTAGTATTAGATGTACGTTATCGCGAGAATTCCACTAGCGAAGAGTCGATCGACTTTCTTCGTTTTTCTCTGTGGCCTCGGTAGCGGCGTGGTCCAGTTCCAGAAGTCGATAATGTGCTTTCGACACGCGATCGTACCTATTCGTCCTCATTTCCACCGCGGCGATAATATACCACCCACGCGCAGTTATCGTACATATTAGTTAACCGAACGAGCTTAGCACACCATCGATGCGCGTTCCAGCGAACTAACTTCACCTTAGCTGTCGCTTTAAAGGCAGTTTCTTGCTCGGCCAGCGCACTGTCTGTCCGGTTTTCCGCGTTCCCAACGTTTCCAGCGTTTCGACGCGTTTCCAGCCGCGGGCAACTACTCGTGAAAATACACACGAGGCGATCTGTATTTCTTGCGACAGTCGGGCGAGCCTTTCGCGCGGTGTAATTCGCAAACACAGCGGTCGCGTTGAAAATATTTAGTTTTCCGTGGAGCACGTTGCGTATTGGTAAAACGTAAACTACCGGGTGCACGTGGAGGTTTCCCGTTTTACCCTGGCTTCGGTCAATAACAAATTGCAAACATTTATGGATCTGTATAATTATCGCAAAAATTACGTTCAAATTCCCGTGACGGTGCAGAAAGCGATAGAAAAACGAATAGGCTCACACAAACGAGCGAAAAAGATTCATTCAATTACCCGCATCAAAAACCTTCCATTCGAATTTCATCCAGTGACGCTCCGCTTATTTGGAACATCATTGTCGAATCGAATCCTCTGACACGTTAAAAATAGCTGCACCCACGCCTCCAACATCCTAATTTACGTAAGGGGACTTTTTTCACGCGCCACGTATGAAAATTCGTATTAACCCGCTCGACGGACACTGTCCGCGGTGTCCAGAGAGGATGTCGTGTCCGAAAAAATGAGAGGACCCTGTATCCATTATCTTGTATATTACAGCGGAGCTCGACTCGCGTCGCTTTATATGCATAGCTCGCGCGTGTGTGCATCCGCGGATGCGTGTAAAAGAACGACCAGGGGAATGGTGACGAATTTCTGACGGTCGCGGGGGTGCGGGCGGCAGAGGGGCACGTCGCAAAGGAAGCGTGTCAAACCATTGCGCCACAATACATTCTAATGACTGTAGCTTCGCAGCCCTATCCACCACTATCCACAAGGACTTTCACCCTCCCTCCGTTTTCGCCCTCCATTCTTCTTCCGACGCGTCTGCCTACACTCTTCCAGCAATTCCGTCGCCTTTGTGGGCCCGTCATTCTTTTTAGCGGCCAACCCGTTCGATCTCTCTTTCCGCCTCTCTCCTCCCGCCGGGTTTCTACCATCTCCAGAAACCTTCCTCGATTATCGAGGAAATATCCATTCGTCCTCCTTGCCAGTTGATCCTTCCTTCATGCATACATTAAACGATACCTGTCGCGAAACTGAAATCTTGGCCGCGGTATCAATGTAACCGTCGTCTTTCGTTCGTCAAGGGGAATCGTTGCATATTAATTCGATGATACGCCGGGAGTATTCGTTTCCCCGGCCCGTTAACGAGTCTCGCATTACCATCCCGGCCCCGAGTCAATTTGTCAGCTGAGTAAATCCAAGCCGCCGGTATTATTCGAATCGTTATTCATCGCTAACTCGCGGCATATCATTTTCATCGTTCCACAGTGAACGACCTGGGTGCGCAGGTTCTCCGTCTTCCTATTAACGACCTGTTTCCTTGTCGCTTCCCTCTTTCCCGTTCCCGAAGCCATTACGCGTTTACGCGCGAACGCACGCCGCTGCTTCATCGTCGACGGCCACTTTTATCGCTCTATTTGCTCCTATGTTTCATCATCGGCCTGAAGTATGCACAGAAATTGACGTACCGCCTCGAAATAATTACTGTCCGTTGCTTACTTTCCGAGGATCATGCAGGGGTTGGTTGAAACGTTAAAGGGGCTATTCTTTTTCCAATTTCGCTGATGCCTTATTCACGGGCAATTTTTGGACTCGATACTACTTAGACTTCGCGACGTGGAGAGGGAATTGAACGCGCTGAACAACGCTCTCCCATTGTTATGAAGAAGCACGCAAGCTGTCGAGTCTCTAATCATCGAAGGGTGCTCGTTCCACTTTACATTATCGCATTCCCCAGCGCGAGGGCGTTAACGATCGGATCCACCAGCGAGCCCCTGCGTCGAGAGCTTCACCTCGATCCCTTTAAATCGCCCGGCGGGCGCTTAAAGAGTTTAGCGGCCGGGCATTGGGGTCAGACGCGACGTATCGCAGTTACCGAGTCGATATTTTAATCTCCGCGGGCTGGCAGCCGGATCGCAGCGTCGGTTGCCGATGAATAAAAAAAAGCAGGAAACCGGGAACGAGAGAAGGAGGGAAACGCAAACGAGCAGGAACTATCCGGCGAATGGAACGCGGAATGCCTCCGAAAGACTGGAACCGAACGACGAAAGATATAGTAGAGCGCTGGTAAGATTTATTACGTTCGAGGGAGCAAGACAGACGGATGTAGGAAACTGGAAGGGATGAAGATTCGCAAGAGAGAAGTAGAAATGCTCAGCGAAAAGCGAACATGACGGGCAATCCTTCCGTGGATGTATGGCAAAGCACTACGATTCTGGTGCATCGATACGTCAACTAGAAAACAAAGGTAAATAGAGACTGGCACACAGGTGGGGGATGGAATCAGAAGGGTACGGTTTAGGAGATGAAAGAACGGAAGTAAATACACAGACGAATGGATTAAGGACGTATCCCTGGAGCTTCAGTGCTCGCGCAGACGGCTTTGTGTGCTTCGGGATCGGCTGGAAGGAGGGAATGCACGCGAGACGCACAGAAGATACGCGAATGGGTTACTCGGCAAAGGTACGCGTCGATCTAGCGTTTTAATCGCGAATTCCGAATACCCCTGGCTTTGGAGAAGCTAGCAACAGTCGCGCACGATAACCAATTATCCGTTAATCGGCGAAAGTGGCTTTGTGGAATGGGTTCAGGCGCGAGAAACACGGCCCGTGAGCCACTTTTAATATCGCAAAGTGTACGCTCGCCCGGTCCTAGCGAGTAGAACACCGCTCTAATTGGTTATTAGGAACGATAGGAGAGCCGCGGAGACTAGGGGAAATTGGAGCAGATCTTAATATGCCGGATGTGACTACTGGGGGACAACGGTGCCAGTGAGTCAAGGGAATTCTTTGTCGCGTTCTCGGATGCATGCCCTCGATTAAGTTTGCGTCACGTCTCGCCGTTCCGCGAGGCGCCGATTATCGTCCCGTGCCGTTTTCGAGAGCCCGGGCAATTCGGGCAATCCTTTTTCAGCTAACTCCGCGCGAAATTTCCACGATTTGTCTCGAATTCACGTAGACGCGATAAAGTAGGCGAAACTCGCGAACATTCGCCCGCTATCAGACGCGATACGCCTATGGGAAGGCGGTCGAGGGTAGAACGACATGATTTATCTTACGACCCTCGTGTTGCTGCGAGAAGAATGAGCAGCGGGATGTGGAGAAACATGTTGGAATCTTGGATCGCGGGGGAAAGGGTGAGACTTGATTTGTGACGGGCTTGCCGTAGGTTAGGCAGCTCTGGGGTGCCGATAATTGTTTAATCTTTCACTATTCTGCCCTGTCTTGTGCGTACAGCTTCGCGCCTCATATTTCAAACGTGGCGGGAGAATTGAGATATTTTTAATCTGCATCCCACCATTTATCGCTCGTACACGTAAGTACACTTTCGCGGCTTAATCAGTACCGTTCACTGTCTATCTTCCGTCCTCGTCTTCCTCACAACTCTCTCGACTCCACTCAACAGGCCAAAGGCGAGAAAATTAGTCAAGGTTTCGACCAGCGTTGACCTCTTTCGCCAGAGCATTGTTCGAAAGGGTCGCTGCTAACAGGCGAATCGAAGAGTGTACTTACGCGCAGTTAATCGTCTTTAACCTTCGTAGTGTAACCGTTCAATTGACGATTTGCTAGCTCCATCGTCGATAGATCGATCGTCTTCGCTGAACGATCGGGGAGAATCTCGCGGTACCCTGGAAAAAGGTGCACGATTGGCTTCAGCATGGCGCAAACGCGACTTCAATTATGCACGCGACAATGGTGTTAATCACGGTGTTCGAGGATGTCAACTCGACGCTCGCGAGCGCGAGAGGATGCGCTCGGCGAAACAATGCAATAGTTAGCGAGCTAAATGATTTAGTAATTGCTTTAATCGCCGCCTGATTGCGATTTCCTACACTTAGTCGACAATGGTGCATCAAGCGTTTAGGATGGCCAAGTCGTTGTTGCATCAAACGGAATCTTTCGTGCAACACTTTCTCTCCAAACATTCATCCCACTTCTCACTAAGGAACGATGCTTCCTTTACTCTTTTCTTCATAGCTGCCGAAAGCAGAGAAGACTCGACGATTTCCAACCGACGGGGAAGCTGTTGATTCGAAGCAAGTATGAACATCCAACCGACGTGTAACAGACGCGTATCGACAGCACCCACGTATCGATCGTTACAAAGAGGACAAACAGGATACACGGAAATAGATTTCACGCTGTGTCCAACGATTCCCAAAAACAATATTTATAATTTGTAACACGGAGCAAAAGTTTCATGATTAAATTGCTCGAGCCCCGCGAAATCCGCGGCGTATATTGCCCAACTCTATCCGTCGATACCAAACGAACGTTCAGCCCCGCGGAAACAAATATTCCACGTGATTGACAAAGTTATTTCCTCGTTACGCGTGTCGGTTGGTGAACTTTTCTCGTTTCCAACGAGGCACGGCTTTGGAATTTCGTCGTTGCCGGTTCCCGGCGCACGAGCGTGGGGGTGGTTCCTTGAAATGTCCTTTCGCTTTTCCCGTCTTGCCGGGCCCGTTAATCCCGCAGCGCCGAAACACCGTCGACATGGTGGATGGCAGGGTGTTTCGTCGACCCTGGATCAGCTCGAATGTGTCGAAGACTGCGGAGAACGTTCCCCAGAGCTGCATCAATCGTAATTCTATTTTCCACGCCCGTCCAGACGTTTCGAGCCGGGCTTGGAAGCCGCGGCAGGCGATAAATAATGGACGTGAGCGCGTCGTTATTATTCCCGCGGTGGCATTTTTTCGCAGGCCATTGCCGGGCTACGTCGCCCCGATAATCGACGCCTTCAAACAGACCCTTCTGCTTTTCGGTGCTCGAGGCGAGAAAGAAAGAGCCTTCTGCCATTTTCTCGCACAGGATATTACATTTGCCACCCCCTCTCTGCCCCAAAATAAAAGAATCTATTTCGCCTGATGATTCAAGCCCGCCCCCTGCTACGTGACCCTCTTTCCCATTGACCATCCAGACTCGGCGGAACGGTTCGATGACGCTTATTTTCTTTTTCGTTTCTCGTCTGCTTTCAGGTGTTCGACAAGCATAATCGTGGCTACATCACCGCGTCCGATCTGAGAGCCGTGTTGCAATGCCTCGGGGAGGATCTGTCCGAGGAGGAAAGTAGGTATCGATTCTGTCCATTCGCTTCAATAATTGCTATCCTCAATTTCTAACGGATGTTTGTCGATTTGTTGAATTTCATAACTGCTGAACCGATCCAGAAAAATGTAAACACAATGCGCAAGCAAATCTAAATTTGACAGGAAGGCGGATATTAATCCTCGGGGAAACGGGGCGGGGAACAAATTGGAACGATCCAGAAATGATTCTCTGTGCAATATATGGATAGTTGTAATTCCCAGGAATTAGTGCCGATCGCGTTAGTAGATTGTACCCGATTGCTCCTTTATCGAAGCGAACAGGAGAGCCGGGTCCACGGAAATTAATTCGTCACTTGCAAACTCGGGAACAACGTAGAGAAGCCGGCGAAGAAGACTGGGAGCTGCGAAGCTAGGTGACGAAAGTTTTACTCGGAGCGCCAATTCCGTCCCTGCCACTGGCAGCCCTTCATTTCCACGACAAATCGATTCTAGTTTTACATCCTCGACACGTTTGTTAAAACCCGAACCAGGAGCGGGCGTTGGTCAAGCTGCTGCTAGAATTTAAGAGGAAAGTCGAGGAGGTGCGCGCGCGAGCGTCGTCTGTTCCGCGAGGATTCGGTCCCCTGAGTTATTCTCGTGCTGCAGATGTCCGCGCTGCGCAAAAATCTCTCGAGATTGCGAATTGTGGAATACCTCCGTGGGAACAAGTTCCGTGAAACCATGTTCCGCGGAGTGGAGTATGTACAACGAATGCCAGGGGCTGTTGGAATCTAATGTTGCCGTTACGATGTTTTTTTTTCGAAGATTACAAGATCTAAGAAAACAGAGAGGGAACCGGAAGGTAGCTACTGTTATTACACCGAGAAATATCTGTTCCCATTGCTCCGGTTCACCAGCTGTTATCTCGCTGGATCAGGTAACGCGCCGTCTCTAATTTTATTTGACGCGTCATTACGATCTTTTCCGCGAGTCGTGATTCGTCGTTTCTCGCGCGCGAAACCGGCTCCTCCTGTTTCGCTCCCGCCTGGATTCAAGGGGATCACGGGAGAATAAGTCACGTGGATAAACAGCACGGGGGAAGGCTCGGCCGAAGCTCCCTGTTCGGAACTCTCGTTATCCTTCCGTGGGTTCGCCGTTGCACGTCACGGCAATCCTGCAAGCTTCTTTGCAATTTAAAGCAACCGTCACGTCCCGCCGTTCCGACCGATCGCCCGGAATCTTTTATCCCCGAGCAGCGAAAAGTGTGACAAACTTCCTTTCGCGCAATTACGCCCGAGATTGTTTTAAAAACGCGGCGATTCGTCGAGCACCGCCTCATAAGTCGAGACGAATTTGGAATATTCCATGGGCAAGGGAACGGTGTTCGTTTCACTCGATTTAAACAGAAAGTCTACCAGGCTTATTTCTATACGCGTGGATAGTATTGCAGAGGATTCGAACCTATATCGGTACTTTCCAAAAGTTCGAAATACACTTTATCACTTCGTACTTTATCAGAATTAATTTTAGTTTATATGCAGCAATCGTATTTTACTATTCCCTCCTCCGCGCAAAGTATCGACTCCACTTACGCGACTTCGCAAAGCAGGGCTTTTCTCCTTCGGTTACTGGAATCAGCCGTTGGGATGAGCCGCGTAATAAAGTTAACTCGCCCGAACGAGCTAGTAAAATAACATTGGGACAGCAAAACAACAACGAAATTTCTTGGGAACTTCCCACGGCGAGCAATTAAGGAGCGCATCTCGTGTAAATTTGCCGGCGTTGCGTTAATAATACGCTCTCTCCTGCGAGACGGTAAATTGCGTTCCCCTCCTGTATTGGACTGCGGATCTATAGTCACCGACGTAATAATACGTCGGTACATGGGATGAGGTTACTAATTGACCGGAATCAATTTGTGATGTACACGTATTTCTGTTCGCATTAGTAGTTGCCGAGGGACATCAAACCGATTACGGTAATACCGTGATAAGGTCGTTCGAGAAAATTGCTGCTTTTATAATTTAGTGTGGTCGGTCGTAAATAGTGCCGTTCCAAACGATATCGTAGGGTCGTACGGGCTTCGGGCATCCTTGGAATCAATTTTTTTATTGTCATTACTTATTAATCTTGTTAGAAGCCTCTAGGTCTGTCGGTCTTCGTGAGTCGCAGAGGTGCTAGGGCTTAGGGGGAAATAACATTAGTCACTAGGGACCTGTTTTCGGCTCGAGGGGAAATTTTCTCCCGTAATCATTTGGTAATCGATTGGAATTACTCCTGGATCGACGAGGCGCCAAGAATTAATTGTTCTCGATTTCACAGGAAAATAATAAGAAAAGCTGCCTTTATTTCCAAAATTCACGAATTAATTCGCACGCCAGCCTGCTGACGATCGCAGTTCCTACCATCTATCCTCCGAAGTAAAATCCAAAAACTGATAGCCGCGTGTTCGAGCGGAGATTCATGCGACGATTAAAAAACGCGCTCGTTCACGGCGAAACGATCGTTTTTCACCTCTCTGGCTTGCGCGCGTTATCGGTTTCACGCAGGGAAATTATCGAGTACACGTTTTTTGCAGTGGAAGAGCGCGCCGCGGAATATTAATACCGTCGCGATGTTTCACGCGGTAATACTTGGGTCTGGACAGATTTCGCGGAAACACGGCGGCAGGACCGGCGCAAGCTGCGCGGTTAAAAATTAAATTGCACACGGTCGACGCGCCGATTAGCATACGATCGTCCGCCGGTGATTTTAATCAGACCAAATGCGTTGCATGCCGTGTCCGTTGAGCGCCCGCGATGGATGCACATCTGTAATAGCGTAGATATTAATTCCTACTCTTCCATCAGTCTCTCTGACCACTCTCTGCAATTATTCCGACAAACGTGCGCGTGCACGCGATATCAGGGGACGATCGGGAAGCGCGAAAGTGGAAAAGTATTTAGGTACGCGTAACCAGTACCTATCGTTTCTCCGATACCTTTTCTCGGAGGATTGAACGGCAATATTTGAAAAATTCGACAGAGCGTAAAGTGTAAGCCGTTTTTACTGTGTTTCAGTCGAGGATATGATCAAGGAAGTGGATGTGGACGGAGATGGACGAATCGATTTCTACGGTAAGCCGCTGTTTCATGCTCGCACACCACCATCTACTCCCTAGAGTTCCTAATAATCGGAGAAAAATATGAACGACCGCGAAGAAAGGAGGGAATTCCTTCGTACCTGATTGTCCCCCTTCCAGCTGTTTCTCCCACAATTGATCGACGCCCCCCTCCTCCCTTGGGGAAAGAAATTGGGGGTGAAGAAGGGGCGAAAACACTGTGGTATTTCACGGGTTAAAGCTAGCCCGAGGCTAGGGCGACTATTCGCAAGGCGACAGGAACCACTCGTTTCGCGACCTCGGTGGATGGTAACGCGACGAGTTTCGACGAAAGGGCCAGTAGGAAGGCGACAAAAATCCCTTCGATTTCACGCCTCTTATTCTATCGCTCGAATTCCTTGTTCTCCTGGCAGGGACCTGTGCAGCGTCGGTCGCAGTGGTAAATCGGAATATTTCCAACGCGGTTCCAATCATCCCTTACATTCCCCGCTGATAGCTTTGTATCAAAACTTCCGCACGCCCCTTTCCATCATACTTTAAACGATCAGGGATTCAGCCGAACATACTGGAGCTGCGACAAGTAGGTCACTTCGCCCCCTCGCGGTTCAATTCGCGGAGCTCTGAGATTCAAAGAGATTGGTCGTTCCTTTATCCGAGATATCGTCTGACACGAGTGTTTAGGGTGACGACGCGGGGTGCCGTTTCTATGAAAATTTAGGGACACCTTCGATAAATTGTTATCGAGAGCTTCATTGTTCCAGAGTTCGCCCACGCGCTCGGCGAGCCCGGGATCGACGACGACGACGACGACGACGAGGAGGAGGTGCAGTCCCCGGGCTACTAGAGTTTTACCTATTCTCGTGTCTGTGTTAGATAGAACGAATTAACGTTGAGCCAAAGGCAACCAACGACCGCGATCATCGCACTGTTCCCCCCTCTGACATTCACTGTTGCGAGTGCAGGCACGTCGCGGTCGAGAATTCTGCCCGAAATTCCGCTCGATGCTCTGGTCCCCTTCGTCGTGTATCGGATATTACACGAGCTAAACAATGTGGAGGGAAGGAACGGGAACACTTTGAAATCCGCGCTGACGCGAAAGATGGTTGGGCTTCGTGGCAACAGGTCGCGCCACTCTCTGCTACCGCAACGGGGTCACCGCACGATTTCGAATTCGATATCACGGCCTGGCCGTGACGCTCGCTATCTGTTCGGTCAATGTCAGAGGACCGTTTCGACAAGCCCTAATCTCACTTACAGTACGATCCGTAGATACAGAATGCCTGGTGTGATTTTATGTTACCCGATAGCACTTCGAAACGGATCGGATTCGTTGAATCATTCGCGCACGAAAATGACGGGAAGCTTTGCGCCTGATATCCTTTACATCCGGGCACACCACGACTCGAAAGTTCGGATTTTGTCGTCTGACGGTTGCAACTTCAATATTAGAGTAGCTTGAAAGATTCATTCGTAGTTATCATACGATTACCATATGCTAATATTTTTGGATGTTGTATACTTAACGAGGACCGGCGTCTCGCGTAACATAAAGTCCCAGCAAGCGACGCGTCTAAACTTCCTCTTCGTTATACTGAAATGTATCTACTGATAAGTCTTCGCGAACCGTATTCGATGGCTTGCCTGACGGAACGAGAAATCGGCGAGGGAGGCAGAGGTTGGTCTGCGAGTGAATCGACACTGATTCCTTCCGACGGAGGGAACGTTCATCGAAGAGAGGATAATCGACAAGTAGGTATCGATCGAGTCTCCTGCTCCTCGCTCGCCGAGTCTCTTCGTCTTGATCGTATCTGGATGTACACGCGACAACGCGATCGCAATCGATTTCCTCTCGTAAGATATGTGGACTTTTCGATTTTAAATATCTCGTCTACTCTAGATCACGTTGTGCTCCACCTTAAACTAATCTAAAGTAAGAACAACAAGCACCGCGGCAAAATTCCATCGATCGCACTGCGAATAACATCGCCGATCGCCACGATCGGCGAGGGTGGACGGAAAGCTGCTAAAACGGAACAAAAATTGTCGACGATCTGTCGGCTCACGCTTGTACTTTTTGAAATCTCTCAATGGAATTGCTCTCGAAAGGCCCCCCGTCCCCCTTTTCCCTGATCCTCCGAAAAATTTATGGGGCCTTGAGACTGTGAATGAAAGTTACATGGAATAATTAAATCGATCTTGATGGCTTTGCTCTCCTCGAGCTTCGTACTGTGTACTAGGGCTGTTCGAGTACTCGAATATTCGAGTAGCTTGAATTTCGGACCGAGCCGAGACTCGGTTTCCGAACCGAGCCGAGTACTCGAAGAGAAAAAAAAAGAAAAATCGACTAGTCGGTCCTCGTCGAGCCGCTGGAAAAAATTCGAGTACTCGATATTTTGGACACGCTTGATTTTTACGAGTACTCGAACTGCTCTACTGTGTACCTTCTAAACGATATTTCACTGTTACGCCAAATAACAAAAGCCGCACGCTCTGTTTCAAATATTTCAAAGGGTCTAATAAATCTAATAAACTAATCGTGGTAACTCAAGTTTTTACTCTTCCCAATCCAGCCGATCCACAGAAAGAATCGTGTGTCCACGAACAATCCCTCGTGTTTGTAACAATCAAGTTTATAGATCCGTGCAAAACTTGACGGTAAATCGCACATGCATCGTAAACTGCCAAACGCGGTATCCAATTTCTTATGAAGGAAGAGCGCGAGCTACCGACTTCAAATATGAAAATCAATTTTCCCCGTCACGAGCTGCGTCAGCGTCGACTGAAATCTTCCAGCCGCGATATTCACAGTGGCTCGTGCACGAGGAAACTGTTCCTCAACATTCCTCAGCAAAACTTGGCCACGAAGAAGAAACGGGATGAAAAGGATCGTGGGCTCAAAGAGGTATTTCACTTGCAAACCGTACAAACAGTACAACTTCCTTACATTTTCATAAACGTTCATTTTTATTAGCGATAAATAAACTTACATATCTTTACAGTAACAACATCCTCTCGTAACTCTCGGAAAATATGGTAATATCTATCCGCGAATAATCCATATATAGATCAAGACTTCCACTCTTTCCTTTGTCGATATTATTGTTGTTCTTGATGTGTTGCACCGGGTGTTTGTTCACCCGGTTAAACGACGACGTACGGGCTCATATTTTTTTTTAAAAAAGAAAAGAGAAAGGAAAATGTATTGGTACGACACGAATGGGGGTACAGAGGATCTAATAACGCTGCGTGTAGGTGTGTGTGTGTTTTACATACGGCCTATGTACGAGCCTTATTTAAATCCTAATAATAGCGAGCGTACAATTGTCGAACATACAAAAAGAAAAGGAAAACGTAAGACGTGAAACGTTAAGTATCGAGCCGATTTATCGACCGTCACGTTGATGCTGTCTTACAATTTAAGTTTCCCTATGCCATCCAGCTTTGACCGCGTTAACTGGTTATCGCATCGGTTCGAACGTTCCGCGGGTCGCAATATCCCCTACTCCTCGCTAAATAACCGACAGAATTTCGAAATCTATTCCCTCCAGTCGGAATCCAAATTCTCCCGAGAGTCCAATCGCTCTGGCGACCCCGCCCCGCGGTTCTTCTTGCCGATCGCGAAAGAAATGGCTATGCAACAGTTAAAAAATATGATGGCCTCGAGCAAGGCGATGTATATATGCGTACGTATACATACCAGTTAAGAGGAAAAAGCTTTCGTTTAATGATACACCATGTTCCTTCGGTTTACTCGTCAGAAGCGTCTATGTACACGTGTTTACGGGTATGCGCGCGTATTTTTAGTGTGCGTGCTATCCAAGTACGTACGGCTGAGAATTTGTCAAAACCTTCACCCCTCAATCCCGCCGCGAAGCGGATTCACGCTGTCAAATACTTGTTTGATTGGTCTCTGCGCGTTCGAATCGAGAACGCGCAGCTTCTCTCTTCTCCGAGCAACGTTCCGGAATCGTTAAGGGCGACATTTTTCTTGACCGCAAAAAAATGAACGCCCTATCGATACGGAACGGTGACGGAGTTCGCTATCGCGTCCCCCCCCATCACCCCCCTCTCATCCCGTTAAAAAATTTCGCGCGACGTCGCGTGGTTTTGATCGTCGAAAAATGTTCGAAAACAGGGTGTCGTTTCTCGGGCGGCGCGTGCGGTGCCACGCGATGGGGTACGGTTTACAAAAATTTTGTATATCAATCGACTAACCCTAATCAGCGTCGACGCGGGACGCGTGCTCGTGGTTTATCAAATGGTAGTTATATAAAAAATCAATTGTCCGTGCAGCCGGTTGGCTGCAGTCGTTTGAGCAGTCGAGGTTTTGGCTCTTCTCAAGTCACTCCGTCTCATTCTCTTCCCATCGTTTTCTAGAGTACCAACGAAATTGGATGTCGATTCACTTGTTTCAGTCCGATTGGATTATCGAGTCGCGCGCTCACCAGGCATCATTCCTTCTCAAACCAATCCCGCGCGGTGGACAAATCGACTGCCTAGCCCTGCCTGCCTTCTCCTGCCGGCTTGATCGTCAATCCAGAAACGTATCCTCGAGTCGTGGACCATCGTCCGCGATTCAGAAGACGCGAGACTTTGGGAGTCTGCCCACCGATCCCGCGCGGTTCTCCCTAGCTTCGATCCCGAAAAGTACAACCGAAGTCTCAACATGTTGGTGGTTATTAACGCTAAGTGTCCTTAGGTAAGTAACATTTAACCGCGCACAACGTTTTAAGTAGTTTTGAAGCAATATCGTTAGATACAGACGGAACACAACGACACGATGAACGCCGGCGACGACGCCACTGGCCGAAAGAGACCAGGCGAACTTGCTTCGTCGATGTGACCCCGCTGTTCGATCCTGCAACCTATCCGCGTCCATCAACGTTCAGCCGCGAACGTTGCTAACATCAGCGAAATCAAAACCATTCGCAAAGTATCCTCGTACCGTAGGAGTTAACCCTAGAACGTTCAGAGGCCTCAATGCAGCCTCCGCGGCCGCCATCTTCGCACGTCAGACGAATTCCTAAACTTGTTTGGCAAGCGTCGACCGTCTAAAACGGTCAGAAAACACCACTGGCGGAGGTGGGTCGATGGGCGGCGCGCGATCCACTCGCGACTCAGCCGCTAGAAGAGCAGACGTCATCGTTTCATTGAACTAATACCATCGATCCATTCATCGCGATCCTGCCGGGCATCGATCTCCTTAGCGTTCTCCCGCGGGATCAGGAACGCTCGCGTTGGCAACGGCAGCGGCAGCGGCGAAACGTAATCGTCTCCTCCTGACGACGGAGAACGCTGGCAGAGATAGCTTCCGGCGGTGGCGCGAGGATGAGATCGATGAGCGAGCGAAGTCCCATCTCGCGATGGGTCTCCCTCAGAGGACCGGCTCCTCGTCGGTCTCCTCGTTGTCTTCCTGCTCCTGCGACGAACACTGAGCCACGCTGGCTATCGAAAGGGAGTTGCTCTTCACGCGTCGCTGTCTCTTCGGCTGATTATTTCCACCGCTGCTGCTGCTGCCGGCGCTGGAGCTGCTGGTGCTGTTGTCCACGTTACTGCCACAGTCTAGGTCCGTTTGTTGTCCGTGGGGGTCTATCAAGGGTCTCAGAGCCGATCTCAGGGACCAGGAGAGGCGCGGATAAGCGCGCTCGTGCTGGAGGGTCTGCTCTTTGCTCTGGCTCTGACTCTGCTTCTGCAAGAGGGGTTGAAACGCATCGTGCTTGAGTATACTCTTAATCGGAGCGGGTCAAGAGCGACGGCATCGGGGGAAATGCGTGAATTATCGATCGGGTCTCTAATTAAAGAAGGTCGCGCGCGCAAGCGTGCCGGCAACGGCAACAATCGAACAGATATAAATAAACGAGCTTACCTCGGGATGGTCACTTGACCCCGTTTCCCGCGGAGCCAACAACTTCTTGCTCTCGGAAAACTGCCTCAGCGACTTGTCTCTAACGTAGACGAACGGCCGGATGACCCTGAGATCCTGCCGGCGGATGTAGTAGTGGGCCTTCATGGTTTTCAGCTTGCCGCCGTGGAACACCGAGACGAGGAAACCCTCGGTGAGGTCGTCCAAATGCTGGCCCAGCGCCAGCACGTTGTAATTGTGCTGCTTGGCGATCGAGTACAATTGCGCTCTGGTCGTGCGATTGCAAAAGCTGCACGCCCCGCTCGCGTCCGTTGGCTCCTCCGCTTGATTCTCGGCGTTGCTGCACTTCGATTCGGTGCTCGGCTCCTCGTAGAAGTATGGAACGTCCAGGGCCTTCAGATAGCTCATCGTCTCGATCGGATCGAGCCCGCTCGCACCCATCGTAGCTGCTGCGATCTCGAAGTCTATGCCTTTCGATCTCGCGTAGAATCTGTACTGGTGCAGTGTGTGCAACAGTGACAGGGAGTCTCTGCCGTTGGCCGACAGGCAAACCAAAACTCGGTCGTTGTCCCGGATCATGTCGAACTCCTGAATCGCCTCCACTGCTGGCTTCCAAATGTTCTTGGGTGGACAGTGCCACTGGGGCCGCGACACTTCGATCTTCCCGTCCTTCGCCTCGAACGCCGCCTCTGGCCGCTCGTCGTCCTCCTCCTTCAGATCGCTCGAGCACTCCTCGTCCTCCGAGAAGTCGTCGTTCTGGCGTACCTGTTGCTTGCAATTCGATTTGCCAGGCAGCGCGGTCATCGACGACGCTCTTGGCTTTCGGCCGTAGCTGTTCGTGGAATTGGACTCGGCGCTGCTGCTGCGCTTCAAGTCCACAGAGTCCAAGGACTTGTCGCTTTCGTGAAAGGATAAGTTTATGCCGCTGTCCTGGGAACTGACCGAGTTCACCGCCGAATAAATCTTGGGAAGGATCTTCCTCGCGTCACCGATCTCCAGCCCCACGCGCTCGTGAGTGTCGTCGTCGTTGAGATCGTCGTCCAGGTCGTGAACCACCTCCTCGTCGTCAGTTTTCGACTGGTTACGCACCATCTGCTCGTTCTCAGGCGGTTTCATCACGTATATCACTGTTTCATCCGACGAGCACTCGCTGGACATCTTGCTCTCCTGTTGCGTCAGCTCGCCCACCTTCCCCGAGATCTCGATCGGCCCGCTCCGTCTCTTGCTCGAGAGCCTGGGCGACGCGGAAGATTGCATGATTCTACCTCTGTCGGGGGAACCGCACCCGTTCGAGGATACGTCGGAAGCAGAGGCGTCGGGAGAATGTCTGTGAAGCCCGTCCACCGCGTTCACCATGCACCTGATCTCGGACTTCACCTCGCTGGCCATTTCCTTGGAGAACTCCATCAGATACTCCGCGATGTCGCTGGCGGTGAAGGAATCGTGACGGAGCTGCTTCTCCTCTACCGACAGCTGGCTGATGGAGTTCAGATTGCGCGAGTGATGCTGCGGCGTGTTCTCCGACGTGTTGGTCTCCGACAGCGCGTCGTCCACCTTCGATATCACCTCCCTTATCTCCGACTTGATCTCCGTCGCCAGCTCCTTCGTCACCTCTTTCACGTACGCCCTCAAGTCCTCCTCCGACCTTTGCCCGCAGTTCCCAGGGACCGGGGACGATCTACCGCCGCCAACGAACTTCTCCGTGTAGTCGTTGACCGAGAAGAATGAGTTCGGTGGCGAGGCCGCGTTATGATAGTTCAAGGTCAAGATCGAGTGACTGGGGCTGCCGTTATCCAGCTCCAACGAGTTCAATTCCGTCTGGCTGCTGCAGCTGCAATGGTGCTTCCTCTGCTTCGAGGGGTTCCCGTTGCTCCCGCTCAGTCCCAAGCTGGTGAGAGTTTGCGGGCTCAAGGTAAGGGGCGGTATAGGCGAGGACGAGGATGATGCTGCCTTGCGATTGCCCGTGGTGTTCTCTCCGCCGCCGGTGCTGCCAAGTGAGTTGCATCTGGCACGGCCAGCGTTGGCAGCGTCCATCAGATCTCTCTGCTCTTTAATTGGCCTGTTGCCTGCGTGAGACATTGCACCGAGGGCTGACGGCGTGACCGCCTCGCCGACGGCGAATCTGACGGGCATAGGGGAACTTGGGCAAGTAGCCGGTGACCTCTGGCCAGCTACGTTTTTATTCGTGGCCGGCTGTTCCTCCTCGTTGCCGCTACTAGGGCTCGAGTAAGAGGTTTGAAACTCGGCCGCGTGCAGCAGGGTCCTCCTCACGGAGCTCAGTGCCGGAAGACTTCGATGTCTCGGCGACATCGATGAAACGGGGACGTTCCCGGTGCGAGGGATGTCGCTGTTCAACCGGCGCATGCTGTTAGCAAGTGCCAGGCTGTTCACCAGGCTGTCGTGAGTGGTGGTTGGCGTGTGATGGCCGAGCTTGTTCCACGACAGCATCGGATTGAAAGGCACATCTTGCTTCACATTCTGCGAGTTGCCCAGGAGCAGGTCCTGCGCCTCGCTCGGCAGCATGAACCATCGCAGAGCCTCCATCCGCTCGGACGCGAAGTTGTAGCTGCGGTCGATCTGCAGCGGATACCTCTGCGCCATCTTCCTGGCCCGGTTGAAAATGTTCCGCGCGGTCTGCAAGCAGTCGCCGTAGTTCTGCGGGAGAACACCCGACCCGGACACCCGCCTCTCGGACGCGTTCATCTTCCCGTCCGTGTATCTGATCGAGCTGAGCCACTTTCGCTCCTTGAACACGCTGTTCGTGTGGTGCCGCCATTCCCCAGTGTCGGGGTTCAGCACGTACTGCGGCAGCAACTTCCAGCCCTCCGTGGCCACCATTTTCAGCGCCTCCAGAACGAACGCCACTTCCGCCTCGGACATGTAATAGGGGAACGAGAGCTTGGCGAAGCCCGGCCTCAGACCCTCCGCGTTCGTCTCCTCGTTCTCGCTGTTCCGCTCCCTGCAATTAAGCCTTTCATTAGTCATACATTCGGAGCTCCGGCCGGATCGATACCATAAAGCAAAGGTGTCGAATTTCCGTACCCCTCCACGAGAACCTTCTGGTACTCCTTGGCGAGTTCCTGGTCGATTCCCATCAGGTCGTGAGCGTAACGACCCGCGCACGCGCACCCGCCACGGGCTTGTATGCCGAAAACGTCGTTCAAAACGGCGCACACGAAGTTGTGGTGGAGAAACGTGCCGCGCGGGTGACGCACCATGAACGAGAATATGGGAAGCCTCTTAACATTCTGCGAGCCGCTGCCCAGCAGAATCAGTTCCGGTATCGTGCGCACGTGAGCCAACACTTGCCTAAACGGCCAACGAAAACCAAAGCACGCGTGTCAGTAGTACACAACAACCGATCGATCTCGTAGATCTTTTATTTTTTTCCGTCTTTTCATCGGCAACCGCTGGATGATTAATTACCAGAGGCTATTTTTGAATCGTCAATAAATAATCGCACCTGGAAATCTTATCTTGACGGGCGACAATGGCTCGCGGTGTAACGTTCTCCTTCAATTGTACCGCGAGCCCGCATCTGATGCTCTCGACCACACCAGCTGTGCCGCTCTCCTCTCGCAGCTCTGCGTCGCGGTGGTAGTGATGAGAATCCCTCATGTCCTGCGTGCCAATTTTGTCTTTCAGCAGGGACCGTTTGATCACGAGCACGCCCGGAGACTGCACCCCGCCGATGAACTTGTGCCCGGCGAAGATGATCGCGTCTTTGTGAACGGTCGTCTCGCCGACGCCGGGTAGATGAGGATTCATGTCGATCTGTACGTACGGGGCTGAAAGAGTGGCAGATAAATTTGTTGGTACGCTAATAATAAAGCGGAACGCGACTTTGCACGACCGATATGGATTATAGGTAGTATATCTGATAATCAGACGCGATTAATGTATTTTCGTCACAAAAGGGGACAAACATTGCGTAAATGTAATATATTTCCTTGTTTCGGAGCCGTATCGGCTTCCATCGGTTAATCGTTATGTACCTGCCGTGGTGTAATCCCAGACGCTGAGTGCCCCATACTGGTGCAGAAGGAGGGTCGTGGCGACGTCATCTGCCAAAACCCCGGTTATGCAACTGGCAGCGCTGAAGCATCCGATCATTTGCGTAACACCCTCTGCTCGCACCTTTATCAGGCTACGCTCGAGATCGTTCAGGTCTAAGAAGCCCTCCCGGGTTTCACACACTCGTACTATCTGCGAGGATTATTTTGATGTCAGTGAGCAACATTTTCATCCCCGTTTACGACATTCTTTACGCGCGCGATCCCGTGCAGAGCGTTCCCGAGACGCATGGCTAAGTTTCTGGTGTTTTCTTGAAATTGGGAACGAAGAGAAAAATATGTTTTTGTTGGATCGTTATTGCTTATCGTGTTGGACGTCTGGTCAATGCTACGATTACTCCCAGGACTTGATTTTGCTTTGTTCGGGAGCCGGAGGTCACCGTCGGTTGCAAATTAAATATGGGAGACTTAAGATAACAGAGACATTAATGGACCAAACTTCGCGGCATACACTGTTTTTTGGATACGACCAGAAGACCTTGTGCTGTGCCATTCACCGTTTCCTCGCCACTCGTGCAACAGCATTTTACTCCGGGAATATGGGTACTCGTGTCGGTTTCGTATTTATACTGCTCCACTCGTACATAGTTAGCCGAACAAGTCTAATTTAAGGTTGAGCAATTGACTTCAACTCGCGACTCTAACTCGAAAGTCAACGTCTCGCCTGTAAAGTGTATTTATAAAAACGGCCGGCGAGTTTGACGCTAGCTCGATGCTAGAATTAATCGCCACAAAGGAAGTGCCGAAGGTGGCCTCATTACGCAGCATCGAGTGCCACACGCTCAAGCTCCGCGAGCTCCCAAAGACGTTGAGCGATTTAAGAATTCCCCTGGCTTTTGAGGGAAGCATTTCCAACCCCTACGTCCACCCACAACGCATAAAATGAAAAGCACTCTCCTCTCGAAAGCGCTCTGCACATTAATTACGATACGGCGTCCTTCGCGAACGACCATTCCGCGAGTCAAGAATATGCTCGATGGGACTTCCAATGCCTTCCAGGCCATTTAACTGTCATTCCAGTATATCAACCAGCTGCCACCAGCGAGAATACTTTTGACTCACCGCTCCGAGACTATTCTACGGATCGCTTAACGTGCTCGTGCACGCGCTCCTTACCCTGACACAGTGCTCCCGCCAAGGGCGTAGATTCGCGTGGTGCTCGAACGGCCCCACGAACACCACCGTGGCTTTCGTGAGATCGAGGTGTCGCAGAAACGTGCAGAGAGCTGCGGCCGTGCCTTGACCCGTGAACAGCACAGCATCTTGCTCGCCAGCCCCCACTGCGTGTTTCACGATGTCTCTGGCTTCGTGTCTGCAATGATCGTCAGGAGATATACATATACACATCGATTCGTCCTTCCGTCGGCTGTGCAACGATCGTAAAAACGCCGACTGACAGAGATCTACACCGAGGGCGTAGGTGATATCCCTGCCGCGATTTCTCGCTGCACCGAGGTCGCTCTCCGCGAGGTCGCTTTATCCAGCAACGATCTGGAAGTGGATGCCGAGGACGCGGCCGGGGGCAACGATACCAAAAGTTATTCGCATTCGCCGGATCGGTTCGGCCGTTAATGTTTTCACGGGGGCTCGAGTCTGTGATTATTGATCTGGGGACGTCAGCGCCATGGAGAGCGGGACGCCCAGCGGAACCACCCCTGCGTTTCGCTGCATAAGATTTGGGGATAACGAGGCCAACTCGGGGACGAGACAGCGCTCCGTTTCCATTGGAACGCCGTGCGTCGGCGAGTCTCCATAAATTCATCAACGGGCCGAGCAGATTGAGACTTAATGCGGTGTCTAATTCTACGATCATCAAATCTTCCACATTTCAACGATAGCTTTATCCACCCGAGTTGATCTGGAATTGACGTAGCAATAATCTTGAGAGGTTTCCAAAGCTCCTAAAACGGCGGCATCCTAAGTAATAGGATCTCTGACGCATATAGCGCGGTAGTTAACGAGTTAACGACACAATTCCCAGTGGAAGCGGAATATAAAGGCAGCGAGCCGTGTTTATCGCGGAAATCGGGCGTCAATCGGAATCGTACTCGCATGCTAATTCCTCGCGGGGTATAGGAAATCGATAATCGGGAATTCATAATGCACGCGCGTTCCTTCCCGGATACTTTCTAACCCGCGATACACGCCCAGGAAAACGATCTGTCTGGGGACAGAGGATCGCTCGAGGCTCCATCAATTCCGCGATTTAATAGAGTTAAACCGTAACTGGAGGAATTGGTTCTGCGAAACGGTTAGCGAACGCGTCGTTAGCTTGATCGTCCACGTGCATCAGTCGGATCGTTTCTCAACTACGAACGTCACCTGTGTACAGTGGGTGGCCAAATTATTATACTCGAACAAAAAGGTTTGAGATTTTGTAAGTTTAAGCGATGGAATAAAATAGATGTCTCGTTTTTAATATTATAATATTATTTTTTAATATTAGTATATGTATTTAAGAATGCAAATTAAATACATTTAGATAGATATATAGGTTTAAGACTATATTGTACGAGAAATACCATTACTCAATATTTGGTGACTCCGCTTTTAGCTTGTATGACGGCTTGGATTCGGCGTGGCATGCTTTCAATGCATTCTGTGGCTGCTTCCTGCAGTTTTGTAGTATTCCGCCATACTCTAACGATATTCTTTATTATTTCTGTCTTATTTGTAATTATTTTATCCGCGCCCTTTTAAAAACAAATAAGATTTATATGCTGAAAAATTACTCACAATGTTGTGAGATGTTTGTAACTAATCAATAAATGAAAGCACAATAATATTCATGCATTGTTACTTTAAGTACAGCCACGACTTTCACAGATTTTAACGAATTTTTGGGGGTGTAATAATTGGCCACCCTCTGTATTTAAAAAAAGGTCACAGACAGGTCGTCAACTACCACGAAGTGAAACAGCTCCCGGAGAAGCTGTCTCTCCTTGCCCGTTTGACAAGTGAATGCGTACATTCGTTGTCCCTGCGACCTCCGCGGTTATCGCAGCCGTCCAACGGTGGATCGCGACGACGGAGGAAAGTCAGTGGCCGAGTCGTCGCTCCATCATCGACTCACCTGAACAAAGATGATTGCAGGCTGCAGATGGACGTGGACGCGTGGGTGTCGCCCAGGCATGGCAGCACCTCTCTCGCGATGTACTCCTCGAGGAATTGCAGCGACCTTCCCGAAGCGGTATAGTCGCAGTAGACCACTGTAACAGAACGATACGTGCCGTGAAGATCGTGTGCATAGGAGGAGGGACGCGGTTTCCTTCGGTGGTCGACTTTGCCCGTACAGGTAATCGATCGTCGGCCGTGATAACGTCTCCGCGTGTTTTATTCATGCGCGCGTCCGCTAGTATCTTTGGAAATGTCAGACAGCGGCTTTTACCGGGTCAACAATACCGCCAGCTTTTTCACGGACGAACCCCTCTACGACCTACGCTTTCCCTCCTCTGCTGGTTCATTAGTCGACTCGCGTCTCGCGTTCCCCTCGCCGAAATATACTCTCGATCGTGCACGACGGATATCAGCGTAGCCACGCGTTGTTATTCACGGCTGTGTGGTCGGCCGCTCGCGGGGCAGCAGTCTATTTGGAGATGAACGTCCGTTCAGGAGTTAAGTTGAGATACGACGGCAAATAAAGGAGGGTATTATAAGGGGTGATCCGTTTTCGTCTACAAGTGGACGTATCTCCCGGAGGATTTGTATCAGAGGTGAACCGAAGAAATTAAATGTATACAGGCTTGAAAGGAGCTGCGGACCATTAAAGTGCGCATTATTCAGTGGCTATTATCGAATATAAGCAAACAAACAAAACGTTGTAGTTATTAAGCACAGAGTTCAAGAAACGATATGGCTTTATGAGACGCACAAAATTAATGTTTACCAAGTGATATCGAGGTCGTGTACCAGATATCGAGCGGAATTCCGTGAACCACGAACCGAGTCGTACATCCTCAGCTCCAGTTTGTCAACAGAATTATTCGGCAGCGAGTGGGCTCGTGCACCGAAACGAGGTGGAATTTTTACCAGCCTTTTCCCATTGTTTCTCTATTCCGAGAACGCGCGGAAAATTGCCGCGGGCACTCATTGCGATTCACCCTGTATACACCGTGGACCGTGTCGAGTCGTAGCTGCGGCCGTTGCTTCCGCCGCTATTTCCAGGCCCACCCAGCCCCGAGTTTACCAGAAAATGGAAAATGTTTATTCAGCAACGAGAACTCGTTTCCACTGCGCAGTGCTCGCAGCCAACAAAAGGCACACCACGCTCATGGTCCTCTCGACAGCGCGACTCTTCGTGCGATGGGGTTCGAAAAATTCCACCATTTTCAGCCCGCGAGCAGGGGAGATCGGAAGCGCCGGTGGGCGCACCTGCTCGAGCGAGAGACCCCGGCTGAATAGCCTTCGAGCGGGTTGCTAAATCCGTGGATTAGTGCGCAGAAATGCACGATTATTCTGTTCCATTTATTGCGGGGCGGATGGGGAGGGGCGCGCGGGTTTAGCTATTTCGCGAGGGCGAATCGAATCGCTTTATCGCCGGGGAAAGCCAAGGTAGACGAGGGATAATGGCTCGCAGGTGTTTCTTACGAAACAAGGCTCTGAACGACAACCGGTCACCGCCGCAGGCGAAATTATGCCCGCGTGCGACTTTCAAACCGTTTAGGCGCAAATGGGGATAGAAGCCACGCGATAGATTTGTTTAGGAAGGAACGCGTGAAGCTGAGCGAAATTTAATAACGATTTCGTAACTGCCTCGGCGCGCGGCGCGCAGTCTGGATGGACGGCGATACATATTCTCTCGTGCGCGGCGATCGAAAGATGCGGGGAATGTGGTCGGTCGATGAAAGTGATATTCTACTTTCAATCTCCCGAGCTAAAATAAGAGAGTTCGTTTCTACTTCAAACGCACTCACTGCCTCCTTGCACTCCCAACACCTCCCGCGAGCCACGCTTGGTTTTCCGACGTCTTGTTCTCTTTTATCCGATGGAGTGCATCGTCTCGGTTAGGTAGAATAGGTAGCGCGGTAAACAGGTCAACTATGTAGATTGTAGATCGTAGATATTCCGTCCGTCGGGCTAACCCAGTAGACCTCGTTTGCTTTATCCACGTAGAATGCAGAGTGACCGCTGTCACGCACACGTGACGGCGGTCTGCGACGAGAATCGGAATGTCATGGTTTCCAGGCTTTCGAAGGAAGGCTACCCGTTGTCTCGTCTAGCAGACCGTTCCACAGATACCTACCCTCTCTTTAAATTACCATCATCGCGGACGAAGCACCGCTGAGGAGCAGCTATTCTACTGCTCGATACTTCGTTCGAGTCACCTTGCACACTTGGGGCGCTATCAATGTTGCAAGTTCCCCGGGTTTTTCTATCAGCGAAACCGCTCGAAATGGCATACATTTTGCATCATCGTTGACGGTTACGACTGTAGACATGGAGTGCAAAATCACTAACAGTGATTTATCACGGTGATCGCAGAATCACGATCACTGTCGTGATTTCAATTCATTAACTTCAACGAATTTGCTTACAGTGATCGTAATTGAATTATTTTTTAGAAAATACTCCAATATAGCTTGTGTTGCAGTCAAAGGGTATTAATTCAGCGAATACATACATACATTCATAAATAGTCAACAGTCAACGTATGCACACACTGATTTGATTGGCTAAAGTATTCACATACACATTAGACTTTTTAACTGAAGTGAAGAAATATTCGTTAATTTAAATAGATCAAGAACGATTACATTCGTTCGAAATATACAACTGAGATTCTATACGAACAGTGTAGGCTTGAGAATGTTTTGAGAGAAATTAGAAACTGCGGTTGTGACGCGAGAAAAGAACAGTTACTCTCTCCACCAATCAGAAGCGATCACGAAAAATCACGCATCACTGTGAAAAGTCATCGTGATTGGGAACGAACGTGATCGAATCACGAGTGATTCACAAATAATAGTTCTAGCCAACACTACTTGAGTAGTCACGAGCTCCTTGAAAATAATTCGAACGCGCCGCGGCGGACAAGTTTTAAATCTTAATGTCAACTCTACGCCTACGCGGCTATGCGACGAGAGTCGTAATCGCGCGAAACCCTCAGGGCGAAGCCCCCGGTCGTCCGCCACCTCCAAAAGCCGCGTAATAAACAGTGGCGGGCGCAGATCGGTATAGCCGCGAAATTGCGGGCGAACCCGCTTCGACGATCCATCGAAGAGAATTTCCAATGAATGGGTCGAGCCTCGATCCCGCCGAGAGGGGAGCGTCTGCTGCGAGCTGCCCGCCAGCGGTGGAATCGAGAGACAAGGCTCGTAACCTCGTTGCTGGCTCGGGATCTTTGCATACGTCCGCGAAGTCGCTTTCTCTAGCTTGCAGGCATGGAATCTAGCCTTTGCATACCGTACAAGGGATCGCGGCAGGAGGGAAAAAAAATAGAGAGAAGAGGGGATGGAAGGTTGGCTAATTGCGTCACGAGAGGTGATCGAGGCCTGGAGCGTTCGCGCTTGTGTGTGCGCGCGTGCATCGGCGGGCCGTTTGTACGGCGGGTTCAAGGTACCAGGAACTGCAGGGGATTCGCTTCTGGGCGTAGTTTGACCTAAATCCCGAAGGCAACGACGATTGCCCGAACGACCGTTTGACCCCGAACAACTATTCGCGTCGAGCGACCGCGGCACACCGTGTCGACTCCTCTGTAACTAGAGCACACGGGTGTGCGCGAACGAAACGGTGACGAGAGGGTAGAGAAAAAGAGGACGAAGAAGAGGAGGAGGAATAGGAGCAGTAGAGAAGAGGCGCGCTCGCGAAACCGTACTGTGCGCAACGTAGGGCGCATCCCATCGCCTCGTCTCGGATAAACGGTAAATTAAACGGCGCTTCGGCTTTCCAATTAGTCTTCAATTATCCGCGCGTACGTACGATGACGTTGGTAGGACGCGTCGGGTCCGCGGACGTTTAACTTGCTAAACGGCGGCCGCCTCTTCGAGCACTAGCCTCTAGTGCCGCGGCAATTAAAGCAGTTCGGGGAAAGGTTTACTCGCGAATTCATTAATTCAGACTGTTTACGGGGGCGTGGAAGGAAGCGCGCTGCCGCCTAGTAGAACTTTCAAGAGCGCTGGCTAACTACTTAGTCAAATTTTCTTACAAAATACTGAAATTCTAATAAATACGCTTATATTTATAATGCTTATCAGTAAAAACTGCGTACTTTTTTGTACGTCGTTCTTAAAGAATGGCTAAAAATTGCCTTTCCAGACCGGAATACCCCCTTAAGGGAATATTCGTTTGCCTAAGATTCTTCGTGCACACATCAAGATGAACGTTGTATGGAAAGGAGCAAGAGAGCGAAGTGGAAAGAAACCGTGCGAGAGATATGCAACAGTTTATTGCGCCAATTAAATCCGCCGTAGATAAGGAGATAGACTTCTGGGCATTACGAATACTCGAGGCGAAAGCGATTCTACTTGCCTGGCGGGCACCTCGTCCATTCGACATTCCTGATAGCGCGTGAATACTTCAGACATAAACACTTCCTATAAATAATCTCTGCGAGAGGAATTGCAAGGTGCATCTAATGTAATATTGCAACCAAAGAAACTGTTACACCATTTTCACTGCCCATCTTCCCACTTATAATAAATTCAACTGGTATTGCTCAGTCGCGATCATTTCCTTTACCCCAGTTCCCTTTGAAATGCCCTAAAGCGGCTGGAAAATCGAGTTGAGTGTGTCGCGTGAGAACAGCTGGATCGATCCTCTCGCTCGCGTAGTCTTGTGTACGTTGCGCGAACAAGGGACAGGGGAGACGGAACGAAATTAACGCTCGCGATTATTGCTAGCAGCTGGTGGGAATACCGTCTTCGGTTTGACGGCGACCGCCTCGCGGCTGTTTTCTGCGCGTGTCGGCCGACTTCGGTTAACTGGATTAGGCGCGAGCCGTGCGCACCGCCATACACAAGAGCACCAACGTCGCTGTGTTTCGCGTGAAGCGTTCCACCCGCCATTCACTGGGCGCCCAGTTTAGCCAGGGTAATCCGGGAAATTGTCGCCGAGGTCGATCGTTCCAGGGAGTAATTGAAAGCGTCGCTCCTCATGATCGCGCCTCGCGCGTGCGAGTCAACGCAACCCGGCTAAAACGGAGCTGGGCATCGAGAGACGAGCCGCGCGGATGCCTGTTGCACAGCCAGCGGGATTCATCGAATCCGTCCACCTCTCTGCTTTCGCCACTCTTACGCGGAACTTGATCGCGCAAACACGGAGGCTATTTTCAATGCCTGAGCATTAACGCGTGCTTCCTTGGAAAAAGGAGAGATCTGACACGGTAGGCACGTACATGTGGCTCTTCTGATTGGGAACTGAGAATGACTTGGAGCGAAAGAATCCGATTCATGCGCTTGATGGTTTTCGAGTATTGTATCTTGCTCTCACAATAACGTTGGCTGATAGCCTGATAGTCTGATACAATAGTAAGATCAGAGAATAACGTCACGCGCAACATCCGGCGGATTTCGCGATAATCACTCTTTCCTCTGCAATTGTGTGCCGCGGGCCGAGGACAGATTCAGATAAGAGCCCGCTGCTTGGCCAGCCGATGGATAAGGAATGAAAGAAAAATGAAAAGAAGCATGATCTATGAGCCGGGGATAGAGGCTCGGCTACGCCAATCAAGCCGAATGCGACCCAGTTTCGAGTTCGATTAACCCCACCCCGCTGTGCACCCGAGATGATAGTCGATTCATGGCTGTTCGGGCTCCTTGGATCGTGCGCTATCATCGATCCGTCGAGTAAGTTCCCCGCCACGACTGCAGGGAACGTTATTCACGCCATTTGGTTCGAAGACGCGTGAGTCATAGCTCCAGCAAAGACGCCCGATCCTAGAAAGAGCAGCTATTCGTGATCCAAGAGAAGGTATCATCGTTTAATGCTCGAACGCGAGGTACTACACGCACGACCGCGTCTATTATTATCTTCCGTGCCTTTCAGTGGGGCTTTCCATCGGGAAAGCGGTGAAAAAAATGCGGATCGTAAGTCAGCGTTTCCGCTGCGAGATGGGCAATTTAGATTGCGCGTAATCACGAGATACGAGAATCGATCCAGGCCTAGGCTCGTTCCGACCTGCAGATCTACTTGCCTCGATAAGGGTACGGCGGTCTCACCGCGAAAAATCGATTAACGAGCCCGCGATCCCGCGCATTTCGGAGCGGGACGCGCTGCCCTTCGCCGCGATTCCAACAATCCCAGCCGAGTGGGACGAAGACGTGGGAGTGCGAGGCACTCGCTGTGCCCACTTTCGTTCCCACACCTGTCCTTCGCTCGAACAATAAATTCGATATTGCTGGACTCGGTTGGACGACGGCGACGTCTGTCTGCCCGCGTGTGCCCTGCTAGATAGAACCGCGATCTCTTTGCTGGCCTTCTGACAGTCGCCACGAGGATCTTGATATCTCGAGAACAAACACACATTTTCCATTGATCAGAATCGAGTTACTCACGCGAAAGCATCGGTAGGTACGGTACACGACGAAGAACGTGTTCGTATACGACGGAGATTGCCAGCGACCCTTATCGCGCCACAATTAATCGATATAAATAGCCGTACGGCAACACAGGTTGCAGCAAAACAAACCGTTTCCCGTGAATCGGCCGAGCGTCACCAAGCACCGCGTGTCTTTGCCGCGTGCTTGCAATAACAGGCGGGGACGGCTTGAACAACGGGCGGTTCAGTTCTCGGAATCTTTTACGAGCGCCAAAAACCTTCGGCACGGAGGGGGTGTAAGCCTTTCGAGACCGAGCCACGGCACTAAATTTGGAACAAGGCTGATATCCAACGGTGTGTCGCGTTGCTCGCCGAGGAGGCCGGCGAAAGAGCGGAGCGTGGCGAGCCGCGGCGTGGCTTGCGACCTAAATACGAAGGGAACCGGAGTGTAGGTACCACCGGCTGCGCGGGGTCACTACCATCAAAACGTCGGACGAAAATAGTCCTTCTTTGTTCGCTGGAGCGTGCACGAGGGGCGCACTTGCGGAGGCCCTCCCTCTGCTTCCTTGCATCCTCTTCGGCTCGTGGCTGCTCGTTCTCTCCCGCGAGAATGGGTCAGCGCGTGGTCCTGCGGATCGATCCGCGCTGAAACCGCCGAGCAGCTGGCTTGGAAAACACTCTGCGTGCTTCCGCGGGGCTTCCTCGACCCGTCACCGCAGAGGAGACCAAGCGATGCTCTCGAGGACAGGCCGCAGGTCGATCGTAACTGGATCTAACTACCGTCGACCGGCCAAGGTGGTGGTGGAAACCGAAAGTGATTAAATCACTGCCACACTTCCTTGGGGCCGTTTAACCCCTGGAGCAATGACGCATGAATAGAGACCACGGAGCCAAAGGCTGCGTTTGAACTTGGGACACAAATAGTGATTTACTCGCCGCTTGCGGAACCGGTTAAGTGCGCTCTCGACGGATAATTCGCTTGATGCGCTCGTGTCCGTTCCTTGTTCTCATCGGTCGCATCAATCACCCATCCTGCGGCTGGAGGAACCGCGACATTAATCAGCGGGCGACACGCTCGAGGACGTCGCCGGCAACTTTTGTTTACTGGCAAGCGCGCGCTCCTGCGTGGCCTTGGAAGGGCGTGGGTGTAGGGTCGCTCGAGAAGAAAAAGGGGACCTGTTTGAGGACAGGTCGATTACGATCCCTAACGTGCCTCGGTCTTTTGCTTGGCTGAGGTAGCTTCGTTGAATGGAGAGAATGGTAGACGTTGTTGGTTACGTAATGAGAATTAAGTAGGCTTTGATGCAATACACATGGACTGTGATAAATACAGGAGTGGGCAGTGTGTCAGTTACGGGCGCACCATCGTAGGAGAGGCGTTGTATGCCGTTGGTACATATATGTATTATGTATGAATCAGTTTCGTTATCGGCGTCGATAGCGTTCGATTGGAAAACTCTTTATCTTCGCTCTATCGGCGTCTTCGTGTAGCTTTCAAGAGCAGATCAAGTATTTGCTCTTTACTGTGCACGAGTGTGCCCCGTTGCCTCCGATAGGTACCGTCGTCAAAAGTACAGCAACGTGATCGCAAAGTTTCCGCGTACACGATCCATCAAAGTGCCTCCGTTCGGCGCAATTACCGCTGCAAACTCGATTAAATCCCGCTCGCCCTCCGCGTTTATTTTATGCACGGATCGGCTCCGTAATCCCGGGGCGAACGGAAGTGATCGAGTGCCACTCCGCCCCCGGCCAGATATCCACACCGATAATTCCCGTGCGCGCCCATGATATACCGAGACCGGCGATTCGCTCGCGATAATGGAGCATCGGCTAGCAACGTTATTAACGAGCCCGGGCCGGGGCACGATAACGCTCCGAACCACCTGAACCGTTCGAATGCGCGCCGAGAATCTACGGTAGGTACTTAAAGTCAGGGTTCAACGAGTCTGCATCGACCCCATTTGTGTCTCCATTCTGTTTCTCTGGAAGATCCAAGTCTGATCGGTCGAGTTCGGGCTGCGGTTCTGCCCAGGGTTCTTCATTTCTCCGGCAACTGTTCTAATTGAGATGCCACGCTCTGGTCGTCAATGGATTTCTCTCTCTCTCTCTCTCTCTCTCTCTTTTTCTGATACCAACCGACCACAGGCCATAATTAAACGCGATTTCCTCTTAATCAACGTGAAGAAGCTTCCGCGGTTCCTCCGGAGGACGGATCGTCCAGCAAGGCAGGCACGTAGCAACAGACGTGCAGCAAGCACACGAGGTGGCTACGTGGCTCGCAAGTGGCCACACGAGCAAACCACATTGGGCGTGTGCTGCATTAGCACGTGGTTGATCCGTTGGCTGTTGGATTACGTAAGCAGCGAGGTAACCGGGGGCCAATGTCAAGGCTAGAGTCTGCACCGGCGTGCAGGCTGCGCGCTCTGGCCTCTGATCCACGGGTTCCGAGCGGCCGCAGCCTATCCACGAGTCGGCGGATAGAGTCGCATGATAACACGCCTCAGATCGCGCTACAGGAAGGCGTGACGTATTTTCAGACCTTCGCCGGCTGACGAGCACCAGAGTAGCATCCGCGGATCAGTAGACGCGCGAATCTTGCGCAAAACATTTGGCACCGATCTAGCGATATCGAGGCTGACGGAGACCGTGCATTCAGATTCTTCTTGACCGCGTGGGCGGTTTTTCGTCGCGAGGAATGCCACTTCCTTGGCTCCGCTCAGCGGGGATAGCGTCTTGCGATTTATCTGTAGGATAGTAGGGCTGTGGCAGGTCGATTTGTTATTCCGTTGACACGCTCTGCTCCATTTTTCGACTACGGTTTTTCTTCCCTTAGTTGGACGGCTGTTCGTAGCCGCTGCAAAGCTGCTATGGATCTATCTGCGTCGGATATAGCTCCATGTTTTATCGAGATTACAATACACCGACCGAATCGATGGAAAAGTAGATAAAAAAGTGTCCGATCAGCCATCGGAACTATTTTAAAATAAACCCAGACCGCAACGGAACTTCCTTCGATTCACCTTCCACGCTCGATTTATATTTAATCGTCGCGCGCGGATGCGGCGTTAAAGCAATTTAATCGACATCCTACTGCTGATATCCAACAAAGTCCGTCGACTTCCTGTTTGACAGTTGGTCTGTTGTATCGAATATCTACCGGCGGGCATCGATGCTCTATCGGGCGGCACGTACGCACACGTACATTGTACATGGATGTGCAGCATTGTGTTCATACGTTGATGTAATATCAGCCGATTCACAGCTGTCCCACGTGAGGTAATCGTGGCTGCCTTCTTCAATTGCATCGCCGCCTTACTTTTTTATCGCACTGACGCTGTCCTGCACGCACGAACGCGCATCATCCTCTCCCTTCCACGTTCTAAGCAACTCGCGAGAAGCTTCGAGTCGCTTCTCCACCTTGGCAGCTCGTATTCGAGATTGTAATCACGGACGATCGGCAATTGGAGCGGAATAATTATCAGAGGCTTGGGGGCATCGTCGGATGACCTATCCTAACGAAAAGCAACGAGAGGAACCGGAGGAAACTCCTAGGCAACTCGCAGCAGCGTAATCGACCGCGCAATATCTCACGAACGTCTATGGCTCCTTCGTATCGATTATCACTGCTCCGGATAATCTTGTTTACGTCTTCCATCGGAGACGATAAAACCGTTAATGATCGCCGTAGAAAAAAAGCCCAGACGTCAGGAATTACGCAAGCCTCGTGCGAGGGAGGTGAACTTGTTGACAAGCAATGGCATCGCAACGAGGTCGCGTTATCGGCGTCAAAACGCCCCAATTTATGCCGTTCCCGTGCGAGCACGGAATTTCAACCTATCGCCGACCCTCGCCGCGGCTGTCGCGCCTTATCAACACGTGTTTCTTTATCGACAAGCATTTCCTCGATTTTCCACGATGATACGCGCGTTTTAGGCGAAGCCGAGCTGCCCGCCACCGATAAGAATTCGGTTTTTTCTGCCTCGGTGCCGCGAAGTCTGCCCGTGCTTGTGATTATCTAATGATTAACGTACCGCAGCAAAAGTCTACGCGTACGGGTTTTTCTTCTCTCGCCGTTGGTCACGCGAGCAATTACATCGTAAACAGTTACTCAGATTTCCGTGGAAAATTCTTCAATTGCCTCGCGACAGGCGACAGTAAAATTAACGATTACAGGAACAGGAACGGAAACCTACGAATTCAAGGCCGTTCGCTTAGCCGTCCACAGTTTCGAGCGTGTCGAATTTCATCGATCACGATGGACACGTTCGATAACGTCGAGCTAATCGTTCGAATAATTAACATTCTGCGCAGCTGTTAGCTGTGGTATTTACGATAGGCCACGCTAGATTCCTCAACGACGATTTCTCACAAAAGATGAGCCACTGATCATATAAATAACGCCGTGGCCTTTTCGACAGTGTCTATTTCCGTGGCAGATATTTTCATCGGGGCAGCGGCTGATTTGACTGAAAACTATTTTGGCCAAGCGGCACGCGCCGCGTCTCTTCGATCCGCGATTTATGTATGTATCGCTACATCGTGACACGACGACAAGGTCGCGGCGTTCTCCACGTCCCCCGTCGATCTCCGTTCTTCACCGATATTCGCTGGATTTTCGCTGGATTTTCGCGGAAGGAAACGCGCACGTGCCGCGCGAATCGCTGAATCACGCGCGACAACATCGATTCCTGTTCCGCGACGAACTCGCTGGTCTCGATTACGATCGCGTGTCACGAGGGAATGCATGACGCCCGCCAATGACACTGTCAATGTGTTAGGCCAGGTTGACCCTTTAAACAGTGCTGACGCATGGGCGAAGCTTGTATTCTCCCGCAGGTGAAGCGGCTTGGAAAGGTATCGGTACGATTCTCGTCTTTCTGGGAAAATCAATGATGCAAGTGTGTCGTGGGACTTGTGGCATGTGCGAGCGACATTTAAAGGCCCTAAAATATGAGCTGCAGTGAATGGAGCACGGTGCTTTTCCATTGCTCGTGGAAAATCACGCGTGGCTCGCGAAACTCCAACCATGAGCGTCTTAAAATAAATGAACGCGGTAGTTAGTTACGCTTTAGAGCCGTGGACCGTTTATTTTTGTAACGCTGTAAGTTCGCCGTCTATTCTTCGCGCGTCCGTTTCTCATCCAGCGGCTTTGTCATCGAGCGTACTTATTTCGTAAAGTGCCAATCTACGAGTACGCCAGTGTAAAAAGTGAACGCGGCGTGACGCAAATGGAGCGCACGTCGACGGCGGAGTTCTTCAGCTTTCCTCGAGGAAACGTCTCCGAGGGATTCGCTCGCTATTGGCGAAACGCGCCGGCGGGTCGCGGTTGTCGCAGCCCAGGCTGTCAACGGGGTCGTCGGTGCAATAAAGAACGGCTAATAAAGCGATAAGCGTCGCGCTCTCGAATTACAAACGCGCGCATGCACGCAGTTGCAAGCGCGTTGCATGGCCACAGTTACGTAAAGTAAATCCTCTCGCAACGAGCAGCTGGGAACAGAGGACCGAGCGAGGCCGACCGATGGAAACACGCGAAACTGCCACCGTCGATAGAGAGAAAACGTTTGTTACGGTGGGATTAATTATTTTCGATGGTATAACATCTTAAGGGGAGGGTCTGGTCTAAAAATCGTTTTTTTTTTATTTCATTTTTCGAATGTTCAACCTTTTAGGAATACGTGTTTAAAAGGATTTTTTGAAATTCGTAAAATTCCCGAAGTTATAGAGAACCGCGTTTTTCTCGAAACGCCGTTTCTCCAACTGGCTTACACAATTTTTTAACTAGACGCCATTTTGTTTAAATTTTTTGCGTTACTTTTGTACGACTTCAATCTAATGGACCCGCCAAAATACTTAATACTAATTCGACTTTTTGTTTTTAATTGAAGAAAATAGGTGTTAAAATGCTAGGTGTTTCAGGCCTAAACTATAAAAGGAACCATTTGATTTTTCCATTTCCAATGATTGAACGAGGTGCTAAATTGCCCTATCCACCCTCTATATAAACACCAATCTTTTTATGAATATATAAAAATGGGAAATTATAGTGTAAACATAGATTAATAAAATATAAAAAGTTTTATCAATAAACACAATACCCTCCTTTGCGTGCCGCAGTCGGATAAAAAGCTTACAGAGTTACTTAGAAAAAGAAGTTCCCTACATTTGTATCATGTTTAGGCGCCAGACCCGCAAATACCCAATCCAGACCGCCGACGAATCTTGAAGTTTTCAGTAACGCTGACCGACCGTAACTTTCCCCGCTACCCGTCGCAACTCACCATTCAGAATTCTATTTCGACTGACTAGAATGCCCGACCGCTATAAAATAGCCCGAAGAGAGTGCCGTTTGTATAGATTCTACAGCTAAGCATCGGCGAAGAAATCGCAGCAAGAAGTCACTTTCAGTCTTCGGAGTAATGCGCGTGTTACGTAGCCTCCATTTCGAGACAAGTCGTTATTTCTCCTATCAGACAGTTGGAAAACAAGTAGAGTAAACAGTCGTAATTAACCCGATTATTTCGAGCATCTCGCACCGAGTATCTCTGACGCTTTCTATTGTGCGACGAGTTGTTTACGCTGCGCGCATTGATAATGAATCACTGGAGCTGACACGGAAAGTAGGTATATACCTGTGACCCGGAAGCGAGAGGTTTGCGCGCGCGCGCTCTTCCACTGCTGACAACAAGCCGTCTCTTTTATTTACGTGATGCAACAACGAAAGCAAATTCGCGAGAAATAAATGACTGTGAGGTGGCATGCTTTTCGTGGACCAAGCCGCGATCTACCAGAACATTCACGTTCCGCGCGTGAACGCCAGGAAGAGCGTGCCAATTTCTTGCGATCGTTCGGAAATACGCTGTGTATCGACCGTTCGATAGCTGGCATATGATTAACGTTCAAAATATTTACACCGAGCGCTTTGACGAGCGTAGCCAACGGCGAGGTGCCTGTTGACTATGCGGAGTGGTGGAGGCGCGTTACGTAAGGAGAGTCTTTCGCGCGCTTAACAATACAGCGTGTCTACGTGGAAACTCCCCTGCGTGACTCCGGCTGTCGAGGCCATTTTCTGGACGAGACCGAGGAAAATGCGCGACGTCGGATGACGCAACCGCCGAGAGAAACAGCCGTGCAGCGGATGCTCCGCTATTAACGCTAATTACGTCCATCGACCAACCATTCCGTTGGAAACCATCTCCTCGGTTCGCGATAACTTCCAGCCAGTCGAGCGGCGGCGAAACATCACCAAAGAGCCACGCGGCTGTCACGCCAGTTATCATTATCTGCGATACCTCGATAACGAGCGTTCAGCTAGGTGCATCGAATAATAACTTGGTACTCTACGTATCGCGATCTCCCCACTAATCGTCGAGGGACACGACGCACGAGCGATGTGTGGGTGCACCGACGATGACGATAATCGACTCTGCAAATGATCCTAGCACTCCATTAAATATACTACATTTCCACGCGCTTAAATCGAGGGTTCGCGCGAGGGCGTGTTGCAACGCAGTCGCACGAGCCCGCGAAATAGCCGAACGACCGAAGCTCGTGCCAAAATCACGAGTTTTCCTCTTGGCCCTCTCCGTCTCGATACCGAACGATACTCGAAGGAAGGAGCGTCGTCGGTCCGACTGTTCGCCGTTGTAAAGTTCCCCCAAGTCACTGTGAAATGTAACGCTATTTCCACGATAAACCGAGGCCTGAGAATCCGTGGAAACGTACCACTGGCGTCGATATCTCGGTCGACTTGGCGCGTGGCCGACCCGTAAATCGACTCACGAGGAATTTCACCGGCGAACGCGGCATGGGAACAGCGGGTGATACGAACACGCGTGCCTGGACAACTCGATCCAATTAATTGGCCGCCAACGAAAGAAGCTGTGGCTCGATTTTCGCTCGAACCTGACCGAAGTGCTCTTTCCTGTCGCTCTCGCTCTCATTCGCGGGGAAAGAATGGGTTTGAATCGGTGTTTTTGCTCTCGGGAGCTTTCACACCCCATTGCGACCAGGTCGCCGAAGCGACGCCGCGCGCAAGAAGACATAACGACCCTCCGTGAAAGTAAAAACCGTTGGCTGCCCCGCTTTTACCGTTTCGCGCTGTCGGACACTGACGGCGCAAATAGAACGGCAGAGGTAGGTAAACAGTGAAAGGATGCTGGATACGAAAGCGAGAATCGTGGAATATATTAGCACGCCGCGAAATAAAGGGGGCTGACTTTGAACGTGGTACCCGTTTGCCCGGCTCTTTGAGGTTACGGGCTCGTTTTAAATGGACCGAAAACGCTCGCAGTTCCTGGCGGAGCGGGATTTGAAATTCAAAGGGGACGACACAGTGAACCCGCTTTTAATAGCAGCCCGGCTAGTCTAATCGCCAGCAAATAAGGGAGTTATCGCCGAGTGCACCGTGAACGTGAAATCCACCGCCCGTCTCGGGTTGACCTAATAAAAGGACATTCGATAGGCCGACAAGCAGACGCGTATAGTTCGGCGCCAGAATAAAACAGTTTCCAGCGAAATCAGTCGATTTGCATGCGAACGAATGAATAATGCACGAACTGTCGCTGGTGTGTTGGTTCGTGCTGTTTCGACGTTTGGCGGTAACGGTGGTATGCGACCGTAAGCTGGGATTTTAGCCCGGGAAACAGCGATGAGATTGAAGGAATGACACGTCAGGGGTTTACTCATATGTCAAAGTCCACGTGACGCGGCGGACCGATGCCGTCACCTTTGGGGACCTGAGTAAGGATATAGTAATGTAGGATTTCTGGAGGAAAAGCTTGATGGAGCACCCTCTAACATCGAGCGCACCCTAAACGCCATCGTTCGTCGTCATACAATCCCAGAAACATACCGTTGGCTCGATCCGTAGAGCTGTTGATCGTCGTGACGTTGGAATAAATCTCAAGATTGAAAGAACGAAAGATTTTACGACAGCCGGTGCGTGCAAGTGGCCACGATCGGGGCGACCGGCGATTCGCGCGATAAAGCCAGTCACCATTCAAGGTCTGCCATTCGAGGAAACGTATTTCGCTGGAGCGTGTAGAGCGCTCGCCGGCTCGCTCGACGCTCGCGGGGACAGATACTCCATTGTGTGCAGGCTCGTGCGGTCTCGCACGTCCCGAATCGAGCGCGTAATAGCGGGCAGCTTTACGTACGTACACGCGCACACCACTTATCAGGGACCAGCGTTGGCTGATGTAATCGGTAACGTAAACCGCGGGGCGACGCCGGGTCTGGCAGAGTCGGCCGATGGCCAACGACCAATGAGAGAACGCGGCACATTCGTTTCTCTGGCCTGTGCAGGATCCTTTCGCTGGCCTCGTTCCCTAGCGCGCGGCTCCCGCCCGCTCCAGGATCAAGGATACCGAAAGAATTTCCCTGGCCAATGGATCGCTACCATCGAATCTCAGGAGGGTGGATGCGATTTATTTGTGATTTCAGGAGCACCGCTCTGTGGATCCCATTGAGACTCTAACAAGTTGCTGTGTGTACACTGGCTGAAGCTTTTCGGTACTCGATAGAGAACCCCTGCATCTGTTTTCTCTGAAACCTCTGTAATGGTTGAGTAGGACACCCTTTGAGAGGATGTAAGCAAAAGGAATGGAACGCGAGATGGTCAGTCCTGAAGGTTAATTACTCCATGTATAATCTAGTCCTTAAAAAGACTACTAACGTCCGTGTTACCTAAACTGCCTAGGCTTTTTCTTTATAATCATTTTTTTTTTAAATTTCAGAATTCGGTCCGAAACGCCACCTGATTTATTTCCTTTTGCTGTGGTAAATATGTGTGTACAATTTTGGCTGGATCGAACAACTCTAAACACTGGCTCAAAAGGCTCAAAGTTTCGAACGAAACTGCGCTCTGGCAATCGCCTGTTCTTTTAATATGCAATCCTGTATGTAAGCAAGTGTGTGATGGAATTAGAGTTGAAACTAGAGATAGACTATCGATTATCGATATCTTATCGATAACTTATTGATACTTAACGCTATTTCGAAAATATCGTTAAGATATTTAAAAGGAAGAACGAAGGTGGTATAAGTTTTCCATTTCTCCGATCTTTGGACTATGGCTGTAAAATATTTATGCATTCCGGCAACCTCTGTCCCAAGTGAACGCTTATTTTCTAAAGGTGGACAAAAAATAAAAGTAAATAAAAAAAGTTTACAGTACCTATATCGTAATTTTAAGTTTCTTGAGGCAAGATTCAGATTACATAATCCGATTGCCGAAATTTTGCATATTTACTTAGCACGATAAAAGAAATAAAATTAGCGGGCGTCTCAACATTTTATCGCATCATCTATTTTATAAAGACACCCTAACACCGCCCCGTGGCAATCTTCAAAATTTCAATGGCACAACGCATAAACCCTGAATAGCTGGCGCGTGTCTCCTCGTGTAAACAAAGTTGCTGACCCAGTTACGATTCTGACCTACTTGAACGAACAATTCGAGTAAATATTATTGTTCCTTACTTTCCATCTTGTTTTGTCTACCACTCTTGAACCCGTTAGATCCAATTTTTTTCTTTCCGAGGAAAATAACGTCACATGCGAGGTGACACGTTTCCTGCACGGGTAAATATTAACTGCATCGTATCGATTCAAAATTTACACGCCCTCTCAACACCCACGGTGCACATTCGCTGGAAAGCGTGACAGGCGATGGGTTTTAGGGGCGACATAAATGCGTTAAGAGACGAGATTGCACGCGGAGGTTCGCGAAATGCGCGTCTCGACAGCAGCCGCGGGGAAGTGGGTTGGAAATTTCAACGCCCGAGGAATCGATAACGCCAACGCGAATGAACGTGGCGAATGCATCGGCACGGTAATTCAGAGGAGACGGCGTCCGTGAAGACTCGTTATTCGCATGCAATAGCGCCGTGATTGTTTAATGGCCGCCCCACCATCCCCCGCGATTAAAATTCCACGACCGTGGAAGGACACGACGGCCGCGGATTTGCGGCCACTCGCTGGGCTTAGCCGCGATGCTCGTTACAGGTCGGAACGATAAGAACCGCTAACGAGGATCGAGGAGGTGGGAGAGCGCAAAAGTCAGCCGGACAATGCGCAATTTGTCGCGAAAGAAACGCTAGCAGCAGCTTCCGCGTGCGGGCAACAATATGTGGCGAGCGGCAGAAGGAGAAACGGCGCTGTTACGTCGCAGGAAATCGGTGGCAGCGCAATTAGAAACGCGCTCGCCGCTGATTGTCGGCGAAATTAGATACTATACTACTGCGGAATTTGAGGGCCTCGCCTGGCCTGCCTCTTCACGTGTTTATCCGTTTCCCCTTGCATTCCATGCCGCGGCGATCGATCGATGGAGGGAAAACACATCCTGTTTAAGCATTACCCGGGGCATCGATTATGGAATCGCCGATAAACTGCGCCGCTCGTAAACGCGAGCATAAACAGCGCTCTCCCGCGGAATATCATCCTGGGGTGACCTTGATGCGGCTAGCCGATAACCGAGTTAACAGTCAAAGCTCGCCTGGGCGAAACTGTTTTCCCGTTACCGGAGGAAAGAGGGACCGATTGAAATTTCCTTTCGAGGCGTCCCGCGGTAATCCCCGGCCTTGACACGAATTCGGCCATCCAGTCTCGCCACCATTAATCCAATACACCCAGCGATGTATGATCGCGTTGCTTCTCGGCGAGCGGCTAAACGAAAACTGTGGTTCAAGCTGATAACAGCTTGCTCGCCCCGTTTTCCAGGACGTCCAGCCCTCGCCGGCTACATCGATCGAAGGGGCGAGGTGCAAATAATGCGACCGTTGTCGCGATGCGACTAGGGAAGAGTGGAAAGTATGCTGCGACACGAACGAACTCTGTCGAGCTAGAGGAATGCACGATCCACTTGAGGCGAAGTTGGACGGCGAAACTTGTCACTTACGAAGTAGCGATATCGCTCGTGTCGTGATATAGAGTGACTGTACTTAATATCACCAGTGTTCCTAATATCGCCACCCGCTATATCTCGCAAAGTACGCTCTAAAATTTATCGGTTATGCACTGAATTAGTACCCAAACATACCTATGTAGGAAGACACTGTAATTGCAGAGTCATGTGATCAACAATTGCAGAAAGGGAAGAATTTTAGAGAATCTTAACAGTTTAAAAATTTATTGGACTGTCACAATTTTACATCACATTCGGAGAAGGTAAGTGTAATAATTCCGTGAATGCAAGAATATCTACTAGAAATACTTAATTAATGATGTAAGTACTTAAGGAATGAAACCGATTAAAATATTTTCCGTAATGAAAATAGTGTTTTTCTTTTAGCAATTTGGGTGTTTTCAACACCGCCTACCGGAGAACAATGGTTTCGATGTAATGTTTGTTACAGGTGGGGTTACGAAATGTAGCAAACAACCGAAGTAAACTTTATTTGTCCAATATGTACATCGGAACATAAAAAATAAAATATTTTAAAAATCAATATTTTTCTAATAAAATTAAAATCAAGGATGAATAAAAATTCATTTATAGAGCAATAAATAATAAAAGCACATGTGAAAATAACTTTAAGAACTCATATATACATGAATTAATTAATATTTCTTGAGTTGGCGATATTTTAGGTAGGTACACTTTTTTCAGGACCCGATTTTTGCATGTCTTACGTTTTTTGAGTCCTAATTCAAAATTTGTAGATTTTAACGATTCTAACTTATGCTACACGAAAGATGAATAATTCCTCTTTACTTTGAAACGAACTGCATGCAAAAATAATTATTATTCAATTGACAGCGGTTTAACTTTTGCCCGGCGATATTAGGTACAGTCACCCTAGAGTTTATTTCGCTGTTAGTTTGCGAGCGAGTGCCTGTCGCTGTGGAAAATCTGATGGAATTGGTAGAGGTTGATTCACTGCTCGCTAGAGAATTAGCTGGCGAGGGAAGAAAAATGGTCGTGAACGATCGTTATCGGAAGTGACCCGAGAGGTCCCTTCTAGCGACCTCTCTTCCCAGTGTACTTTCCCTGAAAGCCCATTTAACGATCGACACTCACGCAACCCAGTTTCTAGTCGTCAGAATCAGTGACCACGACGACGGTACGTGAGACACGATCCGGGCGTAGAAAGTGATCGAGCGTTTCCGGCTCTCGCTGCAGGCCTCGCCTGGCGGACGATAACGAAAGGGAAGACGTGGAAGAAGCTCGTGAAGGGGGGCGGGGGCGACGAGGAGATCGGCGTTGGGGAGGAGGCGGCAAGTTGTGCACGGCTCGTCCGACGATTCCGTCGATGGAATCGCTCGCTCGCAGGGAGGAACGCGAGAGGAAACGGGACGGCGACATCGCATCGGCGGGGACGTGGCCGGTGTTGTCGAGGCAAGCTCAAGGGAAAGCGAAGAGAGGAGGCTTTGCTTTGATACGGTCGAGTTGGCACACGTGTGTGTCTCTCCGAGCAGATGCTCGCTTTTGTACGGAGGATCGACGACCGTCACGAACCCGATAGAATCGCGCGCGGCTACTCGACTCGCTGCAGAAAAGAACGAAAGCAGGAGGAAGAAGCATGGCACGCGTGTGTCGGTGGAGAAGCCGCCATCGGGCAGGCACCGAACGACCCGGGTGGGGGAGGGAAGCTGTCTGAGCGACAGATAGAGCCGCTCCAAACAGAGAAGGAGTCTATAGGCACGACTTGCTTGGCTCATCTCCAGGGCATTGTCTTTTTACGATGACAAGTAGCCCGGAGGGCTGATGCGACACACCGGAGGAAGGGTAGACCTCTGGGCGAAAGAGAACCGAGGAGGAAAGGATAACAGCTCCGTCTATGAACGGTCCGCTCCGCTCCGCGCTGCGCCGCGTCGACCTGGAACAGATCAGCACGGGTCAACGCTCGCGCGTCGGCGAGCCGACTTTTTTCCCCTTTGCCTGCTTTTAGATCGGGGTATAAATATAAAACGGAATCGGTGCACGGTGCTCGCTGGCGGCCCGTGTTGGCTCAAAGGGAATAACGACGAACGGAGGCTGTGTTCGGCGATGTTTGACGATGGAACGGCGCGCCGGTTCGCGTGTCGCGTCGCGGGAACGGTGCCGACCGAGCGCACCGCTCAACAATCGGCGAGCATTTTTGCCGGAGGATGGTTACACAACGGTCGATCGTCGCGTTTCGATGCACGTGAAATGCTCTGCCGCGCCGGTTGGCTACCATTCCTCTCGCGACCTCGGTCAACGCGTCGATCGTAAACTGTCGGCGATCCGCCTGGAAAACGCGGCCGTTGCAAAAATCTAATCTATTAGCTCGCAACGCGAACCGCTTCCTTCTGCCGGCGACGAGGGAGTTAATCGTTGCACAAGAACAAGCAGGACGCGCCGTAGTGGAATAGTTTCGCCGCCGGCGGGAGAATCTTCCATGGCCCACCTCGGGGCTATCACGAAGTTGCGCGATGATCGATCAGTGGGGGGAGTATCGTTCGATTCCCCGGCGGACAAGTTGAACAAGGTATTTGCACCTTTCGACAGGCACCGCGCCAGGAATCCGCCGCGTTGGCTGAAATAGGTGTCCACCCCGGCGTGGCGATACGTGGTCAGCAGGATCGTGAAAGTGCACGGCCCGAGTGTTGTCTGCGCGTAATGGCGGCGCTTGGCTTATTCCACTGCCGCGCGAACGGGCAGTGGAAAAGTCTGTCTGACCGTTCGTGGGCCAGATGGTTGAGTAACAGCAGATTGGCGATGGACGTGATAAAGGGTTACGCACTCTGCCTACACCAATAATGTCCCGTTTCGATAGCTGAAGCTGGATCGCGACAGGTGGATGTATCGGGAATTATAATCTAGCCAATGTGTCCCGAACTCAAAGAAATTCAACGATTAGGGATAGAAATTAGATGGAGCAGAAATGTCGCAAACTCTCTGTCACCACGATTCCCTAAATCGATACAATTACACTATTAATTACGTCACGTCGCGAAGGGTTCAACCGATGTGACGCGAACAGAACGTTTCCATTACCGGCCCGTGGTCCAGGCAAACAAATATAACGCAACCAATGCACAGGAGGCAATTATAGACGGACAGAAGTGCAGTTTATGAATATTGGCATACTTTATTGGTCCCTCAGTTATCGCGTAGCACGTTCAACGGTTGACGCAGGTCCAATTAATTTCACCATTATGCCTCGATAACGAGCCAATCCCCGTCGCTCGCATACTTCCACTCGACGATTGCAAAATCGGTCAGGCGGATTACGTTACGCGGCTCGATCGGCGATCAGCCCGAACGCGCGAAGCTTCCACGGTGCTGTGGAACGGCTGCGAAATCGTTTGCAATCCCTTCGGAATCTTTAGAATGCGCCGGGGGACGGAAGCAACCAGCTGGATAGAAGAGAAGAAATTGATTGAACCAGCCGACAGCGGCGTGCAATGTGCATCGCGCTCCGCTACCCGCCGGCTGTCTCGGGAAATCATCTATCGTTCGCAGACTTTAATTATCGAATCCGGAACAAAAGCCTCGCTCATTTTCTCCTCCTTTCATTTCCAGCGCAATTGAAACCCTCATAGAAGGGTATTCCGCCGCGAGATGTAAACTGGGACACTGCATATTCATGATTAATATCGTCCTTAGGTGGTCGTGGGCGTTTAGCGACAAGAATCGCTTTCCGTTTACTTTCGCTCCTCGAACGCGACTCCAATAAAGTCTGGAAGCGCTGTCCCACATTTCGCCTACGATCGTGGGAGTATTGTAAACGGAGTCGTCTATTTTTATGATCCAAAGTCGGTTTATCGGGTAGGTTGGCTCCGTTCGGGCCGGGGAACAAACAAGCAGAAGTCAGTCGTGCCCGGTCGAACGGCAACAACGACGTCGTTTTCGGCATGTACATATTCTCGGTGGGCGCCTCGACGTCGGTGACGTCAGAAACGAGGAAACGCGCGATCCGCCGCGGCGTCCGAGACGACTGATCCTTTTAACGAGGCCCAATTGAAAGGAAATGGAGTAATGAAAACCGCAGCGCGATCGTCCAACGGCGCCCTTCGTGAAAGGGCGCCAAACGCGAGCGCGCCTCTCTAACGACCGCTGCTTTGTAATTCTAATCGACGCTTCCGTTCGCGCGGCTGACCCGGTTCACACTGCATCATTCAGCTGCACGTACGTTTGAGGTAGCGTAGTTGTGAATGTATCGTGTCTGATTAAAATTGGATCCTCGAGCCTTCCTCCCGGCGTTCTTCAATAAGCATCTTTAGTGGAACGATGATAGACAGTCGCCGCTGTGTAGAATCCACTTAAGGTCGTTATGCGAGAAGGACGTTATTCACTCGCAGCACAGGTAGATACCGCGCTGAAAGGAATCTGGAAAACGAAGCTACACGCTGGGGACCGATATCTTCGAGCGCCCGACAGGCAATTGGAATCCCGGGAAACGAGGACGCGCCCCGCGGAGACGCGCGAGCGACGTAAAATTCAGCGTGTCGAGGACCATGGGTGAAAAGGGTTTGTAATTATCCTCTTGTCTCCGCGGCTCGTGTCGCCAAACACCGAGCGGCTCGTTAACTCCCGATCCCCCGGATCAGGCTTTTGACGGACAGTTTTGGGTCATGGACGCACGTAACGCGCGAACATTTTCGGTCGCCGCGTTTACCGAACCGGTCGCGAGTCGCGAGAGTGTGCGTTACCGTTAGCGCGAGCGGTTAACCGCGCCGTTCCCTTCGCCGAAATGCGTGATCGCGTGTTCCGCGCGACCGATCGAGCCCTCGGCGAGCGGTCCGCGCGCCCCGGAATATTTACAGAGTGACGCACAGGCCCAGGCAGCTGACAACGAGACGTCGCCTGATGGAAATAGAAAGGCGTAATCGGGGCAAGGTGCGGGAAGCTCGCCGCCTTGCTTCTTCGTTTCGATCACGACCGCTGGGCAAATGTTTACTGCCACCCACTCGGTCCTCTCGGCTCGACGGGTCGAACGGTGACAACAGGGGACCACGTCGACGCGAGGTTTTCGCAGAAGAGGCAATCACTCGGACGGGTTACTTGTGACGCTTTTAGACGTTTCATCGGAGGATGCCTGGACCAACCATGCGTTTCCTTCGGCGATGATGCTCGCGTTCTGTTTTCAATGACGATGCGCGAACGCGAGGAACGAGGAGGAGTTTCACTGTTTCCAATTTGGGAACTCCGGGGAGGATTAATTGGAGCTTTGTTGTGGGATTAGGTTTTCGAGGAAGGAATTCCTAGGGCGCGCTTGTGGGGCTGATATCACACTGACTGTTTCTGCTTGGGAATTCTTGTCTGAATGTAAAGGTACAGTCAGCAGAGAAAGGGCAGTCGATTTGAAACTTGTTGCATCGGGTCTTAATTGAAGACTCCTGTAGGAAGAGGTGTGTAACTCCACTTTTGACAGTTTTTGTGTTTTGACGTGTAATATTTGTAAAAAAAGCTACTTCGTTTGGCTCAAGTTTGATGCAAATCCGATAACAAATGAGCGATTTATTGAAAATTTTGAATCTGCACCCCTTACTGTTTTGTGAAATACGAACGCGCAACTACGTCCCACCTTATAAACAGCCTTTTTAGAAGGCTCTATTGGCTAGAAAGCTATGGTATTTCTCCCATATTTGAGTAATAAAACAACAATAAATCAATAAAATGTGTTCCTTATTGTGCATAGTTATAAAAAAACGACCATTTTTTTTTACTCTTTGGCGCAAGACAGGTGCAGCACCAGACTTGAAAAATTCGCCAAAAATAGAAATAAAAACATATCAACTCAATAACTACTATTTATTCTGTGAAAATGTATATTTTTCAATTAGTGTTCTCCGTTTAATGTTATGCCATAGCAATAATTTTATAACCAGTTATTTCCAGTTTACTCAAAACTGGCCAAGATGGAGTTGCAGCCATGTTGCTGCAAGGTCTTCAATTTCTCTGCCCGTGCGGAGAGCAACGATTCATCGCACCGTTCACTCCGCGCCATTTTCCTTTGAAATTCTCATTGCCGGCTGATCCATCGTCAGAATACGTTACGAGCTGTTTCGTGCACATGCGCGTGCACAGAGAGGTGCGAGCGGAGCCGTGGAAAGCGACGGTGATATCATTATCCAACGTAAGCATGCAAATCAGAAGTCTTTGCAGAGAGTAATTGAAGGAGTAAGATTGACTAGACATCGAAAGTCGAGAGGCCCCTCGAACGCGCGCCACCCCCTCGATAGATCATTTGCACATATTTCCATAGAAACTCTCTGGCTCTCCCTCCTTCCCTCTCTCCTCCTCTGTTCCTCTCCTTTCCTCCTTGCCGCGTAGTATCGCGGGAAATTGCAGCCACGCTACGAACGTGTGCCTACTCCACGCGAAGGTAGGTACTCTCACCGTTCGAATGCACACACCCCCCTTCTTCCGGACGTACCCAGCGTTTGGCAGCGCTCGAGCTTTCGTAATATTTGTATAGAGAAGGGAAAGTGACCGAAAGAAACGAGCGACAGATGAGATTACCAAACCAGTCATGTCTCTGGAAAAGGTGGCCCGTCGAGTCTTTTCGTCGCCGGGGATCGGCGAGTTCTCTTCCACCGCTCACCACTGGCCAACTCCTCGCCCGCACACTGTTATGCAGCAGAATATTTCGATTATGAAGGCGCGACGGGCAGAAACAGGGAAATCGATCGATCTACATTGCGAGCAGGCGAGGGCCCATAGTTGCTCATGCGGCACGCTGATTCGAGCACTTTCACCTGGACCCGTGTCGATCCAACTCCTCTGTATCTAGCGTGTAACGCGGTAATTTAGAAATCGGACGATCAATCGACCGTTCCAAGCGCGCCGTTCCCTTTTTATCAGCGCGCAAAAGCCGAGGCCTGGTACACGGTCGCCTTGCCCGAATGAAATATAAGCCGCACCGTGGCCTGATTAGCTGTTACCGTGTTTCGCGGGAGGACACTAGGCCGCATGTTGTACGCAGAAGCTGCCAAAGCCGATCCTTGTGGGCGAGATCCAGCCAGACTTTTGAATCTTCCAAGAAACGCGACGCAGACGGCCGTGGGAGAGCGCAGAACCGTTTCGCGGATCGAGAGATATAATTGACACAGATAACTGTTCAGCGGGCGTGCTGAGGAATGTTTTTGCGGCAATCGTCGGTGAACGGTTCGATCGCGGGCAGAACCGTCGATGCACGGCTCCTGATACACCAGGTAATCATACGTATCCACGCCGGTTATCCTTACTGAATTATGTATTCGATTAGCAAAAGTGCCAGGTTGCGTCATCGACGTTACCCCGCGACTGTTCATCGTGCAGCTTTAACCTTTCGCGATCCTGCTCATTTCTCCCCGGCCAAACCATCGATCCGCGTCGATCCCCGGGTAGAAGTCACACTTTCACGTCGCGTTCCCCGCGGCGACGGCCAGGGATTTCGCGGCCGATCCGATTAAGAATACGACGCGACGAAATGGGCGATAACGGGCCCCGGGAAACTGGTTTATCGCTTGGTGCGTCGGGGGTGTGAAGCGAGAACGCCGCGATCCGATTATGGCGGACGGCCTTCCGCGAGGACTACGAGGAGATACTACCTGCCGGCGCAGGCGGACGGCGGAGAGTCAACGAACGATCTTAACCCGTAAATGTTCCCCTGGACGAACGGAACCAGTTTCGTCCCGTTTGACTGCGTTCGGAGCCTCGATAGCGGGTGACGTCACGGTTTAACGGCGGATGGGGCTGCACCGGAGAGCAGCCAGGGAGGAAGGATGAAGGAGATGGGGGGGAAAAAAGTCAAAGGCACTCGGAGATACAACGGCTGGAGCAAAGTGAATCGGCCAGGAAGAGAGAGGGAGAGGTTGGGCGAGGGAGCCGCGCGAGGGTCGAGGGATCGATAGGTCGACCTTGAGACGCGTCGTCGCCTCGGTACGCCCGAGCAACCTCCGGTTCTCGTAAAAGAGAATTACGGTTGGGGAAGAGAGGACAGCGCGCGAACGCGCAAATTCCCTGGGTGGACTACAGCTTTCGGCGTGGGTGCAGCGAGACGGAGAAAGAGGTAAGAGCGCGAGGAGGAAAGGGGCAGAGATCAGTGATGATGAGTGGAGTTGCCGCGTAATCGCGAGGCTCCAAGGGTGGATGCGTTTTATTTCGAGAGGAACACTTTCGCGAGCGTGTCGCCGAACGTATTTTTCTCGCTCGTGGGACGGCTATTTGCGTAGCGCGCCCGGCGATAATGCACGGGGAGCTCAGCCGATCGGCTGGCATCGTCGACACGCACGGCCATTTTGGATATGAGATGACGTCAACGAGAGAATCCGGGAAACGGAGCAGCGGAGAAAGGCGTGTCATTCGTCGCGATGCCCCGGACCAGCGGTCTTCCTTACCATCCCGTGGCACCGGGATATCACGGGTTGTCATCGATCACCCACGTGGGAAGGAATCCATGTCACGACTCTAAGGCCTTTACCTCTTCGAGACATATTTCCTCGTACAGTGATAGATAGATGAATTCAGCCTGTCCTGGCTTCGTTGTCTCTTTTTGTGCTGGTTTTTTAATCAGAGGGGAAAATAGGGAGCCGAGACCAATTTTCGCTGGAAGCGAACGCCGGTTTTTATGCAACAAAAGGGAGGACAGAGGAGTGTGCTCGTGCCAGGTGGGCGAGCATTCAACGACCGGCCGATGCAGTGTCGCGTTCTCATCGAAACGTGGAAACTTGGACCGTGCATCCGGTGCCACGGCATTGTGCCGCGTCGAGAGCTACTGCACCGTTCACGGCTCATATGTATCGGGTTGGAACGAGTGGCTTGCTCGTTGGGTTTCTTGATTTCGATTCCCCTCGAGTGCAATTCGGGGCTCTCCTTTTGCGATCGAATCTGATTCTGGCCACTCGAGAAGAGAAGGCACGCTTCCGTTGAAAAAGCCAACTGTGCCGTGGATTTGCATCGTTGCACTCGAGGAGCGATCTTATTCCGAGGTGTTCCACTAGGTCCGAGACCTACCGCCGCTGAAAATACGAACGAGTCTAATCCATAATCAGAGCGCCTGTTCCCGAGCACGGATGAGGAAGCTTCGCTGCGAATCCGCTCGGGCTCGGCCAGACAGAAACGAGATTACCAAAAGGAAAGGCAATGAATCATCGATATAATTGGCAGTGAGACCGCTCCCTCCACGCTGCCGCGGTGCTAGCGGTCATTTCGAGTACTCGCTTTCGAGCCCGAAACGCGAAGAGAGGAGGAGGAAGATAGGAAAGGATCGAGCAGAACTTTCATTGCGATCGAGGCGATAACGAGCTGATAGTCATTGAGTGTCCCATCGCGACAGCGGCCGCTTCCCCTCGGCCGGCCGCGGAATTTAGATAGCGACCACGCGTCTCTTCCGGCTGCAACGCTTACGTACGTAAAGGCGTTACGCAACGCGCGAGAAGCAGACCCAGAGCAGAGCGTAACGATCTATGGGATCTACGGACGGTGGCCGCGCGGGTGAACGTTCGGCGAGGCTCGTGTCAGCTCGGCACCTCTCTACTGCACAGACTCCAATGATCTACCACTCTGCTATCCCAGCGTCTACTCCACGCGGAGTGCGCGAAACGCTATCGTATTCCCTCTGACTGCTACCAAAAGCTCTTCTCCCTGCTATCCTCTCCGACCCAGACACCGAACGGACGTGTTCTGCTTTCGATCTCACCACCTCCCCCGAGATTCGTATGCACTCCGTGTTTATCAAATCAACCGCTCGCCGATGCAGCGAAGCAAGTTTCAAGCTACTGGGCGAGCATTCTCCCCGATAGTTGTGGAATGAACGCGAAGGTGGAACATGTGGCACGCTCGAGGGAATTTTACCTTGCGCGCGACAATATCGCGTTACGTATTCAACCGTGGTGCAATGCACGCCATTCGACGTATGTCTCTCCCCCGTTCCTTTTGCCGCGATCGCGCGTGTAAGGCCGTTCTTGCGCCGACCTATCCGCCGTTTCTTTCGCTCGTGCACGGCCTTTGAGGGGCCGCGTTTCAAACGATGCCGATCCGCACTTCCGCGGCTGCGACCGTCTGTGGTGGCAGAGGTCGAATATTTTCAAAGATCGTCGACGAAGCGGGGTTAACGAGACGGCTGCGCACCGTCGCCCGCGGAGCAGGCGTTATAATTGCTCGGTTGGAAAGTCACGCGAACCTCGGTCGTCGGAAACGTGCCACTTGGTTATGCGCGGCTGCCTTGCACGTGGTCGCCCCCGAACCAGCGAGAAGAAACTGCACGTTTCGAGGACAGTCGGGTCGACGGATGAAGGAAACGCTTTTATGATAAAAATCTGGGCGTAAGTAGGACCGACACGTCGAGAGATTTCACGGCGGGGTCTGACCATTGACGACCCTATTCTACTAGACAGCGTTCCCCTGGATGCACATTTACAGTGGACATGGATCCGACATACAATCGTTTCCAAGTTATGAAACAATTCTTCTGTGTCTTCTTTATTAGGAGAGTGTCGAGAGATATGATAGGTGATGCTTCATACTTCTGAGGAATTGAGACAATGAATTTAGGACTGCGGTCGAGAAACAAAGGAGAAACTATCTGCCCCTGAGTCACACTCGACAAAAGAATCTGTCGACTGGTTTGCATTCAAATCGGAGGAAGGCACACCGACCATCCTTTGTGACACAATAAAAACATTCTTCTTTTATAACTACTCCAATCAGTGGCATATATGCAACGTCCGTATCATAATGCTCGCCAACGCCGTCAAGAGAGTACTTTAAATAGAAACGTTTTAGCGAAGCATGTGTCCGAAAGGAGTGCCCAAGATGATGGCAGACGTCTCAAATTGACAAACACACGCGAAGATGACGCATGCCTCCCAATAAACCATCGGTTTGAGTCCTTAAACAACGACGCGACTCGATTAAGGGGGGCGATTCTCGTCTGATAGCTCCAAAAGTAACAGATAATTCTGAATTTTTTTTGAGAGAGAACTGTTGGTCATATTGGATTAAACTCTTTTGGGATATAAGGAGGAATCTTTAAACTTGCAGGAAATATTTTTTTTATGTCGATCCTTCTTATAATTTATTAATTATTGTGGATCTTGAACACCACTTCAAGGATGTAACTCCTGTTCACACTCATCTGATTGTAAAAAAATAAAAGTTTCTTAAAGTTAAATAGTTTACGCTGGAATTGGTCCACTTTAAAGAAAAATAATGAAAAATTGAAAGAGTTAACGCGTTTAAAAGAAAAAGTAATTTTTTGTTTAGACAAATTTTTCATATTATTCTTTATATCAATGAAAACGTATTATAAATAAAAACTAATATTAAAATTTTAGTTCCTGCCCCAGTGTAAATTATTTAACTTTAAGAAAATTTTCTTCATTTTGCAATCAGATGACTGCGACAGGTGCTACACCTGACGCCAACATAGTCGAAGAGGTTAACATGATTCCACAATCCTATTACTTAATATAATAAATGCGAAAGTGTGTTTGACTGTTTGTTACTCAATCGCGTCGCAACTACGCCACGGATCTTTCTGAAATTTTCTATATACGTAGTCTAGGATCAGGAATAACATATGGGATACTTTTTATCCCGATATTTTAACCGACTCTGGACCAAATTTTGCATAATTACACTCCAGAACCCTCCGGAAAAGTACAGGCTACCATGAAATGTGGGCATCACACCCCTTCCCCCTTATTTCACCCTCTTGTCATTCCGGATAATCGAAGATTTACCCAGGCAACGCCGGGAAGTTTAGTCTGGTCATTAATAAATAATAAAGATCGACCTAAAAAAAACTCTACAAGCTCAAACTTCAAAGATGTCTCCTTATATTCTAAGAGAGTTTAATGCAATATTAACAATAGTTTTTTAAAAAAAAAATTCATAAATTTCAGCGGCTGGTACGCGAGAAATAAAGGGAAATTCATGGCGTGATAAACCGGTTACCGAAACGCCATTACGTATCATTGACATCAGAATCTGTTTTCGCGATGCTGAGGCGCGCACCACCTTCCGCTCCGTTCTGTTCCGCGATGCGCACTCCAAATACTGACTCACGTCCACGAATAAACGCGCGATTCTCGTGGCTGTTGTCCCTTTGGCGAGCGCGTGTCAGCTCCTCGCTCTGCTCGCTCCACGGTCGCGGTCGGAGCGAGTCATTCTCGTGGCCGCGGCGTCAGAATCGCGTCCTTATGAGGTAAATCAGGACGTCGGAGGACGAGCGGCCGGTCTCCGGGGCTCCATCTTATCCCGTTACCGGACTTGGACCCGCGACACGGAGCGCCGCGCCGCCGCATCCATCACCTACATACGCGCATAGATTGCGATCGTTTTCCGTTCCCGTTTCCCATCTTCGTGCTCGGTGAACCGTTTTGCGCGCGCTGATCGCCTCTACGCGCTTCGCACACTGACCCGGTTAAATCCTGCGCGCGTCTCGCATCTCCGGGAGCCGATGGGCTGCCCATCAACCTCGATTAGCCATCGAAGAATTTCGTGTAGCCGGGGTGCCAACGGAGCGTGACTATCGGCCGCGTCCACGACCCTGGAGAAATGGACGCGTCCGTGGACGCTGCCACCTAGGCAGATTATATCTCCGAGCCGCGGCGAAAAGCGCGGTGAAACTCCGCGACACGTCGAAACCCGTAAATTCAAGCTGGCCTGCTCTCTCGCGGTTTACGTTTTTGTGAAAGTAGATCTCTCTGTCGCGGGTCGCCGAGCGTAATTCCGTCCTTATGCAGCGCGAGATTACGCGCTGGGCCCGCCGCGGCCGATCGTTGCGCATTCTTTGCCGCCGCCAAAGGACGTTATGCATAAATGCATAAACGACGACGGTGACAATGTGAGCGAACGTGAACAGCTCGGCCGCGTGACTTTCCCGCGGCCAGAGAATTATTGCGAGGCCGCTGGCAAATGGGTGTGGTGGAGCGATTTCGCTGTTTCTTTCTGCGCTGTCTGCCCGAGTTTCCAGAGATATGACGGACAGCGGAGACGTCTCCGAGATATGCTCGATCATCGGTTCCCCTCGAGAGCCGTCGAGGCACCTCTGCCAGACGGCCTGCAGGAGATTCACCTGTCGAGAGAGGTAGGCTAGAATCTAGAAGGATTCTTCTGATGGATGCGCTAGATTGCTCGCGGTCCTGTCACGCCGAGTGACATCATATCTATTTTCACTGGCGCCAGATATCTAATATCGGACATCCGGTGTAATAGAACCTGAGCTCGATCTCCGGGCATTTGGTGCAAAGAAACATAATTGTTATCTCGTGTGTCTTACTCAACCCCGGTGTAGGTACTATGAAGGATATGTAAGCGACACGAGAATCATAGAGCCCGTTATAAGCGTCTAATTCGCAACGAGCAAAGGCTTCGTCCACTGCACGTTGAATGAATTGGCTATTTGTGCGCTGTTTAAAGAGATATTTAACGTCGATCCTCCGAGCGAGGCTTAGTGTGTCACGCAATCTGCCATTGGCTAGCGTTAGTATGCAAACTGTTGACCCTCATCTCGATCGCTAATTCGAAGGAGCTAGGATTTTGTGGTGTCGTCGAGCTTGGGACGCAACAGGAGCGCGGAGAGGACACGGCGTTCGTCAAGGTGCCGCTCCGTGGACCGTGAGAACGACGTGCGTAGAATGTATGAACAATGATAGCGAAACGGTAGCTCGGGTTCCTGAGGAGACGGTTTCGCGGAGCCGGGCAAGCTCGAATCGTGATGTAACACGAGTCCTAGAGCCGCTCAACAGCGAAACGCAGTTATACGACCTGCGGAACGCGCCCGGGCGAAATTCAACACGCCCGCCGAGTTCCTTAAAATTCTACGCCGCATCCGAAATGCCGAATTCGCGGATCGAGGTCGGGCTCCGGCGACTCTTCAACGTCCAGCAGGAGGAACAGAAAAACAACTCTTACAGTCGTGGCCAAAAGGAAGCATAAAATATTGTTACGTGTGCCGATGGATTTTGGCACGGGTCTGCCGGGAAATTGATTGGCGATCCTTGCCAACAAAATATATATTGACTAGAGATGGTTGAAACGGACACCTGTCACGCACAGGTCGTATAAAATCCTCGCGTATTGTAACTTGTATCCTTTAAATACACGTCTCGTCCCATCATCCCCTAACTAAAGAATGTAAACATCTTTAAATACCAGGCACCAGGTATTGCGTTAGTGCGACCGATTTATTCGAAAAAGAATCTCTCCTCGACAAATTGCGGTGTTCTTCCTCGCCGTTCGCCTCTCGAACTTTCCTTCGATCGTCACCGTGTGCCCAAAAATGACGGTTCCATATAAAAGGAGACGGTGACATCATCGATGTCCGGGATCGCGCGATCTTCGTTTCTCTCGTGAAAGAGTCGAATTCGGGGCGGGACTGCGAGTACGTGCAAGCATCACGCCGGCACGTGAACATGATACGAGTTGTACGCGCCCAGTTTTTACAACAAACATCGTACCGGACTTTCAGCTTCGCGCGATTCAGTTCGTGACTGGCGGCCATCGGCGTGCAACGCGAAAAACAAGCTCGCCGAAGTGGTACGAGAGCCGAGCGATTAACGACACCCGGGCCGAAGTGATTTCGGTAATCGATGATAGCTATCTGAAGCAGCCGGGACCGATTTTATCCGGCGCCCGGAAGCTCCTTGCCCTAGAAGCGGGGCGCCGCGATGCACGTACGAGCCTACCAACGATCACGGCAGACTTTTCCATCGGGCATGTTTATTATCGTCACGTAATCACAATGGCGGAATTGATATTCGTAGGAAGCCGGTCTATCGTGGCGTTATCTGGAATTTCAAGCGACTGTTCATGAATGAACAGAGGTACGAGCAGAAGGGGGGGCTTCGTTCGCGCGAAATTTATGGTGAATGCAGCTCGTTGTCTCCACGGCACAATGCCTGTCGTTATGCCGTTCACTTTTATTGCGTTCGCGCGAAACTGCACCGTTGCAGCGGAACGACGCGGGATAAGCTTCTCCCTTGACGCCCTACCCCTATTATCCCCCGAATAAAACGACCGGGAGATCGTCGATGCCGATCGCTCGAACGGTTACGTATGCACATACGTACGCGTGCTTGCGCGGCGTCGTTATTTTTAATACCTACGGGACATTCGTGGGCGTTGTTCCACTATTATGTCGGGCGGGCCGGAATTGGGTCAACGAGGTGTCACTACGTGCGACGAACTGGGTCGCAGCGCGCGTCCACGAACCGCGCGCGCTCAGCGCCTGCTTCCACGCAAATCGACCGTGGCGGAATTAACGCGCATCGGAGAAAGTGAGTTAGGCGTCGACGCGCGAAACTGCCGTCGTCGGAATTCGCTCGGCGAATTATCTTATCGGGTCGCGTTGCCGGGCGATACGGGACGGCGCAATGGAAACATAAATAGTCGCTCCTCTCGGCGCGTAAAAAGTTGGTTTGAGGCTGAAATCGGGTTACTCGTCGCCCTCCATCTTGCTGCCATGACTGGTTTCCGACGTGAGATTTCGCCAGCGAGAGATAGGACACGACGGGCATAGCGGAAAGATGAATCGAGCCTGGGGGAGATACTTCTCGTCGACTGACCTTGCACTTGACGAAGCTATCCGCGTGGCTATATCCGCGCGATGACGGCATCGACGATGATGCCGGGGCGACCGACGCGGACCAAGACTTTCCTTTTCGAATTCGTTTTCGTTTTCTTTCGCGCTGCTCCTCCTGGGCCGGAGTCCTTGGCTGTGCCAGCCTCGATAACGCTACTCGCGCGTAGTAAACGCGCGGTGCTTTATCACTCGTTCGTGTATTCGCCGGCTATCGTTCCTCGCTTAAATATCCGAGAGGTGAGTCACTTCGCCGTCGCTCCGTATCATCCGCGTCTCGTCCACGAGAAATTTTCAACCATCCTCGCCGTCCCGTACATTTCGAAGCACGGCAAACTCTCCCCGAAGAGGGGCGACCTTGCGCGCTCATCTTTCTCGGAACGAATCGGTGAATCGGCAAATTGGACGGCCAGACGCATCTGGCCCCGTCCGTTCACTTGAAAAACTTGTTTTTCGACCGCCTACCCCGCCTGTGTTCACTGTATTCACCGGGACTTATTCGAGCGCTCAATGAATGACACGTCTCGTTCACGCCGCGGGGCTATTCAGCACGGTAATAACGTTTACTTTAAAAACGAACGGGATTCAACAGCAGCTGGAGCCGGTCGAGCTAGAGTCGATGATAATTTCGTGATAACGAGGCTTCGGGAAGATCACCCCGTAGACGCGTGCTTTGAAATATGTGAGGCCAACGAGGATCAAGATTCTTAGCATTGGGATTTTCTAATCAGATGCTCTTTGCGTGGGTTCCACAAGCTCGCCAGTAAATGGGATATAATTCTCGCATGTAAGGGACGTCGTAGATAAATTAAACTCTGCTTCAATAATTTCGCGAGCCGTGCACAACACATCGCTTTGTTTACGAGAAAGTAGATACAGTTTTTCTGCCACGCGCATCTGCTCGCAAATTAAAAGATATCGTATCAGTATGACGTTGCAACTGCAGTCCATAGAGGTCAGACTGTATCTTGCAAGCTCCTCTATGTCATCGCCTGTTAAAGATGAAGGCAAGGACACTCGACACCGTGCGCGTCTACTCGAATTAATGATAGCGTATCAGTGTGACGTCGCGCCTGCAACCTACATTACTACGTAGGACAGGCTGTATCTCGATTACTTTCTTAATCTTCCGTTAAACCAAGAAATACTCGACTTTCCCCCGCGTAACGATCTCGAACGATCTAGGCGATTTTCCAGGTAATTACGAGACGTCGTTTATCTAATATTTGCGCGGCGTGAAGATCGCTCGGCGCTCGAGAAGCGATTATTAAAGGCGGCGGAGGTGCTTCACGAAGGAAATTAGATCGGGAACGCGAGCACTCGCGCTAATGGATGCGTTTAAATGGACGAAGTTGGCAATTTATTTGCATAGCACGTGGCCAGCCGTAGGCGGGCGGTGAGAGAATTTGCCGCGCGAGATCGAAATATCCAGGGCTTTCTTCCCCAGCATCATTCAGTAATCACCGCCACCCTGGAAGACCGAACGAACCGTCGGGGTGGGACGCCTAACATCGATCAAACGACGCATGACATCGCGCGACGCCGAGGGACAGCCCTCCCCACCCCGGAAGAAAGCGTCTCGGACGAACGAAATGATTTCCGGCGAACGCTGGCGATCCTCGAATGGTCGCGGTGCTCGTGGATCGTGTGGAAACATCCACGACGAGCAAACGGGTCGAGAGATTCTCGGCGCGGCGTCGGTGGGTCAGAAAAATGGGTGGCCTTCGGTACGATCGTGGGCCAACGACACTTAAATAACACGATGGCGCAAACATTCGCGCTTCTGAATATTTAACAGGGCCCGGCATACGAGTTCCCGTAACAGGATGGCGATGTTTACGTTGACGAACACTCGTACAGGCTGTTCCAAAGAGTCTGATCCGAGCACCTCGTGTGTTCTATGTACCCAAGCTAGGAAAAACTGTCTCTAGGAACGTGGGTTCAAGGTCGATCCTTCTTGCGAGTGATTGGAAGGCTCCTCTGCACCGTTTCCCTCGTTTCGACACACAGAACTCGTAGCCGAGGTCTCGATCAATCTCTTTGAAGTTCCCTGTATTGCCAACGCCTCTGACCCCCTCTCCGCCGTTCCGGCAAAGCAAAACACTCGAGAGAAATTAATTATGCGATGGACGTACGGTGATCGGGCCCGTTTCGCTGGGCGATAAAGGAGGAAGGGCCCTGGCGGTGTTCCTCCGACAGGATCTCACGCGTGGCGAACGCGACGATATTAACAATAGAACTGGGCACCCTCTTTTCACGATATCGACCCGGCAGTATGCGTGCGCGCGATATCGTGCGCTCTTAATTCGAGGCGCTCCGAATGCACGCGCACAGACGGACAGAGGCGCGAGAGGTTTCCGCGGGCCTGCCTAGTATCGAGTTACGAAATGTATACGCAGAGTGCACTTGCAGGGCATCCCGGCCGCCGCTGCTCGGCATAGCGAGAGACTTTGAGCAGGAACAACGGGCTCGAGAAACCGGGGCCTCCGCTGGCCGATTCTAGAAAAACTCGTCCGTCTATATACCTACAACGGAACGAGAGGCCCGGCGAGGCTAGAGGCGAACCTCGAGGCTCCATCCGGCTGGGCCCACTCGTTCACGCTCTGAGAACCTTCGATTTTATTCATAGGACTTAGTATTAAGCATCGCGCTGTTAATCGAACGATGCTGACGACCCCAAAGAGATACGCAAAACCCGAGGCGATGCGTGTCGTCGGCCATGGGAGCAGGAAGATAGACAGAGAGGCAGAGAGAAGGTGGGGGAGGATGGGAGGTGAAGCTAGAGGGCTAGAGGGCCAGAGGGGGTGGTAGGGGTGAAGACTATATTGATCACTGACCTTTCCTGCGGCCGAATGGTCCGAAGAACGTGCCGTTCTTGCCGATGACGTTATCGTCGATGTACTTGAGCAGTTTCGTGGTATCCTCCCCTTTCCTGGCGGCGATCGACTTGATGGGACGGGGCGGCGCGATCCTCTGGCCGCCGCCGCCACCGCCGCCGCTGATGGTGTTTGTGGTGGTCGCCGTGGACGTGGTGGCCGTGGTCGACGTGGACGTGGACGCGACGGTGGCCGGCTGGGCGGCTAGGCCGGCGCAGCTAGCGTTTCCGCTCGTCGAGCACGTAGTTTCCTCCGCGAGGGAGTTGATCCTCCGCTGCGATCCACTCCAGCCCTTGCCACACGAAATCTTCACCGAGCAGCTCATTCTCTCATAGCAGGCGAGATCCTCTCTCAGTGTGCATAGTAGAGGAAGCCTAGAAGCGACGCGCGCGGTAACGCACTCGAACGTTGCATGCACTCCCCGAGAGACGGCGGAACCGTGTGCGCGTGCTGCCTGATCGGAACTCGTCACTCGAGCGACGGCAGTAGTAGCATCCTCCGAACGAGAGCGAGCGATGGCCGTGCCTCGGTCCCCTTTCCCTCTTCTTCCTTTTACTTGGGCACACTGGGTCGACACGTGCTTCTCGGTGGGGACGTTAATTGGAACGACGCGACACGAAACGGAACAACGATGCCACTGTCGCGGGAAACGAGAACGCAGGGAGCAACGATAACGAGAGATCTATCTCTCTTCTTTTTTTTTTTCGCACCTTTTACCGTCGATTGCACGCGATCCCGTGTTGTCAGGCGCGTTTAGCGATATAATGGAGCGCGTCGTTTGTCGGGTTCGGTTCCTTCAGTGTCTGACCGCTGCTGCGATACGTTTGGTCCGGTTACGTGCTCCGCTGATACAACCTCCTTCAACGTTGAGGCGAGACTGAATGTCTAGTGGACGGCCTGCCCGGTTCGCCAATGACGTCACATGGCCACGCAGGCGCCGTCGAGTCTCGCGTCGCTTCGGGGCATCTTCTCTGGGTCGACTCTGTATCGCGATACCGCGAAAACATAGAGCGCGGTCTTCCACGAAACGAAACGCGGATTCGGATTAAACCGCGCGTGAAATTTTGCATTTCATTCCGGACGCTTCGTCCAACAGGCAAGCGCGTCGACAATAGAGCGGCCAGACACGCCGTGTCATGCAATTTCTGTTCGTTCAATGTGTAGGTACACGCCGTCTACCTTGTGCACATTCATGTATGTTAATGCTCCCGTTCACACGAGAGAATGCAATTTTAATATAAAATTTTGAATATGCACGGTGTTTCGGTGTAAGGTAGGCTAGGGAAAGTCCGGTTTTTCATATAAAACTATGTAAAATTTAGTAATAACAATCTAGAGATGTACGGTGTTGTTTTGTACAAACTGCAACTGTTGTGCTTTACTTATACAAAGTTGTTGGTTAATAGTGTTATTTTTTGTTGAGTTATATCAGAAAATGTGTGCCAATTCAAAAAGGGGTAAAAAATCCTTAATATTTTTTAACCAGATTTTTGTATAACACAAATCAAAATAAGTAAAAAACTCTTTTGAAGTCAACAAATATTTGAAACAATTTTTTGGTATACAATATTGAAAGAAAATACTATGGCAACCTTTTTTTAAACAATAGAATGAAAATACAATACACAGATTCAGCTTGAACAAAAAATTGCACAATAATCTTGGCTCAACGTAAAGATATAACTCTCTTTTAAGTACATTGGCCTTATTTCTTAAACTCAAATTAAGTCCTTCCCATTACTCTTGCAATCAACATAATTACGCTGCAATATTCAATGGAGGGTTTATGAATGGAGACTTTGCATTCGGGACTTTTACCCCCACTCTACCCTACTGTACAGTGGCTTGGGTGAAAAAGGGTGTAACATAAATATAAGTTAACATTCTTATATTTCCCGAATTGCAAGCAACGCAAGTCGTACAACGACGGAAAGATTCCAGCATTCCACTAAACCTGAGCTTGTAAACATTATTTGACATTCATTGAACACGATAACGGAATGTAAACAACAGTAATTGGATACCAAATAATGGTGGGAGTGATATCAACTCTTCTTACGATTAGTATATCAGGCATTTTGAGGCACGTTTAGCAATTACTGAAACACCGCGTAGTAGAAAACATATTTCTTTTCTTCGTATTTTATTGCTTGATCTCTTCGCCTCTTACAAATCACCATTTTAGAATGCAACAGTGTGTGAAACCATGCTCTACAGCCGAGCAAGTGCTTCGATTTACCAGAAACTCTTTCACCCATCGTCTCCCAAACACAGAGGTAACTTTTGTGGCCTATTTGCTCACTTTTATCGCCACAAGTCCCTTCCCTATCACAGGGAGGCTTTTATTCCCGTTCAGTGAGCACTGCCCATTTTACGATCTACGCTCGCAATCGGTGGCCATATGGCCCGATACCACCAATATAGGTCACGTGGAGCACACGTGCCTTTCTCACATTAATCAGGAACTAATTGCGATTATTAACCTCCAGTTCGGTACAATTTTCACGGTAATGCCCGGCGATAAAACGGTGCAAAATTCTAAGCGGCATTAGCATACATTTGCTTTGTTCTGAAAACTACGGCGTATTTATCGGCGTCGCGCATGTGGCATGAAATACGAAAACAAGCAGACGAATAAATAATCGACAGACCAGGAATCGTTGACTTCTGTACGCCTCGTGTCGTATAAGTAATCGTCGAGTAATGAACCGGAAAGGAACCTATCATCAGACGACGATAAACGACACGCTTCTTGTTTTTGTCGGTTACGTGTGCGTAATTAAGGAATAGCGAAATCTCGCGGCCGTCGCGTTTCCTCTTACATTTTCCAGGAATATTACACGTCGCAGTGGCGAGCGTCACCGGGGGAAATAAACGTTACAAATTGCCCCCTTAGGATCGATGAATGAGGAAGCGAGGCAATCGCTTCCTTAAAATCTATCCCGTCTGTGATATTATTTTCATCGTATCCGGCTGGAAACCGTAAAGAGGCTTTGCCCCTCGAGCCACTCTCCCGACGATTTATACTTTACACCGAGCTTTTTCCCGACTTGCTCTCCAGCGACTTAACCCCGGAATATACGTATATATTTAATAAGCCGTGACATTTCGCGGCTTCCACGTGAGTCGAATCACACGTACACTCGCATGCGCCGCTACCACTGCCACCGTTTCATTGTTACGAAAAACCAACAGATTTCGCCTGACTCAGTGCGCGCATGCATACGCGAATCTAGTCGTACAACGAAATCAAAGGAGGAAACTAAGCCGTTTCGTTTCCCCGTCCCGCTCCTTGCGATCTTACCGCCGACATGATTACGCGATCGATGCACGCGTCCAGCCGTGATAAATGCACGGACGAAGGAGTCACGAGTCACGCGTAATGACTTTCGCCGAATCAACAGATAGTGCAACACATGTTTACGCCTCCGACAGCTGCTCTTCACGTGACCCTAGCATGCAAATGTCCTTACGGCTGAGTAATTAGCTGGGCGAATGTGTGTCACAGGGATCTCGACAACGTCGAAACTCGAGGAAGCTCGTGTTTAGAAAAAATCGGATTAAATTCAGATCGCGCGACCTGTCAGGCGAACGCATCATTATGAAATCCTTTTTTCAAGATCTGTACGCGGAAGGCGCGATATTCGTCGGCGTCGGTATAAAGGTGCGAATCCACGATGAGATTTTCACCTGAAACTTTCTTATCATGGGACAAAAATCTCAGCAATAACTAAATGTAAATAATGGAAAGAGTCGCGAGATTTTTGAAAATATATCGTGAAACTTGCCCCGCGAGAGTCTAATTTCATGTATTATTTTTCTCTCGTCGTGGATTTGCACCTTTAGTATTATACTACGGAAGGAGGGTGGTTCGGAATTCACGATTTGGCGTCGCGTTTATCGCTCAAACGCTCCATGGTAACGAATTTCATTCGATCCGTGGGGCTTTCGCAGCCAAGCTCACTCGAGGCACCGGTTACGTTCGTCCTCGCAGCAAATCGAATTTGGCAGGATGCTGAAGTTCCAGGTAATCACCAAGGAGGACCGGAAACTGGCCGCCTCCATCGAGCGGAGGAGGCAGATCGAGGAGGAAAGGAAGAAGCGGATATTCAACACACGTTTCAGAAAAATTGGGGTAAGCGGGAGCAAAGTGTTTCCCTAGTACCTATGTAGACAGCCACGGTTAACCTATCACAGATCGACCGCAGAAGAATAACGACCATTCGCCCGTAATGTTCGCAGATAGACAAGGAATTCTTGGACAAACAGGTCGCGGAAAAGAAGCAGCTGCGCGAGGTGGAGCAGGCCAGGGAATCCGAGCTCGACGAGAATTTGATTCGCGGCAGCAAGCTCGCGTTGCTCCTCGAGAAGCAACAAGAAGAGGTAAACTGTCAATTACGCGGTCGAAGAGAGAGGAGAGGAGCAAAAGGAGCATAGCCAACCGGATGATTAATCGTCCCTAGCAGTGTCATCGTTAAAGATTCCGACGCTCGTGCAACGGTTATCGTTGTTGCTCTCTTCGCGCGCTTTTTGCCGCGGTATAAGTATCCTAGGTATATGCGGAACTAACGTTATTCAGTGTGCCCGTCGACTTTCAGGAGAGGCGAAACATAAATAAAGATATAGAGAATTTCCGACGTCACTGCCAGCGAACGGAAGATCGACGTGATTACGATTTATACGATCCGAACGCTCTGAAAAAGGTGGCCCCTATAAGAGACGAAGCTTCCGCGCACAAGTAAATATTACCGTCGCCAATCACCTTTCCCCGACGATCCCGTCGATCGCCGATGTGCACGGGAGGGCGGTATTAAATATTCGACCGTCCGACTATGCAGATTCGAAGGCGAGGATGGTAGTGGTAAGGGACGCTCGAAGGCGCAACAGGAGCAGACTAGATGGTGGATCGAGAAGCAAATGGGCGAGCGCGTGCAGGCGGAGAGAGATCAGCAGGAAGCCGAGAAAGCGTACCAGGAAGCCGTCATCTCCAGGGACAAGCGCGCCATGGCGTTAGATCAGATGGAACGTGAATGCCGTCGAAGGTTGAACGAAGCCACCGCGAGATTTAATCGAGCCCTGGTAAGGCTTTCTCCTATTTAGTCCTCGGAGGAGGGAAGGCGGACAACAAAACGGCAGGGACCGCGCACGACAGATAAGAATCTTATTATCCGGCGATTCTATTTCCCTGGCGGCCGGGGCGATGCAGCGGGTTTTTGTTCTGCCCGCGGGTCGCCGCGGCCGAAGCGAGCAAGCGAGAATTCAGATAATTAACACCCGATGGCCCTCCTTCGCATTAATTGATTTAAAGTCCCCTCTCGTTTGCTGTCGCTGGCGGCCAACGACGGGAGCCGTGAAATGTCAGGGTTCAACAGCGAGCCGGGAGCTGCTCTCGTCCTCCTCTCGATACGCTTCCCTCCTCACTGCGATTAACACCCCCGCGTGTGCCGCGGCACAAATCACCCGTTGGAAATAAACCTCGCGTACTAGCTCGTCACGGGCTGCAGTTAACATAAACCTTCCTCGAAGGTGAGCACCGTTTACAGCGGCCACGAGGTTGCTATGGTCGATGAGCAAACTCGGTGACGTCACCGTCAGCTACGGGCCTCGCGGATAATAACGCGGCAACCAGCCATCGTCACAAAGCTTCCCCTTGGTTCCTCCCACCGCGCGATCCCGTCCTTGACTTTTTCCCCTTCGACGCCGTGCATGCTTCGCTGGGCCCACGAGTTTTAATCGAACGATTTCTTCCGCGCCCTTGAACAGGCGGAGGAGCAGGAGCATCGCCGCCACTGCGAAGCCCTCCAAGACGAAGAGGACAACAAGGCGGAAATCTACAATCACGTGACTGGGGACTTCCTCACCGAAGCCAAAGAGCAAGCGGAGAGCACCCGTGGACCCGACAAGCCGTTGGCTACGCGTTACAAGGGCATGACTGCGGACCAGCTTAGGGCTTTCAGGGATGCGCAGGCACTCCAGATGAAAGAAATCGAGGTAAAAGTCGCGGGACGGTTGGTTGAAACGATGCCAGGCGTAGTCGCGGCTGAGAGAACTTGCGTCGGTCAGGTGAATAAAAAACGCTCGGTTCGGTCTACTCAAGAAGAGCTTCTTTTTCAGAGAATGAAATTGGAGGAGAAACAGAGGAACGAGGACTGGGACCAGTTAATGAATTCGCAAGCGGTGGTAGCGAACACGTACCAGCGCGAATTGGATCGAAGGAGGGCGTAAGAACTCTTTCGTCAATAATTAGTACCTGTATCTATATTAATCCCATGCCGAGATAATGGAACTATGTTGTCCTGTTGTAGGGATATTAAGAAGAAGGTTGCCGAAGAGAATTTACAGCTTGCGCACCAGCAAAAGTCCCATCAGGAATACCTGAACCGTGTTCTTTACAAGAACAAACCTACTGCCGCCTACTTTGAACAGTTTAACAGAGATGCTCGCTAAAAGAAAAGAAGGACTGCTTTTGATATAATCTTGTTAATAAAGAGATTTTCTTAAAACAAATTCGTACAATCAAAGAAAGTACAAAGGTACAAAAGAATTTCGTACAATAATTAAATTACTGAATTGTCAAATGCATTTATCGGTGTCTGGTAATATAGTTGATCAATGAGTTTCAGTCGATAATATACTGTCAGCTGTTAGAGCTCACAACTCCATTACCCAATTTGAATTCTTATCAGAATCACAGACGAGGTATAAGATAAACCTATCACTTTATGGGAGTTCGTGTCACCATCGACGAAATTGGCCCGTGCCTATACCTCGTCTGTCACAGAACTGTAATTTTAATTCGCAAGGCTGATTCAGACACGTCGAGTAATTTGTGGACATTAAAATTTAGTCAAATAGTTTAGTAAAACAATGGTAAATTACGAAATTTACGCTACTCGACTAAATTACTGGACGTGTCTGCTCCACTGCTGGTAGTGCTGCATTGTTATTTCAGCTTGAGCCGATAACGTTGGACGTGACATGGAAATGGTAATGACTTATGAGCCCCGAAATCGAATGACAGAAAACAGCATTGGGCGATTCGACTATTCTATCCCTCATCTAATTAATAATAAATGCATGGATTTATTCAGCTTGCTTACATATTTGTTGCTTCAAATATGAAAGTACAAATAAATGAAATGATTCTCGAAACGTACCCATAGTACGGATACAGGATACTATCGTCTGTGAAATGAACAATGTGATGTTTAGGGGCCGAAAGCTCTCAATGACGCCTTGATTAGAATATGTGACATAGGGTCGTGAACATCAATTAAACGAACAATATTTTTTCACAATGAGTCTACAAGCAAGATAGTATCGAGAAGCATAATTCCTTCCCGCGACAGAATGCTCGATTCGAAGCAGGATGATGCCTTGAAAGAAGGGTTAGTTGAGGTTACACGTCTATCAATTATAAGTAGGGTTGCCATACGTCCCGTACATACGGGAATGTCCCGTATTTTACTGTTCCCGTGAAATATTTTACGGAGTAAAATACCCATTACCTACCTACTTTTTTCATGTTTTATTTATTTAGCACTTAAACGTTCCGTATCAATGCTTGGCAATTATGGCAATCCTAAATATAAACCATTACCTACCCACATTTTTCATGTTTTATTTATTTAGCAATTAAACGTCCCCTATCAATGTTTGGCAATTATGGCAACCCTACTTATAAAATTTTCAATCGATTTCTGTTTGTCAATATAGCACGGAAGGAGATGTAATACTCGAGGAACAACACCAGATCGTGGAGGAGCTGAAACGGGATTTGCAATCATGCAAGGTATGCACTTGAATAGAATTAATCTCACTCGAAAATGTGTATCATGAATTTTGTAATTTTTAGGCAGAACAAAGTAACATACGATTTGAATTAGAAATCCTGCGAAACGAAAGCCAAAGGGCTGACGACATAAGAGAATCCTTCAAGCATATTCATTTGGAGGAATGCAACAGCGAGGATTGGCATCAGAAAGAAATAGAAAATTTACAACAGCGTATCGTGCGTTTAGAGGCAGAGAAAGATTCCGTTCTGCAGCTGTGGCATATTTCATTGAATACCATAAGTACGTTAGAGGAAGAATTAAAAGGATGTCGTACGGATGGAAAAGGGACAAAGTTTTATCAGGGGCAAGCTTATGCTATTAAGGAGAGTTATTCAGAAGCTATAAAGATATTAGAAGAGAAGCTTTCAGTGGCCAAAGATAATTTTGTCAAGCATCAAACACTGTATGAGACGAGTAAAGAAAGAAATGAAAGTTTGACTAAAGAAAAGAACGAACTTGCGGAGAAATACAGAAGCTTGCAGAAAGATGCTCAAGTTAAAGGTCAGTAACACATATTTGTAATCTTTTGTAATAAGTGGGGACATTACTTTTATGTTTCCAAAGACAGGAATAATCAGGTGACGATAGAAACACTGAAAAAGGATTTAGCTTATGCTAATGCAGAGACGCACAAAGTCACTCAAGTCAAATTAGAATTGGAAAAGAAATTGAACGAAGTTAAGAGATATGCCGAAAATATAATGGAGAAAGATCGGGAGACAAAGAATAAAATGGCAGAGGCCATTGAATTGATAGAATCTGCAGTTAGGGAAAAGGATTTGGTGCTTCATCGCGAGACACTTGTTGTGGAAGAGAAAGCTAGATTGGAACATCGGCTGGCGGTCATTGCGAATGAATACGATGGGAGAATACAAGACTTGAGTAAAAAGACCAAAGACGAAATTGAATTTAATGCACAAAGATATTCGGCAGAAATTAAGGAGCTTAAAGCGGAACTGCGAGAAAAATCGGCATTGGTAGAGAAAGTTCAAAGAGAACTGAGACTTGCCGACGAGGAACTAGATAAAATACGTAAAGACTCGAATGTTAAAGTATTGGACTATGAACAGAAAGTGAAGCGTTTAGAACTTCAGTTGCAAGTGTTTGATGAAGCAATAGCTAAAAACAGATATGATATGGAAATGAAAGAGTTAAAAGATAAAATTGTTACTCTTGAAGTCAAACTGGTTACTGCGAACGATAAGTTACAAAAATTAGAACAGCAGCATTCCACTAACATAGAAGATCAAATGACAAAAGCTAATCGCGAGAGTAAAGACATACCCAAACAGTACACGGAATTAGAGAGCCAATTGGCTAAAACACTAGGAGATAAAGAAAGTCTTGTATTGCAGTTGAAGTCATTGAAACGAGACTTTGATTACGAGATACAAAAAAGAGATAACGAAAGGTGTTCTCTCGAAAATAAAATTCAGGAATTGGAATTCAATCTTCAGAAAGCAAATTGTATACGCGAGACTAAATTCCGGGATGCCTTGACGGACGAAATGAATGCTTATTCATGCGATATAAAAAATAAACGCACTTTCGATATAACGTGAGTAAATTTACGTTTTCAGTGTCTCGGGTGATATTATCTTTTTAATATATAAAGCACAAAACTTTGATATGTTTGTATGTTTGTCTGTCGCCTAAAAACTTTTGAACGATTAACTCTAGGATTACGAAATGTGCTTCAGTTCATTGTGCCTGACTAATACAGATGAATATGATCATTTCCACAACAAATAAATTTTTTTTATAAAATCAGAATCTAAATTTTCGGCGAAGCTGAGTAGTAAAGCTAGTATATCTGTATAATACTTTTATCATAGGGTGGAAAATAAGTGTCATTGCTGCCAATCAGTACTGTCGGATCACGTGAATAAATTACAGGATAAATTTGATAAAAAAACAAAGGAACTAATCCATCACGTTCATGTTCATCAGAAATTAAGTAAAAAGTATGGAGATCTCGTACATATACGCAACTAAGTAAATATCAACAACTTTACATTAATGAATGTTTTAGATGGAGAGATGAAGCGAAATGTTTGACAGGGAAGTTTCAAGGGAAAGCTAAAGAACTTAGAAGCAAAATAATTGCCTTGCAGAAGGAAAATAATGAATTGAGTAAAGAGTTATCGATTTGCAACCAACAATTGACACAGTACACGTTGCAAGATATACAAAGGTATGTGTTTACTATATCCTTGTTGCGATAACAATCTCCCTAAATGATTCTGAACATTTTGTTTTAGATTTAACGAAGCGAATGAAATTAGATGACAATATTTTAGTCCATTTAAACGAATTTTAGTATAGATATTTGGTTGTGTAAATATTATAAGAGCGTGTAAATTTATTCACATTAAAAATACATTTTATACTACAGATATATCTCCCTCGTTTTTAAAGCGCTGCCTATCTATAGACAGTGCATAGAACATTGCGCTTAGTCTTTAGATGTGACACAGGCTGTAAATAAACTAGGAAACCAATATAATATTTCATCTTCACCTTGCTCATCTAACCATGCCAGTCCTTCTTTTACCATGTGGTCCAGAGCCTTCTGCGCACGACCCGGTTCCCACCTCAAATCCTTGCATAGCATTAGCTTCGAGACGTACGCGTTCCCAGATAAACTGACTTGCTGCAATACAGCTGTATGGTCCATGCTAAGTTCACCAGGAACGGATTGCACCAAGTACCTGCCTTTACCGATTGGAACGATAGAGAACCCATTTCCGAAGATCATTAGCTTCTTAGCCGCGGCTAGCAAGTCTTCGTTCGTTATCTCTTGATGTTCTTTTCTACGTCCCCTCGCTTGAACTAATCTCGTCCGCAGTTCGTCCAACGATATCAGTCCACCGTTTTTATAATTGGTGGCCATGCATACTTCGACGATCTGGACAGCGAGCTCGTAATAAAAGTCTCCTATCCCGAGAATCGACCAGAAACCTTTACCCGAGGCCAGAGGGTCTACGCCGATCGAAGCGCACATTTCAGTGAACTGTCGCCGGAAGCGTGCGTTCTTTTTAATCTCACTCTTATGCTTGGTTGCAAATTCCTCCAGATTGAAACGGAAGGTCTCCATCTGCTTGGTCATCTGCTCAAATTGGTTCTCCTGGAGCTCTGTCCCTTTGTCTCTATATTTCTCTTGCTCCAACTTCTGTTTATGAATCGCGCCGACACCCGCCTTTCGTCTCATCGTGCAATATGCCTCGTAGTGCGTTTCGGATAACAAACGGTAAAATTGAACAACTTTCAAATTGAGGTCTGTCGTGTCGTGTTCGTATATCAGTAGCTCCTCTGATAATATAACCCTGTATCGACGTGTCGGCACGGTGATACACTTCTTTTACTACTTACGCTTTGATTTTTAACCATCTTTCATTGCGATACCGAAGCATCAACTTTGGAACAATGTAGCGCGTGAAAACGCTCAGAAAGTATTTTCTAATTAGAGAAATACATACTCGAATTTCGGACCTGCTCGTGGCATTTCGAGTCGCTGGCGCGAGATGTCAGTTGGCTTTAAACATCAAAATTTAAAGATGGCGTCTGCGATGGAGATCGACGACGAAGAAAATGATTTACCAACCTCTAGCAGTAGTAAAGGAGAGAAGAAACGTTTCGAAGTTAAAAAGGTGAGGCGAAAATCTGGGCGAACTGTTCGGCGACACGTGTACAGATTATACGCATCTTAACAGTTCGATCGTCGAATGTTAACCTCAGTTTCGCATTGTCATTTGCGCTACACTCGCGTGGTTTACGTCCAACGGTTATTAAGCGAATCGTAATATTCTGTTTCAGTGGAATGCTGTGGCACTCTGGGCATGGGGTATGTATTTCAGAGTCTCTACGTCTTTCTTAATTGCTACGAAACACGATGCAGTTGTTTTGATACCTTTCTCATGACATATCTCGTTAATCGTGCAATTATTCGTTTTACAGACATCGTGGTAGACAATTGTGCTATCTGCCGGAATCATATAATGGATCTATGCATCGAGTGCCAAGCGAATCAAGCGTCAGCCACCAGCGAAGAATGTACCGTAGCTTGGGGTGTCTGCAATGTAAGTGTTTCATCATAACAGTATTTGCCACGTGCTACGCATTTGGAGTCGATCGCAGACGCGATGTATGCTAATCTTTTCTAATTACTCGACTTTTCTTCTGCTTAGCACGCGTTCCATTTCCATTGCATCTCGCGTTGGTTGAAAACTCGGCAAGTGTGTCCCCTTGACAATCGAGAGTGGGAGTTTCAAAAGTGAGTAAGAAATTAAGAAGTACAGCGGTACACGGATGGCTTCTTGAAGCTTTTGAAAATTCTTTGTATATTCTTAGGAAAAGTACATAGAAGGATTGTTTCGCTTTGTCCTTTTACATAGGTTTTCTCTAAAGTCTCTGGTTCTTCTGTTCTAGATACGGTCATTAGCGAAGTATGCTCAGCTCCCAGAAACATCGGAACCGTCGAGGATGTCAAAGCCGACGCAAGTTCAATTACACGTGTATAGAAAGTGAACAATTTGTTATTACATCGTTGCGAAAAAATCAGTGGCATATCTGCGTACGTCGTAACAGCTCCTTGAAGGTAAAAAGCAAAAAGAGACTAAGAATTTGCTTGAAACACTGTGTTTGGAATGTCAATGCACCGGCATTATTACAAATTTACATTGCTACATACATTAAGCTGGAACAGCAGATACTATATCTACGAACTACCGAAAGTTTCTTATTCTATCGGTTACACATTACGTGACAATGTAACTTATAGTCTTAAGCGCTCGAATAAATGAAAATCGTAAAACATGTACCAGCTTCTTATTCAGCCTGTATATGTTTCATAAAGTTATTCTTTTCCTTTAGTAGACAACTAGTCGATTAATTGTCAATGATATATCGGCCAAAGTTACCGTCAGTATAACATTTTTTACGATATTGTAAATTGAAAAGGAGGACGGAGAGAGTATCTTAGGTCGATGCATTTCTCCGCGAGGATTTCCTTTTTTTATCGAATCTCGCAATGATCCGCTTACCTGATTTTTAAGAAATACCATTTGGTAAAAGTTTTGTCCTTCCGCGTTTCCGAGAACGGCGAGTTCGCGGAATCTACTCATTCCATCAGCAACTTTTATTCTATAAACAGATATAGGTTCCATTCAAGTAGCTAATACAACGACTGACACATGATGTGTCTAGATGGAATAATTCCTTCCCTTATCGATTATTCCCACAAAAATTGGACATGAAACGGTGCTACACATGCATACAGACGTATGCTTGTCTATTAGTATCGGTTTCTTAAGATCTACAGCTACGGAGAAGCTCGACGAAGTATCCTTTTTTATTCCGAAGCGTTAAAATAAACCTCGGCGAAGTGGCAACGCCAGGTTCTGTAATAATAGCTTTTCACGTTGCCGCAAGCCGCATGGTTGTGCTATCCCCTTACGCCGTTACCATTAATCCACGCTATTACGGTAGGTGGACTCTTAACGAGACATAACGGCCGCCTATCGCCGTGACCCATGACGTCACGTCGAGGCCAATCGATCGCTTTCAGATCATCTCGAATCCCTTTTCCAGTTCTAGTGTATTGAAGAGGTATGAGGGGGCAATACTTATCAAGCGGTATAAAGCGGAGCCACCGACGAGCCGGCTTCTAATCCGGGTATACAGCGAAAATTACATCCCCGCCGTGCCGCGGCGACATTCACGGTAGCTGCGAGAGGGAAGCATTAGACCGAGCCTTTTTCTGGCTCTGATTTTTCCTCCCCAGTTCTCGCCTGTCCCCTTTACCAGGCCGTCGGCGTCGTCCCCTCGCAATGGCAAACGCGCGATATCGTAGAAATAGGATTCGCTTAAACTTTAATCGCGCCGGGAAACGATCCCGCGTTTTAATAAATCCCGATAAACAAGCGACGAGGACCAGGACAATATCGCCGCGACGCGGCTCTATTCTCGGGAATTTTCAATCGCGCGTAATCACACCAGCCCCCGCGTTTCATGCTTGAATTTCGCGGCGCTGGTAAATATTTATAATTTAAATATTTAAAAGAGACACAACGGCTGCGAAACGGGAACAGAGCCGTGCCTTCGTGTGCGTGAATAATCCTGCCGCGTGTCCGAGGGTGGATTTCGAATGATTTGCCAGGGATTCGCAAGTTTCGCGTGCGATACATGTCGATGGTAGCCGTTGAAAATATTTACCTGGTCATGAGAGATGGAATATAAATACGATTTGCACTGTCGCCCCCTTCGGTCTCCGCCCCGAGCCCCGTCCACCTGATAGAGGGCGATAGAATGTTCGGTTAGGGGAACGGCCACAGTCGGGTCGAGGGGCCTCGAAAGTGGCATTCGGGAGGACGCAGAAGGGGTTGAGGATGGCAGTACGAGTCGCGAAGGCCTCATTTCCGCCGGAAACAGAGGTTCCCTCACCCTTGCTGCGAGTCAACCCCCTCCCCCCCCCCAGGGCCTCTCGCCCTCCTTGTCCCGTCCAGATGGCGGCGGAGACCAATCGAATTAAATACATTCCCGGGGATCGTCCAATCGACGACCTCCGGTGGTGGTTTTTGTCTGGTACTTGGTCTGCCAATACCACTGTCATTTCTTTTCTCTCGCCCCGCGTCGCTCCGATAGGACCGAATAATTTACTTCGCGGTAATTGTTTCTCTCTCTCTCTTCTTTTTCAGTTTTTCTCCCTTTTTTTTTTCAATATCGCCACATCGTAACGCGGCGAGCATATCGAAAATTCATTAAAGCCCCGTGTAATTGGGTCGAGAAGGAGAACCGCCGTTGACCGTTCGCGCGGCTCCTTTATGCTCGCTACTCACGAGATAATTTTGTTTCGAGCGCTCCACGATTTCACGTAGCGATACGTTCTCCGTGGACGTCATCGCGGTCGACGCATTAGATCAGCTGCTATTGCGCGAATTCTATCGCGGACGATTATTTGCCCGCTGTGTTTGCGACGGTAGAAGCTCTTTCCCCCGGTTCGGTGGTGCAAGTCGGGTATTTCAGATCCCCGTTGAATCGAGGCTCTACGGTAGTTGCGCGTTATATTATTTAAAAAAGTTTCCCAGCCCCGGGAAGACCATCCATTATCCGCAACTCCGATAAATCCGCCAAGGCGTTCTAGCTCCCCATGTTTGGCGGATATATCAAGGTTTCCTTGTCCCGTCGCTGTCGCGCCGTGCTCGCCTTCTCTTCTACTTGTTCCCTTCTCCATCACGGACTTTGGAATCGGCGGGAGGGGGTTTACAGGGACGGCGGTTCGGTAAACCCGATAAATTGTGAGATTTTTCCGCGGGCCGACCGCGGTGCATCGTACCATCCACTAAAGGTCGCCACTCCAGGAGAAATAGTACCGAGAAAACGAGTCTGATCTGCGAATAATCGTTTGGAATTTACGCGACGTCACGCGCCAATTTAATCAGCCCTTGATTACATCGCTTTCAAGGCGTCTCCCCTATAAATAATTCCTCTGTTAATATGAATAATCGATACACCACCGACAGCGTGTCCGATTCACCCCGATAATAACCATTATCGTTATTCGATCATTAGGCACCACCATCGATTAGCGGAGTAGCTTTAAATTCAATAGTAAATTGAGGTAAGCAAATGAAGCGCGACGTGAGGGGGCGAGGCGCGGTGGTTCGCGTACCGACAAATTTGATTCCCCGCGAATCTCCGGCAGCGCGAAACGCTCGTCCGGAATAAATTCTTGAAAACTATCTTGGAGGTGCACGCTACGATTGCTCATATCCATCCAGTTGCCCCTGGAAATCTACAATTTCTCGCTCTCTTCGAGGCCTTCGTGAGATTTCTACGGATGTGTCGGGGACCGTGGCAGCGGTGGTGGTAGGTTGCTAAGGGAGGGAATCGTAGGAACGGTAAATCCTCGTTAAATCCGCAAAAAAAACAAAACCTATGGCGAGCGTTGCGGTTGGTGACGCGTGTTCTAACACGTCTCCCTTCTTTCTCCTCATGTCGAAGATTCATGTGGCTCTCGCGAGATTCTCCTAAATCCTAAACGATCGCTACGTATCCTCTATTTTTCAGACGGTACGGCGGGCAACTAAAATTAACGAATAACGCACGCGCGAGCAGCTCTCGCGATTAGTTCGAATTCCCTGGGTAAATTTATTTACACGGTGTCCCGCAATCAAACTCCGAAATCTCGGCGTGGCGGGTGGAACGACAGTAAGTGGAGCATTAAGTTGGAAATTTCGGAACACGGCGTACACGGTCGGCTGCCGTATATACGGTATTCTTGGTGGGCGAGTCCGAGGGCACTCGATAGGCTAAGTAAATCAGAGGCCTTTGGTCAAGAGTGGAGCCTCCACTACGTTCGTAGGGGGTGAGTGGGAGACGCAATAGTGGCGGGAGGAGCAACAAAGGGTTGGCTAAGAGCCTCTTCACCGACCACTCGCCCCCTTTCTCCAACCACCGAAGCATCACCTACTTCTCGCTGCAGCGAGGCTTGCTTGCCTCGTGATGTGATTGCTACCGAAATGTGTTTACCGTAAACCGTATCAAACTGTCGACGGTCCACCATCGCCGTTACCGTCTATCTTTTTCCCCTGTACATCGATAAAAGTACGCACCTCTATCGATTCCGGCGACCATGGCACCGCGTCGTTCGTCTCGCCGCGCCGCTTTGAACCGCTCCTTTCACCCTTTGTCTCGCGTCAGCTTAGAAATTCCGTACGGTGACAGGGTGGCAGACACCGTGGGCAACTTTGCCCCCTATGCCCCGCAACGTTGTTATTTACAGAAGGTCGCTTACTTTCTTCTTTCTTCCTTCGTACTTTCTTGCTCCTCTTTTAAACAGCTAATTAAGGGAGAGGTTGAAAGGACACAGAATTCTTTTGTAGGTGGTTTGTTCGACTTTGCTTTTCCATCTGGTTCGACGTGCTGGTTAAAGTAGGCTCATCGGGCGAATTAATCTCAATAGGGCGTCTGCACGACACTGTTCGACCTGCACTTGTAACACGTCTTCCATATTTCGAATAAACATATGGCGGAGTGAAAGCGATAGAATATAGCGAGCGGCATGGAAACGTGGGTGATGATGGTCCACGCCCAGACGCCGAAGAATCGAAGATGATCCGGGCGAACCCCGGCACGGGATTTCTCCAAAGTGTTCACCGTCCACAGCGCTATGTTGACGACTATCAGGAAGGTGATCAGCTCCTTGCCGGGCTTGTCGTTCCTTGAGCAACGCCTGCCCCAAGCGATCTAGGCATTTCGCAGAACGGAAGCTGTCAGTTCGATACAATTATTAACTCGGGCAAAGCGATCGGATTCTCACTTTAATGAGCAAAGTTTGGCTCGTGCTTTGCATCAACGCCAGCAAGTCCGTGACCAGCGACAGCACCCAAGTCGGCCCCATCGTTAATATGTCACCGACCACGCCAAAAAGACAGTGCAGGTAGACTCCAGCTTGAGCCGCTGCCAATAACGTCGTGTCCAGGTCCGACGGCTTGATGATTTTTTGCTGCAACGCTTGGAGCTTCAAAGTCCCAGCAACAGAAGCGATCATGCCTGAAATTTCAATATTAACGAGAACACCGTCCGATCGCGGGCGTCGCGAATTGATTGTCTACCTAGAGTCAGTATAGTCGCGTCCAGCGCGGTAACTTGCACGATCGCTATTTTCAGTTTGGCCTCTTTCAAGACGAAGAACATGATCAGGCTCAGTATGGTCGCGGCGACGACCAGAATCCCGCCGAAAAGACCCCTGGAAACGTTCGGATAGATAAAATATCGGGGAAAGAGTGTCTTAAAATCTCAGCGATATCGCATTAACAAATTAACGGGACGAATAGGGGGTAGGGGGTCTTATCGATTTAATTAAATTCCCGTCTGACCTGTGAGAGCTGCTGCAATCTATGCTAAGGTGATAGGAGGATCTCGTTGGATTCTCGCCCTTTGCATCGATCTTCTCGTCCACCCTCTTCCACATCTCGAACAGTATCACCGCGCAAATTAAACTGAATTCAATTGTACATGGAAAAAGGAACGGGCTGGCGTCTCTCAGGAGGGACTTGAGTATCCCGTCCTCGTCGTCGTGCGTATGACCCAGCTGATCGATCTCGTGCTGCGTCTCCTCGACCAGCACCTTTTCGAGAACAAACGGAATGGCTGATCGAGCGGCGTGAAAAATGCACGGGGTATCGTGACGCGTATCGGTACCATCCACGAATTATCGTTAATACACGCCTCCCGCTTTAGCACGCTAGTCCCTTCGCGCTGGAATAATTTCGTTACTGACAAACGACTGCCTCGAGTTCCCCAGCAAATAGGAGACGGGTCTCTGCTCAACCGTGCCGCGGGATACATTTCCACGAATGTACGAATAAACGTCGTCGTTTGATTTTCATAAATGTTAAATACCATACGTCGTTAGCCTGCTGGAATTAAAACGTTACTGAAATCTAACGCAGCCCCCAGGTTGTTAACCAGGTAACGCATTCCTCCGTTCTTTCTCGCCTCGCGGAAAATAAACGCACAGTTCAACGTATTATATCGAATCAAATTCGATGCTCTGAAAGAGGAAGCGCGGCTCTTTTCGGTTTCACACTATTGCCGGAAGCTTCAAGGAACGATCGTGTTTACTATTTTCCCGTTTTGAATTATTCCTCGCCGTGCGCCGTCCACCCCGGGGAATAGATTCCCGTGAAATTTAATATTCATGCAAATGATGTTGTCTTTGATTTGCGCGCCGCCGGCGAACGAATTGCCTTCCCCGCAATTTTATCGTGTCCACGAGTGAACTGTCCGCCCCCGTTATCGCCGCGAAAGATTGTTTCGTGGACGTTTACGCGACGAACGAGTACCTGCAACCATTCGCAGAGGTTGGTCGCGATCATGTGCATCAGGCCCAGCTTCGCGAGGGCGGTGTGCTTGTCCAGGCTGAGACTCTTGCTGTTGAGAAATATGAAGTGCATCTGTGCCGTGACCAACAGCAGCCTGACACCGGGTGTAATCGCCCTGAACGGGCCGGAAGCTATTTCCGCCCCAATTTGCAATCCCGTAAATACCAGGGAGCCGGCGCCAAATCCCACTGCGCCGAGCCTCAGACAAAAGCTGCCGTACTGTTGCGTCTGGGGAACAAAGATTTCCTTGCACCGTGTTGCGAGGTTCAATCACGCCTAAGTAGCTAATTAGAAAACGACCGACGGGCCGGGAATTAGCACGACCGAAGCTTCGATTCGCCGAACTTTTTTGCAAGGAGTTATAAACATTTTGATTGATGGGACGCTACAGTTCGTATCCTCCATCTTAGGTATCCTCATGATTCTCTCTAGGAATGTTTCGCGTAGAAGCGGATGGGAAAGAGAATGCAATGTTTGTATCCCCGCAGCGATTAGAAATCGATCGAAGAGCTTGCAAGTGATAGTGGCGCTACGACTTACAGGAACTGGAGCTTCATACTGCCGCGGAAGCTTTCTGCGAACGTGGAAGATGCTGCCACGTCCCGAATAAATATAGAGTCAATGTTCAGAAATGTCCCCTTCGATTAGGATTGGACACGGATGCCTTACCTGTCCGGTGTTCACGCGGTCACCTTTCTCGTCGAAAGCGAAGGTCTGCTGTTTCTTCTCGTTCTTCTGCGTCAGGGTCCTCACGGCCTTGTCCCTCAGCACTATGACGTACATCGCGATCACGAACAGGACGCTGACTAGATAAAGGTAGAGGTAAAACCCCTGGAAGAACAAATTACTCTCTCGTGATGCCGTTTAACTTGTAGAAGGCAGGCTCTAACCACGTTGTAACAATTAGAACAGCAAGGGAGTATCTGACTGAGAGGTGCTTTGATCACCTGGTTCATGTACGGCGGAACTCTTTCGGTTACGCTGGCTGCGACGGGCACAGCAACTCCAATCACGATCAGCAATTTCGCGTAGAGGGTGCTCATTATCGATACCATTTCTGAGTGGCATTTTCGCTTCTCCAAGGGGCTTGTATACAGGTCCACGAGCTGTTGTTTGGCTGTCGGCGAAAGTTTCGAGAGCATGTTCGGCGTGCTGTTTCCAACGTTCGCTTTCAGGAAAGGACACTTACTTTTCGCGGGCCCCAAAGCGTTCATCGGCACGCAGGCCGTGTTCACGGGTGCCAAAGGTAGAAAATTCGGGCGCTGCCTCTGTAGCTCGTAGTCGTTCTTCTCCTGCGGCTGGTTGTTTAGAAGCGGCGGCTGGGTCTTGTACCCTGGCGGTTGCCCCGGCAGGAACTCCTGGTCCTGGGGCATGCAGGACGGCAGCGACATGTTGCTGCCTATACCTGAAATCAACGCTCTGTCGAAAGGAATGAGTACACTTGTCTGACGCGTGTAACCAGTTTGCACCGATCTCGACGTGACCGACAAAATATAACGCGCGGTGCCACCGCTCGTATATAGGACACCGATGTTATTTAGCAATATCCAACGACGCTGTCGCATCACTACTCCCGGTGAAATATAAATTTAAACGAATCGCTGGACCGTCACGACGAAAATATTCCGCTCGAAAATTGAATTCAATGATCGTGAAATTATACGCTTTCCGCGTCCCCGTTTTACGCGGACCACGCGAGACCTGGCACATTTCAGCGTTCGATGCGATATTAATAACTGCTAACGGTGAATCGAGCGTGCGTATCGCGCTGGTAAATGGAAAGCGGGATGGAAAATTATAAAACGAGCTCGTATTACCCGAGGAGGCCTCTCCTATGGTTGATAACGGCAGTCAAGGACATGCTTTGTCTTCGTAGGTGCGACGTTCTTCCTCGGGGCGACGAGAGGTAGTCTTTTCCATCAGCCTCTGGCGATAGGGTTATCGCTGGCGTGTCACGGCTCTTGAGCTCACCGCTGCACGATATTTCCATCAAGATTATATCGTAAAATTTCGCGCGAATTTTATACCCGTCTCCCCACTTCGATGTCAATTACTTACGTCGTGGTCATGTTAGACTGAATATTGTTCATGGTCCCCCGTCGTTGGCCTGGGCAGACGAACGTAACGAGCTGGAAAAATCCCACAAGCGCGTTCCTTGGCTATCTTCTTATTGTATTATAATACCAGACTTCGCGTTACACACGACGTACTTTGGGAAACTTCCTCCCCCTTTCTTTCCGCAAACGTTGCGTAACAATCGTTTCGGTTTATTCACCGGCAATGCGTCAAACTTTCTAGTTGCTCTCGGAGGGTGGGCGAGCTCGCCGCTCTGTATTTGCTCGGCTGTTCTCGCGCGGAAAACTTGGAAATTTATTCCCAGGGAAATTCGCTCGCGTTTTGAATTTTTAGTAGGCTGGCCAACTTCTTTCCTCGCCGCGCCTCGTCGCGCTTAAGCGTCTGGAAGAAAACGATTCTCTCAGCCCTCGATCGAAGATCCAAGTACACAAGCTTTCTAGCGTCGCGAGCAACGAAGCTTCTCCCTCTTCTCTTCGTCGATTCGAAGGCTGGTCGGGGAAATTTGGTGGCGATTCCTCTGCGGTATCGTTTCGTTAGTCATTTGGAACGCGAGGTTAGTGAAACGCGCCAGAGGCGGCGAATAGGAATTGCTACATTATTGAGGGTGATGTCCCGAGCTTTCAGCTCGCGCCGCGGCTGACACCGGCTGTCCCGTAACCGGACCAACTTCGCCAACTTTCTCTTGAATCGCGCTTAAACGGATCCCGGCGAGCCGCGTGACGCTATCGGCGCGTCAGCATTCCCGACGACTCGTGAATCGCACAAAAGCCACTTCTGGCACGCCTTCGCGGAAGGCGAATGCTTTCATGCGTCCGTCGACGCGTCCTGGCGATCAAGTCCCGAGCGCCGACCGTCTTTTGTACACCGCGGGCGCATCACTTACAGAGAGAGTAGTTAAACGACAACTTCTGCCGGCAAATGGGGCACGATCGTCTGAGAGGGGGGGGGGGGGGGAGACGAGAAATCCCTGTTTGAAAGCTAATGAAAAAAAATTGCCTCGCACCAGATGCGTCGCGAATCAACGATGCGCCCCTGTCTACAGCGAAAAAGCGTGTCGCCGAGTCCGCCTGCTGTCGGGCGAGGGAGGATCAAACGTGATGCATAATACAACAGACGCGTTATTACCTTTCCCGTTGACGAATTAGCTGATATCGTTTCGATGCGTTACAAATTGCCGCTTTGATTAACGAATCGTGGAGTGGACAAGCGCGCTGATAAAACCGGGACATGTGACGGGGGCGCGTGATCAGTCGCGCGTCGAACGAACGAAAGAAATGTCACAGGGGAGATTGAAGCGTGTATCGACGCTTAGACGGGACCGTTGAGAAGTTCTCGCTCGCGGTTTCTGGCGATCTCAAAGTACGAATCGTCCAACGAACACTTGCAGTCCCGGGAGATGTTGGCGCCGCGTGGAGCGACGGTCACGACCGCGACTTGCACGCTTCTGATGCACAGAGCGCGGCTGCAAACGCTACGTCCTGGAAGGTCGCCGACAAACAGACGGTGTCGTCGGTTAATTAGCGAGAAATCGTGAGAAACGTGGGGGAATCGGGTGTCGCGAGCGGGGAAACGCTGTCTGTATCCATATGCATCGGCAGTCGGTCGAGCGTGCATTAAGACCGTGCATTATTAATGCCATGGATTCAACGACAACACGTCCCTCGATCGATATTCTAAATGGATGTAATTCGTAGCTGTCGATTGTTTATTTATGCGGAATATTTCGCAATGCGAAACAGCGGTAACGCGGCAACGGGGTTGCGACAGGGGAGACGGGGGTGGTGGCGATTCGATGCACCTCCCTCTGGGCGGTATTTGCATTTGTATTGCTTGATTACCTCAGAATTCAATTTCTGCCGCAGTTTTAGGAATAATTGAAGCAAGAAATGACGTATATTCCGCGGGAGCTCGATATTTTCATCCCCGAGTAAAGCTTGGCGACCGTCGGCGCGCCACGCATCGAGCGACGATTATAAAATTATCGAGTATCGGAAGCTCGTCGATCGCCCGCGTTAAGTGAAACGAGCATCCGCGGGATCTGCTCTTAATCAGAAAACATGTAATCCACGGGACCGAGGCCGGCCCCTGTCCGCTGTTGATTCGTTTTCATAAGAGCGACCGGCGATTCTGCATAATTTTATAGACCTTTCGCGGCGGGCAGTGTCTGTTTATGGGCCGATTTTCTGAAACGCGATCCATACAAATAAGCCGGTTAAGTGGCGTATAAGCCGTTAATGAAGCCAGTATCATCGTCATCCATGCGGAGCGCCTCGATGTGTTTGCCGAAATAGTTGGAAATTTTAGACCCAGTCCGCTAAAAGGCACTAATTGTAGGCACAGCCGATTATAGTTAGTACCCAGGGCATAATTATCGCCGTGATGCGCGCACGTCGATCGATTCGACAAATTCTGATTTGCATCGGATCGCCGTTGTCCTTGCCACCTTTTGCCTCTGCCAATGGCTAACGAACGGCGCCCTCTCGTATCTGTAGCAGGCTTCGACGATCCGTTGACGATTAACGGAAGCCCGAGCCGCGTCACTTTCTCTAACGGATTGATCCACAAAGGCAGAAAGAATCGAAGGGTCACGCCGCGAATTCCATTCCCAATGGGGTTCAGATTGACGAGAATAATTCCGGTGGATCCGTCGGTTTGACGGCGGCCGTGGCGATGAATAGTAATGCCCGAATTAGATCCGGTTCCAGATTAATAACCACATTTTATCCGCGACTCTGGGGGATGGAAGTAGCCTTTTACATGCATAAAGTTGGGAAAACTAAATCGAGCGGACCGACTTGCTCGTGAATTCAGCAGGAACGCGGTCTCGCCGTCCGCTGGAGGAAGGCCGCCGGTGAATCGGCGATAGACCGTACAATATATGTGGCTCAATCAACACCGATAGAAGCAGACGAATCAGCAAATTTTTCCGCGACTCGACGAGGAATTAAGGCAGGGACAAAACGGTGGAGCCGCAGGTGAGATCCCACCCACGGCGGGGTCGGTAATGGCAAGAACAGAGCTGGGAGGCCGACGCGTAATCAACCGGAAGCGAGCTCGTCGCTCATCCAGAACCAAAGTCCCCATCCATCGAAGCTGCGACCTTCTCGTTCCTCGATTCTCTGCTGCCAGTCCCTGGCCCCTTTTTCCCTCTGCCTCTCTGTCCCTCTCACCCCCGCCGGCTGGGCTGCTGGCTCTCTCTTACCGGGCCATTCAGCAAGGGCCGCCCTTTCGCGACGCTCCTCTTCCCCCGGGGGCGGAACCGGGGAGAACCGGAAGTGCCCGGATATGAGTTTCCGGCGCGGACAATTTGCAGCGCAAAATTGAATGATCGACTTCGATAACCGTCGTCGTTGCTCGTGCCTACCTATGTAGCCTGTCGCGCTTCGAAATTCCAAAGCGACGACGTCGACGGCGTTGCCGCCCAGCGTCGACAACGACCGGCTGCCTGCCGCCATTACGACGAATTCGTTATCGTCATTACCGGCTGCTCCGAACGAGGCCGGTGCAAGCCCTGAAAGCGGTTCAATCGCAGCCCCTCGGGCCAAGCTTTTTCAGCCTGGCACTTTCGAGCCTTTCAAGCCTTCCGACGGCATGTCTCGCCGCGATGTGCTGCCACCGGCTGGTAGCCTCTTCTTTCGATCGAGTAATTAGAGGGCCCCTTCTAACTACTTAGAGGAGAATAACAAACGTCATCGCAGGAACATCGATGTGTCGTTCCAGGAAGCTGTTTTCGAGCGCGACCGTCGGCTCGTTCGTGCAACGCCTGCCTCGAAAAACCGCTAAATGAAATCGGAGACGGTGGGACCCGGGCGTCTCAATAATAACCTATTACCCCGTGCAGTCGCGTGCACGCACGCGGAGAGAAAGAGAGCTGCAGGTTGTGGTCCATTTGCCGCGCGGACGGAAACGCTGATACGGCATGAACTGTTTCGACGATATAAAGGTGAACCGCTCGGGGGTAGGGGGGACGGGAGGGGGGTGGTGGGGAAATAGGCTCGGGATTGGTTCGAATTGACAAAACGGTCCACTGACTGCGAGTCGACTGCCATTTTTGAGCAGCGTGCCTTCGCTATAAACTCCACCACAAATGGCTATTTACCTCTTCTGGCCTGCTCGTTGATGCTCGTGTCCCTGTTCCACTCGCCAGCCATCCAGTCACACCCCCCCTCCCCCCCCCCCGCTTCCACCCTCTCTTTGTCTCTCTTCGTTCCACCCCAGCCAGCCGCTCTCATCCCTATCTCTTCGCGCGGCGCCCGTACAGAGACAATGTCTATTGGAAGATTTATTCCAATATTTTCAATTAAAGTTAGACAAAGCCGTGTTTGATAACGCCTGCGTGTTTCGCCGCTCTAGTTGCGGGGGTAAAAATAATATAGTACGGGCGAATGATCAGGAGTGGCTTTCAGCGGCGCCGCCGTAGCCGACGAGGAGGGGTGCAACCGTGGGGGTGAGTCGGTGTATGGAGAACGTGGCTAAAAGGACGAGACGGGGTGTGGTGGGGCCGGTTCAGGTGGAGTACTCGATTCGAGGACTATTTAGCTTGTGGACAACTTTCCCTCGATCCAGCGCGCAGCGTTTGCAATTAAGTCCCTCGATAGAGAACGAGGGAAGACTGACGGTTCTTTTTCACGTGCTATCACTTCTGAAATCAGTAGCGACAGCAGTAGCACTTCCGTACCCTCATCTTCCCCCGTCCCGATGACGCGATCACGGTGAAGAGGGAATTACCATTACGTAAGTTAAGTGGCTAGATGTCTTAATTAACGGTGTTGCAGGTCGCGCCCGGCGCTGGTAATTAATTATATAATGTGTAATTCCAGTTGTCCGCCGGGCAGCGGCGGACGCTGACGATCTAACCGTGCACGTAGATATGATATGTCCAGTGATGTCGATGGATGTTCACTTTTAAAAGGTCAGTGGGAACGTTTGACGTTGTTCCTTTCCCGCTCGTCTGTCTGGCAAGCTGCAGTCTATAATGCCGCGGGAATGCAAGGAAGAATCCTCGGAGATGGTGCACGGCGGTGCATTCTGCGTGGCGAACGGTAATTAGATGCCCAGTGGAATACCCGCAAACGTCACGTGGCTGTCAGCAGAGAGCTGTCATTGCCTTCTGTTGGCACACGGGGTGCACGTGTGCGCTAGAAAACGAGAGATCCAGGCAGAGGAGTGGGTGTATGTGTATGCACGTGTATGAGAGAGAGAGAGAGAGGGCGAAGGGAGTGGAGGAGAGGCAGCGAACTGCACGGATCGGACGGCACACTGATTCGCTCGGACAGTTCGATCACAGCGTCCCGCACTTGCGACAAGACCGGAACACGTACTGCCGGGGTGTGGCGGTTGAAGGTGGCGAAAATGGAATCTGAGCGGCATCCAGGGGATCGGGTCTCTGTACGTATGGCACGCTCGATATCAACTTTTGTTCTGGCCCCGACACCCACCACCCGTCGCTTGTGCCACGCACCATCACCCTCCGTCACCGAAGGTTTATGGAATTTCGCTTCACGGAATTATAGGTTTATGGAATTAGAGATCTATCAAATAGCTGATGATCGCGGACGAAATTGAACGCTACAGCTTTATGAATTTATATAAATGCAATTTCCGCCCCGTGACGACACGGCGATTAATTATTATACGAAACCCCTGGCCCGGGCTGGGAGCCTACTGTCCACCGTCGTCCCTCCGGCGAAATACCTTTTCTTTTTACTCCCGGAGCGTGCGGCTTTTTTTTCTCTTTTTTTTTCAGGGCCGCGGGGTGCTCGCGCGTAGAGCTCGTCCGAGCGAGAAACACCTGGTGACCTCGGCCGATTTATTCCTGTCCCGCGAGTTCTATCCCGAAGGTTGCACAGGTACACGCATGCACTCGCGAGAGACGAAAATCGATGCTGCCGCTGCTTGAATGCTATGCCGCCAGGATGACCCTTAATAATGCGAAATAAGGTGGAGGTGGATGGGGCCAGAAGGCGACGTCTGACGTCACGGGGAAGCGCAGCAAGGACGAGGGCGGTAGAACGGCAAGGGAGAGGCGGGAGGCATCGAAGTAATTGAAGAACAGAAATGGTTCGACCGGGTAATAGGGTCGCGATGGCCGGGGTCCCAGGTATTGTGCTAAGGAGGCTGCCGAGGTTCGCTCAAAGAGGTACGATAGCCTTCCGTGAATACGGAGTCCTGCTGAAAATCGACTTACCTGACTTTAATATCCACCGTCCCTGGAAACCCTGATCCTTCAATTAAAATCCCCGCCCGGCTCTTTCTCATCGCTCGGTTAAAACCTCTGCAATCAACTTGCCAGCGGATCGCTTACACGTGTTTCAAACGTTAGCCTTCGGACACGATTTTTAAAACAAACAAATCGCCGGCCGCTCGCGGTATAACTTCGTGCTCCGATATCGCTCGCGCTCCGGTGGCGGGATGGATAGAAAATAAAACAGCGTGGAAAATGGAGCGAGGAAAAAAGCCGTACGATGGGCCGGAGGGGTTGAACGGCGGGAGAGCCTGGGGGTGGGTAACGGTCTCGATAACATTTTTGGCGTTATCCCGTGAAACACCGTTGACGTTCCCTCGGTTGGTGATGCTCGAGCCGGCCATGCAAGCGACGCGAAAAATTTCCTGCACCATGACAGGTACAGTACCGTGACGTTTAAGCGACTCTTACGCGCCCGGATACCAGTTCGCGGCAGCTCAATCACCGATTCGGTATCGCTATTCACGCGAGGGCAGCGCATTGAACGTCGGCGATTCGCCTGGACCGTAGCCATGGCCAGTTCGCGCACACGTGTCATCATCCCCGTATGAATGCTAGCCTGCACGCGCGGCACACGGTTCGCACCAGCCGTCCGGCTGTTCGCGGGCTGATAGACAATCGCGCCGGTCCGGCTCGTTATTATGCCGTTCGCGGTGTGATTTCCAATATGTTGCGACCGTCCCACGTCATACCGGTCTGTTAAGCCACCCCGCGTCGAGCTTTGCCGTACAAATGACCGGGCGGACGCTAAGAGAAGAGCGCTCGTTCGATCTGTCCCGTTAATGGCCAATACGCGACACATTTCCGATGTCGCCCTCCCGCCGCGACCCCCGTCGCAGAGAAGAGTCCCTGATAGAATTTGTATCGCGCTCACGCGCCGCGAGCGTGTGCGCGTAAACAGCGGGGCAAACGGTGTAACGAGGGATAACGATAACGACGTTAGCGTAATCGGATATTAACCCCGCGGAATAACGACCTCTCGGTGAAGGCAGCTTCTTGTTCCACGGCGGGGTGAAGCTTGGCCCGGGAGCACGGGCATCTTCGCAGGTTCGTTTACGTGCTAGGTGGGGTTCGGAGGGGCTGGTGTCTGCGACGGGGGGGCATCGTTAATGAAGGGGCAACCGCCTCGGGGGAACTCGGTCCCGAACAAGTCTGATTTCTAATGCGAATTCGTGCATCGCGAAGTCTGCCACGCGGAACGCTGGTGAGGGTTAGGCGAGAGGGGGTGGCGAGACGGTGGAAGGGAGCCGAAGGTGAACACGTTATGCCGGAGCACTTGCAAGTAAAGCCGGGTACGAGAGCGAGAAAGAGATCTGCACACACGCTGGCAACGTGACCCCGGTAAACTGGTAATACTGATGCGAGTGGTAATACCTAATAGCAGCCCGAAGCGGTGTCGGGGCCAACTCCTTCTAAGTGAATTAACCCCCGAGTTAATCTCGAGTTAAGTAAACCCCTAAGTAGACCTCGAGTGTCTTCCGTTCTTCCTTTCCCTGCGAAACTCGCCCTCGCCCCCGCCCTCGGCCTCGCCGCGAACGTAGCGCAACCAGCGTCGTGTGATCGTTAACGATTAGGATCTTTCGAGCCCTTAGCGTGGCCCGGCTCGGATACCTAGTCACGCTAACCCCTCAGACGTTTCTGTTTTACTTGGCTTTCCTAATCTAGTGAAATGAACGCATCGCGGAAATTAAACGGCGCCGCCCCGCCGCTTCACCACTCTCCAGCGCGGTACATGCTCGCAGGGAGATAGCCTTTTTTCTCAATTCATTTTATTTACCGTCTCGTACGAAGCTTCACATTTTTAATCCAGCCCTCGTTCATTAATATCAACGATTAAGCGTGCCATCCGGCCATCGTTACCCCACGACCTTTTTTTCCCCCATCGGCTCGAGAGACACGTATTAATCGTCGCGCGACCACGTTACCCTCTCGCGTCATTTTTCCTGCCTTCCCAAGTCTTTCGTTTTTCCCCGTCTGGCAGCGAGGTGCAGGGAAAAGCACGTCGACACTGCGCTTCGCACGATTTTTCACCGCGTCTCGTGCCCGATTACCAACAACGTCTACATTCTCGATGCTATTTTCATATTTTCCGCCGCGCCAACGCTCCGCGCTCGGCGTTCGTCGCGATATTTCCTCGATAAGGTGGAGAGTACACGAAACGTTCGTGTTTGTCGCTGATGTATCGTCGATGTGGTTGCAGATCGTGCAGGTTTCGTCAACAACGAACCAAGTTGTAAAGAACGGCTCGCCTGTCACGAAACCCAGACGTTTGCATCCATGATATATACGTTTCCCTCGATGATCCCGCCGCTCTTCCGCTCCTCGTGATCTTCTTCGCCTCGGTCCTGACTCGCTGTCTGCCCCGTTTGAAGAATCGCTGCGGCGTGCCCGCCGACGATTAGATTACGCGGCGCGAGCCCCGCGGCGGCATAATTGTTATCAACTTCATTTACATCGCATTAATGCCCGGCGAAATTGCCGCACTCGCTCGCTAGCAACCCGATCGTTAAATACAGCTCACGTTTAATCGGCGTGCACGGGCATTACGCCGGACGCGCAACAAAATTACAATCCGCCCGGGCTCGCTCCGATATTCCGGCGACTACTAATCGCCTACCGAATATGGTTAATAATCGCGCTCCATCGACGATCACTCCTAGACAGCTAGGAAATTGGGAAAGAGGATAGACTATCGGGATCAGGAAGGAAGAACGTGCTCGCAAAGTTGGCAGCCCCGGCGGAATTTTGGCACATCGCTGCTAACGAGCCAATCGAACAGATGCCCGTCCAACTGATTTTACACTTCCATCAGCTGATTCTATTTTTCCCAGCGTCCTCGTGACTTTCGATCCGAACGTCGAGATATCTCAAAGCAATCCTACGACGAACAAGGATCCTTATATTCGTTGTACAGTGTTAACACACGCCTCGAGCTTCGCAAGTTTATTGTCCGCGATTTACAAAACACTCGGCGATACGTCTTTAGCGGCTGGAGCGTGGCGCTCGAGTGGTTGTTAGGTATCACGAACGAATTCAAAGGAAGACGCTCGGTATCTGAAAAGACAAATGGAGACGTTGAACTTGAGACAGACAGTGGGGTGGGACAGGGAATCGAGGGAGATAAGTAAGCACAATATATTTCTTCGGTTGATCGACGTTAATGAGGGACAGGATTCGGCAGGTGTCGACGTAGAAGGGAATTGGTAGGGTAGTGTTGATGCGAGGTATTATAGGCAGAGTACAAAAGCAAGATGACGTCGACAGCAGACAAGCAGTATACAAATTCAACGCGGATTGGAAGAAGGGGAGAGGTGATCCTGTAACACGATCCGAATTATGTCCTATCGGGTACCTATAGGTGTCGAAGAGTGATGCGCGTAACAGCATATTTGCGATAAATAAGGTAGACAATGTTACACCGACCGAGGGGGTGTAGAAGGAGAGAGAGAGAGAGGGGACAAGAAGAGTGACAGGCACCTAATGAAATTACAACGTTACTTGCCTGAAAGACGGTATTCAGAGGAGGGTACACAGAGGCAGGCCGGAGCGCAAAGTCCGTGCTTGCGTCGCGAGCACCCGTAAGCTGCTCCGCACACGGGGCCGCGCGGCGTTGTGTTCGTACGTGGCGGGCGCGTGACGCAGAATCCCGTAAACGCCTGGGATCCGTGTGCCTGTAGGCGTAGGCGTGCATGCGCCGGGATGCATTTGTGCTCTTTCACTGTGGAAAAGTTGCTCGGAAAGCGGCGGCAACGGAGGCCGGGAGGGAGAGAGAGTGATACTGGTGGGGGGAGGATGGGAGAGCTTTGTGAAAAGCGCAATTGACAGGCCTTCCTATTACTAGACGAGGAAATATTGGGGGTGGAAAAAAGCGGCACCAGGTGGGAAGAAGAGGCCGCGCTGATGGCGGACCGCGTCCTACGCTGTACACTTTCCAGGGGCGAAGGGGAAAGGGGGTTTCGAAACCGGGCGGAAAGGGACAAAGGGCGAAGAAGAGAGGAGCGAAGCACTCGGCCTTCGCACTCGGCTTCTACTTTTTTTTTTTTTACATTAAGCGGCTAAATTTCCGTGTGCCAGCTACGCTGAATATTCGCCTCTCCACGGAAAGCCGTCCAATAGCATCGTGCGTCCTTTGATGTACTCCCCAGCCTTTTTTGTTGTACACCGTGAAAACGCGAATCGATTTTACGCCGATTCGCCGTCGCGATGCAGGAGTTCCGCTCGCTTGTCGGCACCGTTCAGTTTCCAGATTTTCCAGGGGTGAGAGAGGAGCTCCGACGCGGCGCAATTTGCGTCACTTATAACAGGCAGTGGCGAGGTTTCGCGCTGAACTCATAAAAGCTCCGCGGATTTCCCGGTGCACCGTGAATGCCTCCCAACTTTTAAGCGGCCGGGGGAGATCGCATTGATCGACCGTCACGCGGAACTTCATTAATAAATCGTGTGTTTTTGGAAAAAGAAAGAATGCTGAGAGGGTGCTCTTACGCGGCTGCCTTTGGAGTCGCGGCAATGCTGGGAAATTAACCATCGGATCGCCTTTATCCACAGCGACGATGAAGCAACGTTCGATTGAACGATTCACCCCCGTCCGACGTCCATCTCTGCCACCCCCGCATCGCCCGCTCATGTTTCTCATTTTCCGCGTGCGCGTCCATTATTCGCCGAGTGAAAGGCTCGGGATTGGACGCGGAAATCTGGGTACGGATCGTGACCAAAGTTCGACCTTTGCCACCGTTTGTCCCGAAGGCATCGTGCCGTGGAACAATGCGACAGCATCCTATAATTATGTTAAGTACGTCGCTGGTACACGGCAACTGTGTAGCACGGCAACTAAACTACCACCACTACCCGGGTGCACTTGGTTTACAGAGATTCCCTCTTGTAGACGGTTGAATGGGAAGGGCATATTACGAGCCAGCCTATAACCTAACGCTGTTACGGAGCTACGCGACCGACCATACCTGTGTGATCAGACAGTAACTAACCGCATCCCTGTTTCAGGAGCGCGCGCGCTCCATGTACGCGTGTGTGCGACGTTGCATGTACAGTGGCACGTATTTAACGCGCACCCGCGCAGAGACAGCTCGAAACGTAAAGCGCATCGAGTGCCTGTTGGTAGATTTTACGAAGGAAATTGTGTACCGGTTCGTCGCGACGCCCCACTTCCATTCTCACCGCACGGAATTAAGGGAGCCAAGCGGAGCGGCCGATAGGACACGCGATCGCGGCCGTGCAAATAAATATTCAATTAGTACCGTCGCACGATCGCAGCACGACAGCCGCGTTTTATTCTCCACCCGTCTAAAGTGACACGGCTCGCGCAACGGAACAATTCAATCAGAGTTTTCCAATCTTTCCCTCGGGTGTGTACAGAGTCTCCGTGCCCCGGTGCTTGGCGGACGGAAAAACGTGGAATAATATCCCCGATCACGTACCCGGCGACGAAGCCGATGGACATTTCGCGTCGCGATAGCGCAACTATTTCCCCGTGCAATTCACACTGGCTCGCAAATTGGCGTGCTGGCTACTCGATCTTCCGTGGGGAAGCCTCCGTATTGGCTCCGCTTTTAACTCGCTCCTCGATCATTACCAATTAGCGGAGACTAACGAAGAAAATACACGCCGCTACGGCCCACCGCACCATCCCTCGTCTTTCGTTCGGTCACCGTGATGTCTGGTAATGGCAATTAGCCGTGAAATAGGTGGGAATCGCTGTTTGCCCGTAACGTTTACCACGAACGTTAGAATTATGCGTTAGCGAGCAATTATCATCGACACTCGAGCGTGTGTGGACCGTGTACCTGGAAATATCGGAGGCTGTGTCAGCAGGAGTCATGGTCGGGGCGGGGTGGGCGAAAGAGAGAGAGAGAGAGAGAGAGAAGGGCTCGGAGGCAGAAGCGGTGATGGCTGACGTATCTGTATTCCGCAGTGACGGCAGACAAGCACGTATATCAAATAATTAGATTTCGGCCTGAAACGTCAATAACCATGTCAAACCATTACCCGTACGAGACCCCGTCGGCCGGTTCGTTACTGGTTGGTCGGTGGACCGGCCGGCCGCTCGACGGGGATGCTGCCAAGCCGTTTGCTTGTCTCTCTGGCTGACTGCTCACGAATTTAACCGTGTTAGCAAACAACTCATTTAACGAAATTAGGGCCCGGAGCGGTGCTTAAAATCGCCGAAATAAAGTTATACGTTTCGAAGCAAAGGGACGGCCCGCGCGGAAACCGACGGCGAGAACTTCTTCCCCCATCGCCGCACCGCCCCAACACCCTGCAATTGATGCTGGGCCGAATTTTCGACAGCTCGCTGACTTTTAGGGAGACGAGATCACCGATATTTCTGTGGAAATTAATTTTGCCGAAAGGAGTATTCGAGATTGATGGGCGGGGTATATAGCGGGGCTGTTCATGCCTCCGGGAACAGATCAGCGGGATCGACGTGACGAAATTGAAGGGAGCGGACCTCCCCGAGGTTCCACGAATACTTATTTTTCTGCTTGAATTCCCGAATTCGTGATTTCTCCGGCGAAGTTAACTTTATGGTAATTCGGGTGATCCGATTCGCTTCTCCTTCGAAGTCTTTCTGTCTACTCTGAAAGCGAAGTTATTACTTTGCCTTGGACGTCTTAGAAGGACGAGGCGCGAGGTTCCGAGCGCGGCTCGCGATTGTCTGCAGCGGGCGGCGTAGATTTCGGCAGAATGGTCGCAGATAAAAGGGAACGGCGCGGCAGAAGCACGCGGCGATAGCGGAACTATAGGTTCGTTTAAAGCGCGAAGGAAACGTCGGTGATGTCAAACGTCGCGGCACCAGCGAAACAATGGGCGACGTTCCGCCTTCCGCTCGAGATACGATTCGTAGCAGTCGTCTCGTCGCTCGCTTGCACGCGCTCGCGGCTAGACAATCGTGCAAAAGCCCACATATTGTGCAGGCGCACATAGAGGCACACACGAGCAGCCACGATGTGAGAGTAGGGCCTGGCTATCGTTACTTTGCCATCTGACAGCCTTCCCTCGGCTTCTCCTCGTTCTAACGTCATTGTTCGGGCGTTCGCCGCGTACGTAGGCGGGCAGAGGAACTTCCGAGGGTGCAAAGTGGTCCTTAGGACATATACTTACGTTCCTACGACCTTTCCGGTGAAAGTTTAGAATGAGAAGACATCGTAGGCGAGAAGGAAAGTAGGGGTTGAAAGGTGCACGGCGCAGCTGTAATTTTTTTCCTTTACGCGCATGCCAGCTTTCGCGAAACCCGATGCGAAACACTTTGCAAAAAAAGAGCGCGCTGTAAAAGCATCGTGACAAGTGTACTTGCAACCCCGTGCAGGCAAAGCGGGTCTCCCCATTCGCAAAACAATTTAATTTGCTCGCCGTTGTCTTTCCGCGTCCGCGTTACTGTTAACCGAGTTCGCTGTTGGACATATTTTAATAATTGGGCTGTGCACGTAGCGGGGAAGGCCGGTGATATTTGCAATTTGATAAATTGCGTGGACAACTGCGACGACAAAGGAGGGAGGCGCGGACACCGGCGAGCGTATACGCATCTGTCGTATTTCAAAGTTTTCACCGCGCTGATTATGAAAGTTCGCGATCCTTTGCGTTATAGGAGGGTACAGGCGGGGATGCGCTCTTTTTTCTCTCCTCAGATCAGCCTGGAAACGTTTATTTGAATTCCTCGCATAACTCTGCCCGCTTATTTCCGTTATGTTACGGAAACCGCCGCGGAAAAGTTTCCATCGATCGGTCGCCGCGGCCGGCGAGCAAAAACGAAGAAAATAACGAATCGCATGCTCAACAAATGCGCCGTGAAACGGCGCGTTAACCTTTGCCGTCGAACGATCGGGGAACAGTTTCTACTCTCTCGATTGTCCTGGCATCCATCATCTACCTCTCCTCCATTCGCGTTTCCACGTTCTAGCTTCTCTGCCCCGCCCCCTTGTCGAGCAAACAAAAGCTTCCACCGAGGTTCATATGTAATTAAACTTCGTGAAACAGACGCTAATGAATTTACATATCTCGATATTATATTTCGTGGAAAAAAATACGTCCTTCACCCACCCTTCCACCCTTTACGACTCTACTGGATTACATTTCCAGCGCCGCGAGAGACAGGGGCCTGTGATTAAACTGGCCGCAGTAGTATAAACCAATCGTAAGTCAGCCTACGCGAGCCACGCAGCGCTGGCTGGCCTTTTCGCAAATAGACTCTGACGTTCCTGATCAGACCACGCGCTCCGTTCTTTTCAGACTTTGACAGCAACGTGTGCCTGTCGGTTCGTGATTAATCTCGCTTTATGATTCCCGTGATTTGCATATCAGAAGGTGTCGATCAAGTGGGCGGTAGCACGCGGGCGTTGATGATGCCGAGAGCACTTCATGCTGGCGAGGGGTTTATCGATGGTCTACTTAAAAAACCAGTGTATGTATTTACGGATCACGCGCAGTGCCAATATGTCTGAGGACTTTCTGAAATTATCACATACAGCTACGTAATTCCGCAAAAACAAAACTGCCACGTGCGTCACAGCCGCCAGATTTCCTGTGAAAATACACACACGTGATTGAAACGCAACATGTTGATTTGAGTCTGGTTGATATATCCACGTAAGTTTCAGTTTGTCTTTCAGCTGATTACTGGCGTGTCGCAATCGTCGTCGAGCAAAGAGCCGAGGGCGCAACGCGATATTATCGAGTATCGCACAACACTCGCCTACCGTTTCATCTGCTCTCATAGGACTCGTCTTGATACAGCTCCGCGATTCCACTTCGAGACACTAATCATCCTAAGCAAAGCCAATATCCGCAATATCGTCCACTAGAATTCACGCGTACCTATTTTAAGCAGTTGAACGGTTTTAATTTCATTGAAGCAAGAAGGCTCAATATTTGTGACCTTTCCGCGAAGAGTGAACGATGGGAAGAATATAAAAGAAAGAAAGGAATTGGGAGATTAAACGGGAAGAAGGAATGAGAAGTAAACGGAAAGGAAAGTCTAGAATTCTGAATAAATTCTCGAACCATTGAAACACCATATGCAAATGACTAGCGGAAATAATTTCGAATTTCTCGATTTGGAGAGGCATGTCTGCAGACTGCAGTAGTCTCTCCTCCCCGGTTGCGGTTTCCTTTTCTGGTTCCGACCATTTCCAGGGCCACTTTGCTTCTGGATGTAGAAAGACATTCTCCTCGCGTTTCTTCAATTATTAGGTGGAAACGAGGGTTACCGTGGAACGCTCCGTTTCCTCTGAACCGTTTCTAGTTGAAATTCAGCGAAATGAGGTCGATCAAACTGCCCTGTTAACGGAGAATTCTAGTAGTCCCTTTCGGTGATTAATGATCGATGCGTCATTCGTGCGTTGCGCGAAAATATAAAACGGAATGATCACGCGAGAGGACCGTATTTGTCGAAAGCAAGAAACGCCAGAACAGTGGTGGAACGCGTGGAATTTCGATGCCAAAGCTTTTTATTACTTCACAACTACGCCTTTATTAACTAAATCGATTCCTCCAATTTAGTTCAACGATTCAATATATTTCTCTGTTAAACTCGATTCACGAATTACAGTAATTCGACGGCACTTTAATGTGATTGGGGTGAGGAACGGTGACAACTAGGACGGAAAAGTTTCGGCGGGGAGATGGAGATGGAAAAAGAAGAGGCGGAAGGAACGTAGTTTCTCTCCTCAGAGGTTCAACAAAATTTTTATCCCCGACAAGAACAACTAAAGGTCGATTCCCATTTCCGGCCTCATCGCGCTTTCCAATTAAAGATCGCGTCAAAGTTTCTAGCGCCGCCGACACCAATTTCCTCGCGCCCAGCCGGCAAAGACGGAGTGGATACCGAGTTCTCTGTAAACTAAGTTCTCGATGACTTTGATTATACGTAGACCTGTGTCGGGCGCTGTCAGCCGCAGAAAAACGAACCAGAAGGTGTAACGGGAATCGTCGAATCCAGAATCCCCACCCTCCACGTTACTTCTTTTCGATTAACAAGACCGTCGAGCATCCTCCCGCATCGAGAGATCCCCTCACGCTCTCGGATACTTCGAAAACGAGCAATGTTTCCGGTAATTAGTTCGCCCGCGCTGCCAACCCACTCGGCGTGGAAACATTACCCAGTGGCAATCATCGATTCGCGGCAGGCTTTGCCGTTCGAATCGAACGAATTCGGCCGTTCCGTCCTGAATGCGCGGTGTTAATTTTCGTTACGTTTCCGCGTAAATAGGCGTTAAGTTTAACTGCCCGTGAAGGCGTCGCGACGCGCCCGTAAATTCCGCCGCATCGGCTAGCCCCGGTTCGTGCCTTCTGTGGACCGTGATCCTCTAAACCCTTTCGCGAGACTCTGCAAGCGCGGAGGTAGAAGGGCTTGGGGCGAGGGGCGGTTGCAGGGAACGCTTCCCGTTAAGCCCGCTAACTGAAATATCGCCCCGATAACGAGAACGTACGCGCGATGGAGAAAGAGATCGAACCCCCGGGGCGGAAAGTGGGGAAGTAAAAAACGATGGAGGTGGAGTCGCGCCACTGTATCCGTTTGTACGAGTGTACTGGATCGAGTCGTGCAGAATCGGCCGTACATAGACCGGTATATGCTACTGGATATACACACACGGCCCTGGTATCACCGCCGGGGAGAGCTTATCGGGATCAACGGTCGTTTAGTATCATTTTATCCGCGGGGCTTTAGCGTTAATTTTTGCGAATAAACTGGGTAAACCGTGTGCACGGACGCCGCGGCATCGACATTCAGCGAATTTACAGCCGGCCGCGATCCGTTTCGGATTTACTCACCAGCTCCAGGCCCGAATTCGATTGCGGCTTTCTCGATGATCCATTTAACTGCGATCGCGGTCCACGATACCGCGCTAATTATGGCCTCCCACGCACGGACACGGGTTTCTACAGGGGGGGGGGGGGACGGCTGGAACATGGAATTCCAGGGGGAGGCTTCTCGCGTGTCTCTTAACTTTATTCGCGCGGCCGGTTTATCGCGTTTCCATGCGATGCTTCATGTGCAACAGAAATTCCCGCGTTTCCGCGTTCACGCGGACATGCAGCGATGCGTGGGTGTAGGCCACGAGAGGCGCGGTTAATTGTTTACGCCAGTCGGAGTGAATCTGTGCTTAATGACTCATTGGCTCCAATAGATCTTGAAATTGGATAGGAACGATAATGGGACCGTGACGGAGCACTTGGGAGCGACGGACAAAAGCGCCGATGGTTCCATCGGGTCGCCGATGTTCCGGTCGAATATTTTAATGTAATCGAATGTCTGCCCGATTGTGCTCGCGTGTATACAATTTAGAACTCGATTGGCAGCGCTGGTAATCGTTGCTGGGTGCGCTTTGAATCGCACCTGGGTAGCCTCTCTAGCCCCGCCGCGCACACTATCTTCGATATACACCTCGCAACGTCTGAATACCATCCGGCCTCCCGTCTCATCAACTCTACTCGATTCCTGAAGTCTTCGAAGTCCCGACGACTACGATGAAAGTCGACCAGAGCGCTTAAACCGTCGCGAGGATTCTGAAAGGAGGCCGGGGGCTCGGTTATACGGCAAATGACTCCAATTATCAGGTCGAATCCGATAACGTAATCCCGGTGGTGATTCAGTGGGCCGTCGCAGGTGGTCTGCGGTTTAATCGAGACTCGTCGCAGCGAGGCTGAAAAAAACGTCGCGCACGAGCTGAGCTTACGCGAACGGTCAGACGGGGTTAGTATGCATTGCACGAAGGCCCAGGCGTATATCCATTATATTACGATCCCTCCACCCCCACCCAGCTTCACCCCGTGCACCCCCTCCCCTTCACCCTAGCTATATGCGCTGGAAGAGATTTTCTGGCGGATGGTTCGCCGCTATTATCCGGGCGCTATCTGCTTCTCTCCTCTCTTCATACCCCATGTACCCTCTCCTTTATGTGCACCCGTTATATGGAGAGGTATTTACCTGAATGCGATCCTCACGTGTGCCCCGGCATCGGCGACCTATACCTACCACCGCGGCGCGCGTTACCACCGGTTATATTCGCGAGCAGTCTGCACCGAGTGAAGCACCAATGCCGCGCTTCAACCGCAATGAGAGAACGTTCAAATGCACTCGTATTCCCAGTACGTGGGCGTACGTACGTGTAAGTGTCGGCGGTGTGTGCACGAGCTGGCGTAGATACCATTCTATCGCCGAATGGCCACGGGAGGTAACCGGGCGAGTGTCAACAAGCGGGCGTCGCCGTATTTGCGCTGCCGTTAGACCCGTAATCCGGCCGCCGTGCGTGGAAGAAATATAGTGGTGGCCGTAAAGTAGCGCCAGGGTGAGAATGCCGCGAGAATATGGGTGGCCGAATATGCGAGCGCATTACTTCACGGCCGCGTTGGCACTCTTTCCGCCAGAAACGCTGCCGCGTATTCGTTCTAACAATGCGTGGCACGCGGTTACCTATCCGCATATGTATTTAGCCGATGTTCGAGCGTATTTCGAGTCGCTAATAGTGCCTGCAGGTGCGCACCCCTCGGTGGGGGTCGCTTAGGCCCCTGAAGAACTAGATGGCGAGCGCGTGGCCCGGGTTCCAATTGCCCTCCGAGGTGTAAAATAAAATTTTATAACGTTTCGAGGCTTCGCCTCTAATTTGATCGTAACACGTTTCCCGCGGCCCGCTATCACGGTCCATTGCGAGGGAATTTAATTTTTTTTTCCCGCCCCTTCTCTGTCCCCCGTTGGGCGGTATTAACCGTTACTGCCGACAATTTCGGCCGCTTTCGCAAACGATCCTCGTAGACGCTGATACCGAACCGTTTCGCGGCGATCACGATGGGGAACGGCGTTTTCGGCGGGACGAGGGGCGGGTCGAGCGTCTGGAGATCGTTTCCCCTAAGTCCAGATATCGTTATCGTCGCCGGGCGCTATCGAAACCATCCCGGGGAACCTTAATTGCGACAGCGTTTGTAATCCTCGATTTCGACGGAGACGGAGCAACGGCGAGTTAATTTTACGAGATTCCCCGCCCTGCCCCTCTGGCCTCATGATTATTTTGTCTTTTTACCCACGACGGAATGAAGATGGTAGGTATATTTCTTTGCTTTAATTCTTGGACACGACCGTGCGGCTGTTAAAGGCAGAACTATCGGAAGCACTCTCTCTTCGTTACGTCAATAGTCGAGCGAGAGTTAATTCTTTCCTCTTGGAAAGGCACAGAGATCCCTGATAGACGTATCCTTCGCCTCGAAACCCCCTCGGTTCTCACGATTCCGTCATTTATCTCGGTTCCACGAGATCGATCGAACGTGTCCGGACTTCGGGTTGCACGCGACGGGGACTCGAAAGGTACGACCCGTGCGATTGTACACGTAGAAGGGTGTCCACGGGATTCACGCTCGCGATCCCGGTCGCGGTTTTATTGTCCGTTTCATCGGGCGTCGCATTCGAATCACGGGCCGCTTGTCCGACGGCGGACCTCCATTCTCGCGTAGGGATAACGTTAATGTCTCGGGGAAAAAATCGTCGCGCCGGTAGTTCGCCGCGGAGAATTGATTTAATAAACGCGGAACTGGGTGACGCGCGCTCCGGCGAGCCTCACGCCGTCGCGCCGTCTCGATTTTCGTGTTTCATGAGCATAACAAATCCGCCAAATCCGATTTCATACTCGCGGATGGAGCTCCTTCCCCTGCGCCGAACGCGATGTTATTTCGAACAGGAAATTCACCTCGAATTTAACGCTGATTTCGCCTGTACCGGTCGTGCGCGCTCGGTTCGTTCGCGCCTCTTAATTGCGAGCGAAACGAAGTGTTTTCAAACGCTCGACAAAGAATATGTATATATCGACGTGGAATTCTCGCATGGAATCAATCATTTCGCTGAATTCAACGTTACCCCGGCTCCCATTCGAGACCAGCCCACACCACCACCAGCGTCGCGCGAGGGGTGGCTCTAGCTCTTCACGGTTCCTTTCACGACACTCCCAATCCCCGGCCTCGGCGTGGAAAATACGTAAACGAAGATAGACGTATGCACGCAGATAGGATTCGGAAATATATGCGTCCTCTCGCTCGACGAATCGCCGGGAGTTTGTTGGCTATAGGTACCTGGCTATAGGTACCTACCTATATACGCGCGGCGTTGCACGATATTTTATCGGAGGTATTCCGACGAATGTTATTAAGGATCATTTCTTTGAGCGATCCTAGGAAATATCTGCCAACGGCTGCCCCTCTCGGCGAGCACGAGAATTCGAAAAAATATCAACCGTGGAGAAATCCCATGGATTCTAGAGGTAGGTAGTAGCGGGAGCAGTTGCGTAAGTGCTTTACCATATTTTGCAAATGCAAACGTTCCACCGCGTATAAATTTATTGAGGGTGTTTGTAACAGAGGATGCGACAGGTGTACGGAAAGAGAAACAGATTTTCAACCGAAAAATTAAATCGCGGATGTACCTACAACAAATTGTTTTTCACACAAACCTTCACCTCTCTGGAAATTATTTTCTCTCTGTTTTTGAAGCATTTGACCTGTTTGCCCAAATTAACGGGAAATTTCGTAATACACAGATCATGATTTTTACATCCCGTGCAACGCAATTGAACCCAGCGCAGGTGATTCGTTAAACAGGAGTGTTTAGTCGAGCGCGTACTCGAACCACTTCGATAATCGCTGCCTCTCGCACATAAACTTCGAGCGAAAAACATTATTCCAAACTTCAGATGTATTTTCGTGAAAAGAAAACTTCCCTCATTTTGCTGTACGCTGCCGTGCGTCGAGCAGAAATATGGAGAACAGGGGAGAAATCCTCCAGGGTGTTCGGTTCTGACGACGGAATCGAAGTATTCTCGCGGAAAATTAGACGACGCGAACCTCGATGTTTTTGATCATCGATCCAGTGGCGAATTAGCCGAGTATCGAAGTATCGTTGTTCATCCGACGTCCGCCCCTTCTTTGCGCGCTACTTTCTATCGGGTTTTCATTCTCTTTTGCCCCTAGTATCCTCTCCCTCTGGCTCTCGAGGCCGCGCCCGAACCCCGTGGCTAGTGAACCGTGTAAGAGGCTCCTTGCTTTTTCTAATCTAGCTGCCGGGATTGACGAGCGCGATCGAGCTTTAAGCAGCAATTTACATGTAAGCTTCCACCTCGTATCTCGCTCCACCGTAATTACGTTCGCACCAGGGGTAATCGTCGCCTGTCTTTACCAGAAAATACAGAGGCGCTACCTACCCCCTGATCATCGACACGGCGTCATTCGTCGCCCGCCCGCGTCTTTCGATGGGGATTTTATCGTTTCACCTCGGACGCGCGAAACGGAGGATAATGCCTTTTAGTGTCTCAACGGGGCTGCTTTCCAACGAGGCTCTGGAGCTCTGTGATGCTCCTCGGGGTATAACGTGTCGGCAGATCAAGGGAGGGTGGATGATTGGACGAGCGAAGTACCGGGTAGTGATTCGAATCGTGATCTTTCATCTCCGGCAGCTGAGCTAGCAGAGCTATCGGCTCTACATCTAATCCTCTGAGTCTAGTATTATAGTAGTGAATATTCAAAGCGAGAGGAAAGTCAAACGTATCCCCATTCCAATCTCAAGTTTGCTCGATCCAAGCTTCGCCAATAGAGCCGTCCAAACTGTTCAAAGAATCTTTCGTCCTAAGTCAAACAACCTCCACTCATAGCGAGAACAAGCTGCAGCGCGTTTTGCATTGTCGTTTCACTGCGAAGCTGGCGCGCTGCTACTGACGCGTCTCTTTATGAAAGCTCGCTACCCGGGATTCGCAGTTCCTTTCCGTGTAACGCTCGTTATTTTAAGAGTCGTATTGTACGGTTACTTGATCGCGAGATGCAGGAGCGGCCCTGTTTGCTCTTCCTCCCCTCCCCTCTAATAATTGGACGTCTTGGAATTGACTAAGTCGACGAGGTCTCCGCTCCGGAACCATTTCACGGGGGGCACTGATACTCTATGATACAACAATTATGCTCCATTTAAGAATTAAAACTCCGCCTTGACATTTTATGGTACTTCTTCGTACTTTTTATAAATCTCCTTGCGCGGCATCGCGGGGTCACGGGAAAAGGGCAAAGGAGTAGCTAACGGAGCCGTCTCTGACCGAAACAAACAGCAGAAATTGCTTCACATTTTTATTACTCCCCCGCGCAATTTATATTCCCCACGCTGAAACGGCGTTCTTTACACATCTTATTTTTAATCATTTCGCATCGGTGCTGTTTGCACGCGGCGATCCTCTCTGAACGCGCTAACGTTAAGGAAAGCGTTTTACTGAACAGTGGAAAAAAGAACCTAGCGCTTGTTCCCCGGCACCGGGTATCCTTGCAAATTAATTTCCATCGCCAGAGAACGGGGATTGGTGGAATCGTTCTGAGGGTTCGAAGGCTGATTCGCGGGTAATATCGATCGAACGGAAACAACGGGAAAACCTGTTGACCGTGGACAATAAGAGAGGCCGTGCTGCTAGAATAGGTACATATCCCTTCCTTTTCATTTCACCCCTTCCCAGCTATCTCTGTTCAGCAGCTCGTGCCTTCTGTCCGATCGGGGCCCGTGCCTCCCCCGCGTTAAAAAAACCATTCCTGTATTTAGCGCAACTCAAAGCCCTTCTATCGGTTTCCAATTCGTTTTGTTCTCCCCGGCAAAGACGTCGAGCTGTTGCTTGACCGTCGATAGAGGCGCAGCGGATCGAGAGAGAGTGAGAGAGAGAAAGCGGGAGCGTAATCGAGGATGAGTTGCGGAAAAACAGCAACGTATCTGTCGAACAATGGATTCGTTAGCGCGCGCGCGGCTTATTGGAAGCGACGCGAAGCGAAACCCCCTTAATGCCCGGCCATCGTGCAAACGCTCGATGCGGGGCGACACTTCGATGACTGTGGATGGTAGCTCCCTTCAGCCAGAAAAGACCGAGTCCTCGGGTACGTCTCTCAAAGAGGCAAACTGGATTCGACGTAGACGAGGCTCGATATTCCCAGCGATCCTCTTACGAGACCCGCGGAAAATTTGACTGGAAGAGTCGAGGGGGATCCGGTTTCGCGTCAGCGAGCTCTCTCGCTCCCGGGGGGTGGTTGGAGGGCGAATAATAAAAGAAGAGGAACTAGCCCCGGCCGGCGTACAACGGAACCGTTTCGCGAGGGAAAGCTAACTCTCCGTGAAATATCATGCACACTCAATTTCACTTTGCCGAAACTTTCATCCCAGTTCTCGGTCATTACGACGTTGCTTTGTTATCCATCGCCTCGTAGACGCGCGCTTTCGAAACTCTAACTTTCTGAATCGCCGCGTGCCTAGCGACCGTGCAAGCGATATCGCGGCGTGGGTCGCGTCGCTCTGCGAAAAGAGAGGAAAAAGTGGACGAGGGTGGAAAAAGGAAAACTGCAAACCGAAGGTAGTGTAAATTGAGCTTACAATCCAATCAGCCGCCCCCGACGCCGCCGTCTCTCTCTCTCTCTCTCTCTCTCTCTCTCTCTCCCCGCTGTCTCGGGGTGGTCTGAGGTTCGTCAACTCGAGAGGCGGAAGGAAAATGGATGGGAAAAGGAAGGAGAGGGAGATCGCGCTAGACGAACGGCAGACGAAGGCGAAGGAGGATGAGGGTGGAGATGGTCACGATCAAGGAAGAGGGTGGATGAGAAGCTGGAAGCGTAGAAATAACCCCGGAGGGTTGGCGCAGGGATAGAGAGAATCCAGAATGGGAGGAAGAGGGGGAACTCCGCGGTACGCGGATATTTGCAAGTACATTTTTGATGGGATTTTTAAATGAGCCCCAATTGCGTTAAACGCTACGCCGCTCGACTTAAGGCAAGATTTCCTTAAACGATACTCCAGGTTTCTGGCCGGGGAGGGTAAGTGTCGGACCGCCTCGTTAAGGGATGAAGATTAAGCCGGTGACGTCTTGTATTTCTTCTTTCGTCGCGGCCTGCTTAGCGGGAAAGGGCATTAAGGAACGGCGATTCACTGGTTAATCTATTCGAATTCCCACAACCTTCCGTTTCAATCCTCTGAAGCGTTATTTCGAACCGTCGGATAATCCGCTGGTAAATTGAAGCCGAGTAGCGAAGAGAGAAAGAGTAGAAGTGCTGCGAAACGTGGAGGAAATTATGGGCGATGATTGGGGGTTGGGGAGGGAAGTAAACATTTTAACTGCAAGTCAGTGGATCGTTAATTGGCCGATGCTTCGTTGGTAAGAGATTGCCAGTGTATTTTCTTGGACGCGCGTCGAACGATGGAGGGTGGAGGAAAAGAAAGAACAACAGAGTAAGGGAGTAGAGAGGCAGAGCAGAGTGGAAGCGGGAAGGAGGAAGGGAGATGACGTAAAGTAAATTACACCGAGTTTAAGCACTCTTTTACGGCAGCGATGGAGCAGGTTTTACAGCAGAAACTTTGAAACCGGCTGTCGCAGGGAAAGAGGATGCGAGAAGCGAAACGAGGGCCGTCGTTTTATCCTGATGAGGACGAAAATCCACGAGGCGCGGAGGGAATCAGAGGATCCAGATCCGTGGCCCTTTAGTTTGCTAATTTCATTAGTGATTTCAGCCGCGACTCGTGGATCTATCGAATCCTATTTACCCCGTCCGCCACCTACACCAATTCGCTTAACTCTGAATTCGATACGAACTCGTTTCGTTCGTGACCTATAGTCACCAATCGGCTATACCCTCTCGGGACCTGTCTGAGAATAGACATTTTATCCATTTCCCCTGGGGGATAAACAGGGCTCGAGCTAAACTCCATTTCCATTACCAGATTCGATCCGAGTGTCCCGTTTAAAATTGAACTCGAGTTGTCCTTAAACAGGTGATCAGTCTCGCGAGTGAGATCTATATTTCAGACGAGACACTCGCGATCAGTAGCGGCGGCTGAAAAGCATAGACACACCGCTGCGAAAACATCTCCTTCGAAAAGAAAACCTTAATGGATTAAATTCAAGCCTGTTGCCTCCCTTCTGATGAAAATCAAATGCAAAGTATCGAGATGATCAAGGCGGTGGTGGTTTCCGCGCGGTACGATATTCCGCTCGGAAATCGATCGCTCGAGGCATCTTGAACGCGCTCGCTATGACGCTGGCCAACGACGATTCAACAACACTCGCGGTTGCATTACACTCGTTATCGGCGTTCGATTAGCCGCTGTCTAACCCCGAGGCCTTCGTTAATGGATACTTATCGGGTTAAAAGTTCGGCGCGCCGCGCAATCCTGCGGTGCTAAGAACCTAATTGGCATTTAATCCCGTTAGCAGGGACGCTAACGCCCTCGGACGAGATTCCGTCGGTTGGCCAGGAGAGCCCGAGGAACGCGCGTGTATGGCTCCTTCCTGCGAGCAGCGGGGGTGCTGCGCAAAACTATATTTCGACCCGGGCGCGAATGTTTTGCCAAGTAATTAATTCCCGGAAAACAAGGCTACGGGCGCGCGAATTCCGCGTCCGCGGAGCTGCATAACGATGCACAGTGACGTGCTGCCTGTTTCCGCCCATCTAATTGCTTTTCGGGGTAAAGTTTCGCGAACGCGGAAAAACGTTTTCCAATTTTCCGCGTTACGCGGCCGATGCGGCGCGTTTAGGGGAGCGTCGTATCGAACGGAACTCTAGTGGTTATTACCCGTGAATGTTCCATGACGGCGTTTTCTTTGATACTCAAACGCGACGGAATGGAAACATGTTGTGAGCACAAGGGGTTGAAGCTGCCCTGTTACGCGTTGAATTTGATAACGTTTATTACGCGCACGCTGAGCCACGCATAGTATCGGATAATATTGCAGGGACGTGGAACGCGCAGCTCCTCTCGGTGCTTCCTTTTCCCTCGTTTTTCCCCAGTTTCTTTCGAGAGGAAAGCCGCTCGATAAATATAAAATCCGACTATACGATGGTACACGACTCCGCGCTCGAGAGAGGTGTAAAAAAAAAATGAGAGAATTTCACGCTCGACTTGATTGGTAAACCAGGCACAGTCAGATTTTACACTCCGCCCGACGAATGCGCGCTTCTCCGTGACAGAATTTCATAGCGGCTAGAATCGTGCTCGATTTTTCATTTGCCACCGGTATTCGGAGGCTATTCTCTTATCTGGTTCACTTGTTGATAGAATTCGCTGCGAGCTTCTGATAGCAGAGGAAACAATGGAGAGTTGGACGTATTGCGCTCGAAAGATATGTGCAGTTTTCGAATTGGAAGCCCTGTCGCCCAGCATCGATAAACGTTCACGCGGGAAGAGTACGATTTATCGACAAACAAAAAGGTGTGTCGACCGGAGTGATTGAGCACGGGAGCGCAACATTGGGGACAACAAATTGTTTTTCGATTACTGATAAAAGTGGATTGGCTCCATAGCGGCGCGTTTGTTCTCCCCGCGGAGGGACAATGGACGTTCTGACGTTAGTATTTATTTATGAACGTTCCATTGACTGCTATTTCGCGTAATGAAAGCAATACAACGACTGGCATTTAGTACAGGCACTGACTTAACGGTAACAATGGTTTTTAGGAGCTTAAACGTTTCCACACAATTTAGATGGTATTACTATCATCGATTCTGTGACGATATTAAGGCTCTGATAGTATTACCATCGGTTCACGTAAGCCATCGATTAGATAGGTTGATATTAATTACCTGAGATTCGCCACTGCCGATGCTCCAGCGTCGCTCGCCTCGGTCGCCGCGGATCGGTTTCGTGGGGATCGTCATCTGGTTGATCGTCGGTCGCCCCCATCTGCGGTCACAGGCCAAAGCTTTCGCGCGTGGATGGAGAATAAATCGGACAAAGGTGGCAAGGACTAGGTTGCAGCGCGCCAAGTTGGCAAAGTGAGCAGGTCGAGAGGGTAGAAGTGGGTGGCGGCGAGGGGTTGGAAAGAAGGAATCTGGCTGGGAACGTAGGTGCGGAAGCGCGTTGAATCGAGTACGTGCTTTCCTCCGAGAGTTTGGCGCGCGACTGTGCTACTGGGTCCAACCCGGGCCACCATCAACCCTCTTATGGCTCTGTCCCTTCGTTCCAACCCCTCTTTACACCCCTCTCTCTTCGCTCTACTCATCCCTCCCACCCTCGGTGGCGCTCCCACCAGAATTCTGAGCGTGACATACTCCTCTGTTCCCCTCTCTCTCCGTTTTTCTCCAGCGGATTCTTGCGCTCTCCCCGCGTTCTCGCCACCCTCTCCTTCCGTTCCACGTTAGGCCGTTCTTCACCCCTTCGTCATCGACCTCTCTCCAGCGTCCACCTCTCCCGCGCAGCTTCATTACAACACCCTTTCCTCTGGTGAGCAGCTTCATCCCCCTTGTCTCTACCACCGACACTGTCCTACTCTCTCACCTCTGGCCACTTGCTAGGTTACCCATACCCAGATCCTACCCTCTCCCTGTTCCACCGTTTCCGCTACCACCCTCCTCGCCACCTGCCTTCTCACCCGTTCTCCTTTGTTCTAGCTCTTTTTCACGTACTCGTTATGTCTTTATTTCTATGCCCGTCTCTCCTTCACCCCCGGCTGTTTCGTCGGTGCCGTTCTCCCGCCTCCCTCCAAGATCCGTTCGATCCTCATCCCTCTCTGGGTCGTTTTATCCCGCTTTTTCCTCCTTCTCCATGCCACACTCTGTCTCCGTCCCTCGTCCCGACGCCACCCCCCAGCCTCCGTCCCTCGATCCACCCTGCCGTTCCACCGTTCTCTGTCCTGCTCTTCGTTCGCGCGCCTTCTTCCAACCACCCCCGTGGACCCGGCCTCACTCCCGCGCAAGCAGCCCCTTCCTTTGACCCTATCGTGAAATCACCAGCGATGTGGACCGGCGGTTAGCGACGGTGCGCGCGCCGCAATTCAAAACTGCGGTTAGAAGGGGTCGTCGAAGATAAGGATGAGCTCTAAATATAGCGACATGGTGCTTAAAAGATCCTCACCCCCCCCCCCCTCCGGGCAACGGCTCTTTTCCTCGCCTTACGTGCTCCTTTTAGCGCCCCGCCACGAATTCCCCGGACTCGCCGCTTCGAATGGCCGACAGCCAATAACCCATTGGATGCGTCATGCAGTTTCCGAAACGCGGAAGCGGTGTTCGTTCGTTTTTCGATCGCCGGCTAATGGGGGTCGATCGTCGAGTTCTCGCGACGCAGTGGATGCTTTCGTAGACCGAGCGAGGGTGGCTGGGTGGGTGGTGGGGTTGAGAATACACTGAAGTTTCGAAGTCCAAGGGATCTGGAAATTGTTTGCAAATCTGGAACCGATGTTGGCACGGTGTAAACGAGACTGAGTCGAGATTCACGAGAAGCTTTCGTAACTCCGTGCCCCTGGGTGGGTTTAATAAAAACTTGAACCCCGTTGATGTAATTTAGACGCGGAGGATGGCTTCGGAGCGGTAGGAATATCGCGGGCATCCCTACCAGACACAGCTATCCCCAGCGATCGTTCGAAACGGTTGCTTTGCAGGTGGAATTCCGCGAGCACGTAGATGCACGATGAGGGAGGAATTACTTTCGAAAGAAGTATCGGCGTGTGACGCGCGTCGCAGCGTGACGCGTGTATAAATAAAGATCGGCTAAGCCTCGTCCTGCTCTGTAATTACGGTGGAACTAAGCTGGGTATTCTGCGGATCGGTGATCCTTCGTCCTGGGCGCGGCAACGCCATAGGATCTCCGCACGGCTAAAACCAATTTGGAATTAATGTACAACGTCCTGCGAAATTAACGTGATGTCCTTCCGGGTAGAAGTGGCTGGCCACTGGATCCGTCAGGAAATCTTCTCGGAAAGATCTCCCGATCTCGATGTTCGCAGCGAAAGGATATAGCTCGTTCATGACATCTCTATTCCTTTTTAAACCTACACCTAACTCTGTTCTTCTTCAGCGCAAATGGAAAGCAAAGGGTGAACAGTCAAGTCCTACCGAGGGGGCAGCTTATCATCGAGACCATCAAGGTCGTTCACCTCAATTAATGTTGCAGTATGAGGGCCATCAAAGGGCTATTTTTTCCAGGGCGGTTGATCCTGCTAACGAATGCGAATCACGTCAGCGGTCCGACTTACCGTGTAGCAAGGCTGTGCCGTGCAGCCGTGGGACACGGGGATTAACTCTTGCGAGATTAGATACCGGATCGCGGTGCGTTAAACGAAAGACGACATCAGAACAATAAGTACTCCCGTGCTACTTCACGTACGTGTGCTGGACACCAAACACACCGTCGCTCATTCCATCTCTCCTCGTTAGCAGGGGGCACGACGTGTTTCGCGTGTCACGCGCCACGGCGCGCCTGTCCGTATGCGCACGAATTAATAATTCTGCAGGCTGGACCAAGTGTGGTCGAGTTAAGAGGAAGGTGAAAAATCGGGGCGGCCTGAAACGGTGCGAAAAGATGTCTCGCGAAACTGGATGTGTTTTGTCGTCGATCATTTGAAATAAAAGCCTTGTTTCTCATATTTCAAAGTATTTCGATAATACATCTCGTCCAACTTTCGCCAGACATTCTGTGCAATTATCATCTCGATTAATATCAGCGGTGAATTAAACGGGCTAACAACGAGGCAAGGTTTCGGGAGGGAATTTTTTCGCGGCAGACAAGTCCAAAGGAAATTCCTGCTGCTGAATGGCGACAGAAATAGAAACCCTCTGGAGGAAGACGTCTAACGAGACATGTTAGAGAGTCGCGAACATGGAAACCGTGGCGGATTCCTCCTGGTGAGTGTAGCAAGCGCGCATCGAAACGAAGCTAGTTCGTGGAAATGCAAGAGGAGGCTGCCGGCATCCTATTTCGCATTAGATAGCTATTGTTTCGACGACGATTGTCTGTTGCAGCGGCACACAAGGGGGAGGCAAACGGGTTTTAAATATTCACCAATATCCTGGTGGCTGCGCTCGCGGGCGCGTCCTCGCTCTCGCTCTCTTCTTCGTTTCGCGGAATTGAAAAACATCGATCCGCTGTTGTTTTCGGTGCGGGAAGAACAGTGACGTTCGATTATGCCGCTTTCGGTAAACGGGGAACGCGGCCGTAGTTCTTCGGGGAACTATAACCAGACAGCGACGTATAATTAGTTCGACACACGAATTTCAATTAAAGTTCCGTTCGTCTGTCTGCTGGATCCACCTCTTCAGGAAAGGTAGAGAAGGGGAGGGGGGGGGGGGGGAGCGGGATCTCTTTCGAAGATGAATCGGGGTTACGGCGGAGGCTCCGGTGGGAGGATGGATTTAATTTAGTTTTAATTTAATTCCCCGTAGAACGCAACAACGATCCCCGGTAGCGGCGCGGGCGTCTCGTGCCCCGTTGTTTCGAGCTGATCCCGTGTCAGGTGGGGGTGGCAGCGGGTGGGAAAAAAAAAACGAAAACAAGGAAACGACGGAACGGCAGAGTATCGACGAGCGCGGAGCACCGAGGACGACACCGACGAACATGAGATTAGGAATACAAGAACAAAAGGGGATGATCAAATGGATTGGCGGGGTGTGTGTGGCTAGATGGGCGATCGGGGTGTGGGCGGGTGGGTGGAAAGAGTGAGACGAAAAGAGTGCCGGTCACAGGCTCCCAACCCTTGCCGATAAACCGACACATACCAAACCCTTTCCCCCCCAGGTCGTCAGTTTACTCGCGGTTCACTTGTCATTGGCAAAGATACAAAGATAATTGGTCATTGGGGTATGCCGTCGCACGGCACCGAGTGAGATGGACGAAACCAAGTACTTTGAAGAGGCCAGCCACTTTGAACAGATTTGCTTTGGCCGTTGTTTCGGCCTGGTATTTTAGTTTAGATCAAAAGACTGACGCTGCTGGCCAATTCAACCGTATCTAAGCTGCCGACTCTGTCCGTCTCTCTCTCCCTCTCTTTCTCTTCCATCAGGACGTTCTCTATGACCCTGTCTATTTATCTCTAGCCGCGTGCATACCTCCGAATCCCCATTGCACCGCTTCCAGCTCGAATTCTGTTGCATAGGTATATGAATATGCACACTGCACCAGCGTCTACCTTTGATACCTCGTATAATTCGTGGTCCATGACGCCGGCGCGAAAAGGGGGGGAGGGGCAGGGGATCGAAAGTGGACGAAATTATTTGGCCGGTTGCGGTGCCAGCCCCGTTAATAAGATTTTCCCGCTGTCTGATTAATGGCTTAGCTCGTAGTTAACGCCCCAGCATTTCTGCGGTTTCCCTCGTTTGTCCGCGCCGAAGTAGAACAGAGGTGGCCAAGGACCGCGAATGACGAGAATTTAAAGTAAAAACCAAATTCGCCCCCCCTTATCACAGGCCAACCACCGGGATCACATTAAATCCAGTGACTACGTTTCGCGAGTTTCGCCCCCCGCGAACTTCTGGCGGTTCGTTTTTCCCTATGCCGCGGAAAGCTCGAAATTCAGCTCCTTTCAAGAATATCGTCAGAAGATCGAGCAACTCTCCGGCGCTGAATATAATGTCTAGCCGAGGCGGGTGCAAAGAAAGGAGTGAGTGAGACCGACGGGGATGGTAGAATGATGGCGTGGGTCGGGAGGCGGAGAATCGGCACCGCCGTGGCTAGGACAGACATGCATGGTACGCAGATTTGCATGTCAATGGCAAGTAATATAAATTACACGTAATTACCTTGCCGTTCGAGAGAGCCGTGAATTTTATTCCGCTCTATTTCGAGGCGCGGTCACTTGGAGCGATTCGTGCGCGAAGATCGGGTCGATTCTCGGACATGGGAGCTAAATTTAATCGCTTCAAAAAGCTGCCCGGTGTTCTGGCCAGCATCCTCGTAAATTTCATTCCCGGAGACGCGCCCCCAAATTCCGCGCTGCCCTATAGGCGCGATCGGGGTTGTATTCTGTTACTTAAAGGGTAGATTTACAATTATAATCGCGGCGAAGTCCCGCGGCCACCAAACTATAAGAAACTTTCGCAGCGAGTTAAACCATCCAATTATTGTCCGGTCTTCCCAAGTTTAATAATAAACATCGAGTGCGATAACGAAGCCCGTTCCAGACGCTAAGAAGCTATTGCCGCCGAGCGTCCTCCGCCAGTAACGTATCTAGAATACACGCTCTCTCGTTCTGCCGCCCTCCGACGACACGCTATTATTTCCAAACGCTGTCGTACATCCCACCGTAAACAAGGAACAGCGCCCTTAATCCGGCGCTTTTAAGACACTTCGTCTACTCGCCTCATCGCTTCCGGATTACAACCACTGGCTGTTACACGTTACGACCCGAGCGGCACTAATTTCCAACGGGCGGGAAGAAATTCCAGCTTGCTGTAGTTTTACGCCGCTCGAATTAAATCCCCGAGCGGGCATATGCCGCTGAACGCGCGCTCTTATCCGGCCCCTCGATCTACCGAAAGTCTGGTTATCGTTGAAAGAAAGGCAGGCTCGACGCTCCTTTTCACGGACCTATATCGTCCGTTTCCGTAGCGGCCGCGGGGGCGATACCATCGCGGCGTTTAATCTTTCAAGTTTTTCCTCGAAATGCTCCGCGGAAGTTTTCCAGTTTGCCAGGAGGAAGTAAGCCGGCTGAGCGGCCGCTAACTTCGACGCGCCCGGCTCTTTTTAATGTTTATGCTTTCCGAGGCGCTTAACGCTGCCCATGAATATAGGCTACCGCCTACCCGCCGAGTTACGCCCGCCCGCTAGCCGACTCAGATAATTAGAGAAATATCGCTTAATAAAGTTCACTGGTCTCGAGCACCGAACACGCTGCGCCGCACCTGATCCTTACCTGCTTCCTGCCCTGTAGCCCCGGCGTAGCTGCCGCCTCCCGCGAAGCATCCGCGGCCGGGGCGGCGAGGGTTTACGCGTTGAAAGTGCGCGCACACCAAGTACAATCGAAACTTTGCTAAGTGTCTGCCAACGGGTCGGATTAGACGAAGGCCGGTTACCTTCGCTGGCAGGGAACGCTTGTAATTACACGAAACTCCCGAGTTTCTCTTATTTTCATTTCAATCTGGCTAGCGAGCAGCGACGCGTAAGGTGTCGTTTAGCAACTTCCAAACGAATAATCCATTCTCGGCCCGCTCTCGCGAGATTATCCTCGCTCTACCCTCGGCCGATCCGGATTCGTTCCCGGAGACAAGAGGGGTGATCATCCAACCGTACGTTTTATTTTACTTACGGATCACGGATTCATGGGCGGTTTAAAAGACGTGATTTTAATGAGAGCCGATCCGCGAAACGACACGGAGCAAGTAGCCCCGACTACCTCGATTCACCAAGTAGCTCGCAGGAGCTACCGTTTTAGAAGCTATAAGTCAACCCCGACGCGCAATTATCCCCTTCCCCCTGTCGGCCGTCAGAAACCCCCCTCTATCATCGTTCGCCACGGGATTCCTGGCGTGATTCGACCTCGCAGGGTTATATCTTTCGAGGATGGCGAAAAACGCGGAAAAACGAGACCGCAATGAAAAGCCTCTTCAAAAACACCATCGTTTCGTAGTTGCAGGATGTACCAAAATGCCCTCCCTTTTCGTGCGTTCGTTCGACAGTTGAAATCCAGTAGCCACGGGGGTGCTACTAGTTGCGAGTAATTTTTCCGCCAATGCGCACCGTTTCTGTGTTCAACAGGTATTCCAGATTCAACGAGATTCTGTTTATTGACCGTGGAAGTCTCACGAAACGTGTCCCACTAGGTATATACCCGGCAACTTTCCCACCAGATCCTGCTCGCAAAGTAGTCCCCGAAGTTTGTAGCTAACAGAAACGAACGAGGAATGGAAGACGGAGGAGCAGTAACAGACCCACTGTCCGCCGCAAGAAACAAATTATGCAGAAGGTTCTAATGAACTGTAAGAGATAATATGCTCGGCAAGCAGCGGGAAGTCCGGTAGGCGTTCGGCCACGAGCATTGTCCCTGCGCAAATTTTGCGGCGAGGCTCGTACAGCCCAAAAGGGTCATCCCCAATTCGGCGGAGCAAGGGCTCGAGGGAAAGGGCTGTAACTGAACCGTGACTCGTACGTATCATATCGGTGCAAAGTAAAGGCTTTGACCACGGCTCCGTATGTAAATATACTTTGCGGACTTCTCTGCGATGATGCCAACCTATGCTGTCTCCGGACAAGGGGGTTTCCTATCGATCTTCATCGCATCCGAGTCACTCGGAGGAAGCAAGCGAATCAGACTGCCAGGACTTCGCCACCGCTGAGGATCCAACGGGGCAGAGCTTCACCCCGTCCACTAGAGTTATTCGGTTTTCCAGCTCTCATTGTCGGAGAGTCCAAGCCTTGGAAACCCGTGACGCGACGTAATTACAAAGAACTTGAGACTTCGCGTAGAAATTAGTAGTGTTGCACTTCTTGGGAAAGCATGAAGCAGTTGCGTGCCCGGGCAGACCGCGGTGCTGGATTAAAAGTAGACGAGGCCAGGTGAGATCGATCGTTCATTTTTCGCGCGGAACCCGGCGTACGTGTCGATGAATCCGCGTCCTATTTAAGGCCAGTTTGGAGCTACGCGACCGAGGGTCCACGCAAAGGGCTAAAAAAGATAGGAGAGACCACGTACATTCGTCCGTGGTTGAAGAGGGTTTGGTGAATCCATCTGGAAACGCCGGACGGTCCGCGCTTTACCCTGCTCGCGTCATTACGCCCTGCACACCTTTTCTTTCGCACTTCCGTCTAATTGCTTTGCTTACGTGCAAAGAGAAGGGAGGAGGCGAAGTCACGTGTCGGCAGTGCTATTACTTGAGGCTGGACGGGAAATCTCCCTCGTTTCCCCTTTGTTCAACGCAAAATCGTAGGAACGTACCTTCAGTTTCACTCCCCGTGCACGGTTCTTCTTCGTCCACTTGCGGCGGCGTGTTGCGACCCGCGTCGAAACAAGCACTTCCATCGTTCGCCTCGCTCGGCGGGCAAAGTTTCTTCGGCACGGCGAAATTCCACGGGTAAAACTGTCGCGTCGCCGGACCCCCGAGGCGTTTAATTGTACTTGATCGCTGGTGTCCGCGCTCGCATAATCAGAGACGGTCGACGTGTCACCGGGTCAAAGGACAACGAGAGACTGACCGATCCACCAAGCTGGTCGCCGACGACACGCTGTCCTTTGGCAATAAAACGTGACGCAGAAACAGAAGAATCGCGTTATACCACTGTGCCACGGCCGTGTAACCATGCCGGGAGTAAACGCGATGGGAGCGGCCTTCCGGGTGAAACCGGATGTTCGTTGAAGTCTATTACGCAGCGCCGTTCAACATTGTGCAATGTCTCGTCGGTCTCGAGAGTTTGTTGAAATTTAACGGGAACTCGAAGAATAGGAGGCGTAGAACAGAGGGAGCTTATCGAAGCGTGGTCAACGGGAACGCGTGGCTTCAAACCCACGCTCATTCCAATGACATGCAAATATTTCTGTAGGTACATACTTCTGAGCATCATCCCATCCTGACTTCGCGCTAGATATTCCCCTTTTCACTCTGCGGCAACTTTCTTTCTCTATTTTCAGTTAACCCGTCGGGCTTCTTCATTTTTCCTCTCCTATAGGTACACAGTGCTTTCTCGTTCGTTCGGATCTTATCCGCTCTTCAGCGGGTACCTTGTTTATTATATGAAACCAGCATCCTCGCGTCTTAACGATTCAATCAGGAAGCGCAGAGGAAGGTATTTACCTGGTTCCTCGGGGCTGTTGCGCCCCGGTTCCTCGCTGAAAATTCGTCGAATCCACCCAGGGGGGGGGGGGGGAGGGAGGGGGTGTTGGTTACAGGTAGACGGAAAGTCGGGACCAGTAATTTCTTCATTTTCCGGACTGACGTGGGAAAGAAGAGAGGGAACGACTTTGATATTCTTTTCCATGGTGGATGGAAAAAGAAGGCAGAGAGGAGGACGTTGGTTGCGATGGGGATAGAGAGAGACGGCGAGAACGATGCCGAGGTAGAGTCATATAACAGGCACACTTCTGTTATACGCACACCGTCACAAAGTCGGCGACAATAGATCGAACTGACGCGAATGGTCGGCAGGAAGCGCTTCCCATTTCGTTTGTGAATAGCTACGTACGTTCTCTCACACGTTCCGATTGCCTGTGTAAGTCGAATGAACGTAGCGAACCGGATCGCCCTAGACCAGCGGCGCTTCTCCGCGACCTATGTTGCGGAACAAAAACGCGGCCATCCGATTTGATCACCTCGCGCCCGCTCCGTCCTCCTTTCATATTCGGCGGCGTCGCGTTTTTTTTTTCCGTTCGTCGAACCAGAGAAATCAAATTTTCCCGGCGTCCGCCGGCCGACCCCCGTTTCCCTTCCGCCGCCTCCCTCTCTAATTCACGCGTCACATTGCATAAAATCCCCAAACAGGTACAGGGGATTTGCATACGGCCCGCTTGTATGCAGCGCGCGAACCGAATCTTGATCTTTCCAGGAATAGCTAGCCTGAGAAGCAACGATTCGAAGTAGGACGGCGGAGGAGCACAGCTTTTAAATGCAAACTTGATCGCATGAATAAAAGATCTGAGGCGGGGACTCGAAGAGCGGGAGCGACAATGCGTCCTGACAGCAACCTGGCCGTGTCACAGCCTGTAATTGCTGATGTAACAACGATGCCGATTCGTTACGCGCCTAATGCACATACGTGTCGCCGGATCGATGCAGCCGCCTTTCCTCGAGCAACGATCGGGGCGCTTCTTCGCCGTTTCTCCTTTTCACTGGCGCGCTCACGGCGCAAAAGAATCCGTGGGAGGGTTCAATCGCCGCGCGATCCTTTTTTCTGAGACACTACAGAGGAACGCCGAACGTTTAAATTGAAGTAATTAAAATCCAGGCATAGGGTGACCAGAAAGTTGGCTATTGTCAGTCGGGAGCGTGCGCCTTGTTAAATTTCTCGGTCGAGCGCAAGTCTCTATTCCAAGTGGAGCGAAACGGATGGTCAATGGCCAATGATGACTCTCCGTCCTTCTTCAACCCCTTCCGACCACCCCCGCCTCGTTCTCTCCTCGTCGACTTTTTCGGAACCCTTTCTGCTCCTTTTTTAAGGTCTCTTTTACTCCCATCTTCCCCCCGGTCGTCTTTTCCCTCGTCGCCGCTTTTTCCATGGACGCTACCACATGGGAAATCCCTTGAAAAGGAATTATAAAGACCGGCGCAGCTAACGAATAAAACCACTGTGGCGCGGTGATTTCGGGAGAATTCTCTTTCGCGTTTTATAGAATTTCATTAACGAGGACATCAGTGACGTGACGCGAGACCGGTGACGATTTATAAAAAGGAAACTAACTTTCTCGCCTGCGTTCCGTTCTTCCGTTCGCCCGGATAATGATATTTTATTTCTTCTCGGGAAATGACTCGAGTTACGGTGTCATTACAGCTCAGTAGAGGAGAAGGATGGGGGGTCTCGTGAGGGGATAAATCGGAAACGAGACGATTTACAGTTCCACCTTCCGCTTTTTATTCTTTCTTTTTTTAATCTCATCTGGTTTCAAGCTCCCGTAGGAAGGATCCGTGATTTCGAGGCGTGTCCCCGCTGTCGCGGCCAGACAACGACAGGGACACCTTCGCGATACGTTTCCAATATTCCTCGACGTCTCGTTTGCATTATATCGGCCGTGGAATTATCGACATCGGCCATAACGAGGACGATCCGTTCGCGGTCAAAGGAATCGGTCGGAGTGACGTGGAGATCGTGTTGTTCGCTATTTATTGCCGCCACGGTGAAATGCATCGTTTATTTTCACATCCACGGCGCAAAAGCAGGGCGAACGCTGTTAACCGTTCGGCTTCTGAAACGCGAATCGCTCACCGGGTCTTTTCATCTTTTATTCTGTTTCGAGCGGGCGATTATTCCGTGACGTTTCACGTTAAATATCGGAGTTTAGCCACGGACGTAGATGATGAAAATAACCCCCCTCCACCCCTCCCCCAAAATATTATGATATTTCGCGTATTCCGTTTCCCATCGCGGTTGAAATATGATCGATGCTTGATATTCGTTGAAATGATGATACGGAACGGGCCGTCAGAAATTCCTCGCGTCCCCCGCGCATTCACGGAGGCTTCAGAGGTTAACCCTTCCGTTTCGTACGCAAAACGGTGCTTTTGACATCGTGTCATCGACTGGACCGGCTGTATCGGTTACACGCACGCCCGCTCGGGCTCATTTATAAGGGAAACCGATGCGAGTGAGCCTGAAACGGCCGGCTGCCATCACGCCGTAGATTTTTGATGCTCATTTTGTATTCGTCCGAAATTTACTGCGGTACAATCAAATGCAATTAAAATATTGATGCGACGGTACGATCAAAAGCGACGAAAGCGCAAAAGCAAGTGGCACGAAAATTGCGCGGTAATTGTAATAATTCGGTTTAATGTGCTCAAACAGGTGGGGGAAATGTGCATTGATATCGTCGCGCTGATATGTACTCTGCGCGACGCGTCGCGAACTGTAACGTGCGTAAAAGAGAGATGACGGGGGAAACGAACGTTTACAAGACTACTTGGACGCTGTCTGCCACTTTCAGACTTGTAATTTGATTAATATCCAGCTCGAGATGCGCGAATGCCTCGTCGTCTTCCGTCTGCCTTAGGGTTTTAAGATCCATAGATACGAGTGTCTTCAGAGCTTCCGGCGGCGGTACCTGTAACAGCGAGTAAGAGGATTTCGATGCAGCCTGGCGTAATACTCGGAATAATATTCGGACAGAGTACGGAATCAGTGGGTTACATTAATCAGGTGTCTTTAGCGCGCTTATGCGTTATTTGACAAACGCTAATTAGAGACAAATATATATGCGAATAATGCATCCGAGCTATAGCCGTTGGTTTAACCAAATTTCGTCCACTAATTGACGATGATGTTACCTCGGGGTGCTGCTGAAGCCATTCGGCGAAACCTCTAACGCTCTTCAAATGCGTGATGCCCTTCCAGACTACGTCCATCGTTTCCAGATCGCGCGGCACGTTCTCGCATTCTAGCCACAGCTTTCTCACTTGATTCTTGGGCGGGACGAATTGCAGTTCCCATGGTATGGCAGTGCCGAAGGCTTTGGTTTTCGCGGGTGTTTCCTCAGCTTTGACGTCCCTCATCAAGTGATTCCTTGTCATCGCGAGCATACCCGCGCCGGGGTTGTTTCTTGTTAAGGCTACCTCCGCGGGCACCACTGGCATCTCCTGGATCGATACCTGTTTGCAAGGCAAAAAGGAAACGAAGGTTGTAGACGCCGCGAGACGAGCTGGTTACGCAAACTCTCAGAATTATTCCCGGTGATGAGAAATAAAAATCGAGCTTGACCGTAGCAACTGTTCCCAGATCCTGGAGCCAATGCTTCCCAGATCCTGGAGCCAATGCTTCCCTGAAATCTGATCTTTTACCTGCATCGCTCTACAAGCTTCCGCGTTGAAATCGATTTCAAACATATCCCTGAGAACCTCCTCGTCGACAGACGTGCCCGTGCCACCTAAGGTTTCGAGCCACTGGCAGAAGTCCTGGCAGATCTTCTTCATCACGTTGTCGGCTCTCATTCGCAGAGTCGCGTCCGGATCGTAGCCCTCCATGTCGTTCTCTTTTAAAGGGCGCCATGTTATAACCTGATACACAAAACTGACCCTGTTTCCTGTCCCTTATTTTACGCGACTCGTTAAGCACTCCCGCTGAAAAAATTACCCGGGGATGTCGAATAGATATCGCACCTTGCGTCTTGGCCGTATCAGAAATAGAGCGTAAGGATTGTATCTACGTTGACCCACTTCTTCCTCATCACCGACTGACTCGGAGTCTCTCGGTGTCGGTGGATGCACCTTGATAATTATAAAAAAGAAAGCGTCGTTAAAAGGACACAGTAAAGTGGAACGGCTCGTCAGAGTGCCAATTAAGTGCAACGCTGTCTAAGAATGATACGAGACTGCGACACCATTCCCTTTGGCACTCTTTGAAATTGGATATCGACTACACCTCCAAAGATGCTAATCTGTTGTCGAAGGTAGACACTGTTTCCTCCAAGGCACTTTTCTCATCCATACGGTGATGTCTCCCAAATATGTCCGCGAACGATGCCTCCTTTTTCGGCTGCCATTCCGGCAATCCCAGCAAAGGCGCAATGAGATTGTAGGATTTTGGCGGCAGGACGTGTCTGAGGATGCGGGGGTTGCACGGGGGTGGCTGATCCGTGGAGAAAAGTAAGTCAGAGGGGAACTTGTCGGGGTGCAGATAGCGTTTAGAGTCCACTAACAACCTCGTTAGCGTCGTCATCGTTTCGTCAGTCCGTTTTGCGTTGGTGTTCTTGTTTGTAACATTCTTTGACAGGCGTTCCGAAAACTCTTTGAATAAGCTGTCCAACATACTAGTCGATGACTCGTTCTCCTTAACGTTTGCCAACGAATCCACAATCTCGTCTGTTCTTCTGAGAGGCACTGTTGACACAGGTTTCGAAGAATTAGTTGCTCGCGAGGAACCATTATCGTGAACGGAGGATAATGTTTGTAACGCGTTTGTCAACGAGGTAGTAACAATTTCTGAACTATCGGGCACAGTATCTTTTGGTACAGTGAGGCTCAAGAAGCTGGTCCCTTTTCTGAGAACCTGTTGTTCCTTATTCGGAGTTCCGTGCTCTGTGTTTTCGAGTGTCAGCTTCTTCGTGTCTATTTTAGATTTATTCGTTTTGTTTGGAACGTCGTCGTAGTCGTCGACCGAAGTGCTCTTTGTAATCAATGTCGATTTAGTGAGAGCAATTCTATCCTGCAGGGTCGTGGGCTTCCTGAGTCTCAAAGCTCTCAGGGGTTCCAAACTAGGCTTGAAAATCGTGGGAGCGTGACACGGCGCTACATGCTTCCGTTTAGATTGCTCGTCGCCTATAGAAACCGAGAATGATTCGTCCTCGACAGAACTTACACTGTGGACCGAAAGAGAAACTTTCGATCGCTCCAAAGAAACAACTTGCGTGCATTTTGCAGTGTCATTCAAATCTTTTGTCACTGAAGTTAAGCCGCTGTCTCCTTGATCCCCTTCATCATTCCTTGTAGTTACTTTATTTTCCGAAGTTCCTGAATCCGCGACACCCTTCTGCTCCACTGTTTCCACTGTTCCCTCGACTTTTCCTTGAGACGAGGAAGGAGTTTCCTTAACGATTCTACTCTGCGAATCAGCATACTCCTCATCGAACATTACACTCCTGTTCTTCTCTTCAGAATTTAGGATTCTTTGTGTTTCATCCTCAAAGCTGGGTATACTTATGGACTCCAGAGACGTACTGGAAGGCGAGGCAGGGCGTGCGGTCTCAGGATTAATGGTTCTTCGTAAAACAGTCATGGGGAAAGAGATTTTACGCGGCGATGGAGTTTGGAACGATTTGTACATGCACGGCAAACACCTGTCATGGTTTTTCCGAGGATAACCAGATAATTTCGGGATAGATGATAGAATACTGGCCGAAAGAGTTTCCCGAGTCTCGGAGTATATGAATTGGGGGCTCGGTCCTGATGTAGAACGTGTCCCCGAGGGAATCGTCTTCGACATTGTCTCCTCCAATTTCAAAGTTGCACGCTCAACATCGGTATCTATGAATTGTGAATCCTTAAGCGACTTTCTTTTCAACTCCACTTGCGAGGATTCTTCGTCCTCTTGTTTATGTCTTCCAGGGTCTTTCGATTTACGCAGTCCCTCACTTTTATCGCCGTGGACGGAAGGATCGTCGCTTGATTCGAAAAATGTGTCCCTGCGATCAAAATCTAACTTTTTATTTCTTGTTAAATACTTTAGAGCTGTGTAAGCACAACGAGTGGAGAAATTTGAGGGGTCTTGAGCTTTCAAGGGTTTTCGAAACTTCTTTTCGTCGTTGTCTATCGAGCTTACAGGTGTTTTGAGAGATGCATGAGATATCGTTTCTTGAATATCCTTTCCTCCCGCTAGCCTTGGATATTTATGTTCTGGCTGCTTCGGTAAATGTTTCCGCGACTTTTTTAATGTCGGATGCGAGGCTGATATTGTTGGAAATGCATTCAGTGTTGAAGGAGTTGTAGAATAGGTTGGCAAACTTTCGTCTCGCGCTTTCGGTTCATTTCGGACGCCCAAGGAAGCACGGATATGATCCACTTTTCCCGGGAAAATTCTACTGGAACTAGGTCGAGGACTTGGAGTATCTAATTTTGGGATTCGTGTAACTTTAGACGGAGCGTCAAGATTACACGATGGACCTGAACTTTTTGAAAGAGCACGAGATGGGGCTTTCAGTATTGATTTTGGAAATAATCCCCTGCCGTTGTAGTCTCCTTTATTCGGATTAAGCCTCGATTTTGGGTATGACAACTTATGCAAAGAGTTTTCGGATTCTTTAGAACCATCTGCATCAGAATTAGAAGAACGAATTAAATTGAAAGCTTTATTGTTACTGTAATTATCAAAACTACGAAGTTTAGTATCATGTTCGGGAAAGGAACGATAGGAAAAGTGGAGGAAAGGATCTCTTACTACGAGTATCTTCTTCGCCTCTTCATCACACACTTTCTCCCAATATTCTGTGGATTTTGGAATCGGATATTCCCACCTGCCAATCGAAGGGCAAGTTTGTAAAGAATAAAATCACAATCAAACGAGAACGCGTCGCACGATCCACGTACTTAGTTCCCGTAATTTTCATCTTCCTGTTAGAGGAGACGTATTCCTTACACTTCTGTCTGAACAACTCACTCATTTTGATAGAATTTCGAATAAAAAAAATAGGTTCATCCACGTCAATAACTGTTCGCAAGAAATTTATGATTTCAACCCGGGTGTGTAGCCTGCATCGCGACATCTACTGAGCAACAGTTTTCAGCGCGATTTCGACTATCGATCAAACAACATTTGACCGAATTCAAGGGACATGCGTACGGGGTGTGAACGATCCCTAAGCTAAGGGTTGCTTTGAGAGTCAACGAGGGTGGTAGTACCCTGTGAGGGTACATCCACAGAAAATCCTATTTAACCAACAGACGCTAAGCTCGATCAATAGCTGCAATAGTAGGCTTCATACTGAAAAACGTGGGCGTTATCATTTGTTGCTTAATAGTGTACGAAATTACAAAAATTCCAAACATCATGGTCATAGATAGCAAATTATTCTTCCAAATATTTCAACATATATTGCTGCAAGTATTCATTTACATTTCCACGAAGTCACGAAGAGGTATACCTCGCCTGTGGTACAGGCATTAACATTTATCGAACATTTAAACATTGAGAATAGAATACAATTCATTCGACGTGGAAAATCATTTCAAAATCCAAGTCTAAATGTTACTAACTGCTTTGTATGTATCTGATACAGTCAAAGCATTAATTCAGCGAATGTATACGGGGTTGTCCACTTGACTCGGGTTGCCTTCGCGCGAGTACAGATGTGAACGACAACGCGCTACAATCATGTGTCGATACAACCGTCAGCTACTTTTGGCTGTCTCCCCAGAGGACAGGGAAGAAAGCGACAGCCGTTTCAACAGAGCTCCGCAATGCGATCGCTCTAATTCTCTACCTTGTAGAAAAATGCCACCGAGATAAACGTCACTGTCGGTGTGCGCGGATTTTATCGTAGCGCATCATTAGTGTTGTAACTTGAAACGTAGGTTTTCCCTCAGAAACTGATTGATAATGTTAAAATGCTTCATGAACAACAAAACGGTGGCAGATTGTTATTAATATGAAAGCTGCACGTCTCGTTGGTTGGTACTTCTCAACTGTACTCCTGCAAAACCTGCTATATTGAAACGGATATCTGTTAAAATAAATAGTAGATAATATAGTAATTACATTACAAATTCACATTGTAATTTGTATAATAAATAGCAGATACCTTAGGTTATTTTACGATAAACTGGTCAGAAAGTTCCAGGTGTACATATTATGTACAACGAACAACTTCTCTACTCAATATAACTAGTTTCGTCAAGCAGTTTATTATTGGTAGCCGCTAAGGCCATTTGAAACTTCGCGCCATACGCGCGTTCTCATCGGGCCTGGCGTGGAGGCCGTGGAGCGTCACTAGTATCGCTACCGCATTCGCTGCCGGGACGTCGCGCAGGTCGGTAACGTGACGGCTTCGTGCGCGTAGCTTTTAAACTCGAGTCTTTCCTTGTGCCGTAATAAGTCCATAAAGTACTTTTTAACATCGCGAACGTCTTCCTCTACCATCCGTGCAATGTTTTACGCGTGTACACTGTCCCTTTTCGTTGAAAACTTTCGTAAAAACAGTCGTGTAGTCCGATCAACTTTCAAACATTCAACATGTTCGTCGTACGTTTACGACAATGTCGTCGCGTCTTGAAATAATCGGAGCATTCTTATGACCGGTGAAGGGCTAGTAAGAACGTCTAGCTTCTGGAGAATTGCGTCGTATTTTAAGCGGGATATGTGTCGACCAGCGTGCCCTTCGTCTCGTCTAACTGGATACGTTCCGCTTGCGGTCATTGCTGTTTGGGAGTTCGAGGAATTTCAACGGTTTGGACGCGTGCCCAACGCCAGACAAGGAACGCACGACAACAAAGGTACGTGCGATGTATACTTCGGCGACATTGCCTGACGGGTATGAATGCTTCGGAGGGATACGGAAATTTTAGCAAGCGTCACGGCTCGCCGGTCGAACAGCGGCAGCGGGAAATAGCGGGAACACGGCGGTAGTGTTACCACTTTGCTTCCGGTATCTCGCAAGCTGCCGCCATTTCCGTCCGAGTCGCTGAGCTTTCTCGCGTTTGGCGGGAAAATTAGACAAGTGCAAATAGAGATTCGGGGGAGTCGTATCGAATTTGACTGAAATGTTAGGAATTTCGTAGCGATTCCTTCGAAGCGAAACAGATGTAGATCTGCATGGAATATAATATTTATATATAGGGTGAACCACTTCAATATTGTGTTCTAGGCAATTACTGTGCTTTTTAATTGAATAAGAGGCGTTCTTTTCAGTTTCTTTTAACAAAATAGTGTTTTTCTAAATACAGTCTAGTAATTCGTATTAATTTTAAATAGAAACGTCATTACTTATGATAATACAAGTTTAATATTAATACAATCATAACATAATTATTCAATTTACCAAGTCATGGTGACTTGCCTTATATAAAAACATAGGCAATGGAATTTTATAATAATATTTATGCTATGTTATCGTTACTTTCACATTGAAAATGTACTGTGATTGAAATTATCAACACCATGAAAATATTTCGTGCTCTATTACGATATCTTCATACATGACTTTCAGCAAAGAAACATACATTTTACATTTCCATATTAATCGAAAGGATACAACAACAAGAGCCCCCCTTACTTTTCTCATTGCAAATCGTTTTCGTGATCCCCCATTGACGGGATTTCACTTTCCCACACAATTTCGTTGCAGCCCGTCTCACAAAACTTCTCCCATGCAGCTTGCCCGCCCAAACAAATGTCCGCACAGTCCTCAGACCGGCTGACAAAACATATTCCACTACGGGGGAGAGAATTGGCCCGAGATCGGTATTCTAACTCGGCCTCATCTATCGGTCAATCAATCTTCTCCATTCACTCGTTCATTCGCGTGGTTCGGCAATTCTCGAACGTGTCGCTGACCAAGATCGATATTTCCAAATTCTCGTCCGCGGTATATCCCCGTCGAGGGCGGGTCTTTGATCCACACAGCGGCGCGCTTTGCGGGGCTGCATCGGGGATACGTGCTGGAATGAGTAATTCGTGGTTCGGCGGAGTTTGACAGTTCGCTAAAAAGCTCTCTGTACCCGCAGGAGGTGGCTGGCTGTCAGGAGAATACGTTATGCCGGTATATCGGGCGGGTCGGCCGCGCGATCCCGCCCGTGCGCCTCTGCTGCTCCCAGATACGCTTTAATGCCATGTTCACACTGGCCTCGGGTCTGCCCGCAAGGAGGCCATTAGCGTGCGCGAATTTCCACGTTTCTGCGCCCGCCGATCGGTTTTTTCTCGTGCTCGCGATCTCGATCGACTGCGCGCGATAGGCTTTGCTGTTGTCGGAACGCAGAAGCCAGGGAATCGTACGCTATTCTCGCGCGCGGATGGTAGCTAGACGCAACTCGAACGGGGGATGGGATCGTAAAGTGAAAAGTGGAAGTCTGTACATAAAAGTGTATTAGGGGGAGTCGTATTGAATACATATATAGTTGTAGGTCGAATTGTGTTTTCATTCTTCATTTCGTTTCCAATTCTCTTTCGACCATCACTCCCACCTCCTTGCTCTGTCTTTCCCTCTCTACTCCGCCTGCGGTGTTCGACAAACAAATAGTTCACAGCTGCGCTCCCCCATGGACCACTAGCAGCTACATAAAACCATACGGAAAGGGTCACAGAATATAGCTGTTGTAATGCCAACAATGTTATTACACATGACACGTTGCAAAGAATTAATTGCGCACAACTAATTACAACCGCATCCGGAGCATAATAATTGAACGACGATTACGCCATATACTTCACTCAAACCATGTTAATATTGACACGGTTTATATCAACATGGGTATTGACATTGCACCAATTAATTCCATGAATTTCGGACAATATTCCCGGGAATGCTCGGGTACAACCCTGCCTTGGATCGCAGTTGTCGTTGGAATACTCCTAGCAGCTGATGTTCCGTGAGAACGTGGCTTAAGCTTCTACCTGGTCGTACGTGCGCGCGTAAACGCGCGACCCGTGTCCGCGAATGCTCGTAGACGGTCCAAGCAGAGTCGGGATTCGCGGGAATATTTGAGCAGCGAATGTCTAAGCAGCATAGGGTATCAGGGGTGGTGGTCGTTGCGCGTCATTCCGACAGGGTACGGCGAGGTGGTGAAGTTAGTTTCGCGAGCTTGATAATAACGGCGGTGCGAGAGTGTGGTTACCAGTAAAACGACACTCGAATCGGCGAAACGCGGTGGGGGTTGAGTTAGGAGAAACTTTTCGATCTTAGCTTTTCAAGCTTCCTTGGTATCGGGATAGTTTTTTCCCGCGGTTGAACTCAACTTTTCCCCAATGTTTGATTCGAAAAACGAGCAAGTGGATGGTGTCCTAGTTATCCTCGTAGTAGGCAGAAGGAATCATCCCCTTTATTATAATTTATTTATCGTGGATGGTCGGCTGCGGTTGGACGGGAAAAAGTTTGTTGTGTTCGGAAGCTAGGCGAAGGCAGTTAGCCAGTGTAAAACAACGGGGAAAGTGGAGGTATGAGGAGGGTTTGGTATGCGATATTACCGCGAGCCTCCAAGTGTACGTACGGGGCTGAAACAAGGTGAGAGCTTTCGGAGCTCCCGGAGAGCTTTAATTTAACTGCTGCATACGTCAGACATATTAAAGATACTAACTCTCGGGCTGGCGCGGCCTCGCCGGTGTTAACCGGTCCGTAGCTTCTTGAAACTGGCTGCCCGAGCGCCTTATGAAATTTTACATCGACGCCTGTTACGCCTCTACACTCTTCTTGTCCGGTGGCTCGGAGTTTTAAAGATAAGGGTGCAATTGGGGAGCTTAATTAGAAGCGCGAAGGGGGGACCGTCGTACGTTGCGCGCACACGAAACTGGAAATTAAGTTCGAAGGGGTGAAGGCTCTTGGAGGGGTGAATCGTAATTGTTGAATGAGATGTTTGCTAATGATAGACCCGACCTCTTCTATGAAAACGCCTGTTCGTTCTACCTGTTAGTAATCCGGTTGGATCACGCTTAGAGATCTGGAGGAAGAATAGTTAAAACACACTGATCTAATGATTATTCGTCGCACAGCCGGCAATTAGAACTTACTCCCCTCCCACGTGCTAACGCTAAACCGATTGGGACAGCGCGGTCTAGACGGTGGCGCGGACCTGCACAGCCTGGCAGAATAAATTTGGGAACAGTCGGTCCTCGGCGAAACGAGATTAGAAAGGTAACTTTGTTCGCCAATCAGCCGGCTCAAGAATTTCAACTCCGTCGAAGTGGATTCCTGGCCGAATTAAGGGTAACTCTTGTTACACGCTCCGTTTGCCACGATCGAAATAATTCGCCGCGAAGGTGAATCGAACGAGCGCCACGACGCCAGCTTCGATTTGTTTCTGCCCGTTTGCACAGCACCCGTCGGTTGTTCCTCGCGCCTCCTTTAAACCGTTCCATCGAATTACGATTCACTCCGCCTTTCTTCGGCCAGCGAATTCCATCCCCTCTACCTCTCAATCTCTCTCTCTTACCCTCGAGAGCCTCTTTCATCGGTTTCACTCTGGCGTTAATCGACCGTCGTATCGACTAGCCGCGACGTTATTATAGAGGATCCCCGGCAGAAATTACTTTTATCGCGGCGTCCTCCTGGAGAAAAGCTACGTAAGATCACGGCTGGAAGTTGGCGCGAGTCATAAACGACGGAGGAGTACGTCGCTCGATTATGGAAAATCCCCTGGTGTCTCGTTCCTCGCCTCTGATATTGTCGTCTTTCCCATCCCTCCCTCTGCCCCACCCCCGTCGTTGTCCCCGTACACATCCTAGACATAGCGAGAGACCGGACGTCTTACGCGGATCCATGGGTTGGCATACTCGCAAGTGGAACAGACAGGGTAGGGAGAGGGAGGAAGGGCTTGAACCGGAGGACGAGGAGAAACGGGGTGGCTGAATCAGAGGAGAATGGACCACCCCCTGTTATCAGCTTGGAGCCAGCCGCCTTCCCAAGCCGACAAATTACTACATCCCCACCATCGCTATTCTGGTACCAAATCAAGCCCCATACCGGACGCCCATGTCTCTCCGTGTCCTCTACTCTCTGCTGAAAGATTCGCCTCCTCCGATGCTTCATCCAGGGAAGCTCGTGTTCGCGGCGGTCGCCAGGGACGTGAAACAATCGCGGTTTATTCCGCTCGAACTTCGTATTCGTCCTCGCTGAACCGCGCTGTTGTAAGCCTCTCGCGTAATAAAAAACCTTGCCTGTATGTACAGGGGGCTTCAAGCTCGTGGATAACAGTTTAGTGATACAATTGAGTGGCCGAACTCGAGGCAGTGCTCTCGTGTTTACGTGCAACACGAATATCCATCATACTTCGCTGAACTCGGCACGCTTTCTGTGCGTGTAATCACAGAAAACGACTGCCAGCTTGCGATCTAATTAGAACTTCTTCGTTCCTTTCCGCGCGTTCTATTCGCCACTCGAGCTTGCACCTGCAGTTCCTGTAACGCTCTGTGTATCTTCGAGACAAGCTTTGCGATTCGCAGCGCGTTCTCCTTAGCCAGCTCAACCGAGTACCCTCGTCCCGAGCAAAATGGACCCGGCACGAGACAAAGAAGTCTAGATTTCAAGCGACAACATAGCAGCGGTAATCTTTCTTGTTATTTTCCCCGCCCTTGTGGATTACCACCGGTTGCAAGCATACTGGTACCCAGCGGCAATTCCTCCCGCGAAACACGGGTAGTATTTTTCAACCGATAACGTATTGTTAATAAACCCCGACCATTTCTCTCGCGAACTCCGTTCGGCGGGTATGGAGACATCGCGGTGAGAAACAGCAAGAGGGTGAGAGAGTGAGAGAGGGAGAGAAAGAGAGAGAGAGGGGAGGGGTGGTATTCGGGTTAAGGTGGGATGACGTCGAAACGTATGGCCGCTGATTTATAAAGGAAATAATTTCGCGAGCGCAATTTCTTACGTCGGCTATGCGGGGGCGTACAGCTGAACAGCTATGGGGCTCATCTACCGTTAAAATTCATTACTCCCGCTAAAAGCGGCCCTTAATATCGGGCTGCCGCGAAGCTGAAGGTTTTTTAGCCCCATCTCGGGCCAGCCATCGCGGCGTGCCCCGCGCTCGCTCGCTTCTGCCTCGCGTATCGAGCGATGCCACGCGAGCACATGTACGTACGTACGATGCCAAGCGGGGATCCGGTTATAGAATGTTTTCAGAACCCACGGGGGTTGGAAGGGTGGCAGGGTTTCGTGGCCGCCCTCCCCGCGAGATGATATATATTTACGCCCGCTCGCTGTACCGAAATTACACCGGGGAAATTTTTTTCCGCTGTACTTTGGTAATTCAAACCTCCCCCCCCCCGTCCCGCCCAACCCCGCCACCGTCGCCGCAAGTAGAGCGTTCGCTGTCCATACAATAACCCGGCCAGCTGCACTAAAATTTTTATTGTTCCCGACCAAGTTACGGACGGAGGTGGCGGGGAAGTCGAGGGTTGTAACGAATCAGGTTTGCTCGCGACTGGCGAGCTTATTTTGCTCGGCTTTTCCCTCGGCAGGAACATTTGTCTCGCGAACGCACGGAACGGATCGACGCTTTGCCACCACGAGATATGAAATTTTTTAGCGAATCAGCGACAACATTTCATTTCCTCGTCGATTAGCATCGTTGGCTAGGGGACGTTCGGATTCGGTCACTAAGTAGTCCCTTCTTTCCGCTGTTTCTTGATCGTAAAGCCATGGCCGGGGCAGCAGTTGCTAGAAAATGCTGTTACAGGGGATGAAGTACTTGAGATTCTTAACACAGGGATACCTCAGTGTAAAATTTTGAAGAATGAAGTAAACTGATCCTACGTGTTTCAGTCTTAGAACCTGTGGACAAGCTACTTCGTATTCTTTCTATCTGAAATGTATAGCCCGCAAGAAGGAAATTATTGTCGGGCATTACCGGCGAGAAATACGGTATTTTCGCCGTTGAATTTTTGATAAAATACTTAGATACGCTTAGCGTGCTTCGTTTTCGTCGTCGTCACCCTGAGACCAAACAGGCTGCCTCGCGGAAGGGAGAACAATCCAGAGGGAGGAAGAAAGCCGGGGTGAAAAAAGGCGACGTGGACCCCGCGAAAGGCGGTGGAAAAGGAGGAATAAGAAAGTTGATGAAATATTGGAGAGCGGCTTAGGCAGGACAATATTCTGTTGTAAACCGTTCCTCTCCCGCGCCAATAGATATCGTTCTATAGCGTGGTACGCGCGCGCCCCTGCGTCCCTCTTCTTTCTCCCTGTCTCGCCTCTGTTTCTGGTCTTCTTCGCTCCTACGAGGCATTCCTCGAACCGTAGGAAATAAAAGGTCGCAAGAGCAATCGAAAATTCGCCGCTGAGATTCGGGCGAGTTTGCAATTTGCCGGATGCAAATGTACAGACAAAATAAATAGTACGATAAAATAGAGCGGGGAAAGTCAGTGTCTCGTCGGTCGCTCGAAATTTTCCAAGCTCCCCCGCCTTTTTATCTCCCACCCCAGTTTTATCGTCGTTGGGCAGACACTCGATTATAGATCGTTCGGCTGTAATTTCATCCGTTTGTCGAGATCGTTCCGAGTGTCTGGAGTACCATTCATCGGTACGACGGTTCTCTCCTTCGATTTGCAATAAACGACTGGACATCTCTCTCGTCCTCGTCGTCCTCGTCATCGTCGCTCGGCCGCGACGATCCTTTCCCCGCAATTAAATCGCAGGGAAAAATCTCGGGCGAGACAAAAGGCGTCCGTCCGACTTCTACATTCCTCCTTTGTAATTTGCCCTCCTCGTCGGTCCCGTCTCTTTCTCCGAGCGGATGATGGAGGACCACTTCTCGAAAGGGAAAGAAAGTCCTCGGGTCTCGTATTTACGTGCCAGTTCAGCAAAAGTACCCCCTTCGTGCTTGTAACACCGAATCGGACGATCAAATGTCCCCGAATCGTCTCGAGTGCCCGGCGCCATCGCCGATAAAGTCCCTCCCTTCGATCGCGATCTTCGATTTTTCAACCTCGTCGTAGGTCGCAGCCAGGCAGTGTCTCTCTCACATTAATCAAACAACATGACAACCCGCTACTGTGCTCAGATAATTAATTAAAATTTCACTGGAAGACGGTAACCTCGGGGCACGAGGTTCCGTAGGAAGGTTCCATACATTTCAACTAATTTGCCACACCCCGTCGCCTCATGGCGCGGAAAAGTATAAAAATTCGATGGCAAACGGCGTCGACAACTGCGAGCCAACTTTTGCATTCGCAGTTCGTTACTCGTCAGCCCTGTTCTCCCTCTCTATCTCTTTCCTCCGCGAGAGATACCGAAATTCCTTTGCATAGCTGACGAGAGAGGAAAGTAGGAAAGAAATAACGTACGACGCTCGGGGTCGGTGTGACATTTATTAGACATTAAGTAGTAATACCCGCGAATGGGACGGACGGGACTAGCTGGGTAATAAGGGTGGGCTAGGGAGAGCCGTCATACTAATTGTAGTAATTCCAGCATCCACTTTGGATATTTAATTAAGTTTCCGCTGACAAGCATCTACTTAGTGGGAAGAGGCAGGGCGGTTCTTACATAGCGACGCGCTTAGCGCTCCCTGCTTCCATCAACCCTCTGCTTAGCTACCATGTAACCTACCGACCTGCTTAACTGCCGCCTCGAAACCTGCACCGTTCACTAATTATTTAGTATCTCGCTAGCTGGCTCGCCCCCTCTGTCCTGGAAAAATGGATGGATTAGCTGGAGTTTATTGCACCCCCTGCAGAATTGTTCGTTGATCACGCTGCGCTGTAACTATATCGATATTCTATGAAAGATTCTGTTAAAATATACCTGCCGTGTCTCACTCTCCGTCTGCGAAGCACTGCGCTGATCACGATCGAAAATCGGGGGTAGGTACGGTTTGCCATAAGTTATATCTCGCCACTCTCCTCAGGCAAACGAGGAACAAGATCGTCTCGAAACGTGGTCCCGCGACCGTTTCGCGGTGATTTACGAAGGGCCAGGTTTGGAAGCGATGGTCGGTCGGAAGCGTGGCCACCGCCTAAATATCACGGCAGGCGATCCTTCTCTCGAGCACGGCCGAGATGGTATTCCTTCTATTATCTATTGTCCGGGCCAAGATTTTAGTGGGGCAGTATATAAGAGGGGCTAGACACGAATGCGGTCTCCCGTTCGATTCCGTAAAGTATGAAGCTATCAAAGCCAATGGCCCGAAAAGGCCGACGCAATTACCAATAACTCTTTGACATGCCCCGTCTACGTTTCTTTTTCCACTCGAAACATTTTCGTTCGCCACCCACTCCCGACCCCTACCCGTCTCGCGTGACCCGTTACACAGGAGAATTCGTCAGAATTGTACGCGGAAATCGAACTGACCCCTCGCCCTCGGTCGCAGAGATAGACGAAGGCGCTGCGCACGCGAAATATCTGTACGAACCTCTAGCGATCGGCTCTATGCAGCGGGGCATCGCATTCAGGACGATTCTACCTCCCGAACTATGAAGAGAAGAGGATAATGACTTGGAGGGAGATGGTGGGAAGGGAAATGTTGCTTGACGGACCCGTAGCCGGCATCGGAACCCTCTCGTTTCTTCGCAAAATAATGATTCTTCCGGTTTCAAGCGGCCGAAGACTTTCATTTTGCGGGCCGATCGGCCCGTGGAACGAGCACGAGCGTCGAACAAGGACGGCAGGCTCTTTACGCTCGGATGAATTTCTCCAGTTAAGTAATCCCTGCTCGTGGATTCAGAATGGAAACAGTGCGAGCTCACGGATAAGAGGGATAAGGATCCTCTAACACCTCCTTCTGCTTTTCCTCCTGCCGCCTCTCGTCCGTCTTTCTACTCGAGCGCAATCCTCCGTTTCCTGCTGTTACATATAGAACGGCCGGGGGAGTCGTCGTTGCCGGTCTGGATATCAAGCGACCATTGTTTACGGAGCATCGAAATACCAGCGCCCTTTAATATGGCTGGATCCACGTTACGCCGTGCTCGCAATTAACCGAATCGAATTTTACGTTTTTAATGGCCCGCGGGGATGCGGAGTTTAGTGGGTGATTTTAGTTAAGAGGGTGAAACGAAGGTAGACGTAGTAGAGGAAATAAGGAGAAAATTATTTTCCATTTTCCATTCAGTATCCCGCTAAGCACGCGTTCCTTGCGCATTCAGCTCTTTCATCGTTAACAATGGCAAGAGTACGGTACCGTTCACGTGATCACTTTATTCGATTCATGAATGCCCGCAGACACGTGTGTACCCTCGCGTGTCCTTTGCCCGGCAGAGGAATGCCATTCTTGTCCCGGAGTACGTGGGAAATGAACATAGTCCCATTGATTCCCTTCGATTCACGAGTCGCCATTAAAACTGATCCACGTTCCTCGCGAGACGGGGACTGTTCATAACTACCATTTAGCTGTTCAAACGAAACTTGATGCAAACGTGAGTCGCGAACTAGCTTAAAGCTAAAATCGTCTAAATACCTTCTTCAACTCATTAATTCCCTCTCCGAAGGACGGGCGATTCGATTTCATATCGCAATCGCATTATTGCAACTTGTACCTTGAAGAGACAAGGGTCACTGGACGTAATCGATACACCAATATAATCGAGACAAGAGGAATTCGAGTAGTTGACAAGAGAAGCTTCATTTTTTCAATCTACCCTATAATAAAAGTGCAAATGCGTTTCGTGTGTAACGTACGGTTCGATTTTCAGAAGCGATAAAACTGATTCCATTATTTCTTTAGTTCTCCGGCGAAGCACTTAAGGAGAATGTATCGCGAGACTAGTAAACGAATTTCAACGGCCAACGTTTATCGCTTAACTTTCCACCTTTCTAGTTACAAACTTCGCAGGAAATTGTTGCACGCAACTGAACGTGCAGCGCGTAGCATAAGTTAGCTTCTTGCGTAATGAGGGCTCGTTAAACGTTCTTCCTACACGCTGCGTGTGAGCACAGATTTCATCGTGAATACGATTCTTCTAATCTACATGCATATACATGTCCGCCTTGAATTTCTTCTAGTCTTCGCGTGGAATCCAAACCCCGCGTTCTCCTCCGATTTCCTTCTGACTCCTTACCAAAGTGGAAACACCCCTCTTTAGTCAGCCACAGTTCGTACAGCTGACCAAAGCTTACAAAATATTCTCTTCAACAGCGAAATTCTTTACTACCGTCAAGGACCCAGTTCCTGATCAGAACCCAATTCCTGATCAGTTTAGCATATAAATACCAAATAATAAGTTTATCACGATGCAAAATTATTCCAAAAAATTATTAAATAATTATGAGGTATTTTTAAATTTATACGCAAACATTTGATAGCTCATAGTAAAATGTTTTAGGTTGATCAGAAACTGCACCCTTTGCATCTTAAGTGATCAGGAATTGGGTCCTTGACGGTACTTAGTCGTAGCGATGCAACGCAATTAGTAAAAGAAAGGAGCTGTACCCAACAAACTCTTGGTGACATAGCTGTAGTAGTGCCTACATCGCAGGACCGAGCAGCGCTTCGATTGCGCCTACGTCGCATTAATTATGCCTGTTAGTCGCGTGTCGGAAAGAGGAGCGCGCGGGGTGGTGTTGTGCGCCTGGAGGTACAATTGCCGTCCTTATGTGCTCACGGCAACGCTCTCTGCTTTGTGCTATAGTCATGCTAAACAACGCGCGCCATCCCTCCTCCCGCGCAACGGTGTTACAAAGTGACAGTGGCGCGTGTTTGATTGCGGACGTTGGACGTCCATGAATAATTAATTCGTTTCTTGTACTGTCTGCCGGCCGTCGATCCTAAATACTCGCGCTCCCCGTCGCCGCTGAACGATGCGCGAAACTTAGACGGGCGTAGTTACAACTGGGAGTTTCCGTCTGGTAACAGGGAGTCGACGATAGATTCGAGCGGTTGAACGTTCCGCGAGGAAGCAATTGGGAAGCCGGGATTAATTAAGGCTGCTCGTCTGTTGGCCGCCTACGAAAACGGGGCCGGAATTTTCCGAGGACTTTGCAACTTCCACCCCTCGAACGTAGGTATCGGGCGTTGTAAACGGCCACGCTAACGATCCCCGATTAATCGACGAATAATTCTGACGCGTCTTGGCGGGGCGAATTACGCGATTAATTATACCCACGTTGACGCTGGGCCCCTTGTCTCTGCGTGCCATTGGGCACGGGCACGCGACGATCGGGGGAATCCAATATGGTTTTAACGTGATAAACGGCGGTCCCGGGCGGCACGATAAGGACGGCCGATGTAACGGCGAACGGAGGCGTCGTAAAAAACTGGAGGGAACCGCCGACAAATCTAGATTAAAATTTTCATTCTTCCCGGGGCCATGATCGTGGATTACGCTCGTCCCGATCTCGCTAGCTGATATATCGGTCGACGTTTCAATCGTCGGGTGGAGTAAGAATTTGTAATCGACGATGGGCTACAGAGTGGATGGTGTTGGATTTTTACCTGTTGACTCGCGCGATAAATCCACGTCCTGCTACTTTATTTATCTCCACCGTACGACCGATTAAAAACTCAGCACGAAACTGAAGCAAACGCAGCGTGCGATCGTTCAAGAATCCCACTGTGCAAGGGTGCCTTATAATAAGTGATTTTCTTGGCTGCACCGTAGACCTTCGTGACCTCGCATGCTTAACTTGCGTCGTGACAGTCGTACGGGGAGTGGAAAGTTTCCCGATAAGAAAGGTAGGTAAATCGCGGCGAACCGTGAAGTATCGCGCGTTAATTAAAGCGACGTTCCAATTAGCATTTCCGCAGGCAGGCTCGCGAGAGCGTGCCCGCCGCCGTCATCGTCGTTCCTAGTCCCTGCGAGAAATTTCAGATCGACCGGCTACAATTTGGACGAGCGTTAAGCACCGTCGTATCATGCATAATGCACGGAACATCGCGCGCCGGCTGGCCTTCCGAATATAAGTGGCTGCTCCCGTTGGAAACGCAAGCTTTCCTTCTCCTCCTGTCCCGAATGCGCTCCCTCCTCCGTTTCTCCCGATTCGTCGTCCCGGGTGCTAAGTACCTTGGGAGAGAACAGACGGAGGAGGCTGAACAAGCCGGATTACGGATTAGGATCAATTTCGAGTAGTTCAGGGATAGGCACTGTTCCACCCACGGCTCCCGTCCGTATTCATTCTCTCGCGATTCCCTTTCGCCCTACCCGCGTTATAAACGTGGCCACGCTTTAAGCAACTGCCATCTTAAATCAGTTGGACGATTATTCCTGGGACGAGGGAGATCGGGGTGGAAAAGATTCGCAAGTCTCGCTTGGGTCTTTAAAGCGAGCCCGGAGTTTCGTTTTGTCTTCGTTCTGTAGCTTGGGAGCGTAGTGGATGGCGGAACACCCGAGTCTGGTTGGGTAGGTCTGATCTACTTGGGAGTTCTCGGTTTCTTCGAAACAATCCCTCTTGGAAGCATCATCCCAGTGACACCAATGGCTGATTTCTTTTTCAACCCGAGTGACTGATTGTAGACATAAAAATCGAGTGGTAGGTCTTGTCATTTGGTAATGGGCGTGTGCATTGACAGTGTTAACTAAACTCAGAGTGATTTCGCCGCGGGCAGGAGGCATCCGCCAGTCCAGGCGAATAAACTGTCGGAATATTGAGGCATCGGTGCTCTGTATGGGCGCAGTAATCGTTCGTGGATAAACGTACACGTGCGCAAACCTGGCACGGTCTCGTGCGCGCCGACGTTCTTGCCATCTCTGTGTGCGCGCAGGCTGCCACAGTCACGGGAAAAGCAATCATCTCGGCCGGACGCAATCAGCCTCTAACACACGTCCCCAGCGTTTCCACACGCTGCCGTCTAGGTCCGTTTTGGGCGTAGCTAAGTCACTGGCTACGGGACACCCGTTATGCCAAGCGTCCCAGGCGAAAGTATTGGGTTCGTCAGAAAGTCACGTTAGGTTTGGAAATGCGTAAAGCATATCAGGAAGCTCGAGCAGGACCCTTGGTCCTCTTCTACCCCGTCTACGTGTAACGCTGCGTTATCTCGGATAACTGATTCGCCTTAGTCCAGCAAAGACGAAGAAAATTTTCACGCCAATAGAGCTGGTTCTCTTCCGAGCGTCAATTTCCCGCGAGATTTTCGCGCTGCTTTCGTTCGCACTTTTTTCCATCCAGTTCACCAGCTGCACGACTGCTGGCCCGGGCTCCTTTTAAACGGGTACCAAGGAAATCTCGTTACACGGCCGCTTATATTCCCGACAGAGAGCCGAACTGTCTAGAGGCCAGAAACACCGGGCAGCGCGTCCGTCATATTTGCTTGCGCCAGATCGCCGATTTCGAGGGTAACGGACAGGCCATGAAATCTCATTTGGGGATGGGGGCGCGCGGCGCGGCGTTCTGCCCCGAATTTTCAGCGGGACGCGCTCCCAACGAAACGTCTCTCCCTGTGGCGGTTTACGCTGCTCCTAGAGGGAAGGGTAGCGGGGGTTGAGTTGATGTCTGACGCAAATACTGGATGGTTGGTTCGCGGGGGGCGCACTGGTAAACTTTGGATGACGGCAGTTAACCGAAATCAGGCCGAATCGATTATAACGGTCGGATCGTTGCCGCGAGATAGCACGAATCGACAAGGGGGAATTTAATGGAAAACTCGTCGCGTCGCCGGCTTCGTTCCCTCTTCCCCCGTGTGGTGGCTCGTGTAAGTCGAGTTCCTCCCCGATAGGGAGTGCACGCTCGAGGGGAGCAAAAAGGCGGTAAGGAAGGCAGGAAAGCGAAGGGGGAGAAGAAAAAGCGTCGGTGTCTATGGAGAGAGGCCGCGGGGTGGCCGCGAGACTTTTTGCTCCACTCGTTAATGTGAAATTTCTGGGAGGGGTGGAAGCCGGCGGAGGCTTCGCCGGATGTCACGTCGCTGACTTTCAATTTCCGGGACGCGGCCGCCTCTGCCCGTTGCCGTCTTCCACGGGGAGAAATGAGAGCCTCTGCGCCGTCTACGACCACCCCCGTGGCTCGCGTGCGCTCGAAATTGATTGTCACTGCGTCGAAGGTGCAAGATGCATGCCGGTTTCTCGCGTAAATCGATTCCCGGCGCCGCGAGGAGGTGGAGGGAGGCCGCCGATCACGGGCCAAATATTACGGCGACACGGATGGAATTCCTCGACAATGGGTCCGTTTTTTTCCGCGACGTGACCGGAACAGTCGCGTCGCGTTTCTGAAAGGCGAGGGGCGAGAAATTAATACCGACCCCTGCCGTAAAACGGGCGACTCTCGGTTTTCATTTCGCCGGCACAAAATGAAACATCGATTCCGTTTTCTTTCGTCATCCCCGCTGCAAAACGTCCAAGATTTTCTAAACTTCGGTCGGCTCTGCTCGTTCTCGAAGAGCCTTCGCGCCTCTTCAAGCGTTCGCGGCGCAACGTAAATAATGGAGACCGCGGGGGACTTGATGGGAACTTTTTGTCACGTATTCTCCGAGCTTGTGCAACGTGAACGCGGCGTTTATGAACGCAGTCTGTTTAGTCACCTGGTATTAAATTGTGAAAGTGTACATGATAGACTTCGAAGTAAGTGTGCTGGAGGCTTATTTCTTGGCACTTCCTTTATCGTGTTGCGGCGAAAGTGAACCTCGCGCGTGCAACAGCTTTCTGGGGAAGCCTGAAATTCAGCCGGAGTTGCTCCTCTTATGTCTTTGGGCGTTAAGCAGGATATTTCGTTGAAACCCTTCGTCACGCTCAATGGGGTAGTTAGAGTGCGTCTGCCTTGGGCGTTTATCAACATCGGAAATAGCTGTCCCGTTCTGAACACAGGCCCTGGGGCAGAAAGGTCCAATTCCTCGTAGATCACAAATACTCGCCACTATACAGAGCGTCGTCCGGAAATTTGGAAGTTGACGTAGCTTTCGGGTTCTAGGGGGCGGATGACGGCGACCCCATGGACATTGAAAAACCGATGGAAACGCGTAATTCACGATGGATTTGCGATAAATTCCAGCCGATGAACGATATAATACCGTGGTCGGTTAATGGATGAGGCGGCACAGCTAATTTGACGCATGTAACTGCCGCCTATACTCCGTTCACCGTACATTTGTTACCATTAAATGGATCCGTGCGGAAGATGATACGTGGAAATATTCTACTGAAATTCCGTTTTCAATGGACAGACATGTCGCGACGGTTTGATATTGATAACGTGCATATTTTTCATCATTTTCTCTATCCCCCGAAGATGGTATCTACTTCGGGATAAACCTTGCACAGACGTGCTTGCGTGTTATAATAGTAATTTCTATCTGGGACAGAAATAATCGATATCTCTGTAGGATTTTAGCTTTTTCTCCTTGTAAGCTTCTTACACGAACGTTCGCAATGCGCGGTAACGTCTAATCATAATTGTGTTAGTAGCCTTTTTTGCGGGGCAGTTTCGTCGACACGTCGCGAGATCCAGTTCGCCGTTGTGGCAATTTTAATACAGACTACTGAACCGCCAGGACAGTATCGCGTCGCGGAATAGAGTGCCCGGTGAGTGTGCGGAGTAGATATCGTGTAAGTCGGACTTAAACCTCTCTTCGCCACTTTCGCGGGACAACTTGCACTCCCCCCAATGGAGGGAACGAATAGGGACTAGCCGCCAACCACCTCTGATATTCCTCACAAAAAGCGATACTCCTTTTATTCCCGTAATATTCGATCGGCGAATGACGAAGCTGAAAGTTGATCTATTTTCTGCGTTAATCGTCAACGATGAGTTTAAAGTGTAACGGCCAAAGATTCATGGAATCTGGATCGTTGGCATTCAGTTCCACGGGTCCTTGGAAAGGAAGTTTGCTGAGAGGGTGATTTTATAATGGATTATAAACTCACGTTTATATACCGCCTGTGTAACGTGTAACTCAAGCTTCCCAGTGAGGCGAAGCTCGTGATGGCTTGTTTATTAGCAGATATCATAAACGACGCCCGTCAGTGGTCGCCCCTTTCAATGATTTTAACACGAAGCAAGTTAACAGATAGCGCATAATCACCAGCTGATCATTATTCAGCCCCGCTCGGTGTGTTATCGTGTCCGAACTGATGAACGATTCGATCACGCGGTATCTCGCACCCCTATCTACAGACATGACGATATAATAAAGGGGTGAGGTGGTGTCAGAGTGGACGGGGATTGCGGGGGTTAATCGCTTAACGAACCCGTTCTTCGTTCATCCAACCCCCCCCGTTGTAACCAATTAGCTCAGGGTTGATCAACGTCTCTATACCCCCTTCTTCTCTCGCCGCAACATTTCGCTCGTGAAATTCCCATCGTGGAAATCTGATGCCAAAATTGCCGGGCAAATACTTTCCGGCGAGGCACGAAGTAATAATTGCCGGTCAACTCGTTACTATTGACCTCGAAACGGTCCCGAGGAACAGCCGAGATTTCTCAAGCTCCGATCGGTTGCGCTTTTCCCGTCGGTGGGAAAACTTTTCGGATTATCAAGGGGGAGGGGGGACGGAAGGGCGAAGGGGGAGATATTCTGCTTTCGCGAACGTGTCTACGTTGGCAGGGATACGCGTGTACGTATCAGACACAGAGGAAGGCTAAAATAGCGGTGTACGGGACGGAGGTCTGCATTGTTGTTGAGGTGAGCTCGCTGGTAATGAAAAGAACTCCAAACTCTGTCTCTCTGTGCTTCACCCTTTCCCGTTTCTCTCTTCTCCTTCATCCCCCAATTTCTGGTCTCTCTTGTAACCAGCGTTACGCGCTCGCTTCCTCGCCTCTCTTCCGCGCCTCTTCCCGTCTTTCTCTGCCATTATCCCGGCGAAAGGCCTGGCTAAGGGAAGCGAGAGGCAGCTCTCCGGGCCTCTCGCTCTCCCGTTCGCCTCGGCCTCTTGTTTTAATCACGGCGCCACAAAGTACGCCATTGTCTTGCCAGTATCGGTCTGAGGAAGTATCTCAGGAACGGGCACGGCCGTCTCTATGCGCGGTCCAGGCGGCGGCAGATTGTAGAAAAATCCCCGTCCTACCGGGTGGGGGAGTGGGAGGATCCCGGTTGGCTCATCGCCGAGGGTGCACCTGTTCTCTCCGTGGTCGCTAATCCAGCCAGATCAAACATAAAGGGAAACGGTTGTTTCGAGGGCGTTTTTATTAAATTTCACCCAGTTCGAAGGGGGTACGAGGCACGCGCGTACGAGCGACCCCTTCTACAGGCGGGGCGAGTCACGCCGACGGCCAGGTCGACGACAACGAGCAGCCCTGTCCGGTTTTCGATCGGGCGCGTGTGGCGACTCCACGATTCGACGGCGTCGAGTCTCGCGTGCAGAATCAACGGACGCAAAATCGAGAACGTAAATCGTATAGCAAATAGAGGGTGTACGTGACGTAAAACGTAAACGCGCGGGTAAAAGGTGAACGGACCGAGGAGACCGTCGGGATTGGCGAACGGTGCGGAAACGATCGTTCCCCGACACGGAACTCGCGAAACGGTCGGTTTTCCGAGTGGACATTGGTCGGTCGAATTGCTTCGTAATTTCATTTCATCCCCGGTGGTCGAAAGTGCGAGCCTGCAGTTTCGCGGGGAAGCTTGTCGTGCGTGCTGTTTGAAGAGGGAACGGCGGTATTTGAGTTTTAGAAACTAGGCCCAGTTCGTTCAAGAACGTCGGGGACTGGAGATTAATAACCGAAATTTTGAAACTATGGGAGCGTCCACGGTTATCCCCAATACCCTTTCACCCCTTCCCGTTGTTCCATAGTCCACGCGAGATTACCTTACGCTACTTCCTTCTTGGTAGGAAGCACTGTTTCCTCGGGTAAACGGAATACGAGCCAGATACGTAATACGTCTTATCGCTAAAGGAAGTACGTAACTGTGAATTCCACAGCCACAGATCTGGTTGAGCGAAGAAAAATGTTGATTTTAGTATGCGAAGGGCTAGTTTCGTGGGAACGGTTCTTTTGTGCAAAGTGTTGAGATAGCTAGTCCGTTGGTAGTCTTCGATTATGTATTGCTGGGTGATGCGAGACGCGGTGGGACGCGAGCATCGGAGACAAACGCCCTTAAAGGAAGTATCTTCGCAACTTCGGGGGGCGAAGATGGGGCACGGGGGATGGTAAAGGGTGGATCGGCGAGAGGGTAGGAGAGGACAAGTAATTTCCTTGGCGGAGGCGTGAGAAGCATGCCGAAGGGGTGGGTAGAACGCGAGAAGGTGGTCCCAACTAAACTAAATAATATTGATGGCCAACGGAAATTGAAAGCCGTTAAGGTCTTCAGCGTTGCGGTGCGAAACGGCGATGCTGCATAAATAAGACGGGCTGTATTAGGATTAGGCCAGTGTCTCTCAACACGTCATCGGTCATTTTTCAGCGTACCACCCGGCAGAATTTGTAAATCCACTTTCGAACTTTATCTTGTGGCTTTTGAGACTTCAAGGACGCCTTTAATTTCTGGCCCGAACAGAATGTTTCAAAATCCGACTTAGATCGTGTTTAAGGAGGTAGCTATAGTTGCTCTCTGTACTCCATTAAAAAGGACATATTATCCTAAAAATACTGTTTCGAGAGAGGAAAAGGAATGGTGGCTAAAGAAGTTATTTATGGTGTTAATTCATAGTAGGTGTGCCCTCTGCGGTCGTAGAAATGGCTTTCGTTGTACACGCGAGTACGCGAGGCAGTGGAAAAAGTCAGTGCGCTCAGACAGCCGCGCGAAGGAAGTGGTATTAGAGAGATTATGATCCGGCCGAAAAGACGGTCAATCACGAGTCGCAGAGCGAGATAGAGGGTAGCAGGAGAGACTTTCGGGCGGTTCCCTGCACAGAAACACCGAAAGTTTCCCGGAACAAGGCCGGAGAATCGTTGGTTCATGCAAATTCGACGGAGACGTATAGCGTAAATGCTGAAAAATGGCCGGCTTAAAATATGCGAGAGTGTACGGCCGGCGATAGGTGAAACTCCGCCTCGCAACACGCGTAATAAGTCTGCCGATGTTTCGGTCGATCTTCTTTTCCTTCGTCGGCCGGCACCCTCTCCGGCCTGCGTGGCTCGCCAACAATTTAACAATTTGGCAACAATTTACCCCTTGCCCAGAGTGATGCCCAATTCCATTACAGACAGTAATAATGAAAATGGTTTCCATTCGTGTGCACTTCAAAGTTTTCACTAATGGGCGTTAACACTGATATGTTATGAATATTTGAGCATTTCGAAGCGAAATGATTATTGGTGCCTTTTAATATTCGTGGGTCACGTTACACAAATAATTAATTATCACGTTCCACGCAATGTACGGTCACTCGAGAAAGACGATATTGCAGGCGTTTAGTTGGGGAACGGTTGGGTTGTGGTTAGATGTATTTGTATAACGTACGCGTGAAATGTTGCCGGTGGATTTTTAATTCATCTACTCGCCATCCATGAGCGTGCACTAATTAAAATCGACCTAATCAATCAGCATCAAATGTGCCGGTCACGAAGCTCGCTGCGTGTTTACAGATTCATCGTCACGGGCTTGTAATAGCCGTGCTGGTATTTTCCAATTTTATAACGATCAACAGGTTAACGAATGCGCATTTGCGCCGGCAATACCCTCTGTGTGCATGTTTCTTGCATCTCCGATTACGTTGTTCAATTAACATTCGATTGCCGTTATCATACGTTATTTCCGTTGAATATTAATTACGGCGAGGAAGAATTCATTGCCGTTAATAACCGCGATGCGTTTTCATCGTGCTGGCCTGCCAGCGCGATTGAGCCCCGGGAGCGCATAGCCTCTCGAGTTCCAAAAGGATTCGGCAATCAGTGATTTGAGATATCGTTTGGCCGCCGCGCCGCTGAAAAGGGAGAAATCTCGCCTTGGCTTCATTATCCTGACAATGGTCGAGGTCCAAAGCGCGGCCCTTCACAGCCATCTTCCGACTCGTGGCTATAGCTAGCTTTACTCTCCCCTGCCTCTTTGCTCGCTTACCCCTCGAGCAGCGAAAACCATACAGGGCTCTCGTACCACTGGCATCTCTTTCCCCTCTTCGTCGGGCCGATGCACGCATAATAGCAGCGAAGCTGTGCGCCATAAAGCGGTATCCCATCATAAAGGCCCTCTTCAATCCGAGAACGAGGAGGGAAAAGGAGAATCGGAATGAGAATGCTCTTCTTACCCCTTTTCCCCAGTCACCGTTTCCGCCCTTCGTCGCTCCGCTCGCGCTCCCCCGGCCTTTCTCGCTCCAGCCAAGGAATTTCTGACGGCTTTCATCCCTCGCCCTCCGATTACGGAGGTGTGGCGCAGGTTATGGCCTTACTCGAAGGAGCCGCGCTCTCGCGAAGGTCGAACGAAAATGAAGGCAAAGCGGGGAACGCCGCGCGGATAAAAATAACGAGAGCCACGGCGAAACACAAGGGAATTCTTGATCTTTTAGCGAGCTGACGCTTTTAATTCACAAGGACGCTGGGCGCCTCCTCTTAATTGTGCCCCGCCAGCGCCGCCATCGCCCGCCGACTCCTCTAATTCTGTGTTTTGAAGTTTCTTCCTCCGGGCGGCAGCTGCTTCCGTAGTTTTTCATCTGAAAATTTTCTATTTTCCGCCGGCCCCGGGAATTTTCTGCAATTCCCGCCCCCTCCCACCTCCGGCCACCTTCATCCCTATCGTCTTCTTTTTTCCCCCTCCCCCTCCGAGTGGCCGAGTTCTATTCAGCCGACGCGCGTCTCGCGTTGCGTTTTAATTCCGAGCGATAATAACTGTTCGAAGCGACCGCTGCCACTCTCTGGAAACCGTCAGACAGTAAACCGCGGGTAGGATACAATTTTCAGCGATATCGCGGAGCCCGGGGACGGGGATGGATGAATTTTTACGCAGGCAGGATAGCTGCTTGGCCGGGAATAAATTCAGCCTTGATGGAATCGGTCTCTCCAGCCAGGCTAACCCGTCGGCGTAAATGCCACAACCTTGTCCTTGTCGTGTTCGCGGCCCGTAATAAAAGATCCTGGGGAATTCGCGGAGGAAAGACGAATAGGCGCGTATAGCGACGCGAACGGCAGGGCGAAGGGACCGGGGAGGGTGAACCTCCCCTGTTTCGCGGATGGGGACAGACTTACGAGCGGCTTATGTTTCAATTTGTTCAACCTCGAATAAAATCGCGTTTTACGAGACACCGGGACACCCTCGTCCGCGGCCGGGGTCCCCTCGAGTTTCCTTCGCGAACACCATTTTTTCCTCGTTAATAGACCCCCCACCCACCCTCCGAAACGTTACGGGTAACTACTGGAAAATCCAACCTAGCTGCCCCCGATTCCCGCGAGCCGTTCCTGCAGCAATGTGGCGAATTAATCCGCGTACTTCGTTTCTCAACGGTGAAGAACAAATTTGCGATGTTTGTCCCGGACGCGGATTTATTTTCTTCCTGGGGATTGTTTGCCTAAAATGATATCGTCCGATCGAAGTTTCTTCTCTACGCGTCTGCGATAATCAGAAGTCGAGGTATAGGCATGCTCCCGCTGATTAGAAGTATTTCGGTTCGCGGTGCACGCTCGCGAGAACGAGGAATTAGTTCTACGTCCTGAGATCTCCGACTCAATTTGCTGGGATCGGGTGTAACGTATCTCGCGTATATCTTGCTGGTTCACGGAAAATGGGGGATAGAAGGAAGGGCGGAGGTGGAAAGTATCCGGGATCCGATTCTTCTGGAAATCTCGTGTAGGGAACCTCGTGGATCCTGCTGAATTCCATCCAGCGAAGTCCGACTTCTCGCGGTTGTAGGATTCACGGGATCGGAAACGCTCAGCGTAAAAGTGACTATCAAACTTTATCTGGCGCGGGCAATCAGCCGCGAGAGGGCTATCGCGATCGTCCCCCAAATGCAAAATCGAGATCGTTGGCAGCCTAGAGGCATTCGTGTCCGGAGTACTTCCGTCTTCCCCTGGCTGGCAGCGCGTCGCTCGAGATCCGTCGATTTCGCATCGGGTCTACTTTCGTACCGACGGATCGAGACGCCAGCGAATTCGTGGAGAACAGTCAATCAATCCCGCCGAAGGATCTCCCACCCCCGATCCTCCCTCTTGTCCCGTCGTTCCGCTGTCTTTCTGACTGCACGGCTGTAAAAGCCTCGTGGACTTTGGGGGAAAACACGAACGTGGAATGGAAGTAAGAAGATGAATACACGGGACGAGAATAGCCTGGAAGGAGAGGCGGGGAGAGGATGGAGAAGGGGGAGGAGGGTCGATCGCACATTTTGCGATTCCCATTTTCGAGGCTGCATTGTCTCAGCCCCTCCGACGAGGATCGTTTCGTTGCAATCGGCTTGCTCTTCTTCCCCGTTGTTCCCTCGATCCCGATTACTCGAGCATCACTCGGCCCGTGACTTAATCGATCCACCGTGGAAAGAGTGTGCACGTTTCACGACAGTCGATCGCGAACCGACGCAAAACCGTGCACTCAGTCGTCAACAGGTACGTGTGCCTTGATTTGACTAACGTACGGCAGTGGGTGGGGGAGGTAGCGGATTCCGAAAAGAGGATCACGGGTCCCGCGATGCCGAAGAATCGCGCGGTCCTACGAGCAAACAGAGGGGGATCGATGCGGAACAAACATGCCAGTCGAGGCGGAATAACAACGAGACGGAATAATGACGTGGCGAGCGCGTGTAGCGCGTCTCCTTTTTCCCTTTGCGCACCGAATAAATGAAATGCACCTCGCGCTGGGACGTCCCTTTCGTAAGAATATCCCGGGGAAAGGCTGGATCAGAGCCCATTTCGGTTAATAGAATCTGAGACGGGGGTAACGATATCGGGACGCCCGTGGAATTTATTAAGTGACCCCCGGAGATACGATCCACCGCAAATATGACACTTGTCGCGCGCCGACGGAGCCACGAGGATGGGCAAGTAAAACGTGGATGATAATGCGGGAGGAAGGTGCGGGCACGGTCCGCAGCGAAGGACGCGCGAGCGGTGAAAACAGAAAGTTTATGGAGGGTGGCGAACGGGGGAAAAAAAGTCGCAACGCACGCACATACCCGGCGGCGAGGGAGGCTGTCGCAATATCGCCCGCGCAATTTTCTTGTTCAGGTGACAATCTTGTTTATCAGCGCGGCGTTAACGGTTATTATTTAAAGGTCCCGCTGGATTCGCTGAGATACGCGCACGGTGGATGAATAAAGACGTCGAGTTAGAGATTCACAGGGTGGAGGGGAAACGATCTTGTGTCTGTGATGGAGTGATTTGTAGATTACACCTCGATGCACTCCGGAATTCTGCTTTAGGGTTTGAAGCAGTTGTAGGGAGTTAGGGAATGAAATATTAATCGTCAACTATCGCGTTACGCTTCATCTCCCAACGAGACTTCTTCGAGGTTCCCCCACGCTACTTGTAAGTAGAACTACCCCTCTACGTCGATCTATTCGAAGTTTCTTGGCGAGATGCGCCTGTAATTCTAGTGGCAAGCTGGACTAACGGTAGATGCTCGTTGCTCGCATTATGTCGTCTAAAAGAGCTTATTCGTAGAAGGAGATAAATAGTTCGGGGAGAGAGGGACGGTACAGTAGTGCGGAAAAGAACAGCGATAGACCAGGATAAGGGGCGACGAGGGGCCGAGAGGGGGATGTAGACAGGGGCTGTTTAGAGGGAAACGAAAGAAGAGGCTGAGGAAAGGACGAGAGATAGTTGGAACGGAAAGGAAAGTGGGGAAATTGGGAGGGAGAAGGCGTCGGTGCATGCGCAAGAATTTCGCACGTGAGCCCGCGAATCCGCGAGAGGCTCACCTCGGGTGCTAGACGTCCTGGCGGTTCAGTGTCGTGCGCGATTTCGTACGCGTCGCTTGCCAACTTGCACCCGTGACGGGGTTGATCGTGCGGCAGCGATCCTTTCGATCTCTGAATCGCGTCGAGCAAGTAGAACACCTCGCAGAACCATCGCGAACCGTGCACAGGCAATTTTGCTCGCGGAACAATGAGCGAGGAACGAGAGGAGAGAGCTATTTTGGCATTAAGTTACAAGAGCCACCTGAAAAAGAGCTCTTGACTCGACGGCACGACGACGTACCGCCGTTGAGAACGAATAGCAATTAACCGGAATGCAGCCTTCCAACGACCCTGCGGTAACGACACGAATAAAATATCAAACGGTCGTTCTGCCGTGAGAAGAGGGAGGGGAGGTGGGGCGGAAAAAAAAAAGCGGAATCGAATAGAGAGGCGCAGAGGAAACGGGGAGGGAAGTAAATTCTCTGGGGGGATTGACGGTAACGCGTTGGTGTAATTAAAATCGGTAGCCAGTGCGGGCTCGCGCAGCCGGTCGGCAGAATAAATTTTCTGACAGATTAAACCGAGCCTGCCGCGGCAGTAATTTCCCCATTAGCGGAGGAACAGTGGTACTCGTGATTCTCTGCCAGTAAACTTGGACTTCTCGCGGCAGCGGAACTTGGTCGGACCGTGCTGAAGTTTCCGACAGACCGAAAGATACGAGATCCGAAGCGAGGAACAGTTGGAATGCAAACTGTGAGCTCGGGGCACCGCGATACGGTAACCTAAATCGATTACACGGTTATCTGGGGCCCGATAAAATCGCTGGCCGTCGTCATTATCATCCCCCAGCATCGTTATTATCGCGCGTGTATCGTCCAGCCACGGGGTTGAACGCAGGCCAGTCTAGTCCCTCGACGGACGGCCTGCGAGTAGCCGTCGAACGCGGCGGCATGTGGCGCCCGTAACGAAAGTCCTGTCCGTTCTACGTGCCACACGGTGGAATCCCTCTCGTAATGACTCGTAATTGCGCGAAGGAGGAGCCGACGTCGTGCTGGAACGATTTAAGGAACACCTAGCGCCACCCACAGCCCCCCTCATCCCTCCCCCCCCCCCCACCGGCCATAATGATTAGGTGCACGCGACTTCAAGGATTACCCGGTTGAAGTGCACCGCGAGCCGGGGATAAGGGATAAGGGATAACGGTGGACGTATCTGAATACGGTACGCCGACTTGGAGGTAGCTGTTATCGGCGTTATCCGAGCATCCGCCGGTGTGTCCCGACTGCAAATTACAGATCGACCGTGACGTTGTTGCCGCGCCGAGAGGATTCAGCACGAGATTTAATTAAGGGGTACGTGTCAGTTTGGCGCCAGCACCGCATCTAGCCAGCCTTAGCCTAGCACCGAGCTCCATTTTATTCCCACCTTCATTCCTTTTCGTTCCACCCGCTCGTCCTTCTTCCTTCATCTCGCCCCGTCCCTGCCTTTAGCCCTCCTTCTTACACTTTCTCGCGTCGCGTGTCTGGTCGGGTCGTGGTCGCGCATCATTCTCCTTAATGCCCGTCGACGACCCGTAAATCCCACTGAGAGACGTACTCTCCGCTCCTCGCCACTTCTTCGTCCTCCTTCTCCGTTCACCCTTGTCCTGGAAACGCTTGTTCCACCGACTCTCTCGCACCCGTTCCCACGGCTCGACGAGCTTTCATCCCCGAGCTAACGAGCTCGATTACGCTCGTCGGATTTCTTTACGGCGCCGGCGGTGTTCTCGAATCACCGTCCTCATACGTCCCTATGTCGAATCCATCGCGCGAGACGCTTTCCATCTTTCGCTTGCTCTAACCGCGTTCCGGGCAAAAATCGCCCGTGTTCGCTATTTTCTACCTCTCATCTTTTTTGTTTGTTGGTCGACCAGAGGGAACAGAGAGAAGCTGGGCGAAGAGAGAGAGAGAGAGAGAGAGAGAGAGGGAGAGAGAGAGGGGGGAGAGAGAGAGAACGGCGGTGTATTAACGCGCTGCGGCGAAGTGTTGTAATATCGTTGTTAACGGTATTTTCGCAAGCGCGCGATAACAACTTTGGTAATAAAACCAATATATATTCCTGGCACGCTCGCGATGCAATTAATTCCGTTATAGAGACACAGGACGGCATTACGGGAAATTATCAAAATGCACCACTTAAATATTCGCCGTCGGAAGGCTTTGCGTTTAAAAAATACATGGCTGCCTTAATGACGTGCTGGAGCTTCTCTCATGGAGGTACGCGAAAAATCGCGCTAAAACTCACTAATACCACTCGAAATTGCGCGTGCATGGAGCCCGAATTAATAAGAGTAACTCGTAAAGCGGGGTCACGGTTGAAAGACGCGCACTTGGCTCGGGATTCCTTCGGAGGTATTCATCATCTCCCGTAACAGGCTTCGTTAAACTAGCTGAATTTGTTTGAATTCACCTCCCAGTCAAACATCCTGCGTGTAATTGAAACTGGCTGAAATGAAGTTTCACGTTCCCCTGGACGCGCGCATATGAAGCCTTTTTTTTCAAAAGAGTTCCGCGCCATTTTTTCCTTTGTGTTGGGGGAGGGTTGCGGATGAAATCTCGGGAACCGACGATCATTTCTCGATTCGTTTCGCTTTCAGAACACCATGGACACGTCGCCCACCCTGAGTGTCGGCGGGTCGAGGGCCAGGGCCAGGGCCGCTCTTCTCACCACCAGCGGTACCGGAACCGGAAGCACCGATAGACGCGTCGTCTTTTTAGCAAGTCAACCGACCATCGGGACTAGTCACGAGACCAAGACCTGGCCGCACCATTGGTCCCCGCACACGGTGAGTCTTGTTCAATTTCACCAGGTTTTTCACCACCAAGTCTCGTTTCCAAGTGTGTAACGCAGGGTGGAAAATACATTTCACCGTACCCAGTAAATATCCAGAAAGCCATTATTCTGAGTACTTTTGGGACGCTTAAAAGTGGTCAGTTCAAGGCAGCATACCTCGAGGACGCATCTCGAGCGTGCACTCCGCGTGCCACACGTGGAAACGTGACCAAAGGTCCTTCGTTCTTTTCCTCGCGAGAGCTGGCCGAGCTCTATCTATCTCTCTCCATCGCTCTTGCAAGTAATTGTTAGCATCCTCGACGGAGATCCCGTTCATGGCTGCGTGGTCGGGGACTTGTTTACGGGACGTTAGGCAAATTATTTTCGGCAGCGAGCAAGGCCGTGCGATAGTCGAATTCGTTGGGATCCGTTCGAACGGGTAACGAGACACGACGCGACGGCGGGCTGTAAATTCTGATTCCATAAAATTGTTTAAACGGTGCCGCGGATATACACCCTAGGAGGACGTATGCGCGACAATTTCGATCGGCGGCCGCGACTTTTACGAGGCGCGGCGCGGATTTACGGTCCGCTGCATCTAGGTCGGGCGGCGCAATCAAAATTAGAACGATTGACCTATCGACACGCTCCGGCCGGCATAAGCACTTGAATGCGCGCACGGAAATATGCGGCGTGTGCCGTGTAACGCGCGACACACCGAGATGGATGGCGGAACTCGATTGCAATTGATGCATGGATCACACTCGAGGTTCCACGCACCGCTGAGGGTCCACGGATTACGGTGCGGCGTCGCGACGCGTCGTACGTATTACAAGGGTCGTTGTGTGCTAGCGAAATCACCATCTTCGGTCCCTGTTTCCCGTTCCATGAGAGTATTTTCAGTGCGGCATGAGAGGTGTTGGCAAAGGGTCGTAAAGTTTCAGGTAGATTGTGAACCAGGACTTAATCGTAGCATTTCACGCGGAAACAGTTTTTGCAGTTTTTTGGTGGAACTGAACGAGGTAATTTTCCGATATGAGTTGTACGTGGGTTCGACGCTCGGTCACGAGAATTGGTACGACCTGATTTCATTGAATTATTTTGTAGCAGGAGGATGATTCAGGTCTTCACAGTTGAGTATATCGCGTTCAGTGTATCGGATGGTTGGAATGGCGATGATTTTTATTTGCCTTCATCGTTTGTATCTATTCGATGGACGCGATCGACTCCGTAGTACCTACATAAGCCATTCTTGACTTTGGTCATACGAGTGGTCGGTTTCCGAAACATATTTCTAAATCGATCATGACGTGGTAAAAGGTAGGATGCTTCGGGGAGTGTGGTACACTTCCTCTGATTTCTGTCCCTCTTTCCTGGATGGGATTCATCCAGGAAACAGGGGATAAAGCAATGGGTGAAATGATTCACGTTTACTGTGTCCTCCCGTCGAGGAAAAATGTACGTCGTTGCGGGAAGATGTCCGATACGGTCATAGAAAGCCAGAATCGTATTCTGGCGAAAGAATGATCTCGTTACGAGTTCACGACGAGCGTCATGGTTCGGAGAGGTCAATCTTGGCTCGTGCGTGAAGCTTTATGGGCACGTTTCCTCGTAACTCGACCACGGTATAGGGAGCCATCAGAAGTCTCTGCTTAACCCATACAGAAATTTGCATAGTTATTCGCCGAGGACAGGATGAGGGTTGTTATAGGTCAGCTTCGAGAATTCCAAAGGCAAAATTACCCCCGGACCGGAGGAATCGCATTTCCTCCCCAGTCGACCTCGTCGACGACGTCCTCGAATCATTTTCGAGGGAGTTTTAATGGCGAATTTAGCGAATGGTATCATTGGCTGTATCAATTTTATAACCGCACGCTCGCTATAATTTGATGTATGCTGGCCAGTTTTTGCGGTGAAACCGGCGTGTTATTCAATAAACGCGGTCGGTGCACTTTTATTTCGCGCAGAAATGGAATGAATTTCCAAACGCATTTTCGCCCTCCATAGAAAACATTTTACGCGGTAATAAAGGTATTTCTGTGGCTTGCTGGAAAGGGAAAGCCAGACTCGTAGCGGCCAGCGAAATAAACATGTGTATAACGGAAGGCTAGAGGTAATAATTCTTCGATATCTCGAACATGTAATATTTCGTCCACCGTATTACCTATCACAAAAGGGTTAGTATCATTTGTCCGGCTGCACGAACACCAACGTGCTAAATAATCAGTGATTGATGTTGCCTGCCAAATTCATTAACATGGTGGATCCTCCTTCTATTCCGCGGGTAGAAGCATATTCTGTTAATTGATCATTAACCGTGCGATTGTATGCAGCGGTGAAGTTATTCACAAAGGGCACTCGTTCTAATCCTATAGGAGAGAATAATTATTCCGGTTCGCGTCGAATACATAGTTTTACTTTTCCAGAAATCGTTGGCGAACTGTCCGCAGTTCTCATCTGCTCGCCCCATCTACCCCTTTTTTCTGCGAGATCTACCACGAACGCCAATGAAAGTTCCGATTCCCACGAGCAAAAATTTCTGAGTTTCCGCCGCGGACACGAAGTTCGCCGCACCGATTTCCCTACGCTGTAAATCAGGATCGCTCGATGACATTTTTCCACGAGCGTTCTCTTTCTCTTCTTTCTCTCCTCTCCCTTCCCCTCTTGTGTCTCTACACTAGATTCCTCCTCCCTTTCTTCCCCGTTCGCTGATATTTTTTCTTCCCCTTCCCATCCCCTCTAACAATCCTCCCATATCTCTTTTTTCCTCGACCCTAGGCTCGAGACTTTTCCTCGAACTCCCCCTTCGCTACCATTCCCGAGCACCTCGTATATCCGCCGACGTCCATTCGTATTCCGCGGCCCCCGCTATATCTGCCGTATCAACTGTTTTGTCAGTTTTCGCCGCGACCGCCGGATGAATGGGACTTCTTCTCAAACTTCTTTCGCCTCGTCTCCTTCTCGTTAAAATTATCGGCGGCCACACCTCGCTCGCTGTCCTTTACGAAGCATAGCGTGCACGGCCAGGTAATGCAAGAATAATAATTCGGGCTTTGCCTGGAGCTGGGAGGAGATATCGTCGTCCGATAGCTTTGTGTCCTCACAATCATTCATTTACCTGCCCTCAACAGTCGCTGATGACATTGAATTAATCAAATTTCTGTCGGCTTTGCGATCCACCACCTTCTAATGGATTATCGAACCACTCCAGCGAAGATCAAGCTTCACTTCCAAGCCCCAAGTACAATTTCGACACCGCCGGTGAAATTTAATTCATGCTTCGCAGGAGCCACTCCATCCCCTCAAACACGCGAAAACGTTTGGCACGTGCCTACTTTTCCCGTCCATAATTCAATGCGCGTCAATCAGCTTAACCGAAGACTTGCTAAATTATAAAGCAGCTGAGTGAAAAAAAGATCACACGTCAAGAGAACGTTTGTCCTCGCACACCGCGGAGTGCCTAAGTAGCTTACACGTACAGACACTGAGAGGCGCGTACTCGGCGAGGAAATTCGGAGGCAGAGACAATGCGAGGTATACTCGAGTTGATCGACCTGCTGCAATTTCGGCGGGGGGTGGGGCGTTGATATATCGGGGCCTATTTATTTGGATCTTGGTCGAACGAAAGGACCGTCGCTGTTCCCCGTGGTACGCTGCTTAAGTGGCGGAGCTACACGAACTTCGGGGTTGACAAGGAGACCCCGGGACAAGGGTGCTGAATTAGTGCCACTCGGGTACAACTCGGCGAGATTGATGATTGCCAGTCGCGCTGCCCCCCTCCGGCCCCTGCTCGCCGTCGCTGGCCCCCCTACGAAGGAAATCGACGTTCCGTTGCAGATCGAACGTCACGCCGTTATTGAACCTTTTAGAGAAGTACAATTGGCCATTTAATGGCTGTCGATCAAGTGACGCGGCACTTCGGATATTATAACGGTGCCTGGTCATTGGAGCTACGGGATACACTCTTCATAGTCGAGTCGACCGACGACGCCTGGAAATATACCGTCCTGGGGAGAAATGGCGAACGCAGGCACCGATACCGTCTGATATATTTCCCACGGCCAGGAGCCTGTTCGCTCGGCTCAACGAACGTGGCGAGAAACGGAGACGTCCAGCCTACCACGTCTGGGAATTATGTACGTACTGATAACAGTAGCCATGGTAGATACTGTTCCCCGCGTGGCAATAAATTTGCCACGACGAGCACCAAGATGTTCACCTGAAATCAACGCGCCTCGCGATGTACATACGTTGCGAGGGATATCGACGGCCTTCTACAAACGGACTCGCGTGGCAGAGATGTGCTGGGATGGCCGATCTGTCTGATGTAGTAGGACAGGGGTAGATTTTGCCTTACATTCATAAAGAGCCGCCTTCCGCGCAAGCGGATAGGTTTTTCGGGCGGAGTTGCAAGTTCTTCAAGGGCGGAAGCCCAGTCTCAGGATGGAATTCTTCGGCAGCCGAGAATACGCGGAGGCCCGCGCTCGGACGGCAAGGATCCAGCCTGGTAGAATGAGTTGGCTTTGACCCCCATCGCCCTCACCCCCCGAAGCAAATTGAAAATGGGAATTGGTCCTTTGAAGTTCGAGCAACGACCCGTCCATAATCTTCTTAATAACTTTCCCTCTCTCTCTCTTTCACCTTCGCCTCTCGTCCGTTCTTCTCAGGGATCTTCTTGATTCTACTGGACTATCTCTTTCCCGGAGATTGCTCGCTGCATGCTTTCTTAGGTATGTACCCTGCTACCGGAGGGTTGTACGCACTCTCCGGGCACATCGACCAGAATCATAGCCCATGGTTGCAAACATTCTGAACTCCTTTATTAAGTGAATGGAAAAATCCTGGCTCTGTCCGGTGGAACGTATTCATGTTTGAATACGCGCTGATATTTCCCCTTTGAAGGATTTATACCTTTGGTTGATTAATTTGCGTGGCACACAGTTAGTGCGCTCGAAATAAATGTACAGCGGTGGTCCGTGGCAGATATGCAAGCTTGGTAATGACAAAAATATTACTGTGTACCTCTGTATTCGTTTGTAATTACCTCTGTAATTTTGAGATACAGGATTAATCAATTTCTGACACAAGTCAACAGATAATTTAATCCACGTCATTTGGTATTTTTTACGCGCACGCAAAAAAGCGTACCTACATAATTGTAGTATTTTCTTTTCCACGAATGCAGCTAATCATTCCTCAACAAAGATATTGACGGAAGGTGTGGCACAGAGTTTCCAATCTATTTGATCGGGAACTCGCATAAACATCAAACGCCAACGCGCAGCCTTCTTAGATTCATTGAGCTGGCGGGTAAGCTGAGCGCCCGACAAACGGTTCAAAGTGATTTATTAATGGGTTGTAACTTGCGTACCAACCAGCCGCTGGTTGCGACCCTTTTTCGCGCATACACACGCGCCGGGCGTACTTAAAAGAAGTATTTTTTAACGAGCGCAGCATTTCCTTTTTACCGCTTTGCTAACGACGCAACGGCACCGGTGGAGAAATTAAAAACGATTTTGCCTAAGAAATGCTTTCCTACAAAGAGCTAAACGTGCGCCCAATGTGGCAAGGAATAACGCACCAGCCACAACAGAGACAATCCTCTTCGTTGTTCATGGTTCCGTGTGAATTGATCGACGGGATAGATTCTTCGAGAGGAATCTCAGAATCCCTCGCTTTCGGATTCTGCATGGAATTAGACATTCTAATGACTCGATTTACGATTCGCCACGGGATCCAGGTTTTTTTTTAGCCCGGCTCCATATTTTATTCGATCAAACGTCAACCTAGAAGCACCGTGGCGTCGTGTCTCCATGGAGTTTGCCACCCCGGGACCTGCGGTCGATTCTTTTTCTTCCCAGCTCCGTCGCGAAAAACTCGGCTGAACGTGGCCATGCCCGTGCACGTCTCTCGATGCAGCGACAATAATAAAGCATCCAGCCGAGGCGAAGCCTGGAAAATAGGCATCGTAAACGGAATTCATCGCTCGCGCGAGGTTGTCGTTAACGTAGCAGGCTATTACGTCCCGCGGCTACCTCTTTCTTTTTCTCTGCACGCATAGAATGTCCAAGTCCCTAGTTTCTAACTCTATTCGCGCAACGATACTTTGCTCGAAATCGGGGGGCGAATATTGCTTTTCTTTGACGTAGTTGAGAGTTAAGAGGCCGATGCCCGTCTCATTGAATTATTACTCTCGAGTTTTAAAGCAGTTTTGGCGGTCAGACACGTTGTTCATATCGCTGGATTCCCTCTGGTTCGTTTTGCGATCGGATCGACGAAGAGTTGATCAAGGAAATCATCGGCCGAGGTAGACTGAAATTCGACGTAGCTCGGCCGCGTATGAGTTATATAGTTGTTGATCAACGGACCAGCGCTACGGTATTTTCGGGAATTTCCCGTGAACGCACCGGCAAGCATCTCCAAATATATCACGATCCAGTGTATAACTAAGCACACAGGAAGTGACAGGAGGCGCGAAGCGAAGGGGAAAGGAAGGACGACAGGGAACATCTGCCGCTCCCGTATCGCGGTTAGGCAGGTACGAGCGAATCGTTAATTTCATTTAGCGCGAACCACGAATTCGATTAACGTCGCGCCTGACAATCGAAATGATCGTCGACACCTCGACATTGGCTTCCATCGAAACAGTTTCTGCTCTCCATCCCCGGGTTGTCTGAGGGCTTCGCGTTCCCGATATTCGTAAAACGGTTCTCGAGAGGGCCGGTGACACGCGGGTTCATTGGATATTGTACACAATGATGATCAAACATATCAGTCGTCCAACTGATCGCCCCACGGATACCTGGAGAGTCTAAATGTCGATAGTTCCCATTAATCTTCCCGCAAGAGGCTAGCCGCTGTTTACTTGCACGCTCAGCAATTGTATTCGCGGATAACTTTTACTTAAGGATTCCGCAAGAAAGCTCCACGTTTCGTTTAGAATTATTCTGACACGCCACACCGATTACTTAAGGGCGGAGAATAATTGCCAGTTCTAGGAAGACCTATCCACCTTAAACAAGGGTTAAACAAGCAGCAAGAAAAACTGTACGACGAGCTATTTGCGCGGTTTTCTTCAAGCGTATCCGCTCCGGTCTCCCTCAGAGACGTGGAGAGAAAGAGAGGCGTGTCGATCGACGCCGTGCTTGACCCCGGAAGACAGGTCGTTAATTTTTTACACGCCCCGGGAACGGGGCTGCAATGCAAGCCGCCGGCCCCCTTTCACCTGCCGTGAACCGGCGTGATTAAAGATGCACATGCAAAGTCCTGCGTGGCGGACGCCGTCGGACGCTGTTGGACGCCGTTGAGCGCGTTGAATTCTTCCTGGCGCGCGAGCGTGACCCGATCCCGCGGTATAAATCATTCGGCAATTCGAAACCTGGGGGAGCCGCGAAAGGAATTCAAGCCGCGATGTGCCGTGATTAATTCCATTCGTTAAGCATGGTTGAACCTCTTTCGATGAACTCCCCCGCTGGTCGGCCGGGTCGATCCTTGGACAGAGGGGTGAGTGAGGGTGAGTGAGGGCGAGCGATACTCGAGAACAGGGAGGGCAGAGATAACCACGATGGGGAAAGGTATCGCGAGACCGAGGGTATCGCGCGATGGCGATTCCCTGACCGAGCGGATTCCGAAATCGCTTCGATTCCCCGTTCCGCTCGGCTCGCGATTCCAATTTCGCGCGGCCTCGTCGCCCTCCCCCCTCTCGCCGTTCACGGTCGTTTCTTCTTCTTCGTTGGCGCGCCACTCGTTCGCCCGTCGGTTTCTTCGGCTCGTCAAGAGAAACTTGGTTGGACGGTGCGGCTGCAATTCCGCCCTGGGAGCCCGTGCGAACAGAAACGCCGTCGGCTCGATCTCCACCGGAACCGTCGGGAGCGTGGGGAGGGGGGGGGGGGGGAGAAGGACTCGACAGCGAGTAGTTAAGTACCGGCGAAGGGTAGTCAGGTTTAAGCGCCACCTGTGCTTGTCAATTAAGTTTACGCGTCTCTCCCGGCCCAACATTGTGCAGCCTGCCACCCAGCTCCCGCCATCACCCTTAGTTATTCTCGCTCTCGACACTCGAGCAGTTTCTACCCCGGACCTCAGCCCCGCCATCCCCCTAGCCGCCCCGTCGTTCGCTTCTGTTGCCCTTTCTTCCGGCCCGTTACTCTTCCACGCCGTCTCGTTTCATCGTGGAGCCAACCCCACCCCTCCCGGCCGCCCTCCGCTCTTCAGCCACCCCGACGATCCGGGAAGGACCGCACGCGCTGCGAATTATACGCCTGTAAACGTAAAAGTGACTGGCGCTCGTGGCCAGGTGGATTGCGGCGCCCGCCTCTGGCCACTCCAAGTACGCGTTCCCGCGGCTTTTACGCGCGTGCTTAATGAACGCGACGAGCATGTGAAGTCGTGTAATAACGCGCCGCGGCCCACCCACCTTTGGATTAATGTGAAGGGTGCGAGGGAACGGCGTAATCTCGCGTGTTCCGCGAACCAGCCGCGCCGCTGAATCTCCGAGGGGCGGGCAGCGCGCTTTTCGGCCCGGCGGCAAACGACGCGAACGATCGCTGACAAAAAGAGACCCGTGCGCCGCGGCTGCGGGCCTGAAAACTCGAAATATTCGCGTCGTTTCGTGATGGACAAAAACCGCCCCGCTGAGGTACAATATGGGAACCGATGAGCAAGGAATGTGCTCGTGCTCGACGCTGGAAAAAAACCCCATTCGCGGACAATCAAACGGATATTTTCGGCCTGCGCAGCGACGTTCGCTCGCTCTTCCCCCGCTGACATTGTCCTTTGGATGCCGTCCGTGACGCGATGCACGGTCGTCCGCAGGCGGAGGATCGTTAGCGAAGGTGATTCCGCCCTCTTCTACGGGCAGTTACTGCCTCGCGGTGTCTGTTTAGGGGCGCTTCGCGTGATTGTAAAACCTGCCATTTCCGTGGACCAGCTCCGGCCAAATCGGAAGATACGGGGCTTTTACGACGCAGCGGAATCTTGCGTATCACCAGGCACGTACCCGCGGCCGTGAAAGGGACTCCGCGGTGCGTCGTTTCGCGGCTTCGAGGAGTCCTGTAATTTTTCGTCGCGCGACGGACTCGTGAAATACACCGCGGCCACTACTCAGCAGGTTCTTTCAGGGAACTGTTTTTTATGGGGTGCAAAAGACTTGTAGAACGTGCGACGAGCACGGTGCTTCTTGATTCATGGGCGTGTGGAAGATATACTAGGTACTTCTGAAGTTAACATCGCGGATGGATGTTTAACATGACATTGCGAAATTCAATTGACTTTGGTAGTGTCTTGGGCTTTGACTGGAACTGGTGTGAACTAAATTGGCACCGAAGTGAGCTGGGAATTGAGACCGTCTTCGGTAGGAAATGGTAGGGGTTTCTGAAGGGTGCTGGTGCAAGGATGAGGGTGATAAGCCAGGGCAAAGTCTAGGAAATTGTTTCCAGTATATAAATCGGGATCAGTGGCACAAAAGCTTGTGCCGTGGGGTGAGGTCTGTGCTTTGGTGTAAAAGTACATATTTGCTTCAGAGTTCATCCAATACTAGTTTATTCCGCAAACGAAAAAGGAACGTGCGCAAAAGCCTCTCGGTCTGCGTGTGAAAAGTATTGGAGTGGCCTCTAATGACCCGGAAAGGGGTAATCAGAAGCCGCTGATTAGCAATTCGGGACGCAAAGCGACCGCGAAACGGAAAGAGTGGCCTGATCGATCCACATGGACCGCCGAGGCCGTGAGTATCGCGTTGCGAGAATGCGGGCTGCGGTTGATTGTAAAACGCGTCATTTTCGCGCACGTACGATGTATGTAACGCTGTGCATATTGTAGCCGGCGCATAATGGCCACGTGCAGTTTTAGCCTCGTGTCGGCGTGACAGCCTGGCTGGTTTGCTGGCACATTGGAAAAATCGCTGTTTGACGTTGTCGCGGGCGCATGTATGCAACGCGGTCTGCTACCCAGTGGCGTGTGGTCCGTCACGATATATCTGGAAAAATGCACTCACAGATATTGCGCCGAGACGAAAGTAGTGTTCGGCCCACGGCGGCTCCTTCTCCACGGCTGAGTGCACCGAATTGTTATTGCCGAACAATCGATTTCTGATTCAGGCAGCCGTCGAAAGTCTTCTCCTCTCCCCCTTTTGTTTCCTCGTTCTGCTGTACCGTCTCTTCTCTCTTCGCCTTCTTCTTTCGTCTTCCATTCTGTCTGCCTTCATGCTTGTTAATTTCGCCCCAATATTGCTTCCTCGTTTATATCTATGATTTTATGCCAGACGGGTCGTCGAATCAACGGCGCAGCGAGTTTGACTTAGGTATAAACTTAAGGGTAAAAGTGTTTAAGTAGACAAGAATATCATTGGTAGACATGGTGACCATTGATTACTTGCCAAGATCCACCTTATTCAAAATCACCGAGGGGATTCACAGAAATGCATGCAGGCCAGCGTAGATCTGATCTCACAGTAGCTAGCGATCTCAGGCAACAGTGTTACGTCAATCAGAATTTTCCACGCCGAAGCGAGCATGACGCCTTCCCCTCATACATTTTTTTCCGGGCCAAACAGCAGGAATATTTAGCGTACTCGAGTGAAGTTCAACGCCCATTTCGTCGCGTATCGGCAACCACTCGAGGAACAGTGCTAATCCAATCGCCGCGTTCATCCATTCACCATTATTTCCGGCAGAACGTTATCAGCAATGGGAATAGATGTTTCGTCGATAATTGGTGTCAACAATTCTGAAACGCGCCGCGCACCACTGCGATTCCAGGCTCAGTGAAACGAAATTCCTGCCAGACGGCGGGGCGCTCGATGCTACGGAAACTCCGTGGACCGAAAATAATTACGAACAAATAATTAATTAATTAATGGACTTCAGTGCCTTTAATTGCAACCGTCTTCGATTCGACCATCCCTCCCCTTTCCCTTGGTACTCGAGTACCGATGGTTCTTAGAAGAAACTGTGTGCAAGCCGGAAAACGATGTCGACATTGGCGTGAATTTCCCTTTCAACGTTATCACAGGGGTGGGGAGCGAGCATGGGTTCGAGTTGCTGTTGCTAATGGAAATTATCAATGTTAATTAGACGTCGTCGTTTGGAACGATGGCCGCGCGCGAATCATTCGGGACATTGAAGTGGATATAGTAGATATAACTTTTACTCATTAGTTGTAGGATCATTGAGCGCCACGAAAATCCGATGATCCTCGGTCCAGGGGGTGAGTTGGCAGGCTTCCTAAGACGCGGTTTCTCTGGCGTTTAATCGAGTCACGTGTAAACAAGCTCTCGGCTCATCTGCCAAAAGCTCCGGCGAGCGTGTCGCGCGCGCGAGAAATCGAAACGGCTCTGCTGGAACGGCAAACTCGTTTTCCCTACCCTCTGTCCGCTGTTTTCCGCTTCTTCTCTGTCCCCAGTTTCGTCGCGAGTTCCACCCTCTTTCAACCCCCAAGCCGCTCGATCTCTCTCTTTCTCTCGCCAGCCCACCCGTTCTGAGCCAAGTCGACAATCTGATTTATTTACGTTCGAGCAACGGTCCTGGTGCGCGTACGATCGATATCATTTGTGTACGCACGTACGTGCGTGCATACGCGCGCAATAATCGTTTTCGTGACTCTATACGATGGCCGCGCGAGCGGGGCGGCATACCCGGCTTACTAATTACACGCGGGCACAGGGAATTATTCATAATATTTGTGGAATCCAGCGAGTGCCTCTCAGCTTTAATTTCGTTTTACCATGGTCTCCGAGTTGCTCTATAAACGCTGGTTGTAACGCAGTTTCCGTACTTTGAGCGATACGGAAGCCGACACACGCAACAGTCGCGTGAATAGCGCGAGCCGTGAGAATTCTCGGTTAAAGCGATCCCCTTGCACGGTTACGCGAGGCCCGATTCGATTATACGTTAATGCAGTCTTTCTTTCTGTATCGAATATCGAAATTTCCATCTGACTCTGCATGAAGGAGCACGAAATCTGCTCTGCTTCTTGCCTCCGTGCTCCGTTCCCCCGGAAAAAGGGCAGAAAGGGCGAAGGGATCCGCGTAAAAAATATCACTGGCGCCACTCCCGCGTCCGTATATCCAGCGCTTTAGGTGCGATCAGCATCAAACTCGATTTCGCTCGGATATAAATCTCGGAGGCCCCGACAAGGTGTATCGTGCCTTTCCAGAAGGTTATAGGGAGTCTTCGTGCCGGTTACACGGTGGTGGTTGTGGCGTCGAAACGACACGGGGCTGGCGCGGGAGGAACGGAGGTAAGGGGCCGGGAGGCGAGCACACGAATATAGATGGCAGGTACGTGTTGTCCTGGGCGACCAACCCCCGTGCTGCACTCGACTGATTTACTACCCTCGTCTTTGGCTCGGAAGGTATCGGATTCGTCGAAGGTCCGGTCGGTCGAGGGTGCCAATCGAAAGTTGTATTAAAACGACGATGCCTTGCACGATACCACCGTCGCGGCCCATGGAAATCCTTCTTCCGCTGTCACTTGTCGGCCACCCATAACGGGCAGAGATCGTGGAAAGAAGTTTCTCCACCCTGGGGGGGAAGTTTTTCCGGTTACGACGATACGTCGTCGCGACCCCCTCCTGTCCTTCTCGCTTTTATTGTGGGAGAACGGATATGTCAAACGATCCTGGGGACGCGATCCGCGGCGAACCGAGGATGGAAACATTTACGACTGCACGTAGCTTTTGACGCACCCTCGCGGAAAGCTTGGCGGACGAGGGCTACTTCACGTGCAGGCGAAGAAAGTATTTCCGTGCACATTCGTTTCGCGGTGACGTTACGCGGAGGGGATGCTGTTAATGCACTATTTGTCGTAGGTTCGAGATCAATCTTATCGCAATCAGGAACGGATTATTTTCCAGGGAATAGAGTCCTTTGTTTGCTAAGTATCTTGTGAGTTCTGGGCTTTTTCTTTTCTTCCATCTTCCTGTTTAGAAGGAGAGACTTGTCCCGTTTTTTAAGAGGTTAAATAGTGCCGCAGGACATGCTCGAAGCACCCATGAAATAATAATCGGTTACCGAGGAAATACTGGCAAGGGGCTTGAATTTATAAAGTCGGTGGTTACTGTATCCTCCGAATTGCTGGAGAAATTAAACGTCGTGGGAGAATACAAACGCTCCGAAATAATTCGCCAGTCGTTCCTTCTCAGCCAGACCGAGGGGAAAAATATTCCCGCTGAAATATGATAGCGCCCCGCGAAATATCGCTTACGTACACCGTAATAAAAGTGGAAGAATATTCCTGTGGAGAGGAGCGCGGATACCCGGAATGCTTTAAAGAGACGGATAATTAAATCGTTTAAAACGGTACCGGCGGCCAATGGGAGGGGGTGGCGTTCATCGCGTTTGTTCCTGCCTTAAAAAAGTGGACAATACGAATGATGGAGGGGGGTGAACAGAGGGGTGCAAGCGGTGTCGTTAAAAATTTGCGAGCCCGTCGAGACGAATGGCGGTGATTCTTATCGCCGGTTGTACAGGCCGCTATTAACAACCGCCGCAAAAACCTGCAATCTGAGGTCGAAGACAAATCGCTCGCCGTTCAGCCCTGATCTTCTCCGTAACTTGACGTAGCCGCCATTTATTCGACGGCCACGGTTTTACGTTTCGCGGACCGAAAGAATTCGCGCCGCGCTTATCGTTCCTCCGTGTCGACGAGATCCCGACGAATCTGCCACTGGATAGGAGACGAGATACATATCACGGATAATTGGATATCTGTACAAAAACACCACGTTTTTCTAGCCTTTAGAAGAGAAGGGCTCACGCATCCTATTTTACGCGGCTTCAGTGTTCAAATGCTTGGAAATAAAAATACAAATGGATGTTTAATATCGTGTGGGTGACAATAGGGCAATGGCGGAATAACGCCCCCTGAATATTACACAAAGCTCATAAATAAACCGCGAGGAGGGATCGAGGAGGGTATTCCGTGGCGACGAAATATCGCCCCGAGATGGTTCCTGGCTGGGAAGCCAGATTAGGATTCGTATGCAGTCGTGACCTCACCCTCGTGGGATGCGCCCTCGGTGGAATAGGCCAGTGGAAAGGTTCCGCGGGTAAGGTCAGACGTATTATAAAATTTCCTCGCGCCTGGAGAAAGGAGAGCACACCCACGATGTGGTTGACCTTTTGGGAAAGCTCGTAAATAAATCCTGATTTATCTTCGACTGTCTGGGGAACGGTCGAGGTCTGATCCGATCGTGGCTGGTGAGAATTCCGTGGTGTAAAACGAAGAAAAAATTTGACAAGCAAATTTTGTACTGGACGCTCCCCTACCTTTCACCTGTAACCCCGGTCGCTGGTAGAAAAGTGGTTCTCGGTAATATTCGTGCTCCGTGTTGAATAATAACGCAGGGAATTTAAAAAAAAAACGAATTACATTTATCGACTGTCTTCGCCACTCTTCTCCATGGCAACCTCACGTTTCCCTTAAAAGATAGAATTACTTTTGGTACCAACAACCCCCATATTAAGAGTCCCGAGCATCATCGAGATTGAGAACTGTAAACGGAATGCACACAATTGGAACGCTCAAGACGGATTTGTTGGGCAATGGTTTTTCTCAAAGTTGCCAGGAAGGATTCTCCAGCCGATTTCGATATTCATGAGATCGAATATTAAACGGCCTGTCCTCCTTTTCTTTCGCTCTTCCCTTTGCTCCTTTGTTCTCTGTTCGCTGCGCGTCCCGCGGGTAATCTCTCGAAGAAGTTACAGAAACGGATCGTCCTTGGGGACGAGAAGCAATGCCCGTCCCTGGCCGCGGCGTTTACTCAAACAAACGGGTGCTCGGCGAAACCTTGGGAACAATACGTGGAACAATATGACGGCGGCGATAACGCGTGAATGCTCTCCCTTCGTGAGCCCAAGTTCGTCTAAACAATCGCGGGTCGGGGGTCGTAAGAGCCGTGGATGAAAGTAATACGCTCGGCCGCGTAAAATCCGACGGGGTTAGCAGTAAAACCGGTGTTTTCGGTACGGAACGGCTTTAAGTATCCGCAAGATATACGACCTAACTCTCTTGGAAAACGGTCTTACCTCTCGACGGACGAATGATATCGACGTTATGGCTAATAACCGGATGGAAGAGCCGGAGAGTTATTTGGACTCGATGCTCTCGGCGAGATAGCAGCGGGAATAATGGTGATCGATGCATCGCGACGATATCGGATCAGGATTAGCGAAGTGGCTAACGACGACACGAAAATTCCCACCAACTGATGATAGAGGTGTTGCAGTCGGAATTCGAAATTCCTCTGGCGCTGTGTCGAAATGTTACGCGTCACGAGCAGGAATTCTTTGAATGTCCTACAACGTCCGCAAATTTTTCTACGATTGACCGGACAAATTGTTTGCTGATTCCAAAGCGTGCTCGTGTAAAAATGGACAGTCAGCCATCCCCTTAATTTAGTCGATTTGGACGGCGTGTGCGATCGGTTTGGATTCCAACCTCATGTCAGCCTCCCGCGCGATATTTATTTGCCGCGTGCGAGGTTCGCGTGGGACTTTGGCCAACCTGTCCAGGGATGGGATGGAAAACCGCGGACGAACAGTGAGTTTCCCAGGTGGTGTATCTCTGGGAAGCAAGCAGGCTCGCCGAGAGCACGGTGTCAAAGCGAGCCAAGAGGGACGCTCGTTGGTAACTCTTTGGGAAGGAGGCCCGTGTCAGGAGTCCAGTCACGTCCTGGGATCCCGTCCTGAGACACGAGTCTACCTTAACCTTTGCTCCTTTTTTTCTCTCTCTCACTCCTCCCTCTGTCCTCTCTTTGGACCCTTTGAAAGTAGCTCGTGTTCTCCGTCCTCGTCGTGGCTGCATCCCAGATGCCACTGGAAGAAAGAAGCACCGGCGTCGTCGCCGTCGCCGCGGCCACGCTCCCCTTTCCCGGATTTTCTCCGACAACTTTGCGATACGTTAAGTTTCAGTTTCACCGGAGGAGGCTGGTACAGTCTCCGAAACTTTCCCGTTGATAGGGAGAGGCCGGGTTTGTTGGAAATAAAATGGAATCACGTACCGCGTTTTGTGCTGTTTTCAACTCTGCCCCCGTGGAGGATCAGCCGAGAAATTCTGGGGTGTGTTCGATGGATCGAAACTTCGGTATGCTCTGAAACACATTTGTCACTCCACACCACCTTCTTCGCTAATGTTCAGAACCGTTTTTTTTTTTTTTTTTTTTTTAATGATTATAGCTTTCTCTTTTCTCGCTTCGCCGACATACCTCGCCCTTCTATTCTGCATCCATTCATGATGCGACAACAATACCAATTAGAACACCAGTGTTTCGACGAACAGTATGTCGGCGTCGAGTTAGGTTTCGAAAATAGAGGCGCGCAAAAAAAAGAACATGAAAGCGAGCGTCATTGAAAAGTTTCCACTGACAAAAGCGGATGTGAAATTAGTATTCAGAATGGATTCATACGAGCCGAGCGAGGGAAATAACGTTTCGGTGTGGGAAACGAGCGCGGTGTTAATTCAGAAATCCGGGAAATAGACGTCGGTGGCGCAGAGGGCAGCCGGGAAAAGTCGAACGGTTTTTCGAGGGGGGAAAACAAGGCCGGGACTGCTTGTTCGAGCGGTTATTTAGTGACGCTGGTCGGGCACGTTATTTGAACGGACACCCTCGGTTTGTTTAGCATTTTACAACTGACGGGCCACGCTGCTCACCGCAAATGTATACGTTAGAGCGCGGCGAATTTTGCAATCGTTTCTCCTGCGCGCGACCTCGTTTGCGAATGCTCGCTATCGCGGTTAACTGGCATTAATAAAACGTCGGATTGATAATTAGCCGTTTCCCCCGGCATCCTTCAATTATTCACGTGGCCGCACTCCTGGTGATTGCAGTCCAACGATTTTTTTCGCGCGACCACGTCGTTTCGAAAGACGCGTGTACGCGTGCTCGCGTCGGCAACCGTAACGCTTCGAATCACGCATTGTACGCGTATTTTTCCTTTCTTCTCTTTTTTATTCGATTCGACGACGAATTGAATACGTACGAATGCCAGCGTGGAAACGTACAGATTCGAGCGCGATAAATGCCTGGCCGTGGAAAGAGAGACGCCGTATTTTTGGCTCGAATCGATCGTTAAAGGTGGTTAGTTAATTACACCGGCGGTATTATGCTTCGCAATTAATCCGTGCGAATCTACTAGACGCAATTAAATATAATCAGGCCGCGATTGTTTAATCTTTGCAGCCAATCTCCTCGATCCATTCAGAATTATATCCGTCGGAATTAATTATTCTGTTAATGGAATCGCCGACGTTATTAGAATGATTTCGCGATTAGTTAAATGATCGTCATCGATATATTACCGCGGGGCATTTGCCGGAGAGGCTGTCAATTCTCGTTTACATGCACCATCAGCGGGGGTTTGCGCAACCGTTCGTGACCCGTTTGAAAAAACCAAGGCGAGCTACTTTAACGACTCGAAATTCCACCCTCGCGCCCAGTCCGCGTCATTCCATTGAATTAAGGACACAGCGACCGACATTCGTGTCTCCGTTCTGAACTTAGAAATGCACTTAGCGGAATCGACAAGCACGTTCCCAACTTCGTGATTCTTCTTTCTGTGCTCTGTTCCCGACTTCTTCTCCACGATTTCCTGATAACCGTACGACACGTCTCCCGGACCCTCGTTAAAGACGTCAATACATCTCTGAGGGCCACTTTGTCGGCATACGGTGTCCAGCAAATCGTATCGCAATTGGCGAAATCGGAGGAAACAGATTTATTCTGTGTCTCGAATTCGAGCCGAGAGAAAAGGTGTTCTCGTTGCACGGGAGTCCCGACGGTTTCTGCTCGTACAAAGGCAAAAGCACCTTCATCTTTACAAACCTCCAAGCATCGAGGATCACATGGCAATCGAAGCGAGGGGACCGCGGCACAAGATACTCGCGTAATTCCCGCGGTCGTTGGGCGGAAAAACGTTCGGTTCATTTGAAATCTTCCGGTCGGTCAGGTCGAAAATTCCGCCCCGCGAAGCGTTGTAACGGCAGAATCGAATCGTAATATCCTTCCGAACGAAGGCATCCACCGCGGTATCGTCATTACTGGCGGCCAGAGCTAGACTGTTCGACAATACCGCGTTACAGTCGCTCGAAATCCCACGCCATAAACGTTTCCCTTTATCGCGGTAAACAACGCGCAACATCTGTCAGACCGTGAAAAAGCGTGCCCGTATTTTGTTCGGAAGTCGATGCCTACAGTCGCGGCGTTACGAGTTTCCTGTTTTTTTTCGCTCGGGCCAGAAAGGAAGGAGCAGGGGAACGGAGAGGGAGGCCGTCGATTCCATCAAAGGGCACGGGGAGTCGCGCCTGCTCTTTCGAAACGGGAACGATTACGTCCGCCGGGAAAATTTGACCGGAAACGCTCGGTGGTATGGCGCGGCCAACGGAGGGACAAGGACACGCCCGGAGGGGGGGGGGGAGAAAAACGGGTGACACCAGAAGGAGGGAGGAGGGTTTTGGGAGAACGAATGATGCCAACTGGACCGGGGACAGAGAGAGGAATAGAGGAGGGAAGAAGGGAAAGGGGTGGACCGGGGTGGAAAACGGAAAAAAAGATATCGCCTCGCGGTGGAAGAGGAGATTGGCATTCACGGTTAGTGAAGCTTCGCTGGCCGCGAATGGAGAACGAGGTTTTCGACCGTTGGGGGGAAAGCACCTATCGGGCACGGTCGGTCAATTTAAACGGAAAATACAAAAAGTAAATTAGCCGGACAGAACGAGCGTTCGGCGGTTTGGCCCGGGCGCGCACTTCGGCCAGCCTGAATGCGAGGGAGCCGAGCGTCACGTGTGTCGGATCGTGCGGTGGCTGCGGTCCGCGGATTTTACGGACACCCGGTATATTATTACAGGCGAACGCGGGGGTGGCACGCACCGTGTGTGTGCGTGGAGCGCGGGATCGAATCGCCATATGTCCCCGCGACATCCTATTATGCCCAGCAAAACGTGGCCCCAGCCCCCACTTGACGTTAGCGCCGCTGGCGCTGCGCGCTGGCGGGGAAAAGGAGAATGGAACGCCGCATCCGCAGCGTCGCCCTTGACTTTCGACCCTCGTGCATCGCTGGACCACGGCATTTTACGCGGCGAACACACGTTGGATGGAAAGATCGATGCTTGGCCCCGGAGAATTTATGAATATACAAAAAGTTCGTGCTGTAACGCTGCAGCCCCCAGCAAACGAGTTTTCCCGCGTAACAATTTCCCCACCCGGTCGCATCGACCTGTTCGCGTATCGGCAGTAATTTTAATATGAAAATCGTGTCCGGCCGAAACAAGGAGCCTGGGTAAAGAAACTTTTTTGGGCTGCAGCGTACGCTTTGATAACGCCGGATATTGTATAGTTGTTACCTCCGGAATATTCAATGGGATTACACGGCTGGACCCCAAGGCCTTTTCATTCCACGCGCTGTCGTACTTTCGCGGCGATTAATCGTAGCGCGCGCGCGGTCGCCGAAAGAGTTCATAATTCGTCGCTACCGTTGAAATTTTCGACTGATGTTTGTCCACCAGTTTCTGTTTGTGCAGCGTTCTTCTATTCACGATGCTCCTCGAAGCGCGAGGGATTTTATTAAGAGGGTACCAGACATTAAACACGCCCCTAGTTTCTCCATTCTTTTTTTGTTCCACGAGCCCACTTTGTTCCCCCCGTGAGAAATGCCTGTTCCCTCTTCTTCCTTCGAAGAAGCCCGCGATAGTTTTCCCCGTCTTAAGCCAGCCACGCGGTTGATCTTGCTGCAACGCTTCAATTCCTATCAGCCCCGCGACGGATACAAATTTTTCGCCAGCCCTCCCGCCCGCCGCAACCATCACGGCTAACGCTCTGCACCCCGTGGCAAAATGTAGCTCAGCCGTGAAAATAAATTACTGGCCGCGATTCGGATGATCTACGCCTGAGTTTGCAACGAGCCCCGGGAAATTCGTTATTGTTATTATCGTCAATCGGCGCGGGGGATGGATTCAGCGTTTTCGATATTAAAACCCCCGCGGTGGTGTTGGCTCCACGTTGGACAGAACTGTTCCTAAATAATGCTCGACCCAGGATCAAGCTAAAAACCATTCAAACAAGAAATGTCCTACCTCTGACGGTAGAAAAAAGTTTCATATCTCGTTCGAGTACATTTGGTGGTGTATGAGGCTTTCGTTTGTCAATGATAACTTTAATAACGTAGAATTGAAATTTATCGCCCGTCAGAGGAATTTTAAGAGGCAAGTGGCGTGGGTCGAATTTAATATCTTTCTATGTTTTCCGCTTTTCAAATGTAAATTACCGATAGGTGATTTCACGTCGGTTGTAAATCCCCGAGGTCGTGGTGGCATATTCCGCGAACCGTTGCAAAACGCCAGCAGTTCTCGCTCGCCAGGGTAGCGCGACGACCAGACGTGATTAGCAGTCGCTCCCCCGCGCTGTGTCGACTGTGGTTTGCTCGCTACACGGGCGCGATATTTATATTAAAATTCGCGAGCCACGGAAGTCGGTTTAAGGAGGTTCCAAGGCAACGTGCCGGAAGAACGTCTGTAAATTTAACGGGCGCGCGATTCCATCTGGCCGCGTTACAGTGCGCAGAAGTCTCTTCGGGTCGACAGGTTTCGCGCGCGCGCCAAGATTCTACCCCCGCGCGTAGAATCGATTACGAGCATTGAAAAGTGTTATCTGATTCCTCGATTCGGGCCAAGAAAACTATCCCCCGAGCTCTGAAAGCGAGTCCGCTCGATTTTCATTGGTATTAATCTGCTCGCGGAGCCAATAAGAACGCGACCATTCTTCTCGATATGACGGTTTACCGCTGCTTTATCGCCCCAAGAACTCTCGATCCCTCCCTCGTCGGCGTTACGTGCGTCTTTTTATTAGAACCAAGGAACAAGTGCCCGATAATCAGAAGTAGATAGGTGGTTGGGGGCGGGCGGAAACGGTAAGGTAAGCAGTTGGGCGGCACTGGCTTTTTGAAAATTTATTACGCCGCCGGTTGAGCATTGGTAACCAGCAGACGCTTCATCGGCGATATCGCTGATTCATCGATATCGTAAATAGAAGTTTAATTAATTCGCCGGTCGGTTAACCCGGCTGACAGGTCGACGGAAAGGAGAGAAGATTGGGATTACGCCGACCCGGGGTATAAGGGCTCGCTTTAAGCTTGCCGTAATATACCTTGCCCGCCTCTTATGTTCGAGACGTGGTTCACGGGGGTTGGTGGTTGCAGGAGAAGCAGCGGGGTCAGCAGATAGAAACTAGACTGTATACGCGGGACGAATTCCCCTCGATGTTCGCGATTACGACTTAAGAATCGGTATTCGGGGCTCGTCCCGTTTCGACAATCACGGCGCAGCACTTACCAGAACCAGCGAAACAAGGGCCGACCGTGTCAATAAAATCGATGAAACATTCGGCACGGGGGTGACCCGTGACCCCCTTCTGTCCGCCGGATTTATCGTCTTGGTCGATTTAACGGGGGCCGTGAATTAGCAGAATTTTTAGCCAGCCGGAATTAATGGGGGGAATTAAAGTTAAATATTGGCACGTCCGTGGCCGACTGGCACCGATGCACTGCGCTCGGTCACTTCACCTTCCGATGGTTGTATAAAATGACCGATTACACGGATCTGCCATCAGTCTTCTGGAGACTTCTAGACGATTCGGCGAGATCACGTTCGTACCGATTCTCAGATATTCCCCTGCGAGTGATTCAATTTTCTTGCCCCTTCGTCGTTTAATTATGCTGCAGAGCGATGCCTGGCATTATTGAAGGCACGAGACATCGATCAACTGAATGGTTCATGATTCGTTGCGGGGAGCAACGATTCTTAATTACGTAACAACGGATGGGACTGTATTTATTTAATAGCACTTGGGTAAACTTTAAAGGCAACGAGGTATCGAACATCCGGCTATCAAACTGGTTCTTCATTACTTCTTCAGATACGTGATTTATCGCGAAAATAGCCTTCCCTCTTTCGTCGTTTGCTAGCGAGTCGATAGTTTATCGCTCGCCGTCCTGGATAAGCAGAAGATTCTTTTATCATCCAATGCTCTTAAGGGAACAATTTTCGTTCGCGAGGCTCGGCCAAGCAATATTGGGCGCCGTTTTCAATCCAATCGAATTAGGAGCAGCCACCTTGATAATAACATCAGTTCGGATAAGAACGAATTGGAAAGCATTATCTCGTGTCACGTCCTTAGTTATCAGTCTGGACTGATCATAATAAACTTTGTTCTTCACGTGTATCTATACTCCATAAACCGCCGCTCTGTATTTATAGAGCGAACTGGATTCAACATATTAAATTATAAGAGTTCCAGCAGCTAAATTTGTTATATCGGCTCCTATTTTCTTTAAACGAATTAAAAAGATATTTCTGATATTCCGATTAAACTTTTAGTGACATTCAGTCACCAGAGAATATTCATAGATGCCGTGGCCCTTTTCAACTTCCATTTATTCTTCAATTGACTTCTGCTGTAATTCATTCTTGTGTTACCTATACTAGCATCGACCATTCGTGGCTGTTAAGTTTGCTCGTTTTGTTCAGCTTCGATATGCAAAGTTTCGCGAAAAGCGTGGCTGAAATTTAGCGAATAACGCTGGTCAGCAGTATCGTAACATAATGATACGAATGGATCGTCGAGAATATCGGGGCGAACGGCTGGCTGAATTTTTTAATCGGTTCCGATAACTCACGACAAGATTGCTGACAATATCGTGGACGGGGGCCACTCCATTCTTTACTATCTCCGAACGTCCTCCTCGAATTTACGGTGCGAGTCGACGTCACGCGTAAATCTCCGCAGACGCGGGTAGCGGGAAATTGGAAAAACGGATCCGCGATTGGTGATTCGTCCGAGCGAGCGTACATCGATGCATATTTTAATGACGAATGGAAAGACGCGATCGTCGGTGGCTTCGCGACAAATCCATCCCGCCTGCCTTTGTATTACCTCGATTCCGTTTCTGCCTCTCATCCGTAGAATTACGCTGTTCCTCGGCTTCAATTATTTCACACCTCCAACTGCTCCCCCTCGAATACAACACTAAAACAATTCGTCTCTTTGACTACCACTTTTCCTCTCCAGAACCTTTTCTCTCTGGGAGCATTCATGAAATGAAAGTTCGCGCTTCCAGTGTACCGACAAAGATTGATTTTGTACCCTGCGCGCTGGTTGCTTAATCAACCTCGGGAATCGACGGTTGTTAACGCCGTGAAAGAACGTTAAGGTTGTTCTTTGCGTTTTAACCGCACGAGTACGCGAAGCAGATTGCGCGCGAAATAGTCTCTCATGGAAATTACATAACGGTGGGGAGGAGAAGGAGGCTGAATGGTAACGACCAGAGGAATGGGAATTAAATTTTCAAAGATCGTTATTGCGGCTGACGTTCGCCGCGGATTTCCCCATTGTCCGGCCTTCCACGCCATTCATTTGTCACTAGCATCAAACGGAGGGAAACCTTGGTGAACAGTTGTCTTCCCTGATCCCGAGACCGCCGGATCCTTGGCGCACCGCCGAAGACGATAAATTCGTTAACACGGTCATTTACATCCAGGTAGCAGCGGTAATGCTGTGAATCGCCGATGCCGATCGAGCACATATCCTAGCCACTGTTCCATGCCGGCTTATTGTCAGCGCGGTACGCTCGAGTTAATCGATAACTGAGCGCGTACTGTGTTCAGAGAGCATCTCTAATATTCCCATTGTCTTCGAACAGACGTCTGCCTCTGGTCTTGGGCGCGCTATGCCGTCTCCCTCCACGCCGCTAGAGAAAAGACAAGGTCGGAAGTGGGAAGTTGGCGTCCAAAGTTGGTCCCGCCTAATTTCGCGGTATCGTTGTATGCCCCGTGTACAGCAGACGTCCCGCGCCTGTTCCCGCGCCGATTTATCTGTGTACACTCACATATAACATAATACAACTCGATACCGTCTTAGTCCCTAAGTTTCTAGCCGCATAGCGTGCTCGTGATTAATCCCAGTTATGCGGGAGGAGTCGCGAAATCATCACCGAAGCCTTCGCCCAAGTTCTCCCGGCCCGTATTGGTGGAAGAACCGATACAGAGGACGGTCGACGGCGCAACCGTCACGTTGGTATAAACTTGGGGAGTAGCGACGAATCCTTGCTGACGGCATTAGTTGCCCGATGTCACGATTAAGCGTCGTAATGAGCGTCTATTTGCGTATACCGTGGACGTGCCCCATGAGAAATTGGATGGCGCCTGCCCCGACCGTTATCTACGCTAACCACTTGGCAAACGTTTAATCTCCGGTTTTTCAAAGTCAACGAGGAGAGACACTTCTTGCGTTTCGTTCTCGTTGGAAACTCGCTTGTCGACTGGTTTCGTCGGAAACGGGGCAGGTGAGCGTTTCCATTGGTCGTCCGTTGGAGTTTGCAATACCAGCACAGTAAAGGCAGACGTTAAGCGTCGGCCAGGCGATCGAACGTAGAATAAGGGGATATTCAATTAATCTCGATCCCGTGGAAGCTTAATCGAGCAGCGTCGGTAAAGGGAGGATCTAAAGTTGGTAACTCGCGTCTCGCGCGGGGGTAAACTTGTCGCGCGTAATCTCGAGATTGCAAGGCGGAACGGAGGAAGGGAGGAAAGGTGGAAAAGGAGTGGTGGAGAAACCGAGAATGGTAAGGGCGAGCGAGACGGGTCGGGGGGGGGGGGTGGAGGGAAGATGGAACGGCAGCAGGAGTCTATTCGTAGGAACGTGCGACTAAATGAAAGGAATGTAAATCATAAAAAGTTACGAGCTTTTAAATCTCCTACAAGGTGGTGCACGTTCGCTTTAATTACCTTACATCTCTCATTCCTCCCTTGGCCCCCGTCGTCGGGAGGGGGTTGGCTAGAACCCCCCTCCCCCCCTCGTGCTCCCGCCGTCCCTTCGAGAGAATGCTAGAACGAGTACGGACGGGTTCCTTCCTTTTGCTCGCCCCATCTCTGTCCCACTTGCTGCTTCAACTCTCATTTGCATTCCGCGAAAACGAGTATCTCCTTCTACCCGGGGTCCTCTCCCTATCTCGTTCCTCCGCCTCGCCATCTACCCGGGGCTTTCTCTCCCTCGCAGAAATTTCCTACCGCGAATAGATCACCTTCAGGGCCGCACGCTCTTGGGGATAATTAGCTACGTGGCCGTGGAGCACTCACGTCCTGATATGCGGTGTGTACCATAGAGGAAAAGGAAGAGGAAGAAGAGCCAGGACGCGACCGAGGGCTGGCAGGGCTTGGGAGCTTGGGAGAAGTGAGAACGGTGGGGAGAGCCGCGGAAGTGCGGGCAGGCCAAGGGGAAACGACTGACGGAAAGGCGAAAGGGCGGGTGGTGGAAAAACCATACGTACACGTTCCAGGTTCGTTATTAACGCCACCGTCGAGGGATTTGCTCGCAAATGCTGTGCCGCGAAGATATGCAATCTCGCCGTGGTGGGCTGCAACCAGCACGCGGACGACTGCTGTCTAAGTGATCGCGAGATAAGTGAAACGCTCCTTTCCATCACGATGTCTCTCCCCTAAGGACAAGCTATCTCCAAAATATAGGGCAACCTACGTGGCTCCTCTTTCTCCTTACTTTATAGCCATACAGTCTTCCCTCTACGCGTACTGTTGTTCCTCGATCGAGGAGGCCCTTCTCTGTACACGTTGCTTCAAGATCCGTCATACCAGACTAATCACCGTGAGACGTTATTTGACCAGAGGCCGTGTAGTGGGGTTAATTAACGATGTTTAGCGAGGCCGTTGGAGGACTCGCGTCCAGTAAACTCTCCTTCTCCTCTTTGGTTGCCGTGTCGCTGGAACCCCCGGGGACCGAGAACCTACCCTTGTTTATGTTACGAGGGATGTTCCGAAGACTGGTATTGCCGGTGTCTCCAATCGAGTATCTTCGAAATTTCATGACGTTAGGGGCGGTTACTTGGAGAACTCGTCGGGAACTTGCCCCGGCTATCCCTTCTGCGAATGCGCGTCGCAAATTCTATCTCGGATCACTCGTGTGCGTGGCTCCTTAAGTCGCGAATCTTTTTCACCGTGCCCCCGTATTTACGGTTATCGAACGGAGAAGAGGAAATCGCGGGTGAAAAATTTCACGCGATATTTCCTAACGTCCAGCGCAATGCGTGCAAGTTTGCATTTACTGCTGTGCGCCGTTCGAGCGTAGGAGTGGCATAGCTGCGTGTAATACATGTAATATATATAAATATATATATCTATATATACATACATATACGTATGTGTACATATATAAAGCGTTGTAATACGTTACGGAAAGGGTGGAGCGAACGTCGAGTCGGATGGGACATACGTCATGATGTGACAGGCGGAACAAATGGAATCTGAACCAGCAATCCTCCAGTGTAAACTGCTTATGTATTAAAATCTGCCAGGCGTCACATACCTGCCGGTGATCTAATAACACTGTAAGTACCGAACGATGCCGTGCTCCCGTCAAACTCAATCAACTTCACGAGTATCTTTTTTATTGGATTACGGTGTATAAAATTTACGTCGCAGGAACAACGAAGATATTTTCATTCATGGGGTACAGGATTCCTCGTAGCGATTTATATAGAGTTCTAAACCCGTATCTCCTGTGAATTATAAATAGAGACTTTCTATAGCTTTCTTCAGATAAATCCCATCTGGCAATGAGAATGAATATAGGATTCTGTCTTTAATTAACCTAAAACTCGATGTCGGATCCGTACACGCAAGCATCGATATAGCTGAATAAAGTCGAAAAGGACAGATCATTCCCCTCTCGAGTTGCTCGAGGGGGAGATTGATAAAAAATTTGATCGCGTTTTTATTGCGTTGCGTCTCGCGTCGAGTCGAGTCGACTCGAGTCGAACGAGGGGTAATACGATTGTTGGAAAGGCAGCCGGAGCGTAGATGGCACATACGAAGAGAATCAAAGCTGTACTTCGGCTGGAAGTGACCTCGTTCTTCGATCTTTCCCCGAATGTAGGTTATCCAAGGCTTTGTAGCCAAGACCTGTCGCCGAACGCGACGATACATCATTCACGCTGCTCCCATGCCGCCTTCAAACGCACATCGTGATCCCGTCCCGTTGACAGGATAGATCCTGCATCCTGTTCCCCCTTTCTCGCGGGCCTAAGTAGTCGTATCCCGCATTAGTCAGGCGCGCCGGCAGGGAAAACAGCGAGACGTCCCGCGCGTTTCCCGGTAAAATCGATACCGACGTTGGACATCGAAAGGGGATTTTAATGTGAATGTTTAAATTCTCGTGATAAAAGCTCCATTTGTAGCTAAAAAGGGCTTTAAAAGCATGGGAAAACTACATTGTTCTCTCCCTCCCACCCTCTGTTTTTTCGTAAATTAAAAATTATACGAGCTCCTGTAAAATAAAACTGCTGAATTCGCTCGGCCACGGTTAACGCGTACAAAATTCAATAACGAAACGATAAAGTGGGCTCAAACCCGATGTGACGGTAACGTTGGTGTGAATCAAAGTTCTTTTTTTGTACCACGACCTGTCACTTTATTAGATCGCCACGTTCACGCGGGCCAAGAATCGTATTACTTCCAAGACACTGCTATTGTAGCAGATGTCGTTTGTGGAACACAATGGAGGTCGGTTGCTTTAAAACCTTGTTATTTCACTGCGTGGGAATGCTCAGTTTCGCAGCCTCGGATTTAAGAGAGAGAGGCTTCTCGCCCTGGATCCTTGACACTTCACCGTGGATGTATCACTCGTCAGGCCACACTGTCTGATCCTCGTTCGAATTAGACAATTTCCGCTTATCATTTCCGTGAAAGCTCCGACGCGCATATCTTCTCGTGGAATGGTTATCCCGTTTCCCGCGACGGCCCTCCTGAACGCGTCAGCCGAAGGGTTACGGCAAAGCAGCCACAGGCATCTCGTATTGCACGGTCCCCTGACGCCGAGCGACCGCTACTAGATAGCGAGGATCAAACAATTGTCGCGAATTAGTGGCGAGCAAATCAGCGACGCGGAGACAATGGGTCGCGCGGCGAAACCGCTGTTGACCGTGGGCAAAAAGGGAGACACGGTACGGAAAAATATGTAACTTGTTGACACGGCTGATCCCTCCGGGCCGAAATGTGATTACGCAGTCAAATGAGATTCTGGCATATGCATGAGCCTGGCCCCGGCTCTCCCCTCGAGCCTCCACCCCCTCTTGATTTCTACGCGACCCCCTTTGCGTCGCCCCCGTTCCCTTGGCCCCGTCGTCTTGCTCTCCGACCGCCTACCGTTTCCCGTGGTTCGCGCATTCGAGGGTGTCTTCGCCCATGAACTCTTAACGACGCACCCAGGTGTCGTTAGAACGGTGACGATCTATGCACCGATCCTCTCGACTTCCACAGCGTCCTCAGGGTTAAGTTCGAGCTCTGGTAAGTTCCAAGTATGTAGTTCGGAACGAGAAGCAGCTATAGCATCGCGGCAGTTCATTATTGCGTGAAGTTGCCCTGCCCCTCGAACGGAACTGCAACGGGGGAATCGTGGTATATTCGTGTTTACACGGTGGCCGTTTAGGTTCGCTTGCTTGGACAGTTGCCGCACCGTGGACGTGGGTTTTGAAGGATACTGCACGAGATCTTGGGAAGATCCATCGGTTAATCGACCCTTGCGCTGTTCACCTAATAGGCTTCCAATGTAGGAAGCCTCCGTCTGAACGCGTCGACAACGAACGCAAACTCCAATCGGCACCGTTCGATCCCGTTTTATCCCGCGGACGGTTCAATTACCGGTAATACCGAGATTCCGTCGAGCAGAGGCTGGTTTAACGAACACGAGAGCCCGTCCGCGCGCCGCGGTATCGGCGAATCCGATTGGCCCCGTGTTTTCCCCGAGACTTGGTACGCGGAGACAAAGGTAAACCATGATTTATAAGATGTAGCCGGGAACGCGAACTCTGGGAATGGTGTTCGGCGACGTGGAGGAGGAGGGAAACGTTGCTAGAGGAAAATCGTATCCGTATACACACGAGAATGGAAGGGAGCGGGAGGGTAGAAAGGGGAGAGAGACTTGTCGGCTCGGGGTTTCATTATGGTGATGCATCATTGCGTCAGACTTATATACGTACGTGCGTGCGTTTATCGTGTGCATTTTTGTTCGTCTGCCCGATGTTACCACACGCCCGTGACTGGACAATTAATGGAGTCCTTCCTGTACGCGCAACAGCAGGGTCGAATTGAAGCGTGCTTTCTCCGCATTTTCTCTCAATCGTCAGATTGGTTTGTTAGACACAAGTCATTGGATTTGCGAAACTGGATTTGTAAAGGATGGCTGGTGTTCGCGAAGCGAATAGAATTAACAGAGAAGTGTAGGGGTCTAAGAATTAGCAACATCGACTTCTTCTTCCTCGTTCAATGGGGTGTCGCGAATGATCGTGAAAATTCAGTGGAGTTCACCACTCCTCGTTTCAGAGGATACAGGGGAAAGGGGGAATTCAGTCAATTTAAGTATGCAGATTATCTAGCATCGCGCGTCGATTGCGTTAGTATCTCAGTTTACGATCAAATTAAGAATAACGACTAATCGACACGTAGAACGATATTCTAATAACAGTCACTACTTAGGCAATAAGCTTAACGAGTGCTGCTTAACTAGCTATTTGCGTGCGAGTATGTACTGTCACACGTTGATCCTAATTCATTCTAAAAAAGGTTCAATTCATATTGATCATCAGAATCTAGGCCTTGGTCTCCACTGGATATAGAAAAATCGATCCCGGTTTCTGCAACAGTATACGTCAGATCTACGTCACGATTTGGTTGCAGCGATATATTTTGGGAAAGGTCACCAGGCCATGCGGCAACCTGGGTTAATCGCCCCGCGAACCTTTCCAGATTGTTTTCCAGATTTCTGCCATTTCACTGGCTCCTCCTTAGACGATGCACGTCACAGCGTTAAATGCTCGCCCACGACGCAGCCACGGCGCGCAATAATGCATCGTGTACCTAAGCGGTGCGATTTTATGGGTCGTTGGTGAGATTCTTAATTAGAGAATGGCGTGGTCGTTGCGCCCAGATCCACTCTAGCTCGGGAATCGAAACTTTGGTCGAGTCTTTGTCCGCAGTAACGCCGGCAATTTTGGGAATTCCTCTGGAGCGAGGAGGAGTATACCGAACGAGCAAGAACTTGCTTGGATTCTAGCGACACGACGCGGGGAGGCATTATCTAGCCAACCGAGTCTAAAGTCTTGGAGAGCCAAGACGATTCCCGCCCGTCGATGACTTCCGGGATTTCTAGACGGCGCCTTTAGTATCCATTGGCCAACCGGTCTCTCTCGGAGGGATTCGTTCGATCAATGGCTCATCGAAAACCCTTCGCCCAGATGGGATCGAATTTCTTGCCCCTCCGCCGCCCTTGATCGCCTGTCGTTGGTTCCCGGTCATGAATCACCGTGTTGCCCTCGCAAGTTTCGCAAGCGACGGTTCATTTACGATGGCTGGCAGTTAAAGCCGATCGAGGGAACGTCGCCGTGCACTCGCAGCTTTACGTTTCTTACCCTACGGCCAATGATATCCAGCGAGAATCGCCTGGCAACCTCCTTTATCGCATCGAGGACCGCGGAATATTTCAGCACGCTGAGATGCGAGATGTTGCAGCAATGAAGTTTAATTAGTACGGGATTGGGGCTTGATTGGCCCGATCGATACGTTACAACGAACGGAGCATCCCCGCGGAGGCACGGTACATTTTCGCCCGCCCGCGAGCATTTACAAATTGATCAGGCCGCCCGACAATTACAGGCGCGCGTCATTTATTCTCTTTTACGAGCTTGCCCGGTTACGCGCCCCCGTCCCGTCGAATCTTCCGCCCGAAGAATACATTACACGCCCAACGGTTCGGTAATTAGAAACGGGAACGTCTGATTAACGCGGGGGGAGGATGGATCGGAAAGCGCGAATCTCGAGCGCAAAGGACGCGGCGTGTGGCCGATGAGCTTCAGAACCGGGAGCGAGCGTCTGTGCTGCATATCGAAGGGGGGTTAGGAGAGGTTGTTGGTCTGGGATTCTACCCGAAGAGAATACCAATAGCGGTTTAACCCGCGGTGGCTATCCCGGCTAGTAAATTTACGGCCAGCGTCCAAGTGTTATTATGTCGACTGTTCGATTGTACAACGCACGAATATAGACCGCGACGAAATTTACGGTGCCTCGCGGATACGCTGGCCATTGTTTCACCCCCTGCCACCTCGGTGCCACGTTTTATGCTCCACTTTTTATTATATTTCCGTGCATCCTCGGTCGGCCGAGCGTATTCGCCGCTTCCGCGATCTGGACGCGTGTCGGTGAACAAGATTGGATAGATGATGCCGGGGGCTTTTGTGCGCTAACACTGAATCGGGAAAAACAAGAATCCATCGGGATTGGAAAATCTACTCTCTGTCTGTCGTTTCCCCCTCGCTCTCCCCTTCTATTAATTTGTACACCTATTTGTTTTTACCCCACTTCTTCATCCCTCTATCGTTTCCATTCGCCAGCGCTCTCGGAGTATCTACATCGTCCTTTTACTGCTCAACTGCCTTTCTTAAGTACCCCCCGCCATTTGTCTCTTTATTCTGTACGTCCGTACAGCCCTACGTCCCCATTCACTTTTCTGCGCTCACCCCTCGTGCTCTTTTATCCTCGCACACGCGTACCTACCTACTTGGCTCGATTTCGTAGTCTTGATGTTGGATTCGGTGCGCGAAGAATTTCCACTGTATGCGATGGTTTTATTCGCGCGCGCCGAAAGTCCTGGAGGTCGAAAATCAACGGCGGCAGGAAAAATGCCGCGACAAGAAGAAGCTGGATCATCCCCAGGGAGCGCGGAGTCATTTCGTACACAGTACCTGCAGCCCCGGGAGCGAGGATATACGAGCGATGTATCGGTGGCGCGCCAGTTTACATCGCGATCCACAAACGATGCGCATTACTTATGCAGCGATGTGTTCCGTCTCTTTGATTTGCTCGAGGCTCGCTTCTCCTCCCACGTCGCCCACTTTGCCCACAACCTGCTCTCCGTCACCCTCCACCCGTTGAAGCTCGGGCGCGTCTACTTCATCCGGCGGCGAAGTGAATTTCGTTGGTTAAGAAACGGTTTTTCCTGCCGCCGCGAGGGAGGAAATGTACTTGCAAACACGGGAACTAGTCGCAGTAGTTTGGGAAAAAGGTCGTTCTAGAGTCGAAAGGCGATCGATTTTCCTGGATGCGCCACCTCGGGCGATCCTGCCAAGTTCAACGAGTTCACAAAGCTTCCGACACTGCCAGATAAAGGAGACACCGAGTTGTAATGTTTACAAATTCAGATAAGGCTTCTACCTACATTTCCCTGCAATCATCTGCAGGTCGGATTAAACATTTACCCGATTATATACTATATTGAAGAATACATTCCACTCTTTCGCTGTAATTAGTTGCCGATTTCACGGGGTGGCCGCGAGAAGAAACGCACGAAGGTGGAGAACGCACGGCGATCATAAATCAAGCGGCTGAATAATATATAAACGATCACGGAGTAATGAAGCGGTATCGTTCTACAGCTGCCTAGTGTGCCAGCCGATTTCACGGGGATCGATTATCGATATTACATATATCGCGGTCCAGCGACACACTTCCCCCCTGCCGGCTGACTCTCGCTCCTCCATCCCTCTCTGTCAGCGGTCTTTTTCTTTCCACTTGATGACTTCTTGCTTTCTCTTATTTGATCTCTCCTCTGCCCAATAAACGGCCCGCGTACGTGTACACACGGCGGGACTGTTTGCTCTTCGTCGTGTGCCCGAGTTGCTAGTGGAAGTTGCCTGTCGTAGCCGGGCCGGATGTGGCGTGTGTATGTAGGTACGAGTGCACGGTCCTAAGGCATTTCGCGCGGCGGAAAGTACGCAAAAGTTTACTGCTGATGGAGTAGCGGCATTCTTCGATTCCAGCTTTACGGTCAAACGACGAAGCGGCAACGGTACACTTTCCCCGCCCTCTTTCACGTATCTTTAACCCCCCGTGTGCCCGCCATTTCTCGAATACTGCCATTCCTCTCGTGCCGTGGCGTCACACAACCAGCCAAACGAACACTTCGAACGGCCCAAGTCTGTTTCATGATATTCCAACACGCGAAACCTACTGAAAGGGATCGTAGCATTTTTCGTCCTGAAGGAACTGCCAGTGCGTTATACCTTCTGCACCTCTGCCACTCGAACCAACCCCCATGCTACCTTCTATATACTACATCTTGCTCGGTGCTCGTCCAGTTTCCTCGATTCCACCTAGCCGGCAAATTTACCGTCTCGTTCAACGGTTCGCCGCGCGTATCAGGGCCAAAATTCCCGAATCGACAGGAATTGCCGCCCGCCAAGCGGGAAAAGTTATTCCATTAACCGGTTTTTATTAAATTTGGACGAAACGGTCAGCAGCAGCCTCCTCCTCCCCCCCCCCCTCCCTCCCTCCCTCGCCCCATGTACCAAGGCGTCCTGACGCGATTATCGATGGGCCAACAGCTTTCCGATGGCCAGGCCGCGGATATTGTTTTTCAAATAGTTTCCACTGCGTGACGACCGATTCGCGCGTACAGAGGGCCGATAAGTGCATCGTGTAATCGTTAATTTTATCGATGTTGCCGTGTAATTGACGCCCCCGCCACGGTAAGCCGCGCCAGCTTGCCAATAATTCGGCGGTGCGAACCAGGCCATCGTGCCAGCGTCCTTGCCATCCCACCGCCACAAGTAGATCGTCGATTTTACATGAAGTCTCGTGTGCTGTGTAACTGGTGAAATATTAAACGGCGACAACGGGCCGAGTAAAGTACGTTTGATGTAGTTTCGCCATTAACACCGGGCTGATGTTCCACGCTATGGTGGTGGCAGCGTCGCGCTAAGCAACGGAGTTTTAGGAATTTATGAATTAAGGGTTCTTTCAGTTCAGACACTTTTGCGCTTCGCTAATAGTATCCCGGGCATATTTACGCGCTCGTGATCTCTTTTGTCTTCCTTTCAATCAGTTGTGCCTTTATTAAGGGAATATGTACCATATACTAGTCAGCCACGGAGCTTCGCGTCTGATATTATTGACCTAAACCCCTTGCGAGCGACGAAACCTGCAAATTGCTTTCGTTAGAAAGCGTATTAAGGAAAAATTTGCCAGTGATCGGCTTCGTTACGAAGCTCTGTACAAGTACATATACAGCTGTTTATCATGTAAACAATAATATTCTAAGTCATCTGTGTGAAAATTCTTCGGATTTCCTTAACAATCAGTAAGCAAGGGTAGAATTTTTATCAAAACGCAGAGGGTCCTTTTCCTATTTTTCTTCCACTGGTCCGTTCGTGGCAAAGATACCGGTCGTTCAGTTTTTACGACGTTTCCAATTGATTTCCGTAAAAGTCCCTTTTCCCACCCCCAATTCGGCGGGGAACAACGCGCGACCAACTTTTCGCCCGGTTGTTTTATTTGCTCGATCGTCCGATATCCCGCCGATATATTTGCGAATTTAATATCGCGCCGTGTTTTACGGACGTCGATGTTAAAAACGTATAAAGGAAACAAAGGAAAAAAGCAGCAACAACAATGCGGCGTAAACGAATACACTGAAATACCTGTACAAACGGTAGTACGCGCCGCAGTCTCCGTCGACCGATTTTAACGGACGGCATAACCGCGTGGCCAGCGTGTAAACTTAAAAATTTTAACGCATCCGCCGCGCTTCCCTCGACCCCTTCCATCCGTGAGCGGAGTTTAGAATGGCCAGACGTAAAAAGCGGCAGGTTCCCAGCGGCGGGTGGGTCAATAATTGCGCTTCGGTCAATGGCGGCCCGCTGGCATCCGGTCGTTGGAGCGGCGGGAAAAGTGTGGTCCGACCGCGGGGTGATTAACGCGGTTAATTTGTTGCAATTTGACCCGGCCAGCGGCACCCTCGATCCAGGAACCATCCCGAGCCCACCCTTCTCTCTCTCACACCCCCATTCTCCGCGCCCCCTTTCGCTGCGTAGCTTCGAGTCGGTCCGCGTGTTCGTAAATAATTTACGAGTGGTAATTGTAATTTTCTATCGGTTACACCGCCACCAGGATCAGGCGTTACACGCGACGACGTCGTCGCGTGTAACGCCTGGTCGATGGGGGGAACGAGCGAGCTAATCAGAAGCGACGTCTCGAGTTTTTAAGGGGACCAGTGCTGTCGTTGAGGTCGATCGATCGTGTGAATAAAAAGGATCGCTCGGAGAAGCCGGAGCGATAGGCGCAAATGTACGATTAAATCGACACCAGCCCAGGCATCGATCGATTAAATGGAAAAGAAACTAATGGTCTCGGAATAGCCGGCGGGCCAATGGGTCGAGCGTGGACCTATTTAACTTTCTCGGATAATAGATTATTAGGTCGCGCGATCTTCGGTGAGACTTATACGATGGTGGCGCGGCGCCGACGGGGGAAGTGTTTTTTAAATTGAAGCCGATACGTTGCGGGGTCGAGACGGAGGGGGAGGGGGCGAGCAGCGTTCTCTTCTCACGAACGGGTGACGCTGAAGATTGCAAGTTGCGCCGCGCGAAGTTGCTCGACTTCGATGGAGCCTCGAGGAAAAAACTTTCCTCTCGCCCGAGTTTTACGCTCGAGTATTTATTATCTTTTTATTAGCATCGCGGGGGGGTTTATCTCGACGGGGGAGCGAAGGGGCGCGGGGGTATAAAAACGTGTCGTTTAATAACGGCATCCTCGGTGAATATCAAGTACATTCCACCGAGTTGCTGGGTAAATATTTTATGAAACTGAAGGGGTCCTGTAATCCGATGACTGGAAGCTCGTGGACGAAATTTCGGAGCGGAAACGCGTTATAGAAACATGCGCGTGTGGTTCGATGAAATGTTACCGGAATATCGGCCAATCCCACGGTCGGAACCTCTAATTGCGAAACATTAATCCCTGCGTTCCAATTCCTTACGCTGGAAGCTGGAGAGCAAGCCAGTGTCCCTGGGGATCTCTTCGGGCGACTTAGGTCGAGAACCGTGGGCTCGAAGTAGTACGACCTCGGGCTGTGCGCGTAGAACAAGGTAGAAGTTGGGTCGACGGACAAGGACCAAGGGAAAGGTGGAATCCTCTCACGTAGTCGAAGCCAGAAAGAGACAGGGGACTATCGTAAGAAGTGCAGGATCCCGTTCTCATCTTCGGCATTCCTCCTCTACAAAATTAACTATCAAAACGTGCCTTCCCGCTCTTTTATCTCCGACTTAAATACCTCGCCGTTTCGTTATTAATAACGAGAGACCTACGGCACAATAAAAGTACGTGCATTATCTCGTAGCGGAATTCATGAAATCGTTTTTTACGACGAACCGGTGTAATCTCGCTGCGATATTTAATATCGCACCTTTGTAACAAATACTTGCTCAGGGCGGTCAGAGGCGCACAGTAGCGACCTAGCTTTACACCGTAGCCTTTCGTTACTTTAATCACTCTCTATCCAGTTTCTTTTCCCTTCGCCTCCGTTTAATTTTATTGCCTAAGCTAACACCCCGCCCCGCCTAGCGTACACGTGTCTTAAAGCTGTCTGTTCTTTTCTGCTTTTCCAACCAGTTCTGACTCGCGAACGCCCTTGAACGGAAGTAAAGGGACGATCCTTAGCGTGTTACTCGAAACCCCGTGCGTGAGCTTAAGGAACGACCCGGACGAAGACAGCCGCTTAATCCGTTTAATCCGGCTTACGAGAATACGACTGGTTATCGTGAACCCCTCCTCTTCGCATTACTTATACCGCTATCCGGCAACGGTTTCAAAATTCGCTACCAACCGTGCGCTTCCGGTCGCCTCTGCGGAAGGAGGAACAACGGAACAAGGTAACACGACTCCATGTTCTCTTATCGATCAACCACCATCTCACTGAACGACTACGCGTGCACTATGTAGACTAGCAAACCTCCACCAGCAATGCAACCACAATAGTTCTATACAATTAATGCACAGTCACTCTTGTACGTTTCACCCCCCTCCCCCCGCCCCCCGATCAATTAGCAACTCCTTACCATCTCGCAAACAAACTGTACGCTTCTTAGCGTTACCAGAGAATCAACTGCTGTCACGAACAAAAATAAACCTATTCTCCATAATCTTAATACTTGCCACGTTCGGCGAACACAAGAACCTCCGAGCACTTTAGACGGTACAAGTAAGCAACAAGGACAGATATATTCGCTCTGCTCGCTCGGGGGATGCATACAGAGAAGGTTACAATTCGGTACATGCATCCAGCTCGATTAGCGTTCTCCCTGTGATCATTACGAGCACCCGATACGTGATCCAATGCGCGTCAGCTGTTTAATGCAAATGACCGGCGTCTAATATCGAGGGTAAAACGTCGGCTTCTTTGACCGCCGGGGAGCTCCGCGGTGCCTCCGTCTGGCCAAGGGGGGGCGGCGGGGCGATTCGATCGGCCGGCAGAGTCGAGATCCACAGGTTCAGGTGTCGTAAAGCTTAGAGGCTTGCAAGCCCGTAAGATAGGCATTAGCATGCATAGGTTGGCTCGACGCATTTAGCAAACTCATCCCACCAGCATGCCATTCCCTTCTCGGTCTCTTGCTCCGTTCAGAGGGCAGGCCGACTACTCGGCCTGGCGCGCGGTGCCGGGGGTAAGTTGGCTCGAGCGAGGCGCGCCAGCTGAGGGATGAGTTGCAACGACGCGCGCACCCCTCTACCCCTGTACGCGACACAGAGCAACGGCAAGCTTTCTTCGCTTTTTGCCCTTCACTCCGTCCGACCTGGCCAGTTACTCGCTCAAGTATGCATAAATTTCACGCTCGTGCACGTACGAGCGACGACTGTTTCCGTTCTCGCCTCTCGCGCCGGATTACCCTTCGTTGCTGCTTATTAAGGGGTGAAATACCTTGCCGGGGTTCGCGCTAATTTCTCCGATTGTCGGCTGGATACTGGATATCCCCTTTGCATAATTTTTTCCTGTGTTCGCAACGCGTCCAGGATATCTTGAGAATAGGTACACAGCGCCTCTTAGACGTGACTCTTTAAGATGCATCGAGCTTCTCGTATTTGGGGGATGTCCGCGTTATTTCTCATCAATTGAGAATCACATCTGACGACTCGTATCGTCCTTATCGTAGCTCCTCAAGTTAAAAGTTGCCGGTCCACGAAGGTCGACGAAGCCCGTTGCAACGGCGTCCCATTGAAATCGACCCTCCTCAAGGGTTTTAAGAATATTTTCCAACAAAACGCGGCAGCGACGTAAACGCGGCCTTTCCTCCCAGTCGGTTTTGAAGCTGCTAGCAGCTCTCAGGTACCCGGGGAAAGATTGCACCTCTTACGCTTTCACGCCTCCTTATCAGAGCCGCTCCTTTCACTGAAACTTTAATACGAGTACGGCCAGCCGGCAAAGAACGCAGCGCCCTTTTTCTTTGCGATTATTAAGTCGCGCTACTGGCGCAGCTAGTCACGATAAAAATGAAATCGATCAATCTCGCACCCGCCCTCCACCTTGTGCCCGGTTCTTTGTTTCCTCAGAGTCTCCAGTCTGCGCGGGGTGTGCTCGTTCTAATAATGAAACGAAATTCAAACAGATCGCATTTCGGCGTCGTATTTTAGCGCCCGAACGGCTGAACGACAGAGGAAATGAAACAGAAGGCCGCGCAGACGTGCGCGGTCGCGATAAATCAGGGGCAGGGGGCGATAAATCAGGAAATTTCTTTTCCCACCCCCTGTTTGCCGCGTCGACCTGTAGCCCGTCGGTTGTCACCTGGCGAGTTATTCGCGACATCGATCGTGAATATATTCGAGTGGCGGGTAACGGTGGCTCATTGGGTTGCCGGGGAAATGTAGAGTGGGTAACATGTGCGAGATAATCCGAAACTGTTCCCGACGGTGCCGTCTTAACCCAATTTCTCCACCGCCTATCCTTACATTGGCCCGGTTGTTCGCTATTTCCGCGCTGCCCATCCCTTATTCACGTATCCTTTCTCCATTCGCCGCGTGCACTGCTACTTAATAACGCCGGGGCGGCTAGTAGCGCAGCTCTACTCGCTCGTGTGCGGTTTTATACTGCGGCTCGCGCGAACCTTCGGCGCTTAACTGCCCCGTTATGAATCTTCGCCGGTTAACCGCTCATTAGCTGACCATGTACCGGCCCATTCTTTCCGTGCTTCACTCCTGATTCTTGCTGGGTGCTGGCAATAGGCGGTGATTGATAACGATGCTGTGGGGGACGTTTGTGGTCGGTTCTTGATAGCAGCCGATTCGGCTACTGTGTAACTTGCAGATGTATGGCTCGTAGGGAATTTTAGAGTTAGAGTTTTGGGAGCCCAGGTTATGAGCATTCGATAGTGGTAATTGATTGGTTTGTTAATTTTGGGGAGATGCGGGAGATTCGAGGCACAATTTTTATTTTTATTTTATTTTATTTTATTTATTTAACGGGGTGTACCTTTTAGTTAAAGCGAAGGATATAGCTAAGTAAGTAAACCTTCCTCTATAACGGAAGGGAGAAAGAGAAAAGAAAATATACAGAGTCGCTTCGCGGCAAAGAAACCAGAGAAGTAGAACATAAAATAAGGCATACCGATATACATTTTTGGAAGTTTACTTGAATTATTTGTTGTGTGCTGTCGCTGGTTCTGGTATGCTGTTGCAAATAGTCTATTGATCTGTTTCATGACCTATCGCAGAGGGAACGATCGTCGAACCTTAGTTATTTGGATTTAAGAATGGATTCATGCAGACACGGTTAATTCACAGTGATGCAAAATTTTGCGATTGTCACGGGGCTGGCGTGATATAAGGAACGAGACGTTATTAGGCAGTTATGGGTCCCCGTAGGTGCATAGGTGCGTGTTCGAGCAAGTTGGGACGTGTGGCTGGTGTTCTTACGGTGGTGTAGGTGCTCGTAGTAGCCGTACACGCGAAACTAAGCTAGTATGCTAATAACAGCTCCGAGTGGACCTCGTACACAGAATCGCACTCGCATTACAAACTTGAAGGCTGAATAATTTTGCTATTAACGTTTTCGCGGCCGATTTCAGCCCGCCATTTTCTCCCTACAGTAATTCGAGCCACTTGCCCCAACGATTCACGATTTGTCGAGATTTCGTGGACGATCGACGGAGAGGAATGTCGGTCAGATTCCAGTGGCGAACTTTCGACTGGAAAAAGTATGGAAAGCCCCGAGACGTTTTTCCAACGGTAGGCCATCGAACTTAAGCGAGTTGCGTGTTTCAAATGTAACGAGTAATTATGCGTAAAACTGATTAAATAGTCCAGTCTCGGGGAAGAGTTTCCCCGCGAGTAACTAGGTTTCGCCGTTCCACGGGGTGTTTTTTGAACTTGTCACCCTCGCTTCGAGTACCCACGGGGCTCCTCCGGCAGCGAGTTTCGCCAAGTTGCCGGGAAACTTTCGAAAATTATTTGTTCGATCGTTTCTGGTGTTCTACTCTCCCAAATCGAGGATGGAGCGACGGGGATGCATCGCGGAAGAGTAGGAACTTCTGCCTTCAAGACAACAGAGCGTTTTCTGAGCTTCGAAACTCCTACGTCACTCTTGCCCTGGCGCATCCACTTTATTTACTTGTAAAGAGCTTCGGAGTTTCATCGAGGCTCGGGGAACGCGGACATTCTTTCTCTATTCTCGCTCGAATGCCGGAGGGTTGGACTTAGCAGCCAACGCGCCGAAATCGAACGGAATCTCGTTTCCGTTCCATGCTTGCCAATAAAAGTCACCGATAGAAGTGGTTGGCCGTTAATCCAGTCCGGCAAGATGATGGATCGGCGCCGGTGATGTGCGAACGTCCGATCGACGGAAACGTTCGCGTCCGGAAATTGTCACATCCGGCGGACTAATGCTCTTCCGCTAAAGATAACGCCAGACCGTTACGTAATTCGCCACGGAACGATGAAGTTCTCCGCGACTTTTCAGCCCTCGAACGGCCGTTTAACGGCTCGCGATTATTCCACGGCGCTCTTCCTCGTGTTTCGTGCCCCGTGCCCCAACACCCTCCTCGTTCTCGAGCTACATTTGTAGCTCCCGCCGCATTAAATATTCATCGCCCATGGAGATTTTGAAGGCGCCCGGGTAGTCGTCGAAGTCCGCTATTTGCACTGGGTTACAGTCGCTGCAAATTAGAGGACCCCGCCGCCCGGAACGTTTCAATTTCCGTTCGAGGAAGCTGTCTATAAATACGAACCGTATTAAGTCCGAGGGAGACAATTTACCTTTCATTCCTTCCCCTTTACCCCGAGCCCACGTGACTTTCAGCCTCGCCTTCGAAGGGAGAAGCTAATTTCCCTGGGACTTTATCGACCTCATTAGCGAACACCACAAATTTGCTTCCGTTATTTGCCCCCCCGGGGGGGGGGGCGATTCACGTTCCAGTATGCTGTCGCGCACCTCCTGGACCAACAGTGGATCTGCGATTTAAAGAGCCGAAGGAGTTCTTACCGCCCGCCACGGTACTTTGATCGGCGAAAAACGCGCCCTTCGGTCCGAGCAAATGTTTAATGAGGGAAACGCTTTTCGACCGTTAAGTCGAGCAAATTGTTTCTCGTCTTTGACGGTGGCCGCGCACCGAGAAGCAACGACCGGAGGAAAGGGGTTGGGAAAAAGAGGTTTACCAACGGCCATGCATAAGCGCCGCAAGTCGGACTTCGTCGTAATTAAGGCAATTACCAGACTCTCGGCCGTGGAAGGCGGAGGGCTCGAGGGCTCCTCGTGTGTAACGCTTACACACGCCCTACAATGTCGCAATTATGCGAACCAACCGCGTGAACCGCCGCTATTAAAACGTCGGTAGTTAGTTCGACGCCGGTGTACTACGCATTGTCGCTATCGCAAATTTATCGGAGAGACAGCCGCTGGCTGAGCGAAAACTTGCCGCGAACTCGTTAGACGACGTTCGATCAGGTCTCCGGGGTTGTTGGGACTTCTTGAAGGCGCAATTTACGGTGGGAAATTTCGTGGGGAACCGTGGCGCGATAAGCAGTCTTTTATACGTAAAAGGAGCATCAAAATCTTCGTGTGTATTTTAACTAGAAGTTACGGGGTGTGGCGGCAATCATGCTTTTGGCTGAAATAACTCTAAAAGCACTTTGGTCTAACCATCCAGAACATTGTACTTTCGGTAAATCTACAAACAATCACGGAGAACTCTCGCGTTCCGTGGCTTCCCGTCAGACGCACTTGTTTATTTTAATTCACTGTCGGTGGTCGAGGAACGCCGCAACGCTGTAGGTTTTCCCGTGTAACGTTATCTTTGCGCCGAAAGAATCGCGAGGGGTTGAATATCGGGTGATTGTTTGGCTTCCTGCGAAGGAAGAATGGAAATTAATTACTTACAGGGCCGTGGGCGTTTCCCTTTGTAGCCGCCAGTCATTGCTGTTCCTCTTTGCCAGATGGGGATATGAATTTGTAAAATTAATCACTATTTGTTTGGATCGAGAGGGGGGGGGGGAGTGGCGGACACCAAGCCGCGTGTAGCCTGTAACGAGGTAATTGCTAAAGTTTATCTCGCCGAAGACAGCAAAAATTAATTACAGCCAGATAGCCAGCGACGTTTACGCCTCAACGTACCTACCCTTACTTTCTCTGTTATGTACGCATTATGATCCGGGCACCCTGGCAGGTCGGTGCAACTTCCCCCTCGAACGTTCAACCCTTGCTCCACCCTCGGAGGGCCCGTGCAGAAGCATTTCCAAGAGAAGATATTCCTGGCGATGCTTTGATGTGCGAAAGGCCCAACCAGTGGAACTCATATGTTTGGTCTGCAGTCAGGAGGATATTAGTAGTATTATAGCATGTTGACTCGTAATCCGCCAGGTGCTTCTTCACCTGGCGTGCAGCAGAAATTAATTAGCCGCCCAGAGAAATCGTTGCTTTTATTTGAGCACCCCACTGGGCCCTTGGCTCCTGTTCATCGCGTTCTTTGTACCCATTTCCTTAGGGACTGCTTTCCAGCCTGCTCGTGTTTCTGTCCTGTCTCTCTGCCTGGTCGCGATGCGTACGATATTCATTGTCTTTGTGCCCGCTCGTGCCTTTAAGCCGTCTATCCAACCTCTACTCGTCCTCTTCCTCGAGCCCCCATTTCCTCTTACAGACATATGCTCGCGTGCACCTTTTTTCACTTCCCCTTTAGCGGAGTTGCTGGTCCTTCTTTGTGCCTGCCTACAGCCATCGCCGCGGGCATTATTTTCATCGTTTATTTCTTGACAAACAAGCAGCTGGTTGACAGGCTGCGCGAGCAAGAGCCAAGGAAGATAACCGAGGGGAGAACGAGGGAAAACGAGGAGGAGACGAGGCGTACACGCGTAATAATTACGCGTAATTACGCACCTCGTCAGGGTGGCTACGCGACGGCAGAAGTTTACGTTCGCGACATATCTCGTTATTTCACTTTCCGCCAGTTAACCCGAGAAACGGAAGCCCGAGCCCCGCCGCCGACGACTGTAGACGTCGCTGTTTTTGCCGACAAAAGTTTGAAACGACGGCACGTCAGCCTTCGATGCTCGCCAAACCAGGACGCTGCCCTCCTCTTCTTTCCGCACAGCACGGTTTATTAGTCCATCGTTACGACGTTATTGAATCACGCGAGCAATTAACATCAACAATTGGCAATTTGGCTTATCGGGTCGTTATCTCCGGGGCCGCGTAACTGTTTTCGTTTGCGACTACACGCGCGCCCATCGCTACGTTCAATTGCGATCGGCGTATTCTTGTGACGTAATTGTATTAATTACATTTACCTGCGTTTCAATTAGTAGAGGCACCGCTAATTATAACGGGACGCAGGCCGCAGCATTTCGTACTGTCACGAGGGGTCGATAATGAAACGTTTGGGTACAACTCTAATGTCTTCTTGTTTCGCGCATCCTGTTATTTAAAATATTTCAGAGACCATTACGATAAGCTTCCTTTTCCTAAGTCTAATGCTCCAAAGCCACTGCAAAGTTGTAAGCCAACAGAATTCAGGAAACTTTCTATCACACCGCACTCTCTCACAAGCTCTGTACGCGTAGTCCTTCGTTCCAACACCAAATATCCCTCTGTGGAGGACAGAGCGCGCTAGGTGACCTTACCGATGAGTCCATTAGCAGGTCGAAGACGAAATTGCGACTCCCTTTTCCCCCGACTCTCAGTTCGCGACGATCAATAAATTGCCTGTCATTAAGCGTAACATTCCCAATTTCTGCTGTCTATAAAACAAAACACCCACGATACATCAACGTAGCCCCGCATACTCCCCCCAGGGCTTGAGGGCTTGTTTTATGGGTGGTCATTCCCAGGAAACATGTCCTCAAGATAGGAACTGGCGATCCCGAGGTACCTGAGCCGCTCTATTACTGAAACCGTGCGAGAGGTTCGTCTGTGAGCATTCTATAAACGTGACAGCCCCATCCAGGCTTAATGGGGAGTGTGAGGGTGTCGAGAGTCGTGGTTAGACCAGGGGAATTCCTCTGTCTGCCTCGTACAGGTGTCTAAAGACACGGGTTCCCTTCGCCTCCCAAGCTAGACGAAAATTCGTTGCACGTGGATGACAGTCATCAGCTGTGACTCGTTCCTCCAGACAATTGAGTTTGCACCCTCGCGGTTATCCCCCAAATATAAGCAGGGTGCTACCACATTTACATACAACACGGTTAGAGGTACGTAAGCCTAAGTACTCCGGGCTTCGCTCCGACTCGATGCTACATTAAGCAAAAAAAAGAAACCCTATCCCCGCGTACTATTACCCTCGATTTACTCGATTTACTCGATTCCTCCATCGCGACACGTTCACGGAGTACAAGCATGGCGCGCGGCCCAAAGGAGGGTCGCGTGTGAATGAAAAAGTTAACGACGTCAGGTCGGGCGGGTCGAATGAAAATTATTTCCCTTTAATTAATCGAGCTACGGGTCGGCTGGCGCGCCGCGAATTTTCTCGCCCGATCGATCGCTCGCGACAGAGTTTGCCTCGTTTACGCGAGTTCCGTCGCCGCTTTGCACGTATTAACTATTCGTTAGTAGTGTTAGTTGGTTCGTAGCCTCATTAGCGGGGGGCGCTACGTAGCTGAGTCCCCGGCGAGCGCGCTAGCGCCCGCGACAGCGGTGGGTAGCTCGAATTACCGAGTACTCGCGGCTGTAATACAAATTGCACGAGATCCGCGAGTGCCGGGCGGGCCGCGACTCCGCAACCAACTGGCACTTTGTCCGACCGCGACGAGCGAACGCCGTCCACGGAATAAGTTAACGACTGGGGGGCGAAAAATTTGCATAACGCGCGATTTTTAGGCGTGCCGCCGCTGCCGCCGGCTGCCTCCTCTGGAAATTACCGGCGTGCCCCGGCAGGCAGTACAGCCCGCGTGAAACCTTTCCCCCGTGAAAATGGAAATCGGATTACGATCATCTGGGTTTGCTTAATATTAACGTGCCACGGCATCGCGTATAATCACGGTGGCCGACCACCAGTTGATTTTCTTCTCCCGCCGCCCAATTAATAATCCCCCGGGCGTCTTCGTTGACGCGGCTGGACGCGTGGCCGCGGCCAGTCGAAACCGTTGACGGGAAGAAAGGCACGTTGATGGGGGATAAAATATGCAGGGAACACGTTTTATCGGACAGAGGGCCGTTTGTCGGGCGCGGGCGTATAGAGTGGCGTTAATTCGACGGACTGCCGAGTTTACCAGGGGGAAAGCGGTTTGCTCGTGGAAGCCTGTGGCCTTTGAATCTCGGGCGTTTCCTTCTTTAGGACTCTGCTTTGCTAAACCATTTAGCTTTTACCTTCGAAGAGCGAGAATAGTCGGCAAGTAGTACGGATAAGAGGGATGGCGGGTAGAATCCCCGACGGTGGGAAAAGAGCTCTCGCCCGAAAGAACTGAAACTCTCGAGCTCATTTCGGCCCGTCCTATCCTTTGCCTCTCTGCCGAGGTGTAGGTACGGTTGCCAGTACAGAGGCGAAAGGCGCAACCGCCCAGAGGTTCGAAGCTTTTGCATATCGCGGTAAATCTTGGCCCGTCTGCCTTTCGAACGCGCGGCTGGCGTGTCAAAGCAACAACTTGTACGGTTTTCACAGATACACACGTACGGGGTGTCGGGGGAGGGAGGTGCGTGCTCAAAGGGTTCAAAGGGATTCTATAACCGTAGGGTTATCCAGCTGATCCTTCTCTCTTTTTTGATTCCTCGTTCGAACCTGTTCCGTATGAAAGGCGAGAAGTTTGACGCGCTCGCGATCCTCCGTCCCCATCGGTGCCAAGTGTTGTGGGACATACTTGTAGGGTGGAGAGAAAAGGAATACGAGAATCGGATAAAACTGATTTCCCTCGATCGAGCCACCGTAGTAGCTTGAAGATCGTAATCGAACGACCCGCGTAGAATGCACCGTCCAAGAGCAGAGCAGTGGCAAGGGTTCGGTATCGGTGTGCCAAGTTCCGGCCGCGACAGTACACGGAGCCGAGCTCTGGCACGAGCCAAGGTGTCGGTTGTTTGGCCAGGGAGGTATTAGGTGCTATCTAACGTCTATGTGGGAGTTTGTCGAGGAGGCCTCTCTATGTTTCCTCAAAGTATGTATCCTGGAGTGGCCTGTGTGCGCGCGGGGGGGTTCGCGTTTGTGTTATCGTGTGTACTCGGCCAGGACTCTGGCGTGTTAGACCCTCGGACGTGGCTGGGTGGTGGTGTTGGTCGTTGGTGAACGCGTTTCCTCGCGCACGTGCGCCGCCGGAGCACACGTAGGCGCGCCCGTGCACGTGTGCCTGGGGGATGGTTGCAATTTCCCCGTCGTTGTGTACATCGATAGCGGGGGCTACAGTAACGGAGCCCTGTTATAGCCGGCACGACGACGTGCCCCAGTAAACGCGGCGGTGGTGGCTGTGTGTAGACGCACGTACAGATATACATATAAAGGCGGCAGCGGTTAACCTATCTGGTGGGGCGTGAATAGAGTGTGCCATGGAAGCTACACGATGTCGGACAGCACCTCTTGCTCGCCGACATGAAGACGGAAGGGGGCAAGGTGAAAAGAGGCTCCCAGCACGGGGGGTGGGGGGAAGTCTTGAAAAGCTCGCCTCTGCTGAACAATCGCTTCAAAGTCGCGGACTCGCTCATTGACCCTACCCTCGGTTCCTTCTTCCTACGCCACCCATTTAGGACCACTGGATCGCGCAGGGGAGGAAGCATGTCGGTACGACGTCCAAGGAAATATTTATGCAACAGAGGAATTCAAGCGACTGCGATATGAATAGTTGCAGGTAAACGAAGGAAATTCGCACAGTCCGCTTATAGCAGCGTGTCCACGTCTCAGAACTGCACGGCGGTTTGAATGTAACAAGGTGGCGAGTAACGAGAGAGGAGCTCAATGCAAAAATCCCACGCGCCCCATAAAATCGTGCCGCAGTAAAGCGAGCAGGAAGGCGCATCCAATCGAACTGAGTCGAAATCCGTGCGCGAGTGACCTCTGCTTTATATTCCGCGTCGTGAGCGCTGATGCAAGCCTTACATTCGGTGCACCTCGCCTCGATCTTCCATGTGGCAAGATCTTCGGCCCCATCCGCCCGAAACTGCAACCGGCAAACATAAACCGACCCTGATCCTCATCACTCTCCAGGCTTGTTCGCGGGGTTTTATTCGCAGGCCAGGGTGTTGCACGGTCGGGCAGCTGAATCGGGCATTGTTATACACTCGCTGGCGTGGCCAATTGTAAACGTCTTGTCGGGGCTGCATTGGGAACAGAGGCGTTGCGCGTTTGCCGCTAAGTTTCACGCTCTTCTCGTCTCTCTGTCGGTTGAGAAATTCCCTCGTTGACCTTAGCCCCGCGCCGCTATTCCCATTGCATTCTTCGAGCATCTTAATAGATTTCTTGAATGGTTGCATTCACCTGCATTCCTGAAAACTTAATTCACTCCAACGGCTTGAGCTTTGTGGATGGATAAACGTTACCGTGCTGAAACGAATGTAACCTAAGTCCCATTGAAATGCCACGATCGGTGACAACAGGGCTTGGTGAAGCGTAGCGACCTCTCATTGACACTAAAAGTTTCGTCGTGCCAAAGGCGAAACGCGCGGCCCAGCGTCCAATCGCGTCCGAGCAAAAAGGGGGATAGTTTACCGAGACCGCCGGTTTCGACAGGGAAAACGACACGCGTCAAGCCCGTCCGGCCGCGTAATGGTGATCGGAGATCGAATAACCGCGTTTAAGCGAGCGTCAAATTAATCGTGGCCCGCTGAAATCTTCCGAAAATCTATTGTACCCTCGTGTGCCGGTTAACGGAGAAAAGCGGGTTAAAAAATTGGGGTGAGTTGAGGAGAAGAAGCGGAACGGCCGTGAAAAACACTCGCGAATAATGCCGCGATGCGAAATGCATGGTTCACCGCGCATAATTACGAGGGCACGACACTCGGGGCTCTGGAATTATTGCGGGACCGAAACGAGCACAACCGCCCTGGCATACCTAAACGAGAGAGGCAAAAACGCGACGAAAGCATGGGCCAGGAGGGAAAAACAGGCGCGGGAGAAACGGCCGAGGAAATAATCATATTCGGGGCTTTTGAATCCCCGAACAATTAGCCCCGCGGTACTCGAGAGGACAAACAGTTTAAATCTAATAACAACGGGTCGTCGACGGCATCCTCCAGCTTGCATCTTATTATCGTCATCCCGTTGCGATGATACCTTTCTAGTCGATTTTCTCCTTTTCTCTCTCCGCGCACTTCCATCCTTCCATTCTATCGTTCGTCCGTCTGATTGTCCCCTGCTGTTCTACACAGATAACCATTCAAATGTTGCGACGCTTTGTTTTATTTCCGTTGTATTATATAGCGCGGATAATTATTTTGTTACTTGATTCGGCCTGCACCGAACACTGGATTTGTCGAGAATTTCAGCGTCGTCTTCGTTTGAAACTGCCACGTTGAGTATTTCGCTACGGCTTAATTGAAACGGTATGTTTGTAAATACCGGACGTTTTGTACCAGATTTTGTAGCGGTCCGATTATTGTTTCGAGTGTTTCTCTCGCCTCTCGATATATCGCGCCGTGTCGGCGGTGGATTTGCAGCGGCGCGTATAAAACTCCTCTCGTAATGACAAGCTGCGAGAAAAAAAAAGAGGTAGGTATCGCGTGATTGCTAGGGATAAAGTTTCGTTCCGGGGGTGTAAAAAAATATGGAAAAATATATATATGGATACCGTTGGCGGACGGGGGGGAAATAAATAAACAAACAAGAGACACCAGCTGTAGCTGGAAAAAAGATCCGTGCCAATGACAGTTGTGACGCGGGATCGCGGATTCAATAATCCGCTGCTATTGAACGACGAAAGCTGAAAATGAATACTGGAAGCTTTTTCTCCCGCCCCCCACCCCCCTTTCCCTCCTGCTAAAGCGTGGCTTTGTCGCCCTGCGATCCTTGCCTAGCGTAACACGCACTCGTAACGCTCGAAAAAAATCGCAATTGAACGTTAAAAGCTCTTTTTAAAACACCGTGTTTAAAACGTTTATTTCCACTTTTCAAGCGTTAATCATTGACGCGACACTTCAATTGGTTCTGTTACTGCAGCGAACCCCTTTAACGGGTTCGATTCCGAAGCTTTCAATCGCGAGTGCTCGTTCGGTCGGCGTAGCTGCGAGATAAACTAAACGTTGAAAATGCTTCCATTTCCCGTTTTTAATTGAGTCGTTGATTCGCCTCTAATTATCCCGTCTCTGTACTTATCGATACATTTCCCTCGGCGGTGATTCACCACGTGTAATCAATGTCGTAACCGGGACACGGCCGATCCTCGCACCTCGTGGCCATCCCCAGTTTCGCAGGATCCGTGACGTCCTAACGGTGGTTACTGGTGGCTCTTGGCGGCTCTTGGCGGCTAGTGAGAAATTAGGGAAGGTTTAACGGTGGCCACAGCGTGGCGCCCCGCGCCCTAAGTGATCATGGATTAGCTGCACGAGGAAATCTAGCACCGCGGGGGTGGCAGCGAAAGGGGCTGCTTGGCAAAACCATGCGCCAGCCAACTAATTACTATGGCACGGGCCAGCGACGCGACGGTGGTTAGAGCTGGCCGGCCAGCTTCAGTCATGATCGTTACGACCATCCGGCTGCGTTGGGGAGTGGTGGAATTCTCAGTGTTTGCCAACCCTGTCGACCACCCCGTAGCAGTCGATGACGGTGTACTTGCGCTCGTTACGGCCGTGTACCTAATGGAAGAAGTTCAAATCGCCGTTACGTCCCCGTGCGAGCCACCGAATCAATTCGTACGTAACATCCCCCTTGTAAGCGTGGCCGGTGCGCGAGCACAGATGGAAAAAATGTACGGCTGGTGGCCTCGTTAATGTAATAACCCTCGTTCCCGTGCACTTCTGGCCACGTTTCTAGCTAGGGCGAACTGCATTCGCGGCGGCGTTCACGTTTACGAGCACCGCGGCCAGGAAACAAAACCACCCCTCCGTGAGCACGCAGAATGTCAAGAGTTACGAAATAAAATAAAAAAATAAATGTGCTGTTCATTATTCGAGGGACGGAATTTGCACGGGCAACAGAACGACAGGGGGTGTTTCGAGCGGTGTACTCGCTTCGAAAGTCCGGAAAGATAATCACGGGGCTGGATCGGGAGTGTGCAATCTCGGGGGAAGTGAGGAGACAGACGGGGGCACGAAGAGGCGGACGGGGCCGAAGAGAATGATTATCGTCGCTTACTAGAGAGGAGCAACGGAAAATGACTAGGAGGGTGCTAATTAACCAGCTCCGAGTACCCTTCGGCCCCTGACACGAAGGCCTCTCCTCAAAAGATGTTTACGCCGGAGAGAGATGATGCTTTAATCGAGTTGAAGAGACGAGTCGAGTAACCCAATTAACTCTCCTCTTCCGTTACTTCTACACTGGTTTGCCGACGCGTTTCCCGCCTTTCCCCGTGAACGCGCGATCCGCGAGTTCTTCCCGGTCCCGGCGTAGTTCCGCGGAACGTTCCCGACGCGCCCCGACCATAAATGTCAGCCGACTGCGGCGGCTGAAGGGCCTCTATCCCTCTCCCTTGGGAGGAAAACATTTTCCTTCGTCGCGAACCATCTGACTCTCCGGAGGCGAAGATTTCTGTTGACATTAACGCAACCAGTGACGGGGTTAATTAATTCCCATAATTGAAGTTTGAACCTCTTTCGCGGCTGTAAGTGGCTGCCCCTATTCGATGGTAGCAGTATTTCGTTTGCTCTGTGATACTACTTAGTTAGCTTTTCTTCCAAATTTCCCACACTTCTTCCAGAATAATTTCTTGATTATTCTTCTTAAATTATTCCGCATTCTCTTGTACGCTCTCTCCATGCTCGCTCTGCTGCACTGTTTCTTGCAAGCATAAAAGCAATCCAAGTCACAACAACTCGTAATTCTTCAGCGCACAAATAAGAATGCGAAATGTGGAATAATAATCGCAGTTTTATATCCTGGATGCTTAAAGAGTTATAAAATAAGGTATGAAAGGAGTACACCGCCGAAGTAGATTCGCTGTTCGGGGGAGAAAAAAAAATACACCACTCAGGGGGCCCTTCTCGAAGCCAGAGGAAAATGCGGTAATTATAATTCCCTCGGGAATTTTCAGAGCGGAACGTTTCCCGTATCAGAGTGCTCGGTTCGACTTTTAGCCGTCGAGCACCAGGTGGAGGCGTGCCTTTTCAAAAACAACAGAGAGAAAAAGGCTTCGCGCGCTCACCTTCTCCTCGACACGCAGCGTCGTTAATGAATACCAACCGTCCGTGTTCGCGGTGTTCCCGCAACCGGTTCATAAACGTCACGTCGACGTGGTACAATTTCGACGTCACGTCCGCCAGCTACATTCGCGACTTCCGTCGCGGTCGCGGATCCCTGGCACGCATGCTAAAACAGCACGCAACAGTCGGCAGATGCTGAGGAAGAATTATGCTTTTTGTCACGCGTCTACATTCTCAAAACTGTGGACATTTGGATGTTGACTACGTAAATATGACCGTAGAAAATCTAAACATCAAGAAAGATCTGACATACGAGGCCTGCCACTACATCCTGGAGTTATCTAAAATTATTCTGGGACCATTTTCCTTCTCGCTTCGTCTAAACACTATTACAAACTGCTTCACATCTTTTACATAGCAAAACGTTTGCCCATATTGTGCACCACGTTCAAACAACTTGAAACGCTTTGTCTGCAGTAGAAGGCGGGTCGTACGCAAACACAGTGGGTTCCTCCTTTTGCCAGACTCGTCACGTCTACTTTCAATCAAAGGACACGAACGTTGTGAGACTCACGCGTGACTGGTGCGCACCCTCGAAACTTCTCTTCGCCCCGTCGACGCCATAAGCGTCGATCTGCACACCCCACGCGTAATTTTTCCACCCAGGGAGACCCTTCTACTTCCTCCAACGCGACTGAAATCAATTTCCACCTGTGCTACTTTGAATCCATTCGCGCAAATTTCCCTTCGTAAATAGTCGAACACCGGAGGGGGTTGAATTTTAAAGCCTGCAGGGTAACACACTGCAACTGGCGCATCGCTTTAACTTCCAGAAACGGCAATGAGGAATGCTCGATCGTCATTTTGCAGCCAGATAATCGCGAAATTTTGCTGTACGCTGTTGCATTAACGTGTTTCGTTTACCAATTAAGTATGTACCGCCTCAAATCAAATTCCGCTCGTGGCTTGTTGGATTCAAGTTCGATTCATGCGTTGAAACAATTACAGGAATGGAGTGGTATGGCATTAATTAGCCACGATGAGGCATACACGTGGAACGTAAAAGCGGAAACCTTCATGATAGTAATGCGATCATTCTGAAATAAGATCTACACGAATTTTCTAGTTTGAGCATAAACACGATCATTCTCCACTTCTTGGGGAACGAACATCCTCGACGATAAGCCAACGCTTTAGGATAACTGAATCCATCATCTGATCGGACATTCGTCGACCCCTTTGCTGCGGAGAGGCACGGGCAAGTTTACCAAAGGGTTGCCGCGCAGGGCCGTTAAAGGTAATCGGCTATTTGTAGTAAAGCAGCAAATCTTGATAACGCGACGTCATCCGCGAATACGGAATTGCCGGGGGAGCTTAATACTTTCCCGTAACCCGAAATTATTACTGGGAACGTCACGAAATTGAATGAAAGCGCCCGTAGTTTCCAGTGTACGTGGATGAAATGCATCGTGTTTGCGTGGAATGGCGGGGGGGGCAGGGGGCGGATGCCGGAGAGAGAGAGAGAGAGAGGGTGCACTGTGCCCACGGGCTTAACCGAATTGCGAGTAAAGCGGCTGCGGGCGTAACGCGATTATATCCGTTCGAGCTTATCGTCTCGTGACTTTTCTAAACACACCTGAACCCCCCGGAGTGACGTCGATTAAACCGTCGGTGGGCGTCGTTCTCTAAACACGCCACACCGAGATCGCCGGTTACCAATTACTCGCTCTACATGTCTAATTGCTCCAACGTTTGCGCGAACTCGTGGCGGGCTCGGAGGAAAAATCGATGGCCACTGGCTGGCTGACGGTCACTGGGAACTTGTCCAACGTTGACGGTCGTAATTTTGATTAAGTGGATTAAAGGTGGCACGGAATTATGGTAGAAGCCAGAGGGATAGCGAAAACGGAGCTTGCACAGGGAGAATATTGAATTTAATGTTATAGGTACGTTCGACTCTCTCCATACGCGCACCATCCATACCGATGCTGTTCATTCTTTCCCTGCCAGGCATCGACTGTTTGATTTCGATTGGCTCTCACTTTTCAACTGTCTAAATCTGACTCTCCTCCTGGTCCAGTAAATCAATCAGCCGGAACTGTCAGCAGTCTTCTGCACTTTTACATGCATGGCTGTAGTAACAGGTATTTGTAAGAGTGGGTTCATCGAACCTGTCTCCCCATTCGCATTCGCCCACTCCCTTCAGTCCTACGCAGGAACACACCAATCGTAGATGCCGAAGGAAACCGTCCACAGCAACCTGTGAACCACCTTCGATATCACCTATAATAAGCAGCAATTAACACGTGTAATCGAAGGAGCGCGATAAGCGGACCGGTTCATTCTGTTATACCTCCCCCGTGCACGCGTGCAGTCACGGATCGATCCCAATTAACCGTTTCATTGCTTTTCCACGATACGAATAGCGTGCAATCGGGCGTCGATACGACATGAAACGTCGCTTCCGGGCAAAAAATCCACCGACGTCGAGAAGGTCACGGAGCGATTAGACTCGCGAAGCTGCAGGGGCCGCGTAATCGCATTAACGTATTGCGATCCGGCTGTCGTGCGGATAGAACGCGCGCATTACGGCCGCGCGTAATCTTGGCATCGGGCGAAATGGGAAAATAATGTCGGGCCGGTAAGTGCCGGCTAAAGGGCCTCCTCGTAATTACTGTAAAAACGATATGATTATAGGAGAACGGTGGGGGCTCAAGTTGACCGCGTGTTCGCCACCTCGCGCAGCGTTAGGGACCTTCCACACGAGACACTTTGATAACTCACCATTGACATACTCATATCCTCGAATTAGATGAATAATCAACGTTGTTCTGAGCGATTCCGGAAATTTTCTATAGGTATAATAGCTACTACTTAGTTCATTTAAAATGATCTAATAATCCACTTGGAACAAATACAAATAAATATAAAATTCCATTTCATTTGTATTTCACAATTAAAGATATTAAATCCTCTTCCATTCGAGGAATCGCGTTCTCTCGGGCGACCGCGTACCTTCTGCAAGCGTTACTTAGTACCTACCTACACGAAGGATTTTCATTCAGCACTTGTTTCTTTCAATTTCCACCCGCGTGGAAGGATTATTAATTTCGAAATCGTGAATATTTTGGGATAAATGTAAAGGCGTGAGAAATTATTGCGAATGACTGTGGCGAGGCAGGAAATGTCCCGTATGTAAAAGCCCTTACCGTTTACCGCGATCGTCGCCTCCACCAGCCTTTCGACACATGCGCGTACACCCACGCACAGAGCAGCCCCCCGTGCTCCGCGCATGCACGTGCCCCCTCGACCGCCCCCATCTTCCAGCCCCGGTATACGGGCATTAAAGGCCAGAGGGAGGGAGGGGGCGATTTGTAGCCGCGCCGGAGTTATGGCCAATAAACTACGCACGCGAATATAACGGGTGGAGTAGCGCGGCGAGAAAAAGGGAGGGCAAAGGTACGAGGGGTAACGAGAATGGAAAAGGGGAGGGGGGGCGAGGGTTCACGGGGTCGAGGGGACTCAGGCCGTTGCGGCTAGGGCCGCGATAAATGAATATTTAATTTATCTTCTCGCGTGGATGTAACTAATTTGAAGGCATCGCGAGAGAGCGGCCCCGACCTCTCGAACAGCCAACTAAATCTCGGAAGTTGGCGCCTCCGAGGGTGGCAGGGACGTGCCAGACGACCCTTCGTGGCCCGCAATCTCGCGGCCGACCGTGACGGCCTCGTTGATCGACTTCCTCGAAATTCCCTGTTTCCATTTGCGTTCTGTCGCCCCCGTTGCGCGCGACCCCCTGCCGCGAAATGGATGAACGATGACGATGCAACGGCGAGGGTGCTCGAGGGAAATACGCCGAGGCGAGGAATCGTCGTTGCGACGCTTCTTTATTCCGGCATTTCAATCTAGCACACATGGACTTGAACGCCCACTTGCCTCCACCAGATTTCATCAAAATTAACATACCTACTATTAATTACACGGTTAATCCATCCGGTGTTGGCATAAATAATCATCATACGCAAGCAAAATTCTGGAAGGATACCATGGGCTGTTTCTCGCAATGGTTAAGACAGACACAGCATCTCTGTTTTTTGTTTCGCTCGCAGAATTTTCTCGAAAAGTACACCCCGTTTATTCAAAGGAGTTCGTAACAAGGGAACGAGGGACGAAAAAGCTGTTATCATGTAAATGTTATTAGCATTCGCGTATTAATACGTAGGGATGCGTGCAGGGTACGAGGGGAACGGGGCGGCGGGGATTATTTTAGCAAATACTCCCGGTCATTAAATTTCCTGGAACAACTCCGGTACGTGTTAATAGAAAGGGAAGCTTATCTTTTCCGGGGGCCGCCATTAACGAGTCGCGTCGCGTCTGACGCTTGAACGGGAGAGCGGCGACGAGGTTGATGACAAAAAAAGGGCAAAATAAAATAATATTCCTCTTAATGGCGCTTAAGTAAAATGCTGGTTGGACGTTCCGCCAGGCGCAGAGACGAGTCGTGAACGTTTTCGGTCGCAAACGAATTGTACTTTCCGCAGCGGCCGCCGCTTTCCTTCCCCTTCACGGTGCTGGTCGAGTGGTGCTCGTCCTCGAGAGTAGTCGTAAATTCCGATGCAAATATCGAGCGACCTCTGTCATTTGACAATGAATTCCGTCTTATAATAGTAACCTCGCCGCTGTGCAAACTCACTCGGCATCGGATCAAAAATGTCTCGCGACGTGGAAATTCTTCCCGCCGGATCGAGGATGCTTTATTCACAATACGATCGTTAATTTATCACGTAATTCCACGCCACGTGAAAAACTGGCTCTGCTGGAACTATAAAACTGTCTTCCCCTTAAATGGAAAGGATGGAAGTGTCTGCTGACTGAATTTAACTCCAACTCTTGACATTTGTACGTCACGATGTAAAGGAAATGGGCAATGAATTTTTGAGTTCATAGCTGTCACAGAATTAGACAGTATATCTGGGTAATATGGATCTGTAGAATTAACCCCCTTCCGAGTAACTTGCAAGTTTTTGTCACTGCGAAGTTTCTCGGTCCGTTTGCAAGAAACGGGCTGCTTGGTCTGCAAAAGGGGTGGGCTTGCCCAGCAGGCAGTCGCGATATCGCGTAATTATTGCACAGTTTCGGTGGGCGAATCTGCGGCTGGTTCCTTTGAAGCCTGTCGGAAGTAATCAGAATCTTGAATAAGGTTTGTCTAATAACTCGTGCGTCAAAAGCCAGAGGGTCAGTGGCGCTTCATTAAGTCTCTCGAAAACTTCAGGTCTAATCAAGCCGCGCCTGCACCGTGTGGGTACTTCGTAACGTGGATGACCAATGACGTAACAGGTCATTCAATATGCTTCTGAACGTTTCGAATACCTTTCATCGTTTCAGCATAGGCTTTGAATTCGTCTCCCAGAGAGTCTAAAAACCCCGAAGCAAGTAGTACAAACAAATAATTTCTTCGACCGCAGATACAAAGTTTCGCCAACGCCTCACGCGTCACTACGAACGAATAATTGCAGGCACGAAAACCATTTATTGAAACAGAATCGCGGTGAAGAAACGAGCAAACCTCGCTCCCATAATGTTTCCACAACGTTTCAGTCTCCTCTTTTTCTGAAGGGACGAATGGAGCAATCTGTCTTTTCAAGGAAACAGGAATTCTTCGTTCTTTTTCCGCCGCCCCTTCTGATTGTCCCAACACGATCGGTTGTGTTCTCCCCACGTGGAAATCCCGCAGGGAGGCGGAAAGTGGCGCGGGAGTAAAATTTTATTGACCTGTGCGAGCGGAGAGACAGGTCGTCGCGGCTTGGCCCAGGGAAAGGGGGGCGAAACCGACGGGGGCAGGGTAGAGACTTACACGATTGAAAGCTCGCCGTGAAACTCGACTAGGGAAGTCTCGATATTATGCATTATGTATGTGCCTACGGTACGGCGCCTGTACTTTGGCACGCGAGCTCCACACGTACGGACAATTTTGTAACGCGAGCTCGAGCTCCGCGACCCTTCGATCAGAGTGATTTCGCGAACCCTCCGCCCGCCTCCTTTTGTATATTGTTGCCCGTCCGCTCGTGCTTTCACCATGTTTCTGTGTCACGCGCGTACCGTTCGATACCTATTGCGTGCCATTCAATGGGGGGTAACTGAATCGGGGACGAAAGAACGCTTCTCCCCCCTTCCCTCCGTCCCCTGTAATTTGCAAACACGGGATTCTCGACGAAATTCGAATTTCCCGCGTGCACTCCTCGCAACGTGCGATACCCGAAAATGTAATCGAACGATTTCAGAAGCCTCGTACAGAACGCCAGTTGTCTTCGTGGCAGGCGAGTCTCGTTTTGTTTGTTTTCCAACATAGAACAACAAATAGTTCGCCGGACATCTTGTTCCTTCCTTGTTTTCGTTCCTTTCACCGAAGTTCGTTTCAACGGTCATGGAACACCATTGCTGAATCTGTCATGCTTTTTATACCTGTCCAGAAGATACCACGACCCGGGCGCGAGTCTCGGATAAGAATTCTTCGAGGAGGGCGAACAACACGCGCGCGCTCCCGCGGGAGGGGAAAAGAAGTTTCAAGCAAGTACGGTTAAATAAATCAGCGGGGCGTTGCGTGCAAGCTTCGAAACGAGTTTTTAATTTAAACGTATCCCGGGCGCAAATACGTAATTTCCATGATTTAACCGCGGTTTTCCGCCTTTTTTCCTTGCCATCGCGCGCCTTTTTTCCCTCCCCCCTCCCTCGCTCCTGGATAAACGAAATTAAAAACGAATCATTACGCGAGAGGAACGAGCGGGTCGGCCACTCGTCCGGGATATTTAGGATAATAGGATACAGGGAACCGCTGGACGTTAAATTCTCCGGCGATTTGTTGGGTAAACACGTTTATTTAGAATGGAACTCGAGCAGCTAATTTGTAATCGTCTGCAAAGTTCTGATTACGCTACTTGACGGGATGTAACGTAATCGTGAGGGATTTTACATGCACTACCACAGTTCATTTGATAAAAAGTTGGTAGTGCTTCAGCCACAACTTGCTAACGTTATTATTCCGTCCGCGTTTAATGTGTATTTCCGCGCAGTTTCGGCAGAAAAATGTAGAGTATTCATTAAGCTCGGAAGCGGTAATATAGTCTCAATTCGTATTTAAAAACTCCCCTTGTTATTCGCGGTGTATTTCACTCACAGTCGGTTCGGAAGTAGACAACCAACCGAGCCAGGAGAATGCAGAAAAATATTCTCGCGCACGCCTCGTATCGCAACGTAATTTGCAGTTACATCGAGACGGAACAATGGCACGGGCTCGTGGATCTCCAGGTCGGCACGGCGCGGAATCGAAACGTGAAATGTTAAGCAATTTCTCCGGCTGATTTCAATTTCAAATTAACGCGATCCGGGATGCAAATTAACGGGGATCGCTGGCTGCGTCAATATTCATCAGTGATCGTAAGCGGGTTAGGATATTTTCCTCCGCGATTTTCATCCCCGTTCGTTCGCGATCTCGGACGCGCGAGCACGCGGATCGGTCAACACCTTCCGCGGAATCATATCCTATCTGGTCGCCTCCGATTGAGGCGAGCCGGCTATTCCCGCGGCCGGCTTAATTACCATCGAGATTGACTCGAGACAACTGTAATTAAGACGAGCCGTGGGCTTTGAGGTCTTGGTAGTCGAGGGAAGGCGGGCACGGATAGTCGGGCCAAGGGGCGGCGGAGGAGTAGCGAGGGGGCAGATAGAGGGTGCAAAGAGAGAAAACACGAGGGTGGGATCGAAGACGGAAGTGCAAAGACGGGGACGAACCGTACAGAGGGATCGGTGACTTATTTGCATGTAATGGCTCGAGTCTGACTCGATAACGAGACCCTCCACCGATGGTTCCTCGACGCTAAGACGCGCTTCTCGGAGCTCTTCTTTCGGCGACTTATTTTTATTAAGCCCTGCCACCAGTGCTCGTTTTTAAATATTCATACGCGAATTAGCCGGGAGCCGCGGTCATTATGCAAATGAACGAGACCGAAACGGGCGTCTCCGCGTTTCTTAGTTTCAATCCTCGGCGTTGGTGTTTCGCAGGGCCCGTTTTCTTGCGATTAGCGATGATTTCCCTTGTACTTATCGTTCGCGCGATCGTCGTTTAGTTCTCGTCGCGCGGCTAAGGGATTAACCGCGAGTCTAAGATCGAGGACCGGGGTTCATTACGGCCACCGTCTGCGGCTTGAAAGCGCTGCACATTTCATCTGGAGCGTCGAGAACTCGAGCGCCAAATCCGATTTAACCTTTCTCTCTTGCCTGAAAACGGGCCGGAGGGTTAAAAAGTCGATGAATCTGGGTCGAAGGGCGAAGTGGAGACGGATATCTGCATGAGGCGGAGACTTTAAGTGGGTCTGGAAGCGAAATTCATCGTGGGAATCGGGTGAGCTTGAAACTCAAAGACGATCCCGATTTACTCCGAGCTGGAGGAACACAGGACTTCTGACTTTCTCGCTCTCCGTCCGTGGTTCTTCCACCTGGCCTCCTTTAATCGTGTTTCACCGCCCTTTTGTTTCATCCACGCCTTTTCGTCCCATCTTTTCCTCGTTCCTTTTGTCCTCTTCGCCACTGCCTGCTCCCCAGCTCATACCTTTGCCCGTCGAATGCGACGTCGTCTCGAGAACAAAGGGTACGAGGTATCCCTCTCGAATGAGGGAATAATTAGATTATTCCAGTTACGTCCCTCGTGTCTTAAGTTCATCCCGAGTCCGTGTACGTACCTCGCGTGGATTGTATCGAGATCTAAACGAAAGTTTTCCTTTGTTGCTTCCTAATTTTGCGAGGAGGATGAAGTTTGTAACATCAGATACGTAAACAGAAAATTAGAACGTACTCGCTTCACCCTACTTTTCCTAGCAAGCACGGACAAGTTAGACCCGTTAAACGATATTCGGCGCGAAGGAAGGGCCGAATCAGAGAGTACGGAGTTGCCACTGGATGCAATTAACCGCGCTGCGTTCCCTTTTCCCCAGGGGACTGAGGAGCTTATCGCTTTTCATTCACCCATCGCGGAATGCGTTCGCATAGGGGCGCGGGTGGCGCCTTTAGGAATTCCCGATAAACCAGAATCGAGTATGACGCGGCTTGCTCGTAATGGATGCGCCCTCCTCTAAGTATCCGAGTATCGCTTGCACACTCGCGACGCAAATGCTCCCCATCTATGCGCGTGTGTGCGCCCGGCCGATGCAGCTTGCTCCTCCTCGTGGTCGTTTTCTCCACGATCGCAGCTGCATCGCCCAGCCATCCGCTAATCAAGCCCCCGATAGAGACGCTCGTATTTCATAATATGCAAGTTATCTCCCGGAATAGTTGAATACAGGCGGTATGCATCGTTACGTCCGGCGTGTGCAGCCGAACGCTAATGCGTCCATCCACCGCGAACGACCCCAGGCGAGCGTAAAAAAGGAAACATCCACCAAAGGCAACCCCACGAGTGTCCTCGTTACGAGGATTCCTTTGGACGGGAATTTAGACGCGCTGAAGGGGAGGGTGGGCATACGAGGATGGCTGAAGGGGGCCGTTACGTCGTCGGGGGATTTAAAGCTGGCTGACAAAAATCGAAAAGGTAATAAATATGGCCAGGGAACGAGGTAATTGGAATTTATTGAGGTCTCGCCGTGGCCCGAGTGTCCGTCGAATCCCGTTGGCTTTTAGCTTCTGCCGTATATCGACGCAGAGGTCAGCGTGGATGTCTTCTTGGGGATAACGGCGCTGTGATATCCGCGAGCCACGGGCGCATAGTTTAATGCGTATCGATAAATCTCAATTTTCCGACGAGTTGATACATGGATACAAGTTGGACACCATTTTTCTCACCCTCTGAACGGGCCAGATTTACCTCTGTCGCTTTCGAACTTCATCCTAAACGAAACTTTATGACGATTGGTCGTAACGATCCTCCGCAGGGTATTAGAAAATCACTGCTCGGGACACGGCACGATTTTAAAACGTGGCGAAACACGCGGGGAAGAATTACGATTTAGAGAACGCGCGAGGTATTCGCAAAACGCGGCTGACATTCGGGTTATCGTCGCGGCCGCGATTCGAACGCATTCATAATGGACTCGATCATCGCTCGACTGTGTAAATTTCGTCGTCATTAGCCGCATGTATATTCAGCGCCGCTTCGACGTCGTAATTCATCAGCCTGTAGCGGGAGCACATTGTCGGCCATAATTCATTGGTATCTTCGCCGCCGTGGAAAATATACGGCAGCGTTGGCTTAAAGACGTTCCATTCGCGCGGGAGCACGATCGCGAGCACGTCCTCGCTTGAAAATTCCTCGCGATAGACTACCCTGAGCAAAGACCGCGGGCAACAAGGTACACAGTCCTCCCTCGCCCCTCCCCACTTTGGTCGCTCGAAATTTCCGAAAATTCGCCTGTCTGTGCTCCGCGGATTAAATCAGTGCGCTTTGTATTCAACGGGGCGTCCCCGGCTGGGAAATTTCCTTCGATATTTATCAACACGTTGGGCGCGTCTTCTCGCTTTCCAGGGGGTGGGAGGGGGGGGGGGGAGGCGAGTTATCAAGGATAAATTAATTTGTACCCCTCCCCGTTGCTTGATTAGAAGGGTGGAACTGAACCGCACGCCCCCAACTCGGTAAGCCTCGACTCTACGTGCCTTCGTCGCGATATAATCATCCTGTGCCTCGCCGCCACTTCCCCGCCCCAGCATTCTGTTCCATCAACCACGGAATGAGACCGCCGGGCAGTTGGACGCGGGTCATCCATCAATTGCGTCCGCGCATCAAACCGTCAATCCCCGCATCTCCAGCTGCGAAACTGCGAGCGAGCGCCGACGAGACTCGTGTTCCGACGAGACGGGATACGAAAAAAAGTGTCAGGATTTATCACGAATTTGGCACGTCTTCCCTTGTTACACCGACGAGTTTCACGTGCCAGGAGGATGTCACTGTGGAGGATATGCTAGAAGAACCCTTGGAAAGGACGTCCACCCAAATACTTCAAACTTTACATCCAAAGACCACGCATCAAGTGTGCTTGTGTGATTGCCCATTTACCACAAGCCATCCCTCGGGGAGGTTGCCCTTGTCCCCTTACACTCCGCACTCCAGCCTCTCTTTCATCTAGAAAGCGGCGGTCAACAAGGCGAGAGATTGCGAGGGGTGGTGGTTTGAGGCGAAGATTTCTACGAAATCCTAAGCGGCCGAATAGCAGGACGAGGGAATCGGGAGTCAGGCGAAATCCAGGTTGTTTAACGAGTGCATCGTATAAGGGGAGAGTACCCTCTTCACGTAGAGCGGCTCCGTGTCACGTAGTCAATAGCCTCTAGGACGCCGGTGGCGCGTGACAGTGTCAACGTGTCAACCCCGTTATGCTATATTCCCGGGCATTATGCTACTGTATTATCAAACCTTCCTACAACTACCAAGTCAGCGCAGCCGGTGGATTTCGGTGCACTTCTCACGTAGCCGCGCCTCGACGCGCTCGTACGTGTGCGGCCCCGGATTTCGATCCAGCCCGGAAATGCGTCAGGGACACGCTCGCTGATACGTAACTGCCACGGGTATCGAGAGGATCCGGGGTACATCGATGCTACCGTATTCTTCTTGCCGCTCGGAAGCTTCGTCCTTTTGACGTCTGGAAAGGAAATGTACAGGGGTATCCGTGGCAACGGCGGTGGATCTACGAAGTTTCGTCTTTGTTAGCGTCGCTGGTGCGTTCGGGGTAAACATCACGATTCGACTCGCACACGGCGGCAAACAGTCGTTCGTCAGACGAGAAAAAAGGGCGGGAGAAGAAAGAGAACTAGATCGCGTTGTTTTATCGCCGGTGATCAACCTGTCCGCAAATATTTGAGTAGTCACGGTGCTAACGAGTCCGTCGAATTTATTTGGCTTGGCAAATAGCGCGTCCGTGGCCGGTGGCACCGATCGACCGTGCCTCGCGATAACCGTGCGACGAGCGTATTAATTGAACCGCTTAACCTTTTTTTCTCAATTATTAACGATACAATCGCGTTTGGCGGCTCGCGTGTCGGTCGGGACCGCCCGAATCCCTCTAAAATATGTACGGGCCGCGTAATAAAGGTATGTTTAATAAATACGCCCGGCCACCCCGGAATTGTGCCGGTTTCATGGCGTTCCGTGTACGCTTCAACCCCCCTGGTTGCTGCGAGGGTGTCGGTGTGCACACGAGCAGCACGCGACTATTCGCGGCGCCGTGTTTGCAAACATATGTGCGCTCAGGCACGGGCTGGCGTGAGCACGTGCTTCCATCGCGCGTGCAGATCGCGTAAAAAGTTTGGCTAGATAGCGGGAACACACCGCGGATGATAAAATTTTCGACCCCCGACGGTTTGAAAGACGTTGCCGGGGAGCCGAAGCTTTCTGTAGAGAAATAGTTAGTGGTGATAAAGAGGGAGGCTACAGAATATGTATCTGTTCCATGAGATGCAAGGGACATTTGCAAGCGGTTCTCCAGATTTGTAACAGCGTCGTGCTTTACCACCCATGCACTTTATTCGTGCTTCGCGAGCTTCAAAGTCTGGCATAGTCGTGGGTCGATCGTTTCGTTCGAACGTGTCCAGAAGACTCGCTCGTCGAGCTTTTACGATTCTCGTGCAGCTGTTTCTTTTTTCACACTCTCGCTCGCCCCCTTCGCGTCTATTAAGCGGAACGCGACGCTCTCCTGGAGGCTAGGCGTTATCGCGCATACATTAAAAACGAATGTCTCTTTCACTGCGCCGGCGGAGAGCAGGCAATGAAGTTTTGCGCACGAGTGGAGCGTAATAAACCAGGTATTAACGCGGATACCAGAGGGTGAGAATAGGCTGGTACCGGCGGCGGGGTCGATGCTTGGCCTCCGCCTAACGACCACCAATATTATTGTAAGCGGTGTAACGAGAGTGACCGATAAAAATATCGATTCGAATTTAATCCGCGGGAAGGTTACGCTCGATAGAGCGGAAAATCGGGAAACGCTTCTCCCGCCGGCTTCCCTGCCCGGTTCTGCCTCTTATCCATCCCCGATCCCACCCCCTCCGGCCCAAACCGGAGGAACTCGCAGCGGCGTGAACGTTTCAGCTTCCGTTACGAAACGAGATCGATCACGGCGATCCGACCTGCCGTCATTGTACTCCCGTTAATTAAGGTGGGAAAAAAGTTCGGCCCGGCCGTGCGAACTTGAAGATCCGCAACACCGATCGCTCGAACGTGAACTATCGTCGATCGGAGGGCCGGCACAGGAGGAATAATTTCATTTCTTTACCCAAGAGTGTAAGAGGGTCTCTCGTGGATAAAAAAGAAAGCGACGGGACGGTAATGTATTCGCAAATATTTGCCCCCCGATATTTACGGGTACCCGATTGTTATCCCGTTCACGGTGTGCAGTTCATTGGAGACCGCGTGGGTACACACCGTTTCGCGATCGAATGTCCCCCGACATTCCCTCTGCGATGCAGTTCACCCTCGGCAAACATTTTGCCCGTCGGCGTACCGTCGCCGAGCCTTTCGTCGATACCAACTTCCTAGGATTGCCCCCCAACTCACCCCACTCCCGAAATTACCGCGGGGAGAAGCCAGATTCCCAGCAGGCAAACGTAGCGCCGCTTCCAATCTCGACCACAGCCACAGGTTTCGCATCTTCCGTGGGCGAAGGAGAGACGCTGGGGCGTGCGATTTTTTTTGGCAATGAGTCAATCCCGGTTGAAGAAGAGGAAGCTCGACTGACACGGTCCCGCGAGAGGGGGCGCGGAAGGGCGTCGACGGGGGTAACGACGAAATCCGAGGGAAGAATCTCCGTCGACGAGGGAGCCCGCGGCCTCTGGCATCGGATATGTATGACATCGCGCTACCGATACGTTTCGGATTCGGATCGGCGATGTATCGGATCGAGTGGAGCATCCGCGCGTGATCGCCAGAATCCCCGGGGCTTTCCTGATATGCATGTACACCCGCCGACGACCCTCAATGCACTCTGGCCTCTGGTGTTATCGTTGAGAGCCACTCTCTCCCTCCGCGCGCACACTCTTTCTCCTGCGCTGATTATGCGGGCCCCGAATAACATCCGCAAGTGACGGACGATCTTCCTCGATGGGGTTGAGTATCGGGAGTTCTCAGCGATAGGAGTTTGAGGAGAATTTTAAGGGATGTTTATATTTTCATTCAAGAAGCCTCCCTCCAGGTAATCTCCCCTTGTATAACCGTTTTCGAGGGTTGCAGATGTTGCAGTATACATGCTCCTTGGAAACAGGCTACTGTATTCCTAATTTTGGGGAAACTGCCCTGTAAATTCCACCCTGCGCCTGCTTGCTAGATACGTTTAAGTATTAGAGAATGAAGAAGACACTCTGGTTCCTAGTAATTAGAAACTCCTTCATTTGAAAATAAGAAAGGAGTCTACCTAGCTTTACTTCTCCTAGCATTCAGGCCGCGTTTCTTCTCGTAATCCTTTCCGTGCCGTTCCGCGAAATAATAATAATCACCGTCAAACCTTTATCTTTCAAATAGAATACGCTCCGTGCGTGTACAGCGGATCGTTGATCCCTTTCGATAAGCATTTGCTCTTTCCGGCTCTTCATACGTATATACATCTGCTGGCTGGGATCTACACGGCTTAGCTTCTCGAAATAACGTGCAGCGCACACGCGAACGCTGCCCTCTCTCTTTTCTTCGTGCCAAATCGCACCGTGGATATTGGGAAACATCGATTCGCGACAACAGCCGATACAAAGTCTCGACGGCAGGTCTGGACCCTGCGAGCGAATCTTCGTCCCCGTTCGCACGCAATTTCCGGGGATGATTTGTATTCGCCCGGGGATAAAAAGCTGCCCCCGTAAACTATAGTTGTCTTCATATTTCCCGGAGTTTCTGGGGCGTCCCCGGCACTCAGCAGCGGCAAACACGGGCGAATCTAGAGCAAAGAGGAACGTTAATCTTCGTTTCCACAGAGATGTTAGTAAGAAGTATTCTAGTTTTTCACGTTGGTGTATATGACATCACGACGACGCGACCCTCGGTTGTATGTCCCTCGCCGTTCATTCACAAATCAACTGGATCGAGGATCGAAAATCGTCCGGTGTTCTGCGATCGATCCACGAGTCCACTGTCGCGACACAGTGAAGGCTTCTCGTCGGCTATCAGATGCGGCAGACTTAACTGCTAAATAAAAAGCCGTCGTAAAGTCCGTCAGCGATTCCCATCGACGGAAATAATTAATTCCGCCTATCGCCTCGACGAAATCGGCCCGCAAAGTGTTGTCCCTTCCCCCGGGGCGCGCAGCTCCGCGCTTCGTGCGGGGGGTGGCTCGAGGATCCTCGGGTCGAACGTCCTGATAAACGGCTACCCTATCCTCGAACACCATCGAGAGGGATTGCAAGTTCGAAGAACAGCCAAGAAAGTCGCGGAGTGGGGGTTAGTCGTTGAGCAGGGTGCGTGCCAGAGAGACATGAACTCTGACGGGGGTGAATAATGGGCCGGGACTTTGACACCAGCGAGCTGTTAGCCCGACTCGGCTGCGAAGGTGGCGCTGGCAGGGTTGGACGCAGGGGCGCGGGGGAGGGTTGGACGGGGTCGTGGTCGAAAAAGGAGAGAGTATACGGAGGATAAGGGGGGCGGAGAACGAGAAGGGGGTGAGAGATCGCGGCTCGCTTCGCCAGAGCTCGCGAGCGAACGGCGAAAGGACGGAGAACGAGCGGCCCGTGATTTATATTCATAACTTTAATACGAAGCAAGTTGCAGTCACGTTGCCCTGACCCGCCTCCGCCCACATAATTTATGTACTTCTCTTATGTCAAGCTTCGAAGACGGGTGAACGGGAAGGGGTTGCGACTCGCGGTGTCCAAATACAATTTGGGCGCCAACCCGTTGGCGACGCGTTCGAATCGTTTAAACTTGACCCGGTTTAAGAATCTGAATTCACCCCGAAGCCACCCGGTAAAGTGTAATTAATCGGCGATGGAGAGAGAAGAGCTGTAATCTATCAATATCAGAGTATAAACGAAGTCGAGGAGACTTCTCCTCATTAGCCCCGGCATCTCCAACCAATTCTAAAGCCGAGCGACCCGTCGATTTCTTCCGTCGCGGCGTCGTTTCCTCTCCGATTAAAAGAAGACGCCGGGACAATTAGAGAAGCCGTTCGCGAAATAATTCCGCGTCGTTATTTCTACTGTCCCGACGAATCATCGAGAAACGATACCATCGTTGACGGGGGAGGCTGGAGGGTGGTCGATTTCATTGCGGAGACACCGAAAGGTGGGCCGTAAAAGTGGCAATAAGACCGGTACAAACAGACGCGGCTGTGTTTTGGTAGTAGGCGAAGGAGCTTTAGAATCCGTAATTAAACGGCACCGCTCGAGTCGCCGCAGCTGAAAGTACAGCAGACTTTCGAGTGTAAAGGTTTTATGCTCGGCCCAGTCTTCCAGCCGCTCCTTGGCCGTCGGCGTGCCCCTGCTTTTGTTCATCTTTGATATCTGGCCTTCGGCTAGCCTGGACACCCGTGGTACTCCATACCTTGCACAATACATGGGCCACCGTTGCACTTCAACACCAGCGGACACAGGGAATTCTGTAAAAGTGTACAAGTTCCTTGTACACGTAAGAACTGTCGGTCCATCTTTCTTCTCTCTGTCCCACGGGACGTGAAGCTTCAGGTGGACCACGAGCCTCCAACCCCAACGGTCCGCGAGAGTTCGGCGCTGCTTTATTTTGTCTTAGCACGTAGTTAATCGTAATCCACCCTTCGTAACCAGGCGCAGAAGTGAGAACGTAGAATGCGCGTAATTAAACGTAGATCGGAAACACTTTCCCTATCGGTCCAGTTGACTCGATGGTCGGATGAAATTTATCATCGTCGCCTGGAGTGGCGGCTTTGTGCCACGTCGAGCGGTCGTGTCATAATTGCGAGGTCGTGGGCCAGTGCTCGAACACGCTTGCACAGGCCTACTAGTGCAGCCAGGTGGATAAGAAGGGGAAAGCTTTTCACCGTACAGGGGAGGGAGCGGTGGGTCGAATTCCACTGCTGAGCGCTTAAAACGCGAGCGAAATGTTTAATTTACCCGCCTTACTGCCGGGGAGTCTCGAGCTTCCGTTTCGAGTCGTGAATATTCGCGAAACCCGGCGCTCGTTAAACAGCCAAGCGTAATCGGCGATTTGTATAACCTTAATGACGGCCGCCCCCAACCCTCCTTTCTTTCGCCCTTCCGCCCTCCCTCTCGCAAGCTCTCGCCCGCCTCGATCGAACGTCCGGGAAGCCGGTCATGGTGCTGCTTTATTTTTAATTAACGTAGATGCCCGTTACCTTGAAGCTTATAATGCACCGTTTCGCCGGTTTCGGGCGGCAGTGACGCAGGGGCAACGAGGGGAACAACGAACGGGAAGGAAATGTGGCTGGCGAAGGTGTGGATGAAAGGACGGGATGAAAAATTGTTAAGACGTCGACAACGACGAGGGCCGTTTAATCAAAAACTTTACGAGGAATTCAGAGACTTTTACAGGGGTACGCGCGCCGATAAAACTTGCTCCTCCTCTTTATTTCGTCGGAACCGGCTCGCTACATAATTGAAGTTGTGGATAGGAGGGGGGGCGGTGGCGCGTATCGATGCATAATGCAGGGACGCGTCGCGTGCAAATTCGCGTCCTTCCTTTCTCTTTCTCTCTCCCTACCACCACCTCTGTCTCTTTGTCCGACGAGAAAAATATACGAACGCCGCATAAAATACGAGTCTTTCAATGTCGTCTTCGGGAGTGCTACTTAGCGGATGCTGCGGAAGATCAGTGCCTCAAGTTCCGACCATTTCTTTCATTCCTTCGTTCTTCCAACCACCCCCGACCCTCCTCCCCACCCACCTACGGCCTCGCTCGCCCCCTTAGTTCGTTGTTTTTCCGTCCTCCTTCGATTCCACCGACAGGTCTCTTTCTCTCTCTCTCCCCCCTCCCCCCCGATCCAGGGGCCGCTTTTTTCCTCGTTTTCTCTGGTCGAGCTTTCTTAACCCTCCACGGCGGCGAGGCGGAACGCAAATGGGAGAGTGAACTTGACTAAAGTTCAATATACGGATAGGTAGGGGGAGTTGGAGCGCTGAGGGGCGGGACGGGTTACAGGAAAGGCGGAACTTTTAAGGTTACAAACTCAGTGGAACTCGTTGCCCGACAGTTGGATTGATTTTAATATCGACTTTGTTCTCGAACTCGACTACTGGCCCGCTACTTTCGCGGCTTCTTCCCTCCTCCCGGCGTCGCCTCCGAAAGAAAAAAGGCTGCTGCTTTATTCCGTCTCACCGGATATCGAAAGTTCCAACCCTTACCCGGTGGCATCCGTTGCACGCATTCTTCCTCTGTGCGGAGATATTAATTGCGAGAGCAAGCGGGGGGGGGGGGGGGATGCTCTTACCTTACAAAACTGGAGATAGAATAACTCATTTGTTTACGCTTCGTGCACTCCCTTCGCGACTCCCCTTTGCTCCCTGTTCCCCGTGCATTGTACGCTCAAAATTCATCGACCATCCTCCAGGATTGCAATGAAAATGTAGTATTGTACACTCGCGGTACTCGGCCGTAGCGCAAAAAAAAAAGAGCGCAGTATTGTATTAATCGGGATTCCGTGTCGGACACAATCAGTTACATTCCGCGCATTGTTGCCTGGCTTTTTGTGAGCACGCTGCCGATAGCACCTACAGATTAATAATTCAATTGCCACGCGGTCGCTGTCGCCGGCTCAGAGATTTTTAAAGTATCCCCGTGAATATTTTACGTCGCGCCCAGAAAAACGCGGCCGAATCCCCATAATTCACGATGCAGCGGGGCTCGCGCATCGTCGCCCGATCATCGATATCCCTTTAACAGCTTCCAATCGTTTGCGCATAATATTTCATTCGGGCACTCGATATTACTTATTAATTTGATGTGCGTCAAATTATTGCCGTTTGCCCGCCCTGTATTATTTGAACAAATTACGTCTGAATTGCCGGTGGACCAGGACCGTTAACGACGAATTGGGAGCGTATTAACTATTGATCGAACGCGTGCTGCCACTCAATGTTATTAACTAACAATTCGCGGAGAACAGTCGAGCGGGGAGAGGCAATGGCTTTGTTTGCTCGCGACGCGTGCACCAATTTCACGGTCCGGTCGTGCAAACATAAAGTGACGCAGATCATGGAAAAGAATTGAATTGCACGGAGGAAATCACTAAACGGTTGAAGCTGAAGCACGACAGCGGTGTTTGGTGGTGGCGGAACAGAAGGGTATAGGAGTACAAAAGAAAAATGCACTTTGTTGGGACGAAGGGAGTTACATTCGTTTGGCCGATGGTTCTGGTCTACTACTTGCACGCGAGGGTAAAGTGGGGCTGCCAGTTTGCGTCCCCCATCCCTCTATCCGTGAATCGGATAGCGATGCTGTCGCGACATCCCTCGAAAACGGAAGGAAGTTTTGATTAGTTACGGGGTGGAATTGACGGCGGAGAGCTGCCGCAGACTCGGCGACTTAGTAGCTAATTCCGGAAAGTCGAGCGTCGCCCGTTCGAGATTCGCTTACTTCCGCCTTTTCCCGGCGATCCTTCGTAAACGGGCCCGGAATCACCGTGTGCTACACGCCGCTCGTGGCAATTACGAGATTGCGGCTTTCAACAGGCGAAGTACCAGCGATTGTTATTACGCAAACATTAAGGCAGACTATTTCGTGACTATCGTCGCAACCTGTTACTCGATCGTCTCCCCGCTTCCTTCCGCTGTTCCGCGAGCAGTCTTACGGGCGCGGCCGTTAATCTAGACGATTGCAGAGTTCCTCGCGTCCCGCTCGCGAGGATATTAAGGCGACAAAATTGTTTCCAAAGGGGATGGAAACAAGATTAGCGGAGCTATGCTTGCGGCAGCCACTTCTGCCGAACAAATTCCAATCGCTGGCTATGATATTGCTTGAAATAACGTTCCTAAACCATACCCCACCCACGAGAGGGGCAAGCAACCGCGTTGTTCGCGGGGCGTGGAAAAATTCAAGTAGTAACGGTCCGACATAGCTCAGCCGCGCGTGCATCGCGGCGAGCCAGCCCGAGCGAGCATTAATGCATCGTTATGAACGAATCCCTAAGACGTGCAACGGGCGATACTGGCGCGAGGGCGAGCGGGACGGGGCTGGCTGTTCTCTCTAGGAAACTCGGCAAGACAAATTGCTGTTGTGAACTATTTTAACCTCATTTAAATATCAAATTGTGTCTAAAGGGGCGGGGAGATTATCGCTCGTGTCTTGGCTGGGAGACGCGTGTTCACCGGGAAGAACTGTTGTTGCACGTAATCTCGGGAATAACCCCTGCCTGCTTATTTAAATACAACCTCGTGCACGGAACAAATTTCACATTGGATACATCAATCGCTCATGGTCGCGTACAGTCAAAGCCAACGTGGTTCCACCTCTGGGATTATTCTCCAGAGATGATATTCAAGGGTAACTATGTACAGGGTAACCAACAAATTTGCTCGTTACTTTACACTTGCCGCCAAGAGAACGTCTTCCTACTTTGAAGGCTTGAAAAGGGGCGCGATATTTGGGATTTTTTTAAAGAGAGACTCTCAAATTATATTAATTGAAAATTGTATGCCTATATTTCTATATATCTAACCAACATTTTAAAAAAAATTTATAAAAAAAAACGGTACCTGAAACTTTAAACGCGTTTTTCTCAAAACGATGTTTTTCAAATTGGTTAGCATATCTTAAAATCCAATCACCCGATTTACTTCCAACTTGGTTGTAATTGATTTTTGTAAGGCGCTCTATTTGAAGCACTATAACTCCGGATATAATCACTATTTTCGTATGCAATTTTTTTTCTCATTTTCCCTAAAGATTGACAAATAAAGCCACAAAGCTGGAAGTAAATATATTTAATGGTTTTGCTTTAAAAAATTCCTAAAGTTCGCCTCATTTTTCGGCCGTCAAAGGAGGGAGACCCCTAAAGATCTCCCGCGGAACTGTACCAGAAATGTTTGCCGATTGCTTCACGGGACACCCTGTACACCCTCAGACTTGAAGGGGTCGAATATCGTAGGAAACCTCGGACGGGGGTACCTACTCGATCACGGGACAGGACACGACGCGAACGAAGCATAATATCGTCGAAACGAAGTAACGAGTGGCTCCTTTAACCATTTCCGTCGGCGTATCCAGAATTCGTGGCACGCGCCGCTAACTGGATGTATTCAAATCACAACCGGCGTACCAGAGAAGCAAGAGAAATAGTTTCATCCCCCGGCCCCCACCCCACAGCCCCCGTCCCGTTTCTCGGATCGTACCGTGGACTGTTTAGCCAACCCTCCCACGCCGGTCTGTCCGTTCTGTCGACCTCCCTTCGAAGGAGATGCAGCCGCCACCCCTCCCCCCAGCCGGTGGAAATCTAATAATCGTGAGACTTCGTTTCGCAAGGCGACAATCTCGACGCCGATCGAGCAAACTCGATTTTTACTCGTAATTAAACCCGCTTCCTCCGCCCTGTCCTGCACAACCGTGCACCCCTGCTTCTCTGTACCCTCTGCCACCCCTACCTGTACCCTACTCGAAATTACAACGACCAAGGAACTCGAACAGGGGCCTCGGAGTTACCACCCCCATCTCCCCATAGTAACCCATATGCAAAACAGGCATTAACGAGGATTTCTTACTCGCGGCTTACCTTTTATCCGGCAATTTTACTTCCTCGTACTGTTCCCGCTCGAGTTTTTCGTGGCACGAAGTTTTTGAGATATTGCTATAGGGGCGGAGGGGGGATTTAAGGAGCCCCGGCTGCGTTATCATCGCGATCCACCGTTTAATTGCCGCATCGATTTCTTCTCCCTGCCCTCTCCCCTTCCTCTCCTTCTCGTTTGTACGCCTCCTAGCAGGTTAGACGAAAGCGCGAAGAGAGAATCGATCGCGGGGTTCCTTTCATTTTGAAATTACCTACGCCCAACGAGGGGGAAATCTGGGTCAGGTTAGAATCACCTCTAATACCGGCCTCGTTCCCCTTAAGTGCAGACACTGAAAATAAATGCTTTTAACGGAAGCCAGCCCTCCTCTCGACGGGCCCGATTTCTCCTTAACGTTCGCGCGAAATCGACCGCGGCGTGACGCATGAAAGGACGCGGGAAAGAACTATAAATTACTCGGTTCGCGCTGATTGAACGGGATGACGTTAGACGATTAGATTAATTCCGCGAGACACGCGAGTCGTCAGCGCGCGCTGAATTAAGTACTGCGGAGGATCGATTGTATTTGATCGCGAGAGATTTATCCTGGAACAGGAAGTCGGGCGAGTTGCATGGATCTAGAATATCGACAGTTTCATTCATTCGTGGAGATGATCAATAAAGTCCTACGCTCTCTACACCCCTCTTTATACCACTTTACGAAATTGTTCGCGTTGTTGCGTTTAACCGCATAATTGTACGGCAAAGAGGAACTCGTCCGACGAACGACAAGCACAATTGTTGCCACGGCTGACCCCTTCTCCAGGCAACTGAATGAGAATGTGCTGGAGTGCGGAGGCACGGCGCGAGCAACGAAAGTTAGCCAGGAGCGGGGCGGAACTTTTTCACGTGATTCTATCCACCGCCACGGAAGCGGAATCGCATTATCCACCGTACGTTTCGTTTCTCCTCTTCGCTCTCGGTCCTCGTTTTTTCCCCGCCACCCTCTTGTTCCCTGCCCCCCCCGCCCCCTCGTTTCGCGCGTCCCTAGGTCGACTTCTCTTTCTTGACGCCGGTGCTCGTAATTCACCGGCTCTGGGGCCCTCGTCCCCGTCGATGCAGATCGGATCGGTATCGGGTAATTCCCCAGCGACACCGTTTTTCCCCCGACATTTTCGAAAACCGTGACGCCCGCTCCGGTAAACACTCGTTCCTCCCGCTAAACGCTTTTTCCGTGTAGACCGTCACGACACCGGGAGACCCGCGATCGAACGGTCGAGAAAATGGGAATGGCGGATTTGCTACGGGGCCGGCGGAACTGGGAGCTTCCCTCGTTGTTTCGCTCGTCGGGATGGGTATTATGCTCCTGTTTGCTTGGACGGAAGTTAGCGTTCCCTGGCTAAGGAAATGGCCTGGCCGCCGCGAGACGTACGCGTGCATCGCGTGTACGGTTTGAAGTGAACGGTGTAATACATACAGAAGTCCGATTAGGCAAATTATGGATCCTAATGGACTAATGGTAATTGCACTCCCAGCTCCAGTCGTGCATCCCTCTTCGCATCTCTCTCTCTCTCTCTCTCTCTCTCCCGTGCTTCGGGTCGCTCACTGCCGCGCTCGTTCCCCAATCCTCCTTCTCTCGATAACGCTTCCGCCCGACACTTACGGATCATTAATAAAACTAGAGACACTGCATAGCGCGCTCTCGACTCCGCCGTCGGCGTATGAATGTAGATGCAGAATGCAAATCTAACCTGCGCCCGATGGAGCCGGGCGAGCGGAGGGTGTGCAAGATTTGCATATAGAAATCTTAAGAGAACAAATTTTTCTTGGAGTATCTCCTCCGTCTCTCCCACCCCACCCTGAAAGCCCCCTCCTCCAGGCTTCTTCTACTCTCTCTCTGCACTCTTTACTTCGTTCGTTCGCTCTCCCACCCCGCTCCATTCCTACCGATTTGCATACAAGATTGCGCATGATGCTCTTCGGCACGGCACGTTTCCCCTAAACCTCTCTCTCTCTCTCTCCCTCTCGTCCTCGTCTTTTCCTCGCTTACCTCCGTCTCGCTCGGGCTATCTTTTATCGTCCCCCTTGTTTTCCACACCGCACCCTGTCGGAAAGAAATGCCTAAAGGTATCGAATAACGTGAGGGGATTTCCAACGAGCTGCACGAGCCCTGTCCTCCACTGTTTTCATTGATTAACAATGAACGATTGCTATTAGCGCCGAAGGCGATCGGAATAGCTGACGGTTCGAGCGTTTAGTCACCGTTATTACTCTTCGACGAATAGGGAAGCTGTCCATCTTTATTCCGTTCCAAATATCCCCTTCATTGCGAAACACACACTTCGGGTCTTATAGAACTCCGAAGCCATCCCTCGATTTATCGATATCTACTATCACACTGATAGCATGATCGTCATCAGGCTAACCAGACCACACTCCCTGCATCGCGATAGCCCCACCAAGTCGATATCTATCAGTACGTGATCAGCTTGCCTCATAGTTATTCGAACGAAGTCCAAACCGGGAGTAGAACTGCTCGAGGCTCTTCTCGGATTTTGCACGCGAAACATAATACTTTGAAACCCACGGTCCTACCGCTCGTTCGCTTCCCATAGAGCATTATGAACCGTTGTGTAATGTTGGTTACGAGTTGGCATGTGGATGCTCGCGGGAACTAGATTTAATTATCGCGACTGGAGTTTGCTCGCTGTTCCGATAATTTGCCGCCTGCGAATGTTCGGGGACGAGGAAATACAGGGAAATTTATATCGTTTTTTCCCTTCTGTAGTAAATACCGTAGTAATGTGTATACGCCATATTACGAGGGCCGATATATTCGCGTATCGATCCCTTTTCGAGTTTCAATTTGCTCGAGCGTGCTTTCTCTTGTTCGAGAACGACGTCTCCAGCGATCCCCTTATTTGGAGTCACTGTCTCCCCTGGAAGCTGCGCTACGGCGTTTAACTGAAGCCAGTGGGAATGTACATTGAAGTGGTTTCAAGTGTATCCACTCTTTCCACCCTCAGTCTGTTAAAGCATGTCTGGGAAGTTCTTATATTTATCAGAGGCAAAGACCCCCTGCTTTTTTTTTTAGATCAGAACTTCCATCATGCATTCCCCAGTTCCATTCCCAAACCACTGATCTATTCAGACTGCACCTTTTGTCGTGGATTCATTAGGAGACTTTACTAACGAGCCCATTAACCGGTCCTCTATGGAACGCAGACCCTTACCTGTTCTGACCATCCTCCTTCTCCGTCGCACGTTCAGTTCAACTACCAAATATCCGTTTCCTCCAACCTCGAAACCCCCAAGCTGTAAAAATCCGCAGGCAGATCCACAGAGCATTTATTAAAATCACGGGAAGAGAGCACCTGAAAGCGAGCAGTGCGTCGTGGATGCTGTGTGGCATCCTCGAGGATGCTTTGAAAGAGACGAGCGTAACGCGGTAAGACGTTCCGGCGATTCCGAAATCGCGGACACGAGAGAGACTTGCGGGCAAATGGCTCCAGGATCCTGGAAAATATCAGGGCCCCGCGTCTCCCACCCTCTCTCTCTCTCTCTCCCTCCCTTTCGTGTATTCTGATTTATACGGTGAACTCGCCGCGGCTGGATTTCGCCCTCTTACTTTCCTCACGGAGCCAAACTGCACGCAGCCAGCCGGTACATAGGCGTCTAGCGTATACAAGCCTGTCAGGACGGGGCAAACAAAGTATCGTATATCGGATACGGTGGTGGCAGATGCCGCGAGCATAACGGGGGAGGAACCCTCTGCCTCCCGTTACGGCCTCCCCCGGGCTCGCCTTCTTCGTAAACTCACGATCTTATTTCGCGAACGCGGCAGAACACCAACGACGCCTTTATGAAATCGGTCGAGCCTCTGGCATTAGCATAGCAAGTGAGAGCGCCCTCGCCGGGCGGCCTATCTGCCGTCATCTTCCCCCTTTTTTCCTCGTGGAGATGCTAGACAGGAACGAAATTAACCAGTCACCTATCCCGCAACCCCCTCGTGCAACGGGGAACGGCGCCTCCTCCGCGACATATCAATTTCCATCCACGACGCTGTCGATATTTATTCTACACCAATAGACGCTTCCACCTCGGCGCTCCGCGCGCTTGCTTTCACTGATAGGCGAAGCGATGATTTGGTGCGCGCGGCGTAGCGCTCTCGCCAAGTTCGCCACGGAAATCAACATCTCTGGGAATAGAAATAGAATGCCGCGGTGGGGCAGCCGCGGCTCCTCCAGGTACACCGTTTCAATGATTAATCGCCGGCACGGCTGTACCTGTTGAATTACAAGCGGTGGTATTTACGACCGGGACGAGACAGAAGCAGAAAGAGGGTTTAATCGCGCCGAAGAAGTCGTAACGCCCCGGGTTTGGGGGCTGACGCGCGGGATCTTATTAATACGGAATGTCGTGGGGTTCGTAAACCGCGTTCTAGTCGGATGTTTAAAATGTAAACCTCCGTGCCGGGAATGCGCCAGCCGAGTTTCGCCTCTGCGGAGAGGGATCCTCACGGATCTCTGGCCCCGGCGATAAAGTCGAGAGTCTCGAGGTGGCTGCGAATCGCAGACAGCGTGAAACTTTATCGCGGGAAAGCTTGTTCGATTTCAACGGCCATACGGAATTTATACGAGAGGTATTTTGTTATCGCGCGCGTTTCGCACCCAGGGCACCGTCAGCCGGCGGTAGTCTACGCGAAGGGGAAAATAATTATGAGCGCGCGGAGCTCGAACGGGAATAGTTCAACGGCGCGAAATTATTAATTGCAGATGTAGATTTTACGCGTGCGAGCTTTTCAATTTGTCGCCCGACCAGACACGTCCCGCGCCAGTGTTTTCCGCGCTCGCCGCGGGGGGCACGCAGACGCGAACGGCAGTCATTAAGGTCGCGGTCGTCGACGTCGAACGGTAAATTTCGAATTCACAGTTGTTTTAATTAAAATTTATCGCACCGCGGAAGCTCGTAGACGCGTTTCCCTCCCGTATAATATTCGTGTCAATGAACGGCGAAGCATCCGATCCCCGCGAACGAGAACACGAGCCAGGGGGGCATAATTGCTTTCCAACTGTTCGCATTAAGGCCTGTTCCGTCGAGCTCCCGATCGTCCGCCTGCGCTTTAATAAAAAAGACCGTGGCCGTACTCGGTGGATTCTGGATCCGTGATTTCTTTCAATCTCGCGTTCGTTTAATTACTGGCAACTCCGGCTGGGCTACCTATCTCCTTATTAATTCTCGTCGAAACTTCGTCCGCTAAAGATCCTCGACTTTGAAGCCCAATTTAGACATTGTATCGCGGAAATAGATAGAGGAACTCGCTGTGCTGGGTAGAATCCTCCTACGTCCTTTCAAGCACTCCACACTCTGCACCACGCCGGGAAATTGCTGATTAAAGACTACAAATGGAACAAAACAGCTCGGCACATCGACTCGGGGAACAAGAGGTAGCTAGAACGAGGCAGTACAATCACCGATAAGAGATCTCGTTGAGTGCCAGGGGGTATGAAGAAAGGGGTGGCGACCGCCTTAAAGAAGTCAATTTTCCGGATCGAAACGCCGAGGGACCGTGCGTTTGTAATAATTTCCCTTACGACTGCCAGTGTTCCGCTCTCATTTCCCGTTTGGGGATCAAGGGAACGCGGCGTTCTCGTTGCTTGTTTGCGACGCGACAGCCAAGACTGGAATTACCTCGGTGTCTCGATCTGTGCACCCCTGAAGGAAACGATACCGGGGGGGTGAGAGGGAGTCGCAGAGAAAGGGGAGGGATTGAAAGACACTCGAGAGGCCGCGCGCCACTTCACTGGAAGGACCTCGCTAAACACGAAAAGGCCCTCGATAAGCGGCCTCGAGTTGTTAATGCGAAACTGATCGAGGGAAACGACATTTTCAGGGCGGCGTTACAAGGAGACGCGAGCGGGTCGCCCCGGTATTTTCCGGCGAGTTCACCCCATTAAACATTTTTGCTATCTCGCCGGGATCTGTTGGAGGGTAGACGCGAGGGTGCACACAGAGGAGGGAGGAGGGGGCGGAAAGAGAGAAGAAGGGTATAAGCGGCAGAGGAAGGGGTGGAAGGCGCGGGGGTTGCTCGCTATCTAGACGTCGGCACCTGTTGCTTTTCCAGTCTGCTCCGCTCTCTCCCTCTCGCGCTGCGTCTCTCCTTCCTCCGGCTTTATTTCGTTTTTCTTTCATTATTTGTCTATCCCCTGTTTCTCCTCCCTTTTTTCTTCGTTTCCTCGCCTCCGCTTGCCCGTTCCCTATGATTCTTTCACGACCACCGCCGCCACCCCCCGGAGATTAAAACGCGCCTCCTGAGACCACTTACGCTGCGTAGTTGCGACGGATGAAATTGTACGTTTCGCGATGCCGTCGCGCTAGGAACTAAGGTACATTCGATTGCTGAGAGGAAATAGCACGCTTACGGGCAACCGTTGTGTAATTTGTTTCACTCAAAGTCCCTTTGTGTCTGCTGAAACGCGAGGTCTTTTCTCGTCTGACCAGCAGCTGACCGTATCTACTTAGACGCGCGTTACTCGATCCGCGCCGTGGCTGGTTGCCTTCACACGCCAATTCAAAGAAATAATTGACTGTGCTGGATGGGCCAACGTCCTCTCCGACTATGTAGCAAGCAATTCCAGCGACCGCACGAGCGATGACGTGTACAAACGCGGGCCGTTAAAGGGCATAATCCCGACGCTCTTTGCTCCGCGCGGAGCGCAATAATCAGCTGAGAGCTCAACATTGATATTACGCGCCCTATATTGCGGTGCAGGGCGCGCAGATAGTCCCATTCAGCGGCGCGACTATCCCAATACAGAGGGGTGCTCGAATGTATTAGAGGAATACCATTGTGACGCCGGCTTGATTATGAGGCTCGTAGCTCGCGCTCCGCCCACACCCTCGCACCGATCGCCCGCCCCGCGTCCCTTTTCCCGTTCACCCTCCGCCAACCTCTGCGACGTGTTCCACGGGGGAACGTATCGCTGGCAGGTCCGTAGTGCGGAGCTCACCGAATAATATCACCGGGCATTATCTTGATCATTACGCCGCGGCGACAAAGGAACCGATACGCCATTGATCTTAGCAAATGGAGAATGTTACGAGCAGAGACAGGGCGGAAGTTTAGCGGTGGCCATTATCGAATCGCGATCGTGGTCGGCTTTAAAATCCATCGCGGTTACGGTCGGACCGGGAATTCGGGGTCGGTGAAACATTTTGCGGGCGTGTTGCTTAATTCGCGAACGCGAGTGGCCGAATCGATCTGCATCGGTGATAATGACTGGTGTCCACCGTTGAGTGGACGCCTCGGCGACGTTCGGTGATGCAACGGAAATATAAATGTTTATTTAACGACACGGAAACGGGAATCGGCGTGGCACGCGACACCGCCTCCCGGATCTATCGCCCTTTCGCACTGTAGTGTTCGATCGTTTGACGGTCACACCGGTGGAAGTTTACCGGTACAGTGGTGGTCGAAGACTGGGAAAGAATCTGGTTCAATTATCCGAGTATCGCGAGCGAACCGACGCGTCAGGAGAAACGCTGGCAACACGCTTGCAGCTCCGATACGCTACGTGAAAGTGCATTGATTGTGAATTCAGTGCGAAGTAGCCTCGCGGGAACGATGCCGTTGCGGTGAATCGTCGATCATTGCCCTTTAACGACCCGACCGGATGTACCGCTCCAAGGGTGGAGGACCGATAGCTATTACGTATACATACGTGCGGACTCCGTGGAATTTATTCATAAGGGGGGTTTTAATATCGCTTGTCTTTGCAGTTTGCACACGGTACTCTTACTCTTTGAGCCACCATTGCTTCAAACGATACTCGAATTTCCACGAAAGGGCTGTTTTCTTGCTGGAGAATTTATAATAACGGGCGGGATTCGGAATGTCGGATTTACGAGGAGCATAATTTCGAAAACAGCCAGGTGCACGCGGTGATTCGAAGCGGTTGTCGCGGCCATTTCGGGCTTCTATGCGGGCTTGAATGAGGCCGGGGGATAGATATACTGCCAGAACGTATAATGGATAGCGTACGTGTAACACCATGGCGGCGAATCATCGATCATTGCCTTTTAATGGCTGAACCTATGCGCTACTTAAAAGGGATCGTGACACTGTATAGGGGGATACGTCTAAGATAAATCGTCGTCACTGTCAGCTTACAGTCAAGTACGCTTTAGCCCTTTCCATCGTCGAGCACTTGCGTCTTCGCGCGCAGCGACCTGCGTTATAGGTCGCCTTCTGTGTCTGCCTTTCGAACACCTAGTTTCCCTGCTTTTTTTCCCAGGCATACATTCGTGTCTCCGGCAACTGCTTGCAGAATAAGATTACTCGTCGAACCCTCGCCCGTGATTTATCGGTGTCCTGCATCCTGCATCCTGGACGGAACATCCATTTCCCAATTTTGTATTGATTTCCGACGAGTCCGCGCCCCGTGTAATGTGATTTGCCACCACTAAAATTACTTCCTCCCTTTGCAATATATAAAACCACACAACCTCACATTTCATTGCCGTTCTCGTAGAAACAAACTCCCCCGATTCGCCCCGTTAATAATTCAACGAATCCGAAACGCGCGCGGCTACGACTCTGACCCCTCGAAATGGAGAAGTTCATCCCTCAAGGAATACACGTAATCAAACACATTTGGAAGTTACCCCGTCACCAGGGAAGAAAAACCGCCCCGTGGGCCCTCGGGGCGAAGTCACATACCCGCTTCGCGTCCCGTTCAGGGGTCGAGCTCAGCGATCGGGGAAACACTTAGCCATCGTCGAAACAAAGCGAACCGACGCCGAGTGTGTCTCCGCTCCTGTGGAAAAGAGACTCGTGGACGCTGACAAAGGGGACAAAGGGGGCGCGGTGCTGGCCGAGACGGGACAGAGGGAAGATCCTGGCGTGGAGATAGCGGCGGTGGGTGCCGGAGCAAACGAGTTTCACCGAGTTTGGACAACACTTTAGCTGTTTAACGGGGCCGGCTTTAGCGCTGGCTGGAAGTGACTGCGCCCCTGTACACCGGCGACGTTATCTGATGTTGGTGAACCGAGACGGTGTAAAAGTGTTGGCCGAACGACTGCTTTTAACCCGCTTCCCCGGAGAGCAACAGCAAGAGAAAGAAAGAGACCTCTTCGAACGGGGTAAATACCTAGCGCTCATTAAGAGAACCACGAGCGCGGACCTGCACTTCACTTACGGCACGGCGGGATTAGCGGACGCCAGCCACCTTGATCTCGACACAATTCTTTGTGGACCAATTACCGCGCGTTGTGAGAACGGCCAGCCCGGCGTCGAACTTCTACCCTCGCCGATCCACGGTCCCTGATGCACGATGGAAGTCATCTGAAATTAATTGGGGAGGCACGTGGTAACTGGGCGAATCCACATTTTTTTCTCACCCCCTACCTCGGCCACGTTCCTTTCTTCAGAGAAATTCATTTCCCTGCTGTGCTAGCCTCGGGAACTCGTTGTTCAACCCTGGTGCGAGTCGCTGGCTAGACTTTCGCGAGGAGCGAACGACACACCGAGGTGGGGGTAGGCGGAGAAGTGAGTCGGGGGACGAGGGGGAAGTTGCACGAAAAGCAGGAGGGCCAGGAGTGTTGTTGGCGAAGAGGAAGAGGAGTCACGAAGCGGCTATAAATACGCCGCGCCACCTGCACCTAACGTCCACCTACGTACGGACCAGACAGAACCGAATCGTGGTGCCTCGTTGCCAGACCGGGCACGGAACGCGCCTCTCGCTTAAGTCCGGCTGCGCGGCCCCGTTCTTGCCCGAATTAATGCACGAAACTATTTTTCTCTCGCCGAGCTCCGCGGGAGGGAACGTTGCGCCCAACATTTATGCGACTCGGGCCGCGGACGGGTAGTTGCTGAGAGGCAGTCAATTGTTCTCGTACCCGCTGTATGCACGTTTGAACTCGGAGCATCGAGGACTCGATCTTCAGAGTTTCTAAACACCATAAGCGAATTGCACGCTGAAACTTAATGTACCTAGTTGCCTGGGTCTCCGCGCCGCCCAGGAACTTGAATAATTGAGTGCTCGTCGATGCAGTCTACGGGGTGTTAGAATAAAGCGGCTTACCCGCGAAAGGATGGTCGCCTCTGACTTTGGTCCAGTCCATTATCCACACAGATGGAAAAAATTGCCTTGCACACCACCTGTCTGATAGATCTCAAACAGACTGGCAGATGAAAACAGTTTATACATCGGGTTTAATTCTTCGCGCGGTGAAATGGAGACAAAGGGTCGGTAAACGGGACGTGATCGTTAATGGAGACATGCACCGCAACACTTTTCATTATTGCATCTTCTCAACGAAAAACCTCCCGTATCGTGTCATTCACAGCGCGTTAGCGGATCACGGTTTATTTTATGCGTCCACGGACCGTGCACAGAGGGGATTGCGAGATGGAAACCGCAAGGGATATAAGGTTACTCGATCCCGAGCCGAAGCCGCGGCGCGACACACGATATCGTCTGGATCCGATGAAGGAAAAGTAAATAAAATAAAAAAAACGAGACAAAAGGGGGAAGAGTGATAAAAATCGTGCCGACATTCATTGCACGATGATATTAAAACCGACGGTGTTCGGACGTGACACCAGCGAAAAATTCCAAGCAGAAGGACGCACGGCCCCCCTCCCCTTTTGAATCTGATACCCTTGAGCGCGGATTTTAAGCAAACAAATGCATATCGAATGTATCGCGTGCAACGAACGGCAGAGGGAACTGTACGAACGGAAGGCAAAAAGGGATGCGCCAAAAAAAAAGCTTAAAGCGTGCCCGCGGCGACGATGGAGGAGGAAGGGGCGAAGGAAGAGGGTTGGCTTGCTGCTCGGTGTATAAGGGTAGTTTACTACGAGCGTGCTAATTAAACAAAAAGCCACCCCGTATACCAAGCTAATTAGAGTGGCTCTCTTAGCAAAGCGCGCGTGCGCGCTACTCAAAAATATTTCCCTCCCGTTCGTTCGCGCGGGGGCAATCCTTTTTCTTCTGCCGTCCACGCATACCGCTGCATTTCCCTTCCACATTCCCTCCTCTTCTTTCTTTTTCCTCCACAAAGCGTACGAAACTTCATCCTACCCGAGCGTACGTTCGCGGGGCCGTTTTCTGTGACATTCGAAGCGTGCAATTTTTTTCTTCTCCCGCTTGAATTGATCCTGCTGCTCCTACCAGATCGCCTGACTTGGTTTAAACTTGCCGCTTCAGACCGGGGAAAGCAGAACCTATGCAATCTAACGTGTACTTACCATTGATTCCTCTGCTGAGTGATAGAATCGGCCGCGGCGAGATCCGCGATCTTGTCAGCCGCGACACGCTCGCTGGCGAAGCGAGAGGATTAAACAGTTGGCCCACGCCGGAGCGTTTTATTCGATTGGAGCCGGGCACAGTCTCGCGCAGTGGCGGATTTAGGGTGAAAACGGGCCGACCGCGATTAGGATTCGCTAACGCAGCCGCAAACAAACACTGCGGTCGGGACGATGGTGGACGAGGACGGCGAGCGGGGCGGCGCGGACAGAGCGAGAGGGATGCGGTAACAGACAGCCGGGAACAACGGCGGGGCGGGAAAGGGCCAAGGGGAACGGCAGAGGGTTGAATGGAGAGAGAAACATCTGCGATCGGATTAGCGGTGAACAGTGGCGACACTTCCGGGTGATTAGGCTGATTCCGCATCTACTCTAAGCCCCCGCTTACAACCCTCCTGTTCGATGAACTACCAGGGAGCTCTCGCCCACCGATCCGCGCTCCGGCTCGTCGCTGTATCCTCGTCTACTTCTCTATGAAAATTCTACCGGCGGGTGTCGCGTTTCCAAAGGATTTCGAGGGGCGATCGCGTGTCCCGTTCCCAGGGCCGGTGACCGCCTGAAACGAAAAACTGTGGAGGCGTTAATTCCCGCTCTGCAACAGCGACACCATGCCCCGTAATCCTGGCAGCCGTTCGGGCCGAGAATTTATTCAAAACGAGCGATAAATCGCCGACACGGGCGGCCTGATGCCCGGGCAAATTCAATTTCTCGCGATCCCCTTGGGGCATCCACGAATTTCAGCGCAGCCGACGCATGCTGGACAATTGTCTTCCGGGGGGAAAGGTTCTATTTTCCGAGCGGGAATGGCGTGCACGGTAGACGTGCGAGGTGGGGAAGATGCTGGGAATACCTTGCTGTTTAACCTCTTCCCTTGGACCCCTAGTGTTTCCTCAGTGCTTTGCCTGTTCTACTTGCTCGGCCGTAGAGAAGATACCACTTCGACTTCGCTCTTCTTTATTCGAACATTCTACTTCGTTATTTACAAACTATCTGCTCCCTTCGTTCAGTCGGCGTACACCAGGTCGTTGGTACGAAAAAAATAGGGGAAGGATAAAATTCCCGTTGCTTCTCCGATATAACGCGACAAATTTATCGGACTCGGCGCATCGCGATCTGTCGCATGACTGTTCCACGGCGTATTTCTGGTACCGGGATCCACTCTGTTTCCCTCGTCGTTCTCTTTCTTCATATTCTCCCCCTTCCACGTGTACTTTCTCTCATGGTCTTCCTCATTCCCGCCGCGAGGCTCTCTCTGGACGGCCAGAAGAGACGGGTGATAGCGGTTCTCGTGCCAAGAGCTACTCTAGGCGAGCCAAACGCAACTTGGCCCGGGCACAATCGAGTGAAAGTCGATTTGGTCGGGCGGTGGGTAAATGAACGCTGAACTGGAGCCGAGTGAAAGTCGACGGGAAGAAAATAAGAAGAAATCGAGCGGCGGGGAGCAGAGGAATCCGTGGCCGAGGCATGGGACACTCTGCACAGCGGCGGCAAGTGGGAAATTACGGTGTCTGAGTAGTGGTTCTAGCCAGGACGAAAGTTACCATGCAAGCGCAACCCCCGTTCAAGTTGGATTACGAGGTAAATGTTTGCGCTGCGGATGGCACGAGCTACGAGAGCCGAGATAATAGGCGGGAATCGACTCCACCGTGGAGTGTCAATACGAGCTCCTCCTTCTCGTCCTTAACCTCGCCTTCGTCGTCGTCGTCGCGGAGCTGACATTTCGTCTTTTCTTTTCCACCCTGTGTAACCACGACTTCGCGGAACAATGGGCTGATGCTCGCCGCGTTCTACGTAGGTACCTCTGCCAATTAGCGAAAGATTGAACTTGTAATAACGACGCGCGGCGTAACTACTGGCCCGGACAATCCTTTAATAATACCCGCGCTCGCTATTCAATTTCCGTCTGAATCGAAACAATTATTATTGTCCGCGTGGCGCGATACCGCGCCGGGCGGCGCGGCTGGGCGCGACTGCTCGCCCACCGTCCGCCATTGTTCGCGAGACCGTAGAAATTTCCATAACGATTAATACGAGCCCCGTTACGCCGTTTCGCGTCGTTATCGCGCGATTTAGAAAACCCGCGCGGTCTAATTTCGCAGGGAGGGGGACATGGAGTCGATGGTCGATTGGAAAATCGGAGGCGGCGACCGCGGCGACGTCCGTCGGACTGCCGTTCGATTCCCGCGGCGTAAATTTCCCTCGAACAAAGGGAAAGAGAGGGCGCCGTTCGCTAATCGCTTCCGAAATAATTGTATCATTCCGCTAATAACTGGCGCGCAGTGGCACCGCCGATCGGCAATATAATTGCATCGTCGATAACCGGCCCCCTTCTATGTTTGCTTTCGCACCCCACCCCCCAACGACAACGTCGAATCGCGCCATTATAACGGGGGAAGGAAGGAATTTACAACGCGAATCACTCGATGGAAACGCGCTGCTCCATCCCCTTGGTGAACAGAGGCGTAACACCACTTTAGCTTCCTTCTTTCGCCCCACTTTAATCGGCATAAGTCCTCGTTACTTCCCTCGGTTGATGTATTTGGTGGACAGGAGGGTGTTCCTGGCTTTCATTCGTTACGATCCACTGGTTACATTGGGTAACGTTAACTACAGATTCGATATTCCCCGGAATATTTCTGCGGAAACCCGAGTCCGGCCAGAGAGGAAATTTATGTCGTCAGGTTTTCTTTGGGAGCTTTATTGCCGGCCAATGTTGTCGACGACCCCGGAAAACGATTTGTCGCGCGATTTCCGGTCGCCGGGAATTACCGAGGAGGGATGAGTGTATCGCTTTTAAGAATGCTTTTCCGCTACCATAAGACGTCGTTTTTGAGAAGTGAAACGTGGTGTTTAAAGGCTTCCGCAATGAGAATAGATCATTGGTTAAGAATGTCTGTTGTCTAACGGTTAATCTAATTATACCCCGCGCGGACATGTAAATTATTCGGTAACGTGGAATTAAATATTCTTCTGCTATTGGAAACGGTACGGATACTGTTAAATGTATTTGGAAACAACGTACCATTCAATGGTTACAGGGGGCTTGTGCGTTGTTGGGCCGAAAAATAGGTAATTCTTTGTGAATTTTTTGTACAAAAACGGCGCGACAAAATAATTTGAGGTTTGACGGGCTACTCTTTTTGTATCTGGAGCTATATTGTTCTGAATTTTTGTGTAGCATGAAAAAGATATGGTAGATACAAAGGGCTGACTGAGCACGTTAAACAAAAATCTAGTGATCCTGTCGCCACTCGATTATTTTTCAAGGCGCTCTCTGTATCTGTCATGTATTTTTCACTGTCACACAAAAATTCATAACAATAGTTCCAGATAAAATAAAACAGCCCGCGAAACCTCACATCAACTATTTTTCGATCAACAAATCGCAATCCCCCCTTAATGTGTCACATATGCAATCAACACAGAATCCACTGTGTATTCAAGCCTTTTTGCTATCGAGATCTCGTTCGAGTGTAGGCAGTAGTAATTTTCGATTATGAAACTTGATTGAAAAGTTATTGAACCTATAGTAGAATTTGGGGCGGGTTCTGAAATTTGTTCTTTTTCTGTTCCAGACTGGCAACACTTACAAATCACCCGACGAGTCGCCACATTCGGAGCACAGCAGATTGAGGTGAATAATAGTGGCTTAAATTATGCTTGTCTCGATTGGGACAAATTTTACAACAGCGTGGACAACATAATGCCTTGACAGAAAGGCGGGGAAATTTCCTGTAGAACAGTAGCAGTTTCGACGGGGCTGGTTACGTGTTATTTGGTTTAGCCGCGAGTCCGATACGGAAATTCTCGCGACTATCGAAAAACTGGTTCGTGAACTAAGAGGCAGTTACGTGGCCAACATTATGGGACGGACGCGGGTTGATCCGTGAAATCAGCTTGTTTCGTGCAAAATCCGTTGCATCGTTTCTCCACCAAAAGAATCTACGAGTCCCGTTCGATTTGCAATCTCGATGGCTATCGTTAAAGGCCAATGAATTTTCGAAAGCGAGAGAAAGCGTGGAGGACGAAGGATCACTATGCAGGATGTAGACTCGAGATATTCGGCAGCTAAATTGACGAAACTGATTGATATCACTAATCAGTCTTTTCCCCTTTAAGTTTGATTTCGCAGATCCTCTTACGCGCTAAGGAGCTTCAAAATTATGCATACAGTCTCGTTTCCTGTCCCTCCGCTTTCAGTTTCAAACTATCCCCTGACGCGGGGAGCTGATATTTCCTCATTCAATATCGTGCAACAAATAGGAGAAACAGCGAGGCAATAAACGTATATGGCACGGGGACGTTATTTAAAATTGAAGTCGAAGCGAATGGGTGTCCCATAAAAAATGTGTGGATGGAAAAAATATCATCGTTCTCGCATTTCGCGCGAACAGCGGAAGGATTTGGACGTACTAAGGAAATCTCATCCACTGTACGTTCAATATCGGTTGCTGCCTGATGGCCGAGTATATTCTAGTCTCGTAACCGCGGTACCCTCCTCGCGGTGCCATTTTCAAAATGCACCGGCCGAACTACAGTAAACGAAGTGCCTACATTTCCCTCCTCCGATCGCGATATCCTGTGCGATATTTCACCCCCTCTCCGCTGAAATCCAAGACGCACGTCCTCCGTGGGAATGATTAGGAAGCAGACGAAAAAATCGCTGGACGTTCTCGATGATTTCAATTAGAGTATCGACGAGAAATCGATAAAAATCGACGTTGTTGCAATCCCAATTCGCGTGGCTTGTCCTTAATGTGATTCCTGCGTGTCGCTGGCTCCCCAGCGCCATTACATCCGCGGCCGATTGCAATACTTTTAATAGGGAATCGGGGCTTTCGTGTCGGCGGCGATGTAACTGCGGCGAAAGGGCGAGCAGACGGGAACGATTATCTTTCATTACACCTGCGATTCCCAGGTGCAATGTGTTCCAATTAATCGCAACGAGCAGGCCAGTCGGGGAGAGGGGGGATGTTTAAAGTCAGCGGTTACACACGGGGACGAGTCAGGCGTGGCACGAGACGCCGGAAGTTACGAGACACGGACGTCGCGGGTTCGAACGGGACTCGCTAAAAGTGAAACACGTGCTCGCGATACCAGCGTCGAGTTTCGCTGGCCGATAATAATTTCTCAACTGGAATATTTCGTCACGTGCGGTCGTGTGCACTGGCTCAGCCGAAAATCGTTGCCGCAGAATTATTCTACGGCTGAACAGTAATGAAACAATAACCCATTGTCACTTTGTAACGAGTGCAGGTTCAGTGTTGGCGTTAAAATGTGGAAAGCTTTCTTTTCAAGTTAAATATTTTGACTCTGGGAAATGACGGGGAGTACGTTAATCTGCTGCGCGGTTTTCGTATACCTAAATCTATATTCTATCAATTCAGCCTCCACCCTGGCGCATTATTAAGCGCTAGGTATAACAAAAGGACGGTTAAGTACGGGACGGACTTCCAGCTTTGGGTCAGGCGCATACGTATTAGTACGTAAACGGCTTTCAACTTCCCAAACTAGGAAATGTAGACCGTCCAAGCCTTACGGTAATGTCGACTTTGTACCGCGTGTCTTACGGTGCCCGTTTCTAGTCTGATCGCAACGATACAGATTTATAAAAAGCAGCGTTCACGCTAATTCTTTTTCGGCGGAAGGATCAGTGTTATCGAAACGAATCGCAATGCAGCGATAAGGGTGGACGATTTCGAATTGCAGAATGGGCGAGGATTGAACGGGCATCAAGCACTGGGTAAAACATCGCGGTGAGACGGCACCGTTGTCTCACTCCCGCCCCCCTTCTATTACGTCGTCCGCGTGATAAATGGACGAGCGGAAAAAATGTAACAGGACCGTGCAATTCTTTCTCTCCTGACTTTTTCCCTCTTGACGCTTCTTCGCCAGCGACGTATAATTTCTCCCGGCGCTTTGCAAATAAATATCGTGATCTGTCACCATTATCCTCCCGTGGACAGGTCCTGGTTTGACTCATTAACGTCCATCGCGTTCCTCAAACTAATTCCATTCTTCTGTCAGTGGACAGACCAAGCTCGACGAACGAGCACAATTCGAAACCATAAGTGACACTAATCCACGAAAGCTTGAAGCCGAAATGTCGTCATACACAGATTACACGAGTCACGGTGGTACACAGAGGAAGCTCCACGACCGCTAACAGCACAACTCCCCGTGCACCCCACCTATCGTATAACCGAAACCGTTTAACGGGCAAACGAGCTCTGCCTATGCTAAAGCCAGCTTGCGTTGCTAACGGAGCTTTTCCAGAGATTTTCTTTTGGGATACAGCCGGCGAGCGGCTGGCTCGTTCGGGCCAACTCGGCAAATGACTGGCGGCAGACACGCGCTGCTAAATGACTGGCAGACGCGGGCACTCTATCTTCGACGTACAGGCGGCAGGCTCGTGGAACGAGCTGCTGGAATTCCATCGCGGGCTTGCATTCGAAGCGCTTAAACGCTCGTATGCTATATCTGACAAGCGATTAATTATGAACGCGCGATTAGGCTTAGGTTCCGGGCGTGCACGCGCGTCGTCCCGAGGCTTTCGCGGCTACCGAGCTCGTCCCAAAAGACACACGTGAACCCCCGGGATCAGACAGGGATAGTTTCGCCGCCGGCACGTCGCGTCGATGTAGGTGATTGGCCCCGGCAGCCGCGAACTTTTAATTGGTTCCGGCCATACGACGCCCCATCGTGGACGCCGTGCTGCGGTCCGATGGTTTTTCATTTTCGCGCGGCCGGAAATCGGCGTAAAAAATAATAAGCGACGGGAGCTGCTGCGGGCCGGCCACGAAATCGTGCAATCAGCGACATTCGAGAGATCGGGGATGAGATGGTGATCGGCGGTGTCTGTGACCAGACGCGCCTTGTTTATCGTTGCCGGTGGCAATTACGCCGACAGTGTTGTAATTAATACAGAATTATTGATAACAATTGCAGTGGAATAATATAGAGAGAATTTGCGAATATTATTTGTCGGATTAACGGATTATCAGGGATCTCCGGCAGAACGGACGAAGCAATTATTTCGAGTTTATCGATTGTGTCGGTGGCTGCTGGCGATCATGTAACACCGCTCCTCGTTATAGTTGTACTGGACACCGGTGCTTTCCCTCCTCCCCTGTTTTCGCTCTTTTTAAATCTCGTTAAGAAACCAATATTTTTCTCCTGATCCGAGACTGTCCACTGGTCGAGATTAACGAATTCCGTCGTCGTTCTGACTTCTGGGCCGATGAAAAATGATTGTCCTCGCCCGTACAGGTCGAGCGTGTTGCCAACCCATATCCCCCGCGCCGAATCGAATGAAAACATCGCGATGTTATCTCAATTGCACTTCCGCGATCCGTGGAATTCTGATTACCGCATCATTTCTTTCTGGGTCTAGCAGTCGACATAGCGCAGACCGTTACCACCGATTTCTACAAATAGACCATCTTCTTTGTACATCTTTAAAATGTAATTACTCCTCCGGTGTCGTCCGGTCAAAGCTACGCCTAGTAACCTCACACTTCCACTACAATTCATTCTACACATCCTTCAGCAAAAGCTGCAACACCGTTCCAGTTTCAATTTCGTACAACGCCGTACACCCACGCGCGTGCATCAAGAGAACTATCCAAAAGCAACTAACGAACGGTGTTCCCCGGTGCGCGTATCAAGCATATTGCTTCGAAATGCATTTGGCCGTCGTATGGCGCGCTGCCAGCTGAAATCCGGTGACTTTCACCGCCATTCAAACGCTCTGCGTCCCCACCGCGTTCGACGGTGCAGTTTTTCCTTCGGCCTGTATTATTAAAATGTCAATTAGCAGACTAAACGGGTGCTCCATAATTTCGCGCGGAACGGGAGCAGGTTTACGCGGCGTGCGCGTGTAGGTGCACGTCGTCGAACAATAAGCATGGAGACAGGCCCGTGCCGGATTTACCCCTCGATACGGGTGCACCGTGGCTTGTTTCCAAGTTAAACTCGGAGACGTTCTAGCGAGCGGTGACGCGCGACGATACACCCGCGCCGCGGAAGTACAGACACGGGTATAAACGAAACGTAAATTTAGGCCGCGCGACGGGTTCCCCGCGTCCCGCGCTCGATACTCGAAACTGATGTCGCGGTTACGATACGGTTAGACTTCCTCCAGCCAACTCTTCCGTCTGGGATTTCTTCCTCGGTGATTGTAAACTGATTCCTTTACCGCTGCTCGGATGCAATCCTGCCAGAGGGATATCGGCGACAGGTTTTTTTTTTTATCGTGTCTGTAGTCGAGGGTGGTTGAATTGAGAGTGTAACTTCTGTTAGTGGAAAAAGGGTCGGAAGGTTTCAGGAGGCGTAGGATATCGCTCGCTTGTGCAGAAAACCAGAAGGGATTAAAGAGCGCAGTTGTTTTCACTCGCTGCGGGACAGCGTCGAATCGATGCCTGACAAATGGTTGACGTGTTCTACTTAGAGAGGTTGGCGGAAGGGCTAGCGATCGCAGCCTCGTGGATTTTATTCTTTTCGAGTAGCTGCTCTTACTATATGAAAGTGTTACATCGTACAATGTATGTGTAGAAAAGAAAAACAGTTGAGACAGTATTATGATGGAGTATATTGGAAAATTGACAGCTTAAGTTTCATTTATCACTTCGAATGGGAAGACCGAGCGTTGAAAAATTATAGTTTACAAGCCTGTTCTTATTAAACTCCCGTCTTCCCTCGCCAAGGAGAATATGCGCGGAAACTTCGGGGCAACAATCTGGAACAGTAAACCACTCCAGCCAAAACCTACTGTGTTTTCGATTTCGCGTACCACGCCAAGGGAGCGGCGGACCTGGGTCAAAGCCCTGCTTTACCGTAAAGTAGAAACCCCGGGCTGCAGCAGTGCGTGATGAATCGCGGCAACTTCTACGAGCTGTGTATTCTTGAGGAACTTTAAACTACTCAGTTTTACGAAAGCCTAGTTAGCACGTTCGCGTTCACCAGAACGAAAGCTCAACTGTTGAAGCAAGCTCGATCTCATTCGCCCCCACCTTCCGCCCTATTCTTCTCTCGAATATCTCATTACGGGACTCCGCGTAATCCCTCGTAAATCCTCCCCGTTTTTACGAAAATCGCGGCGTTATCCCGTTCAAACGCGGGACTCCGCGGGAACGTCCCGTAAGGTCACCGGTGCCGCCGAGTATCGCGCCTCCTCCAACCAGCAAAGGCGACGAAGTTTGCGAATAAACTTTCCCCTCGCGAGACGTACCGTGGGAGAGGAAACACCGAAGACGCGAGAAGAACGGCCGAGGGAGCGAAAAGAAAAAGCCGTCCCGGCCTGGCCGACGACGCGGTGTCATCTTGACGTAAAATATGGATTATTCCGAACATTTGCATTCGGAAAATAAGCCGACGAACTGGATCCACGTCCAAGGATGGATCGGCTCCGCCTCCGCCCTACCCTCGTCTATCCACCCGGTCGGACTACGGGGAACTTGTCGCGAAAGTTTCTCGCGGTAATTACCCAGCCGTTTGCCGATTCATCGGCGATCGACGAGAAAGCTACACCGATTACCACCGGCCGCGAGCATGGAAAAATGAGAGATCCCCGCCAGCCCGGCCGCGGGAGCAACTTTCTTCGGAACACTCGATGCTTTGGTGGCCCGATTCAGGATCTTTTCAACGGCGCTCGAGAGCCGACTAGCCTCGTAATTAGATTCCCCCGCGTTCAACAATCGCCGATTACCAGCCGCGGTTTCATCGATGTTAATTACTTTCCGCGGCGATGTTAATCGATTCGAACCGTGGCGCATTTTCCACTGCGGCGTTCAGGGGCCATTGTCACGCGAGACCGTTAATCGATGCTGTTGGCGTTACTCCGACGATCCCTCCGCTCGCACAGATATTATTATTATCGCGCTGGACGGGCGGTTCGGCCGGGTCCTCGATCCGCGCCGATTGACGTTCCCGAATTTATATCCTCGGCCTCGTTCCGAAGAGCCATCGGAGTAATCGTTATTGCTGGCGACAAGCCGCGAGCAACGATGACGAGATTGCATTACCGGCACGAACCGATTTCACGACGTCCGATTCGCAGCGGGGCTCGCCGTTCCCCGGGTGCAGCTGTTTTTCGATATTCCCGTCGATTAATGGCGCTGACCGGCCTTTATCGATACCCAGCGCGAGCGCGGCGCGCCGCGTCACGGTTCATTATTTTATTTCACGTTTTGTTGCGCCCGCTGACCGCTCGCGTTAATCGCTCGATTTTGCACGCAGAGGAGGCTAAAAGTGCGCGGCTGGTAAACACGAAAATTCCAGCGAGCGAAACGAAGTGAAACTACGGCTCGCCTTCCCGTTGCCAGCAACGTGTCCGGTTTCAACGGATGCATCCCAACCGGTGTTTGACTAATTTCCGAGTTTATAACTGAAGGGTCTAGACTTCGCCGTGGAATTCGAACTATCCCACACAGTCGAACGTATTAATAGACCATGAGGGATTGTTCAGTGTCATTAACGAAGCTACTATTTAACATATAACGGCATGGACCGCTACAAATTCCGCGGGCGCTCGTTTCACGGCCAGAGCACGTTGTTGAAGTAGCACGCGCAACGTTGTTGTCGCGAACTTCAAACAGACTCGTGCCAGCACCACTGTATCTCAATTAATTTTAACGTTTACTCGTCGGCTGGTATCGTTGCCGTTTCGAGTATCTCCACTGGGAAAAATTGCCCGCAGGCATGGCATCTGAAATGAAGAAATTCACTCTTCAAATTCCTACTGTGTACCGGATCAACCAAATCTCTTCAGCTTCTATGACGATTGCATAAACAATAAACTACAACATTCTACCGACCACGTTTTATCAAATCCTCGTTGTTGGGAGACGAATCTTCGCGTATTTTCCCTCGTTTCGCGAGTTTTGGCGGCGCGCTCCTCGCCAAGGAACATCGATACAGGAAACAGGTGAAACCGAAAGACGGGTGGAGGCGGAGAGTGCAAGGTGGTGGATAGAACAGACGCTGGTTATGTCTGTGCTCGTGGAATGGTCGCGAATAGGCGCTTTGTGCGAAAATGAAAAAGTCACGGAGGCGGAAGGTAAGGACTCCCACACGCAGGCACGAGTACACATGCCGAGAGACAGAAAGAGAAATTCGTTGTGCCAGGTTCGATGCCGTGCGTCAAGGAAATATGCGCCAACTACTGAAATCGATGGGTGACGTGAACGTTCTGGAATATTTCTCGCGATCGCGAAAAGAATGTTTCGCACTGTTGCCCGCGGGTTTGATTAAATCACGAATATCTCAGACGCCTCGTTTCGCTACGTGTTGATTATTAATGGGCGGCTGTACGAACCATGCATGGGAACCGCGGGGATGGAAGAAGGAAGTTCGAGGGGGGCAATATGGAACAAATCGCCTCTCTCACAAATTTAAAGATACGTATCTCGCGTCACTTCACGTCTGTTCGAAGGAACTCGGCGTAAGTTTCCTCGATCTAATTTCGCGTCGTCCGGATATAGACACTTCAAAGGGTAAAGGCTTCATGGCAGTGGTATTCTCATTTTTAGGATCATTCAGCGTCGTATTGATTGCTCCGTTAACCTAAATCTCGCCCCACATTCACTCTAGTAATTTGATTTCCTGCCGTCTCGTGCAAGTAAATTTAGAGGAAATTGTTAGTGTTTTAAACCTGAAGCTAGAATATATAATTTTGCGAACGTTCTACAGGATTTCGTTCAGTTCCTCCCGCGATCGATTCAGTCCTTCGAAGCCACAATCTAGAAGGCTTTTACACTTCCGTTCACATCATCTCCGATATTATCGTGCAGCTTTCTCTCGAATGAAATGGTCTCGGATGCCTGTAAATGCATAAGCAGACAATTTTAGAGGACCATCGTGGGAATGGTACAGCGAGAAGTTTTTCATTCGACGCGACACATGGGCGTTGAGATCGCGCCGTTAGTCGAGGCGACATTTTACAGCTGACAGCGGCGCTTTGATAACCCACAATACGCGATCGCCATTTGGCTATCAAGCCCGCGTTAAAGGGCTTCACGAGCCCATGAATATGCAATATTTCTCTACTTTCGAGTTACGCGTGCCAGCGTTACAATGCATCCATCGAGTCGCGGAATAAAGCGGAGTTTCTATTTCCCCCGGCAGTTTTTTCCGCGTACGCGTTACATTTGCCCGCGTCGACGCACGCATCCACGCGAAGATCGATCGTTCGCCAACCGACGGATTCACCCTTAAACCGAGTTCCTTCGACTCTTTATACCGTCGGATGCAGTCGCGCGCACATGTCCGGTTGCCCTTTCTGCGGGAATCGCCTACGACCGAGCCTCGGATCGAATTCCGCCCTACAATTCGCGAGAAATATATTCCTCTGAGCGCTGTGCATGTCGGTGAATTCTTGGAACCCCGCCTAGATCGCTACCAGTATTGAAATACAGGTATCCCCCATTCTGAACTGTCTGGAGCCCCGTGCACTAGGTGTCCCTCCCTTTTTCAGTGTCACAACGGCGTCGATCTGGGAACGGAAGGAACCGTCCTGTCGTTTCCCTCCCTGACGTGCGAGACACGCTCCGCGGAACGTTCCCGTTTGATCACCGTCGGCGTTCCCCTTTTTTTCCTCCTTCGCGGGGAACGAGGCGCACAAAGGGAGCTCCTCGTGCGTGCGCCCTTTCCCAGCCGCTGTTCGGGGGGGAATAAAAGGAGCCGCGAGACAGGAAAACCTCAATCAGCAAACACACTGTCGGGACGTCATGAATATCGGAGAATTGGAAATCGGTTAGCCCCTGGGATTTGGCGACAGCTCGCAGCCTACTTTCGCCCTCTGCGGCGACGCTTTCTTTGGATATCCCCCCCCTGCCGAATCCCCGGCGAAATCCTCGCCAGACGTCCTGCGAGGAATCTGGAATTAACGTCCCCCGTTGGTATCCGCCCCTCGATCTCTTACCATCCACCAGAGAACTCCGCCCTCCTGTTAAGTCCCTCCGATATTTGCGTTCCTCGATTTCACCGTAATTGTGAGGATTGGATCTGGATAAGGAATCCGATTTTTACTCAGGGAAAAGAAGTCGAAAGAGCTCGCTCTACTTTCTGCGGAGGAATGCCAGTGAAAAGTGTAGGGTCGACGAGTCGAGAATCTGTGTATTTCTAGTTCCGTGACTCGTGCAAAGGCGACGGGGACAGTGGTTTGTTTAAGTTGCATCTTACCCCGGTCCTGCGATTTTCCTTCCCCTTTGGCAAACCTGCTCGAAGTGGGGAGTGCGGAATCCCGTATCGGCGAGACAGTACCACGGGAAACACGAGAAGAATAAATGGCTGGGGATCGTGACGGCGCGGCTCGAAGGCAGAGGAAGGGAGAAAGGGGTTGGCTGCACGCTCAGGATCATTGCCAGGAAGAGCAGCTTCCGTTAGATTTATTCCTCGCCTCTATTGAGACACGATCGTTTATATTCCCGGAAATAGAAATCCGCGTGCAATCAGGCCGCTAGTCGCATCGCTGAAACGTTTGCCTGTCTCGTGGCACTATCTTTGGATAAGACGGGCGTGTCGCGGTTGTCTGACGTTAACCGCTGATTCGTTGCCCTCCGCGGAGATCGATCGCTTTTACTTTGAAAAAAAAACAGCTGTCGAAGGCTACTGTTCTCCATAAAATTTTCAAGAAAAATTCGCTCGAATACACTGAAACCGTCCCACGTACGCGGTGAAACGTTCTACAACGTGCCCTGTAAATTCTCCTCCGGAACGTTTACGTCCGCGTAGACCTGCCCGCGATGGGGAATAAGAGGACGGGGCTGAATAGCGCCGCAAGTCAGGGCGACTACCTATGGTCTCCCCGTAGCAGGGTTCAAGTCACAGCGCCATAGGGATCCCAGGTTGCATAATGCTACACGTCCGCGAGAAACGATCGCGAGGCCGATGGCTGGGCACAGGGAATCCCCATTTCTAGCGTGTACCTGCGAAGACGCATTTACCGCGCGGAAGGAGAGGGACGTATACAAACGGCAGTCATGGTGCGCGAGACGAAAAGGCTCCCGTGGGGTTGCATTATCATCCCCCGGCATTAGGTAGCTTGTTCGAGCCAGGGGGATCCTTCGTGTGCACCTCGTACGCGTACCCAGCATTCACCCGTACACGTGTATACGACGTGCATTACGTGAGATTTCTATGGGAATGCGGCCAGCGGGGCCAGGTTTGCATCCGAAAGATAACCCTAGACGCCCCCTCTGCGCCCCGAACCCTGTTCCCTCTCGCATGCTTCCGTCGGCTGTCTTTCTCTGCCCCCAGTTGCCCTCCATCCCTCTGCGCGGAAACATTAGCAAAGCTCCCATCAACAGGACCGATCGTTTTCCAGAGGAGATCGCCGCTGGGTACAGATTCCCTTGCGTCGCGATTAAATCCACGTGGGATCAGGGCAGACTTGACGCGCGACACGATACCATTAGGGCAGCAGTCGCAGCGGAGTCGCAGTAGAATGACAGTTGCAATGGTCAGACCGGGGGATGCTCTCTGGCCGGTACAGCGGTGTGGATTCGGGACGATGTTTGCAGAGATTCGTCTGTTTGGGTAGCTGCGGGAATAGAGTTTTTGAAGAAGGGTTGCAATTTGTAGCCACTTTGGCAACGAAGGATCCACTCTCTTGGCCTGGCGTCGAAGCGAACACGCAGGTGTTACTGCTTTATCCTAGACGCTGATTTCGCCGGGAACGCTTCGGGATAATCTTGCACGTCCCTCGTGATCGATGGAGAACAATGTTCTTTCGACTTCGCGCGGCCACGTGAAACCGCTCGGCTCACGTTACAAACGCCCTACAAGCCGTTTCACGGAGACGCGGAACGATCCTCCGCGCACAGACGAATCGTGACAAGACGGAACTTTGTTGCTGTCCCGGCTAAAACGCGTTCAGACCTAATGCCACTCATTAAGCTCGTAAAGTACTCGGGCTGCCAGCGAAATAAGCGGAATTACACACAGCTGCGAACTCCATGGAAAACGTGTATAACCGTGCATCGCCCGACACCGATGGCCCATTTCTGTACGTATTCGTTTTCGCTCCACGTTTCTTCGCGGCGCCATTAACATTCCCCGAACTTTTCGAATCAAACTCGTTGCAGCTACGTGGGACGAGGCACGATTATTCGAAACGTTATCTTCGTAATCGTCGGGCTACCTCTTGCTCGTCCCCCTATTCACTACCAGTACTCCAAAGCAATTTTCAAACCGTAGATCACCGACTTGTTCGCCTTCCATCCTAGCAGAACCTTCGAGCACCCGAGTCGAAGAGGACTCGATCTTGAGTCGTTTTACAAAACCGCGAGCATCGGAACGTCCGTAATTTATAACGGAGATCAACCGCGGATCGCTGGAGGGTTCGGACCGAGGTAATAAATAAATGAGCCGTACAAGGGCTGCTCGTTCTTCGAAACGGCGAGCAGAACGATGAAACGTTCTGGTCGAGAGTCGACTTAAGCTCCCGAGTCACGACGTGCCGCGTTCAAATGGACATCATCAACAACGGTGTTGATGGCCCGCGGTCTTACCTGTGGCCCCCATAAACCCGAGACAAATGACGTTTAAGAGTTTATCGTTCCTGGGGAGTGGTTGGGGGGCGATGTGACGGTGGTTACGAAGGAAATACCGCGTGGAAAGGGGCAAGATACTAATGGGCGGGGGGAGGGGAAAGAAAGACGGTGGTCGTATAAAAGTCAAAGGAACCAGGGATCGTCTAATGGTGGAGTGCCATGGTGTTCCCAAGTTGCTTCTCGCCGTATGTAGGCTCACGACGAACATGCTACACGTATTCCCCTGTCATTAACATTTTTATGAGATCACGTAACTCGATGCCAGCGGATTCCGCGATTCCTCCCGTGGTATAAGGAGCCAGGTTTAATAGAGAGAACGTGGGGAGTACCTAATTTACTCGTATCCCGAATGGATCTACGCAGGACGCGGCGGAAATGCTGACACGAGTCTGAATAAGCTGATTCATCGGAGCAAAGCGAATCGCAGCTGCGCTTACCTAACACTAGTCTTCTAATACCTTCTACATCTCTTTGTAACCGTTCAAAGGCTTCTTTGCTCGCTGCGAATCGTCCATTTCGCACGATACCAATTAGCTCTGTATTATCCCTGCTCGACGCGACGTTCGCTTGAAAAATCGCCACGACCTCCAGCAGCCAATTGATTTTGTTTCGCCTATAGTTCGCCTCGCCTAGGCCAGCGCGGAGCGCAGCCAGGTAAAACGAGCAACAGACCAGCATCCTGACGTGAAACTTTTAGAATCTCCGAGAGAACGCAGACGGGGGTTCGCCTGTAAACCTCGTATTCCCTATTCCCGAGGGTGGGTCCTCCTCCGTCTCACCTTACTCTGGATTCCCTCTTCCTCTGTCACACCTCCTCAGCGACTCTGTGTACCTTGCTGCTGGCACACGGGTCGGGAAAGAAGGCACTGCGCGATCTCAGAAGTCCGTTGACGCTAGTTTGGCCACGGCGGGTTCAAACAGTGGGGAAGATAAAGTTCGCGGTATGCTGATACGTCAGGCTAGCGCGACACGTGCGATGCACCATCCCCCTAATACCCTTCACCTCTTTCTTCGTCCCTCGTTCCCTAGCTCCCTCCGCTCTGGCTATCTGGCGTCGTTCTCCGCGCCACGAACTTTCCACCTAAATAAACCGTAGTTTGAAGCTCGTCGCCGCCCGCTAGATCCTTTAATAATGCAGACCGATCGACTGGCGGGCACAACGCTCGTCGAGATTCTGATTTTTCTTGTTTCTCGCCTCCCACCTCCCCTGACGCCGGAAATTAGAGGCACCCCCGCGGTCTGTGCCTTTGTTCTGTTCCGTTCGCGTGACTTCTTTTTCCACGGTACTTTGTCGGTCGTTACGTGCCGGGCGAACTTGGTCGCCGTTAATACGTCAACTTCATCGTTTCGCGACTGTTTGCTCTGTGCCGGGTTGAAAGCTCGGTCAAGAGTATGATTGATCGGTGATTTGGCAGGAAACTACGGGAGAGCGAGAATTTGTCGACCAGCGACAGAGATTGGACCCTAGGCTACGTAATAATTGAATGTATGTGAGATATTTTTGAGTGGAGCTTTAAATCTCTTTAACCAGATAAGATTGGTGATGAATCGGGGTTTATGGTGTAATTGTTTGAAGATCTTGAGAAATGATATCCGTCGAGAATGTTAATTTGAAAAGACAACTATCGCGTGTCAACGGTGGTCATTGATAAAAACCAGATGGCAAAAGAGTAGTAGTGCCCCGTAATCCAGATTAGAGAACGTTTCCCGTTCTTCTCGCATTCCCCTGTCGACCTTTCAATTACCAGAAACCGCGTTCTATTTTTCCCCGCGGTGCAGCGCCGCCCGGTAATTAGGCGGCGTATATAAATTCGTTAACTCTTTAAAAGGTTAATGGTCCACGCGGCACCACCAAAGAACCCACCTTCCGTGGGTTTTGCTCCATTCCCCTTCCACGAATTATTTAGTGTCCTGGAAGCAGGATTGAATGCGCCGTGGACAGGTGGAGGCTACCAATAAACCCCCAGCCATTCCATATTTCCGCGGAGGCGTTTTCAGGGAATTGCAGACTCTTAATTAAGAGCCTTTGAGATCCACGAACGTTGAATGCCGGTCAGTTGAATCGACTGCGATTCCACTCGGCGCTCTCTCCCGTTATTTTTACCCCCGCGTTCCCCCTTGGTAATTACACTTTTCACCGCTTTTGTAATTATTCAACGAGAAAATTTGGTTTTCCACGTTAAACGCCAATGCGTTACATTTACTGGCTACGTCAACCGATTTCGTTCTTGTAACACGACCGATCTTGGTGTTCCAGTCTTGTTTCCCTGTCGTACAATTTATCATTATCACTGGAGCTCTCCCCGGATGATTTCGTGTTCCTTTAAAACAAATCTGTGGGAGGAATTCGCAGCATATCACCTTTGAAGGCACAGGCCAATGCCCTTCAAGTTCTCCAGTCTTTGATCGGAGGATAGGAAAAATAGGTATATTGGGGAGAGTCGACGATTTCGGGCATAAAAAGCGCCTACTTAACGGCACACGTTTCAAAGTAATAGGGAGTAAGGGAGAGGGGTGAGAGGGTGGTAGGGAATTTACAAGGCACAGAGAACTTCTTTGGTGTTGGTTCCGTCGGTTGTCCGACATCGCCATTCCGCTTCCCTTTATGTGGGAAATCTAGCCCTCCGTCCCTCCCTCGCATCGTCCACCTTCCTAAACGCGTTTTATTAAATAAATACCTGACTTCCCGTCGGGGAGCTTCGTACGCTCTCATGCTTCGCTAATAGAAAAGTGCTCTTTTACTCGGCGTCATCGCAAAGGGAACCCACGATGAGCTATCCCGCTTTGAGGTATCAGCACCGCCAACCATCCAATCGCCTTCTGCCAGAACGGGGGAAAAAACAGCTGCCGCGATCATAACAATACGAGAGCCTCGGGGCGTCGTCTTTGTCTTCGCGGCTATGATCGTTCCTGTGGTTTCCCTTCTCCATGATAATTCTCCGCTACTCTCACGAAATTTCAGCCACGGAGGAATGTGACTTCGGAGTCATGTGCATGATATAAATAGCTTGCAATTTCGCTTGCATTTCGCTAAGCAGATGTTTGTGGAATGACTGATAGACACGAGTCGATACGTTTCCACTGGACACGTATCACTTCTTAAGGTCTTGCAATTATGCTGGGTGGGTGAATTGGCAAGGATGATTGCAGTGCTGATCGGGAGTCTAAACCAGGAGCTGTCAAGCGTGATAATTTCTGCCACTTAAAAATCTCATTACATAGTAAAAATGAAGACATATTTGGAAAAGTATCAGTGGAGTCTATTGGTACAATAGAGCCAATAAATCTTTGACTCCTCTATTGGTTCAGTTACGTAGCACACGTTATCCAGCTGTCCAGTAGCTGTACGCTTTTCCAACGAATTAGAATCGTCGTGTGTCTTCCCTGCAAACATTATGCATCAATTTCACGCCATACCAACGATATTCGACGGTCATTCCCGCTCGTAATAATGCGCGTCGAGTGTATGCTTATTGAAACATCATTGAAATATTCGCCGTGTAAATCGTTCAGTAAACGGCTATAATCGCTAGAGGAATTAACCCCTTTCGTAGGTATCCGTTGATAATTGGTAAACACCGAAATGGAACAGAAGAGCACTGGCCATAACAATCCGCCGAATCACGTGAAAACCAGTTCAGGCGCTCAATTGCATACTTTCAACAGATTTCGGTCATCGAGACCGTGTTCGCTGTTGTATCGAACTCTGCCACTCTTGCACTCGACTCTACGACACCCACATTCCTCATTTATACTCTAAACGATCCTACTAGAATTAATTGTAAGTCCGCCAGCGACCAATTCAATATACCAATCAGATATCAACTCGTGCTCCCACATCGAAGCCATAAAAAGGCCATCAAACTCATCCAAGAAGATATCACGCTGCACAAAAGATGCGCAACCAGTTAATCGACCAACAAGCTTCACATGGCCAATAAACGACGAATAGAAGCAGGGAGAGGATGAAAGGAAGCGGACCAAGGCGAGGAAACGGGAATGGGAGAGTAAGAGACGCGTGGATCAGAGCGCAAGAGGGAAAAAGGGAAACAGCATCCTTTTCCCCGTGAACGTCGATCCGAACGTTTGACTCGCTTTTATCCGCGACGAACAACGGCCCGTGTCCCCACTTTCTGCCAGCGGATTCGCGTTCCTCGGGCCATGAAAAGGCACCGCGAAGGTGGCTGCAGGGGAGGCCGGACCGGTCGCCAGGGGGTGGACGTCGCTGGAATTTGTCCGTTTCATTTACCACGAGATATTTTCGGCGAGCCGTGCAACAGAAAAGGGCCCCGCTCGTACGAACGAAAGTTATATTGCATTTATTGCGAAATGAAGTTCCCCGAGCGACTATCCTCGCCATTCCCATCCACCAGACCCCCCCCCTCCCGCCCCCTCCTTCCACGACCCCCGTTGCAACCAGAACAGACGGACTTTCGTTCGGGGGACCGAAACGATTCTCTGGCGTCGTCGATACGAGACAACGAACTTCTCTCTTGATGGTACTATCCTGGCCATCTAGCCTCCTCTGCGCCCCCCCCCCCCCCACACGACCCCCTCCCCTTCCTCGTCCTGGATACCGTATGGCCATTGTCGAGATTTTCATTGTGCGCCGTAGAGGCGAAGAAGAGGAGGGACAGGCTGAGTCCGAGTGGGTGGTAGTTTCTAACGAATTGGCCGACCGGAAACTGTCCTTCGCCCGGAGCAACCTGCCGGGACCCCGACTAAATAGGAGCCTTCCTGCGGGTTCCGGACGTACTCCGCTATTCTCCCGTCTCTTCTCTTCTTTTTTCACATTTTTTTTTCCACTACCCCTCGCCCTTCGTCCCTCTGTGTCGATGGCAGCGAGCCTATCCGAGAAGTCACGAGTCGCCCGGATCCCTCGTGGCTTCCCGTCGCTCTGTCCAGGCGGAAAACATTTCGAGGCGAGTGGAGATCTCGCCCGTTTTCGCCGCTGGTAATTAACCGGTCCCGAGGAACCGCCGCCGGTGAGCATCGTTTCGGAACTCGTCAGGGGTAGAACGGGGTGAAAGTGAGTTCTGTGGCGCGGGGAGTTTCTACCATCGAATCGGCTGGATGTGAGTTAGGGGATCGGTTTTGTAGAAGTGACGGAAGGGTAGAGAATCCAGCAGTCTTTCTCGAGTCGCGTAGAAGCCTCGCGGAGTCCCAGCGACTAAGTAGCGTCGCCGTCAATTCTGTCGCTACGCGTGCTTGCTGTTTAGTTAGCTCTCCCGCTTCGTACTCTCAGTTGAACTTGCAAGTTGACGTCGCATTCGCATTGGAACTCTCGGCCCGACTCCCGCCCTGTCGTCTTTCGCATCTTTAGAGCCTCGAACTCTGCGCTCCTCGTGCAACTTTACACCCAATCTGATACCTTCTTCCACGGTAAACTTTAACGATGTCAGTCGCCCTGGTAAGCAACGCTCGCGGTCGATAACAGATTTAATGGGTTCGATTGCGTCGATCTGACAGCGGTCGGTGGTGGGTCCCGTGTACACAAGCTGTTTAGTCGACCGCCTGGTAGTGTCGCCGCGGCGGGGAACAGGCAGGGGCTTTAGAAAGTTTCCAAAGACGGGAATATTAGCCGGCTGGGCGGAGAGACGAGGCTGGGAGGATGGGCGAAAGGATCGAAGGCACTGGACCGACGGCGAAAATTGAAACGTCGTATAGCGGCTCTTCTGGGCTTTCCCACCGCGTCCGTTAGAGAGATCCACGAGGTGAAAGGAGGCACGCTTTGTATCCTCGCTCTCGGCCTCCACACTACCCTCGAGTAGTTTCTTACCATCCCTGCACCCGGAGAAAAAAGGACGAGTATTTCGTTGCCGGGAGTAGTTTTAGCCCTATCGCGACCCGCCACTCTTCGTTTCCCTGACTGTCACGGCTCCCTTAGCGTTATTGGTAGATCTGGCAGATTCGTAGCCAACATCAGGACGCGACGCGACCGACAAAGCCCTCTACGAGATTTTTAAAAATATTCAGCAAAGATTTACCTGGGCGATCAGGCGCGGTACAGTATCATTTTCCAATTGCACGGCTGAGGGCACACGTTTGCCTGTTACTACCCCCGTTGCTTCGAATCGTAGGAAAACAGTGGGGATTGATTTTCAGGAGCATCCTCGGGGTTAAGCTTCCCCGAATTTACGTAGCAAGTAAAAAGCAGAGTCTACCGAGATCCAATTGCAACGATCAACGAAATGAACATGCACGAAATCCCTGCCACGTTTAGGGTCGTTTGCCTGCTCGAAAGGGAGTTGCTTTAAGTAACAAAGTTTAACCGTGATACAGATGGGTGGGCCATCAGTTGTCTCGGAACTCCGGTTCACGTGTATTCCTCGAGGTTCCTAGAGACGTTGCCTCGCCGATAATAGAATCAGCCGTGTGCGGAGGTCTACCAGACAGAGGGCGAGCAGCAAAGGAGGCGAACGACGGAGCAGGCGATAGAGGAGGCAAGATAAAGTAAAGAGGCAACAGGATGGCGTCGGTGACAAACAAAGTTTAGGTCGAATCCCGCTTGGAACCGAACCTGTCGCTCATCTCCCCGAGTTAACCCCCCCCCCCCTCCCTCGTCGGTTAAATGCTTCCTTTCCCGTGTCTCTTGCCTGCGCCGTTTTTCCCTACCACCAATATCATCTTTCTTCAAGCGCCCTCCCTTGTCATCGCTTATTTACGAGGAAACCTGCACGACGTATGCTTTCCTTCAACTTACTTCTCCTTTACATCTTTAGCATCCAAGCACGCGTGGCCACTTTCTAACCGGGGAACATCGGGATATTGCTTTTTAAGGACACGACAGCTCTTTTTAATTTCCCTTGAAGTCTTCAAAGCAGCGTGATCCAGCAGCTATACCTTTTCCTGAAGGTAAATCCGCGAAGCGACATGTTCGGTAGGTTCTATAAACGAAGACCTCAGCTTTCCTGCTATGACGCAAAAGGAGAGTCGTCTCCGGAAGCGTTCACATTCCCCAACACTTACCATTGTAATTAGTAAAGTGAATTTCTGGCCAACAAAGTCGCCAAGTCGGTGGGTTTTCGATTTGAGGATTGTCTTGAACAGTGGGCACAATAATTACGTGCATCTAAGGGTTGGCTACTGAAAGCTGAGAGGAGCCGCTGGGAAAAGGAACGCCCGGGTGCGGTTCGCAGTTTAGCAACAGGGGTGTCATTCTTCCGGCGAAATTGCGACCGCGGGTCGGACCCCGCGGTCCATTGAAACCGTGGACCCACAGCAGACCTCGTTAATTTTCCTCAATTACTTCTGTACCGTTGTGTATCCGTCTCCGAAGACGTACGTTCGCCGGTGGCCCCAAGAGCCGCGGCAAAAACTACATGGGAGAAACCGCGCGGAGAACAATTCTTGGCGGTCGTTGCACTTGCTGGCTACTTGGCAAGCGGCGCGGTTGAATAATGTATCGTTTTAAAGGATCTAGCGAGAAGCGTTTAGCGCTCGAAATTACGTACGCTCGTTCGTTTGCCCGACGAATAAAATTCTAGCCCCAACGTGGATCGCCACGGGAGCGGAATATTAAATCCGCGAGGACATTTTCGACCGAAGAGTACCTATGTCGCCATTGCTGTACACCTTTCTGAAGCACTCGTCGTGGTGCCACTTACCTTTTGAACATTAAGCAGGCACGGCATAAAAAATGAACTGCAGTTTGTAATTTCCATACCTAGTGTGAATATTTTTTAACACGAGAACGCTGTTAATAAGTGATGAGAAACCTGCCTTCGGTACTTAAGTAAAGACATCACTCTATCCTTGTACCTACTCGTCTCACCGGGACAGCAACATACATTTAACACTACCCTGAAGAAAATCCATGATTCCACGCCAATCGAACAAGCCCCTCTGTGAGTATCCAGTCAGCGTCGTCACCCCTTCGATAAAACTTCCCTCGGGGACGGGATGAAATGTTTGCGCGTAATTAAATTCTGCCGGAGACGAGTCAACTTTCTCGCCGAATAATTCGCATTCTGAAAGGGGTGGTCGGCCAGCTGTTAACGGCGCCTGCCTGCAAAAAGCCGGCCACGGGCGAAGATAAGAGCGACCCTTGCCGGGAGGCTTGTTACGCGTGCAAGTCAGCCCGTATAATCCAGGCACGGGACAGCCCGAAAGACTCGATTAAGGGAAATCGAGCAAACTGGACGTCACGTAGGAGAAGCTGCCTCCAGACAGAATCTACGGGGTCGGAGTCCATCGTTGCGGAGCGCAGAGGGCTCGAGGATGGGTAGAGCGAGATGGGGAATCGGCCAGGGCCCGGTTACGAGCGCACGACCTTATCTCGAGTGTAGATACGTGCCTGTCGGATTAACGCATTACGGAAGTTCCGCGAGAGCTCGACCGACCTATAAGCCGAGACTCCGAGGACCCCGTGTACGACCGGCCTCAGGTTCCTCGCCCTCCAGGATCGGGGGGAGGGGGACGTCCTGGAAGCCCGGGTGCACGGCCCTCGGAGACGGGGCTCGCGCGTACGCGAGCCGAATCTCGAGATTCCAGACGTGGTCCACGGTGGCTGGAATCGTCGCGCGCCACTTACCCGCCTGCTTTAACTGCCTTACCGGGGCCGGATCGTAATTCGAGCCACGCCAGCCATCGTCGACCGGCTTCAAACTAATCCGCGACACGAAGATTCGACGCGCGACGAGCTCCACGGAGGATTGCTCGCTTTACAGGCTCGCCGGATCGGTATTTACGGATGCCTCTGGCCGCGCGTCTTCGTGGCGAGAAGTGGTGTGTAGATTCTACTAGCTAGGGGCAGGTATTTCTCAGGACACTCTGAAATCGTTACTGTTCCATCCCTCGATCATTGCAGCTGTTCGTTGCGAACACTGAGACTCTAGATATTGCGGATGCAAATAGTGTAAGCATTCTTGGTAAAGGGACGCGCAGGTTTTAAGTGTTCCTGGAGCAAGGATGAAAGTAATAGGTCGAGGCAACCCGGTACCAATGCACCAAGTGATTCGGAATTAAGATAACCCAATTGGAAAGTAGCTGGAAGCGCGGTGACGAGCTTGGCAGTCGAGTTGGCCTCCGGACTCCAAACTAATCTCCCGTTTGAAGGTTCAATGCATGAAGATGCCCACGGACGACGCGGCCGTGGCCACCCTCGGGACTGGCGGTTGCGGTGGAGAGAGATAATGACCTTTGGGGGTAAGGCGGGCCGAGTTAGAACTAAGCGTAAATAGTTTTCCTCAAAGTCACGACGAATTCTCGGTGTCGTGTATTTTGCAGGGGAATTTGTTCTCTTCCGTGAGTGAGTCTCCTTAAATTTTAAACAGAGGTCGCCTTCCCTCGAAGCAGGTTGCAGTCTCCGTCGAAAGTCCGCAATTCCGAAGAAACGGATGGGCGATTCTAAGGAAATCAACAATCGTGTCGGCGCATCAAAGGCCGCGTTAAGTCCTTACGTCGCGGGAGAAGATCAAAGTGGCGGTTGATGGGAGCTAGGATCGGTGGGTGGCCAGAGCGGAGCTGGTACAAAGGCGGAAGAAGGGGCGGGGACTTCGTAATCATAAAATCTAACTGCTATCTGTTCGTTTGTTTGGCTTGCAAGCCTCACGGGTAACTGGATAATATAAGCCATCGGGACACAGAAGGAAGAGGGTGGCTGGGGCAGGCAGTTTGACTTTGGCGGCGATGCGCCCGCGCAAATGTGTGCCTAAGTATGTGTATACACGTAGCAGCCAAGGGACGGGGGAAACCCAGAAGGGGAGGGTTAGAGTCGGTGGCTACACACCAATGTTTGAGTTCCGTCTCGGATGTCGCTTTGCTCGGTCCTCTGTCGCTCAGGTCGCTCTGTCTTTCTGCCCCTCCGCCTCCCCGTCGTTTCCTGCTGTAGCCCTCGCTGCTCGTTTTACTCCAATCCTCTCTGACCGCCTTCACTTCTGACCTTGCAACGGGAAACTTTAGTCCCGACATCGGATGTTTCTTTCAGAGGCCAATCGTTCCTGGCCAGCTGGTCCGCCATGTGTGTCTGACCCGTCTTCCCTCACCTGACCTATCAATATCGGCCTCTGCGACCGAGGCTCCCCGTCACAGTCGCTGGTCCTTCATATTTAAACCGATCCCTGTATCGATTTGACGCGCTGAGGTCAATGGAATACTCCATTCGGTGGAACACTTGAAAACTAGACGCGCCTGTTAAATAACGTCGTGGAGGAGACTGAGACAGGACCGGGAGTTGTGTGGAATATGTGAAGTATTCCACACTTGAGATGTTGCTGAATGTGGAATTCCACATTTGGGGAATTTGGAAGGCATTTTACCATTTGTTATTTTTTGTTTGCGTACTAATGTTTTTTGAACAGTTGAAATTTCATCTTTTAATTTGTACTGCCCCTCCTCCCTGACTCTACACTTAATTGGGAAAAATTTGCTCCTTCGACCCTGGACCGAGGGACGAGGGTTCTTCCCCCCATCGAAATTACCTTTTAAGCTTCTCGATCTTCGCCTCATGAAAGCCTAAAATATCTCACCCTACGCGTGACTCTCCGGTCGAAGAAATGAATGGGGTTGTTCAGCAGCGGCTCGGGTGAAATAACCTGTACCAGGTAATTAGCGGGATTAAAGTTCCAGGTGGACAATTTTCGTGGAGTGTGCGGGGCTTGGCATTAGCCCCGTTCGGACAGTTGTCCGTATCTAAAGTGGCGGGTTTCGTAGTTCCAAATTCGACTTGGTCGAACTGCGACCGCTGCACGTCGGCGTTAGCAGTCGGCGAAGGTGGAGAGGCAGAAGTGGGCTAGTACGCGGCCGAGACGCGTCGAGTTAGCAGACAGCTGACCCCAACTGTATGGAATCACGTTATCCGTCCACCAGCAACGCGTTAACGCTCTAGAATTGTACTCGCATTGTGCATCAGCCGTGCCAACCGGACGACAATCCGTTTAGTCTAATTCCGTCGGATGGGAGCGTAAACTCGTGCCAAATTAATCAAACGTTGTCCAAGGTTCGGCGCCGCGTCCACCTCGCCGAGACTTCACGGTTCTCTTCCGAACCCCCGTCTCTGGTAAACTCTTAAGCCAAGTAGTCCCGAAGAAGTTTCCTCCCCGGACTGCCACTACTCCCCAACTCCATTCTTTCGCTGAAATTATAATTACAATTGCTCGAGTTAATTTGCCCGTGGAGCGGGCCGCGAAACGTCGCTCGAAATTTGTAATTATAATTACACCCGTGGGAAACGCGTCGCCTTCTTTTACCAGAGGACACTAAATCTTCCCCTGGCGGAGGGCGGCGAACGTTTCTCTAGCTTTTTCTGCGTCGCCCTTTTGCTTTTGTTCGGCGGTGAATTGAATAGTGCCGGGAACTGCGTGTGTGGAGTGTCCCCGCTCATCGTCTCGCCCTAAATCTCCACTCTTGGATTCCACGCGAAGTGCAATTAAAAGTGTATTCTCGGGGGCAAGAAGACTTCTGCGGGTTTACCCCGATTATACATCATCCATCAGTCACCTCAACTAAAGTTTCTTGCTCACCCCGTTGTCTGTTCGTTGTAGAACGAATTTCTTGGACACGAGCTCCATGCGCGACAAAGGGGAGCACCCCCATTTAAATAGATCCAGGCTGCACGGCAACCAGCGCGGCGGTAAGCCAACAAACTGTCAAACAATTTATTGCCATATCCTCGCGGCGTCTGTGGAAAATTCGAGGCAGATGTAGCCCAGTGAAACGGAGACGCTGCCCGCCCCTGACGAAATATTTGCTCGTCGAACGTCGGACTTTCGGTGGCCGCTGGCCTGAAGCACGAGGACGGTGCACTTGCCCGTTCTCCCGCTGCTAAAGGATCGAAGCCGAAGCCAGGCAGGACGAGCATTTAATATTTCCTTTACGAGCGGACACGATTCCATTAGCAAAGTTTCGGGAACGGTCGCCACGGCCAAGAGGGACCGACCTGTTCGTTAACGCCCGCTGTTTTATTCATTCGATTAGTTTCGCCGACGAGTAAAGGCACGTCGCGGGATTTTCTGTGCTACGGTGTTTTCATTCGCGCGTGCATCGGTGCCCCATGTACCGGTATCGTGCACGTCGCTCGGCGCCAAACCAAGGAACCATCGCTATTTACGCTACCTTGGAATATGTACAATTAACGGCGCGCCGGTTCTCGTTTCGAGCGGATGGCTTCGAGATTCCTCTTGATCCCTCGGCCCATTCTATTGTTGGATCCAGTTTTGGTCATACGGCTGTCATGCCTGTGAAATATTGATCGCTCCACTATATCAGAATCGTCGCTGAGTTATTGAGTTATTGCGAGACATCGACCCAGACTACCCCTGGTCCCTGTTGAGAGCAGCGACGGAGGCTGGGTTTATGACACGGATCTTTTCCCTGTTTTTAAGCGTATTCTTAATGCCCGTCACGTAGCCTCCCTGTCCTCGTCTCGTCAGAAAGATCGAAGAGTGTCGTTCGATCTCGCCGGCTCCCCCCAGAACACGAATCCTTCCCTGCCATTTAACCCCCGCGGAAAGATGCGACCCTCGACCGTTCAATCGGTCAGGATTTAACGCGTAAACTTGGCCCAGGAGGAAGGGGAGCCGGGCAGAGAGGGCGAGAGGAAGAGAGGCGGGTGAATCGGAACATAAAATATTGCTAACCGCCTCGCGACCGAATTTAATTCCCCGGGCTGAACTCTGGGAGAGAACGTCGAGCGGCAGAGGGATTGCCGGGGGTGTTCGTGGACGAAGGGAGGGTGGTCGGTGGTGCTGGCCTCGTCGAGATAAATCTTCCTGTCGATGGCTCACCACCGCTCGGATTAGAGTCTACATTTGCACCTACTCTGGCCCACCAGCGGCGCCCTTTTCCACCCTCTCCTCTTTCTCCAGCCGATACGGCCACCCACGTCGGCTCCGCTCAGTTCTCGGGGGTGGAAAAGACCGTCCCATAAATTCGCCGCGGCTCGTTATAAATTCAACCCTCGTCGGACACGAGCAGCCGACTGACTACGAGCCAGCAGAGGTGGACGCGTCCGCGACTACGATGTTACATCTACGCTGCGTGATGATCGGTCACGGCTACCCTTATCGGAGGTGTGGTAGCGACGAGCGACGAAACGGTTCAGTTACAGAACGAGTGGGAGCGCGAATAAATGCGTTCTCCACGAGAATACAGCGCGATGAATGGCGGAACGACAGCGATAAGGCGCGGAGGGTTAATCGAGGACACGGGGGTTGAAATGGTTGAACGTCTGCCGCGAGGCGCGCTGCAAAGTTTCTTGCTGAAATAGTTTTGCTAGGAACCAGTACAGCGCTACGGCCGTTGCAATAGTGAATCCTCTTTTCTACAGGATACTCGGAGCCCTCTTCAAACTCCACAATGGTAATTTAAAGAAGATTCCAGGACAAAGGGTCGCTGCAATCCAAGTTGGAGGAGCAGGAATCATTGTTACTGCAATTTTGAACGCTCATTCTTCGACTGGGCAGAGTGGGATCTTTAAAATCCCATAAACGATTTATCGCGAATGAAAAGCGCCGTTGGAAACGCCGGGAGGGCGTCAAATTTTCATAGACAGAGATCCCGAGCTACTTTTATCGCGCCTGGGAAAAACCAGTGGCAACGAAAACAGATGAGTTCGTTTATGCGTGGAGAGGGTTTCCGCCGACTGGATGTTCTCCAGTTCGCATGCTCGGAAAAGCGGCGTTTTATCCGCGGCACTGCTGTGCGACACGGGTACCAGCGAAGTCGCCGAGGTAAGTGTCGTGATCGATGCCGAGTCTGCGAGGTGATCGATGTCGGCGTCATTTTCATTCGAGTGGGAAACTTCGCGCCAGATTCACAGCGTTGGTGTGTTGCTACACAGGCTGAATATAAAAAGAAACCCGTCAGCGAAAGTATCCGCAAGTTGGGCGCTAAAGTTGCCCGTCATTTGCACATTAATTGAAATTTCAAGGGTGGCGCGGGGCGACACGTAACTTACCTGCCAACTCGCATTAACTGGCTATCGCACTTAGGGTTTATGCGTCGGCATACGATCCTCGTGACACCGTACTGACACCTTCCCACGATTCTGGTTATATTACATGGGTAACCCTGGATGGTCCACTAAAGTGTAGATAACACTATCCGTTTACTTAACATTATACGTGCGTGCACGCGTTCCAGCGATCCTAGAAAACGCGTATGTTCATACCGCGATAAGGACGAGTCCCAAGCCAATTTCATACTTTATCTCGCGGAGCTTTATCTCGTAAATGTTATATCAAGCCAGACGTAAGAAGTAGAAATTTTTAAGCAGTTCTGGATCCACGTAAATCATACTGCAGATTCGGCTTTCGTTATTCACGAAGTCTACTCTGGCTTCGAATTTCCTGGGGAAGATCAGCCCTTGTAATCGTTACGTATTCTGTCCATCACACGTGACTGGAAGTGCATTCAATCGCGTGAGAATCTGCCAGAAAGTGTACTTTATTCGAAAGGAGTATAAGGAAGAAAGTTGCCCCAGACGTCCATTACTGTCGACGCTCCAAGCAGGGTACTTTAACTTCCCCTTAACTCTGCCGGCATTCGTAATTTCAGCGATTACGCGAATTGAAATTTTTTTTCTCAACCTCCCTTAAAGCACTCGTGAGAGAAGGACGGATTATATAGGTATCTTCCGTTCGAAGACGGCGGGCCTGGTGGAGTACCAGACAGATAACGACCTGTACCTTGTAGGAAGTGAATATCGGGGTTGGCGGAGGTCGAAGGCGCGGCTTTGCGGTCCCCGAATGGAAAATGCCAGGCTCTCGGGCTGTCCGATGGGAAATGTCAACGAGGCCAAAGGCAAAAGTCAACGGATATATCCCGCGGTGTCTCGCGGCAGAGACGTCGCTTTCCGTTTGTCGAATGCCAGGAACGCGGGGCACGCGGGCGTTACTCCGCGGTAGATCCACGTTTTCGGGAGGAGGGTGTCCTGTCTTCGTGGCTCAAAAATTATTACCCCCGTCTGACGGATCCGCCGGGGACGACGACGCCCTCGCTAGGGCTTTTGTACTTTATTATTCATGCCACATCTGAGCGCGGGACGAAGATTGAAATTGCCCTTCGCCGTCGGTCTCCCTGTGAAACGCTTCCCTGACAAGGCTGATGTGTAAAATTCAAGTTGCTTGCGGGAGTATCTGTAGTGGGGCAGGAGATCCTCTAATACACGGAGTGGTAGCGACAGCAACGCAGTGAACTGCAAAATTCGAATAAAGAATCGTCGACGATCCATAAAAATGAGCGACAGTTGGGTATTACCCTTTCACTTAAAGATTAATTAGTAGGCAAACAGATGGATTTTAATGGTAACTGCAAGAGTCGCCTGACAATGAGTATATTACAGAGGCGTTAGCTTATTTCGACAGGATTATACGAACATCCGGAGAGCGTCCTCCGTTTAAGAATTAACGAGTCGCGCGTAAATTATCAATTGCGCAACGAGTCTGGGGCAATTATCGATAAACGCAACGAAACGAGAGAGCTCGGCGGGGTGGGTCAGATTTATAGAAACGTTCGTCGCTGGGGTGGTCGAAAATTTAAAACATTCCGTTATCTTTATTCTGTTACATATATCACGGAGAGCGGGGAGATAGTAAAGTAATTGATATCAAGCTGGAGGTAGGAAGGAAGGAAGGAAGGAAGCAGCGAAGAGTCGCGAGGTGGAAAGCCCAGGGAAAAGGAAGTTTCGGGGTGGCGAGGGAAAGAAAATCCATCGGGCCACGTGGTGGTAGGTTTCTACGAATCCAAGGAAATCGGTTTAGAGACCGGAAGGGAGCCGCTTTGATCGCGTTACCGGTTCGATCTCACGGATTAGGGACGATCCTTTCCTCCTCCCTTCTTCACTCCACCCTCCGCTCTTTCCCCCTATTTTGTTCTTATCCCTGGACCGCCTTTTCTCACCAAACTCGATATTTCGACTTTGACCGTAACCTGCCCCAACGGAACCCTCGTTTCCACTTACCCGTGGCCGGAGAGCAAGGGGAACGGAATAAAAAGAGATTCCCCAACCTGTTCAACTTACCCCCTTATTCCTTAACGAAGCCCCTCGCGCGAATAGGTTCACGGGCTCGGAACTAACGAGCTGATTCCTCGAAGAATTTACGCGGAAATGTATTGTTTTTTATGGTTGGTGTAATTTATCTCGCGTTTCAATAGATTCGTACGCGATGGGAACTGTAATGTAACGGTTGATTGCGTTGCATTTGAACGCAGCGCGGAACGAACGTTTCCAGCCAGGATTTCCAAGTACCGGGGTCGAGCGTACCGTTCACATTTACAGTATCTACCCAGTTTTATTCGAAACCGTAGCTACATTTATTTCCACTCGATGTAAGCTGATTTGAATTTCGGCCTCGGAACGGACCGAGAAGATTTCCTTGGAAATTTGTCGCTCGATATGAGCGGCACGGCGCTCGATAATCAAAGCTACCAGAAAAAGGGACGTGGGAATTTTACAACCATCCAGAGCGGGGAATTTCTGATCCTCGATCGTTGCACCGGAAACGTCGATTACACGAATCGTTAAGTACCCATAACCACGCGAATGAACGCGATACCCGGGTGGAAAATTCCATCATTTACTTTATCCCCTTATTCCGATTACCGCCAGTATACTTCGATTTGGAAAACTCCCCCGGTCCTTTGATCTGTACACCGAACAGAATAGCCATAACTTCCTGCCGTGCTGTTGTTTACGCTGGCCAGGATCCTCGAGCGAGGAGGGGAAAAAGCTGGCCCACGGTCGTTAAGTCAAGCCGAGCGAAACAATTCGAAAATGTTGGGAGCGAGATTCTGGGAAGGAGCCAAAGTGAGGTCGTAATGGAGCCCGTAGACAGTCGATATTCTTGTGACCAGTGCCGCTGAGAATCTCTCGCGAACGAGCCACAAATAGGAACTGAAGATTGTCGCGATAATCCACTCGTCACGCGCAACTTTCCTTCTTCCTAGATATAACGAGTACCCGAACAACAAATCTACCTACATAAAACTGCAACACTCGATCGCAGTTATCGCAGTAGAATAGGTGCATAAATGGTCAGACGCGCAGTACCGCCGCGCTCGAACCTCTCTTGGAAATACCCAATCAGCTAAATTCTTCCTCTATCTACAGAATACTCTAAAAAAAAAAATTCAATACAGAGCCTACAAGCCCACAAGCTCCTCCATCGAATGAAACCTGAATCGCAAACCTGTCCGTTTATTAATATCGACGGGACAAATAAAAGCGACGACAAATAATTTCCTCCAATCCCGCTCGCAGCTTTGCTGATTTTCATGGAACGTCACCAAGGGGGATGACGGTTGCCTAGGCGGTATTATAATATTCATTATCTTCGACGAGCCTCGGAAAAAGGACTGATGGGAGGAGGGGATTATTAAACTCCCGTGCACATTGTTTGGCGTATCGTGCAAATAGAACGGGCTCGGCTCTGGCCCGCGTAATCGACGTTTATTTCAAGCTTGTCGAAGACACAGTATCGGGCCGCGATCGATCATCGAAAGGGGTGGGCAAAGGGGGAGAGGGGAGGGGGCTATCAGAGGGAAAACGGCGGAATGCCGATGACGATGATTGATATTAATGACGGGAGTCTGTGCTACCACCGAAAACGGGAGAGCTAACCGGCCGGGCTGTATACATGTGGGCGTTAATAATCGACGCACCTGCCCTTTTAATTTACTTCGTCGACTGTTCACCGACGGTATCGATGATGCCGGCCGAATAATCGGCCTGTAAACCGCTTATCTCTCTTTGCCCGTTAAACGCCAACCATCTCGCGGTCCGGGCCCGCATCGAACTCGTCAGCGTTGCACGCGAATGGAATTGGAGACAACGGCCAGAGATCTGCGATAAAGTGTTTATTTTCGCGGCCCGCCTCTGCGCGCCCTTAACGGATAGGGCTCGCGCGGGCGTAAATCACCCCGACGATTTCACGAGATTTCCCGGCCAAGCGCGTATTTCACGGGGATTCTCGACGCGTGCGAGCAATTCGTCACGAATCGCGATGAAACCGAAGTGGGATTTTTCGGGGGATTTTTTTCTGCTCCCGCCGACTGGCTGTCGAAGAAATTGGAACGAAATGGGCGAGGTTATGGGCACGTTGTTGGCACGGTGGAGTTACGTGGAACGTTGAGGATTTCTGGATTTGTAAGTCCCACGTAGGCCATTAAGAATTCTCCAATGGGATGGGGCTTTCTTTTCTAACAGGAGCCTGTTTAAATTGTTGGGCTTAATGGGGAAGCAGATGGGAGGATGTTAAACGTTCTCAGGTGGACGTTTTTATGGAACGTGAATTTAAACATTTATGCTTCCGTAATTTTGCTGCGATATAATTAGTTGTCAAGTACCGTGATAGCCGAGGTGCAGAGTGAAAGATTGCGACCTGAGTGACCACGTCTGGGTAATGCTTTTGGAAACTACTTAACTTCTACTGCGAGAGACATGAATGTTTAAAGCCGTATTTAGGAAAATGCCTGGCTTTCTAAGATAATTACTTCCACCGTCTCGCACCACCAAATTCCTAAGTGGAATTACTTTCAATGTTTTTGCTATTCTAGACTGTCCAGTAGAAATAACGTGTGCATAGTCAGACCTCCTACAAATCGCACTTAAATCCCGCAAAACCGCGATCAGAAATTAATCACATTTCATTCAAATTTCACGCTGAACTCCGCCCGAAGTCACAGTGAATCGCGACTAAATTTTACTCAAAATGCCACCTAAAAGTCACTCCTTCGTCCGCCCCTTGGCTCGCAGCAATTCGCAAATCCGTATCCAATATTGATAGAGGTGAGAATAAGAACAATGTCGGAGGAAGAAGCGTCGCCTCGCGCCAGGAAGGAAAGCGATTTCTCCGAGGAAATGTAATTTGTTCCTCGCCCCCTTGTACGAACCCTGTGGAACATATTTTCGGAATAATGGCGAATCGAGGGTGGTTATCACGGTTCCCAGATTCCCTGGTAGCTGGAGTACGATGGCCAGTCGATGTTTGATCTCATGATTGAATCGCACGGCCAATAACTGACCGCCCTTACGGGGTTTTGCGAGACCCTGGAGAAATATCGGATCCCATTCCGATGTCCTGGCACGAGGACATTCTACTCGCTGCCCGTGAGCGCGGGGACGGACGACAAAAAACAATCGAATCGATGGAACGAGCAGGAAATCGAACAATTTACGCGGCTAAGTGAATTGCGTGCAAAAGGAGCGTAAGTGGTTGGCGAGCTTAACGTAAGTCGGCGCGAGTGGCGTCACGCGAGGATTAAAGAAACGCGAACGGTCGCCAGATGCATATACAATATCGCGGACAGTCAATCTCTGTAATTGTTCCCACAATGATAATCCAGAGTTGTGGGTAGCGGGACGGCACCGACATTGTCGAATATCAGCTGGGGCAATTTTATTTCAATGAAGTGCCCGATGCGGTAAAATTGAAAAAGGGCGGACAGCGGGGGCGTAATTTCCGCGGCAAACTAGACGGGGACGGTCGTACTGTAAACCTCTGACATTTTTCATGGAAATTGCCGAGCAATTTCCGCGCTGTCCTGCCTGGGGAAGAATAGCTGGAAAGAAAGAAGGTGAACGGGGAGCGGGGAGGGGTGGGAAGAGGCAGCGGAGATGTAAAAAGGGCTCGCGCCGCTGCCGAGTGCTTCTCAATGCTGTGACGAACGAGTCTATTAGCGGCGATTCCAGTTAAACTATGTTTGGCTTGCGGCGATGCCGCACCCATCGTACCGAACCAGGACCATACCAGGAGGCTGGTCTCGACACCACCACCGAGCCAGACCTTCGCAACGGGGTTGCCCAACGTCTCTCTAACTAACCTTCCGTATCGCCCGACCCTCCTTTGCACCCTTTCGTCCTTGCGGAAGAGCCGCAGAGCTGCGGTCTTCGACTAACCGCCCGATAAGCCCTTGGTTCTCCAGCAACAACGTAGCCAGGAAAATAATTAACCTGTATGCTTTGGAACCACCTAGTGGGGCCCTTTCACTGCGCCACGCTTCCTGGTTAACGTGGCGGATAACGAAATACATGAGTGTGTTTAGCAAACACGCGTATGGGCTTCTACGCGTTCTTCATGCGTGGAGAACGTTGAGTGGAACGAACTGAATGTAAACACGCAGGAGGTAGTTCGCGACCGTCCGGCTACGAATACAGATTGAATTGATATCGCTCTTCGGTAGTTTGTGTGATCGTTAATGTATTACTGTGATTAGTGTTATTGAAGCCCAAGCGGGATGATCAATAGTTGAATACTGAAATTTATTTCTATGTTCACGGAGTAGCAGAACGTGAAACAGATTGGATCTATGTAACCCGGTGCTCTTGGTATCTGATAGAAATTAGAAATTTAGCAAAGAATTAGATTCTATTGCTATCGTAGGCAGCAGGAACGTTAAACCGACCATATAAACATCTAGCACTGCTATGTAATTAATTACACAGCAAGAATATTCACAATGGAATGTGCATGAGAGTAAAACGAGCAAGCGAAGCGTTTAATTCTTTCCCCCTGTGGAGGCTCCTTTGAAATCGTAATTGTCCCGCACAAAGTCCGATTTAATACAGTTTCACAATCTTTTTGAGAGTCTTTCAGACTTGTTAAATACTTGTTCCGTCTGGGAACCTGGGTTATGACCCATATTTCCCTCCTTTACGTATTCCGCCGCGCGGACAATAAACCCGAGACTGCCCGTTCCTTCTTTTTCTTTCGATCGGCGGCGAGAACCGCGAGAAATGCCCCGCTCGCGAATGCATCGTGTCGTGCATAATTCGAAAACACTTGACAGAGACTTTCCACGGCTTCTTTCCTGGCGATAATCGCCCAACCAGCTTCCAGACGTTCTGAAATTCTCTTAAAGCTTCGTAGTTGGCTCTGTTCGAAGCACATCAGGCGTCCAAAGGAATCCTGTCGATCGTAATCGGCCGCGCCGAAGACCGCTTCCGCTGCAGTTCCCTCGGTTCTCAGGGAATTTGCGGGAAGATTGACCCCTCGGATCGACTCAGCCAGTCTTTCGCATTTTTGCCCGTCGCGAAACAGGAACTATGCCCCTTCCATGAAACTTTCATCAAAGTTTGGTTCCCGTTATTCTCCAAGGAACATGTTAATCCTGAAACTTGCAAGATCTATCCCTCTATAGCGTGTACTTTCGGTGAAAGGTACTTATGAGAGATTTAATCCTACGCTGAAATTCTTCTAGACTTACCCCAAATACGTCCATCTTCCACAAGCAACAAAATGGGGTACAAGAAAGCTGCTGAGAATATTACCCTCCACAAACAACACTGGAACGTTACGTCCAAAAATTGAATCAAGGAAATGAAGTGACCATGGGTTTGCTATTAGAGCCAATTAAGGATATTAGGCAGTTGTTCCTGTCTAAAATGAAGCATCTCTGTTTCAATTAATCACAAAGAAACAAATTGAAACTGAGACTTGGTCTTTGGCATGAAGTTTATTAACATCATAAGCTTTAGAAAAAAAAATGTTTATTTAGTCAAAAATATGCATAATATATCCTATGCGGGGGTTGGAAAAAATGATTTAAAAGAAATTCATACTTGCATCCATTGTGGAAATATTTAGGGCAACTAAGTTTTTCACTATTTTTTTTTAATGTTTAATAACTTCGAATTTTTATTTAAACATTGCTCAAACTGTGTTTACCAAAGACTAAAGTATTAACTCATAATTAGATATTGGTTCGTAAAAACTTAAAAAAAGATATAATTATTAGGGCTTGGGTTTGCCCTACGTTTCCTAGCCCCACTCGCGGCCAGTTTCCCGCGTTCGGTGTATGCATTTCCATAATATCCCTCGCCCCCCTTTCAGGTGAACAAGTGTGTTCGTTTAATTCGTTTTATACAAAAGCGCTATTCATCACGGAAGTTGTGGGCGCAGATGATACGAGAAATGGGTGGTGAAAAAAAGAAGGCAGCGTGTAACACGGTCGTACGTTAGTACAGTGATAATTTCGCAACTTGTAATGCTCTTTGCGCTTGGAACTGTGAAATTATGGGTGGCCGCGCTAACTTCGCGTTACGTCAAAAGTTCCTGGCGACCGTTTAACATACGTCCGACGCTATTTATGACCCGCGAAATATTTCCCAGCGTTGTAATTGCCCCTTGAAGCCGAATTCACGGGTACTCGGCTTCCTCGTTTTCTCTCCTTTTCGCCTGTCCGTCAAATATACGCGCGTCACGCATCCAGCATGCTTTGTCTAATCCTAAATACGCAGGTTAGTGATCTTTCATTGTTAATTGAAAAGGCACGGCGCGTGGCAAAATTACAACGCTACTTAAGTAGGCAGTTCGAGAATCTTTCAGTTGTAAGCCTGGAGTATTTTCGAATACTATAATATTGACAAAATCGAGACGACCCTAATGCAGTGTGCAAGAACAGAATGCCAATCGCTACGTGGAGAGTGTAGAACGTAGAGGGAATAGAAAGTCGAGCACCTTCACTCCCAAGACCGTGACAAAGATTCGCTCGACTGGAATTAATTACTAGCTGCTCTGCTATGTCGCTGATCATTATTTGCTGTTAGGTGCCGTAGCAAGGGCCCGGAAACTTTGCGTGACAACAGTATCTACCTACAGATCCCGTTCTAATTAGAATGCCAAGCTCGCCTGTCGCGTTCTTCCACGCGCTTGTATTTTGTTTGCGACCGCCTGCTCGGGGTTCACGGGCGACGGGGGACAGACGCTAGAAATTAATATCGAAAATCACACGGGAATCCGAAAAAGCCCCGCGGAGATTAAGGACCTTCGTTAAATACAATCTTCGATGAGGCGTGCAGCTGCGCCGCTGTAACCGCCAACGGAGGAAGGATTCTCTTCCCTTCCTTTTTCCTCTCCTCGTCCATTCCCTTTCCTCTCCGCTGTTGCTGAAAATCCTGCACGCTTGCTGGTCCTGAAAAGCAAGGTTGCGGGTCCCTTCCCTCGCTGGGGCTTATCTTCGGAGCTTTTAATTCCGAGCGACCGAGCTCTTTATATCCGCGAGAGGTATAATTATCCGCAAGAAGGCGGAGGGGTGGCATTGAATATTTTAGCTTCTGCTCCGTTCCCCTTCCTCTCTCTCTCTCTCTCTCTCTCTCTCTCTCTCTCTCTCTCTCTGTCTGTCTCTCCCTCTCTGTCTCTCTCACACAGCCTCTCGTTTCCACTTTCTCCACGGTTTCCTCGCGCGTCTCTCGGTGTTTTCGCTCCCTCCCTTCTCTGTGGCAGCGCGAAACGAAAATAAAAACGAGTCGCCGCGTTCCGAACGAGGAACAGGGTCGAAGAGACAGGCACAAGGAAACGCTGGTAAAAGACGGTTCCGAGTGTTTCAGATCCCTCCTGCGCTTCTGGGGCCGGCGAGAGAAGAGATTAGGGTGCAAAGTTACGTCCGCTATTTTGCGGACAGATTTACATAAGTTCCCCTCATTTCTTTCCGCCCCTTTTTCCCGCCGTCCCTTTTAATCGTTCCCACCTCCCCCCGTCGGTCGCCGTTCGTTCATATTTCATGTGTGCGCGCGCGCTCACCGCCGCTAATTATCTGCCATTTGATAATCCCCGGGTTGGCCCCCTCTTTTCCGACATTTCGTACGCGGAATTTTATCACCCTCTATTTGCCTCGCTAATTTTGGACTCACCTTTTCTTCTCCGCCATCGACGTTCTCCTTTTCTACCGCCCTCTCAATCGTGGGAACCGGGCGTTGGGGAGAGCAGAAGAATTTCGCGAGTCGTTATCGCGCGGAGGAGGAAAAAGGAATACGTTCTTGATCCGAAATGGACTTTGGTGGAGTGGATGTTTGGACGCCGGGCACGTATGCGACTCGAAGGTGCGCAGGCTGTTGCTGCCGGGCAAAAAGTGCAGATCGGTCTTCCGTGACGTATTTTTCTTTCGCGGCCAATTCCGTGCAGCCGGCGTGCAAGAATTAAGTATAAATCGTTGATATATCATCGGGCTAGAAGGATCCCGCAATTAAGGGGTTATTAACTGCTGGGAATTGTGCTCTCCGCGTGCAAATTATTGCTTTAAAGTCTATCGAGAAACCCGTCCTATTACTGTAGAACCATTTAGAGACAGACCGGATAATGGTTACTTGGGGGAGGGGAATTAATTTAAATGAAGCTGGAGAACTGTGATGATAAGATATATTTCTCAACACTTTGACAGTAGGTACCGCAGTGATGGGACACGTGTTTTATGATACAATGCGTTTCGATTGTTTCAAGGTCTGCTCGTGAACGTGATCCCGCTGGTTTCTTATTTCAGGATGACAAGAGGGCAAGGAGGCTGGTCCGACGAGCCGTGCACCTCGACCAGCGGTCGAAACGTGATACGACAGTCGGCGGGACAATCTTCGAGGGCGACACCTCCAGCCCTCGAGGACCGCACTTCCGGCGGCGCGTCCTGCAAAGGCGGATTCAGGTTCGGCGTGTACGGCTGGAGGAAACTGTGTTTATACTTGCTGGTGCTGACCCTGATGGTGATCATGATCCTGAATCTGGCCCTCACCGTTTGGCTGTTCAAAGTCATGAGATTCAGTTCGGTGAGTACACAGAGCAGCTCCTGCTCGCTTGTTTACGCGAAATTAGAATTTTTTACAGCCTCCCATCGCGTAAAAAAATAATGCCCGCAACATCCTTCTGGCAACGAGGCAACGGAGCGGCCATTTTTCCGGCCCGAAATTATATCCGGAATTGCGGAGCCACGGCTCTTTGTAGAATACTGCCACGGTCATTTTCCCTTGCCCATACACCTCCACCCCGCCGTCGTTGGGCAGCTTTTCAAGTGCATCGCCGCGCCGTGTCCATTCGCGTTATTCCCCGCATACCGCTCGCAGCAGAGACGGCAGGGATGCTGCCACGATCGCTGACTTTGATATCCAGTAAGCAGAAACGGTGGATGTACGTCCACGCTGACTATACACACCGGAATACAACGAAGCGCCGCTTTGGTTATGCAAACCCCTGGTGCAGGCAACCGTCGTAAACCGAAAATCCGTGGCGGGGTCCTTTTGTTCGGTAATGAAGCCCGATTCACAGACGGTTTCGAGAGAGATCGTCTTGTTCTCTGCGATGGCAATCGATGCGAATACGGGACACCGCCTCCGTTACACTAGCTGGTCTCGCTTGCAAAGTGTCGCTTCAAAATTCATCTGGCGAAATATACGCGCGTGGAACGGAAATTCAACTTTTTAAGTAACTAATGGAGTAATTAAAGGTGCACAGGGAGGAATATACTTCCGTGATAATGTAATGTTCCTATGGGAACATATTCAGTACGATGAAAACAAGTTTCGTGGTAAAACATTGATCTTGTCACGTATAGCCTCCGCGTCTGATTTATCATCGACTAGATTCACTTGCGAGACCCTGAACCACGCACATAGACCCTATTCTTGCAGTAATAGCTACTAATTTTAGTTACTTGTAGCATAGTATCTACACCAGTGATGTGACAGATCGAGTATACGCGAAATGGTCACAGATAAATTACAATGGCGTCGGCAGCACATCCGAAACTTTTAGACAATAGGACGAAGGTGCTAGATCTTCTAACACCACACTTCTCATCTCTACACCCATATCTACGTACTCAGCCAGTCCCCACGCGGCCACGGATATTAATTGAATTTGTCAACAGTAATCCCGCCGATATTACTCAAAAGCTCAAAACGTTCCCAATCGCGGCGCAACTTCCCCAAGCACACCGTTCACGCAGAATTCCCAGGGCTCGTCAGAATCGACTTGTGTCTCGCGGTGGGAAATTAGTTTCACCTAGAGTTCTGTTGCTCGAACAACAGGCCTCCTTGTCGACGGGGAGCTGACAATAGAAAGAAGAATACGTAATTAGTAGCGAATGGGTACTGGAACCGTGGCAGCTGTGGGCCACCATTTACTCGAGCTACCTGTTTGCCCCGCAAGGAGACCATCATTCGCGCCTGCCGCTTCTTCCCAATTCCGTGGATCAGTTGTAATTAACCCTCGCGAGCCTGTTCAGAGGTGGCTCGTTAAAGCAGGCTTGATAACAAGCGTCGAAACGAGCGCGGTCGTTAGAAAAATCCTACCAGCGGCGGCGTTCGTTGTTTCATTATCGTTATTGCCAAAATCCAGGCCGGTCCGCTAACGCGATATTTAACCGCGCTGAGTAATAACGCCGAGGTGCGCGCGTAACCTTTCGCCGCGCGGATTTATCGCGGCCCCGTGCGAATGTCGCGAGCGTAACTCCGCGGGGCGTAATTAACGCCGGTGGAATTTTATTCACGCGACGAGCGATGTTTGTCGCGGTCCTGAGCCGAAGTCGATCTCGTTCCAATCTCGACTCTCGTTAGTGTATTCCTAATTCGCGAAGAAGGTGCTTCAACCCCGGTTGCTTCAACCCAGTGGTAGGTGTGTATATGTTCGAACCACTAACCATCGGGGAGAGCTACGTATAGGAGAGGGAAACCGTAATGGTGTGTCGGGGGGCTGTTAGAGCAGCCACTTTTTGTTCTTTCAATTATTTCCAACACGCGCGTCGGATCCATCGACAAGCCAGCGACGAAGGCTGCGCCCCCACCTTAACCCTGTCGATTAAGGTAAAGACGATAGAGAAATCCCTTTCTATATCCCTCTTCGGGAGCATTGAGACCCGCCTATATCCGCCATTATCGAATTTATTTGAAATCGAAAGGAGCCCCCGCGATCAGGCGCAACGATCCCTCGATAGGGGCTAAACTCGTTGGAAATTGAGTATCAATCCGTAAGTAAGGAGCCTGCGAGCGGCAGGGATACCCCGTGGGAAATGTAAGCCCCCGCCGTTTCTTTCGCACCTTCTTTCTTCATCCTTCTCCTCAGCCGGCTATCTCCACTCCCGACCATTTCCTCGTTTCACCCCTCCCCCTTCTCACTGTTGTTTCCCCGAGACGTATTCGTTGGCCGTTGATGTCGCTTCCCCCGAAACGATTCCTCCCAACGCGTGAGTAATGCGTGTCGCTTTTCTGCGTGCCAGTCGCGAAGGAGATGTACGATCAAGATTCAATGTTTTGCGGAGCCGAATGCCTTTTACTTTTCCACCAGTTCTCTAATCGATCTAGCCATGTAAACGATTCACGTAAACGGTGCAATTTTATTTTTCGAGCACCGTGAAAACGGAGGAAGTTGATCGAGCCCGCTGAGCCTCGAATTCCACCCCCTATCATTTATTGAATTCTGAAGCGCTCGCGGGGGAAACGTGTAACACGCAAAGTGAAATATACGATGCCAACGAACTCCGGGAATCGATCTGGAAGTGTAAAACAGAACGGTTCGCGAGGCTTATAAAAATCCCGTCGTTACAAACGATAGTGGAAAGCAAGGAGCCGAGACGCGTAGACGCGGGATCCGGAATTCCCCGAGACGCGGCGGTTGATATCCATTCAGAAGTTCCTCCGCTCGTCTTATCCGAGAGCGATGCACTCGCGAGCCTGGAAATATTTTATGCCCTCCGTTCCTCTGCCTCCCACCCCCCTTCCTCCTCCCCATCTTTATCCACCATTCTTTTCCACCTATTCATATTTGATGAGAGAGCCCCGGCCTCTCCGTTCGCGGCAACTCTCTTTACTATGGCATCGCGAATCCCGCCGGCTTTGGCCGATCCCTTAGCGAGCAAGACGTACGTGGAAATTAAATCGTTTCCCTCGGTTAAGAATCTCGCGCGACTCCTCGAAGCCATCGTCCCAAGTCCATTAATCGTCGCTAGCTGGAGCGTTCTTTGTTTAACGACTGTAAGCTGGACGAGGCTATCGATTCCCAGCAGATGGACAAGGGAATTTTCAATGCCAATCGAGGTTCGTCCGAACCGATCCGTACCGATATAAAATTTGTCCACTGGCCCGATGCATTCTCCGCTCGCAGCCAGGGCAATCCAATAATTCGATGGTTAAACTTTATCGATCCCTCGCTTTTGTATCTCCCTTCTCTCAGCCCGTGCCCACCCTCGGCTCTGTCGTAAAATTTCGCCCCCCTTGCATCGCGGATCTTCGCGTCGCTCCGAGCAGAATTTAGTGCGCGTACTCCGTCGTCGTAAAGTCGACCCCCGCGCCGAACGAAAATTCATAACTAGCGGCGTTTCCAATATCTCCGCGCGGATCGAAAGGTCTTACGAGATCTTCGATTACGAACAATATATAATATAACCTGCAACGTTATGTCGGTCGGCCGGGCACGGTATACAGACACTATATTGCCACTAACGGCTTACCGTATACAGCCGCACGGAACAGATGCCCCTGCGCCAACCTAATATCGCCCGACGACCCCTGCAACCCTCGTATCCATAGAGAATTTCACCTGTATACATTCCTTGCCATATTACTCGACGGATACAGCCAGCGGGTTTATACTCGGCGAGACTGTGTCAAGGTGAAACCCTCCTAGCGACGCTCGATGTGTCTCTATCCACATTTCCGTCCCCCCCGTTTCGTTTTGTCACGTATAATAGACGGGCGGCCCTCGAAAGTTCAACCGCCAGCGGTTAGTTGCGGGGGCGCGAGTCTTTTTCATACGAGGCTTCCTAGCGCGACTATACTGACTGAGAAACGAAGCTTGGATACAGGGTCTGCTAGTGCTCTGGGGTTTCTTAACCCTTCGTGGTCACACCCTCTTATAATCACAAATTGGTCACGTGGGGTTCATTGCATCCCAGCATCATTTTTGAGTAACCATTTTTGTATTTCTGAATCTATTAACTTTCGCGTGATAATTGTACATTCGTAATACTCATACAATCATGCCCTAATAGTCTTCTTCTTGAAATGTAAATTTTCATACGATCCAATTTGTATTTCAAGAAGAACGATTTTCCACGGTTGTCGAAAAAAGCGACACTTTTATTTTTTTTCGCGATGAATCCCCTTTGGAACTCATTAAGGCGCGAAATTTGAACTCGAAAATTGCTCTTGGGGTGTGGTTCACCCCGTGCGGCCACGAATGTTCCACTTTAATTCGTGATTCGAATGTGAAAAGCTGAAGCGATGTTGATACCGCGAAGGAAGATTTGCAACGTTGATGGGTGTTAGGAAAAGAGAAGAAACGGGAGTGAAGAGGACTCTCCCGAGCTGGGAAGCTAATAAACTTTCACGCAGGATGGTATGAAGAGAGCGCCCCTGGCAGACTTCACTTATAGCCAGGAAAACAAACGAGGTTCGCTTGCAGGCTTACGAGGATTTCCTGGAATTACCAGGGACTCTCTATAGACTCTCTTGGACTATCACGAACGGTTCCATTGAATAGTTTCTAGGCCCACAAAGATCCTATCGAACATTAACTCGGTCAAGTTCCACGGTAAGCGCATTCAGGTCCACGCGATTTCCAAGAAGCCGGACGCAACTGGAATTTCCTATAGCAACAAAGTGACTGCCAAAGAACCCCCCTGCAAACTAGCCAGCGTTACCAAACTTTCAGCCCCTAGTGTTCCACCCAACTTCGAAATACTGCCCCTCGACATGGGTCAGTAGATCGGACATCCACAAAGAAAGGGGGTGTCGATAAATAGTGGGAAGCCGGCTCCGTGAATTAAATAAACGATCATAAATTGTCGACATTTCTACAGACAAGTATGACGTTTCGAGAGAAAATATACTAAAAATGCATATGGAACAGTGGCTGGCAGAGTTTAGGAAACATTGTGGGATCTCGTGTTTTGCAGCACCCTTGTCCACTGCGGACAAAAGTCGAAGTCGCCAGGGACAATGAATCCCCGATGGACGAGGTGGACTAATTCGTCCAGTGTTCGCGCTTAACGACGAAGGTCAATGGACCGACCGATCGATATTGATTCATCGGAAAAGTTTGCCCGTGCCGACCAATAAATGCGTGAGGAATGGCCATTCACCCCCGTGTACGTTCTACACAAGCGGCGTGATAGTATTAAAGGGTATCTATTATGGCGGTAGCGGGCAGCAAGTGCAAGTGCAATATAACGGGCACGCAGCCATGAATTTTGAGAGCACCGGTGTCATAGTTGTTGGCCGGTCGAATTCGGTCAAACGGATTGGTTTATCGGCGCGAGGCTGTAAGGCTGAATCTGGATATATATTGCGCATCACTCTGTGTTAATGGCGTTACATGGTGCGGAGGTAACCGGGGTAGATTTCTGTATAGGATTTCTGACGCCCCCGTGGCAAACTTTCACTTGTAATAATTCATTAGTAATAGGATGCGTAGCGTTCGAATTTTCAGGCTATAGACAGCTGGCTCAGCGGAACAACAAGCTGACGTGCCCGCATTCCGACAGATTAATTAAATTCTCCACCGTTTCGACGCACAAAAGTTTCTGCCTCGAAGCTTGATAGGCTAAAAGACAAGTTCGACTGACCGCCTTGCATCACGGAGCGAACAAAGCGGCGTGTTTTATCGGACTCAAGGAAAACAGAGTAATTACCCTGCCACGTAGCATGCGATCAAAGCGGGGCGCGAGCAAAAAATTCGGTTTATTAAAAATTATAAACAACGCGCGGTCTCTGGTTCGCGAAACAAAGTTTTGAGGCACGTAGCTGGCGCGAGCCTGGGCGCCCATTGACGAGCTCTCTCTCTCTCGAGCTTTTCACGTATCCACGGCACCTCGTTTGCTGCTCGTTTAAAGTCAATGCCCACACCCCCGCGTCATCAGGCTCCCACCTCTCCTCCTCCCCCCCTGGATTCGTGGTCCTTCTTCTTTCACCTCTCACTCTCCGCCTCATTTTTAATCCCTCAGCCCCGGAAAAGGGTGTCGTGCTGAGCAGGTAACCCGGTCGCGAAAAGGGAGGAGATCCTCTGTGGCTCTCCCGCGTCGATGGGACCCGGTACCTTCGAGGCAGAGATTAATTAGAGAGCGAGGAATACAATAAATGATTATATCGGGGAAGAAGAAAGTGGGCACAGGCCGGCGACGGAAGCCGAGGAGGCTGAGACGAAGGGAAAAACGAGACACCTGGAAAAGGCCGGGGAAGCATTATAAAGGAGGATGCCAGGACCGAGACTGTACCGGCATTAATGATGCCCTTAGGGCGACCCGTCTCCTGGCATCTTCTTTGTAAATTATATGAAGAATTGTTCCCATCAGTGTAAAAACCGTATATATACGTACGTATTTATATACGCGCACGTACGTGTGTGCACGTACAGGCGGAGCATTTACATGCGTACATAGACGTACATAGACGCATTGTTATAAATAAGGACGAAAAGCAGGGTAGACGTCGTTGCTTCGTATCGGTTACCGTCCGTCTCGTTATCTTAAGAAAATGATCTGCAAGGACCGCTCATTATAAAGCACGACCCTTCCTTCGGGCTATCTTCCGCGTTTTCTTCATCGACAGTCACACACACACGAGCACACAGGCATAAACCTGCAGGATTTATAGAGCATCGCAGTGGAAATAGAAAGGAGGGAGTAGCTTGGTTGCGCCGATAGTTGTCCGAGCTCCGACGGGGGAATACCGCGATTGGTTTATCAATAGATTAACAATTCATTTCCCCAACGGCGGTAATGATAATTGCGCCGATTCGATCTGCCCGAGCAGCGCGGAAAATTAATTCGCTTATTAACCACGGCGAGACCGATACACGACCTGACTTTGACCCTCCATCAATTCGGGCATCTCCTTTCGTCGTATCGATCCATATCTCTGTTTAATTACCGATAATCCTATTCAAGCGACCAACCGATCAAATCTTCAACTCTACCAAAGCACCTTCATCCCCCGCCACGAATCTTCCCTCTCGTTCTTACCAAACCTCAAAGGACTATGATTGCACGTCTTTCCTTTCCTCCCGTTCGCGGCGAACGAAACGAACTAATCCCAGGCAGCTGGAGCATCGACGCCACCGGGGGACCGGTATTGCCGCGTTCCGACCACGAAATCATACCCGACGTTGCTAAATCCTGGCCGGGGATAGCAGAACTCCCGGCCATCAGTACACTCCGCGATTTAATCCTTGCGCCGTGCGCGACGTAAAATAACACGAAATTGCAATGTCGCCGCGGCGCGGGCTGCGGCGACGGGGGTCGGCCTCAGGGCACGGAGGTGGGTCGGGTGCCGTGGGTGGTGACAAGGCTGCGAGTCGGATTACTCGCGGCAGGAGTTAGGCGACGCCTGTCCAGCTCGGGATAATTACGTGAGGTGCATTAACGTTGGTGTACGGAACCGCCTGCATATGTATGATTACCGGTGCGGTTTATGTGCTGGCGCGCGAGTGTCTTCCTCTCGCAGGGGGGTGGTTCCGCTGCTCGAACGCGATCGGTTCGCGCCTGGCTCCAGCTATCGTGGGCTAATCCCGGCGGAGGGTTGTTTTATTGGGGGCGAAAGGCGAACGATAGACTAGGAAAACTTTATCGAATTGGGCTCACCTATAATTGGGAGGAGCGAGAATCGAGACTCCCGAGAGTAAGCTATTTCCATTTCTCCAGCAGTTTTAACGGGGGAGTGGAGAAATTATTTTGTGAGAGTAGTGAGAATGTTAGGATTGAATTGTATGAAGTCTAAGGCCCGGTAAGGGTATCAGATTTTTGTCAAAATATAAATACACGGGGAGATGGTAGTGGCATAGAGTTACTCGCGAGGTGTGTGGCAAAGATCGATCGTCCCGGAAAAAAAGGATAGCACAATGGGTAAATTGGCCTGCTTGCGGCGGGGCTGTGAAAACGGGACGCTCTTCCGAAGCCTGTAAATAACGCGCTTTGTATTAATTTATGGACGGCGAGAGCAGCCGGGCAGCGTCGTCCGAGGGCGTCGTTACGATGATATACGCGTGCAAGGGGTGTTATTTGGATTTCATTACGTTCCGCGTGGAGCACTCCTCGCGAACACTTCCTCCCCGACCAATGGGGCCTCGAGATCCTAAGAATCTCGAGCACCCTGGGGGAAATATCGGGGCCACCGCGGCATCCGGTTGTCCGCTCGTCTAAGCGATCTCGAACGTTCGCGCTCGTGAATCGCTGAAGAGCGGCCGTGAACGACCAGGAAGAGACCATCCACGTTCTATTCCGTTTTATATTCCATCGTCCGACGGAGAAATTGCAAAGCCGCGTTTCAAAAGCTCGCGCTTTTAAACGTCATCTTCAGCTAGACAGCCGCGAATAAATCTCGAAATAAACAGGGCACGTGGAATAACTCTGGCAATCCCAGAAGAAGCAAGAGCAACGTTGCGGCGAAGTGAATTCTAATCTATACCAAAATTTACATAACTTCATCGTCGAGGAATAGTTCACGAGCTAATTGATAATCCGATTCCCTTCTGCAAATTTTACCGATTTTCTTTCTTAATTAATACCTACAGTGGTGGCATCTAAACAACTGTTCATACCATCGACGGATAACGCAAGTATTCGAAGAAGTAGATGCACCTAGAGTTTCTAGAACAGGCAGATGTTCGATCGGAAGTTTATCATCGGACCTTCCGTGGCCACTCGAAAGTTTAACGACGTCTGTACTTGCGCTTTTTACCGATCCAACGGTTCCTCGAGGCTGCTTTTCGACCGTACGACGATTCTAAAAAGCAACCGCGGCTACGGCCCTCTCGACGCCATTGGGGTTTACGGTTACGGCTAAGTACAGAGCAAAGAGATCGTATCGTTTTCCGAACGATTTGGCTAATCGAGTGGCGGCGCGATCGAAGGGAACCGCGGCCACGGCACTCGCTTCCAGGTGCTGGAATTTAAACAAGGATCAAGCGCGACACGGTCATCAAGGAACCTGAACGCTTTTCCTGATAATGGCTGCGTTCGTTTCAATTTCCAGCACGCTGGGAGTTAATTGCCCGCGTTAGGCGAGGAAGTAGCTGTATTCAATGAAGCCTGCTATCTTGATTGATTTCTTCATTACAATTGTGAATCAACGCGGTATACACAAAGTTCCATAAGAGTAACCGGAAACACCGAACTGGAAAGGTGCTACTACTCACAAATTGATTCAATACCTCGTACAATTAAAATTTACCGCCGATCGTCAAGCTCGATAGTACCCAGCCCTTGGTATCAAATCCTTGAATCATGGTTACCCGAGCCCCGTGGAAAAATTAACCGAACACTTAACTGGATCGTTTGCAAGCGTCTCGCGGTACCAAAAGCGCAATACGTTCCCCGAGCGGAGAGCCAGAAAATCGTAAAGGCAGTTGTTTCGGTCGGACTTCGGTAAGCCAGGCCGAGTTCGCCGTGTACTGGCGTCTGCCCAACTGCCACATTTCGTCCCCGACGATCGTAATAATAAGCGGGAACGGCGGTGCGGGACAGTATACGCGTGGCGATTGCTTCCAATCGAGTGGCTAATCATCGGAAACCAATGTAGACGACGGCCATGCCAAGGGAAAGGAGAACGGTATCCCCTTTCTCCCCCTCCCTCGAGCCTGGCATTTTAAGTTTCACCCTCCTCCTTCTCCCCCTATCGACGACGATAAAGCCGACGCGGACGCTTGAAATGCAATTACCACGCGTTATCGACGTTTACCCGAAGCTTCGATCGGCCGAAAAAATGAATCGTCGATCAGGCCGGGAGGCTCAGAAAGTGGAAGCTGCGGGGGGTTGAAAAAAGAGGGGGAACAAAGGCGGGGGAGAAGATGCACGTCGGTGGCGCAATTAATGTAACGCGAAATTGAATTTCACGACCGAAATTGCATTCCCCCCGCATCCCCTCAACCGAGGGGGGTAAGTATGCCGCGCGGAAGAATATCCGAAGTTTATGAGACGAATACGAGGAACGCGCAATGTGTCTACTTTATAGCGCGTTTCTCCGTTCGTCTCGTCGCTCGTTCCGCTCGTTCCGCTCGATACACTCGAAGACTGCCGCCCCCGCTATCCAACCACGGTTAGGCGAGCTACCCCGTACCTCCCCCGCGTCGAAATAAAATTCTGCCTACGCCACTGTTCCGATATTATGTCAGAGATATTTCAAAGTAGAGGGTCCCAGCATGGTTCGGCGTTCCATAGCGGCGCGTACCTCATCGCCCGCATTTATTATTCAACCGTCTGAAACGGCAATAATGTCGGACGGTGGTATTTAATTTCGTCCTGTTGAATCATTGCGCGGGACTGCATCAAAATGTATCTATCCATCCCCCTTCTGGTTATGACCCGCCAAGACGCGAACCGCGAGGGGACAGGGAATGAGGCGCACGTAGGAAGAAGGGGAACGGAAGCCGGGGTGAGAGTCGACCGAATTTCAATGCGAAGCCTATGGTTTCCGCGTTCGTGGACGATCGCGTAGACGCCCGACCCAGAAAAGCCTTCGACAGAAAAGAGCACCTCCCCCGCGGCACCCGCGCGCCTCTGGCCGTTTTTATTTCCTCACAGTCATTTCCTCTTCTTTCAGGAGGGAATCGGCTCCCTGAAGGTGGTGCCCGGAGGGATCGAGCTGAGTGGTCAGGCCGCCATTCTCGATGCCCTCGTGGCCTCCAGCCTCAGATCCAGGCGCGGAAAGAATCTGGTTCTCGAGTCGTGGAGCAACTTCACCGCCTCGGCCAGGTCGCACGACGGGAGACAGCTGGCGCGGCTGACTGTCGGTGAGAAGCGAGGGTTCTTTGTTTTTTCGGCTGTTGGCGAATGTTACAGATGCGCGTGCTTGGCTATTAGGCAGTGCTAAGTAACCAATAAGCAAAATAAGCACGTGCTTGGGGCATCAGGAGAAAAGATAGTACTATAGAAATTTTCTGAATTTTAAAATTTAACTTTTGTTAGAAACACTTTTTAGTTAAATCATCGGAAATGACAGAGGAATCGTTGCGTTGAAGTGATCACCCTGTATAAGGGAACCTCAATCTCTTTTAAGTGCTTAGATCATCTATTAGGTGACCGAAATAGAAATAAGATTCAAAATGGTAGTGAAGGATTGGAATTTATTTAAGATGTTTGAGAGTGGCGTGGCGTAGATGAGCTTTCTTGTGGACTTCGATCTTGGATTGATTTGTAATCCTGAAAGAGGAATGAGAGAAGAATGGATACACAAGGGTTTCCTGTTTCCTCAAGACTCTCATCGTCCCTATTATCTGCGTAAAAGAGAAAATCCTGTCAAGGACAGGCTTGCCGAGCTTCGATGAACCTGCATATCGATGCAACAATTACACTCCTCAAGGTTCCTTCAGCTTCAAAGACCCCGCAGGTGACTGGATATCTGTTTTTTTCTCCGTGGAAACAATGTATTTCACGCTGTGTCCTCGTGAGAAACAAAAGGATGAATTCGAATATCGATAATACACGGCAGCGCATCGTCAGATGGGCACGTTAATGGACAGAACGTTTTAGTCACGTCGATTTTACAGGCACGAGATCAAATCGCGCGACAATCGCCGAGTTGAAGACTCCAGCGCGACGTATTAACGCCGACGACAATCGGTATTTGAAACGTTCACTGAGATGGAACCGCCTAAACAATGGAATTCATTCAATTCGTCCTTTTATCCAGAGAACGTTGTCCTTGATAAAATATCTCTAGCCCAGATAGTCTCGGAAACACTGTTCCCTTCTGAATTCATCGCCTTCTAGGGAAGTATTTGACGAAACGAACTAACTCCAAACCTTCGCTACCATTTTATTGCACCACTGAGTGATTGAGAAAAATTAAATACGCCCATTATTACAGGAATACTGATCTTCCAACACTTTCGCGTCTCTAAGAAACTAGTCCCGCGAGAAATATCGAAATTGAGGACCTTGCAGCAAAAGGGATGCAGCTCCATCTTTCACAACTTCGAGTAAATTCGAGAAAACAGTTTATAAAATAATTGCTCTGACTAAACATTGAAAAGAGAACATAAATTGAAGAATATATATTTTCATACAGTAAATAGCAGTTATTGGATTGATAAGTTTTTATTTTAACGAAATTTGCAATAAATCGTTTCTTTTGTTATCGTATGTGCATGAAAACGGTGTAGAATTTTTTTACGCATATTAGTACACGCCATAATTAAAAAACTGTCATAAATGGAGCTGCACCGTTTTTGCTGCAAGGTCGTCGAATTCATTTTTCCGCGTTCCGGGTTGGAAAGCATCGCTGGAAGGGTGTGTTTTTGTCGTTTCGCAGGCGAGGATCGCGTGGACTGTGTGTCGAGAAGTTTCCGAATAACCGACCCTCGAGGTGGAATTCTCTTCTCGGCGGACAGGGAGCAGGTGGTGGTGGGCGCGGAGATGCTGAGGGTAACTGGCGACGGGGGTGCCGTATTCCAAGGCAGCGTTCAAACGCCTCTGGTCAGAGGGGAGTCGGGCCGTGGTCTCAGGTAATCACCAAACGGAAAAGAATAGCCCTGCTTCCCACGTCCCCGAATAATTCGCTGAATGTTTCATCGTGCATGAATATCAGAGACGCTTTCTTCCGTGATCGAGGAGAGCTCTCTCGCAACTGGTCGCTAGTGTTTGTCCTGTATTTATTTCGGGAATGTCTAAAAGTAGAATCGACCCAGTTCGGCAGACTTCTCGTGCATTTTCGGCTGGCTCTCGCCATCTGTCCTGTGTTCGTCGCTGACGGACTCGCGGGTGCCATCGTGAATGTGCACACAAATAACTTGGGATCTGAAGCGACTTTCCCTACACTTGCGATTACCTACCATAAGTCATCGAACTATCATCGTAGGTGTCTTTTTAGCACAGAGCGACGATTAAAGGGAAACCAGTTGTAATCGGCAAAACTCAACGTTCCTTTTGGAATTTTTTGTAAGGAAACTATACATGTAGTCTTTTTAAAACTTTCAGACTATATTATTATGTTTTTCAAGAAGTGAACAAACATTTTTTGCGGATGTTCAACTGCGTGTAGTCTGGGGTCCGTTGTCGTGACCGGAAACCAAAATATAGTTTTGTATTTTTAATAATAAGTATTACGCTATGAAAGAAATGCGAAAATTAAGTAGTCGAGTGTTTTTATAAAAATAGTTGCGTCTTTCACTAAAAAATTTCACGTTAATTGTGCAATAAAACTTAATAATTTTAATAATATTATTCCATAAGGTATATCCATAGCGTACATTTATTAAAAATTCAAAACTATTCGGTTTTTTTTTTAATATTTTAGTGGCTGCGAACACTTGCGCCATTTGAAATTACCGCGTTATTTTTATATCAATAAATGTTTGCTCACTTCTTGTTTTAAAGTTTCAAAAGGGTTGCGTATATAGTTTTCTTTCAAAAAATTCCCCCGAAAATTCTCGCGGTGATAGGCCTCTGAATTAATGGGTTTCTCGCCCACGTGCACGAGCCAATGCAGCTCCAACAATAATTGCAGAACCACCACGAGTTTCGTACACTTAGAGGGGCTATGAGGTTATTAAGCAGAAAGTATGAAATCGCGGATCTCTCGAGCTATCAATACCACGGATTTCGCGATTGAACGAGTCGTTTCACCTCGAAACGGCAAGCACCGCGATTCGTGGCGGCTTAAAGCGGTGCATCGCGGCGGAAGCGGTCGCCTGTCAAAAAGGATGAAGCGGTTCGAGGCGGATGGCGCATCGGTACCGCGGTTATTGATAGTGTCGGCCAATTTACAGACGGATTTACGATTACAATAAAACTTTGCTCGCGCGGAAAATTATATTCATAGGATTGGATTTATGCCAGATATGAAATACCGAGGATCCCCGGGGCGCATCGGCGGCGCCGCGAGCAATAGGTCGATGGAGGTTTGGCGAGGGGGAGCGGTGGAGGGAGGGTGGTATCGGAGGAAAGGCACGATCGAAGACGCCGCTTTACCGCTTCTTAGAAAGGAGAATCGATTATTGCGAGCCTGACGTTGCAGCCGACTCGTCGATACCGTATTATTCTGCCGAGCGATATTACGCGGGTGTCCTCGGTTGCGCTCATTCCCTTTCGGTACAGATCTCTTTCCATCCACGTGCACGCTCCGGAACGTCTATTTCCTATCCCAGTTACGATACCCCTTGTGCTTCGATCGAAGTACGGAGCATTTCGGAGAGATCGTTCGATCTAACCAGGGTGAACCCATTCTTTGTCGGCAGGCTCGAATCGGCGACCAGGTCGCTGAAGATCAGCGCGCCGCAGAGAGTGGCGATCGAGTCCTGGGCCAACGAGATATCAGCCTCGTGTCTGACGGATCTAAAGCTGCAGAGCTTGCACGGCGCCATCAGGCTGGAGGCGAAGACGGTGTTCATGAAGGGCCTGAAGACAGCCAGCCCCAGCCAGGGTCACTCCTCGAGGGAGCAGCAACAACAGCACTCGTCCAGGGCGTCCACCCATCAGAGCCAAAGGGACACCACCATCTATCAATTGTGTACCTGTGCTAACGGGAAACTGTTCCTCGCCAGGTCCGAGGGCACCTGTCAGGCCGACAAATCGATTTGCTAATACCTCGACGCGCGGCTCAAACGAACCCCGTTACCGATCAGTTCCGCCGTGATCCCCTCTCCCCCTGCGATCCTCTCGAACGCGCACCGGGCGATCGCGGGGAAACGACGCCGAACGAACGAATTCGCGCTGACACTGTGGATGGAAGTCGTAGAAACTCGAGCAGGTGGCGGTGTACAGTAGTCGAGGTCCTGAAACTCGCCCGAGGCCTTTCGCTTTTCGCTGGTGTATCCGTTCTAGAGCGCCGCTCCCACGCACTGGACCGAGGCGTTCTCTAGCGCGCTGGATCTGAGCGAGGGACATCTGAACGGGGTGACTCGCGTGCACCCCGCTGAGCAGGTGTTCAAGGACACTCCTGCACCCCCTGGCGGAACGATCGAGCCAAGGGACGGCAGCTCCGCCAGGTCCGGCCGCCAGCCGCATGTATGTGTACGTAGCATTGTCGGCGACGCTACTCCGTGATGTATATCTTGTATATCGAATAAAACTGTCCGATTACCGGTAGGCAACGGCTGAATACATTGAATCGCCACCTCGTTCCTGTCTGTCCCCGCCCTGTTAAGCTGAGTCGCCTCGCCCGCAGTCTGGTCTCTTCCGACCAGCCGACAGGCAACGACTCGCAGTTCCTTTGAGCCTGAAAAATGAGAGAGAGAGAGAAAGAGAGAGAGAGAGTGGACGTAAGCCAGAATTGGCGAACTAGTTCTTACAGTCGGGATAAAGTCAGAAGGCCGGTTCACCTGTTAATCGAAGGAGGTGAGTCGTTCTAAACGAGCCAACTGATTCTAGGTAGTCACGCCTGCATAGTGGACGAATCAAGGAACGATACAAATCATCGGACAGGGCATCTCCTTTCGCGGCATTTCATTTTTCTAAGTATTTGATACACGGCGAGGTTGAGGCAATCCTTCGTTGGCTTCAAACGGCCAACTGATTTTGTCCAGGCTATAGAGAACGAAGAAACGATTAGGGGAACGTTTATTTTGTAGCGTGTTTTACGACGAAAGTGGGAGGAGCGAGTGTAGTTCATTGTAAAGGATCAGCTTGTGATCCAGCTTGTACGCTGTACATCGGCCATGTCCATTTATTTATGTATGTGGCAATAAAGTCGTTATTATTACTATTATTACTAACCATCGTACGGTCCTCTAAACTCTCGTCGACAGGTCTCGTCATCGATGGACACCGCTCGGTCTCAGGAGCCAGGTGAGTGCATCCAGCTTTCATCCCCGCCGTAAGATCCCCATGTTTGAGAGCAGCGCGCTATAGAGCAGTCATTAACCGATACGAAAGATCCCCCCGTTCGCCGAGGAGAGGAGGAGCACCTCCGGCGTTCATTCGAGCCTGATGCCCTCGATATCGACGGATACTGAACCGGATGTGCTCTATAGATCCCCGTCGCAGCGACCAGGACGCCGGCGCAGCCGCGAGCGCAGGCGGCGATAAACGATAACGGGCTGGAAATTAGGTGAAAGGAAAATAGTTTCAAGGGAAGCCGATCTCGGAAGCATAATATAGTATATGTCAAGGGGCCTGACAGGTAGCAGGGGCAATCTCACCTAGTAGCCCCTTAAACGGCTCTGACGGCAAGGTAATTTTCTCGGAATTCGAGATTAAAATTGCATCCAGCCTGGAAGGGAACAAAGTGCGCGGCCCGGCTCGCCTGGCGGGGGTGGTGTTGGGGGCGTAAATGTGAAACGAGGGATGGAGTATAATCTAACGAGCGGAGCTGAGAGGGATGGAGGATCGTGAGCGGTGTGAATTAGCGGGCGGCCGAGTAAAGAACACTCTAAGCTGCATGAAAAATGCTCCTTAGATCCCTTTGTATTACCCTAAACCGTGGGGGATCGGAGGGGCTCGTAAGAAACGTGCTTGGAGATTTGCAGATTATTGAATCAGCTCCGCTAACTTTCGCGGAATCTTCCACCGTTCCTTCACACACCCTGGCACATGTTGCTAGGTCTATACCTACCTATGAACATCCCTCTATTCTTCCTCACACTTGCAATATCTTATCCTATAATACCTACTTGCAACCACGATTATCCGTGTTCATCGCACCTTATCGCCCCGCACGGCGCGGCACATAACAGACAGGGGATCCTCAAGCAGCGTGAAACACGCGAAGATTAACTCCCTCCAGTTAAAGGGGTCGATCCGTGGAATCCATTCGGCGGTCGTTACCGCGCCATCCGACTCGGAACTGATTAATTAACCGATCGATCTGTTTACGTAGCCCCAAGACTATGACCGACTACTTTGCCAGTTAAATTACTTGCAAGGATGCTCGAGGCGACGCGACACGCTTGCAGTTTTCTCGCTGCACTAACTAAGGCACACCGCCGACCTCTGCACCCCCTCAACGCCAAGCAGTATATACAAGCGGGACTCGCTGGTAGCTGGCTGTCAGATGGATTCTGTGAACCGTGAAATTGTTGCGCGGTGTAGTGGCGCGGCCGATAAAGCTTTAAATACGAATTAGTGGCACTCGTGCCGCAGCGAAACCTGGCGTCCCGCTACGTCATCCCGGACGTTTCCACATCGCGCCTCGCGTCTCCCTGGTATAATTAGTAGTCGGTTCCGGGGCGATGTTCAAGGGTGGGACGAGTCGCTCGGTCGCCACCGATACACCGGTACGCGTAATTAGTTTTACCCCAAAACGGACACGAGGGGGGATGGAGAGTTTCGTTGAAAATTCGACCGCTGGCTCGGTGCCCGCGCGACGATATTTATCGCGGCCCGTAAACGCGAATGGTTGAAAGAAATTAGCGGCGCGGGGATAGTTTTGAATGGTGGTCGATAGAAGCGCAGGGGGGTCGCGAATTCTTTGGTAGCTATGGGGAATATTAAAAGGGAATCGGTGGTCATGAAATAGTCGAGAAGGTTTAGGAGAAAACTGTGGAATGACGTTCGAATAAAATTGTCATTGCATCTAGAATGCTTTCAGCAAATAAGACCTCCTTCGTTGCACCTACCATAATTTGTACAATTAAATCCCCGCACCGTGGGTCAGCGCTATCAAAACTCTCTCAGTCCGGCTATAAGGCGTGCCACGAGCAACGGGAAGAATTAGAGACAAAGGGAAACCATCGGATAGAGGAGTTTGGGGGATGGGAACTGGAGCAGAGGATACCCGAGACCACGGTAACGTCGTCATTGCCTGGCGTGTTTGTTTAAAGTGTAAATGCAAATTACCGGGGCCGCTATAACAGGTTGTTGCTTCGCGAGCCTCGCTCGGGGGAGGATGGGGGTTGAGAGTGGGACGGGGAGGTGGGTCGAGCAAACGTTTGCAAGGTAAGGAGATTGCGCCGGTGGTAGGGGGGTGAACGCTCGAGGATCGCGAGTAGCTCGCTTCCTCGAAATAGGAGGAATTGTCTGAGATCGGAGGTTGAAACAGCCCTTGCCTCGAGGGCTCTCGCCTCGATCAAACCCCCGCCAAATGGATAAATTACTCCGCCCTCCTCCCCTCTGTGACACTCTCGGAAAACCACGTCAGCCTTCGGTCGGCTTTGTCGCGACCCTTCGAATTCGATTTCAAACAGGTGTACCGTGGCAAAAGTAGCATTAACTGGTAGAAGACAGAAAAGAGACCCTTCCTCCTCCGGGCGAAGAAGAACTTCTCTTATAGATTCCAAGCCCATATATCTCGCTTCTGTGAGACACGAGTAAATGGAAATTTCACGAATGATCTCCCCCACGAATTATATTAATCGCGAAGGGGGTTAATTCGCCAGTGAATCTTCTGTTCCGCTGCTTGGCAGAGTCCACGATGCGCGTCGCGGGCGTTGAGCTCTCCGACATAAAACGTTAACGAAGCACGTTTGACCGAATAACCAGAGGGAAACGGAAGGTTCGAGCATCGATCTTCCTTCAAAGATTCAAGGAGTCGATGGGGGTCGATCGAAAATTCACGATCCCTCCGTTGTTCGTGAGGGTAACCAATCTACACCTCCATAGGTAGTTGCAATCAAGTAGTCCGAGCCTCGTGTTTTGTACGTGTAAACGTCAGCTTGGTATGGCCAGAATACCCAAAGATCGTACCTACAAAACGCGTCGTTGATCTTTCGCCTATCCGTCTGCACCCCCTATTTCTCACGAGACCACACCGTGTACGTACCTTCCACCCACGACGCCCGAGTGCATCCCTCGTAGGCGACGTGCATAGGAGGAAAAGAAGCCTGCATGGTCGGGCGGAAATGTGGGTGCAGTCACCCTCTTGAGTGGCGAGGGATATGCGAACGAGGGAGGGGGGTTAGGTCGGCAGGAGACGCCGTAATGGCGGCTAAATTCCTGCAACGACCGGATGCAATTTAATGCCAGTCGTCGCGGCGCTATCATCGCCTCGCTGATGCAATATCTTTCCAGTTTCCGGCGTCTAGTTAGTGCGGAACGAGCTGTTGATAAATCTCTCCCACCTCCGTTCCCCTGTCCGTAAGCCACCCCCCTCCCACCTATGGCTTTGCACCGGCTCCTCCACCTACCACGTTCACCCCCTACGTTCAACCACCCCTGGCGCCTCGGTATGTGCAGGCCATTTCTCCGGAGCGGAATTACATCCCCCAAATTGTAATTTTGTCGGGCACCACTCTCTGGCAACACCCGCATTATTCCCCCGTCTCTATCCACCGCCCCCTCCCCCTTTGCCTCTGGGTACCAAACACCCCCTCCGTTCACCCCTCCGAGAACGAAGCCGCCACTCTCTTTTCCAACGGCTCGTGCAAGCCCGCGGAGGTGGCGTCGGAGGTGGATTCTCCGCGCGGAACGACGTCGTTCCCTTCGCGTGACACGTGTCTGCGAATGAGCATCGATTTCCGGTTGCCATTGGGGCCGCTCCTCGCCCAACACTCGCTATCCTCCTCTGTCTCTCTGTACACAGGGAACTCGACGCTGAAATGGAAGAATTAGTTGTTGAGGTCGATGCATGGGGACAGAGAGCATTCGGGCTGCTCCGAAGAATGAATCGAGTGGAGTTGAACGAAGGGCGCGGAGGAGTGCTGTGAAACGCGCAGAGGGAGAGCCGTCGTTTGACCGAGTGAACGAGTTTCGGGGTAAACAATATTGGTGCTGTGGGGGGTTGCGAGGCATGCTTTGTGGAGGGTTTTATAAAGGGCACTGTTCTGTAGCTGATGGGCTCTTGGGGAGCATTCGCTGTTGCTCTTGTTTTTCCACTCGCGGATCTATTGACAGTTCATCCGTGAATGTAAGGTTGCAAAGTATTCTGAATTAACAGGTGCAGTGTCTAGGTGTTCAAGGGTGGGTGCGTTTGTACGATATATTTATTGGTAGAGTGGATCTGTGTGCACCTTTATTCAGTCACAAACCTTTCAAACAAACAATCGAGATCTCTAGTTTGGATCGATACCTGTGATCACTTTTCTAGACAGGCAGTGGTACTCTTTAAAAGTCGAACGTAGTTTTGCTCGATCAGTCTTACGTCGATCACGATAGTCAGCATATCAGCGTGATGTGTTAGCGAAGTGATATTCGTTTTGTACGTATTTTTCTATCATTGAGAAACTGACAACGCTTTCTACCAATGCATGTTTTCGGCATCTTCGAATAAATCCTCCGATCTTAATAAGGCTTTTCTATTCACGTCGATTAGAAGAATTTACATGCTTTCTTTTAAGGGGTCATGCCTAGTTGACAGGCGAAAAAGAACGTTAACGTAAAATCATGATTTTTTTATGTTTGAATTGTTTGTTTTTTGTTAATTTAAAAAGAGCTTTTATAAAAAAAAACTTCTTCATTTTTCGATTTCAAATGATGCAGCTCGGAGAAATCGTGCTCCCCGCTCAAAAAGTAACTTTCGGGAGAGTGACTGCTATTCGTTCATTTTTTAATATTTTTCTATAACAAAATCACCGACAGTTGTTGAATATATATCCTTTTAAAATAAGCAAATAGTTGCAAAAAATATACATTAAATTTTCCACAAAAAATTCTCGAAAATCACGTTGTTTTTCACCTGCTAACTAACCCCTTACGAACATGTCAAACCAAGCTCTCGGTTTCTGAAAGCACTCTTGCCACCATTACCCACCACTTTTTCCGTTAAATCAGCTTCGTTAACCACCCAGCGATAAACATTTTCTTTTCAAATGCAGTTATTCCCATGTCGGTGGGAGAATAATTTCTCACCCGCGGAGACAAAGGCGAAGAAAGTCTCGTAAAGCACGGGGCGACAGATTAACAGAACACGTAGTCGTTGAAACGTCACTGTAGCTAATTTCTCTTGGAAACGTGATTAAACCGTCGAGTGAACTTGGTGGGAGCGGTTGACGGGAGTGGGTGGCTTTCCTATAGCGGCGAGTCGAAAAGAGACGTGAAAAACACGCGAGTGTGCCACGATGGCAGCGCGACGAAGTTTAGAAAGGGGTCGTAAGATTAAACTGATCCTTGAGCATTACCGGCGACTGGGAACTTTAACGACGTCGTTAGGAAATTAATTATTAAACCCGCTTCGATAATCGTCGCGGTGCACAGAGTAGCCGTTATCCCCTGTTCGGTCTGACTCGTCGCTGTTACACGGGGCAAATTGTATTGGATTACCAGGGAAGGTAGCTCGTAGCTCACTTCGCGGTAGCGCTGGCTCGCGAAATTAGCGTTAAACGGCAGCCACGGAACTCTTTGACTTTGAGCATCCTGCCCTCCACAGAAGACTCTTCCACGGTGAGAAGTTGTCCGACGCGAACCCCAAATTTTTATATTCCGACCGCCAGAGGGACGAGAGGTTCGCTAGACGAGCGGGGACAAATTAAATGCAATAAATCAAGGCTCAGTGGGCTCTTCATCCACTCCCATAGGGTGCTCTGTTCTGATTCTGAGTACAGATAGATGGTGTCGAGGTGAAAAGGAGACTGTGGGGTATCATGGGTGAATGTTTGTAAATCGAAGTATCAAAATCAATTATCTTCTGTGTTTAGTGACAATTAAAGCTATCTGCAATCCTCCAACTTCAGTCACAAAGAACATTGCTATACTTTGTGTTTAGAGAAATGCAGATACACTCTGCAAGAATACATCCCCCTACTGTCTATTATTTTACTTTAACATTAATTTAATTTAATTATAATAGGTATGATATTACCTTTGGTACAATTAATTATAAATAAGGTAGAAAAACGGACGCACATTAAGAAAGGAAGACAGGATCTTATCTATGGAATCAGAGAAAAATTGAAGTTGGCCGTGTTATGAATTTACAATGATACATATGCGATCGATACAATTATTTTTACCATATAGGGTTCGATGAGTTTTTAAATTAAAAAGATTTATCTACCATTGACAATCGAACGTCGCATTGCCGGTTCAACGATCGGCTGTTGCAGATAGCAGAAGAATTAAGCAATTCGATGGAATTCCATGGACGATCGTAACCGCGCCGTACCTTTAATCGTTCGAACTTGGAACGACGAGAATCCGACAGCCGGCGGATTTTATGGCTTCCCGTTGCGCACCTGTACAGGTTTTATCGCCAGGCGTGGATTGTGCCGCGGCAAGCGGTTTAAAACTTTCCGGATAATTAACTAAACTAATTAGCTGTAGCGGGCGAAACACCGACGTCCCCTGGAAAGTGACAGCTTAGACACCAGAGGAGACGCGACTGTCACGGCTTCTTCGACAAGTTCACGGATAAAGTGGGAACTTTCGAGCCAACGAAACACGCCACCGTTATCAACAATTCTCTGTCTCTGCGCCCCTTCCTCCTTCCTAAGCGAACACACAATTTCAACTGCATCCATGTGCATAATAATACGGTACGTCTCGATTACTGCTATCATACGCGGGCTACGTTACCCGCGCCGTCGTTAACCGTTCGAAGGAAGCGACGAGACCGTGCTGCGAAAAGGGGAGAATCGCGTGGAGGCCGAAGCAATGGGGGACGTTAACGGCGTTATTAGTCCCATTGCACGAGCAGGAACGTGGCAAGGGGTTGGGAAGGGGGTTACCGGCCCGTTGAAATCGGTCTCGATCGTACTCAATCAATCAAACGGAGGCAAATCGAGTCGGGGAGGAAAGGAAAAGGCGCGCACAGGCGGACGAAGGAGCAAAAAAGGAGATGGGGAGGGGTGGGGTTAGAGAGAAAAATAGAGGAGGGAATGGAGCGAGGGTCAGAGAAAGAGACAAGACGAGAGGGGGGCGGAGAAACATCACAAATCAAAGAAGCGGTGACAGTTAATTCATAACTGGCGCAACCCCCGCTAGCTCTTTCGAATTCCCCTGCCACCTTCATCCCACCCCGTTTCAATCTGTACGCCCTCGGCAGTTGCGTGCAACGTATGCACCTCGACGAACACCACCCTCTCAGCCTCCCCTCCCACCCATCGCGCATTGATACAACGCCAGAAGAGCGCATTGTTGCGCCCTTGTTCATCCCCCTTCTTTCGCTTGCCGTCGCAGCCTTCTTTCCCCCCTTCCTTTTTTTGTTTTCGCTCCCGCGTTTTGTTTCCTAGCTTATACGTAGCCGCTGCGTTATCATCCAGCGCCGGGATAGATATTGTAATAGTTCCGCCGCGGACTTGCTCAAAGGGATGAAACACGCGCCGCTGAATGGAGCGAGAATACAGTTGATCCCAACTTTCCTTTCTTCCATTATTTTTCTAAGAGAATTAGAGGAATAGAGTATTCATTTCTGACGACTTGGAGAACTTGGGGATGTCCAGGGACAATAGAGGACGATCGTTGTTTATCTTCGAGTGTTAGCTCTATCGCCTCGAAAAATGGGGGCCGGCGATTCGTGAGCTCTTAGGACAAACGGCTATGAGAATTATCGTAAGACGGAGGAACCGGAAGATTGAGGAGCTGACAAGCGACCGCGACGCGGACGTTGAGCAGCATTGCCCCGAACGAATTACAGAAACGCTTTCGGACTGTATCTCTCTGCTCGATCTGCTCCATGACTGAGAGTTCCGTGCAGCGGTACGTGCGGCGAATGGGCGTTCGTAACTCATTTACATTAATACGAGGCGAACACGAATGTCTATCCTGGGATATCATCGTTCGCGATAAAAAAAGCGATGGGAATGAAATATATACCAAGCCGAAGCGTTGCGCGGCACATACATCAGGCAGATTGCTTCTCGAGCGTGGAACACGATTTTATTGCGCAAGCGATGTTTAGAAATTTTCATTGCCTTTGCTGGCCAACGAGTGTCTTAGAATCAGAGATGATGTGAAAGATGAGAATGGGATTTCTATCATTCCAACCGGCGCCAGATTCTTCCTAGGGGTTTCACTCAGGACTTAATTCCTTGTGATTTACCACGTCTATACCACTCACCTCACAATTACCACCGAAGATCGCAATTCCTCGTTCCGAGCAACCCTCTCCGACACGGTTAACACCGATGGGCGACTCGCCGATCGCGTCTTGCATTTTAAGCGCGACGTAGTCAAAGTTCCACGGCGTGCCCCAGTTCGGCTACCCCGCGAAAATTTCTGATGCAGAAATTAGCGACTCGATGGCGAGCATCTCGATCTGCCGCGCGGACTTCGAGTCTCGACGGGGCAGAGAGTAACGCGGACGATTTTCGGCCGCGAGAGAGCAACCCCTCCGACGTCAGCCCCATCGTCGACGGGGACGCTACTTCGGAATTCCCCTCTAACGACGCGTTTCCATGAAACGGAAGTTTCCGTAATCCATGGACCGGTAAGTAGTCAGAGCTGGCGCGTACCGTTGAAATATTTAACAGCCACTCTCCGGCTCTGGGAATTATCGAACCGACGCGTTACCACCTAATCCACGCTCATTGGTGGAATCGATACTGTACAGAGGATAGAAGAAACCTAGCTAAGTACTTAGGACAGTGATAAATCGAAATCTTTGATTGTATGACACACGATAGCATTTCCCTGCTACTGGTTGCCTGTGAGATTTGAGTTATGTTATTTCGAAAGTCTTTCACTATTTCTGTTTGAACTTTACTACGAAGAAAAACATACAACGAAACAGTGACGCCCTCAGGACTTAATCTTCGGGGGAGCCGAGTTCAACTGATAAAAATATTTTTTAATGCGAGTTCAATAAAATTCATTTGGTGATTATAAAAATCTATTTAAAAAATTAAATCCAGTTATCTTTTTGTCTCGCAAAGTCCCTATTTTGGGGGTGCCAGAACCCCTTGGCCCCTCTCTGGGTGCGCCACTGCAACGAAATTAGTTTAATCATCAATGTGATTTCCCTATTTATCGGTCACTTCTCGCGATCGTTTTACTAACTAATCGGTGGCTCGTTCGTAACATTCAACAGGTTTGGAGTTAAACAATGCAATGACTGCAGTTTATATTACTTCTGTGTATATTAATAGTTTCTGTTAATAAGTAAATGAATCAGTAGAATGTGTAGCGTTTACAAATTTATCGCATTCATAACGCATACATTAATGGGACCAAAATTATCGAACAGTGGCTAGAAATTGCTCGACTGATATGTTGGAAGAAAAAATAAACCTCGGAATAGTTTAAGCAGAAGATAACGAAATATGCAAAGATTTTTGAAAGACTTATGAGCAAAATTGAAGGAAGTGGGTAAAAAGGGGAAGCTACGTTCACGTGTATTATAAAGACCCAAACCTGTTCCAAGTTAGTGTACTCGGGCCCTGGATGTGATGCTGCGAAACTATTCTCTATGCGTCCCCAGGCGCGTGGCTCCTAACGCTCGCGTCTGATATAGCGTTTACCTGCATCACTGAATTGTCGACTTCGTTACGTGTAGCCACCTAAAAAAGCACATCAGACTATCTATATTTTTTTTGCAGATTCAGGGATGCTATTACAAGTGAAGCTACATGGATTGACCAAATAAACGTAGTACACTTTGTCTTTCTATCTTGTTTTATTCTTAACAATACATGCTTCCCTGTGTTCGACAGCAATAATCGCCACGTTTACTTCCATTTCCGCGGAATCAAACGTCAGATCCCGTTAGTATTTCGTGATAGCATTATCCTCGAGAGAATCCATCGTTCCACGGACAGACTTTCCCAATTCTTCCCCTTAATCGCATTTTATTTTCTTCTCGAAACCGCGCGACTCCGTTGTTAGACCGACGCGCAAGAATAATTCTACGTCTCCGCTTCCTTCCCGTTATTCTCGCGGCCAAACTGCTAAGTTTAATTTCGTCTATTAGTCCGAGTCCCGAGGCGGCTCGGAATCGGTTCGGTCGGCGAGTTGGCGTGATTCAACCGCATAATCCGCGAATCGAAAGGTGGCGGGTGGCCCCTCGGTTGCGTAATGGCGTCGGCCAAGATAATGACACGGTCCGAGGGGCTACGTTAGGTAATAATGTTGCCCTATCAAGCATCGATTAGGCCCCTTTAAAGCACCGGCAATCGCGCATCGCTAGCCTCGACAGGCCCTCATTAGACGAATTACTCGAGTCCAGAGACGATTACGGGTGGCTTTAGAGCTGTGTAGAGCGACGGATGGGCGTGAGGAAACGTCGTTCTACTTTCTTATTAAGCGAGCGCGTTTGCATACGCATGGAACGTTGAGGGTAACGTATACGGAAGGTAGAAAGAATTTATTAAAATCTTGAAAGCAGTAAAGAGTGGAAATGGTTGAGTACCTACTTTGTGCCCCAAGAACTTCGCTGTATACCTTCTAACTCTTCTATCCCTCAAATAGAGAAGTAAGCTACGCCTTCGAGCATTTGATCTGTCATTTTCATCATCGTCAAGTGTCTACCCTCGTCACCCTGTCTGATTTATGAACACCCCACGCGTAAAGATCCGAACAACCTCCTGGATAAGGTCCCCAACTCAGCACGTCCCGTTATTTTTCAATCTCGATCGTGTCACTGCCAAAATAAGGCGGGATGAATAGACTCGTAGCAATGAACGTGAGACAAGAGTTTTCCAGTGAGCACCGATTCCCAGGAGACGATGCTCGCATTGCTCGTACGTTCGCGCGACGAGATCGAATGCTAATTCGTTTAGGCGCCTCGGTGCCGGAAATTTGGGCGGGATTAGGTAGGCAGGGACAGTCCACCCGTCGCCGAAAATGTTCGCCATGGATAACAAAAAAAGCAGACGGTCCAATGCGGATTACCTATGCATCAGCCACTCGCTGCAGGATTCAATTACGGGCCCACCTGCTCCGCCCGTACCCCCTAAGGCTATTCTCAATTATTTCGATCTTATTATAAGCCGAGAACGACGTTGCGCTGATAAAAGGGACCCTTAATTCGCGTGCACAACGACGTCTACGCGAGCACGATGTTCCTTCGATCATTTTCGCTGCTGTTTTCGAAACGCTGACTACAATGCTTCAGAGAATACCGCGCCAATTAGCAGCGCGGCGTCTTCACTGGTGAAAGACGCCATTGGAAAGCTGCTGGGAAAATCAAGAGACCCGGTTACAGAGACACTTGTTAGAAATTTAATTGAAAGCGGCGAGTGAAAAGAAACGAAACCGTGCAAGAGAATAATTAGCAAACATCGATACCTCCACTTCCGCAGACGAATATACTTTGAATACTAGTACCTCAAGAGTAACTCCACGGTGGGCACTTGAAAATTCTACTGCAGAAAGTGGAGGATAGATATCCATCTAATCTCCACGGGCCAGCGATTACCATCGACGGGAATGGGTATGTAACACCGTCGCGACCCCGAAGAAAGGGGGATGAATCTTGGAAACGCACGTGCCACGGATTGCGCAGGCAGACTTAGCAGGTCCGAAGAGCTCGCAGGAGATCACGGTAGCAAAAACCGCCGCTGGGGAACACGTGCTTCGTCCTTTTCAGTTGAGACGTCGGAAAAGGGGCGAGGGGTTCCCCGTGAGCGCGACAGTGGGATCGAAGGGTGGAGGCACGCTGGGAAGGCCAGGATGGAGGAAGCTTTGCCTAATGGCCTGGATCACACACCGCAGATCACTGGGTTCCTAGCCTGGAATCCCTCGTACCGCCCGATCCCTCGAACGACCCCTCTTCTCCCGATCCCCCTGTCGTCCCCTACCTGGGCCACTGCCATCGATGCCCCGGCACCGAGAACCCTGACATCCCCTGACGACGATTTGAATAATCATTATATGCGCGGTCGTACATCGCAAACGAATCCGTTACTGCGAACCCCGCCGCCCCGTTCTTCTTCAGCAGCCTGGAGGATTCACCCCTGGGGAATACGGAATGAGGTCTGCGCGCGGAAGACGCCGCGCCGGCGGAAAGGTGGACGTCGGCCTGGTTGCTCGCTGGATTACGTGGTAATTGCGTAGACGTGATGAGGTATAATTGATACTTGAGGCTCCGAAGGCCTTGCCACCTCGGGACGCGGTTGGTTTCGGGTGATCGAGAGCTAGAGGGTGATGGGGATGGAGTTTGGGGCTCGTCGAGGCGGCACGGGGCAGGGGTGGATATATTTAGAGCCGCGCAGAATACCGTTCGCTGTTGTAGTTTGATCTCCGATAGATTCGATCGTCGATAGCAGCCCCTTGTCTAGAAATCCAGCACCAATTACCTACCGAATGCAAGATAACGTTTCAAACGGCCGGCGTCGCATATTTTTCCCCGTCGAATTTATTAAATATCGCTGACGCGGCCCCGTCAAAAGGGACGGCGCTCGAATATCCTGCTTTCATCCGTGTCGGTAACGTGATACGCGTGGACAAAGATGATTTCCCGTGGCGGCGCCTCACCCCTATCAAGCGTGCCCGCGAACACGATGCGTGCGCGATCGTGAACAAACAATTTCGTTTTTCTCCCCGCCCTCCGCCTCCCGTTTCCTTCCTTCCTGCCCCAGCCTAGCTTCGTCGCCTTTTTATTCCGCAAACTTACCCCCGCACCGCCAGAAGCCATTTGCGCGTGCAAACGCCGGGAGGAAGCGAAAAAGGCGTTCAGCCCTTAATGGACACGCTGCCGCGCGAATATTGCGCGCGTAAATCGCCTTATCTGTGCACCAATAGTAGAAGCTTCATTATCATCATCGACGTAGCCCACAATCGAACGTTATCATTGGGCCTTTCTCCCACGTGTTAGACTTTGAAGAACCTCAAAGAACCACTTCAAAAGGACGCGTCCAGCCGTTCGGGGAACATTTCCCGCATCGGTGACTCTCCATTAGCTGCCATTATTAATCGCAACCGCGCCTTTCAGCGGATGTGGTCCGCATTACCCGCTCGTTTATCGATCCTCGCGTGGGGTCGCGTGGTGTTTGCAAGGATAAACGAAAGAATAATTCGAACTGGAGTCGCGATATATTGTTAACGGTGATTCATTGGGGGTATTGGATCTCCACTTTGAAGAATCTTGCGTTGCGACAAAGTGTGGCCTTTGAAAAGGGGTTGGTATAAGGGGTTGCGCGCGGACTTAGCGCGTTTATCGCGTCCGCTGGCAATAACCAGTTAAATTCCACGAAGATCGAGAAGTTCATTCTCCGCGGTACAGGTTTCGGCGACCAGAGCTAATTGCCGTTCTTGAGCGGCGATGATCCATCGCGGGGGCGTTAGAAATTCATGACGCACTATAATCCAGAGACGGGAAATGAGTCGACCATCCAGAGAATAATACTTCCTCGAGCTCACTCGCTTAGGAGCGGGATTGGACGGTTCAGAGTTGGGTTGATTAGTAATACAAGAGGCAAGGAAACGAAGCGTTTCGTTTCCCGGTAGCATTTCGCCCTTCGTTTCCGAAGCGTGTACATTGTCATCAAGCTAAGCTCCTTAAGGTCTCCTCCGTTATCCCTGATCGTTCTTCGGCGGAATGGTGGCCTTCTTCTTGTATCCTGCCTCAAAGAAATTCTTCTCTGCGGACGATGAACATCATCCGTGCGCTATTGAAGCGAAACTTCTCGATCGTAGGCTTTGCAGAATCCCCAGGCGCTATTTTCTTAACGATGTCTCAGTTCCTGCGTGAAACTTTTATCTGGTCTTTTACCTTTGACGCCATGGGACTCGAACAACCATCCCAATGTTTTAATAGTAACTGGCTTTTTACGCGACAGCTGTCGGCGCGTCAGATTCTTCCAAAAACAAGGGAAGCCGGATTTATACACATATTCGCGTTAATGCTACTGAAAATAATGTAGGTACAACGTCCATTACGCACTGGGGTGGAGGGATGAAAATACTTTGTCTCAGAGGATTTTTTCCAGTTAACAAAGTGCCTCATTTTGGTAAAACCCATCTTTAAGCACAAATTTAAAATCAATAAAAACCAATACAAAAAGTTGAATTTTTTAAAAAAGGGATAAAAAAGTACGTAATACATGTTTGAATTTAATATGAAACTTATAAATTAATTTTAAATCACCCATGTCCCATATAATTACTAAACTTTTGTTAATCAACAAACACCTACAAAAAATTTCACTCACTGTCAAAAATGATACTTTAAAATAATCATTTATAATTGAATATAAACGGGGGCAAAAATGATTTTCGCCCAAAGCGACGGAAGAGCTAGATCGAGCCGTGACTCAACTATCCAACCAACCCTTGCCAAGACCGACACTTCTTCGACCAGACGCAAGCCCTCGCCTGGATCGCAGGGGGATGTTTTATCAAACGGCTGTCAATAATTGCGAAACATGAAAAGTCAGGCCGGTGTTATCCCAGCAAGGTTCTCTGACCGGGCGACAAAAAGCTGGAACGTCACTGCGCCCCGTCGAAAAATACGATTGAAAGGAGTGCGGGGTTCCTTCGGCACGTGCATACGCTGACACGGACATATATATATTTTTTATTGCCCGTCCGATCGGGCCCGCAGGGGTTAAGTGGACGAAGAGAATTTCGGTGGGATCTGCGGTTTTGGCACGACCGCGGTCGCGTCTCCCCGCGTTTCACGGCTAAATTGCCGTTTCGCGATTGGCAGCCCGTCAACGATTCGATGCTCCAACAGATCCAACCACTGTTATCATTATACGTACGCGTACCGGCAGGATGTTTGCGGCCGCCTGGTGCACGACAGTAGACCGCATAAGCCGACGTACGGATTTTTGTCATTGGCAACCGCCAGTGCACATGATCCCCATCTGGAATGACGTTTCGGTTGATGGGTGGCTAAAAGGGGGCGAGAGGTATGCATCCACGCGATACAGAGATCGACGGAAACAGAACGGTTACATAGGGTTTCCCGGGTACCACTCTTCTGCTCCGAATTTTGGACGTAGCATCGATGTTAGTGGATCTATGTTACAGAGTTCTCTTTTACAGTAGGTATCGCTACGTAAGTGCTCTATCGATTTAATCACCCCTAGCAAGACGAATCCCCCAATTCCTGCTCGCCAACCACCCGATTCTTTCCCATCCGCCTCGAATTACCTCGTCGTAAACGCGAGCACCCTCTCCCCGACAATCGCCCCTTAACGAGTCACTTTCCCTCGCGGGAAGCAGTTTCGCCATTACGATCGCCTGAAGAGCGATACCCGCGTCCCCTTTAAGAGCAATACTCGCGCCCCTAAAAGATTCATGAAAAGGTCGACGCGCGGCGCCGTTCGTCCCTCAGCGAAAACCGCACCGCGCTATCGCTCTTCGCGGTCTTGTCTGCGGGGCGACGCGGCGATAAGTCAGCCTCGTGAAGGGAATCGAGCGGCCCTCCAAGGAACGGCGGATCGGGGGAGGCGCAGAATTTAATAACCATAGGTTCTGACGCTGAGAAGGAGGGCTGGGCTACGGTATGGATGTAATCTTGGCGGGGTAACTCGTACGTTAGGAACCGGAGGACACATTCCGCCGTGACTAACAAACGCTGGAGAGCCCCGCGCAAGCCCCGCGACCTGTCTAGCCTCGTCGAACCAGCGACAAGGGGTGGTCGGAGGACCACATAATTCTGATTTTATTGCCGCGGGGAGATGCGCCTCGGCGGCTGGGTCCTGGCGAACGAGGCGCCGAATTTATGGGCAATTTTTCTTATTAATTTTCCTAAGTTCGACACGCGAACCAGCGGCGCGACAAAGCCAGCCACGCGCGCGCACCCTCGTCAGAAGCCACCTATTTAGCTGTGTGCGGGGGAACGCGCCTGGAACGCCGCATTCTCCACGACCCTCCACCACCTTCCTACTCTGAAGGGATTCTACAGGGCGTTCCTGAGCCATTTCGCGAAACTTCGGTGAAGTGTTTTAGTATTCATCGGCAGAGGATCGGCGTAGCTCACTTTGGCACTTGTAAAAGCTCACCGTTCGATGCTGCGCTGCTTTTAGGGTGTTCGTGACTGGGACAGAGATATCCAGTACGGTCTGGAGGAACGCCATGCACGGTGAAATGGTTATGTACTTAAGCAGATCAAGGCTACTGAAAGGTTAATGCTATTATCGTTTTCTGTTCCATCGTTTACCACCACTCCGTAGTTAGTATCCCCTTCATAAAAGAACACCAAAGCCACCCTTCGCGCGGTGGTGGTTTCGATCAGTGTTTCCGTGCGGCAGATAGATTCGCCGCCAGATAGGAAGCAACAGAAACGGAATTGAGCTGGCCGATCTTCCCGATGGAGCAGGGTCTCCACTTCAGCCCTGTTATCCCTTTGTTCCCAATAATATCGCGAGACGCAGTGTATCTCGGATCGCACGTGTTGCATCCAGGTCGTCCGTCGACGAGCTGGTATTGCGCTGTCGGCGAGGTCTGCGTCCCCTCATCCATCACCACGAAGAAGAACGTCGGGTTCCAGGATCACGATGGAGGAGGCCTCTAAGCCATTCGAAGCTTCTTTTCGACGTCTCGAGCGGTGGTGCGATTTGTATACACATCGCCACGTGGCCCAGAAACAGTCAGTCGATCTCACTTGTCCACGTGCAGTTGATGATCGCCGGTCATCGTCCCCCACAAATCATCTGAGCCGCGGATCACCACGAAGTGAAACTTTGCTTCACAAAGTTTCCCGCACACTGTGAGCTAAAATTAAATCCTAGGATCTGTAATTATGGTAGATCAGAGTGGCAAATAACTCTAAGTGATTCTATGACCCACCTGACTGTTTCCAATCGAGTAATCTTCCACGTTTCAGCGACGACACTGTGGGCCTGGCTAGTCAGAGGGTGAGTCGCGCATTAACTTGTATCTAAACGATCCACGTGTAGCAAGTAAAGGAACAAGCAACCGTAACAGATCTTCCTTACACCCCACGATCTCCCAGCCTATTTTCTTGATAAACTGCCAATGGTATTAGTGGGAAACGTGGGGGCCAGGTAACGATTTCCGGGGTGGCGAGATCTTGCGAGGATGGCGTTGAACCAGTGTGGCTGGGGTGGGGTAGTTTTATCGTTGGAAAAGCTGCGAAGCTTGGTTATTATTAATTGCTTCCACTGGGTTTTACAACCTCGGCCCTTTTACGAGCGGCGAACGGGCCCGTTCGTTCGCTTCTCTTCGTACCATCGCGGGGAGCACTCGAGACAGAGCACAGGGACTTCATTTGCATCAGCAAGGTCTCTAAAATGACTTAATTGCTGATGGCCACAAAACAACCATCCGCAGATAGGAATTTTTACCGCGGAAAGGCTCGATCAGAGTTTAGAATTCGATGGAGAACGTGTTCTAGTTCCAAGGGTTGACTAATCAATAGATGAACAGTTTGGTAATCCATTTATGCAACGCTTAATTCGATAATTTTGCGCTTGAAGGGTAAACAAGTCTCTCTTCAAAGATTGTAAACTCGTCGACCCCGTTCGAATCATTTTATCGTAATTAAACTTTCATTTTGTAAAGTTCAGCTGATGTTTGTTCTATTGTGTCGATACGATTGGTGGTGAACGACATTATAAATGTCGAGAAAGTAATTTGTCGCCTGAAACTTCCGTTTTTCGTAATGAGGGAGAAGAGTCGTCGGCAGGAAGAGGCACAGGAGAGGGAATAAATATCCTGGGAAAGAAGTTCGAAATTGCCAAGCCCTAGGGGAGCACGTAGCCCTGCTCTAGAAACGCTGTCTCTCTGACGGAATATTTCGGATCATTTAACGAATTAACAATTATAATCCCTGATTAGAATTCTCGTCGTTAGCATAAGCGGCAGTGAGCGAATCTAGGAAGTTTCCAAGCAATCGTCCAAACATTCCAAGGGGGGTGTCGCGACTTCGTGCGACTGGTCTGGGTTATTAGCCAAAAGCAACCCCTTGAGTAAGCAGAACGTGGACATTTTCATTGTGTAGAAAATTTATGTTAATTAATTTTATCGCTTTGATCTTGTATAAATACCGTCATTATTCTGTGGAATTCCGGTGCAGAAAAGAATGACAGAAGCATCTGAAGTGAAATTCGAACACCGGAAGCACGATTTATCGGAAGACGAGCACTACCTGACCTACGGAAATGGGATTTCATCGACCGAGGGTCTACATTACTCGAGGACTTTTTTATCACAGACGAGGTATAGGATAGACCTATCACCTTACGGATGTTCGTGTCGCCACCCAAACTGTGTTACCGACCCATAATTTGAGGACTGAATGTAGTGGCATCTGCTCATGAACAGCGTCCAACTCAATACGTGCATCAATTTCATGGATTACTGGGCCATGTGTGCAATAATCGAATCGAAATATTCTAGTCCGATACTTATAAGAATTTCTCTAACTTACGATATTATGGTAGAATGTAAGAATAAAATATGTAACTCTAAATGTTGTTCGATTGTTCCTACCGGACACCAGAACACGAGTATAGTGTTAAGATAGAAGGATAAGTGCAAGTTGAAATATTTCAGCGATATACTGGAACTGATGGGTTTTTGACAATTTTCAAAGTCCTCTCTGCTTCAGGTCTTAGAGCGAGCTTCTTTAATACTCCGATAAAGTCAATTCTAACATGTATCAACTTTCTTTTAAATTAATATTACACAAAAGATATTGGGTGATATGTCTATCAAGTCTATCCTGTACCTACTTCGTCGATGATTGGATGTATGAAGACTATGAAGAGGTATTTCCACATATTTACTTATAATTTAATTTTACAAGAACCAAATATACTGGACATTAACGAAAGAGAGTAAAGTTTCGAGTCGAACAGTCTATTCTATTTATCTTTATTTAAATACTTGGAACATGTGTAAAATATGTATATATATACAGGGTTATCAATTTAACTCCGGTGGCCTTTTTCAGACAATCGCCTCGACATTTGTCCTCAGTCTCCGGGGAAAAGTACGCAAAAACCCTGCGCATGGCGTTGGTACATCCAAAATCCAATTTCTTCTTTAGGACAGGGGCTGACTAAGTACTTCCTTGATCAATTCATCTGTTCTCGCGTGCGCGCTCTGAGTTAAATGGAATAACCCTGTATAATATATACAATATATATTATAACACAATAATTACAAGAGAATGACGAAATTTAATCGATTAGGATGTAACTATTGACGAGGTATACAATTTCAATGCCGCAACATTAGTTAGTTTGAGAAACTTAAGTAGTCTCGGATAATAACCGTGCGAATTCAAATGTGTATACGCGCCATTATATCGTCTACGATGCAAAATAATACATCTGTATACATATATATCTTTTAAATATTCATATATGAATATAATAAATATATTTTGAAAGATTTAATAGTTTATACACGAAACCTGAATATAATACAGAGGTACGATGTGACACAGCTTTTTTAACACCTTTAATTAATTTGAACTAGAATAAGGCGTCTGTGACGAAATGCGGTTTGAAGTTCTAGAAATTTTCATTTTACCCTGGAACATTTACGTATCAGCGCAAATAATCAGCCAATATACTGTAAATATTACACGTAAAATATTATAATACTTATCATACGCATGAAATTCAGCGAAATGCAATTGACATATTTTCCACTTTTAATCGGCGATGGATTTTTTCGTAGAGCAGATAAAAGCACCTTAACGGGAAAGAATATCGAGACAATGAGATTTTTATATTACGTATACGAACTATTCTTCATAATTCTCGTATAAAGTCAACGTTTAGCATAATCATTTTACGCCTGATTTAATAAACAACCAGTCAGTTCTCTAGCGAAATAAACTTATAAAAAACTAGAACTTTATGAAACGTCCAGACAATCGTATTTCAAGATTTCCTACTATTGGAAAAATATAAATGTTTGTCTAGGAACTTAGATTTCATAGTATCTTCGTATCGAACTGAAGAACAGATTTTATAAAACAATTCGCGTAATTGTCCTTTGAGTTCTCTCAAAATAGACTGATAGACGTTTCTTTCATTTCTAACAATATGTATCCGGGTATAACGATCATAACTTCTGCGTTAACGTTAGGAAGAGATAAATATTTGGAGATTATACAATGTGAGGTATAACAGTTTTTAAAAATAATATTTTACGTCAACTTATCTATACATATATGTACTTGTACACGCTTAAAAATATGGTACCGGTAACAAGTTGTAACAGTAAGAGAAACGAGGTGCCTATCGAAATGCCTGCCTTTTCCGAGTATCTCGAAAAATAAGCTTTACTGTAATCTGATGCTCGTTTACAATTGCCTGAAAAATATATACCCGCCCTAATCTATGCGTACCTATTGTTTACGAGAAAACAATTCATTTTCATCATATTAGGGGCCCAAATTACGTTTTCTTTTGCAATTTTTGATTTTATAATTTGGAATATTTCAAACAGTTTCTTTTTAATTAGCACATTAATATTTGTTAGTATACATTTAAAGGCCTAACTGTGTCACTATAAATTAACAACATTAATGTCCTTTTTTTAGATAAGTCTGACATATATTAATTGCTAATCCGTGAGAGATACGAGAAAACGTTAAAAAGCTTTATATACATTGTCATTCTCCATGCGTTACCTAATAAAATAAGAAAAATCTTACCCTCTTAAGGTCGCCAAATACTCAGTATTGTAAACGTATATAAAATGACAAATTAAACCGATTTGAAAATGTGTTCGGATCCGCCGAACACTTTATCCTCGCGCTATAAATATACGTTGTTCAATTTTCAAAATGGCGTCTTAAAAAATCTATAGCGTTAAATGTTTCATAAAATAAATCGACCTTTTAACATCGTGTCCGATAAACTATAAAAAAGAAAACATGTTTTGGGCTCCTAATGTCGATTGTCGCAAAGTGAAACGACTGTTTAAAGTAATTATAGCAATTGCAGAAATCATCCTGTTCATCCGTTTGTAATTGGACTGCCAGCCCATAGAAACCTGAAATTTCATTCGGCACGAACTGTTATCGACTTTCATATTCTTTCACTATCTCTTTCTATTGCATTCTCTTAAATCCTTTTATCTAACGTGTCTAGTTTTTCTACGGTAATAAAACGCACCCTGCTTGCAGAACTTATTTAAGTACAGTCGGTGTATTCTTGTTACTAATAGTCTCAAAAACTTTAATGTAAATATAAACGAGTTAAATGGTTCTTTGAATATCGTCAGAATTGATCGTTATGGCCAAAGATGCCACGTGACACAGTGTGTAATAAGCAACCATCCTTCATGTATTCATGAATGTTTCGTAACATGACAAGACTAAAACTGTTACCATCATTTAGTTTTCCTTTCTGGTATCATCGAAATACGATAGTGAAATTTAACAGGCGTTGAAGGTTCATTGGAAGAGATACGACGAGAAATTGACGGTAGTTGACGTGCTGGAATCACGTCGAAACTGTAGCCACATATTTTACAGCACAGCGTAACACAATGTTGTAAATGCATATGCATGCTGAACAAATGTACATGTACAGTGTGTCCCAAAATTGAGGGATCATCCCGGAACATGCAATATCCTTAGGCAAAAAGGTATCGAATAGTCCTTTACCGTTTTCGGATCCGAGGATTCATTCTCGAGATATTAGTGGTTTAATGTTAACGATCCAAGTTCCAGGGCGCTCAGTTTAAAGCTGAAACAGCTGAGCGCGGAACAGTGATCCCTAGCACGCACTCACAGGAGGCACGCGTCGATGCAGACCCACGCACACAGTAGAGCCGATCGAGCTGACTCAAACCGGGAAGATGAATCGGCGTGTGCGTGCGAGCGCAAGCTATCATACGCTCAGCTGACAGAGCTTTAAACTGCGCGCCCCGGAACTTGGGTCGTTAATATTCAATTGATAATACCAAAACGGTAAATGATTTTTTATGCCTTTCTGCATGAGGTTATTGCATGTTCCGGGATGTCCCTCAATTTTGGGACACCCTATATATCAGAAGACTTTAATGTTTCGAATATCTGCGTGTCATCTTCAGATAAAGATCTATAAAAATGTAGTAAAGAACAGCTAATAATTTGTAAAATTCAAATAAAAATTTAAACATTACACGTAATTGTGCTAAGATAAAATAATTTTACCTATTAAATGTATCAATAGCATGTATAGTCTTAAAGCTAACAGAATTATGCGCCTTGTCGCATTAGGATAAACGTATGAACACAACAGGGAGGATATCACGTATAAAAATAGGAAACAAAGAAATTCTTAATATCAAATTATAAGTGATTTCTATTTAATGAAAGAGAATGTAAATTTCTCGATAAATTGACAGCCCTAATGGGCTCTTTGTAGTAGTATTCGATATTTAACGCTAACTCTTTTCGATTTACTTAACGACATATTTTTTATTAGCTCACCATAAACTGCTTCTACTATAAATCATGCTAAATCATAAACTGCTATATCAATTGTATATGTTGTGCTTATGAAACAGACCTCACCTTTTGTTTCGTTCCTTGTAAATGTTTGTAAAAGAAATATGTGATTAAAAATATGCCGTAGGTTTTTGGTTGCATACAGGGTATGGCAGTTATAATGTGAAAAGTTAATATTTACAAAAATATCCATAATACAAGAAAATCTTATTAGAAGATTTTAAGGATTTTAGAATGGAATTTGTGAAACACATTCACTGTTTCAAGGTGATTTCATGGCGATGAACTTTTCGAATGGTGATAAAGCGTATGTTTTTCAATGTTCATCACTAATAGTTGTAATAGATAAGTATATTTCTTTAATTCACAACCTTGATTGACTTTGAATAACCATGGTCATTGAGGTCCCCTAATCTGTACCACAATTATGCATATTGAAAAACATGCGATTATGTTATTGTTTGATAAAAATCATTAAAACTTAATCACGTATTAAGAAGAAAATTGTTTCGAAAAATATGGCCCCTAAAATATTTCGATTTTGCTTAACAGTGTTTTACAATATTATCAACACTTTTGGAGATGATCTCTCATGGCGCTTTGCAATCCTCACCCTGTACGTAAAATATGTGATAAATATATGTTATAGAATAGACAAAATTTGTCAGAAATGTAGGTGAAACAAAAGTTGAGGTCCTGTTTCCTTCGTTTAGAATCCAAATGTTAGATTGTACTTTGAATGTCTACCAAGGAAATGGTTTTGTTAAAGGCAAACACCGTGTGCGCTAAATTGTGCGTTTCCGCCGTTGCTGAACGAAAGGAAAAATTCTGTTCAGATTCTAGTGTTTTTCGGACATGGTGCTATGTCATGCACTCAACTCCAGAACGAAATATTAACATTGCGAATCGCATGCGTCGTCGACTTCTATCGACTAATTAAAGGGGAGCCAACTAAATGGGCCGGAGAACCTGCATCTTTTGCTAATTGTGAGTAAATCATTCGATGTGAATGATTCGCCTTTGCAAAAATTTCCTGCCATTGTGAAATTATATTGAAAACGACTGGTGGTTTCATTTATTCGAATTGTTTCGAATAAATATTCTCGTAAGATAAAATGCATATTTTATCCAGACATATAAATTGGGCGTTATAAAATGAAGTTATTGGAGAATAACGAATAATTTTTAAATCGAATAAAAATTTATTCTAGTTTCTGCCGTTTTCCATTATTGAATTTATCATTTCTAACGAATATGCATGTAAAAGAAATCGAATTTGAAAAATTTTCGGGTCCGCGCATGTGTAACTATCTTTCAATATAACTTTTAATTTGTTACTAGGTATATACAATAACATTTGACATTATGATAGATATCTACTGATAAGGCATTTTAACGATTTTAATATTTAATAACCTGCTAACATATTAATTAAAAAACTATTGGAATTGTCGTCCTGGTTGTCGAATACAAATTGTTGCTGCATTATGATAATCGAAAGTATCGTTTTGTATCGGGTGCCCTTGCTTATAACAACCAGACCAGACATTAACAGTTTTGTCAACAATAGTTGGCCGCCATCTAGAAAAGCGTTCCCCTCATCCTCGCGCCGCTTATTCGTCACATTTATTTAACGCTGAGCTTTTTCGGATAACGAATAAATCCCTTTTCGAATACATCTGGCTCGAATAACTCTACAGATTTATTCGTAAATAACGAATAAATTTGAGTCGAATAAAATCATTATTCGTTATTCAAGAATAAATCTTAGGGATTTATTCGTTATTCGAAATAAAATTTGAATTATTCGTTATTCGTAATACATTCTTCAACCATGTTATTCGAGTAATTCAAAATTATTTAATCGATTACATTATTCAGATAGCTTCTCTAAAATGATTGGAACATTGCATCATTATTTAATTAAATAATTTATTCGAATGACTAAGTAGTGCAAAATTATTCGAATAATGATAAAAACAACTGCCGATAGTTTCCGCTGCTTACTGTCGGACAACTGTTTTCGCAAATACAAAATGCAAAGTATAGCAGTATGAAAATAACAGAAGATGTGGATAGCAAGTAACGCAAATGATGAATAAATAATTATCCGAATAAAAATAATTCGCCTTCCAATGCTATTCGAATAAATTCTTATTCGATAAAGAACTGATTCGTTGATAGCGAATAAAATCTTTTACTCGTTATTCTCATCCGTTCTTCGTCATCCGAATCGCATTATATCCGTTTCTGATTTCATTGAAATCTGTTGTGTTATTCTTGTAATCGCGCAATATCTTTGCCCATAGTACGTTAAAAGAAACGTTATTAGTGATCGAAAAGAAATGATGGAGAGGATTTGAGAAGAATATCCATCGATCGCGATTTGACCACGCTACAGCAACGGTTTGGTATTCGTGCTGTAGTGTTAAGCGTAAGAAGAGAAGCAATGGCTTTGATGCAGCAGCCTTTAAACAATGTTTAGTTTTTTGGATTTTCGTACGCGCTCGTGCAACTTTGGGGATCGCTATCATTGAATTAGAGATTGGTGTTTGAGAACGGCATGATGCCGCTCTTCCGAGCGATGCAGATTTCTCTTACTGATACGACGGACATTTCTGGGAGCGATGCAAGCTCTAAGCAACTTGCTCGTACTTGGCTTTGTTGATGTTGTTGGCTAAGCAACACGCCAAGAAGACGCCTATGAGCGGCAGGAATGCTACACCGATCGCCGTTCCAGCTACAAGGCCAATGTTGCTGTTTATCAAGTCCAAAACGCGAGTGTAGCAACCCTGAAAATTCGAATTTCGTATATACATAAAAATGGTAACATAGTGCATACAGTTCCTCACAAAAGTACCCGTCCATCCTATATGTAACATATTTTACATATTAAATTGATTTAAAAGTGAAAGTATAACGGAAGAAATTAAAGAAACTCATTTACTGTTGTATTTACAATAAGTCAATCAAAATCACTGAAAAATGACCAAGGTTCGACAATTTTATTGAAACTTTTACTAGTAACAGTCCGTTCGTATTCGGACTCTTAGAGTAAAGTAATCTGTAAATAGTCATTACTTTTAATTCATTCACAAGGCACTACACGGTTTTGACGAAAAAACGGACACTTCCAGAATTTATAATCAACGAAATTATTATTTTGTAATTTATCTGTCTTTTTCAGAATTTTGAATTTGTCTACATTTATGTATTTACATTTAAACAATACAAAGTATTCTCCACACAAATGTTTATAAATTTTTAATAACAAATCTTGTCGGTTATTCCTAGTTTTTTAAATTTCCTTACTTTCCATTTTTACGTTCAAAAATTTCTAACCATTTCATATTAAATCATTTTATGTAGATTTGAAGTTACCTGAGTATAAATTTCATTCGTGTCGGTAATGTCACAAGTGGCCTTTGTCACTTTGCAACAAGATAGTGGAATCTCCTTTTGTGGATACGTATTGAACCAATCGGTGTAGCCCCTGTTACCACAGCAGTGTAACTGTAAATTATAACGATATATTGATATATTGCTATATTTGGAAGAAGCATATAGAAGAATTTGGGAGAAACATTTTAATTTCTACTGTTAAAATGAAATAGGTAATTTGCAGTAGGTAATTGATGATAAATTACAATTTCAGCTTTGAATTATTTTACACACATGCAAATCTAAGGAAACCATTCGTGTCTGAGAATTGAACATTGCGATTAGGATATATTTGAACATTTGTGAAATATAAAGAATTAGGTTCGTTGGTTTTAGAATTTTACAATATTATTAATTACTTACAGTAGATTGCATAGTATCAATATGAGCACTCTTCACTTCGTCCTGACCATAAACAGCCATGCTTTCATTGAGACCCTGATCGAATCTGTCGTTCAAGCTGCTACGGTAAGCATAAACGGATGCACCGGCTCCAAGTTCTAATAATGCGACGACTGCTAAGAATGCACCATACTGTAAACAGAGTTGTTCCAGAAAGGAGTACTTTCCTTGAAATAAACTTTAATTTTATTTACAAACAGACATTCTCCAATAAGTAATATTTTTTCTTTAAGATATACTTGACGTGTCTCCTAACGAAATGCAAAATCTCATTAAGTTTACATTTAAATATCAAATACAATCGAGGCTACCGTATCCGAATAACTCACCCAGGGCCAGCGAAATGCACTAAGCAGCCTAGGCCACTTGATGCCAAGGGCGTCAATGATTTTTAATTTAGATTAAGCGGTTCTTTCAAGAAGCCGAGGTATATTGTTTATAAACATCATGAATCAAATCAGTGGTGTTCTGCGCTCTTTTGTCTGAGGTACACATGACATCGGACGCAAAATCCGAATTCTTTTTAACTTTTATTAAACGGATCTTCTGAGAAGTCCTGATTCATTCTCGAGATATTAACAGGTGAATATTAGCGCTCCAACTTCCCAGCCGCGAAGTTTAAAACCGAGCGCAGAAGGGTGACCCCTAGCACGCACACGCAGGAGGCACGCGTAGATACAAACCCATCCACACAGTAGAGCAGACCGCGCTGACTGAAACCGGGAAGACCAACCAGCGCGGTTCACTCTACTCTATGTGTGAACCTGTATGTACACGCGCCTCCTGCGTGTGCGTGCGAACGTACGCTGCCACGCGCTCAGCTGATACGGCTTTAAATCACTTGGGCCGGAACTTGGGCCGCTAATGCTCGAACGTTAATATCTCGAGAACGAAGCCTCGGATACCAAGACGGTAAAGGACTTCTCAATGTCTTTTTGCATCAGAATATTGCATGTTCCGGGAAATCCCAATATTTCACTCTATCAATTTTTTCTGTTCTCGCTCAAAAAACAGCTTGACCTGGTTTTTCAATTGGCTCTGTATTCTATTACTATTCGAAATTATATTTCGTAAATATATTTGATGCCTAATACATTATTGAGATATAAAAAACAGCACAATTGTACGTACCAAATACAAAAGAGCTGGGTGTCCTCGAGCTGTGCAACAGCAAGCAAGCGTTGCCGCCAAAGTCAAAATGGCGCCCAAACTTGCTAGCGCCAATAGAGCCGCTCCTCTGCCCTCCATGCTCATGTCAATGTAGTCTCGAAGTTGAATTCTCATCCAGATGCCGATGCATAGCATTATTATACCAGATACCTAAATAAACATACTCTCAGAAAATATACGAACAAAAACTTACAAAACATTATAATATGAAAGGGGTTTAAACGAAGCCATACAAAATTTATTCTTGCTTCGCCTATTAGCTTTAAATTATATGGGTTGCAGACAAATTATAAGGATAAATTTCAGTTGTTTAAAAGATTAAAAGTTTTTTGGTTACTTTGATTTGAACGATCGTCATTTTGAAAATTATTGTTCAAATACAATATCCGTAGTTCGGGTGAAAACGACATTTATTTAGATTGTAAATCAATTTTACTTTCTGATTTCTGACCATTCTTTCATCCGATAGGGTGACAGAAAGGGAGAGGGGCACAAGGGCCGACCGCTCAAAATCGATGCAACACTGAACGGCAGGAATATTTACAACCAAAAAATGTTTTTTAAAAGTTCAATAAATACGGTTTGTTCGTATACACGCTATTATCTTTTTAACTGTTGGAAAAGCGAAAAAATGTTTCATATAAAAGCTGTTTGATTTGATGGAGGAAACTTAATAGAATATTAGAATTTTCGTTTAAGCTATAATTTTCAGAGATTCCGATATCAATGTAATTTTTTTAAATGGAAGTATATATTTTTATTATTGCCACTTTTGTATGCATTTCAAGACACGTTCAACGATGTGTAGGAAGCGTATATATGTAAACAATGATTTACCAGATATCTTTACGAATATTGGTGGCAAAATTCAAGTCCGGTTAGTGTCTCTTGCTCATAACGCGTGATTTACGAAACAAGAAACAATGGAACTGAGCCACATTGATATGCTTTTATTTATCGGCGCGGCGTAGTACTGTCCGAACCGTGCGATTATAGCGTCTTGCAGCGATTTAGTAACAAAGAAAAACGTTTCTCCTGACAAGTTAATATTTGAAGTAAGAAGTGCAGAATATTTAGTGATAATGTCATTTACTATTAAAGAGAAAATGTACAGCCCATATGAAACATTTTTTCACGTTTTCATTAGTTAGAAAAATAATAGCGTGTATACAAACAAACAGGACATACTGTATAACACAAAGTAGGTACTAAGAAAAATTTGCTAATCAAATCTTCACAGAAGATGAGAAATGCGTTTCCAAATAACAAAAAATAACTTTGACCGTCTTAAAATTCAATACTTCGAATTATTAATGTTTTCAATTAGTCATATTTCTCAATCGAATATCAAGTTATCACCTCACTTTCAAATTAATATCGTGTAACAAATTACAGTAGGTATGGATCGTTGTGAATAGCAATATTTTCAGTATTAAAATCTACTGATAATATGACAAAACTCAGAAAAGAGCAAAAAACACACATCTCCATTATATTCGAATTATTTACTATTTAGTCTCGCGTTAACTCGTTAATGTGAATCACGAGCAATCCGTAATTACCGAAAAAACATTCCCAAACTATCACCATTTAATTTCTAGTAATACATCCCTCAAATATGTTCTAAACATTTAACAAACACTCCAAACGATCACCTAGCTTTCTAACAGAAGAAACTCGGAATAAGGAGTGCTCGTATGTTTTCAGTAAATAATATTGCGTCACTTTCGCGAGAATTTTCATGGGGAAGATGGGTGAAATGGCCAACGAAGGGAAGAAATTTTGATGCCAGTATGACAGCGACGCTATAACGATTTGTGCAACAGTTGGGTGGAAGGTACATATTCTCGTCCCAGGAACAGGGGATTGCTCGACTCTACGTGTTAAGGGTAGACTGCACCAGATGAACACAGTTCGCTTACCCAGAACACGAAGTTGAACAGCATCAGCAGTGTCTTCATGCAGGCCATCGTGGCCACGGTTTCCAAACGTTTGCTCATCTTTCTTCCCCTATGTGATCCTCTTTTGTGCAGTGCCTGTTAGACTCGGACGAACTGCCGGTTAAATTTTGGGGAAAGTACTACGCACTACTCTCCTGTAACGAGTAAGAAGGCGATCGATTTGCAGCGGGATTGCACGAGCTTACGTGTTGCGTGCGTGGCTTGCCCCACCAGTCGGTGCATGCGCGCTGAAGGATCCGCTAGTCCTGTCGGTCAGCTCGTATCAACAAAAAGAACGTGATTTCTGCGTCGATTTTGATAAAGCCTCTTTGCATCGTATTTGCAGAAGCTGGAGAAATTTTTAATCGCCAGCGAACGCTTTATAAATTCATTGAGTCGCTGTAAATTTCCGTACAATACAATTGTAATCTTATCGGATTACGATTGTAGTGTAGCCGGGGTGATTGTAAAAAGGGTTGAGGGTTTGCGGGGTAGATAGTACTTGTTAATCTGACGATGACTGGATAGATTGAAGTATTAAGATCGATGAGATTAGAAGTGATTCTGTTGATCATGAATTAATACGAGTATTATAATGTTATGAAATAAATATAAATATATGTAATTAATTATTTTTATAAGTAACTAGTTTAAACTACTCGGCGTTGATCTAGAACATCAGCATTATATTTTAAAATTAACTGGCGTCTTCATTAATTATTACGCAATGCTTACTTACATACATATACTTGATTACGCAATGCTTACTTATACAGGATATTCCAAAGGTAAAGATCAAACTGCACCAATATGTTCTATGAATCGAAATAAGAAAAAATGTTATATACACATAGGTCCGCAAACGCTTTATTATCACGGTACATTAGAAAAAAGTTTATTTATGTTTCCATTTCAAAATGCTATCCCCCGTTTCGCATGCAAAGCTGACATTGTAGGGAGATTGAATTTATCACTCTCTGAAATTCATGTGTACCTTGCTTTAGTTCAGTGAATGCATCATTAAGGTCGTCGCTCACTTATCAGTGACCGAGTTAGTTCCGTGCATACAGAATTTAATTGCGTATTTTATTCAAAGTGTACACAGTTCATTCACATAGGTATGGTCGAATGTTAACTATTTGTTTGTATTTTATATTACACTTTGAAAATGGAAAGAATTTATGAGTAAAAGAAATGTTACTTGTAACATTATTGCATAATTTTGAATCAGCCATTTGATTACTTATTTGATGTGCCTGAACTAATTTATACGTACGTATAGCTTTCAGGCGCTTACTCAACTACATAATGTAGTCGATAACGATCGTTATACATGCAAAAACGTCCGAGGGTTATTTTTCAATGACATTCTTTTAATAAAAGGAATCAGTATAATCAATCTAACTTGATTATATTGTTTTAAAAATGTACCTGCGTATTTACTTTTTACTGGTTACATCGAAAACCACTTTTAAGGTTACAAAATGGAATGAAAAGATTGTTATAAGTTAAGAAATATCCACGTTGACCCAATGCCCATAAACATGTAGAAAAACGTACCATTTTATCTTTTATCAAACGTACTTATAACAAGCGATTAAATACTTTTGAGCGGTAATGTAAGTCACTGTATGTATGTACTTACTTTGAACATTCGAGGAAATACCTTTTCTCTTTTTTTAAGAAAAGTATAGCTGTAGAATTTTATTTAACATTTTGCGACGTTTTAACGAAAGTATAATATTTCGTGCAATGTAAAGTTATATTATTACTTCTGCGTGTTGTAAGGCAATACAGATTACCTAGTGATATAAGAAATGAAGATTAACATACCTATATTGGACTTCTCTCTGCGTTACGAACGATTGCGTGGCGGACATTATACAACAATTAAACAATTCAGAATTATGTATTTGAAAATTGATGTATTAAAATAATTTTACTCTGATTAAGAAGAATCTTAATGTATGTATGGGTAAATTAATATTTTCAACTTCTTTTTCAACTAAATTAATTAATAATTATAGTACTTAACCCGCAGGGTCTGGATCTCTGTCAATTGATACTGACAGAGCAGAATTTTTTTGATAATTTTATTTTTATTTTTATCTTGTTTACTTGAAAACTGATTTTTTCTGTTTTTATATCAAATTAATTATTCCAATTATGAAAAAAATAATTACAAAATAGAGTAAAACAGGTTTATCCGTGGTTTGTGCAAAGTATCCTGCTTTGTTGCTTTGATCCTATAATATTATTTATATTTTCAAATCTCTTATATCCGTCAAGAAATTTAACACAATTTAACTACATGCAGTTTTTACAATCCACTATTCATAATGCACAATTATGAAGATGTTTAATACAAAAGGATTTGTGTTCAGTTAAACGGTGTTACAGTGTAGCAACAATAATTTATACGTACTTCAGAGTCACACATTGCATATATTTCCATTCAGACAATTATCAATTGGTTATCATGTTATACACACCATGAAATCGAATTCAACAAATCCGCACGGTAGATACTTCGTAAATCTCCTCGCGCTTAAAATCTGTAATAGTTCCAATAATCTTCAAGGAACCAAAAAATAAATTTGTAATCAGTGTCTACTTCTGCGATCAGTAGTAATGTTGGGGAGATGTGGACGGGTCGCTGTCCTTCGTGTAATTGAATAAAGCACTTGACCAAATTACGTCGTTGTCGCCTAGTATCTGTGGTTGCTTGGCGCTCCCCAATGGTCTTCGTGATCTTCGAGTATCAAGAAACCTATGGAATCCATCGTAATTTTCTGTTTCTTCGATAACATTACCATCCGTGGACACATAGCCCAGCTGCGTTTGATTCTTGAAATTTTCGTGTACCACGAATTCTTCATCCCTTATATAATTATTATTGTCCTCCACTTCGCCCTGAGGCACCGATAAATCGCTTTCGTTGTTCGGCTCGTTGGTGATTACATCAGTGGTGTCGTTCTCGTTTATATTGAGCTTCGTAAGTTCCAGGTTGGACCAGGTGACGCAATCGATAACGTCCACGTCTTGCACAGAACTCTCCGAGGAGGCGAATATATCTTTAATATTATCACTGGTAAGTCCGTCCTCCAGCAGCTGATTGGCGATGAAATCAGATACCGAGTTAACGTCCCACTCGACGAGTTCCTCGCTGCTAATGGAAATCCTATCTACCTGCTCATTCTTCGTGTGAGCAGTGTCCTTCTTGTTGTTCTTAAGGTCGCCGATCGTCTTAAAATAAATACTGTGGTCGTATCTGTACGTCTCCAAACAGTTGCTGTCCAGGTTGCTGTTCGATTGGTAGTTAAAGGTGCCGCAGCAGTTGATTTTGGTTTCTTCTGGGCGGCTCTTTCGCCGTGACTTCTTTAGCGTGTGGAAGCGCGGACTCCACGAGGAGTCATCGATGATCAGCTTGTTCGCGGAGATGCTCCAGCGTGGCTCTTGCCCTCCCTGCATGGTCATCCGCCCTCTGGACAACCTCTGGGACCTTAGACGATTGTAGCCCCTGGCGTATGCAGCCCATCTTTCGATCCTCTGGAAAACGTACTCCGTCTCCTCGGTCCACCATTCGGACAGACCCTTCTGGAGCATAGCGCCCACGTCCTCGGTCATGGCTACGGTTCAGGAGTGAGACACTGCGACGCGAACGACTCGAGCCACCCTCATGCGAACGGTTCGAATCTGGCCACGAGGAGCCGTTCGCGGGGACGAAGGACACGGATTGAAAGATGGCAAGCAATTGAATTTCCAGGGAGGGCCGCGTTATGATTTATAGGGTGGCTTGGAAGCACCGCAGAGACAGAAGCCATAATGGAGAACCGTGTGTAATCCGTGACCGTGGCCTCCTGCGAGCGTACGTCAAATTCGCTTTGCTAGTTTGCTGTCTGTGCAACGTAATATAGATTTGATCTGTATTGATCTCGGCCATGGTAGTGGGCGTGAAGGAAATGCTTGGAAACTTGATTGCTCGAGTCGATTTAAACCTGGGACGTTGGTGGATTAAAGATCGCGATACGATGGAGAGTAATTACTTACTCAGACCGTGATGGATAGATCTTGAATGGTTCTTTAATATTCTGAGGTGGAATAATGCGGTGTATGATTGTATGTTCATGTGTGGGAGCAACAGGGTACAGAGTATAATCTTTTTACAGTGTTACATAAGTATTATAACATAGGAGAGGGAAGGATGTATTTGTTTCATAATTGAAACTATACTAACTTTAGGCGAACTATTTTCTTGTATATTTCCTAATATAATAGTTGAAAAGTTATAGTACCTAATATAGTAGTTAAAAAAGTTATTCTGTTTTAAAGGATGACCGAATACTTTTGCACGCCAGTGTACATATCATTTCGAAAAATGAATCATACACTTATATTCTTCCGTTTTATTGTGGCTTAATTTGTGCTGTGGAAATCCCCATTACCACAAATATAGCTCCGTACGAAAAGTCAGTTAAACTGAGAAAATCAATCTTGTAATTCAGAAATTCTCGTACCAAGGCGCTTCATATGTCGATAAAAGTAGCCTGTATTGTCTTAGAAAGGGAAAAGCGAAGTTAAAACGGTAATACGTTTATTCAAGCTGCCAATCATCAGACACCCTCGTGGAATATTGAATGTTGAACGGTGGTGGCGTCTACGGCCAAGAAAATTGTTTATCAGGCTGCAGCTACGTGAATTAAAATTCAAAGAGCTCAACGTTTCCGCCGGGAATCCGGGGATGACAGAGTTTACGTATAAAAAGCCACGTGGAAACCCTGGACCGTGCATTCTTCTGCCGATTTCCGATCTCAACTATACAGGTGAACAGAATTTTATCTTCACTTTACCTATTCCCCCTTAACGGTTCAGAGAACTTAGAGATTTAGAAAAAACTGGAAAAGACACTCTGTTAAATTGCGGTACATAATATCAGCATTGAAAATTCTTATCGTTAGTTTCCGGGATTCCATAGAAATGATTTTTTAAGTTGTGCTCTCGATAAATGGCGATATGTAGATATGACAGTATTTTATTACTCTTATGGTTATTCATTGAAATTATGTTTTAATGTAGTGTGAATAAGTGTGAAGATTTCTAATTAATTAGCTTGTTGTTAATATTAAATTCTTGCTTGCCTTCTAGATATGAATTATTTAGAAAATTATACGTAAGTTAGACAAAGGACTTTGCAATATAGAATTATTAATAATCTTAGGCGTTGGAAAAGGGTTAATTGCAAAATGCAATATGTAAGTTTTCTATGTTAACTAAATTGTTTGTCTTCCAGATATGAATTTAACTTCCGCTCTGTCTTGCATGATGGCCTTCATCTGGTTATTTTGCGGAAAATGCGATGCGGCTCCAGAACTCGTTAGTAACGTCTATCGCAGATTCCGCAGCCGCCCTTTACCACGAGGGTAATCACTATAACTATTCGTTTGTTTCGCACTGTATTTAAAAAAACACTTTACATACCACTAGAATTTATAAATTTGATAAGCCTTGAAAGAAAGGTGCTGTAATATTCTAATTTCCAATATTGTATTCATATAAAGAAAATTCCTTTCCTATTTCATATTTTCATTGCAAATTGAACGCGTTCCATTCCCATATTTATAATTTTACATATTCATCAAAGGGGCAAACGAGTATCTTAGTTGGGTAGTAAAGTCAGAGTGGAGGGAAAGGCAGTTGAAATTAGGAAGCAGTTAACACATCTGTTATTTTTTTTATAAATGAATATAGCGATTTAATTTTGACATCATTGCTTATGTTCCTAGAAAGAATCTTAAATTCTACTGTGGCACGGAACGTGTTGGGACTTTCCAACTATATACATATACGCAGATTTATTTACCTATGTTCTAAATGTATTTCTTTTCCAGGTATACTGTGGAGAATCGTTTCGGCGAGGACGATGATTTCGTGGATCTAAACAAACGGCAACGATTCGACGATTACGGGCACATGAGATTTGGAAAACGGGAACAATTCGATGATTACGGTCACATGCGATTCGGCAGGAGTCACGACTAAACACTGATAATTTCGATGACGTAGACACGATTGTGCAGTGATGTTTAGCTGTCGTTGCTGCAAGAGTCGCATTTTATTCAGACTCTAGATGAAATATATTTTACATTGCAAATGTGCGTTTCGTTACTGTGTTCTTTCTTCTCCCATCCACTTTGTCTCTGACCACGCCTAACTTGACATTTCCGCAAACAATGTAGGTGTACATATTTAAGTGTTGCTTGCATCGGAAAACGAGTAATTTTTTTAGTTTTTATATCTTAATATATAAAACAGGAAGAGTGTGTTTGTCCGTCGCCTAAAAACTTTGTAAACTCTGGGGTCACGAAATGTGTTCCAGAAATTTTCACAAAAAAGAAATAAATTTTTTTTTTATAAAATCAAAATCTAAATTTAGGGCGAAGCCGAGTAGTAAAGCTAGTATTTTATAACAATGAGTTGCATTAACCATCTTTAATGTCGTACATAATAAAAAATTATTATATACTTTATACACAAAAATTGTAGACGCCACTTCCTCATTTAAACAATATTTAAACTTTGTTTTAAATATTTAATATGAAAATTCCTTAAGATGTAAAAGTCGACCCCATAGTCTTCTTCAATGCATTTATTACTTGTCATTTGAATTACATAAAACTCAAAATTTCTTCCATAATGTCAGTTGTTCTACAATTTGAACTTGTAATAATTGTAGTCACTCATTTAGATGTCACTGGCAACTTGTAGTCAATTGTTGCTGTCCATGAAAGAAGAAGTAGGAGGATTTGAAAATTAACTATCTCGAGACGTAATCTCGTGCATTTTATATCTTTTCGATTTCAAATCTGCTATTCTATGGTGAAGGTCCATGTTGTCATCCAAGAAAGTGTGTTGACCGTGTCTCATTTCCAATTGTTCGAGGCTATAACCAGTGGTTCGTCGATTTAAAAGCCATGGTTCTGGCGGCGGGGGTGGTGGTGGTGATCTTCGTCTTATGGGGTGAGGTAATCGGTAATCAATTTCCATTGTCGTCCTGTAATCCATAGAACGTGCCTCTTCGGGATCGTATAATGCATCCAATATTGTCGATTCTTTCTCTTCCTCTGTCCTGTACAAACATTTCAATTAACAAACCACATTTAAAAGAGATATATTTTTTAAACTGATGAAATTTCAATAGGCATGCATTATTTTCATTATGAATTAATCGCTTCAAACTAAACTTTAAACTAAAAATTTTTAGTGTATTTTTAATGAAATCGTTTAACGTAAATTTTGGTATATATTATATGTAAAATTTGAATACGTACACTTCTGATGCGAGAGACTTCATTTGGAGTAAGGTACGTTGCGGATAGATCGGTTCGTACAAATGCTTCAATTCTATCTGGGAGAGCATAGCTTGTGTCTCTGAAACTCCTGTACAAGCATCTTCTGGGCCTAGTCTTCGATACGAGGACTTTTGAAGATTCCCATGAGGTGGGAATATATCTTTGTTATCTCTGGGTTCTGCCAAAGTGTGCATTTGCCTGTTAAAACAAGGACTGATTTTTAACGGGCGTAAGCCAAAGAGTGGAACACGAAACTGTTATATGTATAAAACTATAAATGTTAATTACACAATTTAACTACTTGTTCTCTTTGAATCTATTCGATTTCAAATTATTTTTTGGTACTTGAATCTACTTAAACTTTACTAAAAGAATATGAAAAACATTAGTAATACTTACATATCTGCTCACTGATAGTGAGTTCCAATTGTTAAATTCGTAATGCTTGTATTGATTTTACATATTAATCGTAAGGAATAGTTTCATATTACACATACCTGTTGGTTTACTTATCTAAATACAGTCGAGAATCATTTTCCAACTGAACTGTAACTTACAATTCCTGGCAACGCTATAAACAGTTTCAGGATCGTTGGTGACTTATATCTATACGTTGCTACGTGAAGCAGAAAGTGTATTTCACCCTCTTTCGCTCTGATATTAAATAGAAGACTCGTTTCGCTAGGTCGATTATAAGCACCGCAACCAAAAGGAATATGTAAAATGAAATGGGTAAATGTGTTAGTATGCTTACCAATCATGAATTTTAACTTTGTTGTTATAAGTAGCAGGAACGTGAAAAATGATTGGTTCGAGGTCATCAACTTCATCGTCGCAAGATGGAAAAATTGTCTGTAATATGAAACTTCCCATGTAATTTATATTTTATAGAGACAGATAAGGGTTTCACAAACTAAATTCATTAAGGGAGTATTCGCATTTAAAGATCCCAAAAATAGGTGATTTCTTTTTTTAATAGAAAGAAACACTGTATAACTTGAATGTTTGTAGAATGTTTCATTAAAATTAGAATTTTCAATTTGGGAACGTTCCCTTGTAAGAATCAGCAGCATTCATCAATAAATATGGTAATGTCACGGTAGAAATAAATCCTTGCGCAGAAATAAGTCACGATTGCAGATTAATTTATTTTTCGAATGAGGCTTTGTTCGCGCGAAAATCGAGTTCGAAGATTCATCGAGTACATGTACGCTTGACCCAAAATCAATTCCACCTTCAAATCAATTTTCTCGAAAACCGAAGCTCCATTCGAAGAAACTTATGGTACAATTTCGACTTATTGGTACACGAGGATAAATTCTGCTGCTTTCTAGTCAGATACACATGTACTTAGTGATTTTTCAAAATTGATTTTCTCGAAACGAAGGCTAAATGGTAAAAAGGGACGAATCAAATGTAGGTTCAGATTCAAAACATATTCACTTATGTTTATTAATCGAAGTTATTTTATAAGAATATAACAATATTCTCTATATAAAAATGACTGCTGAAATCTTACATTTATTTTCCCTCTGGCTAGCATTTTGTCTGCTCCTCAAAATCAGTTTCAGTAAAAAGATATTCAATAAGAGTCCTTATTCGTGTGAAGGTGATTAGAAAATAAAAAAAGTCTGAATGCGATATTTTCTGTTCTTTCACTATTCATTAATAACTTCAGGACTATTGATAAATAAGTAATATTCCATAGCAGTCTGTAATCTTACTCTATTGATAGATTTAATAATTAAAATTGCAATTTACTTGGAGTTTATTTGGGGAAAAAAGATTCAAAATATGAATGCTTCTTTGAGAGAACTTATCTTGCAGAAGTGTAGGAAAAGGGTTAGTCGAATAGAATTAAACGATGAAGAAGAGGAAATATCGGACACAGGAAGCGAAGATATGTTCAATAACTTAGAAGGTAGCGAAATAGTTCTGGAAGAATTACCTTTTGAAGATATTCTTGCGGAAAAACGTCGCACATATAGCATCAAGGAAGAATTCATATTTCTACTTTACAATGATCAGATAAAAACTTTTGTAAAGAAGTAATTAGATTATCTTCATTGTTCCAATCATACTTAAGTAATTTCTTTAATATCCTGATATAAATATAGTAACTGGTACTAAAAACTCAATAAAAAACTCTCACGTTACTTCAATAATTATGTTGGTAAATAAATAGTCATGTAATATCATGTTGGACGAAATAGTATTAACTCCTTTAATCTTTTGAATATAATAAAATATTTTTCATTTTTCAATTGACAAACTGAAAAATGAATGACAAAATTAGCAAATAGTATTAATAAATGATACACTACTGTCATTAATCACTATAAAATTAACGTACAATTAATGTAGATGGGAAGGAACATTTTTAAGAAAAAAACCCAAGAAAAAGATCGACGATGATTCTGAAGAAGAGTCCGAAGAAAACGAAAGCATTGAAGGCGTCGAAAATTACGAAGATGTAAATAATTTACCAATGAATGAAAATAATTCCAAGAAATATAATAACAACAAATATAAAACGAATTCCAATGTGTCTTGGAAATTATCATTGCCCGACGAATTTGCAAATATTACGTTTATTAATAACAATACATACAGCGGTCGTATTAGTAGAAAACTGATGGAAGGCGAAGGCGTATATAGATGGTCAAATGGTGCCCAATATAAAGTAATTATTAAATTTTATAATTCCGTAGCTGTACATTATAGATTTGGGGGTGGGGAAATAGAATGATATTAGGTGATCCAATAGAATCAATTTGGTTATACCCCGGTACTATGAAAAACAATCAAAATTACAAGGTAGGGAAATTTAATTTTGAACTTGGATTCACTTATTTATGGAAAAACGTAGATTTATTTATGAAAAGTTAATCGTAAACTCTGTGTAAGCTTTCTACTTATAATGAGAAGCTAATGTACGTATGGAAATCTTGGAAATATATATAACGGAAAACTTGTTACCTATCGTCTGATTTTCGAAAGAAAATCAGAAGCTTGAGGGGAAATCATCAAATCAATGCACGCTACGCATTTCGAGCGACGTTATCATATTCTGTAGCAGATTGGAAGTTTCTTTCTATTTTCAAACGTAAATTAACAGGGATCATTCGAGCAAAATCGCATGCATGGAAGAGGTTTATTAGAGTGGAACAACGACTGTTGGTACGAGGGTGATTTTAAGGACGGTTTTCGACATGGCAGAGGAATCATGGTGGATGGAGACATAGATTACATGTACACTGGTCAGTGGTCTATGGGCCAAAGACATGGGAAAGGGTAAGCACCAACAGTACCTCCGTGACAGTTACGGGAATATGTATTAAGGCGTAGAGGATCTCTTCTTCTTACCATTAGCACGCTGACACAAAATTGATAAGTGTGCCCAGATCTTAACTATTTGATACCTTTAAATCTGTACTTTAAATAATTCTCATATATGAAAAAAATTCCACACAAACAATATGTTTCCTGCAACAGTTATTGCCGTTACGGTGATAAGAGTTCATACGACGGTGATTGGATAATGGGGAAAATGAGTGGTGTCGGATTACAAATTTATTCAGATGGTGCTCGTTACGTTGGCCAATGGAAAAATGGAATTCGTCATGGTACCGGAACTATGGTTTGGGCTAATGGGAATGTTTACCGCGGAGAGTGGAAGTGCGACGCGATGAATGGGTTTGTTAGTTTTCAATTTTAGAATAATGTGATACGAGGAACGTGTTAGTTAAAGGAAACAGTGTCAACGAGTGATGAAATATTTCCAGTTACGGGGAATATGTATGGGATGGATTTTTCAATAAAACCTTCACTTGGCCGCAGGAGGCTTCTTACGCGGGTTACTGGCGTAGTGGAAAGCGGCATGGCAAAGGTAAATTTTTATTTTTCCTACACAATGCAACAGTTTATGAGAATTTAAGTAATCATTAGATATTTAATTTTTAATCGATTTCTTCCTTAAATAAGTAGGTATATCTTATTAATATTCTATAAAGAGTGTTAACAAATTTCTTATCACAGGGGTGTTAAAGTTAAATTCAGTTGGTGGTGCCAGGTATTCCGGGTACTGGAAGGATAACAAAAAGCATGGCCACGGAATAATAATAGGTAATGTGAACGTTTTCGAAGATACACTTAAATTGACGATAAAATTGTTGTGTTTTAGTTGACCTTTCCTGCGACACCTTGTATACAAGTCACTTTTATTTTATCTAGGGAATAATGGAGAGAAATTTGAAGCTGACCCATTATTTGTAAACGATATTCTGGTTACGTCCGATATAGTAGACAAATCTGTAGAAATTGAATCGGAAACTAAGAACAGAGATGAATGTATATTCACAGCGAAAGATATTAAACCATTGTAAGAACGTTTATTTCTATTTTAAAGCTACTAAGTATTGTATACTTAGTATTGTATACTTAGTGAATTCAAACCATTTTCTTTTTATTTAAATCGAGGAAAATGCAAACATTGTTAGTAAATTTTAGAGTTGATTTTAAGTGGAAAAATATTGCATGTATTAAATATGGGGTGTGTGTATATCCGGGTTATAGCAAAAATTTTAATTGTCTCCTCAATTAACTTGCATTTGGATTTTTAAGTGGGAGTCGTGTTATACACGTTCAAAGAACATTCTCTTCATGTTTAGTTTTCTTGAAAAACGGGAGCAAATAGGAAAAGCTCCGGTAACTCCCATTTTAAAACCAGAACAGTTTCCATCTCTGACTTACCACCTAACTCGTTTACTGGATCCAAAAAGTCTGGAACCACCTTTCATACGTCCAGTCCCGTCTGGAAAATTTTACACCTGTGAAAATCAAACTGGTTCCTGTTTGGCAGCACATTTGTCTGGTTATCCACTTATATTTCTTATTTCTCACTAATATTTTCCCCCTATCTTCTGTCAAGCAGAAAATGTCCAAAATAAATTGATTAATTTGGAATACATACAGGGTGATTCTACATACAATACTAAGACGAAAATAAAAAATAACGATATTGCGGTAAAGGCTTCGTTTGTTAGTTATAAGCGTTTAAAGATTTGCCTGGAAGCAGGCAATCCGCGTGCACCGCTGCACGCGGGTCAAGTCAGCCGAAGGGTCGAGCAGTGGTCGTCAAAGCCACTGTCGCACGGGGTCACTCACCCCAGAGAAGCTATGCCAAAATACACCGACAAACGAAATGGCTACACGATTCCGCGACACTTAATCCAAAATTAAAAGGGTACCTATCTACTCGCTGAAATCCATTGTTTTTATTATATCCACTGTCATAGCCCATTGTTTTATCGAGACACGCGCGCAGAAATCACACCACCCGCAAGAGACGAAAAAATAACTCAACCGCAATATTGTTATTCTTGATTTTCGACTTATTGTTACTAGGGTGTCTAAAATCGCCTCGTAAATTTATCCTTACGTGTAGCCGAACAGCCTGTACATTTCCAGAACCTCCGCGGTTACAGTAATAAATCGTGCAGTGGAGAGTGCCATCGAAAGTTCTCTTTCAGTCTTCTAATATCTTGCGTTGAGAATTTTTCTATTAATTTTTAGCTTATAAATTAGAAGGTACCTTGCACAATTATTGCCACTGCTTGAATCTCTTTCCTTTTTATTATTTATATTTGGATTCGTACTTTTGGAAGTACGTACACAACGAAGAATACAAAATCAACTTCGATTTTTCACAGATACAATTGTTAGTAACGAGAAAGTTGATACACAGACAAGTGATCCCGATACTAATTGGGAGTACGAAGAACATTGGACGTACAATTGTTTAACACTACACATGCCTCGTTTGCGACAAATTTACATGGATTATGCTAAGATGTTCACAAGATCAGCTCCAGAATGCAATCTTGCGATGAGCAGATTGTGCTTATGGCAACTGTGGCGAGACTGCAATATAGACAAAAGGGGATTGAGTCTTGTTGAAATCGATAAGTATATTGGTAAAATATATTACTGACAACCTCTAGTACGATTAATATTTATATTTTTGGTAATGTATCGATATCTATCAAAACAAAAAATTCAAAGTTAAGTAGAGTTTGTAAATAAGATTTAGTGTATATACATAGATATGCATGTAATGGTATGTAATACTATTGTACGTAATATTATGCATACATTAAACAAGAATAATTTTAGCAAAAGATGAATCCACCCTCGTAAATAACTTGCATGATCCATTCGAAAAAATTGAAATTTGGCAATACTTACTCGCATTGTTAGAGGTTTCTTGGCACTTGTACACTAAATTCAATGACGTGGAAACTGAGAATATGAATGGAAAACTCGCTGGCGGTTTATACAAATTTCTGAAAAACGACGTATACTCCAATGCTAAAAACCATGTTGGTACGTAATAATATTAGAGTACATAATTATGTATATCGAATCGAGTCTTCGTAAAATACCACGAAATGAGTGGATATATGTACTTATTTCACACTTTTAGAAATTTCACGCTGCGATCTTTTTAAAAATATTTAAAATTAGTTAAACAGTAAAACATTTTTTGACAGGCCGTGTATACCAGAATCTGGATTTGTTACCTATGTATTGTGTCTTCAAATTATATAGACAAATTGGATATCCCTGTTCTGCGAAAGATCTTCTTCGAGCTACATGTATCCCAAAAAAAGGTGCGCCGATTGTTGAATTTATAATGATCTAAATAGTAATTATCATATTCCAAGTGATAATATTAATTTATAACGATTTAAATAATTCATACTGATTATAAATCATTATAAATTAATTTATTGCTTTTTTATAATGATATAAACTTACAAGTTGTCAAGACAGACTTAATTAATAATTGTGACTCGTCAACTAAACTATAGTTCCTACGATAAATACAGAAATATTTCATACCTATAATATTACCAATTTTGCAAGTATTTAAATATTATAAATTTCTTCTGATTTAAAGAAGAAAATATCCAATTATTCTTCTAAAATCCGTTTAGATATCGATTGGCCACGTTAATGTTCCGCGCATGTACATGTAAAAAAGAGTGATTCAAATAAGACATACAACTTTAAAGTATTTTATTATTTGTGAACAATTACATTTGTACATTTCACAGTATGCATGCAGGATCCACTTAAGACCTAAACTCTAGAGTAATGGTATTTTTACATTGAGATGTATAAATATTTGAATTATGTAGGTACACAAGATTCACTGTCTTCCTCGATGACTGACAAAGCTGATAAACGTTTCTCCGATGGAATTAATTGTGTGACAATTGGCGAAAAAGTTAGTTATCTGCAGAAAACCGATGAACTTTTTGCGCCACCGCATCGCTCGATCGACATGTCGAGAAAATTTGAAAATAATTCGTGTAAGTCTTTTGCGAACTATCCTCTACAACTCAATTTTTTTAATTACTTACTCTCGTTCAAACAATACATCATATATCATAGCTCAAGAATTGTCCGCTTTTTGGCATTTGGGAGCACCAAAGATGATAGAAATTATGGCACTAATATGTCATGCAATCAAGGACGCAGCTAGTGGCGCAATCATGAATATGGATTACGAGGTATAATCTTACAATTTTTAAAGAAATACGATAAAGGTAAAATTTAACAAACATTTTCACTTTCGTTGATACTTCAATTTCTATATTTTATTATAGGACAAAGTTTTAGTAAAATTTTTTCTGTAAACACAAAAATTTGTAAACACGCCTTCTGAAACACACTAAGTAGGTATTGATAAAAATTGATGACATAAATTCTTTCCCTTATTCTTATTTAATGTAGTCAATTAAGTAAATAATAGTTTAACAAATAAAAAGTAGCTTAATATTCAACGGTTGCTTGGAGCTACTGCAAAAAGTATATTACATCCAGCTTAGCTATTTCTCGCCTAAACAAATACAGTGTTGTACATGATATGCGTAGTTTACAGTGCAGGAATTCATTGTTACAGCTAACGTTCCTTGAATTTTACGAAATAATACTAGAAGCGACAAGGCGATTGCTCTCTCTAAAAGAAATGTCTGACACAGAAATGCAAGTGACGAAAATCGGGGTAGACGCTGAATCTTTAAAAAATAACAGCCTGCAAGAAGACGAGCCTTCGCAACCCGTTAAACGGCCAGCTCAAAAAGCTACCAAAGTCCGAAATAAAATTTCAACATAATTTTTCTTTCGGCAGCATGACTTATTAATTGAAACTCCGTAACTACTGTAACTTAATAACAAGAATTACCGCACTTCGTTTCAAAGGAGAATGTCTCATCAATTACATACATGTGCATATTTTTTTTTATTTAAAGGCAAATGCCCAGTAGTTAAGGTTTTTATTTTTCATTGTTTTTCTGAACAAAGGTCAACTATTGATTCATGGTCAACTACTGGGCCTTTACCTTAGTAACGAAAGAAGTATGATATACTAAACTAGAATTATATTGGCGTATTTTTTTTTTAGACGAAAAAAGGTAGAGAATGACAAACAAAACAACGTGTAAAGATCTCCCTTCAATTTAAGGAACCTATTTTCTTCATTTAGATAAAATTTATTCCTTAATTGCCTGAATAAAAGAACGGAGCTTTTTGCTAAGGGTATCGTTCTATTTCCAAAACATACATTCGTGCGTACATAATTAACAAGAAATTAAAATCATTAAAAAGCGATAAATAAATTTCATGCATGGACGACCGTTAATTCTCCTTGAAGGCGATACAGTTTTTAACGGTCTCCAGCTTAACTTCCAAGTATTTCCAAGTTCACCCTCGAATGTCTCAAGGTTTATAAATAAAGCTAACGATAGTTTCACAGCACGAATTCTCAGTGTTTGCTGTTAGTGAACAATCTAAGATAGAGAAATTTAATATTTAAAAAATAAACGCGTGTAACTCTGTTACTTCGCAACACCTGAAATTATGACTAACACTGCTACCACTTATGTATAGTACATAGGTAGTGTACTCGCGAAAAGAGGAAACGAACTTATAATCAGAAAAAAAACTATTAACTGTTCAAAGTTATTATAAAGGAACTACCCCCACCATACCGTGAGTTATCAGGGGATGAATGCCAATTCATTGGCCAATTGATTTTGACTCAACCATAGGTAGTAGTAGATATGAAAGAAAGGGCGAATTCCACTTACGTCCAAATCGCCCGCGCCCACGACCGTAGGATTTTTCCGTTTTTGTAATAAAATGAAGTCGTAATTTATAGTTAAAAACCTGTATTTTCCGATAATGGCTCTTTCACAGACTTCTCTTCCATATTTCAAGAGATTTTCATAAATCTAGGAATGTTAACCACGGGTGTTGCTGGCGATTTGGGCGTAAATGTAATTCGCCCGAAGTATTCAAAAGTAAAAGTAAACGAAACGATGGATACAAAAAAATTGGATCATGGAATAGGTACAAATAGGAAATCGATTTGTCAAACGACGTAAAATTGAGAAATACGTGACAGTCTGCTCTCATTGCGGACACGAATAAGAAAGACTCTGTCTTCAAGCGAATAATTGCAGAATTGATGCCGAAACGAACGAAACCATGACGTGTTGTCGCGTAACGATGCGGTGAAACTTGATTGATCTTTGCACGTGTATAGCTGGATACGTTATCGTGAGTATCCCGGGGCTCAAGAAGTCGGAGGAACGAGCAAACGCGACTAGGTCGCTTACAAGGTAGGATCATTCTGCCTAAAATACAATGGGTACGCGTTACTTCTGGTCCACAGCATCATCGTCTCTTGGCGCCTTACAGAATACATTAATAAACGGACAATGTCGTGAAATTAAAGACTTATTAAAATCTAACATTCCCAGGCGTCTCGAAAAGAGAAAGAAAAGAGAGAACATTTTTGAAGATTCCAAAAAGTCTGTTGCAACAATATTGTTCCCCTCTTTTTTTTTAATGCATCCATTTTAATTTCCAGCGTATTGTTTTACGATTAACGTCGTTATTCAAGATGCATAGAAAACGACAGGAAGGCGAAGACCCGATAACGTTGGAGCAAATGTTTATGCGGCTTTCAAAAGCTTACATATAAAAGTACAAAGTTCCATGTTTCCCCACTAAATTGTAACGTATAAGCGGATGTATATACAAAATAAGTGCACTCGCGAATTATGGACAATGGGAATAATGCAAGTCAGCGGATGGTAGGTCTACTTATTGCGAGAATCGAAAAGAAAACTAAGACTTCGCGATCGGAACTAAATACGATCGAAGACGAGGACGCTCTAATGCCATATCTAGAAGTATCGCGGTAGTACGGAACGGCCTATGCCAATTCAACAATCTCTATACGTAATTCTAAAATATAAACTATATACCGATGTATGTATACAACTACAGTACAAGACGGTGCAACGCGCTTATACGACGGCAAAGCGCGGCACTGCTGGAATCCTCGATAGCAGACATTTCGCTCAGTTCGCCAGCGTTCAAATAAAAGCAGACTAACATTCGATTCTCGTACAAAACAAAGTGTCCATGTAGTTTCGCTTAGAAATGCTCGCCTTTCTGTACAAATAAAGCAATTTACTCTCAATCGTAATACGCGCGAAAGACACCAAGAGATGTAAAATGTAACGTACGAAGAGGACGTATCGTAAATGTGCAATACGAAACATTGTCTAACGTTTGTAAATGTTAAATTCTCTCCACCTTTTTGGTATTTAAGTTCGATAGATTTTGTTTTATTACTTGCTATTGATTCATTTACAGATGTGTGTGTCTCTTGAGGCGAACTTGATACGCTGGCAATTAAATTGTAAGAAATCATATCATTAATAAATCGACGGTAGAAAAGACTTTGCATAAAAGTATCTACAACCTCTGTTCGAATCACTCGGTACACGGGACATCTTAGTTTAAGTAACTTGAATGCCATCGAGCGATTGTTACGTTTCACGTCGTTTAATTGATTATCGGGATACAATGTTGAATGAGCTAACTTCTTTATAATGCAACTAGTATGCGAACAGTAAGTCTCTTTATGAAAATCGATTGGATAATGACTGACAGTACGATTATTAGAACGGGTGCAGCGCGTAATGAGCCCCAGGGCATACAATATCTCTCACGTGAGTAACGTATCGTCTAATTCTTCTATTTTGCCTTCAGGCTGAGATAGAACTTTGCGCAATACTTTGCTGACCACGTCCGACAAAGATTCCCTTGCGCCGGCGTCCAGGAAAGCCATGCAACGCTGAAAGACAATGCAATTTCGAAAAATGAATAAACAGGGTTTGATTTAAGGATATAAATCCTTCAAACTATAATCGCTATAAAAATGTTACTTGCCAGATGTTCTTCTTCGCCCTGCCTCAGCCTGAGCACCGCTATGAGAGCAAGCTCGCTGTTGGCTTTGACGTAGCCATTCTTCTCTTTTGTTCCATTTACCAGCATAGGCAAAAGCGATTTAAGTAATTCCGGTGACATTTTCGCGGGTGGTATGTTACGTGCCAAATGAATGCAAACCCTGGCCAATAATTGCTTTACATCGTTGCTGTTGTTGTTCATTGACTAAAATCGAATACCACGATGAATTAATTATCGCCACGTCGAATGGATTAATTATTCGTAAAAGAAAAGCAATACTTTATAAAATTGAGGTTTGTGTTTTAAAATACTCGTACCCTCACGAATGGAGATAAGATTTGTTGAGGTATGGGTTGTCCTTCGTTCATGAGGTGTTGAAACAGATAACCGCAAGCTCGTACACCATTCATGACTATTTGCACTCGATCCGCTGCTAGATACGAAAGTATCACTGCACAAACACGGTCCTTCTCTTTATTATTATACACTGTTGTTGGTGACTCCTTTAGCGCGACGAATAACGTTGAAGAACGTCCATGCCTGAGCATCCAGTCAACATTGGCATCGTTACCTGTAAATTTTTAATCAAACAGTTTGTTCCAACAGCTTATATTTGATACCAGAAAGAATAGTTTACATTTAGATAATCGTAAATGACAAATATATTAACACTACTCTTTATCAGTAAGCGAGTTAAATGAAGATTTAAATGAAGAAAAAAAATTACGGATGAATTTGAAATAATCGTTGCTACATAAATGAATATATATTAAAATTCCGTTATAATGTTAGAGCCTTAATAAACTTACACAACACGTGCTCGTTAAATGCAATGGCAAGTTGGTCTGGACTAAGCCATCGCACAAGTGCTCCGAAACAACCAGCTACAGCGTTTCTGGTAACGTCTTCGGGATAACCCAGCATATTACTTAACGTAACGAATACTTGTTTCTTCATTGGTTCTGTCATTTTATCGCCAGCAGGCGTGAGTACGCCTCGTAAGGCTTGTAACATCGTTTCCCTGAATAAAATATTGTTACATTAAAAACAGTTCTTAGGAGCGTACATGAAATATACACGAAGAATACTGAATCACTAAAGTTACCTAATCGCTGGATCATCGCCAGTTTTGATACCAGTATGGAGTTCCGTGAACAATGGATCGACACGCGTATGGATTACAATGAGATTGCTTAAAGCGTAGGCAGCCTTTAATCTCACTTGTCTATTACTATCGTTCAATGCTCTCAAAAATGTGGTTTGCAATTGTGGCAAGAATTGCTTTAACATCACTCCAACCTACCAAACAACACATCGTTATTAATACTTTGATTGTTCCAGAGTACTGTTTGCTTATACATATTACTCTAGTAATTTAACTTACTTTGCCCAGTAAAATCGCAAGCGTTTCTAAAACTGCTGCTTTAACGCTCCAATTGAAACGATCTCCCAGAATTCGAATCAGTGGTCCAGTGATGTGCACAACGCTCGGTTGTAAGGCTGTCGCGCTAGTTAATTTTATAACTTCTCCAAGTCCTTGTGCCGCTTGCTCCTTCGCCTCTGGCAAACCATTCAGTATGGCTTCCCTGAATATGGGAAGAATTGGCGTAATTCCCTTGGGTAAACAGAATCCAGGTAATAACTCCTGCCCCTTCAAATCGGACACCGCAAATCGAACGGCTTGCCTAATATCTTGTACGTGTGCAATCTGTTGGTCAGATGCTAAAGCCTGGAGATAAAAATATAACACGTAAGTGTTAATGTTCTTCAATAAACATTAGATTTAAAATCGAATCAATTATAATGCATTAACCATACAACTCTACTCACTAGTGAATAGAAAGCGTGATTTTACCTTAGTCACAGCTGTAAGCGCTTCCCAACTCATTTGCAGTACATCCTTATCGTCATCCGTAAATAAGTGAATAAGTCCACGTAACAATTGTGGAACGTATTGGCTATAATCGGCGCGAGTGTCTCTGCAGAAAGCGCATAACAAAGTTGCGGCGCTTCGTCGTCTAGACGGATCTTCTGCTTTCGTAGCGTCCATCAGCTGATCCATGACTGTTCTAACGCCCACCTCGTCGGTGATAGATAAAATGACTGCTTGGCAATATTCTAATTCCTGAACCTCATTCGGCGTTCCCTGAGCACTGGAGAGAGCAGTCAGTAACGCTGGTAAGATCTTATGAAGGAACCTTGTCAGTGCTTCACCCGCAACGCTGGCCAAAATTGACAATGCTTTTGTATTAACGGGTGGACTAGTCAGTTGCGGTACCAGGTAGGGTAAAACAACTCGAGATTTGATCGCCATTACTTGGCGCAAGCCATCCAAAGTATTCTCCGCTTCTGCTTGATCCGGCGAGTTCAATTGTGTTAACATTGCTGGCAGTATGTCATCCAGTGCTCTAACACCTACAGTTGAGTGCAAACCGTCGAAAGTTTTCGCTGCTGCTTGTCGAACCTCTGGTAGTGGGTCGCACAATGCTTTTCTAAAAACAAATAAATTTTTCTCATTCTCCTTACTACCGATTCGCGTAATAAATTGTAGGAAAACTCACCTCACTGTAGGAACTAAACTGATGACAAAAGTTAACACCATATCCTTGTTTGTGCTTGCCATAATTTCTGACAGTCCAATACACACACCTTGGCGTTGATCAGCTTGGTCACTTTGCAGACCTTTCTCTAAAATAGGTATAATCTCTGGTAATACCCTCTCGCCCAGCTTTCTAACGAGATCGCCCAAGGTTCGCGCTGCCACTTGTCTTTTATCGTAACTTGTACTAGCCAAGCAGCCGAGTAGAAGCGTAAATAGCGTGGGTAATATCTCTCTCAATGTTCGCGGAGTATTCGTTACCACTACTTTCCATACATGAAGCGCAGCTTGACGTACCATTAATGCAACGTCTGATCTACCCATATACAGTCCAGCTAAAACGCGATTTCGCCTTTCCGCGCCAAGAGCATTAATAATCGCATAGTGCGATTGTTCGGTTCCGAAATTATCGTCTTCGCTAGCTGTCTCTGTCGACATCTTGCCCGAGACACCAGAAATTCGATATAGTAAATCTCCAAGTAGTTGCACAGACGAGTATCTGATACGCCAATTATCGTCGAAAAGACCTTTTTCCAATTCCGGTAACAACAGCATAATAGCCGAGTCAGCGTAAAGAGTAACGATACGTTGACCTGCTCTAAGCGCAGTCTCGCGAACATATTCATTCTCATCAGCCAAAGCTTTTAAAATAGGATTGATGATCTGTCCGATGTACGGTGTGAATTCTGTAGTAAATGCGCTGGGCATATAAATAAACATCATAATGTAACCGTCTTTAACGTGAGGAGCTATGTCTGTCCTTTCAGCTGTACTAATGATCTCAGGCATAAGTTTATGAAGTTTCTCAACGCCGAGTCCCCTCACAACTTCCGACAGACCCTGCGCAGCTCCTGACCTGTCAACGCTGCTTGTTTCAGACGTAAGTGTTTGCATTAACCAAGGAAGCAGATCTTCGAAACTGGATTCACCCATTCCTCTCACCATGGCACCTAAAGCTCTCGCAGACACACTCCGTACTTCTGGCACAGGATCCAACAAACTTGTTTTCAAGCCAGGAATGATAGTTGGCAAGTATGGAGTTAAATCCTTCTGATCGGTCAACGAATACATGTTACCAATTATTTGAGCAGCCATTTTTCTAGTTTCAGTCGAGCGATCTAAAAACGCCCTTTGCACTACAGGCATAATCAGAGCTAATGACGGAGCATCGATGAAATGTACAAACTGTGTATCCAACAGAGTTTGGAGACATGTCGCCGTCTTGTGGGACGGATCTTGCAGAGCTTTCAGCAAGACTGGTACAATGGCTTGAATCTCTGGATTACGAATTACACTTCCGATAACTTTCAGAGCTACCGCGCCAGCCTCTTGAACTTTAGTATGCGAATCGCTAAGTACTTCGATGAGCTTTGGAACTATACTGGGTAAACAACTGCTTAGTTGTTTTGGTGCACAATATGCCATCGCGCCCAACAGTTCGACAGATCCTTAGAAAATAAAAGAATTATGTTAATTTTTATAACAGGCAATACGCTAAGTAATACATATCAGTTTTTATTAATAACTTACCAGTCTTGGTTCTCCAGGAGTCTTCCTCTAGCGCTGCTAATAAACTCGGTAGAACAAGTTTCACTCCATGAGCAGAAAGCTTACTCATAACTACGCGAGCTGTGTCATCGGTAGCCGTTCTGACGTACTGACTGGAATCTCCAAAACACAGCAGCAAATGCGGTAATACATGAACGATATAAGGTTCGAACAATCTGCCGAGCATCGTACATAACATTTCAAAAGCGAACAACGCTCCTTCTCGATGCCTATAGTTTTTCTTATCCTGAATGGCATTAGTTAATGTGGTCATAATATCAAGTTGTTTTAACGCGAGTATGCCCATGCCCTTGATTATACCTGCTAAACCGTAAGCGGCGCCTTTACGCTCTCCGTATTTGTCTGACTTTAACAACTGATCCATTAAATTGTCCACAATTTTTGGGGCATCTTCCTTGATAGAAGGTACAAGATGTGGCAAGCAATTGGCAACAGCCTCTTGTACTTGCTGCGACGGAGTGGAGAGGGCAGCGATCAAGCGCATAACTATTGGCTTTATGCGCGGATCATCCTTATCCAGATGCCTAGCCAGTGACCCCATAAGGATAACCACTGACTGTTTAATCGAATCGAAACTGCCGATTTTTGGAGCCTTGTCCATGAACTCTTCGAAAACAGGCAACAAAGAAGTTATGTTCGCTTTGCCGTGAAGATCAACAACAGCCAGAGCAGCGGTTAACATTTCCGTGCGGACAGTTTGATTCCTATCCCCTAAGCCGGTTGAAACGAAAAACTGCACAAGCTTAAGTACCGTTTCAGCGGTGAGAAGAGGAGCTAGTTGAGCCAATGCAAGTGCAACACCATGACGCGGAACATAAGTATCGATGGGTTGTTCAACCACGCGACCAAAATCGTTCAGTTTCGGTGGAATCATAGCTAATTTCTCCTGATAAAGCTGCAATAGCTCGTCCAAAAGTGATGGCACCAAATGAGGAACGTTGGTCAAACACTGTGCCAAAGCGCAAGCAGCAGCTTGTTGGACTGGTTCTACAGGATGTGGAATATCTTGGATAAGTTCTTGGGCAAGAACATCTGCATGCGCTACTAATTCTGCCGCGTTCCATAATTCATTAGCCAAAATTTTATTCTCATCGCAAACGTCAAACCTGGCAATCCATATTCTTCTAACAAGGTGACAAAATCGTGAATAATCTTCCTCTTGAGATGGAAAGGCTTGTCTTACGACTGTTAAGGCCCTCAAGGCTGCATCTCTTATCGTGGGTAATGAATTCTGTAAAGCTCCAATTAAGGAGCTTATGTCTTCGCTAGTCGCTAGCGCAGTACCTGATTGCCCACTACTAGATTGAGCAACATCTAATAAGGTTGCAACTGCATGTGTCTGCACTCTTCCAGTTGTAATCTCCATTAATTCGATTAACAGATCGTACATGTGCTTATGCGGGAGTAATCGAGGATGTCTCACACCTCTCACATCAGTAGGAATTCCTCTCTGTTTTGCGTGCTCCTGTATTATCTGTAGACCCTGCACGATCATACTATCATCCTTATAAGTTAATAAAGTTTTCTTTATAAATGGAAAAATGTAACAAAGTGCGGGAGCAGTGAATAATTTTTTTTGCTTGATTGTAGTTGTGTATAAAAGATTTAATGTCCTTTTCACCGCAGCATCGGTGTTTTCTTCCTCCCAAGCTTGGTCTAAATCACACTGCGGTTGTAATTGTCTCAGTGTAACATGCGCTACTAAATCACCCAAAATTGGATTGCTGCCTATTTCCACTACTGTCTTTAGGCGGATAAAAAGATCAGACATTGCAGGAGCAGCTAATGGCGACGCCAAGTTTTTTAAAATCGGAGGTAAGAGATCCTTCAGATAGAACGAAAGCTCTTGCCCATTCCCGTTCATTCCACAGATGACAAGGGATACAGCATTATCTATTCTACATTTCAACTCGGTCAGTCTTTTGCGGATTGCACTTTCCTTTGCGATTTGTGTCTTAAGAATCTCTTCTTGTTTAGGTGTCAATTTCGGCTCTTTTATTTTCCCCTCCCTTTTCTTCTTCTCATACAATTCTCGTCTAAGTTGAAGTTCCTCTTGCTGTTCTTTAAAGGAATACGCTTTACTTTCTCTTTTCATATTCATTGAATTGAGAATATCATTTTCATCGATCGTTGGCAGGACACTTTTATCATACAACTCTCCGTCCGGACTCAGATAAGTAAAATACTCGTCTTTAGTGATTTTTAAGATTTCAGGATCGTCAAGTTTGCTTTTAACATTCGATACTATTGCAGGTAATATAACTTCGGGTACAATTGATACCACTCTTGTCAGGGCATTCTCGTAACTGGCAATAGGTTTGAAGTTTTGCACGAGAACTTTCTTTATTTCGTTATTGAAAGAGCATAAAAAATGTTTCGGCACAAGTTTATAATTCTTTGCGATTTTGAACCATAAATTTGGCACTGCTTTGTAGATTATAGGGTGATGAGATGGTATCAATGCGTCTCTCGCCATTTGCATAGTAGATAATTCAAACTGACAAGAGCTCGAGCAAATAGCAAGCAGTCCATCTGCAAGGCATCTACCAGTTAATTCACCATTAGAAGATTCTTCTTTATTTTCTTTATCATTTTCTGACTTAATCTTTACATTCTCTAAGAACCTATTGTATTCCATCAGCAGTTCTTGAGGTGGTGCATAGGTGCTCAAACCTCTGACAATCTTCTTAATTAATGGGAAACAGCGTTTCCTTGTATTGGACTTCGGAGCTGTCGCACATGTTATAATTGCTCTGTGAATACCGTTTAAAGCTTTTTCATTCAATCTATCAGCAAAGTCTGTTATAAGTTTGTCGCAAAGTAACATGAGATGATATAAAATATCATCTGGACATGTAGACAAAAACTTTTCCGAGAAGAATATTTGATCATCGATAGCATTCCATAATATAGTTTGTTTGTCATTTTCCACTTCATTAGCGAGGACGAATTTCAGTAGCAGGTAAGAAGCTACTAAGCCTTCCGTCACTGCAGCTGCTTGAGTACTTTGCTGCACAGCTCTTGTCATTGCTTGTATGAGTAATGGTGTTATTGTTCCAGAGTAAGAAACTACTGGTGAGGAGAAGAAGAGCCTAATGTAAGCAGTTCGCACCGCGGCAGTTGAAGTCTTAGCGGTCATACCGTTCTTAAATGCAGCTACTACACTTTTCGGAACATTGTTTGTAAATTTATTGGTCCATAAGGCCATCATTTCAAGAGCATGAATTAAGGTTTTCTCATGAACCTCGCTTTCGAGAACCTTAATAAAATGTTCGCAAGCTGTTTCAGCCAACCTTTGAACGCTGCTTCCCGAAGCTGCATTATAACTGAGATTACCAGCACCTTGTAAAACCGAAATCTTGTGAATCGCAACTGTGAGTTTCCCCTCTGATCCATGAAATATAGCAAACACAGATGACAGTAAGTTTTCCAGAGCAGTGGTGTCCGAACATTGCAGAGCCAGTCTGCGGCAAGCTGCGACAGCCTCATCTCGAACTAAGTCTTCTTTAGAATGCAGGTTTGCAAATAATCCTTTGCTTATATCTTGGCTGTACTGACTTAAATCAAGGCATAAGCCACTTAGAATATGACCGACAGATTCGATAATTATTTCTGGATTTCTTAACATCGCTTTTTGCAAAGCTGGCAGTAACTGACTCTTGAATTCATCGTGAGATATTCTACGAAGCAGAGGTACAGCAGTGTCAACGACATATAGATCTGGTTTCTTCTTGCAGCTAATGGCCACTTTTATAAAAAAGTCTACGACATTTGTCTGTAAACGGAAGAAATTCATTTGATAAAATCTGTTATACGGTAGCTAAAAATATTAATCTCGTATTAAATGTAACTTTACCTTTAGTTTCCCCACCAAATCGCTTTTCTTTGTACTTACTAAATATCTAGTAAGTAAACTAGCAAGAACAATTACACCGTTTCCAACTTCCAACTTTGTCAGTGTGTCTAGATATATGATCTCTATATTTTCGACACTCGACCATTCGTATGCCAATAAGACGTATACTTTTTCCGCCAATTTTTTATTCATGGGTGCCAAAGCTGCTGCACTTAGATTTGCTTGTGCTTCGATGAGTTTTGGTAATTCTATACTGATATTTGAGTTGCTCTTATATCCATAGAGAATAATCAATGTTGACCATTTCAATGCGACGTCCGCAGTTAAAGCAGTGTTCAAACTGTAAATCATTAAAGATTTGTTAAGCGTCAACGTATCGTTTAAAGTTCAATGTTTTCGAGGCGAAGAGATGCTCTTTACAGTATTTATGTAATTACATACGTAGGAACTACATTTTTATGCCAAATAGATTGTTCTATTATCACATTTGTCATATGTTTTACAGTAGCTTCTGGTTGTTTCTTTAACAATTCCACAATCAGATTTTTCACGTAAGATTGGGAAGCTGTATCCTTATATCGATGTAAAGTAAGAGATATGGTTTTACAAATTCCACTGACAATCTTCTCATTAATGCCTAAAATGTGGAAACAACAGTTTTGTAAATATTTAACAACAACAATATTTCACATTAACTAGAATATGAAATTAAAATGCTAAAATTACTTCTTCCAATAAATACTTTAATACAAACTTGTACTGTACTCTATTTTAAATAACTTCTGGTTCTAATTCTTTTAACTTTTACTTTTTATTGCAATATCTCAATTTTAATTAATTATTATTGCAAATAAAAATAGATACTCTATGTTATATTTTGTTTCTGTTTTACATATATAGTACAATAACAAATATTCCGTATGCTATCATATATTACAGCAGTTAAACAAGTATATAATATAAATCATGAACTTATATAGAGAAATAAATGGGGGAATCATTTATTCATATTAATCAAATACTTAATATAAAAATAATAATTTTAGAAATCGACACCAGAATTATATATTTATAATATTCACAGTTGCTTGGAGAATATTTAATGTAAATATGTACGAATAACAGGTGAACCATTGTTTAATATTATATTACCTTCAAAAAATAAAAATATTAATTGTTAAGCTAAACATTTAATACATTATATACCAAGTTGGTCCATTTTACTTTATTATTATATATTTATGACAGTAAATATTATTCACGATTGATACTAATGTTTAATAGATTGAAAATTATAAAACCTACACGTGCGAATGACGTAGATATTATAAATGTTGTAACTCTAAAACAATATTGTACAGTCATCATACTTTAGTTTGAATTGTCGTCATATACAATCCCAGTTTTCTTAATTTTCCATGTACATTCTGATATTAAATTATAGGAGAAAACACAATCTTTCTCCGACGCTGACAAACATTTTTAATTTATGAAATTATATGTTTCTATTAAAAGTAAATCTACGATCGTTCCTTACCAGGGTTTGACAACACATTGACGACATTTTGCAGAACCTCTCGCCGCTCGTTTTTACTGGCGGTTTGAACTCGGTTTGGCAAATCTTTCAATGCTTTCGTTAACTACAACAAAATCAATAATAAATAATCGGTAATTATATTACAATAATACGGTTTCTCAAGTTCCACGTGACAGACTCACCTCAACATCCGCCATATTTCTTCAAAAACCGGACTGCGTTGAAGCGCCACCCTGCACAAAATTGTTGCTCCTTCGAATACGCATCGTTATCAAATCAAGCGATACATATGTTTTTGATATATGTATAAATATATAGGATAAATAAATATATATATATTTATATACACGATATATGTACATATATATGTATATATACTCATTGTTATATACATATATGTATGTGTTATTATTTCCGTTACTTTAATAATAATAACGAATAATCAATATTATATTTTACTTTAGCCGAAAAATCGCTACAATGAATGAGGCAAATAATTCATTGAGACTAGAAATTTTATATTAAACAGTAAAAAATATATATCGCACAGGTAACTTTATGTTTATAATTGTTATATATTTTATGCACTAAATAAAAACTGAAAATAAAAATTGTTCTTACATCATCAATATTGGTCTAAATATATTTTAAAGATAGTGATTTTTTTATGAAAAGTAATGAAACGTATTGTTTTTCCAAACATTGTTAAATATGATCGAGATAAAAATTTCATTTCCACAAAATAAGTATACTGCCAGAAAGTTAATTTAATAATAAATGTTATTTTTAATTATCAGCGTTTTTTGCTGGAAGGCATTTACGAGTGAATAAAATGAAATTCCGAATGTCCATATTTCAAATATAAGTTTGTGTACGGAAGTTTTTGAAAATATGATAAGATAAATAAATTGCATACGCGTATAAAAAATAATAATTACACTGCTAAACAGAAAACTTGTCCCATCTATGAAACGAGGATTGGTGGCGCGGGCCCTTAGAGCATATATAAATGGAGGTATCATTGCCTTAGAGTGACTGCCTCGAAACTGTCGGCAACATCACGCGGCGAGAGAGAAAGACATGTGCCACTGGTGCGAGCGAGAAAAGTATACATGTGCGAGCGAGAGAAGTATAGGTTCCCAATCGGCCGTAATGCGCATGTGCCGATATCTATTGGGAACCTATACTTCTCTCGCTCGCACATGTCTTTCTCTCTCGCACCATGTTGGCGACTTTTTCAAGCTTTCAATGAGACCTCCATAGTATATGCTCTAAGCGCGGGCCACAGCGCCCATGAACCTGAAGTAAGTAGTGCTGCGCGATATTTATCGATAACTGTAAATATCGATGTTTGCCTATCGATATCAATATTTTTTATCGATATTTCAGACACTAATAATTACAGGTATCGATAATTTTGGTCATAATATCGATAATTTTTACTGTTCAAGCCAATCCAAGCTTATCGATCTTCGTATTGATACTTTTTGAATAATATATTTAATGTATTGATATTGGTAGAAAAATATATATCGATAAGCATTATCGATAGTTGGGCCCAATATTGCGCATCACTTCTACAGAGTGCACCACAAGTTGACCAGATCAAGATGGTTGAAACAAGCAATTCCCCTTCCGGCTTTTGCTTCAACTCCCACCATTCAATTATGCACCGTCGTCCTTTACGTCCATGATTGATGGCAATGCCATTTTTTCGAAGCGTGTATCAAGAGGTAGGAGTGGGGTTGATAAGAATAATACAAACTTACATATAGAAAATTTTAAAACCAACATTTATTAAGCAAATATAATGCGAATTATGTAGGATGCACATTGCAAACAAATATTCACAGAGCGTAAAATCAGTGAATATAATCCGTTTTTCATACAACATTTATAGCAAACTTATAACATTACTGCATAGATTTTTGGAACAGAAAATATAATAAGAAATATAAGAAATACAATTGATACATATAGTAAACAATATGTTGATTTTAGTTTCATTTGCGGTGACACAGGCAATATTTCCAATAGCATAATAAATAAACTTATATTAGCATATATACTCCAATATTGTAAGAAAATTAATAACATTATTAAAACTAAACAAATTGTTAAATATTATTTAAATTATTATTTAAAATAAAACACTGCATTCAGTAAACAAAAGTCCTATATTGTTTAATTTCTTTGCCCTCAAAAACAAACGACTCAGATACAAATTGGTTGAATGAATGCGCTCTATTTGCAGAAAATAAAATAGCTTCTTTCATAATATGAGAATAAATAGATGTAACAATTGATAAGAATTATAATCTATCTTTACCTTCCTGAACATTCCTCCTTAACATAAGCGTATGATATTTTCGATATGTCTGAAGTAATTATCACATTAATATCGATATTAGGACTGCTGATTCCTACCTATATAGGCTTGCAAACGTCCATTAAAGTTCTTAAATCTTTATCACTTAGATAATTAAATATTCTTTCAGCACAGGCATGTGGTAACCCAAAAAAATTAAAGAAAAAGTCGAAAATTTTAGCACCTTGCTCCAGCAACTCTTTCCTTCTTTCTCCGTTTCTAAAATGAGTATTTATCGTACTAGCATATATTGGAAATTTTCTTTTATAATTATTCGATCTTAAGACCTGCAGTACACTTTCATTGCCTGCATATATTGCTAATTGACTTATACCTTTTGTTAAAATATTATAAAATGAGATATTAGCATCAATCTTCTCACTCTTCATACTAGCTATTTCTTTCTTACATTCATCTTGAAAATAACTTAATTCTTTATCATCGCTAATAGTAATTGATAGTAAATTTTGGTTACATGCGTATAAATTCGCAGTTTTCAACTTAATCATGTGGCATTTAAGAATGTAAGCAATGGCTTCATGATCAATTATGGAATGATCGAAAATATCAGAATCAGAATCATCGGGGCAATATCTAGAATGAAATGAATCGATGCCAGTCTTTACATAATCAAGCGCTGTGTAATTGTCTGTAGTCCTAATAGTAACATCAGAACCGTGATTTAGGAGAGCTATAACAATTTCTGTATACTCTTCATAAGAAGCAATATGAAGTGCTGTTTCACCACCTGTATTTTTAGAATCAATGTCGGCGCCAAATTTTAAGAGAAGCTCGACAATTTCTAAATTACCAGATTCAGCAGCAATGTGGAGTGGTGTTGTACCTGTCGTAGTCTTAGAATCAATTCTGGCACCGCATTTTAGCAATACTTCTACAACCTCTTCAAGGCCATATTGAGTTGCAATATGAAGTGCCGTTGTTCCGTCCTTCTGCTTAGCGTTTATATTAGCTCCTTCGTCCAGAAGCATTTTGCTAATTACTTTATCACCTTCTTCAACAGACAAATGAAGCGGTGTTCTATCGTCTTTATACGTAGAATTAACATCTACGTTATACTCCAAAAGAAGTTCAACGACTTTCACATTTCTGTCATGTATAGCAGCATGAAGTATTGTTTTACCACCGTTAGTTTGCGCATTTACATTAGCACCCCTACTTAAAAGCAATTTGACAATATCTTTATTAATATTTTTAACACCAGTATATTCATCAACACATTCACATTCGTCAGAAGCAGTACAATGCAATGCCGTTATTCCATATTTATCACTAGCATTAATATCAGCACCATGTTCTAAAAGAATTTCAATGATTCCTTTGCACTTCTTCTTAACAGCAGTATTCAGCAATTCAGGATTATCTTTTACATTAGCTTTATTAGTTAAAAGTAGTTCGATCGTTTTTAAATCGGCATTCTTAATAGCATAATATATTGGTGTGTTTCCAGTTTCATCTTCAGCATTTACATCAGCCCCATAGCTTATCAATAGCTTGGCTACTTGCTCACGTTTGTATTTAGTTGCAACGTGTAAAAGCATTGAATCATTTATGGATGTTGAGTTGCATAATACATTCTCATCAGTACTGTATTTTAAGAGTTCTTCAACAATTGTCAAATATCCTTTCTGAACAGCAGCATGCAGCAATTTAGAATTATTTCCATGTTTAGGATCGACAGTAAAGCCATATTGAAGCAAGTTGTTAACGATCTTATTATACTGTGCTCCATTGCGATGAACTGCATCCTTAAGAGCGCTTCTGTTGCTTTTGTTATTCACATCAGGACAACGCTTTAAAATATGCTCGACAATTACTGACTGTCCTGTTCCAACAGCAAAGTTTAGTATAGTTTGACCAAACTTATTTTCAGCATCAATGTCAGCTTCCAATTCTAAAAGTAGCTTAAAAACTTTTTCGTGTTTGTAGATAATTGCATGTTGTATTGGTGTATACCGTTCCGAAGATACAGAGGTATACGTAGAATTGTCATAAGCCCCCTCTTTTACAAGATACTCAACAATTGGTAAAAACCCTCTCCTTGTTGCAATATGGAGAATAGTTGTACCACTTGGTTCTTTACCACGAACACTAGCAGCAGCTCTGCTTAAAAGCAACGTGGTAATTGCTTTTGCCTTTTTTTGAATAGCAACAAACAAAGGAATTAAATTGTTGCGATCACTAATGTTAACATCCGCTCCCCGGTTTATGAGTAATTCAACAATTTCCAGCTTCTTACTTTTAACTGCATTATGAAGTGGAGAATCGCCAGACTTATTTTGAGCATTAATGTTAGCACCTCTATCTAGAAGCATCTGAACAATATCTATGTCACCAATTGTAGCAGCAAAATGCAGTGGACTATTAGGATATTTGGCATTGCTGTTAACTTTGGAACCTTTTATTAAAAGCAGTTTAGCAATCTTTGTATGTTTATTCTCAAGAGCTTCGCGAAGTAAAACATATCCACATGCCCATTCTTTTGAGTAAGATAGACTGAAAGATGTAAGTAGCTCTATTACTGTTTCTATTTTTCCTTCACGAACTGCAGAAAGTAAACGGTAACTTGTACCATACTGGTCTTTTAGCATTTTTCGATAATAAATTTATTATTGACTAGGTGACGAACCCGAATTTTATATTGCGATAGTACTTTATATTTTATATACAGTCAGTCGAACCTGTTGTGCCGGTTGCGCAGTAGATCCAGTACGGTATAGACCATGCGACAACGCGCAAGGGTACAGAAACAAAACAATAATAACTATACGCAACTAATAGCGAATTCGGTATCCCGCACTGACTCTGTGCTGGGGTCAGAAAATTACTTGGATTGGTTAATTCTTATAGAGCTATCTCCGTCTCTACCAGAAACAACAAATCCACAACGACGAATCGATTCTGAATCTAGCAATGAAATAAATTAAGATACCTATTTCATTTTGAAAAAAAATATTTTACTTTTAAGCTAAGGATATTTTAAATTTTATGACAGTGTATAAAATCTATGTAGTACTGTGAATTAGGGTTGTGTAAAGTTTGGAACAGAAATATTTTGTGGACCACTAAATTAGATCATCCATTTAGTATTTTAGAAAGAGGTGTCACGGTTGAAGTCTGTCCGTTTTCTATTCTTATTTAATTTAACTTCCATGTTCTAATTTATTTCCAGTCACAGTAGTAATGATTTTTTTTTTTTTTTTAATTGTATTTTAAATACTTCTATTTCCAATTTACTCTTCATGTCGTGATTAATTGCAAATCAGTGAAACGATATCAAAGTCAGTTACCTTTCTTTAATTATGTTATTATTGTGATTATTTACAAAAATTGTATTATACGTGCTCGAGCGATGTTTTTTCGTAAAAGTGAGAAGCTAATTCTAGTAACCACTCTGGTTGTATCACAGTTATATCCTTCATGTAGGTTTTATTTGTCTGTAAAACTTCGCAGAAGAGTAACCTTGAAGAAAAATAAAGAATTAGATAGTTGAATGTACACGTAACTTTCGCACAAAAATTAAAACTATTGAAATTTAAATACAAACCATTGGGGTTGTTGTAACGTATATAAACAACTGTTTGGATGTATGTACAAATCCCTATTACCACGCACTGTTTTATATACGCCAGTATAATGTAAATACGCCGCTTTTGGAAAAAGTCCGGCCGTTATACATTTTAAAATTTGTTGTACATTTCCTAAAAAAAAAAGTCAAAGAAGAATCGTCACAGCAAGATTCATTTATTATTCATAATACTTGTGAGCAGTATAATCTTCAACTTTATTTACCATTACAAGAAACCAGTGGTATTTGTAATCTTTTCATCATACGATGCATCTGTGTTCGAATTTCGGTGGCCCTTCGTAACGCTTTGTAATTAAGAAACTGTTTCTGGCACCAACTAGAAGTTTTATTCTTCTCATAAGCAGTATACACGTTGAGCATTGTCAAAAGATCTCCTTCTTCGACTTCAAATTTCCTATGCGCCACTCTTGCCTTTATAAGAGCCTGACCTCCAACCGGCCTGATGAAAACGTTCTGCACTTGAAGCATAGCCAGAATCGTGGATAATTCTTCTGAACATCCCATTTCACCTACATTCAAAAGAATAATTAATAAATCATTCGTTGCGATTAAAACAATGAAATCGTATTCTACGACATCGAACGGCAACCGCCAAATTAGTGCGAGCGCCAAAAAGTAAATTTTACAGGAGAAGGTATTTTCGCTGTCATGCTGCAGGGCACCAATAACGTACGGCAAATTCATTTTTGCGTCGTAAAATTTGCGAACTGGTGCGTGTTACACAGAGGGCATCGTTTTGCATGAAAAACGGAAAATTGAAAGAAATGTCGCTTACACTAGTTTGTCGGTTAGAGATTGAGATAATAACACTACCTGATACTATAACGGATTTCGCGAAAACAGGTTCTAAAGGCATCTCCGCCATTGTGATACCCAATGGTGTCGTTAATTCTCCATTACTGTCAATTGCACCTAATGCGTACAGTAACTCTAGTCCTGTGAGAAGGTTTTTGCTCGGTGGAGCTGAAGGGAAATTGAATCTCAGTACGTTATCGATGCCTAGAGCTTTCAATTGTAAAATGGCTGGTGCTAAATCGGAGCGCTGCATTTCTGGTGGGGTTGCATCGAACAGCTCAGAATATGCTTCCTCTGTGTACAACCTACGGTAAACGTTAGCTGAGACTTTGAATACGAACAATTTTTAATTAACTTCCTTTTAGTTCACATACCTATATGCCTTTCCTGTTCGAACGCGACCTGCTCGACCAGCGCGTTGATTAGCGGAAGCTTTCGATACGGGCACGATTACGAGAGAGTTCGTCTGAGTTTCCGCCTCGAACCAGGGAACTTTGACGAAGCCGCAATCGATTACTAGATTGAAATTACAAAAAGGAATCTCATTTACGTTGGGTCTTTTGTTTCAACAGTGGTATACTACTATACATAAAGATGTGTTTTGTCTCTACCATAGACGATGTTTGGAATAGTGATCGATGTTTCAGCTATGTTCGTCGCTACAATGACTTTGCGAGTGTCTTTGGCAGCCCTCCAAAATACTTTAAGTTGCTCCGAGTTTGGAAGGGAGCCGTACATAGCCAAGGGTAAAAGTTTCACTAAGAAAGAATGATGAAAAATAAGAAACAAAATCTGTGAGTCTATCTTAAGCGGTTACGTAACGTCGAAGAAGCAACGGGAGCATTGTTCTAAATCCTACGTACGTTTGCCTTCTTTTATAAGTTTCGCGTGCTCTGATAAGAGGGAAACTGCTTGGTCCACTTCATCCAGACCCGTGAGAAAGGCTAAAATATCGCCAGGTTCTTCCTTCTCGTGGATTTTCAAAACGGTGTCTACCACGCTGGTGACGTAATTTGCTACTGGCTCTGGAACATATTGCACGCAATTATTTACATGAGGGTTCAAGTACTTAGTTTCTACTTTCAGACGCGTCAATATTATTATACTTAAAGGGAAATGGGTCGAATACAAGTAGCATGGGATGTAAGCTAGGTCTAACCAGATCTTTCTCGGTGGGATTGTTTTAGAAGTTCGAATAAGGGTCAAATGTACAGGTCACTCCAAGGTCAACTTGATCTTTTTAAATGGAAACACCTATTTTCGGTGCCAGAAATGAAACAACGGAAAATTTTACGTTTAAGTATGTGATTTGATATTTAAAACTTAAGGGATCTTCGGTTTCTATTTTTTAGTACTATGCAGCTTTGATTACTACCCCTATGTCATGGTCAACGTCATCACCATCAGACGCCTCTTTGTATTAGACTTATATTTCGAAATACCTATTTTTCATGTGTTTTCTTTACCTTGTTAAAGGGTATAGCCGGTTAAGACGGTCAAATGTGCCCCTGAACCAAATTCAAATCCCGATGAGTCATTCGAAAGCTTATAAAAAAAGAATGATTTCTGTCAAGTTTCAACCTTGTATCTCTACCCGGGGGGTAGTAAAGGGTAAAAATAGAAAATCAGGTTTTTGCCGAATTTCTACTATACCAGGGAATGAAAAATTTTGAAAAAATTCAGAGGCATATCTGTTATCGGGGCACATATTAGGGAATTATTTCAGATTTTTAAATTGAAAAACCAAGCTGTGAAAAATAAAAAACGTCAAAAAATGATGAAAAATGCCGGTTGTGTATCGAAGCAGTTGCAGAACTATAATCATATTTTTACTGTAAGTACGTATCACTGTTACTATTGTCCTGAATTTTTTTCAGATTTTTCAATTTGGTGCGCCGCAGTTAAAAAAATTAAAAACCGAGTTTTTCGTCGTTTTTTCCGTCTGAGAGTAACTAATAGGTCGAATTTTCGTACATACTTTATGGAATACGTCTTTTATGCAATCTTCAATGTCTTCACACGCAGTAAAACAGCGTAGAAATTAAAAGAACTAAACATGCCGTGACACTACAGTGTAAAATGTGTAACATATTTTCAACGGCGTCGATGGTGCAGTGGTAAAGTGTTGGACTGCTGAATCGGTGCGAACTTTTTGAACGTCGGTTCGAGCCTCGGAAATTCTAAGTCCGCGCACAGTCATTTTTTTTTCACATTAATTATGTATTTTTTCGATTTCTAACTATATGACAATGGTCAATATTTATTTACAATGTTTTTAATGACGTTGAAATATACGTAAAATCAACGTATATTAAACGTTGAAATATACGTAAAAATACTATTAAAAACTTTGTAAATAAATATTGACCATTGTCTTATAGTTGGAAATCGAAAAAATACATAATTAATGTGAAAAAAAATGACTGTGCGCGGACTTAGAATTTCCGAGGCTCGAACCGACGTTCAAAAAGTTCGCAGCGATTCAGCAGTCCAACACTTTACCACTGCACCATCGACGCCGTTGAAAATATGTTACACATTTTACACTGTAGTGTCACGGCATGTTTAGTTCTTTTAATTTCTACGCTGTTTTACTGCGTGTGAAGACATTGAAGATTGCATAAAAGACGTATTCCATAAAGTATGTACGAAAATTCGACCTATTAGTTACTCTCAGACGGAAAAAACGACGAAAAACTCGGTTTTTAATTTTTTTAACTGCGGCGCACCAAATTGAAAAATCTGAAAAAAATTCAGGACAATAGTAACAGTGATACGTACTTACAGTAAAAATACGATTATAGTTCTGCAACTGCTTCGATACACAACCGGCATTTTTCATCATTTTTTGACGTTTTTTATTTTTCACAGCTTGGTTTTTCAATTTAAAAATCTGAAATAATTCCCTAATATGCGCCCCGATAACAGATATGCCTCTGAATTTTTTCAAAATTTTTCATTCCCTGGTATAGTAGAAATTCGGCAAAAACCTGATTTTCTATTTTTACCCTTTACTACCCCCCGGGTAGAGATACAAGGTTGAAACTTGACAGAAATCATTCTTTTTTTATAAGCTTTCGAATGACTCATCGGGATTTGAATTTGGTTCAGGGGCACATTTGACCGTCTTAACCGGCTATACCCTTTACCTTACCTTACATGGGGTGAGGCAGGTTATTTGAATATCATAAAAGGGAGTCGCGGCTCAAAAAAGTTTGGGAAACGCTGCTTTATACCTTTTACGAAGAACGTATCTACTGGATAAAGTCGACCTTCAACAGTCAGTATGACCGCGGTATCTTTCGTCGAGTCTTTCGTGGTATTCGTATTAAAAAAGTCCCGAAGTTGTTCCGCGTCGACCGTAGCTGAGCAAACGACAACTCTTAAACTTCTTCGTTTCTGAAACAGAAAATATTAATTTACAATATCCAATACATCACTTAGATTTGCTTATGTAGAATTTATGTAATTTCATTTACCCGAAGTATCTTTTTTAAAAGTCCCATAATGATATCCGTGAGAAGCGTCCTTTCGTGCACTTCATCCACGACGACGACGGAATAACTCGTCAGCAATGGATCGCCCATTAATTCACGAAGAAGAATTCCCTCTGTCATGTACTGTGAAAAAATAACAATTATCGATTGGACCAAGGTGAATTAACACGTGAATAGGTACCTTGATCCTTGTTGTCTCGTCCGTATAATTATCGAAACGTATAGAATAACCGACTTCGGTGCCCAAGATACAGTTGCGTTCATCGGCGACGCGATTGGCCAGCGAGGTGGCTGCAACCCTTCTTGGTTCCGTGATACAGATCATTTTCCCGTCTGTACACCATCCTGCCTCGACAAGATACTGTAATTACACAAACTAAGGGTAATATAGCTATCTGTATTTTCTGAATATCGAATTGCATAATGTAATTCCATTTATTGCATTGTAAGTCCATTTATCCTTTTTTCTTAGCTCTCCCTACAAACCTCACCATTGCTTGGTATACTCTATTACGGTCTCTTTAGATAGAGGCTGTATATTTTTAAGATTCTTAGACCGTTAAACACCCAGGGTCTGCAAAATTTTGCAGTACGAACGTGGGTGCCTAAGCTAGTTAAAAAATAATGCAATAAGACCGTGTGCGAGTTTTGACGTGAGAGTAATATGATTGATATCCAAAATATATATATATGTTACAACTTTTAAAATCACATAACTTTTATGAAATTAATCCAAACGTGTTGAGTTTTTTTTAAAAGCCACAAGGATTAGTTTGCTAAGTGACGTGCTTCGTCGTTTTGGAAAAAAAAAATACCCTTGGTCAGAATAGCAAACAAAAATAGTAATGTCATTTTTTAAACTTTTTTACGAGTCTGTAATGAAAATTCCAAAAACCCGCTTGTAAATTGAAGTAAATTGTATACATGCTTAAAATTTCATAAAAATCGGTCAACGTTGCTCTGAGCTATAAACGCATAAAAATCACAGAATATGGTCGAAAATCGTGAAATTCACGGATATCAGCGATTTAATCATGGTGCATGAATCATCCCGTGTATTTTTAATCGAGGAGAGGGCGTTGCGTTTCGCTGACTATCTTTCTGTAAATATAACGATTACATATCGATATATCATTTTTCTTGAAAATGGAAAATGCAAGTACTATAAACTAATTTTTTAAAAATTAATGTTCCCGTAGCTAGTGGCATTGTGATATGAAATAGATAAGAGTAACATTGAAATAAAAAAAACGATAATCTACTTACACAAATGATAATATATGATAAAAGCACGGAAAAAATCTACATGGTATCTCTAAAGGCTAAAAAGTGTTGACACTGCGCTATTATACTTGATAATACGATTCCTCTTTGCCGTGGGGCCATAATACTGTGGCGCAGGCCGTGCAAAAACGACGAATAAAAAATAAATAATCGCGTTTCGTGATGCGCTTAAAATGTATAAACTTGTAAATAAGTTTATACTGTCTTCCATAGGAGATTGTGTACGATGTCGGGAGTGAATAGAACATTTATCGTGGATTGGGGCAAGGCCAATAGAATTAAAGACATACGTCAGTTCAGTAAAGATTATATTTCACACTAGCAAAATACACCCGCGCTTCGCTTCGGGCCTAATTAAGGACTCCATGAAAAAATATTTCACCCCTTTAGGGGTTGATTGGGGCAAAATCCTGAAATTTGTTTCTAGGCATTTATTTGGCTGACCTTTGTAAGTAAAAAACAAGTTTATATCTAATCGGGTTTAAGAGATAGTAAGGAGTCCGAGAAAATACGTTTTACCCCTTTTCACCCCCTTAGGGACGGAATTTCGCAAAATCCTTCCTTAGTGAGCGTCTATGTCATAAAAACAATGTACCTTCCAAATTTCACGTTTCTAGGTTGAACGGTTTGAACTGGACGTTGATAAATCAGTCAGTCAGTCAGTCAGGGCATCTTCTTTTATATATATATATATAGAAATTAACTTGATTAACGTATTGTTAGATGCACTCATTGATTTCCAAGTTGAACACGAAGCTTTATACTTTCAGATACAGTTGCCGGCTATAATTTTCGCGTAGATAATCCGATAACGATCGAGCATTACATATATGTATTACGCCTTCGTGGATTAATGTCATATTTATATCGGATTTTATCAAAAGCTCGTTATAACGGCTTATGTATGTTAAAAGCCTGCCATGTGACGTCGGCAGACTTACAAGTGCTACAAGTATATAGCTGAATCGCAGACTCTGGATTACAATTAGGATGTGCAAATATAGGCAAGAGATCATTAATTATTACTAGTAAAAAATAGAAAATTAGACTAGGACGCACTTAGCATTAAGAAACATATACATCACATAGAAACATATATTACCCAGCCGGTATGTTTAACACAAATATATATCTATAAGTGTGGATAATACATATAACACATATATCATTGTTCAGATTGAATACATAAATCAACAAATGCAATAGTTTTATTCTAACATTTAATGCTGAACAACAAACATAAAGAATATACTAAAAGAAAGAGAGAGAGAACTTTAGGTAATAGCTAATCGTGTATCCATTGTCAATGTGAAACACTTTCACTACGTAAATGCCTGCTTATTATTATAAATTTACACATTAACCCCTTAAATGAAATAGGAATGAAATAACTATTTTATGTTTCATCAAAGATCACAGACATAGAGCATTTAAGAAATCATATTTATCTGACACTCGTGTTAAGCAGATTAAATATCTGAAGTATACATACTACATAAGTACTTAGCAAGGAAGATAAATGTGTCGAACATTTGGCAATCTACATCTGCATCAAGATCTGATAATTTGATTCGAAAAGGCAATTTATAGGATAATAGCCATTAGAACTTGAAAATCACCTAACAAAATCTTCTTAGAAACTTCCACCAACAGTAGCAAATTAACATCATATAAATACCATATTAATGTTAATTTGAAATCCACATGGAAATAAAGTATCACCAGCTTAGCATCTAAGGGGTTGTATACATATTTTTTCCTACATATCAGTCTGCCATTTAGGTATACTTGGTATACAAAATACATGCAGAAAAATATTAATGTACAAAACACTTTATTGAGACGTTACCTTTGTAGAGAAACGACTTTGCACATTTCAATGTGGAAGTGTTATTCTAATTGCCATGTATCACCAGTAATTAATAAATGTAGAAAAGATGCTTTTCATTGATTCGTATTGTCATCCTTGGGTGAAAACATCGGACGAAGATATCTCTTCGTCGATAAACGATGGTACACCTTGCACATATGTATAGGCCCGTAGAAAGTGAAATTCGGTTACATATACAAGTAGCAAAACGACTACGTACGAGGACCACCTTATGAGTCTAATATATTCCCGCATTCGATCGAAGAATATTGCTAGGAGTATATAATCCATGACTGCGTGAAAATTTATGAATTTCCAGCAAAGAACTATTATCCAAAATGACAAGCTTCTGAATATAGTCGTTTGTCTAGCATAAAGATGTTCCCTACTAATCGACAGTGTTCTATATTCAGTCTCAAGAAGATCTTGATATAAAGCTATATATCGATTCCAGGCAGCGCTGGTCAGGAACAAATGGACGGTCATAAGTAATACGTTACGGAGCGCTGCGTTCAAGGTTTTCGAAGTTACGCTCCCCGGTTCAACGATCGAAGAAACAGGTAATTGTGCTAGCTTATCGTACCCTCCGCGTCTGCTCGAGTTGCGGGCAAGAAATTGATATAGGCCAATGATTAACGCGAGGCAGCCTAAAGCGTCGCAAACACCGTCGATGATATAACCACTAGAACCGAAATCTGATCGTTCACCATCGATATTTGCCCTTTTTCTAGCAACATGCCCGTCCAGATCGTCCAACCATGTCCTCGCTTGAAAGAGTACGACGCCTAGCCGTCTGTGGGACAGCGAATCACTGGAAACACATTTACCAGCGGCCACTGCTATTAACACGTGGAAACAACTGATCGCATTCGGCGTTACCCATGTCCACGAGTTGCTTATTTGTAACAGATTGTCCATAACAGCTGCTAGAGGACTCAGCAGAAAATGATTTGGATGGTCTAGTAGTAATCCTTTCACAGTCACTGTGCACAATGGATTAAAATCACAAGGTATGATCGAAGCGTATCGTGTACCATTGGCTGTTGGTCTTACATCGTAATTTTGTATTCTAGAATAAAGCAGTATGTCCATTCCAAGAAAGTATAACATCAATAATATCAAAATTGTTATAAAGGACCTGCTTATTAGTGTAGTTGTACCGAACATTTTGTATGTAATTTTGGCACTCTTTGATGTTACTAAGTCTGTTTCTACTATACATTCATGCTCCACTTCTCGTTCTGTTTTACTACATTCTTTTTTTTTTTTTTTTTTAATGGAAATTACAGCAATGATTTCACCGTCCGTGTATGTTTCATTTCCTCATCTGCATGTTTTTAGTCGTATACGAATGGAAAGAAATCGTCAAACGTATTTTTTTCATTCACCATTATCCCGAAATTACTGTACTATTGCACATTGAATATTCGTTTGTAGTGGCCAAGTGACAGGCGGCGTACTTCGAACGTACATCTTCGAACTTCGTGCGGTACCACTTCACTTGGACTGTCTTTGTGTTTATGGTATATTATGTCATAAGTCTTCAACCATGCTAATAAGGTAATAGGACCCTTATAATTAGTAGAATTAGTCGACTTCGTAGCGACGGATGTTGCGGAATTCAGGAATGGCTTGGCGTGGCGCGTCTCCACATGGTTACATGGGATCTTGCAGATTTCACTTGTACCATTTTGATCGATTAATAACACGTCGTTACACGTACGCGATAATTCTTCTTCTTATATTTTTCTTTAAGCAATAGTCTTCATCGCTTCGTTCATCTGCGATTTATTATTATCGGCACAACGTGGAATTTTGTATCGTTGCAAAACTGCAGTCGCACTACCGTCACATAATCTTTCTTCTTAAGCGTTCGATAATGGAACGATTGATCAGGAAAGTTGTTCCGTGATATTCTGTTTTATGATTCATGACTGCTTACTAAATTATTCGGTATGATTTTATAAAAGTCACAGCTACCAGCACGATGTATTAACATATATTACGCTCCGAGGATTCACGGAGCACTGGCGAAACGTGTTAGTATCTTCGATAGAATGGCGATATGTACACTATATATATTGCAAAACTTATATTTATGTGCGCGTGCGTGCTTTACGTTCTAACTGAAGTTACGTTTGCACGCGATGCTTATCGTGTTTATGGGTGCATGTCCTGATCGTGAAGATAAACATTCATAAAAGAAAGGATAAATAGAATTGTTAACAATTAAAAAGATTTATAAACGTGACTGCTTTGGCGCGTAACGCGTTTTCTGCTGTAATACAATTTTTGGTTTTTGGTGGGATCTTAAAATGTGGATCAAAATAATTGAACTGACATATTCAATTATAAAAAAATAACAATTACGTTAAAGTCTTTATATGTTTGGCTTCTGTTTTTTCTGTAATTCTTATATCAAATTAAAACAGATTCTTATCTATTTGATCGAACTTTTACTACTGATAAATATTGTAGATCACTGACCCACACAATATGTATGAAAGCCCAGGGATGGGGAAAAAATTATTTGAAAAAACAAAAGGAGCCATTTTGTATTAACACAGAGATTAAAGGAAAATTAAAGAAAACAGTTAATTATGAGGAGCAATAGAAAATATGAATTTATATCTGGAGGGAATCTTTATACCAGTCAAAATTGGACAAAACTAGCCCATAAGAAGAGACATAAAAATTAATGATAATCATACAAAGAACTATTAACTTATGACCTAAAAAACTGATTATGTGAGAAACTATTACATGGAAATCTGTATTTATAAAGTCTTCTGCTATGGTATCTACAACCTGGTCAAAAAGTCTCCATGCAGCCCCAGTGTGCATAGTGCTTAACAACTTACAGCCATGCAAAAAAGATTGCATAGCAGATTTGCATTTTGTATTTTATATTAGGATATAAATATTTTATTTGCATATAAAATAATATTGTTACTTGCAATGAATTTTCCATATAGCTAGCATAACTTATTTGAATTCTACCTAATCGTATAAAAAGGAATTGGCTCTATGAGGCCAAACCATGACAATAAGTGTAGAAACATACCTGAGGTAACTGTGTACTCTTCCCACATCCAGTTTCTCCAATCAGAACTAATGTTTGATACTTTTCTAATAAATAAATAATATGACTTTTATATTTGAAAGTCGGCAATCGTTGTCGTTGCATATCAAGTGCAAGGGAATGATGCGCATTATATACAAATTGCGTGGATGAATGGGCATCTATATCTGGTTTGTCTTCCTGCCACATACTATCTCCTGTAACATTAAAAGTTATTAAATCAGTTTAGAGAGTATTATATGTAAAACACATTTAATAGCGGCGTTAGGTTATGTTGTATAATATCACAATCGGAAGAGTATCTTTACGATGCAATAAGTGCGTAACAGCACATTAAAGACTAACATTAAAAAATAACATTAAAGCTGTATGTATAAAGATTTACTTGTACAGCAAATTTAGTAGCACTGTACTTACCGGGTTTGAAGAAAATTGGTTTCGTGCTCATTTTGTAAGATTATATGAATACCACAATCGGAAGAAATGAGTTTACAAGTATGTCACTTAATTACAAAGGGTTAAACTTAAATACTAATCACATAATTTAAATAAACGCAATGTAGCGCCTATAGGCACTGTCGCATCCGTCATCAATTTTTCAAAACTTTCCGTGCCTCCTACAGATGACACTGATGTTGAGGATTACTTGAAAACTAAAGTTTTAAGTTTTTAATATGTCAAACAGTAATTGTAGGCTTCAATCTTCTTTATTTACACGTTAATTAACGTAAGCACGTAAGCATATTTCTAAAAATAAGAAAAATATCGTTGATTCATTTTTCAATGTTTCCTTCCGTTTGTTTACGTTTGATTTCGACCAATCACATTTAAATATCGTGAAATAGCATTTCATATTACAGTTTTAGAAGAAATTTTCCATTAGCGGCAATGAAAAAGCTCTGATTTACAATATTCGAAAAAGTTTTCTACGTTAAATGGATCAAAATAACAAATCTGTAGACACCAATGATGAACATTTGCTTTTCTTTTGATGTTCAATATCGATGTAGTTTAAAGGATCAATGCTAACAATCTGAATTTTGGGATTTTGTTAAAATAACTCAAAACAGATTTGTATTATTCTTTATATATCAATCTGCAGAATGAGTACAAATCTTTTCCATTGTTATTAACCGCGATTTTGTACATGAAACAGAAATTGAATGTAAATACATTAATAGTTTTTAAATTGCGTTTATCTGGTCATTGAACACGTTACAGTATAATTTTATACAATTTTTTTTACATCGTATATAGTATTTATTACAGAAAAAATAATATTACACGATGGTTCTGATTGTACGACGATACTTTATTAGTAAGAAAATAATTTGTACTAGATACAAACAAAAAGACTTCCCTCAAAATAGTAGTTATATATGTAACAGCGTTTATAAGCCAATTGTTCATTTACTATGGTATACGCTAAATTGCTTTTTTTCACCTGTTATATTCTTTATAAACGCATATAATTATCTTATTTAATCACATATGCATTTGAAGATTTTGATATGCAACGTTTCATTAAAGTCGCCAACGCAGCATTCTTTTTATTGCTGTTATCTGAAATTTAATATTAAATGTTTCTGCTCACCAACGATTTTATACATACAAGTTATTACAGATTGTCAAAATAGTCTGTTAAAAGTCACTTTTGAATTACATTTTATACTATTACAATAAAAGAATAGTAAAAAGATATGACAAAGATTTTTGATGACTAAAGAATAAAGTTTCTTTTTATTAACTATATTTTAATTGGTAAACTGTTTAAATTATATGTCGCATTAATATTAACGCACCCAACACATGATAATACATCTACGTTTTTTTTTTAACTTCGGTCGATAGTTAAGTTGTACGCGAGTACAAAGTAGCAAAACAGGTGTGTTTGATATCAGAGTCTACAAATAGAATTCGTTATATAATTTTCGTCGGAAAATGTTAACAATCACTGGGTGAGAGCTTCATTGTGTTTTAGGAATGTATTTTGACTTGCAGAAAAATATTGTTTCTTCTATCTCCGATATAAGGTGTCTATGTATATTGTATACTCATGTCTGTGCATCAGAAAGAATGAGAACTGTGTATGGAATATTTCCATAAATATCTTTCTCAAGCACCACACCATCATCTTCACAAATCAGAAATATATTATTTCTAATATTACATCTTCCTTATTTTACAAATCTAGTACAAGGTGAATACATACAATATGGGCGCTAGTATGGAAAACGTAGGAAATATGAATGGTAGTAATTTGAGATAGAAATATATGATGATGTTGTGGATACATATAATGCTATTGCCAATCAGACTCACAAAAATGGTTGCAATAAACACACATATGTCTGAACACAAAAAGTCATTAATACAATGTTAAAGTTTTCGCTTTTAATGCTCGTCTATCTTGACGATGCACAGATAACATATTTTTGTCAGTTCTGACTTTTCAGTTAGTTGTTAAAATTGCATCTATAGATAAAGTCTGCGATAAACATAAAAAATATTAGGCCGTAGCTTCTGCTTCTCCGTTGCTTTCTGTTTCAGCGCACTTCTCTTCCACTTTTGTCTTCTTCTCAGGGCTCGCACCGTCAGTGGCAGTATCTTCCGTTGCATCGTTCAAAGTTGTCGACTTCCTTTTTATACAACAACTATCAACGGGGGCATCTATAAACAGGAATCACGTTACCTCGTAATTTTTAGAAACGTGAGTTAAAGATCTATTGGACATTATTTGTATTATACTTTCTATATTTATCTGATAATAATCTGTATTTACAGGATATAAATTCTTAAGTTTTGTGATGTATCTTTATGTTTTAGTTTATCAAATTGGTCCGATAATATTACCTGTAGAGTCACCATTTTCCGTTGATTCTGGCTCCTTCTCCTCTGACTCTTTTTCTTCGTTAGAGCCATTTTCTTTGGTTTCTTTCGAGTCTCCATTTTCAGATGCCTTCGAGTCCTCGTCGACCTCTTGAACTGCTTTCTTTTCCTCCTCTACAACCTTCTTCTCCGGAGTTGTAGCAACTTTAGTCTCCCTAAACACGAAAACATTAACTCGATCATTTTACAAATAATTTACGGATAGTGACGTAGAACGCCCAATATAAAGTAAACATAACAGTAACATATCCTTTCTTCACAATAACAATAGTGGCTTGTGTTTGTAGAAATACATACAATGTTTTTGTAAGAGGGCAGAAAAAAGATGGTAAAAAAAGCTTGCGAAATTACAGTAAAAAAAACCAGACACTGTAGATACTATCTGATTTTCTTTAGCCTGCTCAGTTTATACTTTATAGCGATAGACAGAGACAGAAAGAGGAGAAAAGGAAATAGAGATAGGACGCCAACCGTGGCGGCACCTAGCGATGTTGATATTATCCTGTTTTCATCTCCCCTTCTCACAACCTCCTCGCACTCACGCTCTCTTTCTCTCACCTCTTACGGACACACGTAACGCCACATAGCCAAACGTAAACCACACATATACAGAATGTTTCGGCGCGGCAAATCGTGGATGTTCGTGGACCGTAAATATACATCGATGTAACGTATATACATTTGTTCCCATAGTATCGGGAACTTAAGTCTAGGCAGCGTCAATACTGTTCATTAGTAACTCGATATACTTCCTCTAGAAAATACGGGACGAAACACGAAAATAATCGTGGTTTCGACATGTAGTCGGTAAAGGAGAGCAGATCGATACGTTGTCCATTTTCTTTTTAAGGCGATGCGCGTACAATCATCCGTGAAATATTTCCAGTACTTTCTACGTATAGAATCGCTATCTTTATCTCCGTTGGGGTATTTCTATTACGATTGATGTCGAGGGGATCCCGTGTAGCGGAATATTTAATTAACTATGTTGGTTTGTGGCTTAGATTAGATGCCACGTGATTTACGAGCAAGGAATATAATATTCTGATGAATGATTAGGAGTATATTAACGGGAACAGTATTAGGACGAAAAATATGAATAGTAAACATTCGGTGGACACGCGTTGTGCCAGTTTACCGTTGTCCCACGTACGCGAAGCTACAACAAGTGGGAAAAATAAACGGGTAAACGATGCCGCCAGAACAGCGGCTCTGGTAAGTGGAGCACGTATCGTGGCAGAAGCAGGTAATCCTGAGAACGTAACGCGTCTTACGAATCAAGCTGAGAATATCACGTAGAGAGGGCATACCCCCCCTCTCCCTACCCCGTTGTGTCCCTTTCTCGTGGCCGTGCTCTTACAAAACTACGTACGCTTTCAAAACTGTACACAATAGAGCGCGATGCAAACAGAATTGTGAAAGCAAGAAAAACTGCAATCGATCCTCAGATATCAGGGGCGAACGAACGAGGAAGAGAGTTTTAAAACGATGGGATCATTAGCCCGCCGTTGCGCTATTCGGTAACGAAACATAACAGAAGCGTTCGGTGAAAACGTGTTGCACTGTTGCGACGAATCAATGAAAAAATCGTTGGTACTTACTTGGTTTCTGTGTCTGCCATGCTGATCGATTTAATCGTGAGGTCGATAAAGTATTTGGCTACGAGACCCACTTAATCAGGCCTGCGTTTTCTACGCACCGGTAAGCACACGTAGAATTCTGGTATCACTACTGCCGCGTAGTCGCGTACCGACGCGCAAATGGCAGAGAGACTCGTACACTGATTCGCCCGAGACCCAAGTTACTCGGCCCGGCCGGCAGGCCGGCGGCCTTCAAACACTTTTCTTTCCCGCTCGTTTACAGATGGCGCATCGATCGCCTTCTCATTATGTCGGTCGTTGTAAATTACATTTTAAAACGCTTGAAAAATGTTAACAGAGTGCCTTCATACAAACCGACACGCCTTTCTCAGTCTCTACCGAGAAAGTCGATCAACAATGCCTATTCTCTTTAATTTATTCCACAAGGAATATTGCCTCGGAACGTGTATAAATTTGCCGCTAAATTTTAACCACGATCACAGCAGAGTCCAATGAAGTTTCTCTGTGAAATTTATTAGAGAGAGGAAAAATCCTTAATGCACACGATGCGTCACGCTTTTAATTCTGCTTTATTCCGAATAAATAATATCGCGTATCCACGTTGTAACGGATTTAATTAAAGCTACCAATAGTTATGTGGTTTCAGGCTCGTGGTAGTGGTCGCTTCGTCACTATTGCTTTGTTGATGCCCCTCCAAGTAGAGCGTTGACCAATTAGATTCCGCCTTGTGAAACTCGTAAAAAATCCCCGCGCTTCCGGCGCTAGCGACGCACCGTTTGAGAAACCTGTAGTGCATATTTTGTTCCGCATTGCCTACAAAGTATTGTTACCGTTCGATCCTGCGTAAGATTTAGAATGCTGGTTGGATTCTAGTGAAATTTGATGTACGCGGAGGCTAGCATGCGAGACGTAAACGGAAGCAGCGGCTCGGAAAGTTCTAGAAGTTTCGCGCACGGCCCCGTTTCCGGTGTATATTAAAAGGTGCGCGATGCTTTCAGGTTGATCCGCGCACCGACCGAAAGGCTCCGCTGCATTCACGTCCATGTTACAGGTTGCCTTTACAGCGAAACATTAAAATATCACTTCCTTTACGTTACAATATCGTCTCGCTGTGGCGTTAGCCTTAGAAGAAACAGAATGCTTTGTAGACAGTTACGTCTGCAATAAATGTAGTCTAACGTGATGCATTAACGATCTCTTGGTACTATTTGCTTGATTTCTAATATATTTTGTTCCGCATTCAAACTCGATATATCTTTCACAGGTGGAAAAAATATTATAATTATTATACTTCTGAAATTGTATACTTGGTGCATTAGAACCAACATGTAATCTTTGTTTCTGCATAAATATTAGGGGAAAGGGATATACATACATATGTATATTGCATTGAATTCTAAAATTTATTTCATCGTTATGGAAAATTTGTATACAGTTTGTTCCGAAATATTTGTAATTGTTTCGTAGTACATAATTTCAAAAAGTAGAGGGGAATATTGTTCTGAGATGGTTTCGAGCAGATAAAGGAATGTTCAGTGGATTATGAATTTTCGTGTCCGCGAAAATCATGCAAACGTGTCACTTTAGTCTGCTCACAAATATATTTTTTGCTCTACCGTGTACATATACGCCACGTGCCAGAAACCTACGTAAGCACGAAGATAACACCGAGCAGCTGCTGTGTACGGTGCAGGTGAAGACGTGCAAAGCAGATGCTTCTTTTTGAATATCCTTTACACGGCGAAACACTGAACGTACATTCATGGGTAGATCAAGTTCGAATTTGAATGAAACTTTCCACTGGGAAGGTTATAGATACGTTTACCGTTTCTAGCGCATTTCTATTTATGATACCCATGGGACTAATAAACACACAACATTTATACAGAGAAAATAACAAATATTCTATTTCGTGTATCTTACGTAAAAAACCAGAATAGAACCCCCTACTTAGTTATCGTCTTTTAATCAACTATTTTTGGGCGATTATTTTAATAAACTTGCGTAACGTGTGCTGGTAATTAATATAAAACCTCCGTGTTATTTAAGTTACATTATAATTGGAAGTAGCCAGAAATTGGTTGACGGAAAGCTTTGCTTGATAAAATTAAATTTCGTTTTAGTGGGTCAGTGGAAGTGTTCAGCCCCAAGCTATTTCGATGACAGTAACCTATATTTCCACTGGCTTTGCAGTGTCAAACTAAAGATAGCATCACGCATCTAAATTTTCATTTCGCTGGACTAAATTCCCACTTTTCTTAATACGATCTTATTTGCCACAATACAGCCTATTACACATGTTTCGTTACTTTTGCCTATTAGAAAGCATTGGAATAAAAAATATACAAACCACACTCGTACTTTAATAATTTCGGTGATATTATTATTATGTCTGAAAATATAACGAGTCGCGTATAATCATTTCCCGTATTAACATATTAACAAGTAATATTCTGTACGTTTCACCTCTCGGTCACGATACTCGATTACTGAACCATTTTTATGACGGGATTTTGTGTCATTAGCGATCTAAATTTATCGGAACGTGGGGCTTACAAAATTTCCCGAGAGGAATATTTAAGGAACGGGTGATGCAAGTAAATAGTCGATTCTACTTTCCTTCGACAAATTGGCACACCACTTTCAGCGTCAGGTCATGGAATCAATAGAGCGCGTGGTCGCGCGCATCCCATAGGGTAGAAACAAACTGATTGTGAGATTGATGCAAGGAAAACACATCCGAACGTAACCTCGGTAGAAACGTCTTTTGCCAGCTTTACCTAGTCTGGCGTGCAATGTGCCGGGACTACACACAAAAATACAGTGTGTATCCGAAAGGCCTGACCTGGTCCGTACCTTTTTGACTCGGTGGTAACCGGTTCGTCCCGTCCTCCATCGGCTCCGCCTAGCTTTCTCGACCGTATCTGCCGCTCTAAAATTGTGCCTATATGCCTGTCTACAGTTAGAAACTAATCGCCAAAGGATTATCACAGGTCAGCGGGTGTTCAACCTTCCGTGTACGTACCACGGTTCAATACCACAAAACAGGTCGATTATTATTAATAGCAATGCGACTACCAAATTGATGATAAACTCAGCGTGGGATTAACTTTCTAACAAAATAATTTCAACAAAGTCGCATGGCAGCACAGCATTCTCGACTCGGCATCACGACGAACCGATTTCATAACCTTTTAACTCGCCGTTGACTTTCAGGAATTTCGTTCGAATCGAGGGGCTAAGAATACTACAAGACATGTAACGAAAGTAACTGATATCATGGAAAGTATTAAGCAATTTATAGAAATAATTTATTTAAATTTCTCGATGTACGTATTAAAGTTTATCGATCGAACTGTTCGGTACTATGAACTCGAAAGACGAATTGTGAATCCTTCGAACTATGATTAGAAGTGATAAGTTAAAAGCTCCTTTAGTTTCCTCTTCGGTTATTAAAGTCAACAACATCCTTTATTGTTCTTGATGAATGAGCCTCGACCTCAAAGCCAACGAGATGTTCACAACACGCCGTAATTTTTTTTTCTGCCGGATGACTCACGGGGAGCCACATATTCCATTGAAACGGTGACACGAAACAGTCGTACAAAACATTTCACGATTCCATCCGAAAACCTTGGTGATTCGTAAGCGAACAGCTCTACTTTAAATTAAAAGTACGTGGACGCTCTCGCCTGGTGGCAGCACCAATCGAGGAAGCGGCGAAACCCTGCGGTGCTACATCTGTCGGCGACAAGCTGAAGCAATGGCCGATCCGTGCGGCACAGTATCTCTCTCGCTTCCCAAAGCGACACTTCGTCATTTTTGCATCCGTGCGAAATCCGGAACGAACGAGCGGAGAGAGCCGCGTCGCCATCTTTAGGAACGGTACCGACTGTCTCCGCTATCGCCGCCTGCTTTGTTCGAACGCTAGCTAAAAGTCAGTTCGCGAGTACGGTAAAACGATTGGTGTTGTTCCCAGTGCGATAGCGCGTACTTTGCTTCCCTGTGGCGAGCAGACGCGGTGCACATAACCGTTCGCGATGTTCATTTAACACGTATCCGAGTGGAGAAGTTGCGGTGTGTGCGTGCGGTGTAGCAAGTCGAGCAGACGACGTTTCGTAAGCGCACCGAGGGTTGAGAACGATCGAAATCCGACGTCGTTCTTGTTGCCTCGTTCGACCCTCGTTTAAACTGTCGTCTTCTTTAGCCAGCCGATTCTGTCGCTCGGTACGTTCCACTGTGAATCAACCAGTGTGTTGCAGTAGTGTTTTGATTCGTCGAGCAAGTGGGAGACGGGCACGTCAACGGGCGTCGTTGCAAGTGCTCGGTAGCCACGGGTGTTGGAGAGGACAGGAATAAAACGTACGGCAGAGGGAGGGAAGGATTGAGAGACACGAAGCACCTAGTGAACGACGACAACGAGACGGGCTAGTACAATTGACAGGAAAGATGGCGCGAGGTGCGGACGAGGATTAAATGCTGACCCATTTTCTCTGCGCGAAATCACTCGGTCTCGCTTTTGTCGTGCGATTAACGGACCACGAAGGTTCGAGCCGGCCGCGACGGGTCTGTTCCCGATCCAGTGAATCGAACTGAAGGAAAGGGGAAGGGATAGTACGCGGAAAAGAGTGTATCCACCGTGTGCGGTGCGCGCGTGTGCCCTGTTCTTGCGTAAGTGTGAGTGCCCTCTCTGACGTCGTGTGGTGGGTCTCGTAAGGGCCAAGCATTGGCGAGCGTCGTGTTTTACGGGTTGCGGTGCTTCGTGGACGGTACGCATAGGACGATAGAGGAAGAGGGGACGGTTATCGGTAGGACCGGTGCAGGGGGTAGCGCGTAAAACTACGCGGACCTTCTGCAAAAATTCTGAAGAGGCCGGAGGCTGACGGGGCCTTGGTAGGCTTGGCAGCGGGCGAGGACAAACGAAGACGAAGAAGCAGTCTTCTGGAACTTCTCGAGCTACGTAAAGCCGTGGCTGGCTCTGAAACGAGCGCCGCAGCTAAGATGGGCAACAATGCCGCGACCGCGAACGCGAACAAAAAGGTTGACGCCGCCGAGAGCGTCAAGGAGTTCCTCGACAAGGCGAAGAAGGAGTTCGAGGACAAGTGGAAAAAGAACCCGACTAACACCGCCGCACTCGACGACTTCGACCGGATCAAGACCCTGGGCACCGGCTCGTTCGGCCGTGTCATGATAGTGCAGCACAAACCGACCAAGGAGTATTACGCCATGAAGATATTGGACAAGCAGAAGGTGGTGAAGCTGAAGCAGGTGGAGCACACCCTGAACGAGAAGAAGATACTGCAGGCGATCAGCTTCCCGTTCCTGGTATCGCTGCGGTTTCACTTCAAGGACAACTCGTACCTTTACATGGTGCTCGAATACGTGCCCGGTGGCGAGATGTTCAGCCATCTGCGGAAGATCGGCCGTTTCTCGGAGCCGCACTCGCGCTTTTACGCGGCACAGATCGTACTGGCGTTCGAGTATCTCCACTACCTCGACTTAATCTATAGGGATCTGAAGCCTGAGAATCTGCTGATCGATTCTCAGGGCTACCTGAAAGTCACCGACTTTGGCTTCGCGAAGAAGGTGCAGGGCAGAACATGGACCTTGTGCGGAACCCCGGAGTACCTAGCGCCCGAGATTATTCTCAGCAAGGGCTACAACAAGGCCGTGGACTGGTGGGCGCTCGGTGTCCTCGTCTACGAGATGGCCGCCGGTTATCCGCCGTTCTTCGCCGACCAGCCGATCCAGATCTACGAGAAGATCGTGGGCGGGAAGCTACGGTTCCCCTCGCATTTCGGCTCCGACCTGAAAGACCTGCTGCGCAACCTGCTGCAGATCGACCTCACCAAGAGGTACGGCAACCTGAAGGCGGGCGTGAACGACATCAAGGGTCACAAGTGGTTCGCCAGTACCGATTGGATAGCAGTCTTCCAAAAGAAAATCGAGGCCCCGTTCATACCGAAGTGCAAGGGGCCCGGGGATACCAGTAACTTCGACGACTACGACGAGGAAACGCTGAGGATCTCGCTGACGGAGAAGTGCGCCAAGGAGTTCGCCGAGTTCTGAATGCCCGCACGGATATGGGGACAGATGCACGTGTCGCGTATCTGTTCGTACGCGATGATGGTTCATCCACTCGTTGGTCACTTTTTTTCGAGCGAGAAAAAAAGATAGATGAAGTAAGATGGATTATTGGGTTAGAGAGAATGGCGGGCGGGGAGTGCGAAGGGGCGGCCCAGGGGGTGGTTGGGTTGGGTTGAGCGGTAGACCGAAAGGGCGAGAACGAAGGTGTAAGAAAGGATGCGTGTATGCAAGTGGAAAGGAGGGAATATGGGTACACGTATGTGTGTCTCTGCGTGCGTGCATCATTTTGTGTGCTGGCGGGGAAGCTCCAGAGCAAAGTTAACTGAGAACGCAACGGGATTATGGGATTGGAAGGAAGGAAGGATAAAGAAGATAGTATATTGTATAGCAAATGGCAGATTTTGCGGTTTGTTATACTTTGTGTCCGAACTTCTTGAGGAAGAGAATATACGAAGGGAGGATGAGTAATGGCGCGCGCGAGAGAAAAAGAGAGAAACAGAGAGAGAGAAAGGAAGAACGAAAGAAAGAAACACAGAGAGAGAAACTGATATATACTATATTAATGAAACTACCTTTCGGTTGTTGCATACACAGATATATCATGATACACCAAACCATCACCGTATCACCACCACCATGTCACTACTTTTTACATGTGAGAATCGTTTTGTTTCTCGAGTCAAAGTAACTGACAAACATATTTACGTATGAGAAGGACGATACGTATATATGTATATATAAATATAATATATAAACATATGTGTATATATACATACGTATGTATATATATATACACACAGATAGATAGATAGATAGATATACGTACATGTGTGTGTTCCCGAAGATGGCTTTATTAATCCGGTTCCACGGAGAAGGCTTGTGTAAAGTTTGCTCTCGATAATTCTTATTAACATCGGAAACGTCACCTTGTCCGGAGTTATTTTGTACATAAAAATAGCGTATCCGCATCATATATATATACGTATATATATATATCTATATGTGAATGTTTCCCCAAAGGTGGCCCCCCCCCCCTTCCCTCTCTAGACCGCGCCCCTCCTCTTCTTCATTGTCCTGCCTCTTTTAGCGCATACTATATATGTTTGAAAAAAGAGCAAGACCCGCCGTCAGGGAGGGTACGTTGGTACGCTATACGCCAACATGCAGCAATCAGTTCGCATCCGTTGTCCTTACAAGCATCTACTTTCGTCGCCGTGAAAGAGCGTTTCCTCGCCGCGAAACAGATTCGTATTTCTAACTCGCTAGTCGTGTGTCAGTCACACAGATTATTCCGCTGGAGTAACATTTATATACGACTAGTTTTTCATCGATCGCTCGCTGTGGACAACATCCAAGAAAGGGGGAGAGGTAGAGAGAGAGAGAGAGAGAGAGAGAGAGAGAGAAAGAGAGGGAGAGAAAGTTTAGAGTGTGTGCGCGCGTGTGTCTGAGGGAGAACGAAAAAGAGGGAGAAATCTTTATTATAGTATATTGTGAATCTTATAAAAAAATACTCGTTATATACTGGCTACAGATGCTCGTTGTTGAATTATTGTACCTTACGCAAATGGTGAAAAGGTACAGAAAGGGAAAAAAGAGAGAGTGGAAGAGGCTAAGGGAGGGGGTGTGTGGGGGAGGAGGGTCAAAAGACAAAAAGAGTATTTAGGAAATACGATTGACGGAGTACGAGCGAATGAGGATTCATTTTTGGAACGTTTTTAAATAAAGGACCACCGGCGTTCGTACATAGGTACATTGTAAGAGTATTCATCGTCGCTTTAAGTTGCTGTACGCAGAACGAGCAACGTTATCTTTTATATAGAGCTGCACTTTTAGTACGGAATGTAAACATACGGACAATCCTGATGAACGTTGTACAAGCTGAAAGAATAGAGATAGAGTATATAGTGCACTGTCGAGAAATGGCCAAAGGAGAATCATTCGAGCACACGTTCACACGTGAAAACGGGGCGTTTCGTCGAATTCGTCGAACGATAGAGACACGTCAGATCGAAATCGTTGGAAGACTGTTTCCCTGTGTGGAAAGGTGATAACGAAAAATAGAGAGAGAGAGAGAGGGAGTCAGAGTGTGCTTGAGTGCGTGAATGTGTGTATGAGAGAAAGAGAGAGAGAGAGAGAGAGGAACAATCAGCAGCAGTAGCAGCAACGATATGGAACGTTGCCTAGAGATGCGCTTGTCTATTTCTGTTTCCTTCGTTTCTTAGATGAAACTTTTCTTCAAGATCCCTTCTTCGTGCACGGGACATGCATCATTGTCTGATACATTTACATCCCGACGACACGGTAGAATTCAATGACCATTAACGAAACAACGCTAATTAAGGGAATACATCAACGACCCTGGCAACCCTGAGCGACGATGATTGCACACGCGTCGATCGTGTAACGAGCAATCGATTCAACGACGAGAAGTAGACATGGCGCGTCCAATGTGGACGTTCACGAAGTAGTACGTACACATGGGGCGTTACGAAACTCACCGTTATCTCTCTTGCGATCGACGTCGAAGGGCTGCTCGATTATAAATACACGGCAGGGAATTCGTGCGGTTGAATGCTGGCGCGAGGTGGTTAGGAAGGAAACGTTGTTTTCATTCGATTTTTACGGGCTCGGTCAAGGCTTCAGTCAATCATTCGATTGTTGGTAGGGTTGGTGGCAAGAGGTGTGTGGGGGGGGGGGGAGGGGGGAGCTAAGGGAAGGGATAAATGTATGGGCCAGGTTGCGGTAAAATCAGTCGGTTACTGCGGTTTCCACTTTCGTCCAACTTCGCCCCTTTTCCAAATCAGACGAGACTTAACGATCGAAGTTGCAGCTAAAAAGAGAAAGGGTCGACGGAGGAGGGGGAAAGAGAAAACGCGGCGAGAAGTATAAGTAAAATCACATTGCGAGACTTACTTTTCCGCGTAATGAGTGGCCATGTGTCTACAAGGTGTGCTGTAATTCGCGGTAACAGTGAAAACGGAGTGATTCCTCGATAGAAAATAAGTCCAGAGTGTAACGAGTAGGTATCTTTGTTCGTAGGAGGCTTCCGATTTGAAAGGATCGTCGGTTGTACGTTTGTTAATCTTATTCAAGTTTCGATTAAATGGGCCTCACTATAGACTTCCATTCGCCTCTATCATTGAATATTATTCTACTTGGTTCTTGCTTGTGAAATGAAAATCTTCAAAAGGTGGAACATTTGTTTTTTATTAAATCTACACGTTTAAAGTATCAGATGCAAATGTATATGGACACAGGAAACACAGCGGTCTGTACTCAGGCTCAATTTAATTGATTAGAGTCAATTTAGTTGAAACGCAGTTCGAAGCTTCGGAACTTTTTTCCACAGCCAGAGCCTCATGCGAAGAAATCGTATTCCACAAGTTGCAGTTATTTTTAAACGACGAATCACTTGTTTTTCGCGTGTACCAGGGAGCATCCTGTACATCATCAATCTTGTAACCATGAAGACAAAACGCGTACTTCTGCTAGTAGGGGCGTTGGAAAATATTCTTTTTAGAACGTTACATAAGCAATTTTATAGATTCTTTTCGAAGGCCTCCTGGTTGCACGGGTCGCCAAAATCTCAGACTTGGGAAGCAGAGTTATGTCACTCTGACCGCGACACAAGCGCAGATAGTCAATGCTTCTCGTCGCGTTTACAATAGTTTACATCCTCCGCGATGTCTATACTTCTGTCCTGCCATGCGCGCTCTTCGTTTGCGCACGCTGCAATGTTACAAAAACAAAGAGGACGATTGGCTAGGCCGAGAAGCCAGACAAAGAGACGCGAAATTCTTGGCAAGCTATTACGCGGCCGAGAGGATTATCCTTAGTGATCGCCAAATCTTGGCTAACATTCTACCTGCATACCTACGTAACGTCGTGACGTTTGTGTTGGTATCGGCGATACGATAGCACCACGGTCGCTTCCCCTTCCGTCGTTAATCTTCTGAAATTGCATTCTGGAAAAAAGACGAGATAATACGGTGGCACGGATCCTCCCTCAATTACAAGCTAGCTCGAGATGGATGCAGGATTGTCGTGCGGCCGATTCTCCGCTTCTAAACCAGGCTTCCTCGTGCAAGGATTTCGTTCTCCTCTGTACCAAAGATCTAATTTTAGTTCCGTAAGAATCTTTCTTGTCCAATATATTTCATACTTGACTGCATTCCGCTGGTCTCGGATGTAGTAGGCGGGGCATTGAAACTCGAAGGTAGTCGGTGTCTGTTGGAGCAGGTTGAAGCGAACGTCGACACGCTCTGCTCGTGACACATGCCGGACATTTCAATGGTCTTCGATATTCCCGGTGACCTTAACTGCTCGATAATGAAGGTCTTGATCTTCTTTAAAGTCCTTCAGTGGAGCTGTGTCTATAGTATCATGGTTAAACGAACCTTTTAATTAATCCCACTGTGTGAGAGCTGATTGGTTCGGTGAAGTGTTCGATATCTATCGATTCATGAAATTATTTCTTTATTTTTCACTTTGCACCAGGTTGTGAGATTCTTCTTATGAAACCGTTTCAAAGTCTCGCATGAAATTGAACGTGCGTTAATATGGGAAAGGGTTGCGTGTTACTCTCTTACACCTGCCCACCTCCCGCTGATACCTCTAAAAGGGGAAGCGTTTGATTCCTCTTAAATTACCTGCAATTCAATCTTATCGGGGTAATAAGATTTCCATTGATCACCCAAGTGATTCATTTGGCAACGCGCTGTACGCTTCGAAGCTGTTAAAGACATTTACGATCTACATTAAGATTTCATTCATGGAAGTTTCACTTTATCTCGGGCGTATATCATCGCGCCTGGATGTGCTAAATTTAGCGAGTATTGCGCTGCCTTAGGTACACTTGGATTCACGTAAAAGCATAGTTGCATCTTCTATTAGCTTCCATCGTGGTTCGTTTCACAGCTGGAGTGGTATTAGCGGAAAGATATCCCTTCGTAATGTTTCCCTGATTTATAAGTCGTCGACACGAGATAATTGCCTGTACCTAAAGGTTGTTTCGTGCAGTGGATCACATCCCGATTACGATTATTCGTAACTGCCCTAGAACAACCACGAGCCTATCGTCTGAGTGTTATCGTAGATAAGACACTTGTCTTGTTAGTTTCTGACACGATCGTCGTTCGTCTTCGAGTGGCTACCTATTGTGAATTTTAAAAACGTACTATCACTGTTCTCGAACACTATGTACGCCGAAGACTAACGAGTGTTCAGACATACATACATATCTGTGTACAAACGATCGAAGATGGTTTCACTTGATTTCGATGGGAAGCGATTAGACGTCGAGTGGACAGAGATCTTTCTTGTAAATATTAGTCGTAAGTAATCGTTTGCACTGTGCTTATAGCGTTACCATATTGTTTAGAGTAGCAACATTCGAGTAAGTTCTTATCGTGAATCTCGCACAGAACCTATATAGACGATCTTCTTTCAGTTCGATTCTACTTCGCCACAACACGCACCACTGTTCCATTCGATAAGTAGCTTATCTACCGGTTCAGCGATCGCTCGTTACCCAATCGTTACTCATCCACGCCATTATGAATTTAAATATTCGCGCGTGTAAATACTTACGTAACGTCGTATCAAAATCATCTTCGCTGGAGTTCGCATCATAAGTGGTAAATTGCATCCGTTACCAGCGTATGCATGCTGGTAATAACGCGTTGTTCCTCTTTGTGTTGAGTGCATTACGTTTGCCTTTTGTCTGCCAGCTCTGTAGACGGTCGTGTTCGTCGCCGCGGGGAGCATCTATTTTATGCTCCTCTATTATCCGCGAAGAAGTTACCTTTTTCCTTCCTCGAGAGATTCTTTCGTACAGTAGGCTCTAAAATTTCTCAGTTCAGGTGTAATTTATAACGGAGTAGGTGCACTATCAATCGAAGTTTCTGAAACTGGTGACTACTATTAAGATTCAGGTCAATGAAACGAAAATCAACTACCTTATGAAGGTTTAATAGCATCGTACGCAGTACTCGAAGATTTTGTTCTTTTCCTTTTCGAGTGTAGAAGTGTCTGCCTCCGCAGTGAAACGTATCGATCAAGATGGGCGTCGCGGCGAGACTTGAGTCTGCTAGAGCCTTCAAGACTCTGCAAGTATTATAAACCTGCATCAGTTCCTAATTACAACATCAAACTTCATTATTCGCAAACACCAGTTTCTTTTATATCAATTTATCGGAAAAGCAGAGGCAGCTCGTCTCGAAACGCCACCCTCCATTATGACGTCATTGCCACACAAGGTTTCATTCCTTGCTTATAGCATTTTGCTTAATCGCGTGGCTCAGGTAAAATGCAGAAAGAATTTCATATGGCAACTGTAGGGTCAATTAACATAAATTGTCGGATTATTATCCACGAGCAGATAAATCATAGTGTGGCGATAATGGCGAAGAAGATGGTTTCGAGACCACGGCCGGCGGCCACTTTCCGCTTGTCGCTTTTACGTTCTCGAATTGGAATTAATTATTTATCGAACATAGATCAAGTGCAATTCCGCTCATGGAAATCGGTCAATTGCGTTATTTTATTGTCCCATCCATTGTCATGCGACGCTTCGCCTTCAGCGTCCATTAATGTCGTTGCACAGAATAGAATGGTCGTAACGTTCTAGCTGCTATGGCTGCATTTTATCGAGACACTGCGCAGGAAACGAACCTAGCCAAATATGAGCAGCTAATCCTGCGAACCAGTGGCGTTTGATGATTTTTTTTTGGGGGGGGGGGGTAAACTGTGACATTTATACATTGGAATTAATTATACGGGTAAAGTTGTGACGATTCGATTAATTCCATGAAATAATTTGTATCATATGCAAATCAGCTAATTGGCTGACTAATAATAATTCTTCGAGTTTAAAATACTGGTATTTTCGTGGAAGGGTTTTGAAATTGTGTCTGCTGAGGGGGTTAAAGTTCTAGTAGAGTTTATTAAATTAACGGCGCGTGTAACGATTACTTTAAAAGTATCTTGAACATTTCTTTGCGCCAAATCTGAGATTGCAGAATTATGGTGATTATTTTGGCTCCGTAGATTTTTATAAGATAGCATTTTGAACCACTGTCGAGCGGTAATATGAGATACTTGAGTTAACTTTGTGTCTTAAAAATAGCTATCTGAAAAACGCCTAGAGAGTATTCCAAATTTAAAACATAGTTCGACCCAATTTATGGAGACACATTTGTTCTCAATATCCTATTTCAAACATGACAGCAATTATCGTTACCCTAATTTTTCCCCTTGCTTCTATGACTGCTTTATAAAACTTTCCACTTCTGTGCCAATTTCTGAGGATCTTTCTTAAAGCGATCCAATCTCCCTCCCTACCAAGTTCCACGACGAACGGTTATCATTCTCCTCTTTCATGGCGAAGATTTAGTTTATTATTTAAAATTTCTTCGCGAACATAGAGAATAATTTCATTCTGTTAGTTGTTCGGAAGTTCGTCCATCGTGAAGTAATGTTCGAGATAGGGGACAGAACGGCCATCGCCGCGACGTTTTAACGAGATTACGGGTACTCGATAATATCGAACAGCAACTATATAGAACAGCGAATATGCGGACTTGGAAATTTTCCTCTCATCATAGTTTTATCAACTACCGAACACAACGGCCGTTGATATTACCTTTGTCCTTTCTTCTGACGGGGGCCCCTATCGAAAATCGATGAGCGTTGCGCTTTCTGCTCGTTAAATCCGCAATAATAAAGAGCCGAATGTTATGATAGATCAGGGATCCATGGTTATTGTGTGCACATTTACATTTAGAATTCCAGCTACTCCCTCGAATATTTTCATTGTCCTTTCGATTATTTCCGAAGTCTGTCACTAAAATACCTTGGGCGTATTCTTTTCGAATCTTACTAATTTACTTTTCCTCTGGTATCTTCTATACGTGTAATACGAGTTTCATAAGTTTTATTACTTTGTTACTCCCACATTGTTGTCCATTAGATTTTTTAGGCGAATTTCCATATCCTTTAGGAATAATGTATAAAACTTGAAACTATCCTTGGCAATTTTTCCTTCTTATCTAACCTGTTAAATGGGGGGAAACCAGTTACCTCGTTATTTGAAAATCTCTTCGATTTGACAGGGACTACTTTGTCCGCCACGAACATTTCAAAATTTCAATCGAATAAGGGGATTGAATAATCCTGTAAATCATGGCTCCCATTTAGTAGAAACAGAATTAATTCGCCTGCAATTATTTTGAAATATAAATTTTCAATGCACTCGAGGCGTTTCTGTTCGAGAAGTGACCTAGTTAATTAAATAGTGCTTGCTATTTCAATTCGTATTTATTCTTCTGTCACTATCGCAAATGTCAGTTAAAAGCTATGTTCGGCCGGATGTTGTGATCGTAAATGTCGTTTTGTACGAAAGGAAGGCAATTACCGAACGTCTCGATTCATAATGAAGTAAATGTGCGCGAAACGAGGGAGCAGGACGTGTAAAGTAAATCAAAGTCGCTCTGAAGAGAAGGAAGGAACGAGGAGACAGAATTAAAGAGAATAATGATCTTGACGGTGCAGCGGTATAAGTGACATAAGACGTTCTATGTCGAGTACGGTCGTAAAAGTTACGATTGGGCTATTAACGATCAATTTACTTTGAGACAAGACGAGCACGACAGTTACAGCGATGGTGTTCAGAAATAACTGGCAGTGTGCGAAGAACTCTTCTAAAGATTCCGCGATCGATGATTGTTATCGCGTCGAATGTGGCGCGGAAAAAATTCATGAGAAGCTTAATAAACAGTGCAAAATATCATTACCACCTGGTAACACTAGAAATAAATATAATGCGAATCGTGTTGGCTAAAAGGTCTTTCCTTTAGGTATTGAAATTCCGGGTAGATAATTGTCCTTTCATTAATTAGCGTAAGGGAGAAATGGCACGTAATTCGGATCCTATTATACGCAATACCAACCAAGATCAATCTTTTAATAAATTAATTATACGCTTGGAAGCTCATTTTTTATGCCCACGCACGGCTGTGGGGATCTGGCGGGCTGATTACCATTTCAAGGATGAGCTTATCCCACTGAAGATCAGTAGCATAGGTTGGCTAAGGAACAAGGTTGCAGTGAATAGATTCACAAATGCAGGGAGCAGTAATATCGAGCAGGATCTGCTGATTGCAAGTAAAATGGGAATAATGTCAAGAATTGTCAATATCAGTGTTAATTGTTAGGGTGTAATAGGATAGAAGGGACATAAGGGGAGCGGTAATCTCGTGTCTAGGGATGCCACGTTAGAAATAACCCTAAGTTATCCTCATCGTCGTCCACGTCTGTCCCATAAGGGGATTTCTGAAGAGCCTGCGTTATCCCAAGCTTAAAGATTGGACAGCAGTGCTAACACTCGCCACACATTAAGTGGTATCCCAGCTTGGCCCTGGACACCTTTTCCACGCGGACGTGCTGGTTCAGGTGTCCAAGTGCCGTTTTAACATGGGATATGTCCACAGCACCGTTGACCAGATCCACCTCTTCTCTTTCTTGACTTTCCACAGACTGGGAAGCACAGTATATACAGTTATAACATCCTCGATGTTACCGAGTTTGTCATGATCCATATTTCGATCTAGGTAGATACACTACCCGCCAGACATCCACGACAGCTATTAACTCTGACGGCAACCATTTGTACCATATAGGTGTGCTCATACCCGTGTCAGGATGATTTAACAGCCGCCGTTGTATCGCCATTTGCTTAACATGCTCCACCATTCGCTTGAAATGCAATCTCTCTCCGCGCACGGTGCCAGTGTATCAGCTTGAAACATTTCCTTCGTCCACTCTCGATTCAGTCCCTATACTCTTGGAAATTTTCTCCAAGCAGCGTAAACCCAACCTCGGATCTTAAAATTGCTGTTGCTGATTACAGCCACTAATTCCTCATCCTCGTCTATGCAATTAACTCAGCGGCCGTAACCCAGACACCTTCTGCCTGCGCGCAGATCTCGTTTGATGTTCGCCGTATGTCATCTGCTAGGTTCAAAGTGGCTGCGCATTGTGTACATGTTCCTCGCCGTTTACCACCGGTAACCAACAAACACTTGGTCAGGGCCGGGATGTACGCGAGGTCATCGTGTTTTGCCAGCAGGCGGAATCCTTTCGTCTTTGTTAGGAATAATATCCGCTGTTTGGCTTGGGGTCTCGGTTGCTGGATGGGGCTGGAACCTCTAATCGCGCCAACAGGGCACGTAGTTTCTAGATGGTCACGCGGTTGAACTTCGCTGATCAAACTTTCTGCGTTGGCAGAGCTGTTGGCAGAGTGATGGGACTTGTTCCATCGTGGCTGGTTAACACTGTACCCTCGAAGTTGGGTACTATTGCAGACGTCTTGTAACGCCAAACTTGGGGCAATCTTGCCTGGCGGGAGCCATTTTGGCGTAGGATTAGGGGTATCGCAAACAGGATACGGCGACTTGTTATAAGTTCGCTTTTATTGCTCGGTTCTTGGCGCAAACGGGTCATAAAATTAGCTGTGCACCGTGTAATCGTGGGGGATTTTTGCGACCACGCGCAACACTCGAATTATCGATCCTTCTTTTAATATTTTGCTGGGTACTTTTTCTCGATGTCGTCAAAGACTCGCGTGTTTCTTGGTTACGCAACCTTTCGAAAGTTGCTCGTTGTCGTTACGAATGATTTTTATTCCCCCCTCTGCGTATAGTTGGCAGGGCACCTCATATTTTCCACGACGGGCGGACTATTTTCTTCCGCTTGCTGTTTCTTTGCCTCCTTTAATTCGGTACTTAAATAAATGATCGAGTACGAAACGAATCCAGCAGGAACGAATTTGTGAAACGAACTTCCTCTTGCTTAAATTCCTTTCTGCTGCGTACTGCGATCGAGAAGAAAACTGAATTCCGAAGTATGAAGTGCTTGGAGTGTGATTCTATTTAGTATTCGCCATTACGCAATGCAGCGTGCAACGATGATAAAAAGATTTCACACGGCATCGTGTTCCAATTAATTCACCTCTAGCGCGAAGCATATTTTGCATTGTAATAGAGATAGTCGTAGTATCAAGATTATGGTTCGCACACTGCAGTATTCACAGTGCACCTTATAATGCACGATACGCTTTGATAATTTTATATTCTTGGGCTAAAAGTGTTTATCTTTTTACGCTTGCTTAGCGTTTGAAATTTCTGTTGCAAATTTCAATCAAGAAGCTAAAGACACAAATAAGAGTCGGGTATATTTCTTACCTTATAAAACAATAAAGTTCACGGAAAGAGCTTATATGAAAGCTTATTACAAAAATAGAAATAAGCTTCTTGTCACTGTATGACTTCTTCCGGCCGTCCTACCCTGACACATGTCTGACATGTTACACTAGAGTGCTGGTCCTGTCCTTTATGGTTCAAAAAAAGAATCTAACCATGACAGAATTTAAAAATTCCGCGGATGAAGTTGGATACACTGGCTGAAAAAATTCAATGCAGTTCCTACTTTGCTGTTTACACACTTGAGGGATGTGTTCTCAATGGAAACTTGTCTTTCTTCGTATCAAGTGTGAAGTGATTTAATCTCGGTTGAAAAGTAATTCCGACTCGTACGATCAGTGTCGTTAAAGCGCGCAAGAAGGAGCATGATTAGTGAATTAACTCGGCTCGATCCTCCCAACCGACGTTCCTCATCGGTGGCTGTGTTCCCGATAGTGTTTCCGCTTCTCAGGAGAGAATTTCAGATGTCCTCCGATTGTTTTGGACTGTTTGCGTATTTAGGGGGTGAAACAACCCCTCAAATTTCATAAGAAGAGGTACAAAAGTTCCTATTATTAGTTTAAAGAATATTATAACACTGTGTTGAATAAAACTTTATATAAATTTCATTTGCGTCATAACTTTCTGTATGGACGATGTTCTTGTCGTCAGCCACCCTTATTAGGGGGTAAACTACCCGCAATCATTTAAATATGCATTTAACGGACTTGCAACGTGTAAAAATATTCATAAAATTTTCTAGGGAACCCTAGACCATAAATTATTTTGTGACAGATTAGTGGCTTTATGACCTCCCGTCATTACTGAGGGTGAACCACCCCTAATTAGTTAGCTACCACTGCGTACTAGGGGCATATAGAATTCAAGCAAAGACTCTTTCGCGGTAATTACAATCTTGCTTAATGGGAAAATAAACCTCAAGAGCCCAGTTACATTATTGTAAGCAATGAACAGTAATAAATTAGTTATTATTAGTTCTTTTTAACTTAAATTTTTACTCTGAATTTTTTACAAGATTTATACAGTTCATGAAATGAGTCATTTAAAATACATGTATGTATATTTTCGGAAACCTTGCGGTTGATATTTGTCACAAAAGTGGTATTCATGAAAAAGTATTATAAAAAAATGCTTTTTTACACTAGGAGAATCTAACTATCGATACTTCACAATCACAATTTTTACAAGTTTTTATCACCGGTTTTAGGCAAAAAGACCTCTTCCAACCAGGTTTTGAAATGAGCTGCAATGTTAAATTAAAATCCGCAGTAACTACACATATTTGTATAGGTAAATTTTAATTATCATGAAGAGGGGTGACAACAATCTTCCATAAGCAGTTAACACGCAAATTAAATTTAAATAAAATTTTATTCAACACTGTTATAATATTCTTTAAACAGTTTAAACTAACGATAGGAACTTTTGTACCCCTTCTTATGAACTTGATGGGTGGTTTCACCTCGTAGAAAATGCACACGAGTTAAAATAAAAGAACACGTATTTGTTATTTTTCGGTCCTCTAAATCGTGTCCGACAACCAGAGCATTCGGAGGCGCACGTCAAAAAACCTCTGTCAGATGTTATCATCGGCATTCGTCCCAACATAGCAGATAACCGCTCTCGACGTCTTTCGACGAGAACAAATCCCGTTATCTCATACATTGCCCGCGCTTTCCTCTTGTGCACTTGAGTACGCACCCCCGCGAACGTCTCTTGAAATTAGTAATCGTCGCTTGGTTTCGATATCTCGATCATCCTCGCGATCACAGAGTTGAGTGGAGCGAGTTGCCTGTGCGCGGCAGGTGTCGCGTTAATCAATATCGCTGATTACCTTTGGAAAATCTCTACGATCGAATTGTGACGCATGAAACGAGCGATCGGTAGGTGCAAAGGACAAATGTGTCCTGTGATTAACGTTAACAGTTTAATTAGCAAATTAAATATTTGAATGGCACGGTTGTTTAGTCTGGACAAAACTTTCGGTTAGGGTTCGAGTCATATGAGGATTTTTCAAAATTATTTATTTTATTTCAACGAGAACTTTGTTTATTGAGAAGTTCAGTGCGTCTGTTTGCTTCGTTTTGGGGCGCTTTCGGGAATAGGTATTTCTGGAAATGCGGGAGGTTTGTGTAACTGCTTATCGATGAAATTTGTCCCATTTCGTAGATGTTATTACATTTTATAATAACAGTTTGCATTTCTGTCGTCTTGATTCTAGAGTACACATAGATATGATATGCAGACAGATACTTAAATACTCTGACATTAATGAACACGAATTCATTCTCAATCCGAGCTGATCCCTATCTTCTATATTCCTTACGATTGTACAGCTACTGTCGCTTATCTAATGTTTCTTTTCCCTATCTCAGTGCGATTGTGTAATAAATAAGCTTGGATAAATAGCGTAGAGGATTCACAGGGGAAGGTAGACAGAATTGATCAACTATAATAAAATTTAGGTACGCATAATTCCAATATATTTGCAACACATTTATCCACAAATTTCTACATTATGTAATTTTCATATTTTATCATCACACGCTGTAAGATAAACGAAGAAATTCGCACATCAGTGCACCTAACAAAGAGTAGATAAATATTCAGCCAAAGGTCGTTAATCGCACTCAGATCATTTGCTCGCTGGAACTTAAAAAGTTCGTCCACCGATTCCTCTCTCAGAAATACAATTACAAGCCTGCGTTTCAAGCGAACCACGCCCTGCGTCGTAGCAATGATTATCGATCCAGGCTTAATTTATTCGTAACGATTTCCACCAGAGTATACGACCTAGGAGGATCCTCCATCTTTGGTGGGATGAAAGTATTATTACACAAAGGAACAGTCTCCTCAGATGCTAAGACGCTTCTCGGTCATGAAACACCCGGAAGGTAATGAATATCCAAGCAAGCTAACGATTCTCCGGCGAAAATGCTGTTGCCTGCGCTCACTCAACGCAATAGTAACGACGCTCTCTATCTGTCAAACACTCAATTGACGTATCGCGTAATTTTAGTATGGTGATGCAACTTAAGCAGCGACTATCTGCTGCGCGCGGCTTCGACTCGAAGCCAAGGCGGTTCGGGCGTGTTATATCGACCAGAGAATGGGATCGCGAGCGTGGAATATTCTCCCGTTCGAGCAACCCAGAAATTCCTCAACGAACAGGATCAAATGAACGGAGTTCCCGAATTTGTCCGTCGAATTGTTCCACGCGGACGCCTGATCGCGAGTTTCCCTGGCTGCCACCGAACTCCGCGTGGCCATTTTTCACTCCACTTAAAAGGAACGCCCCCGAACGGCTGGCTCATGAATTACAAGCAACATATCGTGCTAGACATTTCATTAAATTATAGACGAGGCGTTGAACGAACGTGAAGCGATGGATGCAGGATATTCTCTAGGTATCATTTCGGTTTGTTAGGGTACGAATTAAGGTGTATGATGGCAATACTAATTGGGGATGAATAGCTTGTTCGCGTGGTGGGTGGGTGGCACGTTTGAACACTTAGAAAGGTCGATGTTACAGGCTCTTTGTCTTTCGCGTTCCAGTTAACGCGTGTCTGGGGGCAATATCGTCGTATATACCTACGTATCGAACTGATAGCGTGTTGTTTGAAGTGTCGCGGTTGGTGTGCACACGAGTCGATCCCCTCGAAACAGAGACGCGTTCCGATGAACGAGGCGCAAGGTAGGCGAGAGACTTTCGTGGCTGGGTGTCCACGCGGGCGAAGCAGTTTGCCTTGACGAAGTTCGTTGCTTTGGCGAACACAATGGCTCGACCTCTGAAGGCTACCTGCATTCATTAGGCGCGGAGTCGCCCGCAGAATTTTTCGTCGCCAACGAGACGACGTCGGTTTCACTGGCCTCGTTAATCTTCCCTCCCAAAAGCGGGGACAGGAGCGTGGGCAGCGCCATCGATCATCGATATCTGCGTGGATGCTTCGCTCCTGAGCCGGGGAACGATCGGAATTTCTCTCGGGATTTGAGCAGCCGTGTGCAATTACGATGGGACATATTGACAGTCACTTAGGAACGGTTTAGGAGAGGTTTCATCTCCTGTACGTGGATATCTTCTGCCGCTGAGTCGCCCTTTTCCGCAAGATTCAGGGGGAAAACAGAAAAGAATTCTAACATTACTTTTTTGATTCCTTCTTCTTTCTTGCAGCTTACTCTCCCCAGACTAAAAACAGAGACTTTTTATCTGGGATACTTGTGTGGTCACAAGTGATATTCCGAATATATTCGCTTATTAGAAACAGCACGAGTTAAAGGGAGATATAAATTCTGCGAATATATCCGAAATATCAGTCGTGGGCCAGAAAAATGTCCCCCCTGAAATGGTTCTTACATTCAGGAGAAACAAGGAGAATCGTTTGGGTTTCTTGCCAAGATCTCCGGTACCCGGCCATGCAACTTTGATTGTACATAAAAGGAGATTCGCCGTCTCCATAGTGGCCATGGAGACTGCCATGCCCCTAATTGGGACCGTCTTTTTGGTTCCAAATTCGCCTTTCCCCCAGTCAACTGTCCCAACAATTAATCGAATCGAGTACCTACTACGGAAATTATATTTTCTCATAATTTCTTTTCGATACGAATCATGGCAGCAAGAAATTGTTAACGTCCACGTTGAAATACGTTTGATACGCATTAAACCATTTATTATCAATATCCTAGGTGTTTCGCTGTGAATATCCTGAGACGATCACCGAGAACAGGATCGAAATTGATTTCGTTCGGCGGTATAATTCACGACGTACACCTCGTCGGCCGACCTCGATATGTTCTATGTTAATTACACGCTACTAACTCGAGCAATAGCCACGGCGCGCCGCGCCGTCGTTTGTCTTTATATTCAGTCGCACCGACGTAGTGTCTGGTCTCCAGATGCGGCACTCGGTACCGAACGACTGTCGTGTAATTATGCAGCAGCTTTCGATATTGGCTCTTGCGCGTTTTAGTCCACCGATCGATCCATCGACACTTTGCATAGAGTGGCCCGCGACGTCTAGCAGCTTCGCCCGAGTCGTCCAGCCATAAATCAATTACGACCAGCATCCGACGTACGACGTTAAGCCTGCAATTTTCTAGTTAATTGCTGTTAACTCTCGAGTGACTTCCGGGCGACGTTCGATTTCTTTCTACAATCAGTCACCGTTTGAAGTCTTCTTCGCGTAAAACGTTCCACGGTGCGCGATCTTTGATTACTCGGCACATCTAAACCCCGCCCGACGGAAATGGATACTGGGTCCATTTTTACTGGCGCAAGAGCTTATCTGGGGAATTGTGTGGACGGCGGGTAAAAATTGACCCGGTGCTGGTGTCATGGACTGTCAAGTTATCCGCTTCGGAGGGTTAACGTGACTCTAAACGATTCAAGTTCCCAACCGTTAGGCGGGTTTGATAGGATGGATTTCATTCGCCAATCACTGAAAGGCTCTCGTGGGTATGAAGTAATTGAAGGTCGTCCGATTGTGGAAGCTCCGTAATCGGTTGTCGAACGAAGCCGTGCGTGCTCGGCGAACGTGTGTTGCCCGCACATGGTCCGTTGCCCGGTTACCCTCCGGCAAAACGTACGTGTACTTAAAACGCTTGGACTTTCTGTGGGTGATCGCTTCAATATGAACGGGACAATTCATTGAGGCCCACTACGGTGTCGTACTTGACGTGGCACACGCGTATTTACACCCGCCTTGCCTTATATCTTATCGTCCACTTTGTTCGAACGTTTTTGCGGTCCCTGGTAGTTTGCATTGAAAACTCGTTCCTCACCTTCATCCGCGCCTCACGGGCTTGGCGCGCTCGCCTTTCTTTCCTGGCCGCGACGCGCGTTATCGTGGAAATATTATCGAGAATCTCGAGGGGACACGTTGTTAAGAACCTCCTACCGCCTGCTAGCTAGGATTTAATTTAGATAAACGAGTGTCGTCTCGAGTTCGCGAGACACTCGTCATCATTTGTTCCACGCTTTTTCGAATTCGTAGCGCTTGGCACAGTTGTGAATGAATAGTAGAACAGCAATTCCTTGTGTACACGTGGTGTGTTTATGATAGAGTTGTCCGAGTATTTGAAATGGTCGAGTATTCGAAATTTCAGTGAAATTTTTGTTATTAAGTGAAACTTGTATTCTTTGCTGTATTTAAAGGAGTGATAGCGATGCTTAGTTAAATTCAGTGTCTCTGGTACCACCTTTCTTCTCTTCAAGAACAATTTCTTAAATTCGAATAATACTACTACTTCCTTGCTTTATTTTAGATTTTGTTTTTTGTCGAAGACACTACTTCCCATCACTTCAAATATTCAGATGAAAAATTTCAATTGGATTCTTATATTATTCGAAGTACCCGAACATACAGAATGTTTGTCAGTCTTACTGAAATATTCGAGCACTTGTATTTCACCTTTTCCCCGCTTACTCGGACATCTCCAATTCATAATAGGCAATTCTCTATAGATCCTCGATAGATCCTCCATAGATCTGACAGAAAAACGTTCGACTCGCGTGAAATCGTTCGAGAAATCGACATGGATCCAACATATTTTCCTCCCAGTAATGTCCGCCCTTCGCGGATTTGCGTTTCTACCAAAAATCTTACTACGCGAGACGAGAATCTTAAGCGACAGCGCGACAGTATCAAACAGTTCTTTCATCGGTTTCGCCCTATCTACTTCCCTGCGTTCTTAATGCATATAGAGGATGCACCAAGCATAATACTAAATACATAATACTAAAATGGAGGGGAACTCTTTATCGCACTTGATTCTAGTCGTGGCGGGATGTTAAGGGTCGGTTAGAGCGTTGAGAACCTCGAATAGGCGTAACACGTATATGCAGGAAATTATGATGAACTTCGGAGAGGATTCCACCGTCCAAAGACCTTCCGAGAATTTAACTATGGACTAATAGGACGAACCAATGCGACACTCGTGGGAAACGTGGCTCGAAAGGAAATTGATCCCATAATATTCTCTGCGTCACTCCATCTGAGAACCGATAATGGTGCTTCAATGTTCCACATTATCCGTTGCCTGGTTTCGTACTAAATACTCTGAAATCCTATAGGAATCCTCAGAGCTTTCAGCGAATTATGTAATCCGTACGTTGCTTGGTGCTACTTGTTTGACGAAAATTATCGCGTTTCTTCGAGGTGTTTGTCCATCGCTAACGAGACACGATTCAGCACGAATGGGGGCACGTTCCGAATGTTGCACCAGGCGAATTAAGATGGCAACGCGAGAGAAACGGCCGACAGTGACGCGCGCACTTCACTGTCACAGTCACCATGGCCGTGCGAAACAACACGATTGTCCGAAATATTTACATCTACGTAACGCGAAGTGCGTAGGTACAATATGGAAGATGCATTCCTGAGAGCTTCTGTCGCTGCCCGACAGTAATTATTCCTTGTTTTTTGTTTTCGCCATCGGCAACGTGCGCCGGATATGCGGCTCGATCGTTAACGAGCACAGTGACGCAACCAGACGATAAAAGTCTCTTTGGAGTCCTCCAGCATTGTTTGGCGATAAAATTCAGACACCTCAACAGGTGGGTGACTTCTGGGGACACCTTTGCCATGAACACAAAGGAAAAGAGGTACAGAGGCTTAGAAATTTGTCCACATAAATTAAGAATAATTACGGGAGCCACTATCTTGCTCCTAGGTCAACATCACTTGACCCACAATTTTAATACGAAAAATAAGATCACAAGCGCAGTGTGTTCAAATGAACAGCCTTTCGTGAACGAATCTCTGAGCGACTGTATATCCGTTCAAAGATCGATCGTTTAATAATCATCTTTGAAAGGGTATTTCCCAAGGAACTTTGAAGCAAATCACTCTCAAAGTGTCCTAGATGTATTTAGTAAAATACTTTAGTTAACCGGAGGAACGTTGATGGAGGATTCCAGGATCGTGTGCTCGAAACTTGCGGCCGGGCGCCCGATTATTCGGGGGCCTGTTAATTAGCCGTTTTCCCACGAAGATTAATCACGAACGTTTGAGGCGAATTAATTAACTCGAACGGATGTATCCCGTAACTGGCGCATCATCTGGTTGTGTCGTTGCGCGTGTATCGAGCGCCCCGCTGGCTCGCGCGCACCCCCGAAACACCCTTTAACGCAGCATGCCGTATGCTTCGTCATCGGTGGAGCCTCTATAGTTCAAGCAGAAAAGAAAGAACAACGGAATAATCCACGAGTCGAGGGCTCGAGACTTGCGCGCCACGCATCAGCGCCAGGTCGTACGATAGCGTGGTGATCGTCTTGAAAACTATAGAACGAGAGAAAAGGAACGGTGTTATTTATCGCAAGGGGCACGGGACCCGTCGTGGTTCTTCCATTCCGTTCGATAGTTTTCATTCGGCTCGATCAGCGGGCGAGCGCGGAGCACGCACGAGGAGAAAAAGAACGCGAGCCGTGTCGCCTCAAGCAGGAAACGAACGAAATGTTAGGAAATAGCCGCGGCTGTATTGATTTTACGCCACCGCGTGTGCGAGAGAGGAGTGCCGTTCACCCGCCACCGCTTCCGGGGAATTCGGGGGCTGCCGATACGTTATCGATAATTTCGAAATTTGCGCCGACAGATTTGGATGTCGCTCGGCCGCGTCAATTTGCCGGGATCCCCGCGCTTCCGTCGCGGAAATTCTCGGGGTAATTCGCGGGAAATCGGGCTGTGCGTGGACCTATCGGATGGATCGATCACCATCGATCTTTACACCAAGGCGTGTCGCGATTTCGAAGCTGTCGCCCTCGCAGGAACGCGTGCACGGTTCTCCTTTTCGCGATGCCGACAGTTTCGAGGTTCTGTGGCGGCTCGTCGATCAGCGAGCTTTATTTGTATTTTGTGGTCGATTCGTCGGGATACAGTCGACGATCATGATAAATTGAATCTCGCGGGGGAAAGTCGAAGCGTCTGACGTGGCCGGTCGAGGGTCCCGTGCAAGGTCCGCGGGCCGAGCGCGCATCCGCGGGGCGCAGGTGGCAAACGGGGCCCTGTCTACGTTACCAGAGGCGCGCCAAATCAAATCTCCAGGTACCTATAAGTAGGCTAAAGCGATTCGTGTGCCGAGAGCACGTGAGTCTGGCTACGTACCGGATGGTCACGCGAAAGGCTTTAACGCCGTGTGAAGCAGCGATTTAGCTGTGTGCCGACGGGGCAGGGGCGGCGATCGTTGGAACGGTGAGTTAGTAATTGTTCGCTGATTAAATTTTTGCGCCAAAGTACGTACGAATGAAGTATTTATCTGTACGTGTAAAATAGGAACACGATAGGAATCTCTTTGTGAGTATAAAGATAAATTAAGGGAGAGCGAGAGACGGGGAGAGTGGGTGGCTAAGAGCGAGAGTGAAAGAGAGAGAGAGTGTGTGTGTGTGTTGTGTGTGTGTGTGCGCGAGCGCGCGCGCGAGGGGAGAGATGAATATTATCACTATTTTGCATCGGGAGTATTGTGAAACTGAGAAACGTCTTTTCTCGCCTTTGTGATTATTATGTTTGTAAATTGTAGCCGATTACGATTCCTATATCTACGATCTATGTAGACACACTTCGAGAACGGACTCTTGTATCATTTGATCTATATAGTACTCGATGAGTTTACGAATTTAATTGAATAGACATACCACACTCTCATTTTTTGTAAATATTAATTTAAAATAAATCCTATTGTAAAGATTGTATAATTTAAATGTCGTTCAGTTTCACTGGTTTTCATTTTAGCACCACAATTGGGACCGTCGAACGAGACCGTTTTGTTATGTACGCGTTCCTACGATCCTCCGTCCTCGTCACTCGCAATTCCTCTCCTCCCACTGGATGGTGCATGAAATTCTTCCATTCCTCTCGTACTTTGTACACGAAAAACGACGCCTCGCCGTTCGAGAGCAACCGTGTTTACTTGTACCTACCTGTACGTTTTTCTTTTGCAAATAGCCGTGTACGCGAAGAAAAATGGCTGGCCGTGCGCGAGATAAATCTGATTCGTGCAAATCACCGTAAAAGTTTCTCAGCTTCGATCTGCTTTAATTAAAACGCAGCGGAACACCTTTTTTGCACGACCCTTTTTCTTTTATTCCAATAGAAGACAAGGAGGAAATATGTGCGCATCGTTTACTCCGTTTTCGCGTGATTATACGTATTTTATAACGCAATGAAGTTCTTGAGGAGAGAACGGGTACTTTTAACTTTGTAATTAAAGGATTTGTTGCTGAAATCTTGATTTTGAACAAATCTTGGTTAATCAATCAAAGATGAAGCTGAAGAAGTTCTTGTTTAATAGTATTTAATGGGTCGAGTTTAACCTGTTTGGAAACTGGATCATTTTTATCTTGTACGAACGATTAGCGTGATTAATAGCGTACCATAAATGTTTAATACTCGATGATAAAGCAGAAATGTTCGGGAAAGAATAATTCGATCTCATCTAGGCGTTTCAATGTTATCGTCCAAGAATATTAGTGCTGGCATTCTCTTTATTAATATTCTGTGATAATTTTTGTAATAATTATTTCTCCTTGTGGGAAACACAGTAATTGGAGGGAACCGAGAATTCTGAAGTCTAAATTGAATTAGAAGAGAGATGATTTATTTGAAGATATTTCCCTTTCCACTAGAAGCACAGTTTTGGCAAGTTCATAGAAATGTAAAATTAGCCGAAATATTTCTATACCTTTCGTTTTAAAGAAATTATTTGGAACAGCAATTTCTCCATTTTCAGTTGCCCATTTCGAAAACAGTCTGTATGTTCATTCTGCTAATAATTTTTTGGCAGCTGTATCTAGTAGACACTTGTTATGATTCGTATCTACGTCCTTTCCACAAGAAACTATTTTAATAATCTGCCAAGAACGATTAATATAATGCAAATGTATGGGAGTAATCCAAGGATCAGTGGTGAAAAAACTAATCCATATTAAATGTATGAATATTTTTATTGAATACCTCTTTTACATAGCACAGTGGGGCATGCATATTATTCAACAGCTTTCTGAAGAATAGCAATTCGAAGAAGTAATCATGTAATTATCTTATGCAACGTAAAAAAATCAAGCGACAATTTCCGAGTTTTCAATTGAATTCTATTTAAAGGAATTCACAAATATCCAGCCACCGCGTTAACCAACAGTTACCCGGTCTGCTTCTGCCGGCGGTTTCCAATCGTCCAATGTTATAATATTTTTTTCACGTTCTCGTTTGTCGATCAAGAGTTACACAAGTCCTCATCGAACGGAAGCAAATGCATTGAAAGTTGCATAATCCACGTAATACCGTTATCCCATCCCAACTTCAGATATCGAGCTACCCTTAGTTTGCGACGGTGAATGTCGATTCTTCCTTTTTCCTTTCTGCAACTAGAAAACGATTCCTCGCAGAATCCAATGTATCTCATCTTTTAAATTTGCGGCACGCTAAAGCGCTCCCTACTCCCGTCATTGCTATGAAATATCTCCCGTTGCGAAAATGCAGAGTCGAGCTATGAGTCAAAGTCGCAATTGCAGCTACTTATAGACCGTCCATTGAGTTCGCTGTGTGAGTCATTTTTTATCAATAGCGATCAGACCAATACCATTAAGCTGCGGTTACTATTGATATCGGCTGCTAGGTCTTGGCTTTCCGCGATCCCTATCGGTATCGTGATTAGTCCGAATACTGCCAGTGGCAGCCGAATTGCTGATGGAACTCTCCTGGACCGAATTAACTCTCTCAGCGTCATCGTTATTTAAATAACGATAATCCCACGTTTAGAAAGACAGGGGCGCGTACGGAGGCTCGTGAAAAGATTGTACCACATCGGCGCCGACCTATATCGAAATCCATGGATCTGTGTCAAGTCTGGGTTCTATTCGAACTGGGTGCACTGCAACGCACTTCGAAAGCCTAGCTCCTCTACTTTTCCTAGAGCAAATGGTTTTCTGCAATTTAAATGACACCTTGCGTCGAGCCCCTCTATTTTAACCTTGACTTATAAATTGGATTGATATCTTTGAAACCTCTCGAGATCTGTTAGGCTGCGACTGTTTGCGCGCGGTTTCATTAAAGCAACGCTACTGTGCACGCTCGCGGACGCATTTACGCGAATCAATGTTGCAACCGCAGTCGCGTCCAAAGATTACACCTGGCACAATGTAGTGGCATCGCGTGTTTGTGTGCGTGTGTACGTGTGCGTGTCTGTGTGCTTAGTGCCATAAATTCGAATTGATGGCGCCAGTGTATTAGAGCGGTGTAATGATGACTGCTCGTGCCGGGGCGATAAATTTTAGAAAATCCTCGAAATAGAATGGCGGTCGAGAGGAGCGGCTCGCCTGTGTGAAAAAGCCAACGGCGCAACCTTGGCTCATCTATAGATTGTTGCTGCGTCTAAATTCGTACCACTCCCGTGTGCACGGACAATCATAATATTACCACAACGATACATCGTCCACTGATGCCACGGAAACCCGAGCAAGTGCTTTTAAATAACTCCCCTCGTTTTTATCGCGAAGGCATCCCCGGATGTCGCAACGAGGAGTACTGGAATCTCACTTCCCAACTGTCGTGATTATGAATTTTATACGTATATTGGATTAGTCCAGCTTCGGACAATTAAAAATGATGTTGAGCAAAGATTGACCACTAAATAGTGGATGTTACTATCTATATTTGCAGCGGTGATCGAAAGGAAGATTAGAATTTCAGGCGTTACAAAAATATCATAATTCGACGAGAAGTTATAGTGTTGCTGTATGCGTCACATACAATATAATCGAGGGTTTCTACCAGCATGGCAAGTAAATCTCAGCATCGAGGTTACTTATACATAGGTACATATGTGTATTAAGTTGGCGCAAAAGTTCGCTCCTTTATTGAACCAGAGTCTTTATGAAAAGTAAAAATATATTACTTTGCGATTTTTGTCACTTTTACTACTTAGTGACCCTTTGTCACTTTTCTGGTAAAAGTACAAGTAGGTGTAGTGAAAAATATATATAAAAATAAATTTTAAGTTGAACGATTTTATTTAATTTGATCAAAACTAAGAAATAATTATTTTCCTGTGATATACAATTACGATGGCGATATGTCACTTTAAATAAAACCGTGGAGCAGTATATTTCATCGTTTTTCATCGCTTATTTTGACGCTTATTTTGACGCTTCATTTTGTATTAAATTGATTCATATCCTGTTATAAAATATACTGCCCCGCGTTTCTTTAAAGTGACATAGGTATCACCATCGTAATTGTAGTACAAGAAAAAAATTATTTCTTAGTTTTCACTGCATTTTCGATCAAACTAAATAATTTTTTTTATATATTGTTTTATTATTTACTTTGTAGTGTTTGAAATTCGCAACTGAAAAAGCTTGAAAAATTGAACTATTTACGGAAATCGCATTACGGAATTTAAGCAACGCAGCGACTTTTTATCGTTTTCGAGAAGAACGCAAGAGGCTGATTACAAGTCGATTGGATTTGCATTTATGAGTTGAATTTGTAGGAGCTGCAATTTAAAAAAAAAAAAAAAACGTTGTATTGTCCTCATAACTACGTACGCCTGCAAAATTTCAAGTATAATATTGGACTAGTGGAAGTGGGTTAAAATTGAGTTACAATATTTGCACCAAAAAAACAAACGAACAAACGAGTAAAGCTAAATAAAATCGTTTAAAAAACATTTCTGTACACGTAACAGTGAACGAACGAATCAAACTTCAAACTTTCTTTCAATCGCTACTGTATAAATATCTGTATAAGAAAAAGGGAGTTCATAGCGGGTTTGAAGATCATCGCTGAGAGATTGAAGAGAGATATAACTTCACAAACGACGCGATAAATTCCCCGTTTACCTACGTTAATTCCGATGAAAGGGGTGGTCTATTTGGGGTAGAAAATTGAAAGACACAAATTCCCCGACGGACTATCGTCCCAGGCAAACATCACCCGTTGAGAAGATCGATGTCAGGGTATATGTATTTCGCTGCGTCTGCTGGTGTCGCTTGTAGTTTCGTTAAATTCTGTCGACTCCGTTATGAAACGCTGCTGGATCCCAATGTATCATTGCTCGGAAGGCAGCGTATCGTGTTCCTACATGAGACACGAAACGTTACACGACACTGATCCCGGGCAGGCGACTCGAGGGGGGTAAACCGTGCGTCTAACTAAATAATTTATCGCAACACGTATTCCACTCGCTCGATAATGCACATATATCCGCCCGTCTACTTGGCTAATAAGAGTTCAGCGTAATCCCGAAGCTCCTGATGCTCGTGCATTCGGCGGAAGTCGGTTCACCCGCGTCCGTCAACTTGCAGGGGGTTGAGAGGAGCATCTCCCGCAACTGTTATCGCACTCGAGCGTCGGATGATGGGAACTTCTTGGTACAGAGATCTCGTCGTGGACCATGTTATCTCGTGAATTTGCATTATCGCAGGCGTGCATAATATTTGCTCGGCGATTCATACTTTCCCCCCCAACTGGGCGTAACAGTTTCGAGGAAGAGGGGAATGTGTGGGAGTGGGAGATCTGGCAGATGTGGTGCTGAATGGTTCTCTTGAAAAAATTTCCGTTGGTGATAACGTTGAGGAGGCATGAATCTCGGGAATTAACTAATATGTGGAGGTGATGGGAGCTGCGATATTTGTATAGATGTTGAATGTTAAATACTTGGTGACTTGGAGGAATGTCTGGATTGCATGGAGCAAGAGTACGGGAATTATTTTCTATTCGAAATGTCACTTTAACAATCATCGCTATCGTAACGAAGCCAAACCTCGCTGTAAGAAACCACCACACTGTTCTACTATATAGTTCCTGATGCCCCATATTGATTTCTACTTAACCTAGTCGCTCTCCCAGTTCATTACACACTCGAACACAGCTCTCCCTATTTTCCTTCCGAGATCTGACTGTAAACTTACACCCTGAAACCGCAACTTGGATCAACCCCAAATTCGTTAAGAAGGAAAACGGAATTCGCGACGAAGTGTTACTGGCTCTGTTATCACAGTTCTCGCAAGTGTTACGTCGCCGTCGTCGCCTCGGCGATAACTTTCAATTATAGGGAAGGGTAGGTTAAGATGTCGGTGCACAGTCACAGCGAGCGATGCCATTTGCAGTGTTCCATCTGTCGCTGATCGCACTTAATAGTACTCTACCTGTTACGCTGCTAGATCATAGGAGGACGAGGCTAGAGACGCGTGGGTCCAACTACGTTAATAGATAAAAGTTTGCTCCGGCTTGGGAAGCTTTATGGGCAGCTCGGTGCGCCGTTGATAAACTTTCGGCAAGTGCCATCACACGCGGTCGACGTGAAAATTTTCGTACTTTCCAAGGCAGCGTGCTTGCCGAACGCTCGAGGAGCTTCTACTGTCACGCGCGAAGTGTGTCCGTACTTGTCATTATTTTTAGCCTTCGTGGAAATCTCTATTTCTACACGAAGTGGTTCCTTATCGTATACTATCTGTACATACACGTCGGGCTAGACTATAAGACGCGGTTGTCATACGAATTTCGCGTACAGCGTCCAGCCTCGCCGATTCTGTGAATTCGACCAATCCTTCGGTCGTGTGTGAATACGTGATCGGTGGGCATGAAACGCGGTTCGTCGATTTTGTCCGGAATAAATTCAGTGAAATGCTAATTCGAACAGCGGGCATGCTTGTGTCTGGGAATCAAATGACGGACGGGATTGAATGTGTATTGAAATGTAATCTTTGTGTGATACGTATGGAGGATTTTTGAATGGTGAATAAAGTTTTTTAAAACACAGTGGTGGATGAAGGAAAGTTTAAATCGTGAATGGCAATGGGAATATGATTTCGAGGAAGAGGAGTTACATGTTAATTTAGATCCTATATAACGAGTGGATTCCCCAAAATAAATCAGAGAAACCATTGTGATGGGTGTAGTTCAGAATTTGATGTTATTTATAGACAAATACAGGAATATTAGTTTTAAACTTTCTGTTGGCCACCACTGGATATCTTTAATTATACATTGCTTGCGATGAGAACACAAGGATGAGGTATAATTATACAGACATATTGTATGTAAATAGCTCATGAATAATTAACAAATTCGTTAGGAATTATGCGAAAGGGAGAGTCATTTTGGAAAGGGTCTATTTTGGATAATTACGTTGTGTCAATTTTTAATTCGTTTGAGAGGCGAGGCATGTAAGTGGTTCAGAATTGATCAGAACTAAATGAAATTAATATAAAATACGCAGATGAAGACGCCGTTACTAAAATCGACGTTGTAGAAGCTCCAATATTCTAATTAGTAAGATAGAATTATTCAGATATGAATATCTTTCAATAACACTACGTTCGCGATTCCGATGCTGCACATTCTACATTTCAAGGAAAAATCGGACGAACAGAATCTTTTTTACAGATTTATTTACGTGTCTTACGCATTTCCTAGCTTTTTAATATATTTAATTCAGTGTAGGTAATTACATTCCTTTTATGTCTCAAACCTAGTGCCGTAAATACTTCATAGACTCTCAGTTGAAAAAGCGTCTACACTCTATACGAAGTTACAATCGTTACAAAAGACTATTACAAAACGAAGAGGGGCATTCTACAATTCCGTGCCCCATTTCAAATGGCAGAAGTTTTCTGATAGCACCTACGCCGCCTGGATAATAGAGATTCTACCGCAGTATTTCCATCGAACCACCTTCCTATCCATCAATTGATACCGATTTTCAATTTGCAGAAGAATCCACGTCGTGCCAATCTCGCTCTTCACCCGACTCAGTTCTGAACCACCATTCATAACTCCATTAGACTTAACGGTACGCGCACGCGTGACGTCCAACGTACATATAGTGACTTTCAGGGATATACATACTGATGTAGAAGGAGCACGGTTCAAGCTTGAGTAACATCTTCGAGTACCCTCCCTCGAATCAATAATCTAGGAATATATTCAGCATACTTTTTCAACATTAATACTTCAATGCCCTGAATTGTATAGAAATCTGACCAAATAAGTGCAGCCTTGTAACAGGTGGCGAGAAAACATATTCGGTGGTCTGTACCCTCAGTTATCTTGCTTCAACACCACTTAAATGGATCTCAGATTTGTCACTACATATATCTCTGTAAGACACTATACAGGGGTCCCATTTTAATCTCCACACGCGATTATCTTCCAATCTATTCGGAAAAACGTTTCAAATAGACTTTACTTTGTTTCAAGGGCGACATCTTACGATGGACACAAATCTTGTCTAGGTGATTTTTTTTTAAATGGAACTCTGTATTCTTTTTTAGCTAAACGTATAGCCCACTTCGAGACAAGTTCGTTGACCTGGGACGTATGGGTGTCCCAAGGTCTTTCAAGACCATTCATAAAATCTGTTTCATAACCTGAACTCACATAAACGATACGGTTTATCGGTACTCGCGTTTCGCAGAGGTAGAACCATAATTTGGGGGCAGAATAAAATAAACCAATGTATTGATGCCCGAGGCCGTCCTTTCATTTTTGGGGGATAATTGCGCGCAATGGTTCAAGTGGGACTCTCTGTATAAACGATCTTTATTAATCTATCGCTATTAGAATTTTTAAGGCCGATCCTGATCGTACAACAAAAACACACTTTGAGAAGGTTTTCGTTTCTGGCTGAACGGGCGCATCGTTTTCTTCCACATCGTACGGTGTCGTATGAATAAGCAGCGCACGTAACGACAGAGGAAGGCAATTTGAATGCCTTGGGCATTCGCACCTCGCTGGAACGAGTGTGCGCGACCTGCCAATTGTAGCGTGGAACCGACCGTAGGCACTTAAGGCGTGCTTTTCGTTAATGGAGCGATGGTCGAGGCTCGTTATGGCGAGCCTCGTGTCACTAAACGTGCCGTAGACGTGCTATCCGTACGATGTAGGTATCAGTCTCGAAACAATCAGTCCCCGTTAACGCCACCATCTCCCTCGCATCCTTTTTCATCATCGAGCTTCAGTCTCAGAAATGGATCCATCCATTACGGGTTTCTACTCAGCATTATTAGTCGTCCCTGTTCGGTGGGCAAACACGTTGCCAGTTTAATGCCTCTGATAGGTCAGCTCGTGTTTGCCCACGGATAAAGTCGAACTGTCGATGTACAGAGAAGGGAAATCTGGTGGAACGGCGTCAGCTAGGTCCCGGGGGGTTAAACAAACCGGAGCCTGGTCTCTGGGGGAGTTCGATCAATCCTCTGGCTAAACGAAAGGTTTTAATAGATCGGTTAAAATGGGCGACCGTGGAGTCACGAGCAAACCTTAAACCGGGAATCCACCGGGAAGCTAAGTTAAGCTATGCTGTGTTTTAGCTTAGCTTTGGGTGGAAACGGTTCCATAAGAATGTATTGAAGCTAATTTTTTTAAAACGTAGCATGGCATAGCAGAGTATCGCATAGCATAGCTTAGCTTCTAGGTGGATTCCCGACTTTACCGCATGAGTTCTCTCAGCAGAGCGCCGGTAGAGCTTATCGTTCGAGGATACTGTCTCCGTGTTTAGCGATCAGAGGCGCGGACTGGTTTCTTTTGCTATAGCGTGCAAGCTAGTGTCATCGACGGTGTGACCAAAGTTAAGGTATATTTTTCCTGGGGTTGAGTCTGAGGGTGAACGGGGCGTCGATCCTGTGCCACTCGAATGAAAGGATGTCCGTGCGTGGCGTCATTTAGATAGTCACTCGTCTTTAAGTAGATCGTCCACCGAGCGCAGTAGGCGAAGAATGTCCCACACGAACGACATCTCACGCGATCTTTCAAATCGTTTAAACAGAGAGAATGCTGTAGCCGTTTTAGTGTACTCCCGAAACCTTCGACCGTTATCATCGTGACGCTATCGTTCTAAGTGTGACCGTGTAAAGGTACGTTCATATGGGCCGCTACGTCGCTGCTGCTGCTGTTGGCTTGGAACAGAAACAGCGTGAACACCGAAAAGAAACCACGAAATGCTGCTCGTAGCAATCGGCGGCAAATCACTTGCACACGCAGACACAATTCTCGCATTGTGCTGGATCGATTTGGGCTTTCGATCGCTGGACCTTTGGGCGCACGATAGACGATGCGATTAGGAGGGGCGGTAACTTTGACAGTTGGACGTCGGGGTAGGATCGCTGGGTCAGTCTTTTAGGGGATACAAGAAATATTAAACTAGTTTCAAAGCAATAATTAAGGGGGCAAGGGACGAGAGTCGTGCTGTTCCCTTCACTTTGTGTTTCGCCGTTTCTTTTCGATTCACAGCTACGGTCGCCCGTAAGGAAGTACCTAAAGATTATATACACAGATATATATATATAGATATATGATGATACAAAGAGGAAAAAAGATGAGAGGTAATATAAAGAGTCTAAATGCGGATCGAAGTCGCCGAATTACCAGAGGTTCGCTGCAATTCGGCCTCTTTGACGTCTATGATCCGAGACAATACGGGTCAATTGTATATGTATAAAAATTCTAGATATAATATTGTGAATCACGATCCGAGACATGTCTGTGAATAATGATATATCAAATATGTAAACAAAGATGTGTTTTAGGCTATTTGTATTTAAATTAATTTGAGCTGATTGTTTACGTATCCCTGGTACTTACGAGTGATTATACGGTAAATACAAATAAATTAATTAAATAGTTACCCTGGACTCTCTTTATTACGACATGCGTAGAATTTTACGGAGGTGTTTTCAAGTCCTGAACTCTGTATTTTAACGCCCCATGTATGAATAGGATACTCCTTCTTTTTTTAAATCGAGCATATTTTTTTAAACGCCCCCTAATGTACTTTTGGCCAAGGTACACTTTTAAACATATTTAAGGTTTTATTTTATATTTAATCCCTTATTTAATTATGAATAAAATAACTCGTATTATATAAACCACGTAATTCCACTTAAAGTGCACTTACATAGGGGCGTTATTTGTGCAAAATTTCAAGAGATGCATCTGTACAATCATCGCTGAGACATAATCGAAGAAATTTCAAAAATTCATAAATCTCACAGATATGTACTAATCGCAAGCTCTTTAATTATCCGAAATATTCAACACCCAGAGAATATCAGAGAAGTTTCAATTTCCTCACTCAACTAATCAAAAAGCAAACATGTTTGATTCGGTGCTTGCAATTTTTAGAGAACTAATATAATTATGTGTCCCTTTCGTTTCATTTTATCTGCAGCCAGAAGTTTCCCCACCTTCGTATCTACCGCATCTAAACATTTTAGAAGTAAACATTTCGATTCGACAGAATTTTGGAAAGAACACAGAAGATTATTCTCGACGTGCATCGCGAACCGTCGAGTAATAGAATTAACCGATGTCGCGCGTTTGAATGGCGCAATTATTGTTTAAACGTGCATGCTTCACCGGAGTTTCTGCTCGGTCTGCGAATCGAAGTTAGCTCGAAATTGAGCCCCCAACTCGATTTAGTTTGCGCACAAAGGAGCGTGTGCAGATACATACGTTTACTTTGGCCACGGGTGTATGTACATCGGTCGACGCGGGTTTACCGGGGACTTATAGATATATTAACGGGAAGCGGAATGAAGCGCGGGGATAATAATTGTATTATATCGGTTTCGCGAACAATTAAAATCCACACATCCCCCTGTACACAAAGGGAAGCGTACAATTTCAGAGGATGTCCGATAACCCCTATATTACTCGAACTTTTCTAATAATAATGAAACACGTTCGGCCGGACACAGGTCAGAGGGTTCGAGCTATTTGGATGAGCTATTTCGCTAAAGAGGGAATCGAGAACAATATATTTTGTTAAAATTATTTTCATCGTGAACGAAATTACATTCGTATAGTAACCAATTTTTTTATGGGACTCTAAGTATTTTATAGTATCGACGAAAAATAAGACCTGTGTCAATGTTTTGTAAATGTCTGTGAAGATTTTCTTCCTGAAAGGTTTTGCGTAGAAATATCTTCGATTTAAGTGGTTTCAATGAAACACACCGCGGAAGTTGAGGATTAAGTAATTTTCATATGTAAATGGGAATTTTAAAGTGCATCGGAGCCGATGGATATTGCACAACTTCATCGATATTCCAGTTCAGTTTGATCAGCTGTATTATCTTCTTTAACAACGTACAAAATTATGCATGAAATTGATAACTGCTTCACTCTTGACCCATTTATTCCCACTTGACCCATTTCTGGCACGTGCACTGAAAACTTTGCTTCCCAATTGGTTAGCTGCTCCCGATCGAAATTAGTCCTTCATAATCATGGAGTGTATGCTTCCTCGCATTTCCTCAATTGCGCAAAGTAGGTATGAACTGTGTTTCCCACGAATATCGTTTGCTAAACTGTCTATTCTGGATAGTATTTTAAAAATACAAGGGAATGCATGTGACTATGTTGCATATACAGTCTCAATGAACCTTGAAATATCGATAAAGAATTTTGCTACTATCTTTGAAAATCTCGAAGAAAATAGCTCGCAATGCTAGGTGCCTTATATAGCAGGTATAAAAATAAAAGTGTCGTAGGTTAATCTATCTATGAGACTACGAGGTATGGACGTTTAAACTTGGAACATTTCCATTTTTCTGCAAAAGACTTATGCGATGAATTTTTTGAAAATTAAACAACTTCAGCTCTTGATACATATGTAGTGTAATGCAAGCACGTTTTCCTAAAATATTTGTTAGAGAATTAACGGCTCTGAGCAGGGAAGAAAAAGGGCGTGCAGAAGGAATTTGTCACGAGTTGCATTAGTTGACCATAGCATTTAAAATCTTTGTTGGCCATCGCTCGACCTCGCAGGGTTAATACAGGTGGAGGGTTGTAGGGCATTGGGTCAATATTGTCCCTCCATCATGCAGTCCCCCTTGAACGCTTACGTTCAACGAAACGAAGCTGCGTTTACTGCGCCACAGAGGTAAGATGGTAAAAATCACATGGAGGCGAAGGTAATCGTCTATTAGTGCATTAGCAAATTTTCGTATGCAGGCCTCTCGGAAGTACAATGCAGGTGCATCGGTGTATCTTCTGTGAGAGGCATGGTCACAGAAAAAATAGAACTCATGTGAAAAACAGCGACAGTAAACTGGGAGAACGTTGGCAGATTTTTGTTATATGATATATAAAAATTAATATTTTTACATTTGCTTTAAGTATCCCTTTAATTAAAAGTAACATTGCATCATTCTTGGTTGTTCCACAAGTGTGAAAAAACGTCAAATTTCTATCTTTTCCCTTCTTTAATAGGTACATGTGAAGGAGAAGGGGAAAACAGGGAATCTCCATTTTTCGTAATTTTTAGCATATTTTATTGGTGGCAATTGGGACACCGAATTGTAAAGGGTAAGATAACGTTAAAGATTTGGTATACCAACTGGTTAAAAACAGGAATTGTCCACTCTGCACTGGAAGAAAGTACGGAATGTCCCCACTCTGTGTTTAAGCACAAGCTTCTGTCGTCAAGATGAAACAAGAACCAATTTAAGACCAAAATTAAATCCATTGAACCTTGCTTCTTTACTGATGGACTAAAGTATTAAAACTTTATTTTCTCGATAAAGCTGGTTGGTGACATTCCCTATCTTTTCCCCCTACCCTTTCTGTTAATTAACAGCCACTGTTCCTCCAGTTTACGGTACAGCATAGCCCAACCCAGTTTCTAGAATCACTCTTGATATGGACACTGTCAAATGTGAGCACAGATTTTGTATTCCGAACCTGTTCAGTTGTATACACCAATGACGACAGTGTAAGTATTCCTATTTAATAGTTCTAATATCACAATGAAATAAATTCTGTCAGAGTAACCATCATACCTCACATTTCATTTATTTCGTAGTCAACGAACAACTGAGAAGAATAAATGTAATGTTTCCTGTTCGACATAAAAAAAGTAGGCCATTTCAGAGGCGAGGCAAAATTAGCAACGATGTCATAAAATCGGAAGACGTTGAGGCCAACATGCGACCATCTTAACGTTCTCGACGAACTGGCACGAGCAACGAGCTCCCACCTAAATTAATTCTTCAATTAAGCAAGTTCCTTCGTTGCGACCGCGAACACCATTAATTGCTGCATCGACCGTCGCAAACCAGCGACGACGGGCTCGCTGGGGAACACATTTCCCGTCTCCCACTGGCCGATTTCCCATGAAATCTCGTGCTTAGTGCGCCCTGCAATCAGATATAAATCGTATCAAACGAAGCAGCGGACCGCTCGATGCACCAGCTGACGAAGCGGATCATTTCTCGTGACGGCGATTTACGACGTTGTCCGTCGTCTTTCGACGGAAAAGCCGACTCGACGACTCATTTTTATTGAATCGACAGAGGGAGGATCGCAGCGCCGTTGCTATCGGCGGTAAGCTTTCCACCGCACGTAACTGGATACGGTGGTGAAATATTCAACTGGATGAATCGCGACGAAACCATTTTTAGACTTCCTCGTGTTTCACGTCTCGGCGAACCGTTCCTGCATTCTGTTTTTATTCCATTTAATCCACTTCCGATCGTTCGAATATTAAATGGAACGAGGAGATGCGGATAGGAGGCAGGAAGCAACGCTGGTTTTATTCTGCGGTGGCGGGTAGAATGGTAAAAATTGTCGTCGCGGAATTCGCTGGCGGAATTTTTAATTCAAGGGACGTTTAAATGTGGGGGGGGGGGGGGGTAAATTTTAATTAAATCGACGCTGGTGTTACCATGAAAAGAATTTTTTGTAACAGTATGGGATCGCGATATTTGTCGTTGTCCGTTGTATTTTGAATCGATAAAATATTGTGAATTCGGTGCATCTTTAAAGGTTTATACATTTTTACCCTGCGTGGAAATTTACATGAATATTCAGCAGTGCTCGGCATGCTGACACGGTTATACCGGATACCGCGATGTAACATTTGTGAAAAAAAAACTTTTTCCACGATAAGTATTTCATTTCACATAGGAGCCTTTAATTTGTTATAATCTTTAACAGAAAGGGTTCTAGTCGAATGACATGATCCCTCCACGCAGAATATTGATTAGACAAAGCATTCTCCAATACTGGAAAATATCATATTGGGTCACTTCGAGCAACCGAGCTATCATCATGATGGACTTTAACGAAGCAAAGGAAAGAGGGACCCAAAACTGAGTGTTTCTTCGCCCCTTTTTGATCCCACGATTTTGGAACGGAATTTTGTGCCATATGATACTTTATGATGAAGCATCAATCATAACAAATCTTCAAGTTGAGGTGACAAACAAGTAATTTTTGAGATATGGGTGGTCAAAGAAGTGAAAATTTATTAAAGCGTCAGCCCTTATGCTTCGTTCGCAGGGGCGAATATGGGTAATTTTTTTACTGAATGCCATCGTTGCAACGCTATGATGCGAAATGCGATGAATATTGAATCTTTCGAGGAACCTACGGCCCTTCTTTCGATCGGGGAGTTCTGGCCAGGAACCCGTCAAATTAATTTTAGAGTTTTCTGGCGAACGACTAGCCCCTCTGGCCAGCCAGCGCACCGCCTGTAGCGGGGGCCTTTGCTTACGTAACGATGTAACGTTACGTTCGTCGTAATTATATAATGGCGCGATGCAATCCAGAGGCCAAAGTTGGATCGATGTCTGTGCCATTGCAGGAGCACCGTAAGATTCTCAGGAGGTCCTGTACCAGTTCACTTCATCGTATCCATCGTGCGGGTAGCGATCGATCGGCATGCTTCAAGTCACGTCGGGATTAGCAGCAACGCACTCGTCGATATCGAGTTCTATGGCTCCACATCATTCACGTCGCGATTTCAGCGTGACGCGATTCTATTCCACTGTAAAAATTTCGATGGTCAGAATTACCGTGGCTCCCTGCTATGGGCGCTACTAGGTGGAAAAAGTACGATACCCCATGCAAACACAATCCTTTGAAGATTAAATTAAATTCGAAGGAACTGTTCGGCGAAGGATATCGCGGATTCTTGAAATTCACGTCGCGCCGGAATATCACTTTCGTGTCTCTCTGGAGGTTTGGCGAAACAGTGCTCTGTTCGCATTTTTTTTTCAAACCTTGCGTTACATAGGTAATGCTGAAACGATGTGGACGTGTTACGTGATTTCGGTGAATTTAAAGCCCGGGATCGATGATTGGGGAACGTGTTTTCTGTGCTGTGTTGGCGTTCTGTCGCGCGGCAGTTTCACGTAAACGGGAAAAATGGAGTAACACCGTGGGTGGGTGGTTTGACAGTTAATTCTGTGAAGCGTGGATGTCGACGTGGCTGGGATGACAATTCTTCTGTTCATTTTACAGTATAGAAAGAACGTGGTATTATGATTCTGGATTTTGGAAATGCAGAAGGTGGGAGCTGATTGAATTTATTTCGAAATTTTGGTATTGCGTATAGAGAACAGAAATGTGCAGATGACTCGGTTCTCTGATACTTTTAAGTAACATCACTTTCGTTATCAAGGATATTTGAAAAATATAATATTTCGAGGTGTAGAGTTTTTAACAGATTTTCATTGAACATTGTATTTTGTGCACGCGTTTATTTTTATGTATAGCTGCATATTAGTTTCCTTATTGTGCTATTTTCTTTTGTTTCTTCTTCGTTCGGTTCATTCTTTCTTCTGTTTTACAATGGCCTTCCATTTGCTATTCTGCTGTGTTGTTCCAGGTAATTTTTCAGAAGTCCCAGTCTACCATATTCGCGTGTTTCTTTTTCATCTTTCTTTCCAAGGCGTTTGCTATTCTTTCTGGAACGTCAGTGTCTTTTATCTTTTCTAACCAGTTTCACATTTGTGCATTTGCTACTTTTCTGTATGAATTTCAAGGTTCCTTCCTTCTGCTCATTTATTTTACATATACACTTCCATCTTTTTCCCCAACTCTCATCAGCATTTCACATACAAGACCCAGCCAACGGAATGTTTCCTTTTAATGTCGTATCTTTTCCATTAAAATATTTCTCCTAGCTGAAAGCACCCTTCTGATTTTAAAAATACAGCAGAACTCCATTTATGCCGCCATATCATTATACAAGACAGTTTCGATAACGCTTATGCTCAACTTCCTCCCTTCATGAGTAACTTCCTGTTCGGATAATTGATATCTGCTTTGGAGGATAATCCTTTCTTTCATTTTACAGTAAAATTTTCAGGAAACTAATATACTGAAGATTAGCAATTTGGTCTCCGAATATTCAATGAAATGTCATTCGCTTAAATATAATTCAAATAAATGGCGTTTAACCAAAAATACTCCGAAATACTTCAATAATTTTAAACCCGTCGAAAATCACCCACAAATCGATCCTATCAATATTAAATGTCACGGAAAAGCTCAATCAATAGAGTATTAAAGAATTCATGTTCGACCTTCAAGAAAACAGAGCACACTTCGCTTATTGGCTGGCCAACCTATTAGTTCCAAGAAAAACGAACGAATAAGTTGGTCATTAAGTTTCGAGCTGTTAATAATAAATTGCTTGTAATTACATAGGGCCACGCTCGACAAACACAGAAGGCGCGGCGTTTAAAGCCAAACTACCAGGCCGAAATAATTATGGGGGCGACGACAACGAACCGCTTAAACGGGTATTAACCTTCGTCGTTGATAGTGAGTAATGAACTAACGTCGGTTTCGCATGCTCGTACGAATACTTGGCTCGATTAGGATGCGTCAGTTGTTCAGGGCCGAGGCGGGATCATTGACACTTATTGTTAGAACCGTACGGTGTCACTTAACCAGCGCAAACAACTTGTTTTTTTTTATGGAGACGTATTCCAGCCCGAGCAGTTTTACGCTTTTAGCAACTGACGAAGTTATAACATCCACGTCGTTTCTCGTACGATCGGATTTTATGAATATCTATTTTTCGTTTTCGACTAATATGATGAAATACAATTGCCTTTATTGACGCTTGAACGTCACAATATTTCTGCATTTATTACTTCATATTTAAAATATTTTACTTGACTATAGTTGTGTGGTATCGGTTATGTATCACTGATTCATGATCGTTAAATATTTGTTTTTGACACCATATTATAGTGGAATATTTTTTTCTTCACTTTACCTGTTTAATCACCTACTTTAAGAAGACCAGTAAATAACCGGACAACCTGTGTATAAAGTATAGTATATAGTTGAAAATTTGCATTTCTTTTCAAAATCAAATTTACCAAAAAGCGTAAAATGGCTGGCAGATACGCATTCAGCGTGCAAAAATCTATTAGAAATGGCTATTGAATGTTACAAGCCCAGATAGCTGTTGAACAGCGATCAGAAAGTATTGGAATTTTTCCTCTCCATATGAAACCAAAATGCTTTTCATACGCCATATCTCAATTCAAAACGTACTCCAATGCCTCGATCATGTGAAAAATTCCTGCAATAGATTCAACTGAAACAACGTGTGTATTTGGCACTCGCAAACAATCATTCTACATATTTCCACGAAACAGAACATGCGCATTTCTTGATGGCGGACCATTTATCGTATTTTTCACATTCTATCGTACAATGTGATATATGAAATTCGATCGGCAGGGTTATTGGCGAGAAGTAAATAGAACGTGTCGTCGCTTTTGAACTCAATGAACGTTTTTAAGTTGGTTCGACGCGTTCATCCTTGATCCGCATCGTTGTTCTTGCATAACGTCCAAATCCAAGCTAATCTAAAGGTTCGTGCAGGTGTTGGATGTCATTCGAAGGTTAATATAGGATTTCGGAAATTCAATTTCACCTGCTGCCGACGCCTGCGTCACTGTTCACCGATGCGATGGCCAGACGCACGAGGCGAATTTTAAACTGATTGTTACGCGTTACAGGAGAGCCACGTCGTCGTACCGTTTCACCGATTTCCACATACGCAAAAAGGCTTCCAACTATTATTTTTCGAAGGTTTCTTTGCTTTTTCAATGCCTCTCGATCTTGAACCTGATAGCTCTGGAAAATGATATGATCTCGCTGCGATACATTCGAAAGGAAGGAAAGCAATTTTATTGTTTAGTAGTCTCGATAACATGGATATTTGATAGTATTAATGATATATTTTCATTATAGGGAAATTGTATCGAAGGGCCAATAATATAAGAATAACTATAGCAGTTGCTGTAGCAGGAAAAGAGCGCAAGAATTTATGAAAACATTATTTTTTTCCAAATTTATCGCCACTATCCTTTTTTGACAATTCTTTATCGCCACATTGTGGGATACCGAAAGTCAAAACCTTTGAATTGAACTTTTTTCAATATCTTTTATTTTTACGGGGATGTTTTCACCGAATTAAAAAGAAGTTACGTTATTAGCATCACTTGAACTACATTTCTACATTTTTTTTAGATTGTTTTGAATTTTCGAGTTGCTGAACATTCCTTATTAACTAATAAACGTTCTTGTTCATAATTTTGTAACTATTAGAAATATTAAAAAATGATCCATATAGAGGCTGTCGAATTTATTCAATCAGAATTTATTTATCGCTAATAAGAACTTCCCTTTGAAGATAACTAATTGTGACACTTCATTTTGAGACACCCTGTATAATATTAGAAACAGTGGCGTTGCTTTGAAAGACTTTTTCTACATTTTACGAGTGCAAAGGGATCTCGTTGATTTTAATATAAAATTTTAATCCAGTTTCTATTTCCCGTTCGCCGACAGTTTCAGCGCAAATCGATTTTCCGTAAAAGCGACAAGTTTTGCAGATTTCTATCTTGGGAATTTCTCTGACACTCTTTGCAAAGAGAAGGTTAAAATTGATTTGTTATTAGAAGAATTCATTAAAATATCAGTACCAGTTAAAAATTATTATTATGGATCATTGCGATTTTTAATACATAATTTCAGAGAATTAGCAACAAGTCAAAGCATCACTAACATAGTTGTACCATTTATATTAAGTTATATAAATTTGAAATCCGAAATGAAAGGAATTGAAGATTTTTCTCTTCTCTTTGTTTAAAATACATATTTCGTTTTAAATTGTATATTCACGGCCTTCATCAGGCGAACTGTGCGAGGATTCAAGCGGATTCAAGCGATTTCTGCGCTGTAATTCACTTAATTCACGGTTTTCGCTTTCAGCTGCAATGCTCGCAGGTAAGTGAAACGTCAACACGATAATCCCGACTTATAAAGGCCGTGTTGTATATTCGAAGTCACGAATCTGACAGAAAACGCGCGAAAAATCAATCCGCTCCAGTTGTTAATTAAAATGCGAGTAAACCTTTCCATAGACGTAGCTATACATTTCCTTTCCCCTTAAACCGAGGAAAATATTCGAGGAACTTAAAACATCGTAAGGTAATTAACTTTATTTAAATTAAGCCCCTTTTACTCGCTCCCCTATACTTTTGTGGAGGATAAGAAGGTATAAAAGGAAATAATATGCCCGTTTATACGAGCAGAGTGGCACTTTAGGCTTCCAAAATGACGGTTATACGTTCATGGAAAAATTTAGGGAGGAACTGAAGGAAAAACTTGATTTATACTTAACTATCTGAATAATATGTATATTAATGAATTATTTGAGATTCACGGTTGTTTAATAAAATTGTTATCGTTTTTATGATTCTTTAGACTTTGGATTCTGAATACTTTTTTCCTAGGCGTTGCTCGGTTTTACTTTTTCCTTTTCGCAAAAAACTGTGATCTAAACTGTGGCTTAGCGGCTCTTTTGGGAGATTTAAGATAAAAAATATATAAAAAAAATTGTTTATCGATTTTATTTAAAATGCACTAAAAACTAATGAATAAGGCTTTTCTTCTACTGCAATTTCAATGTGTTGTTTCACCTTAAATAAAATCGTGGAGCAAGATATGTCACAACAAATTTATTTCGACGCTTGATTCTGTATTAAATTGATTCGTATTCTGTTATGACATATCCTGCTCCACGATACAACGTACCGTAATTGTAACATACTTTTTAATTTATTTTTCATGTCTGCATAGATGTGATACCATCTGATACCATCATCGCGGTCTACAATACTGCGTGCAGAATCAGCGAGGGAATGAAAGTAGAAGCATAATAGGGCTATAAAACAAATATCAATGTAGCTCGGAAACTCGATATGGCTCCACTTTTGAATGTCCATCTGAATACGCTTGATTTGCTGTGAAATATTTACGCCCGCCAGGCATAGGCGGCAATACGTATACCTACGATAAAACCGGGAGTGGATTTGAAAATTTAGCACCACTAACGTCGGCCGCCCATTTCGCGTAATATCATCAAATATTTTAATTTAAAAGAGTCGAGATAATTTCAAAATTAATTCAATGTAGCTATACTCACATATAAGTCACTGTTAATTCGCTACATGAAAAAAGAGTGAATTGCTTTTAAAGCTGTCTCAAGCTTCTGTGTTTAAACCTTTTCCAATTTCATTCGGTTAAAATTTGTCGCTGCTCAAAATCTGACGCTCCCCTAAATTTGTTACTCCCCAAAATTTTCCATTGCTTCCTCAAATTTGCTGCCCCTCAAAATTTGCCGCTTCCAAAATTTGCCGCTCTCCAAAATTTCTCAGTCTATACCCAAATCCGTCCCTGGATAAAACGATGAAACATTGGTGAATAGGAATGCAGCTTACATTCGTCACTATACCAGGGTATGGGATTCTACACAGGACGGAGGTTGTAACATATGTGGGTCAGTACGTGCGGAATGAGAGTTTGATGTATGAGCCACGCGTCAAAAATAGACACATTGCCGCAGAGAAAACGGATACCCTTTGGAAATGTTTTGGCGGAAAAAAAAGGTGGAGGGAGATTTCGAGACTCGAAAATGTCAACATTACGAAATCGGTGGCCGTAGATTCTTTCTCTGCGCCTGCTCGTGAATTGCGCGGCAACAATCCTGGATAGTCGCTCAATTGTCTCGATTTACGTACAATGCAGGTGACGAGCTTTTCGAGTGCCGCGCAATCCCTCGAATCACTTTTTCCAATTTTTACTATTTTTTCTTTCCTCTTTCAATATCCCCACGGTTTGACGCTTTAAGGGATGAATCGCTTCCTGTAAAATTGATTCCGCTTTTTTTTCGCCACCTGCTTTCAATCAACGGTATTCGCTCCACTTCCTGTCCGCACAGCTCGTTCTGAAAGCTCGGGAAGATATAACCGGTAACGAAATGGAAAATGGTAGAATATTTTCAGGGTTAATACAGTAGTAAGATTAAGTTACTGATATTTTTTTTTTTACTTTGTTTGTATTGGGGGCGAGTCAGTTTTGGCACGGAATGTAGAGGCATATTTGGTGATATATAAAAACATAATTGTAATAGGAGAGAGAGAGAGAGAGAGAGAGAAAGGGAGAGATGTGTGACTTAGAACAGCGGGGCAGAATGAAATTTAATTTATTAGAATTATTCCTAATATTCTCACATGTTTAATTGAAAATTATACAATAGAAATTATTGCATGTGTTTATAAAGAATTTCATTCTAAATACTTGTAAATAGCATAAATTTGTATTCTTTTGTATTTGAAGTCCTCGCAAGTGGTTAAATTTCACTACAAAATAAAAATTTCGTATATCATTATGAAACGTGACCCTTGTTTTATGACTACCAAGATAACATGCTTATCAGTCTCTGTCAAATTGTGAATGATTTCGGAAAATTTTTGGTATGTTGTTAAGATGATACCGATAAAATATCCTTTACCTGTCTGTATTAACAATGTAAGATTTGGTGATGACCAAGAAGGACTTTAAATGCCACAGGGTGAACCAAAACGATTCTTTGTTCAACATTCCGTGTACCCCACTTTTGTGTTCCCCAAAGTCAGAGCGTGCCCCCCACCAATTGCGGTGTGGCAACCACTCGTCGCGCGCGTCAGTCTGGGTTAAACCGTCACAGAGGATAGTTACATTTAATTTCTCGTATTAATTATTATTTTAACACTTCATAACAGATACTGAATTGGAATTGGGAAATTCGAAGTGAAGTGAATTCCCCTTGTCTGTCAACATGCTACACAGTTAACATTCTAACAATATTAACAATTAATACCTTTGGAATTTTAAGAGTTAATATTGTAACGCCAAAGAATTAACGCTATAATAATATTGACAACAAATATTATTAACGTTAAAAATATATTTATCACAACACATATTAATCATTATCGCATCTTTATCAAAATTCACACTAAATTCTTCGTGTTGCCCACAGGATTTCTTCCAATTCTACCAACGATACAACTTCTCCAGAAGATTACACATACACTTCGAAAAAACGAAGCCAGTCCACGAAATGTACGAGCGGGTAAAAACAGCGGTGCAAAAGTCGCTTTCAATTCCTGGAATAAAAAGCGCGAACCTGCTCACCGTCCCATCGAAATATCATTTACGGAATGGCGAGAGGTGCTCGACTGGTGGTCAGTTCTCATTCAGATTCAACAGTGCTGATGTGGAAGTGATCGGTTTCGTTAAAAATACTCGGCCAGTGTAAATAGAAGCGGAATACATTGTCAAACGGAGCATGACACGGTTACGGCCGGTGGCGGTCAATTATTCTGCCGCCGCACATCGGCGGTTTTGTTTTATCGTAACATGACATTAGAGAAGCGCCAGTGACGTCACTGGACCCACTCAGCCGATAGACCACAGCCACCGAAGCGATAAACATATTTATTAAGTGTGCTAAGAGGGGACCTTTGGCGCAACCCGAGGCGTTCTTGCGCTTAATATTTGCCTCATTATTGCCCGCGGACCCTACGGTCCTTTTTATCTCCGCTCTGGCCTCTCGCTCCGTGAAAATCACAAAGATTCTGCTTTACTGCGGGAGGAAGAAGCACGGGGGGGGGGGGTAGGAGCGGTAGGGGTGCACGCAAATGGCGCGTAAAGCGGCGCTGCTGAAGATAGTTGCCACCAAATCTGTTTCTTGCTACTTTTCACGGTGGAGGTTTTGCTTTTCCTCATCTGCTAGCGTATAAAATTCGTGTAGAATGCGTTAGTGGAGTCTTGACATTGCGTTAGGCCATTAGGGTACCTGAGTTCCAATGGCAAAGTTGCAAAAGTGCCATTTTTGCGAATCTCACTTAAATGCATAATTTTATTTGTTTGTTATAAACGTATACTGTGGTAAAGTTTTAAAGTTAATTAAGTTCTTGCAGTTTCGCAACGTCATCTGTGGAACGACGATATGGCTTTTATTCTTGCAGGTTTTATGATGCTGGTGTGATGTATGAGGTTTATGGTAAAGTTGGCAGCGAGGGTAGATTGCGAAGGAGACTTTGTTTAGCACAATAATTGTAGAGTGTGATTAATTAGGTTGATAGAGTTTTGGGTTTGTACTGAGTTGAAATTGGAAGTGGAAGAATATTTAACGAATGCGTAGGATTTCGAATATCTTTTGGAATAGAGATGGGGAAAATGGGTAAAGTAACGTTTCGTTACTTCGATGGATGGCAAACTAGATTCCATTTTCATAGCTGACAAGTCTGTAATTGCAAAGCATAATTGATTAAGCTTACGGAGTTTTAGTTTTGTACTGTATTGTAGATGGATCCGAACACGAGCTGGCGATTGCGCAGATTTTCAAGGGTATTCTAGAATAAAAGCGAAGGTGAAAAATCGATGTAAAGCTTAGGAACTTGTGTTCAATGTTGCAGGAAGGCTGGGAGAAATATAATATTTTGACGATCCAGGGATTGAGATACTACAGTGTTTGAAAATCATTAGAATAATAGAAGGAAATAGAAGTAATATATAGTAATAGTATTTATTGCACCATCTCTATATTATTTTGTTTTTCGGATATTTAGTATACATAGTGCAGTCCTAAAGTCGTATTCCAACGAGTGATATATAAATTATATAGTATATCTTAATATATAACGCAGAAAGTGTTTGTGTTATCTGAATAATATCTGAGTATTTGTTCGAATAATTTGTGCTATTCGAGTAAACTCTTATCCGTTATTCGACATCCGAATTAAGATTTTTCCCAAGCCCGTTCAGTGTACGGTAAAACGAAAACGGGGATATGAACGAAACTAGAGGGAACCTTTAGCTTTAGTCGTAACCGACTGCTCGTTTTTGTTTGGTTAAACAGGGTAGCGTTATCCAGCCACGGAGCCGCAGTTATTCGGATAAACATGTAGGTATCCGTTTATCGAGCCAAGGATGTCGCCGGATATCACCGATAGCTGCGAATATCCGGTAGACCGCAAGCGTGCATATCGTCGTTCCACACCGGCTGTCACGTTTCGATAAGTATTCTGATGGATTTAACTGTCCGCGCGAATTGACATCCGATATAGTTGTGACGTTCAATCGCAGCTGCCCGGTAGTGGAATTGTTATTTAGTTTTAGCGTTAGCCACTGGGTCGTGAGGATTAACTCATCTATTGCAATTGATTGAAAAAATTCAATCACACTCCCTGCAACTACCACAGACAGTAAAACTATTCTCACTCGCCGATCGAACGAATGATGTTCGAAAGAAATGTACTAGTTTATTATTACGGGTGTGTTGCTTGTAGCTGCATGTGACTATGGCATAATTCATAAAGGAAGGCGATTATGTTAAATAATGGACTGGATAATGGATATGAGTTTACAGAGTAGAGTAAGTTCAATTCAATTTAACTCGGGCATATTCAAAACTGGCCAGCAAGGAAGTGCAGTTATCGATTTGCTTCGTAGCTATTTCAAGACAACTAACAAATTTTAACGAGTCTGGGAAATAATCGAGCTCGGTCACAACCTCTAACAATTACGGAAGTGTGATCACACAGTTCCCAACCGCGACGGGGATGGTGTGCACTTGCTACGTTGCATATTATTTCGCAACTTGCTAATTCATGCATCGATTTAATCGATTACTCGACAGTACAGAGGTTCGTTTCACAGGATTTCACAACTACAGCTTTAGCTATTTTGGACGCCTAGAGCAGGCGTGTTCAACTCGTTGATCAGAGTTGCCTTCCGGGAGTTAAAGCAGAGTTCGCGAGTGGGAGCCCCGGGCCCCTTGGAGCAAGCAACCAGCTTTGCGGAGATGTATGAGGTGCACTGAGAAACTGAATATCTACAGAAACTTGTTTCACAGTTTTCTGAATGTCTTCTAAGTTTCATAACGAATCTACGAAGCTACTGTTGTAGGCTTAAAACCAATTGGGATACATAAAGTAAAGATTATCTACAGACGCGGTAGCGTCTCGACGCCAAGTACATGAATTTATTTGACAATATGACCGGCAGCTCCTCGAAAACGGGAAAAGTTACGTTCGTACCGTAAACCTTAATCTATGTTAGGTATATAAATTCCACAAAAGATGATTAGCTCCTTTTAAAGGTGACATATCACTATACTTTTGAAAAGAAAAGTTAGCAGTCGACATGATTATCCAATAAAGTTCATTAAATGTGTAAACTGTGAACGCAGATCTTCTTCTATACATAGAATTTTTTTATAGCAATTATAACAATAATATTCGACGGACTATAACTTTAGAATTGTTAACATTAAAAACAATGTTGCGTTGCGGCTATGCGATCCTAAACGTTAAGAGATAACTGGGGACGTGGAAAGATTAAAATGGGACACCCTGTATATCGTAGGAGGCGGTTGGAATAATTTGATAGAACTAAGAGGGCGGTGGCCTGAAAAAACTTGAGGGACAATGGTCTAGACTCTAGACTCTAGACCCAAGAAACCCGTCGAACGTAGCTGATTGTCGCGCAGACAAGTTCGAAGGGCTGCCTATCGTCAGGCGTGACGTCGTCTCACCCTTATCAGTACACTCCTCATACTTGAATAGTGTTCCCACGCTTTGATAGTGACCGCTCATTTTGCCAGCTTCGCTACTATCGCTACCGTCGGTAATGCCGGTAAAACGACAGTTACACAGATGTGGTACAGAATAGTTCTAACATCTAATATATTTTTTGGGCACGGTTTTTGGGAGTGATAACAGCCCAGTATGCTTTTCGTAACGCATGCAACGTTATCGATTCTGAATAGAATACGATCACGACGCCACTAGTGATTAGAATTACAATTAAATATAGAGAGATTTTCAATTATTCTCGAAATTCCTTGTAATGATTTGGCGTAATTTCTACAATATATCCTCATTGGATATAGTTTATTATTTCACTTATCTTTTACAGTTTATATTTCATTCCTATGAATCCATACTTCATCCTTTACATTGCACACACCACATTTTACAGTAATTTTATTTTATCGCCTTCTACGACTATAAAAAAATATCCATTTACATCGTGAAGAGAACACTACAGTTTGCGAAATGGGTACTGTTGTTCTGGTCCCGGTCTAGTGGAGGCAAGCGGATTCGTTGCAGCAGGGGAATGTGAATATAACATCGCTGAGGGTAGTAGGGGTTTGCATCGAGGAGGTAGTGGAAATACAAGTTGATAAAGCGTGGCCGCTCCAACCGTTCAACTTCCCATTTCTGTTCCGTTATGGATTCTCAACTTCTGCACACGTCTGACAGAATGCTCGAAACTTTACGAATGCAAGAAGGCTACAAGAAAATAAGGGAACATGGTGACCAGAGGCATTTCTATAGTGTCAAGTAAGAATCTATTAAATGCATATATTATATTATGATCATGTTACTTCACTAAATGATATGAATCAATCTGTTTTCGCGAATGCAATAATTTAGTTACCCGAATCTTCCTATACCTTCACCCAAAATTATTAGTAGTCATATGCCAATCTTTTAGCACTTTCAAAGTATGCATAGGTACCTGGTTTGAATACATGCTTTACTATTGCAAAAGCACTAAACTTGATTGTGCAGGGATTATTCAATAAAATGGAATTGAATTCTTGCCAATCATTAATTTCAAATGGCATAATTTTTGCTCTAATTTTTTTTAATAACCACACGTATTGAAATGGAAGATCTGTCGAAGATCTGTCCGTGCGTTTAACGAACAATTAGTTTCATCAAAATTACTACATCCGATAAACATAAGGGAATGTACGGATGGCGAAATAAACTACTACTACTACTTAGTTTCATCAAAATTTATGTTTGATGTCCCTCGTTAGAAGAACATTAAGAACCATTACAATCATTTCAATGTACTTTAAATTAGAATAAAATAAACTTCAAAATTCGGAGTATTTATACTTTTAAACAGGATCTTCACATTAATGGGTGGAAAATATTTTTATATATAAAATTCATTTTCTGCCTGTTTACACTGCTGCACGAATTTCGTTCAAATTTGGCACATATGTTTTACACATCCGAGTGGAGGTGACTGTATAAGTTTCGTCGACTACGTCCGTTTTTACATTCTGTTATGTAATGTGCTTTTTTTAATTATAACTCGCAAACGACTTACTCGATATAAAGAGAAGTAGACTTTTTCTGCTTTTCTCGCTAACTTTAATAACGCCATCAACTACGTTGCCGTCTATAATACTCTCGCTGTTATTTTAATAAAACTTACATTGCCTCGGGTAACACCGGGTATTTCAGCTAGTCTAATACCATTTTTTAATCTATTTACATTGGCATTTAAAGTCCCGCGTATCAATCTAAGCACAGTGTTACAATATGTATTATAAGATAGTTTCGTATTTTTCGAAGCTACAACGCGTAATTGACACGTTCTCAGCCATTTTCCAATGCATCGGGGGCAATTCTCGTAATTTTCCGCTTGCCGTATAATTGGAAATTAAAGGATGGCGGGTGTACGTAAATACTCGAACGAGATAGTAGACGGACCGTGACCTGGTAAGCTGCTCCGTAATCTTAGCTGGATTCTCAGGGTTCACCCTCTTTGGTCCGCTTCTCCCGCCCACCCCTTGCTGCTCCCAGCCGTTTCAGCTTCCGCGATCAGCGTCAGCTACCGCTCTCGCTCGGCCACGTGCAGCCGTGGACTTGCACGTGTTATTGCCGTGATCCCCGATATGCAATCACATTACACAGAGGGGACCGCACTTAAACTGGGGAACGGCCCGCAAATCCCATGGCACGGATTTTCATGGAGCAACGTCACGTTATGTTACGTGTACACGGCGTCCAGTCGGTCTCGGTACGCCTACGAACATTTATTTCGGGCACCTTAGGATCTGCTCGAGTGTGCCGATTTAGTTTCTAAAAGGTCCGCGGTCCAGTGTCTTCGAATCTATAAATACTCGAATCGGGGACCGATAAACGAGACCTTTTGGGTTGATAGGAGAGAAGGGTCGAGGGGGTGGCAATAAATTCCGCTGAAACTCTATGGAAGTGGATGATCGCCGAATAGCATATTATGGCTAACTAGGGGAGATTGTAGGTACATTGTTGAAATTGTAGTTAGTTTTGGTGAACATAACAATGGTACTTCTGAAACATAGTTTTGTCGCGATGGGGGTGGATACGAATCATTTTAAAAGGACGTTTATAAAGATTAGAATATTTTAATGGCCATTCTTATTCCAATCACTTTTTCATCTTAATTCTTGTAGTAATTAAGATGAAGTTACTCATTCTTTTATGGTCGAAGAAATACAAATATTGTGGATACTGTTTGTTGAAAATTTATTATATTCAGGCTTCTGTTATGCATAGCTATTGTACCTTTTATCAAAGCATGCGTACCCGTGTGTGATAATAATAATAATAATAATAATATCGGAAAATATTTAAATGTAGATATTAGTTGGATAACGCCGCAATTGCTGTTAATGATTCATTGTGGCAATCTGCGAATTTACTACGCGAATAAAAATAAAAATGTTAGAAATATAAGTTACAGCATAAAATGCAAACCAGGTCATTGCGTAAATAGCGAAACTTTTTTCATCGCTTCAACTTTTGTTGATCAAAACGTGACAGTTTGGTTTTATCAGAAGAACCACGTTCTTTATTACTGTCTCATTTTTCTACGAAATTCGTTCACAGAACCTGCTGCAGAATTCGCCTGTAAAAATTTTAACTCCGCACGAGTCGAACGATTAGTTTTTTTTTAAAGTGAACTCCAAGATTCACTGGCAAAATGTGAGAGTTCAATTTTTATTTACCATAAGTTCCGCGGAGGAGCACACGCGTTTATTAATAATACAACACATTTTCCTTGAGGAGCGCGGGCATCGTTTATAAATAACCAGCTTATTTGTCGTAGTCCAAGGAAAAAGACAGGATCGTTATCGTCGTGTATTTTTAAAAACTCCACGGTGAATCGAATCGTTGCTTTTCACAAAACGGCACAAGTTACGGGCGATTTCACATCGCTATGACAACGGAACGGATACCCCATTGCTGTTGCCTTTTTCATACTCCCTTGGGTCAACCGATACCGTGAACAAATCGTTTTTCACAAAGAAATAACAATGTTGATAGATGACGTTGATAGCAATTCCTCATTAAAGGAAGGTCTGCGAAGAAAAATCTCTCTCCGCCAGAAACGGGATGGCACTAAACCTCTTGTGGTCCATAATACATTCGTTTGTGTAATAAATAAAATATCGAACGAATCCTTTAATAATGAGTTTCTGCAATATCACTTAAAATGCCACAACTTTTGATCTCTGAATTTAGTTTTGTGATCTTCGAAGTAAATGAAGAATAATTTAATTTAATATATTTGCTAGATCTCAAAAGTTGTGCCTAAGTAGTGTGATTGATAAATAACAAAGATTCGATAGAAATAGTGACTTTTTTTTAAACACAAAATAATTTGTGCAGTATTATATTATTTTATATAATTTTTCATTTTGGCCCTTATGCCATTTTAAATCTTCCACACTTGCACCCCCACCTACCCTTACAATTTGTTTAATCATTCATTCTATATTTTCCCTGAATTCTGGAATTTTTCGTTTTACATAAATATAGGTAAGGAGATATTTAAAATTCTTACGCGCCCCAAAAGTTGGATTTATAGATCTCTGTATGAAAGATCGTACAGTTGAATTTTTTCCAACTACACTGGGTGGACTGCAAGTTGTCCTTTCTTCCGTGACTCTTACCCCTTTATTTCAGGACACACGGTACATCCTTCCACCCCCTCGTTTGTGCGCCCCGTCAGCTACGATAAAGGAGGCGCTTCTGTGAACATTGAGACGGTACTTGGGAAACGTACCAACCCGATCGAAGGTCTATTGATTACGTACGGAAATAAAATAAAAAGGTAGGAGGCTCCTTTAATGAACGCCACGGATATACGCGCCACACAAACGTTACCGCATTGGAACTCCTTCTGCAGACGTTCATCTGCGTCCATTCGCGTCTCCTTTGCTTGCTTGCTCGAGTTGAACCCGTCGTTTAACCTGACTTACTAAACCCCTCCGGACGATGGGATAATCTCTTTCTTAAGGGGTAATTCAAATCCTACTGTGGCAGTTTAGATATATAATATAGAGGTACTCAAAGGGGTGATTTTTTTTTATATTTTGTAAGGTAGATAATGAGTATACTGTAGGTCTTCTATTTTTCGAAAAATTTGGCGAATGATTGTATTCATTTTATGAATAAATTTTACAGCTTAGTGAATACGTATTTATATGTCAATCTTCTTTATGACGAATGTATTTTTCAGGTATAATTTAAGTAGATGTACCTTTGCTCTATTTCTTATTAACCTCGTTTGATTGAAGTGGTTTATTCAGTTTATTATGAAGGAATAAATGAATAAATAAAGAATATAAAGTTATAGGCAGTTTGAGTACCCAGTGTGCGTGAGCCTTTCATGCACGTGTCGCTGAACGGATATTCTGAATTACTGGATTGCTACCATTGGCCTAGTAACTGGTCTCCCATTGTTTCAATGATAGTGGGAAAGAGGATGGGATCACAATGGTCGACGTCAATCAGACTGTGTCAATTGGTGTACCAAAATATTCCTTACTTTTAAATGCTGTTTTACGTTTAATACACATTCCTAATTTCTAAAAAACAGTATATAAACTGTGTTAACAATATGTCCATGCCAAACAATGTTACTGGTACATAGATTGTAATATGCAACATGTCTAATCGATAATTGAGAAAAGGTAGTATCGATGGTAAGGTGGAAAGGTAATACTGAATTTTGATCAAAGGTGATACCGAGTATCATTATCAGAAAAGATGTAATATCAGAAATACCACAAATCCAAGTAATATTACAAGCCTAACATTAACTTCCCCTTCGAGATAATGTAAAGAAACAAAGTGGTCACTATTGGATTTCTTCTACCCCTTTTGATTGTACATCAGTCTTGAAAATGAAAACGATGAATTGGAAGAAACAGAAATTTTGAGAATTCTAATTACGGATTCGCGTCAAGTCACCAGAAGTTTTTAGAGTTACTTCATCTCGAAAGATGAATATGAATAGACGAGCCCGACGAAGTACTACTTCATAATTACGAAATTCAGAACTGTTTCTACAATACATGAATTAAAAAGAAATAAGCCTGCGGTTTAATGAGTCACATTCTAACAGAATTTTATACCCCCGATCCGCCCCTAAAACCAACATTCAAAATCCTCGTTTCACGGTATACCTAAAATGCGAAAGGAACCTTAATTTTCATGGTCCATAACTTTCAATTCAAATAAAGATTTAACTCCACGTTCCTATACCTTCCATCACCTCCGTCGGTTTCGCGTAAAAATTCTCACCCATTTCTTTACCTTGAGTACGTCGTCGCGCGGCAGTAAAGTCGCGAATGGGCCAGTGAACGGGGGTGGCAGAATTTTAGAGAAACACGCTGCCACGAGCACGGGATAGAGATAGAGATGGGTACGATTTTATACAGCACGGTTAGACAGCACGTAAGGGTATCTCCGGCAAGCTGTTTGAGTTGCAGATGGTACGAGGTCCCGGGCTTGGGAAATCAATACCGTCAAAACCTCCCCTGGTCCTGTGTCACTGCTATCCCTATTCCTCGTGCCGGCTATGTATAAAGTCGCAGCCCTGCCACAGAATACCCGTTCCTTGATCACATCTTCTCCGCGGAGGAGTTTCACAGCAAGCAAGTGAATTACCACTTTTTCCCTCCTCTGTGCACCTCTAAGTATGCATTTGCGACGGAAGCAATTTCATTAGCTTCACGACTCAGTAAAGTCAATATCGGTCCCATAATATGAAGGAAGTAAACTCGTCTTGAAAGTAGTTTAAGTGCCTTTTGAAATATTCATTTTTGTATTTAATGGTACGTGATTTTTGTTTGATAGTAGCTACTAGACTAACAAAGAAGATTTTTGTTGTTTATTGACTTAGTGCTTTGTGGTTTGTGCTTATATCTTGTGATTTTATATTTGTAAAGTAAATTAAATCATTTCAGGTTGAGTAGACTTAAACACCAGTTATTCCACGATTTAATTTCGATAATGAAATTATTTGTTCCGTTACTGTTCAATAACATTCACCTCCTTCTAATTAAAATGAATAAGTATCCATAACGTGTTAAGTCAGGTGGATACGCCATTTCCATTTTACCTACACACAAGCCACAAAACTCGAGGTGCAAAGCTATTTCACTATTAGCACAGTTTTGACGTCAGCTGTTCTCACTGGGGTGAATGGCGGAGTGACTGCGATAGATTTTCCCTTGTAGCTGCATTTAAAAATCTTCTCACTTGAAATTGCTCTTAATTTATTACACCACGCGCTTACCTAACAATACAGCAATTCCTTACCGACTGCATCAGTTGAAATCAATCTATCAGTCAACAGAAAAATCTACCCATCAAAAAATCCAAATGCATCAGCTTCTGCTAGGGATCCGATACTGATTTTTAACTTTTCCTCGGCTTTGCCCTGGTGTCCGGAAAAATCATTCCGGGACGCTAAAATGTCCAGGTTTTTTAAAAGGTACAAAAAAGTTGGATATTTTCTGATGACATGCACGGTTATTTTGAATTAGACAGTTTCAACAAAATCAAAGGGACTGAGGAGATAAAAAATGTTAGTGTAAATGACTTTTTTTAATAATTGGTAAATAATTATCAGTTAGTAAAAATTCGGTTCTAACAGTATACGTGCATACCGAATTTTGAATAATGGTATGTTATATTATATGTGACTCACACTCTATCACAATTTCTTTTTTGCAAATGACCCAGTTTCCCAATTTAAAAATATGGGATTCTTAGCCTCTGCCTCTCTGCAGAGCATGCAATCGAATTACATTACTAGCAATCCGAATTCGTGTCACAGTATTGAATAAAGCCCAGATGTAACTCGGTAATTCTGCGCAAAATCCAAATACATACATATGTACTATATATGATATTTAGCTGTCGAAACAGCCAACGTATCGGTGAGTATTAAATTTAATAAATTCGTATCCGTTACGGTTGTAGATTATTCAGTATTACGGTCTTTTGCGCGCGCGCACGTACTCTGTGGGTGATCCTGTATCGTCATTATTATTCGGTTGGTTGCACCAGGCACGAGACGCGTGTTGCAGAGCAGATTAAATCCCAGAGATAAAGGCTGATTTACAGCGCGCTGGATATATCAATCGTTACCGCGATCCAGCGCTATTAAATTTTTAATCAAACCGTAGATGGCTGCTGGCGTTTAATTATCAGGCCAGATTTTCCAACGAATGAACAGCGATCGAGAGGAACCTTGGTGGCTCCCTTTAAATATCGATATCTATTATCAGTCAATCAACGCCGTTGATTAGCACCGTCGGGCACCCCACTGGGCGCGTGTGCGCGGCCATCGCCGATGTGTGCTCTATTTGCACGGTGATTTTCATCATACGGGACTTGTAACGCACGTTGTTTATTCCACGTCGCTGGTGAACTGAAACTTCAATCGTTCGGTGTCTATGAATATCTTGCGATTACTTTGTTTTTCTTTTTTTAGTGAGGAGAATGTCGACGGGTATACGAGTATGGGGGTTTAGAGCGAGTGTATGAGAATTTTTATTGTTTAAGAGAATTTTAGTTAGGCATATTCTATTTTGATAATAGTTGGAAATTTAGTTAGTAGGAAATAGATAATATTTTTTAAATATATTTAATAGAAAATATTTAGTTAGAAATATTCTATTTTGATATTTGAAAGTTAAAATTATATACGTTGTTCTATTTTGAATCGTTTCGAAGTTATTTTGTCTGGGTTGAATAGAGAGCAGGGTTGTTTTTTTAAAACTATTTTTGTAAGAAGTATTGCAACACGAGATGTACGTTGCATTGTTGGATGAATTGGTTTTGTTTAGAATTTTAGAAATTCTGTAAATCTGATAGGTCTGTTATCGATCATGGTACTATGTATACCCACCGTTGATATCGACAAAGTAAAAATGAAGCCTCCCCGCGTATCTTAGTTATCAAGCTACTTAATCGTTAAGTGTTTTATCTTAAGCGAGATATTATCACATCATAATTGTATATCGTATTTATCGATATATGTTGTTTACTTTGCAATGTTTCTAATGAGTACCTTGATGGCTACATCGACGATGATTGTAATCCTCCCCTTTCTACTACAAATACAATTAGCTACAAATTGGAGGTAATCAGAAATATTATCTGACTGTCATTAATCAATTAATTACGCCCTTTACCAATAACAACAAAGCATACTTTCACAACAGGACCTCGCTGGGAATCATTAAGCATTAAACAGCTAATTTAGACAGCAATTAGCTTAAATTAATCGCAAATCGTTTAGCCAATCAAGTAATATTTAATTTACACCTTTGTTCAATTTAATATTCGATGCTATTATGTATAGATAGTCTGCGCTTTTATAAGTTGCTAAAATGATACGATCGCGGTCCAATTATAAAACTGAAATAACAATAAAATTGGAATATACAATTTGGAAATTTCGAGTCACTCAAATAACAGTGGTCAGGAATGAAAATATTTCAAGTGGAAAACGTTGAAAATGTTAGCTATATCTCTATCCCTCCTGTCTATCAAACTTTAAGCATGAATTATTACCCATAATTAAGTAAATGTGACAATGGTTACATAAAATTCACTGTAAAACGTCCCCCTCGTTAATGTCCACTCCCCTTGTTGTTTACAATTTTCTGTAGCATCCATGTTCATGCTTGTCATATAATATTTCCAATACGTCATATTTTATTTATTCAATGACATATTCTTTCCCTGCTCGCCTCGTCTGCCCATGCGTAGTTTAAGTCACGGTCCCCCGGGCGATTCCCATCCAGCGTCTCTTTCTAATAGTTTTTAAAGTTTTTTCCCTTAGATTATATCGTTGTCAAGCAACGTTACTCTTTTTATAAATTAATATTATAAATCAATAATTCGTTGGCAAAGAAGCGTTCGGAAAAGTGTAATTACAGTTTGTACACGGTTTCAGATCGAGCTTTATTTAATAAATAATGTTAATTTAAAACATAATAAATGAGTCTATTTCAACTAGGATAGCTAAATAGCTAAACCCAAATTGACCAACCAATCGTTTCGACAGTCGCCAAAAGATTCAGATTAAACAAAAGGGGGGGGAGATTGGCTTTGAAATCTAGCTTTAGTGTAATAAATAGCATCGAAGCATTAAAAAGATCTCACCACGTATCGAATGCTTCATTAGCAGGTAGTAGAACACTTTTAACTTAAACTAATATTCACCTCATTCCATATTGAAGTTTCACAAATGAAACCAATTCGTTTCTATAATAATTTCAATTTTATTTCGACGAAATATTGAATTTTCTCGAAAATGAGAAACCTTTGGTTTCAATGGTGTTCGTACCGTTGCGAAGGATAATTTTATATCCAATAATAATTTTCAATTTCATATTAAGAAGAGTTAAAGTTTAGCGAGCGTGGCGGAAATAACTTCGTTTTATCGGTTTCGTTGTAATTTGCTCGCCTCGTGCAATTTTACGCAACTTGGTGGTAACGCGCTCCTGCGGCGTGGGAGAGAGAGGGAGGAGATCGTAAATTTGTAGAGCACCACGATTTGAGGAAAATGTAACGTTGCTGCGAGAAGTTCATAGTGCCGGTTCGGGAATATCTTGGTAACTTCATGCGTTCCCCCATGGAAGGAAGTGGAAGGTTACTGCATCGTAAAGAGTAAATGGATTTAAACATCGAGAGCATAAATTTCACGGATTTCACTTATGCAAGGCATTCGCGCGCAGGAATTCCTGTTTAAATCTTGGTTACGAGCATATTTGCAGACTCGAATCATCTCATTTTTATTGCTCCTTGGTTTCGTCCTTAAAATATGAAATCAATCATTTTTACATGCACGATACGAGAATGTCATTTTGCCTAAAAATACTGATGCTTTTTCTTTAAAATTGTGAATCTACTGTTTCACTTCATTCACCTATTGTGTAGAATGCAATCTTATGTGTTACTTCATTTTGCTAATATGACTAATACTTAATACTTTACTAATACAGTAATCAGTATTTTCGAGAACCTCTCTGTTACAATTTGAGATGGAATTTTTTGTTTTGGGTGGTTTAGAAGTGGAACTATAAAAAAATTCTCATCTTGAATAATAGTCTTCAGCTTCTGACAAATCCGTTTCTTTGGAAATTATACATACTCCTTTCTTAAAAACGCGTTCTTGCATTTCAAGTGTCCCATTTATTCCATTTAAATGCGTTCCATATTTCAATTGCAGTTTTACATAAACGTAACGTCTGATAAGAGCGCAACCGAGCCATCTGTGGAAAAAATTAATCTTCTCGGAATTATTAAAATGCCTCTGCCAGATTAGCAAGGATTTCCTGTACAAAAATGACCACATATTTATACAAATGGTGAATGCGTCGCAGTACAATTTGGCGAATATAATGAATAAAATAAACCCTCCATATCCATCTCATTCCGATTTTGCAAAATTTTCATTGCGACATGGGGCGTGGCGTGTCGTGAAGGACAATGACACCGCTTCTATTGATCAACGCCATTTATTAAATTCAATTCCAATTTCCTGCGAATATGACTAAATGTATTTTATAGAAAAATCGTATCCGGTTGAAACGGCAGCTCACGCACAGACAGGAATACTTTAATCAAAAGGATACGATACATATAAGGTACAAGTTCCTGTGAACCCACAAAATGGAGGTAAAACTATATTCTTAAGACGGCGGCAAATTTTCCAACACTGAAAATTAACTCTGCCAGGAAAAGAATGTAACAATGTTTCGAAATTTATATTATGCTAAACGGGAGCAGAACAATTAAATCAGATTAAAAATCGCTGAATATTTCAACCAGAAACAGTTGAATGGATTAATTTAATTGTAATATATTTAATACGCACTTTATTCACGAGTGTCCGTTTAAATCTGCGATAGGGGTTTGTCATTTAAGAAGGGCAGGGCTGTGCAATTTAAGAGAAGGCTCGAACCCGACGTTGTAGATATGTAGATCCTCCGCAGAGATATTTCCGTGTGCCTTCTAAGCAAAAGAGAGGAGGGACAAAGGGTAGGTATAAGAATCGATTTACGTCAATTGTCTTTTGTATTGAAAATGTAAGTTCAGGTCGCTTGGCTTGCGTGAATATATTTATACCGCCCTTATGCGTGCGCGCTCGAAATGTCACGCACGCAATCCTTTGCGCACAGAGGATTTCCTTCGTCGTGTAACAAGGAAGATCGTCGATAAAGTGGGTGAGACGCGATCAAGCAAATACAAAGGGAAATTGAAATCCGCGATAAAACCGAGAAAGTAACGCTCCACTAAAAGTAAGTCGAAAAAATGAAATAAACTTTTTTATGTGAAGCTTCTTTTTGGATAGGATCGAAGATTTAAATAATAAATTGAGTAGAATAGCAAATCGGGCATATTTTATTGGAATTAAAGAATTAATAAGAAATCTTAAAAGGCCATTGATATTCTTTCTGCTTTGTATGATACTTGTTTTTTAGCCGGTCTCCGCCAGGTATTACTATCTTAACCCTTAATTAGTTGCACCATAATTAGTTAACCCTTAATTAGTCTAGTGGACCGCAATTGTGATATTTCTTTAGTTTCTCATTATTTCTGATGTAATGTGTTTATTTATTATACCATTAATGTTCCTTTGTTTTTATATTAATTATTAACATTAATGAACATTTTTTTTCGGTTTGTCTGTCGCTTAAAAACTTTCGAACAGTCTTAAATTTTTCATCCAACCAACGTGAAACTATGAAGAAGCAAAGAGGTCAGTTTTCATCTCTTTAAAATTAAAAGACACCCCTAGCTAACGGGTTAATAAGAACAGCGCTTGTCAAAAATATCTTTCATTCATCAACAAGCGTACAAGTCGCAGCGCGAAGTGGGTACGTGCCGTCGGTGTGCAATTATGGCAGGAATGGCTCCAGCGTTCCGAGAATTTAAAACGACGCGGGATATGCTAGTACCAGTCCGTTGTAATTCCATTTGCACAGTTGCATGTGTCGGGACGCATAGTGCCGACTGGGCGGTTAATCAACCAGCACAAGTATACATTCGAATTCCCTGAGCAGAACCACGATGGCATTCTTATAATAATATGTACCCGCGCGTTCGTTTCCACACGCTTTTCTTCGACGTTGTTACGATTTGGACGAACGGTCGATAACTCCAGGGAGGTTTCATCAGTTCTGATTCCCGTGTCAAGTTCGCAACAAGTGTTTATTTGCACGATACGCCTATTATCAGAATTAGAACACTGACCAGAGTGCTGCCCGGCAGAGATTCGACGTGGTCTTATATTGAGGGTTTACTGACTAACTTGGGGTTTGTTGCAGGGGTTCAAGACTAATAGTATGGTGGTGTGTTGGTGGGGGTCGAATGAAGACTCACGTGGGCCTTCACGTGTTGTAATCTAAGGTCCCCGTAGGTGATAAGATATCGTTGGATATCGGACTGAGTGATGGAGATCCAGATATGACTCCTGGTCCTGAAGTTTTGGGGTTGCAGGCGTGTTGAACCATGCCAGAGATCATGTAGGGTAGGTCTCCAAGCGTTGGAATCTATGATTGATTCGGCGATAAGATATCATCAGATGTCTCACTCACAATGAATGACAGAGGTCCTGTAGGGCTCCGAGTCTTAGGGTTTTGGCGATAAGATGAGTGGTTATTCTGGGGCGTTCTTAAGAACGTGCCACGCGCTCGAGAAGAAAATGTATTTACATCGAACCGCGCGGACAGTAAAATGAAGAGGAAAATTCTATCGAGGGAGACCTAGAAACGTCGTTACGAGAATTTGTCGGCGAGGGAAATGAAATTAGGAACTATGAACGTCGTCGTTGGACGCTTTCCGGCCTCCCGTGGCGCTCCATCGGTATACTTCTTCGACCTGGGAATTTATTGTCTGCGTTTTCAGTATCTGTTCGCGTTTTTAGCCCGCCTCCTGTTCCCCTGAACACCTGCTCGATGTTCACGATAGCTGCATCTCAACGCGAGCACATTTGAACCCGCTATGTTAATTCCAAATGTCTTAGAGGGATCGTGTTCAAGGACGTCCGGAGACTTTTTTCCACGGGCGGGGGGGGGGGGGCAACTTTGGGATGATGGTAAAGAACAATATACCCTTCTTGGTTTTTTAACCCATTTTGTAGTGCCACTTTAATTAAAAATTTAAAACCGAAAATTAAAAATATTCCCTTTTTTAGTATAAACTTAATAAATATCAGTTTTGAAAAATAATAATAGTACAGTAGAGTCCCTTGTATCCGAACACCCTAATATCCTAATGTTCTGTTATCCGAACAGAGTGTCTCTTAGTAACAGATGCCTTCTGTTGCAAATGTTGTGCTTGCATTCAACGTATACTTTCCTCTGTTCGATCGAAACTAATTCTGATCAGTAAATATTTAAACAAACCGTCAATTTTCTTGATCTCTATTTAAATAAATGACGTTTGCAGTCAGAAAAGTGATTGTACTATTATCTGAAAACCCCTTCTTCCCAAGACTTATGTTTCCGACTTCCTTCGGATATGAAAGGCTCCACTGTATTTACCTTTTCAATTCGAATTTTCTTAAAATTTCAACGTTTCAATATTTTTCATTTTTAAATGACACACTTAGCGTTTATTCGTCAACACTTTCTTAACATCAACAAGAATACACTACCATTGGAATTAAAACAACATTCTCGCAAAGAAATACGGTTTCATCAAATTTTAAGCAATGATACTCTGGTTCGCATTAAATCGACCGCTGGTTAATCGTCTCTGCCTACCACCTGCAGGGCACCTCATCTCGCGAAACGCCAATTCTCTAACGACGCCCGAGGAACGGCCCCTGCATTTCGCCGATACGCAGCGAAACGGAAATCGCAATTTCGACCGAGCTGGTCTAAGGCGATCGTCCCGAGAGCAAAAGAAGAGGCGAAGAGGGATTCTATAAAAATGGCCTGACGGACGCCATCGTGGCCGTTGGAAATCCATAGGTAGATATTCTACCCCTTCGATACGCCAGAGACACACTCTTCTATAGCAGGTGCTCTCTCCAATACACGCACACACATACACAGCTTTGCTCGCGAAAATGTGTACACAGGCCCGCCGCACCCTTTGTGCTAAAATTAGAAGTGACGGAGCGTATACTCACTTCGTTGGCTTCGAGCTTTTATTCACTGGGCGTTTAGATATAACGTGTTGTGAAGCTTTCAATGGCGCCGAGAGAAACGGAGGAAAAAGCGATAGAGGCACGCACGGTGGCTGGAGAGAGAAGGAGGGAGACTGGGAGATAGAGTCGATGATATGGAAAAGGTGGGAAGGACAGATTGCGATAAAGCGAAAAAAAGATAGAAGAGGGAAGGTATACCTTACAGCGGAGCTGCAGAGTATCGTTGCGGAGGGAAACAGTCTCGATAAAGGTGGATGGAACGTACGAGCTTCCAGGAGATTCTGAAATAGGATTCGTGTATCGGGGATGGAAGAAAGTAAAAGCACTTGGAGTGAAGATAGTGAGGAGGAAGGGGTAGGAGGTGCTGTGAATTGAAGGTAGGACTGAGTAGGAGGCAAGGAAAGAAGCGTGCGTTTTGTCCTCAGCCCGCTAGGGGACTCGTCAGAAAAGCTTTACCGAAATAGCGGACCCGGCCTTAGACAAGGGGATGTTATGAGGTACGACGAAACAGGTTTGCAGAGGTTTTGTCTCTACAGTTATTCACTGCAAATACACAACCTATTGTGTATCTAAACAGGTTTATATAGGAATCGGTAGTTGAGGGAGAAGTTCTGAAAGAGCGGGATCGGATGAAATGCCCTCTTGTGCCGTGTAAGGAGGTATCACTAATAAGGGACGTTCGGTTACCCGAACATTCCGATTTTTTTGAAACTGCGTAGGTTTGTAGATGACTTCAATAGAAGTATTAGGCAATTTTTCGTTTGAGCCCATTTCCGGTTCTTCAAGGTAAAAACATCCCCTAAAAGTTAATAACTTTAGACTTTAAAGTATATCTTGAAAACTGTAGTAGATACAAGAAAATTGCTATAAAGAAAATGTAATGTTTTTTGTGCTATATAAAACTATGTAATATCGAATTGTTTAAAATTTGTGGTGGGGAACGTTTTCCTGTTTAAACTACAAATTTTAGTAACAACTTGGTTACTCTGTTTTATAGGGCATAAAAGGCCATTAATTTTGTATTCAGACTCCCATTAATCCTCCCATTATAGGCTCTTTGTGTTGTGACAGCTGAAAAAAAGTTATTTTTTCGGGAATGAAAAAGGAAACAACTATTGCACGTATCATTTTGCACGTTTGTAGCTTTATTCATCTAAATATCCATTCATAAAAATCGGCGTGTAACAGTTGGGTGATGTTCTTTTTGAGTACGTATAGTCCAGTGCGTGATGGTGGAAACGCAGGAACGTGTTTTGGCACAGTTTTTGACTTGTACTTGAAAAATTCATGATTCAGCAATTAGGGATATTTAGGGGTGAAACTCTACGTTTTGTTTCTATAGTTATTCACTGGAAATACACGATCTATTGGGTATTTTAAGCTTTTCGTTATGCACGCCAATGGTTCCTTGACTTGTGGCTTCTCCTCTGCATTTCAATTGAGGTCTAATCCATTTTCTCAGCTCCAACTTCGTTAGACTTCGCATTACGTGCCCCTTAAGGCATAATCGACTTGCGAAATAGTATCTGTGACGTAATATTTAAAATACCTTTATGCTTCCTTGCTTTTGTCAACGTGTCTTTGTATAATAAAAACTCATATTCGGTTGAATTTATTAAGGAAATGAACGGTAAATGGTTCGGAAACGATTAAGATAGTTACCAGCCCCCTGAAGCCACTCGTAAGTTCATTCCCGTCGTCCAAATGCTGATTGAAAGGCCAAAAGCGATAGATCGAACCATCAACCAACAATCTAAAAGCGGAATTTGAATGTTAATCGTGAATGGAGTAACGCGCAGTTAACGATTCCCAGTACGTACTCGTCTGCGCTAATTATTTGGCGTTTCTACATTTGTCTTACTATTTACTAATTAGCCTCCCTTCGTAAGGATTTTCCGCCTTAATAGAATCGGTCGCATTTACCGTGGAAGTTGCATGTGCTTCTCCAATTAAAACTACCTCATCCGAAAACGCCCGCTCTAGGAAGCATCGTCACGAAGATTGCGCTGCTTTAATCGAAACCCATGTGTTGCTACGTTTTTCGAGTAGTATAAACTACTGATAGAAATAATAAAAGCAAGGAAAAAACAACTTGATTATTTGTAAAGATGTCTTATAATGGATTATACACCTACTCTTAAAAATAATTATTCATCGATTTATTGTTTGTAATACCTAATTTTATACATAAATATTTATTACTTGTAATCTGTTTCGCTAAAATATTTACAGTACGCTATTAATATCTGTAAATGTATTACATTAATATGTATACGATTAGGGGGCGTCCTTAAATTACGTAATTAAATTACGCAAGGTTCGGAGGGGAGTCGCGAATTTCGCGAGAGGGGACAAGAAATCGTAAAAATTATCCTTACGTAATTTAAAGGTGGTTCCATAGTCAATATATGTATCTTATTTATTAGAAGCTATAGGTACAGTTTCTAAGTAATTTTCCTGTTAATAATTGCAGTGTAAAAAATGGGAAACTGTATTCAAAAGTTTAGGGAAATTATCTGCCACCCATAGTTTCATTACCTTTCATCGTTATTACAAAAGTACATATTGATTCTTCACACTGTGATGCATCACGTTAATTGGAGCAAATGTTTGAAGAATTTGCGAAGCATTTATCGGATATTAAACGATGAATTGCTTTTGCTCCTTGGTGTGGAAAACGCAAATCTTGTTATTTATATGCATAACAAATCAGACGATATAGAAGTACCAGTGTATAGGATGATTCAAATGTTGTGTGTGTCGCTTTTGCAAAATAAAAAATCCCACCGACAGTTATTAAAACAATAATGGTTGTGTACATTTCTCGCGTACCTAGTAGACAAATATGTCAAACAAATTTCCTACAGAAGTAAAAGAATCATTTCAAATTTTTATCTATATAATACCGTGGAACTTGGATACTTGAACAAGTATCTTGGTATCAAGTATGAAAGGAGCCAGGAACGAGGTTGGAGATGTTTCGCTCGCACGATAATTCAATGTAGGTACGCACTTACCTGCTAATGAAAGCACTATGCCGGAGAATCCATTAAGCATGCGTTTAAAGGGCGCAATTTTAAGTGGAACGTAGGAAAGTGGCAGGTAAACAGGACGGCGAATTGGATCGGCCTGGGGACAACTATTTCTGAGGATTACACGTATGCCCTGTAAACCGAGTAGCTACCCCGTCTCGTGATTGTGATTGGATGCCCCTCCTGGTTATGCAAACAACAGCGTCCATCATCAAACGGGAATCTGACCAAGCGTTTCGTGGCTTCAACCACTTTCCACAATTTTATTCTCGTTGCGCTTCGGCATTTCTTACCCCCTCTAGCTTTAACTTCAGATTAACGTGGTCTACATCTAACAATAAGCTTTACTTGTTCTAGCACGAACTTGAGCTGTCGTTAATCCTCGCCTGGTGAACAGAGGGTCCATATAGATTCATCCACTATATGCCGAGCTACTGATGTTACTTATAATCTATTTCTATTAGATATTATTAAATATTTTTCTTAATGAAACGAAAGAATTTTCAGTCATAGTAAAGAATTGTAAGTCATTCTACATATGCTGAGTGTGAATGAAATTATTTACATTAAGGGTTAACATTGCCTTTGTATCCTTTATCTAGTGGTTGCGGATTAGCTTGATGGCCTACGGTTGACAAAATGTTAACTTTATTATTTAGTTATTTTATTCTGTGGCATTATGAAATTTTCGATTTTTGAAAAAGGGCACAAAAATGGTCAGAAAATTAGATCAAGGTATTTAAAAAGTGTAATTGAGTACTAGTTACTTTTCTTTCGTCATAATTTTAGCTATGTTTTCCCTTACTTTGGTTTCAATGTCGAATTAGAAAAATACTCTTCTCTGTTCAATAAAAGTTTCACTTTCAACAAATATCGCGGGTCATAGGTGACCCAGGCGGCACAGAATGTATTATTGCAGGCCTTAATTTCTTATTGTAAACATTTGTTCTTGTTGTTTCGAGCTAGGGTATTTCCGAAGTAATATGGGAATCAGCTATTTCTATCAGCTTGTTATTTAGTAAGTAACGCGGACGAATAGTAACAGAGTAATGGGGGACGAAGCTGAATCAAATTCAGGGATCTGTTGGATGCGGACGAACCTGATGAGAAATCAGGGAGCCGCAGGAAGTGTTAGTTATGCCTCCTAACTCTAAATTAAATTCGTTACGATTCGAGCTTTAAAGTTGTATCGGTGGATATACATTCAACTATGGTTATAAGGATTACCAGATAAAATAATGAGTTACAATCGTCCGGCTTCAGTGGTCTTCTCAAATCCACGTGGGCTAGTTGTTCCCTCCCTCTGTCCTTGTTGGGGTTAATCGCGAATTTGGTTTGTTCTCGGTGCTTTTCTTCTTTCGCCTGTCGGTGCGCTACCGCCTGCCGGGTTTCCCTTCGGTGGCTGCCGTTTCCTCTACCTTCGGCGTTTTGCCGGCTGTTGGTTGGTCGCCTCAGCTGGGTGTTCTCCTTACCGGTGTCTCACTTGGGTGCTTAGGCTTACCCCCATCAGTATGTTATCGGTGCCTGCTCTGCTCCGGCACAGACGAGGTATAGGATAGACCTATCACCTTATGGATGTTCGTGACGCCACCCAAACTGTGTTACCGACCCATAATTTTAGGACCGAATATAGTGGCATCTGCTCATAAACAGCGTTCAACTTAGCAAATACTCTGAAATGTGTTGAAATGCTGAAAGGTGTGTGCGTGCTTGTATACATGTGACTTGTTTGAAAGCAGGCTTTTGCTACGCTATGCCTTGGCTCGGCTTATCAATGACTTACGCGGATTTCTCTCTGAAAATCCATTTTGGGGATCGAAACACTATGGCGTTCAAAAATGGTATTTCGTCAAAGCCCGTGTAAGCTATAAATTGCAAGATGACATTGTTTATTAGTACTTTGCGTAAGTAGAACCGTTTCACGTATCGTACGACGAGAAGTATTATAAATTCTCGCTGTTACTGACATTCCCGCAAGTTTCTAATGCTGTCGCCTCTGCTTCTTCCCATTGCTGTTCACTCTTCAGGTATTTTTATAGCTCAATGATTCCTCTACAATCTTAGGTACAGTAGAAGTTAAAAAATGTACTAATTCTAATTTGTACCAATCTCCAAGCGAAAGGCAGCCAGAAAATCGACGTAGGGATTAGGAAGTAAGTAGTCAGCTGGGTAAATTCGGTAAGACATCGTTTTTATTCATCGCATTTAACACAACTGTGGCGCACGTGTTCTCTGTATGTACAGACAAATCAGCCCGATATACAAAGGAGTCTGCGACGCAACGCGGTCGAAATCAATCTGTAGAAAACGTTACACGCTACGCGGCGGATTCGGAAATGAATGCGAGACACCGTCGTACTTATCAACTGCATTCGCCCCCAGCAGCAACAGGATTTGAAAAACGCTCGAGACGGAAGGTGTGGTCGCCTGTTAAATCATTCGATTATCTAAACGCGCGGCTTATTAATTTCGCGACGATCGATATTACGATTAAGTCCCTCAGGGTGTATGCGCGGGCCTCGATTATGCGTGAAATAAATTCAACAACTGGAGGTGTAATTTAACGGCACGCACGTTCCACGGGATGTCCTACATAAAAAGTATAAATAAGATCGTCCTTGCAACGCAGTCGACCGACGTGTTCTATTTCATAAGCTACCCGTGCGCATTTACAGAACCTCCCTGTCAGTGAAAACCATCGAAATGACGCGGTAGACGTTCAATGATCCGAGGCAGGTTTCCAGAATCGTGCTTCCAGATAGTCGACCATAGTAGCGATAATTAACAGCCCGCGACCCCTCGATAATTGCGCAAATCATTAAGCTATCTCACGCTTTTTACGCCAACCCCCTAGGAAGAAGGATATAATATTAATCGTTCTTCGTTATAAAATTCGTATAGAATACATTCTCCGATAACGACAAACACGAATCACATTTCCCTCGCTGTATTTACAACAAAAATAATTACACGCGACATATCTACACTGTCGAGACCGTTCAGCCACGGCGGTCATTTTAATCTCAGCTTAAATATCGACTGTCTACTGATAGTTTCGTTAGACATCCTTTCAGACCATCGAAAATTATATTGTAAAATTCATAGGAATGGAGACACATCGAATACATGTTTCATCCACCGAGTTAGCGTTCATCCTCTAATTGTTAGCGATAATCCAGTATTCTCAGTTGTCCAGGAAGTTACAGGAAAACGTAGCAGTCCGTGGCCATTTTCCCACGATCGCCCAGTGAACGGTCGCGAGAGTGTTAATATTCTAGGCGATGCAATGTCAGAGACTCTACTTCCCTTGGCGGCAGTTCGTGCTAAAGACACAGGCAGATTCCAAGTAACGAGTTCGTACGTCGACGCGGACTTCGAATATACAGAACACGATCGTCGAGCATTGCAATTTTTTTTTTTCGAAAGACATAACATGATTTCTCCCCTTTCTTTTAATACGCACGCTGCGGCTTCCCCGCTTTGGGGTCCTGGCAACTCGCTCGCATGATTTCGCGCACGTTCCTCCGCGTCGAAATAATGTTTAACAAAGCATAGACACGCCTGTCGATATCCGACTATCTGACGAGCTAGCCCCAGAAACGGTATTGACTGCCATCGTCATTGTATGGTTGGAAATGAGTTTAGCACAAAATATATCGCATATATGTACGTACGTATTATGTATAATATGTATATATTTTGTTGTCGATAATTGCGCTCCGGGCGCACGGCCGCGCTCCGACCCCGACGCCGTGCGGCCGTCGAGCTCGTGTTCGATCGTGTACAGATTATAGAATAAAAGCTTTCGTAAAGAATACTGGTAAATTCATCGGGTAAACTTGTGTAAAACTCGAATACAAATTAGGAGGAGTACGTGATCCGAACGCCGTGCGCAGGATCGATCATCGATGTCGCCGTCATTTCGAAACGGATGCTGGTCTGTTTGGATCTGCCTTCTATGAAATTGGAGACGTCAAGGCAAATTGTGAAATAGATCGCTTTGGGTTGGTAAAGAATAATTAATTGGCTTGTCAATGAGTAACGTAAAATGGTCCAACAACGTGAGATTAAGTAGTGTTTGGTACTATTGATGCTTGCGAGTGGTAACTAATTGTAAGAAGGGTTCACGAATCGATCCTGCGCGCCTCCCGATTGGGCATTTTTATTATTTTTGTTTTCCCTTTATTTAATACGTATCGTTAATCGTTAACGTTATCCTTAAATTCTTCGTATTATTGTATATATTTATTTCGGAAGATAATTACGGATGTTTATTTTATCGCTCTACGTACATACGTATTCGGATCGTTCCGTTTGTCGCGTTTTACGTCCCGTCGTCGTTCTTCCTCGTCCCGTTTGGGCGGAAAAAGCGGAGCTGATACGATGTTTCCGATTTTCTTCTGTTTTTTTTTCAGTTTTTGTGCTTTTTTCGCTACATTTCATTAGAACCACCATTCCCATAGCGCAAGGTACGATGGATTTTGGTGAGCTTCATTTATCAAAGTCTATTTGATTGGAAATTAATAATTTCAACAGACTTCTAAATAGAAACAGGAATAATAAATTAAATCTCAGTAACTTCGCTTATAATTGCATATTCATTTCTAATAAATCTTGAAAAAAAAATGCGCTAATGTGTTGCTAACTACTTATAGTCAAGAATTTCTTAAAAATTTCCTTTCAAATTATTCTCCGTTCATATTTATTCTCGCACAATCATGTACATCTAATTTCAACGCGAAGTTCACAACGAAACAACCTTGCGCTATGTGAACGCGATTCTAATCACGATCGATCCACCCCGCGTCGGTTCCTATCCTTTCAACTTAATCCTATAAACAAGAATGTCGCATTTCCTTCCTCCCCGTGTTTCATTTTTAACATCGTAATAATTGTAATATTTCTAGGTAAGGATTCTCTTAAGCGCCATGTACAGAGATAAAACTTTCCTCTACGTTTTGAGCATACCGCGCGGCTTTATTTTCTTACACCTTAGTAAATTATTTATTATGTATTCCCCCCCTCGGATTCGTGCGGATCGCACGCTGCCTTCACGAGCCACTTTCTCTTTCCTCGCGGGCAGAATATTCTCTAAACCACGTTAAACGCCTATTGGATCGATTCAACGACTAGATTACGAGAGAGCCGAACAGAGTTCCAAATGATAAATACCGAATCGTTTGGAGAGCACGCTCCGAGGGATCGCGGTTGCCACGGTGGCACGAGAAACAGGGGATCCCACCAGGATCGTTATATTACCGCGATTATTAAATTCATCACGGCTCCGGATGAAACGAAACGTGTCATCGCGACGAACGCGACCGAATGAAGCGTGCTTTCCGAGCGGCTTAGTAGTTTATCATTTGACGTACCATTTCACTCAGTTTCGCTTCACGATTGCGGCCATTTCACCTGTATATTCGTGTAACACCTCTCTCTTTCTCTTTCTCCCCCTTTCTCTCTATATATAATATAATATGTATGATCGACGTGGGTGTTGTACGTACAGAGATATATACAATGGTCGATAAATGCTCGTGATGCGCATCCTCATTCTTTTAGATTCTCGGTTCGTAACGATTAGTCGTCATTGTGCGTCGTTTCGAGTGACATGCAAAATGGGGATGAGCGTGTGGATAGATCGCGCGTCAACTCGGACCTGCAGGTGCCTGCAGGGTAAACTATACTGTATTCCACATTAGAGCATACCGATTTCGCGCAGGCACGACCCTCAGGAGGCGTTGCTACGCTCGACTCCTATGTTTTTCTCCGTCGCACGGCCCTCTACTTACTCTCTCTGTTAATTTTTCGTGCACTGTTTACCTTGACAACGGTCAGATCCTGCGTTTGGGATTGTACCAGTTATTCATTGGAAATTACCACGACCAATCGTTTGCGGTTCAAACGGTGGGTAGTAGTGGGGGCTGCGCAGATCGGTCGCAAATCGGTAGGGGCGTCGGTATGCTCTAATGTGGAATACAGTATATCAGCGTACACACCGCTTGGCCCTTCGTGTCTCTCCGTTTTCCCCGCTTCTTGATCGCACGCGTGCGTGTAAAAATGAGGGAAGCGGACACTGCGAGCCTCCTTGTCGTGGCTTTCGTTTCTCCTTCCCAATGTTCAACGAAGAGAGCGATGGAAACGCAACGGGGAACAGAGGTACAGTTCGTCCCCCGAGGATCTTTCAATGAATGCTTCCCGGTCGAAATTTGGCCCGTGGCCCGAGTACGTCTATTCCGTAAATACGCCTATATATATATATGTATATATATATAATATACATACGTGTCGTGTGTTTATATAAATGTAAACAAAGGTCTCGCGGGCGACTCGCTGGCTTATTTTCCATCGGCGTATCTCGGATGCTCGAATCGCGACGTTGTCCATGCGCGGGACGATTAAAAAATAATCCCAGCGCGCCGCTGCCGCGAGGATGATGCGGTCGACGTCACGCGGTAACACCAATCACAGTCGAGCACCTACAGCGCACTTGTCATCGTACGCGGTCCCGTTCGCGATTAATCGTGAGACGATGATGAACGTTACAAAAATCAACCTCCGCGCGCAACGCCTGCAGAGAATAGGAACAGAGACGAATATGGGGACAGACTACCTGGTTGCCCGTGTAACCTAATTCAATTCCTTTGTATTTAGTTCATTTAACGAATCCCTTAGTATTACGATTTTTTGTCCTGCTTCTTATCAACACTCCGCTCGCTATCGTCCGCTCGGCAGTGTCCCCTAACGCCGGCACCGCGCTCCGCCCGTCCGCGGACCGTTCCTCCCTAGACCTCGCGCGACACGCGACATCCGTTTCGCTATTTCAGACGTGCTCGCGTGCCCCGTGTGCGTGCGCGATAATTTATAGAATTCTTATGTATAGTATAACGTACCGCCTAAGCAATATGCAACGCCTATTCGTATATTTATACGCAACGAATACAGATTTCTCTATACATACGCGCTCGCGTCTATACTTGTACGTGCATATGTATATTCGTGTGTCTAAAAGTACGCGTGTTTATGTATAGTTAATAGTACTACGCGCTTAACGGCAAGTCCACATTATCACGCTGGAAACGAAATCGCGCGACGCTTAACAACTGTTCAATGACCACGCGCTGACATTTTCCCGCCGCTGGCGGCGCCATTCCGAGATCGAGACGCGCCAGTTGTTTCCCTCGGGTAGGTAGTAAAATGAAAAATGGTCGGTTGTAGAAAGGAAAATTGCGAGAAGTTTGTTTATAGGTGGAGGGGGGGCCGTCGCAGGGATCGATTCGACGGTTATATAGCAGTAAAGAGTTCGTATAAACGTATGGCTCGCTTAATCTTGTCCCCGAGTTATGGCCATTTCTGTGTTCTGGTGTTATGGGCTGGCAATGTTCTCGGGCTCGTCTGGTTTAGTTTTCCGCGGGGCGAGCTGCGAGGCGGTACTTAATGCCTTGTTGTAGGTATTATAGTTTACGGGTACGATAATAGTTTTATTAGGCGAACTGAGGTTAATTGAGTGTTTCGTTACTTCGGTAGAGTTTCTCTGGTAATTGAACGTCCGCTAATAATCGTCAGTTGAAAGAATTGTATTATGTACTATAAGCTACTGTCTTATATAGAAAGGGAACTTTGAGTAACAGTCTCACTGGAAAATGGGGGTGAAATTAATATAGGAAAGAATGGGGAATTATGATAAATGGATGAACCAAGGATAAAAGTTAACATTTCTACGTGTTTTAAAATTTCTACAGCTTTAAACGCTGTTTTAAAGCGATACGAAACACAAAAATGTAACTTGATGAATTATGCATTTAGTAGCTTAGAAAGATTGGGATACTGATATGTAAAGAGAGAAAAATTAAGTTTTTAGGTACATAACAATATATACGAAATAATTAATTTTTGTATCAAAATGCAGCGATTCTATCATTTGAATGGGATGTACGAATAATTGATAATAATGCGAGTAACCGACAAAAACTTGATTAGATACTAATAATTGGCAACGTAACAGAATATTGTCACGTAGCAGGGACTCTAAAGAAATTCCGGTTGAATTGAGGTGAAAGATGGTCGCTTAGAGCATCGAATGTAAAACTAAGAAGACTATTATATAGCCACATTAACAGACAAGATTTTCGACTCGCCAGAAACCTCAAAGATATTTCACTACGTATTCCTTTTCATGTGTGTCATCCTGCATACATTTACATTTACTCACAGGCACGCACACATCCATAAATATGCAACGAACGCTGTGCACTTGGATTTTCGCGTGGCTGCTTTTCCATTTGTTCAGTTGCGCTTTCTAGTCTTTCGTAAACTCATAATTAATTTCAGTCGCGTCGAACTAAAAGTGGTTGCACGGTTTTTCACGGAAGGAATCCCCGATAGGAACTTCACCAAAGGCTTCTTCGATTGCCGATAGCGTTCCAAGCACGTACGGGCATCGAGCTGCCCGCGCCCTACATCTTCGGTATCAACTCGAAAATTGGCTGCAAGCCGGTAAATTAGACGAGGAATTGGCAATTTCCACCGTAAGCCCCACCATTTCCGGTATCCGGCTCCGCCTGCGTTCGTCAAACACAGCTTCGCGTAATTGACAGTAATTAGCTGCGGAATGAAGACGTGTTAAATCTGCCGCGCGTTACACATAACCGTCGCTCGCAACGGCTGACCGAAACGAGCCTGTCGTTTCATTTAATCGCGCTTGAAAACGACCGAAACTCGTTGCTTGTAATTTTTTAGTATTAGGGGTGATTAACATATAGTTAATTTTATACGAATTATGGGAGTGAGCAATTATATTTGGCTCGAATAAATAGGAGGAGAACGAAGAAAGCTATTTGGTGATCTTTCTTATAAAATTTAAATGTAAAATGTAAATGTGAGCCATCTAAAATTAGTGAAAGAATCAGGGGATTTCTAAATGTTGACTACTAGTTGCAAGTTTTTTTAATATGACGATATTTGGTCGCATGACTTCATTTTGTTAAAATGTGCAAATTGAAAATGAATATAGAATTTGCAAATAAGAATTTGAAAGATTAAATTGGTCTAATCTTTTTAAATGTAAGGCATATGGTACAAATATTTGAATATTTTTTTAAATAAAATGTATACCTTATACGAAGTGTATTGATTTAAATAACGAGTTCGCAGTTAACACAAAAAATATATAAAAAAAAATGTTCAAGTTAAACGAGTTTATTTAATTTGATCGAAAATGTACTAAAAACTAACAAATAATTTGTTTCTTGTACTACAATTACGATGGTGATATTTCACTCATCAAGAAAAGAATTATATGTTAGTTTTCAGTGCATTTTCAATCAAGTTAAATAAAATTGTTTGACTGAAATTTATTTATATATATTTTTATTATTTACTTTGTAGTGTGTGAATTTCGCATCTAAAACAAATTGATGAATTGAAATATGTGTACGTGACGGACCATTTCTCGATAAATTGTGTATTTATGGAATTCGCGATGCTACAATTAAGCAACGTAGCGACTTTGTGTCGTTTTCGAGAAGTAGGCCAGATGCTAATTTCAAGTTGTTTGGATTTTGTAGTTGTGTTTTATTGTAGGGGAGGCAATTTTTTCACCCCTGTGTTGTTTTGTAAAAAAATTGTATTGTCATCATAACTACGTACGCTTGCAAAGTTTCAAGTCTATTGAATTTGTGGAAGTGGGTTAAAATTAATTTATAAGATTTGAACCAAACATACAAACGGACAGAGGACTGGAGATAATAATATAAAAAATTATTTAAAAATCAGACTACTCACGATCCTATATAGTTATATACGTGCTTGGAATTCTATCCTCCTCTCTATTTTTTTAGCACTTTCGACTTTTAACGGATGATATCTTCAAATAATAAGAAATATCTGTCAAAAGTAGATTCTAGCAAAATTCCCCACCAAACCGTTTCAACATCGCGGTTAAAAATATTTGAGTTCTGCATTCACGCTTTGTGCGGACTAACAGTCACATTACGAAGGGGATTAATTAACTATCAATAAATCTATTTTTCATTCAGTGTCCTATGGATATCACAGCACTACTCGTTCTAGTAGCTTCTGTTAAAAATTATTTATATTATAAACGAGACTGTTACCTATACACTAGGTGAACACATCAATTAAAGTATTATACAATTTGTGTTCAAAATTGACTCTTCTACTATCCCACACAAAGCGTGACCATGGAACAACTTTTCCTGTATATCAAGTGTTATGAACCTGTGAACCCTTTCAGCGCTGAAATTCAAACGTTCCATACACACCGTGTGCGGAACTGCCCCATTTCTATTCCCTAACCATACACACAGACCGCCTATAAGCGTTCCTCGCACAACCCATATGTATCAATGAAACACATCTTTAAAGCACCGAAAGGGTTGCGGTCTACAAACCCTTTAAGAGCATCTATCCGTTGCAGAAAACCGTATACAAAACTCGAAACTGTATTGTGCCTTGCAGAAATGCGGTGGCTAATCTGGGACCCACTAAAGTGGTTCTTAAAGTGACATCCCTAAATGTGAAAACTATTGGCACTTACGTCGTTTACCATTTCAACTCCTCAATTCATTGATTTCGCTTAACATGATGGTATCTTTAGATGACGACAAAACCCCTCATCTTCCTTTAACAGATTAACGTATTAATACAATAAAAACATATCGAACTCGTCCCTCTTGATTTATGAATAAACCACTCAAATCTATCACTCCCTGTGCCCCTCGCTCGTTTCACGACATCACTACATCCCCGCAAGGCACGATGCACACAGAGAGCAAACAAAGGAGTCTAAACGCGCACCCATAGAGCACCCTTTAGAGGGAGAGGGGGCCAGAAAATGCGCAAGTGGATGCGGGCGATTTTGGTCAGCCGGCCAGCCGACTGGAAGTGCAACGATTACTGGTCAGACGTTCGAATCCATCCACTGGCCACGGTCGAATCACGGGCCGCGTGGACATCGGATTGAACATTGACCGTTTTTCCGCGTGGCGTATTCTCGCCCAGATGATTCTGCGTATTGCGGCCCGCGAACCGCGTCAAACGCGTTCCGTGCGCGCGGGATGATTCGTAACGATCGAGCAGTGGTTCCGCCCGCGAAATCGAAGAGCACCGACAAGTGAAAAGGATTCCGAGGCCCCCACCCCCTCGCGCGTTCCCGTTAAACCGGAAACTGATTTCGGGATCCAGTTTCGTTCGTCCAGATAAAATCAACTGGAGCATGTACCGATTAACATCATTCCTCTGCCAACAGCGAACCACCACACTAACTTTTTTCGACCAGCGTCCCTTTCACGCCCACGCCTTTCCACCCCGGGACGAAATTGGCGCAGAAAATCGCCCGCGGCTGTATGGGGCCGCGCACGAGCCTCCCTATGCGCGGCTGATCGCAACGTGCAAACAGCAAAAGCGGAAAATGAATCGATGGTGCTCGATGATCCGCGACACGCGGATCGCGGCGATCGGTCGCGTGAAAAGAAATTGTAAAAAAATAACTCTCTCGCGGCTTCGATAATTCGCTCCACGAATTATTTGCGTGCGGCTGCTTTGCGCAGCTGATGGCGCCTGTCAGACGCCTGGACAATATAGCCGGCAGATACTTAATCCTGACACTTACTCTCCCTTAAATACCTATGCGCGAGGATACGTGAAAAACTCCCTGGAACGATCCTATTTCTGCTCTTCGAATATCTACTGCTTTTTACGGAAATGGTTTCTGTTGGCTGGCGATATAGTGTGGGTAAATTATTGAAATTGCGAGGATCGTACGGTGGAAAAATAAATTTTATGTTCGCTGGATTTCCCCAGGAATTTTTTCGTGTAACCTCGCATGTGCGTTAGTTGCGAGAAGCGGATATAGAAGGTGCGAACTGAAAGATGTTTCAAGTATCTTGGATCAGAGAATCGATACTTTGGCTCGTCATAGGATTTTGGAAACGACGATCGGTGTAATGGCGCAGCTCGCGGCGGGTCACTCGTCTAAAGGGGTTTCGCGTTCGGCAATGATTAATAATTAATTCTTATCACAGAAGTTATTTACACGACACACGCATACGCACACACTTATCTATCCAGCGCTCGACAGATCGAGCCTCGTGTCGACGACGCTCGTATCAAACGGATCGGGATTCATTCGCGTTCCCGTTTGCTTCTTCGAACCGCAGACAAGAAATCTAGCTGTCCTATCGGAAAGAGACTTGAGAAAATTGCGCGCTTTTCGCCGGTAGTCATTGAGAATTCCTTCTTTCTCTTTTTCGATCTTCATTGTGCGCAGCTCGCGACGGGGAAACGTTGCTCTCCACCCCCCGTGACAACGTACGCGAAAGTTTCCAAGGATAAAGTTTTGCGATCGTCGGCTAAGCCTCGAGTAGGATTGATATCGACCGAGAGCAATCGATGTGCGTTGGGATTTTCTGAATAGTCCGTCGAGAATGTCACCAAGTAGGTACGCGTGCACGAGATCGGAATGGATTCGAGACCGTTTCGAAGCCTACGCCTAACGTTAGTTAAAAGTATCCCCTAGAACGTAAAACGTATTTTAAACGCGCTCGTGTCGACGCTTTCTGCCCCGAACGCCTAACGTACAGCTTAATTTTGGTAGATCAACGAATCTGTCGAAGTTTACCTTTGGATTATTTTGCACCTACTTAGATATGTCGAATATTTAAAGAAGATTTGAACGCTTCCATTGCCACGTATCAAGATCGATCGACGCAAAACGAAACGAAATTTTCCAAGTCCTGCATTCACCTGATTGTGTATAAGCTTCTCGTGCTATACAGAGTGCCTCAAAATTCGTGGTTCCCCGTGAATAAGTAAATTGAAAATGTAGAGTTGTGGTTTTTTGTACGAACTGCCCTTTTTAAGATAATTGGATTTGCAGCACGTGGCCCTTCGTTGAAGATTGCAAATTAGCATTATTAAAAAAAATGTATTTTAATATTCAATTTCTCTATTTCTTAAAGTGGGGTCATTGGTAATATTCATAAATCGAGAACACTTCAATGTTTGCTAATACAATTTAAATTTGCAACCCTTCAAGAGCTTGAACTCCTTTTTCTTTCAATAATTGGTACATACTCTGTTTCCTCGATTTTTTAGGAAGATAATATTTCCTGTTACAAATGTGTAATTGTATATATTACATACAAAATCAATTATCTTAAATTCAAAGACTTCTATGAAAAACTTTCATTCTACACCATCGATTGAATTTTTCACGAGAAATCCCTTTGTTTCAGTGTATCCCACTGTATTTTGTGACACCCTCTATAGCAGCACCGATAGCAAGTGGTATAGATAACGACAGTTTTACTATAATAGTGACAATAATGGCGGTAGCAGCGTTTGTAAAAGTAATAACGATGATGATGATAATTATAATGACCATGATAGTAAGAAGAATAATAATAAAATAATAATAACAACAACAATAATAACAATAATAATAGCGTTCCGTAGTACTAGTAGTAGTAATAGTATCGTAGATAGTAGTAATAGCAGTAGTAGTCGTAGTCGTAATGATAGTAGTATTAACGACGATGTTTCCGACGGAAACGAATAACACCTTTACACTCACGAAGACGATTACCGTATTATCGATTTTTAAACCCTATCCGTTGCGTTACACGGACTCCATCCCTTTCCTCGACAGCGTAACGCATTCATCGTCTTTCGAGATCACCCTAAACGAATTCGAACCCTTAAATTATACAAAGACCGCGCGAAATTTTGTTAACTGACACCGGTTAGTCGCCCCTAGCGAGCATTCGTATTAAAAACGCGCTCCCTGCCTCTGCTCGTCTCCTCGATATAAAACTTTGTAGGTATTCTTCTTCCACTTTGTTCGTAGCTTTAGAAGAAATTATTCTACCACCTTCAGCGATATCGCGATTGCGCCTCGATACCGTCACCGTAACATCTTATTTGGTCTGTCCTTCCGCGATTGCGCCCTGCCTCGTCGACGGTTTCAATCGAACTCGGTTCCGAAACTAAAGGCGGGCCTCGATCGAACGATAACCGACCCGACACCTCCGCTCGATCGGCGTAATTTCCAACAGGGAACCATCACGATCGCCCTGACGAGTCGCGCCGCGAATTAGCAAAATTACATCTAATTACATCGTGGATCGAGGCCCGTTTCGACTAAACGTTGTCCCGCGTCGATTGAAAACCGTCGGTCTTATCCCTATTCGATCTAGCCTGGCACGCTCGTTTTATCTATTTGAAGAGTTCAGTGCCTATTCGTTGTTCTGGAAAACGGTTCTCGACCTGCCGCCATACGAACCGCGCGCGAACGTTCTCTGAAAAGGGGGCTATCACAATTTCCTTTCGCTCCGTCGATTGGAATCGCGCGCGTCATACGTCATGTGAAATGATTGTCGGCGATTACGAGCAACTGTATACGGATGCCTTTCGAGACAGAAATTTTGGAAAATTCAATCGGCGGAACGCGCGTCTATCTTGCGTGCGGCCACGTAACTGTGCTCTCTTCTTGATTTCCTACGTGGCAATCGAACAGGAGTCGACGATTTCTTTGTTTCGTTTACATAGGGAGAAGTTTAAAGGAGATTGCCACCGATCGTTCTTTCACCGTTGTCGCGAGAAGATTCTTAAGTCCTGACGTGACGTTACGCTTGAGAGTTCGTTTCGGTAGCTACAACCGAAATTATTGTATTTAGATTTTTATTACCTATTCCCTTACTCAGATTTATGCCCTTATCTTTATTTACTGACACTGTTCACGATATCTATTACGTCGCTACGATTTATTGAGTCCCACGCCATGCAGACATTTTTATATGTACATAATTTATTTTGAGTATTTTAATCGGAACACCTCGAAGTTCATTATTCATTATTATGTTTCTCGCGTCGTTTATTTTTTTCTCCGACGATTATAACTTTCTCCCGCTCCGTACAGTCTCGCTACTTCGGGAGAATGGAGATTTTTTTTAACAGTTACAGTTAAGACTTAATGGTTTTTTGTGCGATTCGAAGGTCAATGACTGTACTACTGATCCCGCTTCGATATCCTCGTAATTTCTCAGCTTGTCCATTTCGTCGAACGTAACTTTCAGACATACGTGCGGTTGTAAAAGCGTTAAAGGTATATAATCGTTTCTTGTTTATGTTTCCTGGTATATATTGTTAACTTTACATTCGTTGTACGATACGAGGAGCGCGACCGTCGCGTTTCAAAGTGTTCTTATATTTATCGTCTCTTACATACATTTGAATCCCATATACGAAATTTCGTGGGGACGCAAACCGTGTTTTTATGCAAGGTGATTTTTAACTGCATGTTGATATTTCAAGGGGCAGCTCTATCGTCTCTAGCGCAAAGAAATAGGAGTAGGTATATAAACATGTTCCTCTTTTATGTATAATGGGTATTGAAATTTCGTATTTACACTCAGTGAAGCAAAGTATTAAGAATTCAACCAATTGTCGTCTTCCACTTCTACTTGAAGCGACGCAACGAAACGGCTGCTAAATATTTCTTCTAATTCCATACAACTTCGAAAGTAAAATCTGAACAGTGTACGTTCGTATATCATCTTTTTCATATTTTACGCTACAGAGTTATCTCTTGTAGCATCAACACGCAATTAAGGAATGATTTCCGCTTCTGTTAAATTCGTTCTAGCGTTCTAGCCTCGTTTCTTTAAATCACTAAATCACGATGATACACACCGATAAGAACGAAACAGGATTGATACGATACCAATATTCCCGATACTCTTATTCCACGTGGACACGTACTAAAGTTCAAGAACATTAAATGTATCCGTATTAATTCTGCTAAACGCGATCACGACGGTTACAAAAACAGTACAGGAAGTCTCGTAACCGCTGCACAATACTGACCAGCACATTTCTTCATGGTCGATTTCACCGTATTTATATAGTTGTAAGACAGACAAGATTCGTCTGTATATTTCATGCTCGTATATACTATTTACGATTTATCGAGATTACACTATGTAATTCAAGAAAATACTTAAACATTGGTCTCCCTGTTCGTTTTTGTTCCTGTTACAGTTACGAGGATTAATTTGAAATAGTTATACTTATAGGATATATCTAATATCGTCTGCTTGGTGACTCGATTCGTACATAGTGGAAAAACTTGAGGGATTTTTCCTTCTAGGATGATTAATACTTTTAAATCAAACGACGTAACTGAAAAGAGGAAGGAAATGGAAGATTGTCTATCGATTTTTGCTGGCAAACTTTCATTCACCAATTATTTAAAAATGCTTCGCCACTTCGGAAAGAGGATTAATAAATTATTTAAGATCAAATTGTATAGGAGCCTACATTAAAGTCTCAGGATTATATAAAAAATAAATTTGTAATTACGTAGAAATAAATTGCAATATTATTGCTTTAAATTTTTAACTAGCTGAGATAGCGATCATTCAAAGTTATAACGATATTTAAGCTCGTTTTTATTCAGAGAATGTTGACGGTAACAACTTTAAAACAAAGCACTTAGTCACTGAGGCATTTTTGTTACGGACGATAATCGTACCAAATATCTAAGCACAGTTGAGAACTACTTTGCGGCTGGGGTACCGGAAGCTGCGGTATTATCTCGGCCCGATTATGGTTGAAAGCCACTTTAATGAATAGAAGTTTCCAAGATCTTATCGAGTGTCTAATTATTGAAAAGCTCTTTCCCATTTGGAGTGGGAACGAGAAATCGAATGAGCGCCCGCAAAACGGGAGTTTCGCGGTATGAAACTAAACAGACCAAGTTTCACCGGGTTCAAAATTAACAAGAGCAGAAATAAACTCATTGATAAGTAATTTTGCATTGTTTCACTAAACACCCCAAACACAAGGAACGCAGACTTAATACTGAAGGCTAACGTAAGTACGATTGGAATAAAAATCAACAAAGCACTAGATCTGAAAGATTCCAAGGAAGCAAGGAATTCTTTGATCCTGCAGTGGTGTCATTTTTTGGTGCACTCGAAGAAAATTGAACACACATGTAATCTAGATATTTAAAATTCTTTTTGATGCTTTGTGTTAATCGCTATCGATCAGTACTGATTCATTCACTGAGATCCTACAGTTTTAAGTGGATTCCGCACCACCGTTTTGCCAGCAGCACACGTAAGTGCCTGGATAGTTGATCATTTAATGAGGGATTTGTTTGAAATTTTTGTATATACTTAGTGTCCATCACATACAACAATATATTAAACCCATAAGGTGTAATTCTCAAAAGTTCGAGTTCAAACATCTCCTTTCTTCAGATCCTCCACAATATCAAGCTACATGTAACAACGAAACCGATTCAAATAACTAATGGTAGGAATAATTAAAACTTACAAAACCTGTATATACATGTCTACATAAAAAAATTGACTACCAGTTGACTCGAACTCGGGAGATTGCTAATTACAGTTGAGCACGCCGCAGTTGCGACCGAATTACGGTTTCGTTCTTACATATACTTACTTACATACCGTGGCTCCACAAAAGACAAATGTTTGAATTTGATCTTAAAACTCTGAAATACAGTGTTTTATACGTTGAATAAATTGCGTCACATGGCGTGAACTAACTATATGCAAAAATCCAATTCAATTACCTCGTGCACTGCCATCCAAGCGCTAACACCGTGACCAACGCAGCGTAACTTCGGTAAAATTGAACGAGAACCGGTGCTCCTTTTGCGTGGTGTAGCCGTTGACGCAACTTAGACGCATTCACTGTTTTAACATTTCGAGTGGTGCCAGTTTTTGCGAAATGCTCCTCCGAGTCGGTCAGGCCTTTCCGACCGAGAGTATTATTTAAATCGGATAGGAAATATCCGGGGACAATACTTTCGGTGCTCTGCAGAACTCTGCAAAACCGAGCGGATCACGCAAGTCCCTCGGCGTGAGACACGCTGACGCCACTCCAAGTGTTAATCACGAAATAACGTTCGTTGCGTGTCACAGCTACCGAGAGTCTAAGCGAAGAACTTGCAAAAAAAAAAAAACGTTCTCCAACAGCTTCCGCTCGATCAGAGTACAGTCATTGAAAGCTTCCGGTGTGGTCGGAGGAAAACGCGAGTCTCGAGCGTGTGCGCCTCTGCCGCGCGATCGATCTCGCCGACCTTCTCTCTCTTGCCGCTCGACGGCACCTGTCGTCGCAGGACGTCGAGCATCTTCCAGGAATGCTCGTGCTGTGCGGAATGCAGGGGTTGTCCAACTTGGCAGTTTTGTCTACTATCGTCCCTCCACCTGATCGTTCGCCGATCGCTCGCGAACCTGCGCGATCGCGACGACGGTACTGGCCGCCGTTCGATCGGCGGCATCGATCATCCGTTTCGTTAATTCTGCTCGCGCCTTTCTTTCCCTTTTGATTTGAACGCGATTCGACTATTAGGGGTATATTGAATCGGGACTTGATCATGATTTGCCACCGAAACCTCGGTGTCCGCATTAGTCAGCCCTTGGACCGAGCAAACCCGCGCCCCCCGGTGAAATCGTGCGCACGCGAATCGCAACTTATACATACGTACGCTTCTATCGGTGAAAAGGTTGGACATCCCCCGACTCGAGTTTTGTTATTTGGCAGTTATTTAAAAAGACCGTATCAGTTTCACGGGAGACCCTTAGTGGCGCGATAGTATTACACGATTCGATCTTAACACCCTCCCTGGTTAACGCCTCATAGAGATTATCGTTAGCGTTAATATTAATCAAGTTTTATCAACATATGTATATTGTATCTTTAACGGTAGTATTATCGTTAGTGTTATCCGATAGTAATTAATATTAATATTACAATTAATTTTCGGTGTTATTAATGTATTTATTCTTAACCCTTTCTATTATTATTATTGTTATTATTATTATTACTATTATTGTTGTTGTTCTTCATCTTTTCATTCTCGTTCGTGTCGTTACTATTTTATTATTGAAAGGCCGCGACAACGCTCTCTCGAGGAATGTACAACACCGCTCGCCCGAATTCTCCTATTCCGAACGACCGTTCCCGTGATAACGCGAGCTCCGCGACTCTGTTTTCGCATGGCGAGCCTCGATCACCTGGCCGGAGAGAAAGCGGCAGCGGTCAGGGTTTGTTTCTTTATTTTTTTTTAGGTTAAAATAGGGTAGCCGAAGAAGTTGGACGCGCAACGTGGCCGTGTATTGTCAACATTGTATATGTCGAAGGCGCCTCTCTGTACTCCTGTCGCGATCTGTTCGTCCCTATTATTACTTTCACACCCCCCCCCTCCCATCGTGTCCCGAAGTCCACCCACATTCGACGTCGTGAAGCGTTCGCACGATCCGTCCCGGCGTCGTCGAGCTCGATCGAACGCGAGGCGAAAGTACCAAACGGCGGACGACGGCTGCCGTTGGCACCCGTAGAGTCTTCCTTCTGACCTTCCTTCTCTGTCTTCCCACGTGCAACCTTCGTTCCCCTTCGTTTCTTCTTTTCTTCCTCGATCGTTAGCTGGAAGCACGTTGCACGCGCGTGCATGTAGGATCCTGCCTTTTTCTCCCTCTTCCTTCCACGATTCTCACAGTTTTTCGCGCCACCTCTTGCTGGACGAAGAGAGCCGGGGAGCGCAGGGGGCGAGAAAGACCGCAGGCAGGAAGAAAGGAAGCACACAGCAACGAGCCCGTTCCCCTTTCGCGTTTCGTTACTCCGTCGCGCCGTGGCAGTCGCCTCGAAACCCACGTGCCGTCGTTTCTGGGGAACAGAGAGAAATACAGTGCGACGGTGAAGCCACCCTGCTTCGCCGTTGAATTATGACGAGGGGCAGGCTGCGGGCTAGTTCCAACCCCGGTGCCAAGCTCTGGAGCGCCCGTGCGACCTTTGGACCACCTACACGTGCTCAAACTCGTTAAGGGATCTTTCGTAACGTGTCGGGAAACAATGGCGTGTTCTGCTACCGTGAGCAATTTCTTTTTTAAACGAGTCTCGAAGGGGATGTACGGAGTGTACCGGGGATCGTAGAAGGAAAGACCTTGCAATGTTCCGTTTAAAGAACTCAAGTCAATTTTCAATTCACTTAGAGAAAGAGAAAAGGGAAATGTTATTTTTAATCGGTTTTATTTTACACGAAAAGTGGGAGAAATCTTTCCTCCACCATTGCTGAAGAGAAGCACGTAAATTTAAGGTGTAATGTCTGGAGTAGTGTTTGTTACACGTGTGTGAAATATGGTACGAAAATATTGAGTTCCCTTAACTGTGGAAGTTCTAGTAAAAAAAGTAGGTACACAAGGGAGGGAGTAAAAGAAAAGATCACCTAGGGTTGAGGTATTTACAGTCTTGCTACTTCAAGTTTGCAGGAGGAAGAAAACTTCTTAAAAGCAGAGAATTCTTTCCAATGTGGGTGGGGATGTTAAATTAGAGCTAAATTGTTAAGTTAAATTAGGAAGAAAGGAAGTAGATACTTGGGACAGTAGAAAGCGCTGAACAAATAGTTCCAAGCAGGATGCTATTGAATTAAATGTATTCTGCAAACGAAACAGTTATATTTTAATATTATGGCATTTACATGAAATTCGTTGTGAAGTTCGAAAATTCAATTTCCCTGGACAATTTCCAACGGCATGATTCATTTACTCGTTGACAATTGTGTATCTACCACTCTGTGGAAATTATCAGCGTGACAACGGACGGGCTAGTCTCGTTATGTAAAACAAATTAACGTGCCCATACTGTATTAATTTCGTTTTCTGTATGTCTCTCGTGTCGCGTGAAAAGTGACGTTACACGATTCTCGAACGCATCATGACGCATGCCCGCTGATGCCATTACTAGAAATTTCTGCATGAACTTCCATGGGAAATGGGTGGGTGGTGTTAATTTTTGTATGATCAATATTTTTACAGGAGAAAAATTATATTGCACCACTACAAAAGAAGTAGTGGGGATAAAAATATACTGTTAACAAAACGGGGGATTCGGACTTATAACAGGACAACACTGTACTACTGTCTGCAAGTTGGAAAATATTTAAAAAATAATTGAAGTTTCTGAAGACGTAATGGTAGTAAATGACAGGTCTTAAAAATAAAAGTACAAACATTCTGCTTAAAAATATTGTACTTTAAGTGTAATAAGAATCTAGAGATATATTACCTTTGGCATTTTTTGTGCATTTTTTCGGTTACTTGACCGGGGCAGTCTATTTACTGGACGATTATGTGCGGCGCACGACACAATATGACTACCGTGGCCAAAACCGTGAACAACGTGAAGATGTACAAGCAAAGCCTGCAATTCAGAAAAATAAAAACGTATTCAATAATGTTCCAGCTGAAACCTGTCGAATCAAAAACCTCTTATAAGGTAGTTGACCCAGTCGTTGATCGGTACCCAGTCGTCGATCATTTGAATTAATATTGAGATTTTATAAGGTTTTTGAACAATATTGTGTAAAGGACAAAATTGCAAGTTAATATTTAAGAGACTTTACCTACATATATCATCACAATATTGTTCAAAAACCTTATAAAATCTCAATATTTAAGTGATCGACGACTAGGCGTAAACCGATCGGCGACTGGGTCAACTACCTTATAGCCAAATCAAAGAAGTCAGAGTTTCTACATTCTATGGACATTCACTGATCATCCGAATGCACAAATAAAGATAAAACTGTGCTAGAAGTGTCCCTATTAAACACCTATTAAACATAAGACACCTATTCAAAATTAGAAAAGAGAAGAAAGTTTGGTACTTTAGGGGAGCAATGATAAAACACTAAACATTTCTCTATACTAAGTGTAAAGTGAAAACCACCGTCCTTAAAACTTTGATGAGATCGTGTTTCGAATCTGAGAGCTTCGATACTACGCTGTCGTATAAAATCGCGGACGCTACCCTTGGTTAGAAACGTACCAAGTGATCAAGTTACAATCGTCAACGGAGGAAATTGGACCCATTACCAAATATCACACTGATGAATATTTTTTTCAAACGACTGTTTTGCACAGAATTTAATTTTTTATACGTCACACTGATCTTCTTTGTGATATTGAACCTACGCGCTTACATAACAGACTGTACACCTACCTGTCCACCACCATAGCGGCGAATTTCCAATCGTTGATGACCGCGTCGTTTTCGTCTGCTTCTTTCATGCGATCCGTAATGAACCGCAGCTCCTTAAGTATCGTGAGCAATTCTTCCTGCATACCCTTGAGGGGTAACGATGCTGACGTGTCTTCAATCGTCGCTGGCCTTCCAGTGGATATCGGTGTTCCGTACGCCGACCTACTGTTGAAAAGATGAACGAATTATTCGTCTTGTAGGTGGACACAACGCAAAATTTTTAAATCTAATGGAGAGAAATTGTGCCTAATGGGAAGTCTGGGAATGAGAGTTATCAGATAATGAGAGATATACTGTTTGAAATGGTTGAGAGGCGACTATGAATATGTGTTTAACTTTAGTTTAACTTTTAGGGAGTATTCGGAGGAAAAGTGGATTGAGAATTTATGAAGAAGTTTGTAAGGATGCAAGTTAAAACAATCCCTTTTGACATATAATGTCGGGGATTTTTATAAGATTCGAATATGATGTAGTCCACGTGAAATTATGTTTAACTCAGCATTTTTCGATTTAGTGTGTGTTCGTGAACATCTAATTTCACGCGCACTATATTATATTCGAATTTCATAAAAATCCTGCATGCCGTATGCAACATATGATTGGTTTCGCCTAGAACGACCCTACTGTATTTTTTTACATCTTCTTAAAACCTCATTATACCTTTACACTGAACTTACATAGCCACGAATCTTCAACATTTCATTTTGCAATTTGGGAAGCAAGAACCGCGAGATCACGGATTTTCCATTCCGTGGTTCGCAGCATCGATCCTCGAATCGCTTCGTTAAAGGAACGGTGATAAAACACGGAAATTGGGTCGTACCTATAACTGTCATACTAATGTTCGTAAAATTTCACCGAGTATTCGAAACAACTCTGTGAGGAAGGGTAAATTCCCTGGATTCTGTTCTCCCTATTGGACGTCAATTGCACAGAATCATTTGATCAGAAATGTTTCAGCTGGGTGCCAGCAAGATATCGCGAACAGCGATCAAAGAGAAAGAGAAAATAGATATGCTCACCGAAGGCCAATAGACTGAAAATTTAAACGAACGGTCTTTGCTAGCTGTGAGGAATCCATATCCCGGCGTCGGGATAAAATATTGGAAAGAAGGGAGACGCAAAATAAGGATTTGAATGAAAAACACGAGTAGTGTGCCTCATTAATGCCCGGCATACTTCGACGTGTTTACTTTAGTCATTACATTCTCCTGGCTCGGTCCTGCTAATATTTGCTGGAATGGCTCGCAATGTTTTTCAATCTTGTCCACACCTATTTCGAGACCCGGTTCGATGTAGAATAACTCGTGGAACAGGGATTATGCGTGCTGAATTACATTGTTATCCCGACAACGTTCATTCGAAATCACGCACGGATAGCTGGTCGTTCATTTCCAATGAATTTGCATGTCCACATAGCAGAAGAAGAGTTTGTTATCGTGCCAGCTGTCGTTGTTTAAGTACATAAATGCATAAATAAACGCGAGTTGCGTCTACGAGGTTTTTTACCGATTGAAATTTAAAGTTATTGTAAGATTTTCATTATTTCAATGGTTTTACTTGTTTAAGGTAAAAAAGGATTTTGTAGGGAATTTTTGGACCATTTGTTCGGTATACTTCAAAGGAATACTGGTATGAAGCATTTTTAACGAACTTGAGCGTAGAACTTTGTTAGGTTAATTCTGTAAAAGTTAAAAGGTGCTTAAAATCACTTGTTTGGGGATTTAGTAAATTCTCTCCATTTACGCAGTTTTCACAGTTTTCAAACGAACCAGCTGTTTTTCTTCTAGAAAACTGCTCAATCTTCTAAACAGGTGGCAATCTGAAGGGGAGTTCTAGTGAGTTCTTTTTCCATGACATATAAATAAAAACAGTGTACCAACTGTAAGACAGGTGCCGATTAAATATGCAAAGAAAATAACTTTGTGCTCTTTTCTAAATAATTCCAAGATACTTCACCAAATTTTTGGGTAAAATTGTATTATATTTTGATTGAAAATATTCGACCCTTAGCAGTTAGTTCTTGTGTTTATAGTAAGAGCGTGGTTTCAGAAATGCAAACTTCTGCCACACCACTTATGAAGTAACATGATTCCGCGTGAAGTTGTGAAACTCGAGAAGAAGCTTTAGGAAGTCTGGTACCTTATGTATCCGGAAGGAGGATTTGCCGCGCTGTTTCTGTGACAAAAATCATCGTCGATGTCTAAAACGTTCGCCAGCAAACTCTTGCTACTCCTTTCTTGCAGCTCCATGTCCTTCATCCGGTTGCTTATAAGAATATTCTTCTTCGTAATCTTCTTCCCCGGACGACTCATGCGCAACAAGCAGGGCATCCATTGCAAAAGCAATGTTTTCACCTGTGCGTAACCATTAGTAGTAATTAGACCATCTTTCCATTCATTTTTATTGATTATACTACTACTAAACCTAAATATCTTACTCATGATTTTTTACAATTTTACTCCATTTTTTTCAGTTCGAATAGCAACAGATTTTCCATATCTATGGATAAACTACAAATTTTTACTTTTCATATTTACAAAATCGATACCTTACAGCACAAATTAGTTTCAGTCGCATGCATTGAGGAAAAGTTTCATTTATACCGCGTATAAAATTGGAGTCGACAATGGGGAAGTATCAAAAGGCAAGAGTCCGTTATTGAATTGTACATTTCTATTATATTTCCAAATTTTATATCTCACAGCGTGTATTGCGTTCAATAACATCCATCAAGCGGAATTTATTTTTATAGTTTCTTTAGAATTAGATCTCGTCTGTTTCACTGTGCTTCCACTCAGAATTTGGATAAAAACCAATATACCCCGTTATCGAATATCTATCGTTATTACAACTGGTTGTATCTAAAAATTGCACTCCTCTCGGCTCAAAGTATTTAACCAGACCCATCGAGCACGACTTTCTTTCCCGCTTTACAGACAAAGTTAGTTCCGTTTTATTCGCGAACAATTTTTCCTAGCAGCGGGATTCTCATCTCTGCTGGAAGAACAACATTTCTGCTTGGTTTATGGAACTTCCAGTAATCAACGGTCAAGAGTAAGTACTATAACGCCTCGGAGGCGCTTTAAACTTTCAGCAACTAAAGCACTGCCTTTAATAGCCGTAATGGCCGCCGCGTATATAAACGGAGAATCTTATGAACCAAAACACGAACTGTTCTACTGTGAACACGAAATGCTTCCGTGCTTCATTGAACTAAAAAAATTTCAAGAACTGTGTAATTTGATTCCACGGGGACAGGAATTGTCTTCGTGACTTTTCCTTAAGCAGCTAAGAACTCAAGAATTGTTGGCCAGTGTAAAGCTAGTAGCCTTTTATACAGGTTTCATTATTATTTGTTGGTTCAAATGGTTTTGTTAATTCCTAAATGTGATAATTAATATAAAATAAAATATTCAATATTATATATGATATTATAGAATGTGATATCAGTAGGTACTGTAAAATATGTGTAATTTTACGGTACATATGTCGTGTAATGAATTTCATAGATATTATTATATATCAAAGTTCTTTTAATTTATTATCCCTGTGTATCAAAAATAGACCATGTACTTTTGTAAATCGAACTAATTATCATAGCAATTTATGATTTAATTATGCAGCTACGTAATCAAAGATACTGTACTTCATGTAGTTATCAGTATTAAACAAGGCTGAACATGAAATTTGAAAATTTAATCTCTTAGTTAACACTGGCCAATAATGATACATAATAATCTATTGGGTTTATCAATAAATTTCATAAATAGAGGGACGTGTAATGTTCTGCGTTAGGTACATCGTGTATTATGCATGTGACAATCAGATTTATCGCAAAATGAACGTCACTATGTGTGAATATCGATGACAACAATCTAGTAAGCAAATTCTCAAATTTTTTTTGTAGGATTGTTCAGTCACTTTTCACTATTAAGAAGCAATTTAGACTACAAAATCCTTAAACAAAATAAACATTATTTTGTCACTTGTGAAAATTACGTTTCTTCACAGAAACGAATACAACGACTCGCGTTGTTCAAACATTAATTAAATCTTCCATTAAAAATTTACTTGGCACTCCGTTAATCATAATACGTCTTATGGAAAAGATTTCCTCTGATTAAACCTAACTTTTTCTTTCCCAGAATAGTTCATGCTTCCCTTTAATTTGAACCGTAAATACAACAAGCAAACTCGAGTCTTTTTCCTTTCATCTAAGACAAAAACATCCTGCAAAGTGTAAATTTAATTACTTCGACTTGGAGCGTGGTAAATCACGTAGCGAGTTACTCTATTCCTTTCACGAACAACGAAACGAAAGAAGAAGAAGAGGGAAATGCTGGTATCGTTAGAACGTCAATCCCAGAAACTCAAGTGAGAAAGAAAGCTACCTTTCTACCGGGCAGAACAGAAAGCAAACACGAACTGATACAGCGAGTTGCAGAGATGTTACGTGTCAAGGTTCCTTACCCACTGTGGCATCACGTATCTGTCCGGCGACCTGTGATGATAGTTGAGCACCACCACCGTCAGAACGACGCTGCTCGCCACCATGAACATGATGCAATTGAAGTACGACCCTGAATTCGGGGTGTTCCCGAAGATCCCCCGAAGAAAGAAACACAGAAAGGAGGCGATTAGTCACGGTAATGGATCGGGGATCCACTCAATTAGTCGGTAAGAATGAAAGACCGCAGCGCAGGGTTCCTCTGAGCCTCGGTGACTGAGACTGTATACATTCGTAATTATCGTCAGACTATTTTCTCCTGTCTTCCCTATTATTTAACCCCCTAGTAGTCTTTCATTCGATCTTACGACTACCTTTGTTTTCTCTTTCACACACACACGGATTAGGAGCTCGTGGGAAATGAGACCACGGAGCGAACACGTCGCGCACACGCTAAAGAAGTCTCAGGGATAGTTCACGCGAGACACTTAGTGGCTGGTGTGAAAGATGTGACCACTTTGTGGACATTACTGGGCCGCCAGTGGCTTAGGTACAATTTATTGTGACATCCATACGTTTTTCTTCTTCTCTGTTTAGCTGGTTACTTGGTATTCTCTTATTCTTGCGTATGGGAAGAATGGAGTTGTCAGTGGTGCTGCTAGAAGAAGTAGAAGTCACTGGTGGGATACTGTGGCTGGGTGCAAGACACTGCTGTGGGTCTGTGGCTCTGTTTGAATAGGTTTATATTGACGGGGGAAGTGAATATTTGGGTGGAGGTTTTAAATTGTAGGTGTGGGTGAATGTTAATAACTCTGTTAATAACTTTTTAAGAAGAAATGACAGTAAATATTACGTTTCCAAGTCGTCTAAAAGATTTAGTTGGAACTTAAATGGTTTCTTTGTTTTATTTTGTATCCCTTTGTGACATTTTATTTACTTTATTAATTTCATACGCTTTAATACAATAAAATATCGTATCTGCAGGTTGGAGGTTACAATGTCTTCATATTCTCATGAATTTCCTTCAATAAGAATTGTCATCCAAAGCCTTGTACAATGTTACGTAATCAAATAAGAAGAATACCTGTAGCCTTTTTCTACAGAGATGATTAACCGGCAGTGACTAGTTACTTGGGATTTATTAACACTCCTGCAATCCTACAATTTAAATCTAACTCCACCGAAAAATCCTTCTTCCAGGTCACTCAGTATTACGACATTAAGCGTCTCATATGAAACAGTACCATCAACTATGTACTTACAATAAATTCACTCTATACGTGGCACATCAGTTATTTACATACATATGTCAAAGCATTTTTCAGTAGAGCACCGAAGATTCACACGCGAGCAGAGTATACTGAGAGAACTGTGCCGGCAGATCAGTCGCAGCAATTTTATTATTTTTACAAAATCATTTTCCTAAACAATCAGTGCCACGAAATTAGAGAATGCTTGCCCCAGCAATCGAATCGGAGAATTGCCTACCGAAACAATCGGTGTTTCACCGTGATACGCGTCGCTCCGTGTTTCAAGGGAATAGGTTCGTGCAGGGAAACTCGTGTTCCACGGAATGGGATAGCCTCTCGATCCTGAATCACACGTTTTGTGCTCGCGATTCCGGGAACGAACGCATGTTTCGCGATTGCTCCGTCGCCCCATTCACTCCTTTGGCGACCCCGAGGCCGCGCTCTCGCCGATCCATTGTGGGATCGTCCCTCGTTACAGCCAAGGAAACACAGTTCAGGAAATAAAGAGAGAAAGAAATTAGGCGGGCGAAGAACGAAGGGAAGATCGTAAAAAGCGCACAGTACGCTCGACTACGGTGGGGTGGAAGAGCCTGGGCCCTTGTAACAGGCGCAGAACAGAGAAGCGTACTTGCCCGTGCGTGTACACGCCGCGAGATAAATATATTGTTCTTCAGAGCTTAGTTTCAAAACTGGCCACGGTCAGACACCCGTCTCGATCGTTGAGAGGACTCGTTGCAGGGTTCGCTGCACTATGCTCGTTGTAGAATGCTTGAATGCGTCGATACTTTTTCGTTTATGTTACGGTCTAATGTATTAAAGTAGATTATGAGGGAGGAATTTCTGAGGTTGTAATATTTGGAGATGTCAGGGCTCTTCATTTCTGAACATGTAAGGTGTGGGAAATTCTATTTCAATGGATTTGAAATGTGATGGAGTCCGCGTGAAATTAGAGCGTGCTTAAGTCATCACTTTCCTGATTTCTGATTTGTTTGAAAAATATGGAGCGCAAATTTTAGAAATTTTGCGACGAGAAGCTCTGTAAGTGAATTTTTACTTGCGAAAAGATTAATCGTAAGAAGTTAATTCTTATTTTGTTTTAATCGAGAGCGAGTGATCTTTCTTAATAAATTTCTGCAACATGAAAATTTTGAACAAATTCCTGCTTTTTAAATCTCATCTCAAGGTCGTGATTTTAAAAATCCGAAAATGGTATTTTTGGATTCTTTCAAGCTTTTCCATTGAAATAAGACTTTATTTGGGACGATTGCTTTAAAGTTGTCTTTAGTAGTTCGGTATAAAATCAATTTTTAAGAAACCATCTTAGACAAAGTTCGTATTTCACACAGAAGGTATCACGCATTGCCTCATATTTTGAGGATTTTCAAAAATAAGACATTAAAGTGAAATTTACAAAATAGGTATGTCTTTATAATATTCATGATACATAAGCGATTTTTCTGCCGAAGAATAAAATTCATTTAGAAAATTCAATCCTCCTCCATTTATATAAAAGAACAACGGACTTCGAGCGCGTCATGGTTTCGAAGATGAAAATTCATTCATAGATATTTTTTCCCGGAAAATGGGTAAAGGTTGTTAACTATAACGGCCCATATTATTCAACCAAATTTGAAACCCGCAAAATATTGAATTATACCACCTCCAATTTCGTGTAGACTACATCAGGTTTTAATTTCATCAAAATCCCTACCATCCATGACAAAAGATGAACAATTAAACATACACTAGCCCATAGATATTCGTGTAAGTATTTTAACATAACATTTAAGCTTTATCGCCTCAAAAAATCTGCAAAATTTTAATAGACGTAGATCTGCGTAAATCTATCACATAATAGTGATTAAAACTCGAATTATTTCCTCAATAAGACACAAAATTCGAAACTAAATTTCGCTTATCTAAGTACTATGAGAGGAAAAAGCAGCTATCGTGTTAATTCTTAGACACACAAATCCAGATCATTCATTTGTTAGACATATTAGTCTATCACCAGATCTAATCAGATCTTCCTCCCAAAATTTGCTATTCTGTGAATAGACACCTACCTACCTACCGCGCTGCAAGGCTAGCCATTCGACGCGAGGTTAAGTGTTAAGGAGAACTTCAATAACGAGTCCTCTCGAATCGTGTGTGGCGATGGGAATCGCTGACCTGGCTTGTACCTTGGAAGGGAAACGTCTAACACATTGGCATGCAGCTACGGAATGCAATTACTACGAGAGGATGCACCAGTACTCTACGTATTAAGGCACGAATATTGTTGCAGTATCTATGCAGCATGCACTTCAACGGAGATGCAGCGTTCATATACGTATAAATGGTGCAAGCTGCTCGTAGACTAATAGTTACGCCAAGTTGTGTTCCATCTTTCTTATAGAGCACAGCTGAACAGGTTGGTGCTGGTATGCGACAGACTTACTGGCAGATGTTACTGTATCCTCGGTAAACAGCGTTTTGTATTCGATGTTGTTTTCTGGCGATTAGTCTCCAGATTATTAATGGGACATTTGCAGAGTTTGTCGTGTACGGATGTGTGTTTACTTGGCTGAAAAGTTTCATTTCTGTCGTGTTGTAAAGACGTTCATCTTGTGTAACGATGGAATATTGCGCCTGATGGCAGAAATGGTTATAATACTTTCTGTGGGAAGAACGACTAATGTGCTTATTTTGAAGTTTGAAAGAGTTAAGGGTAACGTGGTGTGTAGATAAGGTACGCGATGTTAAATAAATCCTGAGATTTTTCTGAACTCACTAAAACTGTAGTAATCATTTTTTTTACATTATCAGAATTTCAGAAAGTCTGCGATTTACATCGAGTGACTATTAAGCTCTACTTCTCGTTACTTGTGGCTAATTTCCTACATTTTTTCTCAGTCCTCAGCCTGTTGGCTTAGTAGCTTGTTACACTTACTCAAGATTATTTATGTATATCGATAGTTAAGACACGAAAACGGCAACGTGAGATCGACAGCTCGGTCAATGAAACAAGTCCTCGAGTAAAAAATTGAATAACTAAAGAAAAATTACTTTACGCAACCCGCGTTTTATTTTTCATCATGAAATTCGTTACCCAGTTGATTCTCCCATCTATATACAGTCTTCAAATAGTCTGTATAATAATAATAATCGTTTATTAACGGAACTAAATTCCACTTGTATATTCCACCTCACAGTTGCTTCCATCAGCCCCCCAATTTTGCTAGAATTATGATTCCTCGATTTTTCCTCCCCGTTTTCTTCGAACCCCCCTTCTACCTTGCCCGATAATTCCTAATCATGCAAATCCATTGTTCTGAACGCGATTTTTCTTAAATCGAGCGAAAGAGTGGTGATTTATCGATTCGGCACGAAACTGCGGACGATCGAGCGAATTAAAATCATGAACGAAGGAAATAAAAAGGTCATCTCGGCGGCGCTGGCCGAGGAAGCAGCATCGAGAGGGTGGTTTTAAAGACAAAGAGGGGTTAGCTTCGTGGTCGCGCGTTTAGCGGCTCCATAAAGGCCGACATAAGCGTCACTGACGTGATTAATCGTTGTACATATACGAAACCGGTTACCTCCGCTCCTCTCTTTATTAATGAATCTTATAGTGAGCGTGGCCGCTGTACATGCGCCGAGTTACAACTTTTGCTCCCCTTGGCGAGTGGGGGGATTTCTTTTGGTCCTTTTGGCTGAAAGGGCTACGCGGGAAAGTCAAGCCAACCGACGTAGGATAAGGGGAAAATGGAAATTCAAGAGGTTACGGTCGACGACTTCGCCGACGGGTGAAAAAGACTTTTCGTTAAGCGGACGCGAGCGAGACTTTGATTTATCTAGCATTTCTGCATATGATTTCGATCTTTTAATATATAAAGTATCTGTGGGAAATGAGTTATCTGTGGCGAAATAATTCGTTTTCGAAAATACTAGTATATATTTGTGGATTGTAATGGTAATATTTTTTTCAATGGAACTCTAATGGCGGTCACAGCTTCCACGCGATGCAAACGAGCTTGCAATTGAACCGCGGGCGAATTTTCGGTTCATTGGTCACCGATGATTTTTCATTCCGAATCACAACGAAGTCAGGCGAACGCACCGCGATTTAAACGATGCCATTCGCTCGATACGGATCGCGTCGTCCTATTACGGGTCTAGTTAACACCGCGCGTTCAATTAGCAGTTAAATACCGGTATTTGCGTCACTTTTCAACAAACACGGAACCGTCTGTCCATTGTTCAAATATTAATATAAAACTAGCTTGCCTTTATCTCTCGAGCTCATATTTTGCTTTTCGCGTTCCGGAGGCTACCGAGAGCAGCGAGTTCGGTGTAACGATTGAATTTCCAGTAATCAAGGGTTCGGAGTTATCGATAACTTTCTGAAACGTTCCTTGTCTCTACGTTCTACGCACCCTGGTATCAGAATTATCAAAATCTGAGCAAATAATCAATAATTATGAGATAAGTTAGTGGACGAAGGTTTTACAAATTTTGTAATGCCGTAAATTTTGTACGAACAATAAGCTTCATTTTGTTTTTACGCATACTGATTTCATCCTCCTACAAGATTTCCTCTACCTTATCGCATCCATTAAGAAACCAAATATAAATGTGAAACAAAGTAGATTTGAACAAAATGATACGGTTGGAAAGGGAGTACTTATATACGAAAATTCGCCCATAACTACGCATTATTGTGTAACTCGATCACGGAAATACCGGAGGCAAATGTGATAAATACTGAATCGTGGCTCTGTCCGAAATCCCCTATATTGGGCACTCGTTACACGACCATGAAACATTTATTACTTTCCATCGTATAGGTGCACGCGAAATAGCTTTTGGTTGGTTTTCGCTGGATGGCCGTTGAACTTTTCTCTCTCTTTGCAGTCCAGTAATAGTGCAGAAGTTAACGATTCGTTGCCGTACGATCGATAAATCGGGTGTTTTTATCCTGAACAATCGAAAATGGGCACAAACGAAAAATTGCTTGATACTTCTATTGGGGTCCTCTACAAATTTGCACAGTTTCAAAAAAATCGGAATTTTCGGCTACCTGAACTGCCCTTGTTAGATACTTACGAGTTAGGGTCAGTTGGTCAACATCGATGTATAAAATTTACTACAGCTCTGTCAATTTGAAAGCTACGGCAATGGAATTTAGAGGGCATATGTAAAAAAGAATAAGGAATCTACTTATGCGTTTTATATAACTCGGCCTGAGTGTCTCGTGGCTGTTCTTACATCTGACAGCACAATTTATACTTTCATCATAAAGTATTGCACAACATCCATCACCAATGTCCACGCCCCAACGTTTGACCTCTCTGTCTTCCATCATTTCCTCCTTGCAGCCCCACTTTCATGTTCGCCACTGTTTAAGAAAAGAAGCTCGTTTCCTTCTCGCGCGTTCCCTTTCATCGAAGGCGCACGTTTATTTCACCCCGTCTCTTGATTACTTCCAACGACCGCCTTCGTTACATCGTCACGTGCACACAAGTCGTTCCTTTCCTCCCTCAGATACCTGTCTTCCCTTCCCCTCGGCCTCTGTGCCCCCCCCCCGCTGTCCATTCCGTCGCTCGCGATTTCATGCGCTCAATCTGCCCCTTGATTACTTCGCGTTCGACGGTGATTTACTCTCTTTACCCCTGTCCCCCGTCGGCGCCTTGAATCAGCCGCGTTAGTTCGACCGAGTGAATCCTTAATCTCGCGATTTTAATGACGCCGGGGGGAGGTGGGCCAGTTCTTTGACTGCACGCTCGAGCTGCTGCTCGATGGACCGTGCACCTTGCAATTTTTCATACCACTTTCAAAGCTGTTCGAACTTTCCTCGCGCTCCGAGCCATCGGTAATCTTCGCGGCTTAACTTTCCTCAGCTTCTGCTTCGGTTAGCGACTTCGAGGTTCGTACTCGGCAGAGCTCGTTTTACGACGTGTGCACATTGGTGCCGGGAATACAAATTCGAAGTTTCCACGCCTTTCGGGGAATACCGAGCTTTACACTTTTCGTTGGCTTTAGTTTACGAACGAGTGTGTTCGATGGGCTGCGTACTTTGCGTTTCCTTAGCTGGCTGCCGATAGTTTGGTGTAGGTCAGTAGTTTTTTGTGGGTTATAATTGACGAGTAGGGTGTGGAACGTGGATGACTGAATTCGATAACACCTTGGGTATCCCCCATTTTCATGAAAATTGATTTAATAATCCGATTAAAAACTAAGGAGGTTTCAAGCAATTTTAATTTTAGTAATTGTGAACGCTATAAATTAGTTGTAGTTGGCATTAATGTGTTCACTTTTCAAAGTTGGAAGCTTTGTAAAATTCGTAGCATGATTTTCTTATTTTTCGTTCACTTCATAGTCGCGCGAAATTTGGTTTATATCGTAATATAATAGCCGACGCGTCTACTTTCTGTTTGACTACTTCGCTTGGACACTTCCCCGTAACGAATGCAATTTAGCTGAAAATTTGTTTTAATTAAAACTTTTCCCATTTCCGAAAGTCTAATAAACCCTTCATTGAAACATAAAGCGACCCGCTCTACGGGCAAAAATTTTTGAAAATTTCGCTAACGTGTCTTGCAATGGTACGAACGGATTCTGCATATGATTATAACTTTACCGGTCCCTGAATATTCCACTAACAATGTCTAAACCTTTAGCCACTGAAAATAATCAGTTTTATGAATAACGAAAACCGAGAATACTAAAAGACTTTAAATCACAATGACTTTCTACTATAACGAAGTTAAAAATGTATTGCATCTTGCAAAAGCATAATGACCAAACTCAAACCCGCTGAAGTAGTGTCTAAAACAATATTCCTGAGGCTACAAGCTTTTACAAAACTTGACCAGTCACATCAGGGGTGTACTCATTTAATTATACTTCTATTGTATCTTGCAAAAATTAGTGTCTAAGTTAACATCGCCTAAAATGGTGACTAATAGAATATTCTCAAATCTCTTCTTCAACATTTCTCGCAGATTTTATGCCTGATTTAGGTTGTATATAGGTTGCACATTTATTTTGATCAATTTCTACAGTCCCCAGGGCCTTAAAACCTTATACCGAAACAGTATGTTAAATACCCTTTTATATTCTTGCCCCGTCAACAAGACACTCAAGCTTCCCATCAGGGGCGGATTTGTAAGTATAGCGGCTAAGTAGGCTGCAGCCTAGGGCGGCAAATTTTGGGCGAAAGAAATTGAAAAAGATTAAAACACAGAAGCTTCAGACAACTTTAAAAACAATTCACTTTTCTTTCATCTAGCAAATTAGCAATAACTTATACGTGAGTTGTCATATTGAATTAATTTTGAAATTACTGCAGCTCTTTTCATTTAAAATAATTGATATTTCACGGAAGGGGCGGCAGACGCTTGATAGCTTAGAGGCGCCAAATCTCCCAATTCGCCCCTGTCCGCGTCACTGTATCTCTGCAAAGGACGATACCCACTCTAATACTTCATAGCACTAATGTCCAAAGAGTATTCTAAATACATTTCTAGCTTCTTGCTCCATTAACAAGAATCCAGGACCCTACCCACCTTCACCCCTTGCTACTCTTACAACGCCACTGTGCCTCTGCAAGGCACAATACAGAACTCTTCGATTCGAGCGTATTCTCAGCAATGAAACGTCGCACGAATTTCGAGGAGCTTTACTAAGGAGAGAAAAGGGTCGTTTTCTCGCGGTGCTGCCGCAATTCCACCCGACTGTGGAGAGGCAGCTGCGAGGCGGTGGAACCGCGAAGAAACCACCGGCTGCACGTATTTCCGGGGGAAGGCAGCGAATGCTCGCGAGCCCGGTGTCTCGTCAAAGTTGCACGATACTCTCGTACATGGTCGTTCCCCGCACGAGGTGCAGGGATATGGGGACGGAAGCGAGACAGCCACGGAAGAATCGCGTACCTACTTCGTCTTTCGCGCAGACGTTCGCCGAACCCTCTGTCCTTCGTCTCCGTCGTCGCCCCCGTGCGCTCCGCCGATACGTGCGCGTTTAAATAAGACATTTTTGTGGCACTTTTATGGACTTCCTGCGCGGGACATCGTAAACGTCGTTCGTGCCTCCGTCATGGCGCATTCTAACACTCCTTTCGCGAGGTTGGAATCGTGTTACGCGGAGTGGAGTTCCAAATTGCTGCGTGTAACTTTCTGACGTGCGAGATTGATTTAGTTGTGTAACGAGGCTCTAGTTAGTTGAAGGGTTTGGGACTACGGGGGTGTATGATATTCGTCAAGTTTAGTTCGAGAGGAATGTGAAAAATGGTTGCTGCAAGTGATGTTGCTGGAGGTGGGAGTGAAGCTTTTATTCGGGATGGGGGAACTGTGCGTGGAATTTCTCGGAAACAGTGAACTAGAAAATTGGAAATTAACTTTGAGAAATTAGATGGTGTTAGATAGTTAATCGTGAATATATTACCTAGTGTTGAATAAGGTTACGGTTATTTTAATTTTTAAATTTAACCGAGGTTCTCCCGAAAATAGTGGTACCTATATGTGGGAAACAATATCCTATCTTTTAACTGTTAAGAAGAATAGAATGATCAGTATCAGTTAAACGAGTGTTCCCAAATTCTCAAATTAATATAACCGAAGACTCCACTATTTGAACAATCATGTCTTTCTATTTGGTAAAATAATAAAGATTCTGGAGTATAGTTGCTCGAATATATCGAAATTATTTGAATTTAGGTATTCAAATTGTGCAGTCCAATCACGTTCATCTGTTAAATCGATTAACTATGTGATCTAGTGTCTTCGACTCATGCTGCTTTCAACCCTTAAGCAACGCACGACTTGCCAGTCGTCCGCATAGTGGATACAATGGCCATTTTGATTCAAACCCTAATTTCATCTCTAAACATCTCCGAATAAGCTCCTGTTACGATACATCATTTTCTTAAACAAGTGACACTACTAAATAAGAACCAACAAAAGTATATTTCTCGCGAGTAAATCTTCTAAAAATTCCTCATTTTCCCTTTCTCGGCAAAACGACACTTATATTAACTATTGTCCTATGAGTGTCACTTCTTTGAAGAAAAACAAATGAGAAATTTACATGCTAACAACTTCAACATCCAACCTGAAAGCCTATTCCGGAATGTGTACGAATGAAATTCCGTTATGGGACAAAACAAACCCTCCATCAGTCCTGTGATTCACCAGCCCCTTCGGTCTTACTCGCGAGACCTCTAGCTTGATATCTAGGATCAGTCCAAATGGTTCCTGCATCCATTATGGGCGATGGTTAAAAGTGGCATCCCATATCCATTCCACCAAGCAATACCCCCTTTCTTTTCACAATCAGATTCTAGGTCGTCGAAGATAATGTTAACGACTCAGTCAGCCTCTACGGAGCAACATTGCGCGACGACGATCCGCCTTTCGCTGTGTTTCATCCACAATGTGATAGTCGTTTCGCGACTTTCCCCTTCGCCATTTCAACCGCGCGCCCTGCGATTTCGTGGCCACGGATTTCGCTTTATGGTGCCCGTAAACGCGTTTTCCGCGCGTGTTATGATTATGCCCGCGGTGCGTCACGACCCGCTCGGTTCGCCGCCGAGATGTCGCGTGGCGAAATTGCATTCCTGAGAGTTTCGCAAACGCAGCGCGAATCTGGTCGAATAGGTGGAAGCTACTTCGATTTACTTTGGCCTGTATCCCATATCCTTGACTATATCAGCTTAGATTATTGCAAAGTCTATTTTCGATCATTGTTAGTGCAACCAGTATAGTGGAGAGCAGAAGCATAAACACATGGTTACTTTTCCTAACTATATACCAGTCATGGTTCTTGTTCGGTGAACAATTGAGTCTCGCAAACAAATGTATTTCGTTAGAAGTCGTGTATTCGTTAGTAATTTATTGAAGTTTTCTCTCGCGTTCTACAAATAATGACACTAAAATTTGATTTGAACAAAGTAGGAAGTTTTGTGTGAAGTGGGTAAGTTCTGCTGATTAAGAACGTATGAATCATGAGAGATGTGTTGGGGATTATGTGATAGAGTTACACCCTAACGCTAAGTCTGATTAGCGATGTCGTTCGTCGATGATTTCGCGACGATCGAACGGTTCCCCACGATACATGCATGCATCGCGTAGCACTTTCGGCTGGCGACGGTTTGGAGTTTAATTGAAACGCTCGTTACTAGATTGTTTAATCTGCGACTCGGGCGCGCGTGACTCTATCAGCTCGAGGACATCGAACCGATATGAGCCGCGCGATGCAACGCTGAATTAATGGAACAGGATCGATTTAATTTCATGATCTCGCGTGATTAAAGGTGTACCGTTTACCTTTGCGCTACATTGTTCGGCGGGCGTGGAGATAACGGGAATTTCTGTCTTACCGGGTGAAACATATTATGGATCCAGCAATTTTGAATCGTGCTTTTTTAGGAGACGTTAATCGATTCGTTGTGGTCAGATATAAAGTGAACGGAATAATTGGAAATTTTGTTTATAGGTAATTGGGTCGCTGCACAATCGGTGAACTTCTGATGTATGTTCGGGTAGAAAAATACTATTATGTATTGTTACTATTGAACGAGGTTATCCGCATTAAATTTTAGTAGTGCTGCATTTTGATGATTTTAAGTGAATTTTTATACTGGAAATATTGTTTAATGTTTAAAATATTGTAGTATTTGGGTCCAGTTGTCGAATAAGAAGAATGTACAGTTTTTCAAGGTATTATTAGCAAATTGAAAAAAATATTGAAAGATACGGCGCAGCAGATAAATACCTCTTAAAACAGTAATTATTCAAAATTAAATAAAACCAACTTCTCATATGACAATCCTATTGTTAGTTAGGTATTTTAAGTAATAATACCTACATTGTTTCAATTCGAATTTTATTTATATTGCGAGATGTTTGGATTATTTTTTATACACAGAATTTCCATGTGGCAGTTTCTCTGATAATTCTTAGTCATTCTGGATAAACCTGAACATGTGGCCTCAAAAATTTAAAAAATCTTACGAATATCCGAAGTCTCGACCCTATGAAAACTTGAACCACTTTTCTTGTTAATTGGACTTAGTTTTTAGTACCTCGGGTTAATACACTAATTTTTGTGAATTCTGAAGAGAAGAATTTCTCTGGACTCTAAATATTGTACGACTTTGAATAATAAAAACCTGATACGTTGCAGGCTGATATGGTTGGCGGTAAAAAGAAACTTTAAAATGTGAACGATAGTAGAAGTACCACAGTTTGATAAGAATGCAGTATATTCTTATCTGAACTGCATAGAATCTGGGAATTCCCCAAAGTAACCAGTGATATCAACATGATAAATAAAATGTAATACTGAAGTTGCTTACATAAATACCATCACGCAAGAATATCATTTTAAAAGTTCAGTGGAATACTTGACAAGCACGTTTAATTGCCAAGGAATTCTCGTATGGAAAGGAAACTTTCCATTAAAAAAATTCACCAACTTTTCAGTAATAGTCCCCCTGTTCCCAGTTGCACCACAATTCCTACTTTGTTCCAAACATTTATCCAATTGTAACTTTCGAAGTGCTTATTCCAAAATCGATTTTAAAAGAAAACCACAACTTTTCTCTTTCTCAGGCTTCACTTTAAACAGAAATTCCCGTCTTAAAAATAGCCAATACGATCCAGGAAGATACACAACGTCCAAAATTTTTACTTTCCAAACGGAACGCACGGTTCCCCGAACTCGACCAAACACAAAGTTGACTTTATGATCGTTCATATACTGCAAAATTTTAGCCCGCATGAAAACCATATAGAATCCTACCAAAGCACGTACACAGTCGAGGAACATTTCCGCGCGACGTTTCATAACGCTCGGGCTCTCTAAGACTCAACAAATACAACGAATTCCGAGCAATTAACAAGTGCCAGGATTACCAAGAAGCGCTTGGCCACCGGCACGTAAAAACGCCCGCCGCAATTAGTACCTCAAATTCTGCCCCGATGGTAGCAGGAAGACAGTTAAACAGTGTTAAATAACGTTACTATTCCTTCACCGGCGGCGCCGCGTATTTCACGGAGCGCCGTGGTAGACGGGCAGGAAGTACACGGACGCTCGACAGGAAACACTCGCTCGGTAGACGTAATTCCGCAATTTCACCCCTTTACTCAGCTTTACGGTAATAAAGTAACTACAACTGCGAGTTCAGCGGTGCCACTTCGTGTACAGAAGCCGTGAGTTAAACTAATGAGAAGAAGTGGTTACAGGAGGTAGCAGCAACAGCAGCGGCGGAAGAAGAAGAAGAGGAGGATGAAGAAGAAGGTGGAAGAGTGGAGCGAAGAGTAAATGGCAGTGCAAGGTAAAGCTGTTCGCACAGAGTGATACGTCATCCGAGAAATATGCTCCGTGTGTGCATCCCCCCCTCCCCCACCCAAAATGACGGGGACAATGTCAGAGTTGGCCCATGCATGACACCGCCACGGTCCAGATTCTCGTGAATAGCAGAGGGCAATCGTGTCGACGAGACGTTAGTGGCTAGTTGCTACGTGATGGATGCGTCGACCCTCGTTACCAGAGCGTCGCGTCGTGTCGTCAGCCAAGACCCTCGACATTCCTAGGCGGTCGGTCAACTAGCTCCAGAGCTTCTGCTTGTCCCGGGGAGAAAGCATACGGCGATCTACGACTTCGTGGCACAGAGAGGGAGCGAGATAGGAAGCGAGTTCGGGCACTGGCGCGTTTCGTGCATGTTGTCGGGATCGAAGGCATTCTGCCTTGCAGAGATTTAGGGAGTAACACGAGATTCACTCAGGAGGGCGTGTGAAGCAATATTCTTGAGGGTACAAGGCACTATGAGTGTTCCTGGCCATTTGTAAGGCGCCTGTAGTTACTCCATCATCTTCTTACACACTCGTGACCATTTAGCGGTATTTAATGTGTAAAAAGTGGGATGATTATGTCCCCCGGGTCTGCAAACGCTTGTGAGGCAATTAAGGGCACCACCAGCTTTGCCTCCTGTTGCTTTCATACCTGGTACATATGTCTTTGCAAGGCACAGTGCTTGCAGCAATTTTGGAAAACAATGTGTCCGGGATTTTAACAAAAATGAGAATTGCACGTTTGGATCGAAGGGTGTTTGACGTAGAGTCTATGACGCTTTGTAATTTATGATGAGGTGTGACGGAGCTTTCAATCGTGGCAATGCTAATTTGAAGGGAATGCAGATACTGATAAGTGTGAAGAAACAGATGTTTTTAAATTAATAATAATTTTCTTATCCCTGTTATAAGTTTCTAATACAGTACTTTTGAATTTGCTTGTGTCGACACTCTATGTCTCTACATTCAAATCGCCTGCATCCAAACTCGCTCGGAACAATGAAAAAAAGAAACAGATTCTCCCCTTTCAAAATCGTAGTTGTAAATTGACCGCTTTCGCAACCTCGTGCGCATGAAACGCGCCAATTCCTGAACACGCTCGAGTAGAGGCTAAAAGCCAGACGGCGAACGATCTACACTAGACAATTGTGTACAACGATTTCGCTGCATTTAGAAAAGAGTTCCTTAGTCGATCAACAGCGCAGTCTGAGAAGTGAAGAAGAAGACGCCTTGCAAAGTGATCAGAGTAGCGACAGAGACAGTGGTTGCGATAGAGTAATATCGTCCCAAGAAGCGACTAACACGTTCCAATCGTCATACGTCTACGAGGATTCAACACTCGCGACTGCAGAGCAACAAGACATACGCTACAAGAAGGAAAAGTGTGCAGCCAAGAGAGAGATTAACCCTCGAGTGGTATCAAGGGCGCAGATCACAAACTTGTTCTCTGATAACCGATTATCGGACCACCTCGAGCGCATTAAAAGCTTCTTCTAAGCTCTCCATCTCCATCAGACACAATGAGATCCTCAACTCCGCTTCATCTAACCTGCCTCGCGCCCTACAAGTTTCTTCAAATCATTTCGAACTTCTTTTCTCTCTACTTCCTTCGATGGAAGCCTCAAAACAAACCCACTCGTGGCTCCACGCTGCCAATTAACTGTGCACAAACAGAAAATGACGTAAGCGTGAACTGTTCTCCCAAGTTTTCCAGGATACACTCCATTTCTTGTCACTTCCTAGTCCTACATGCAATCGCACAGTTCAAGCTGCGACCGTCGATCGTTTCGAAGTACCACTTGAGAGTTAAAACGCAGATCGAGAAACAAAAAGACAGAAAAAGAAGGAAACAGAGCGACAGATAGTGAGAAGAGAAAGAAAGGGGGTGAGCGTGAACGGTGCTGGAAGTAAGAGATCATTTGTTTGCTTTCAGAGCCTTCGGTGCAGCGTACCTACGTTCTTACGCATACGAATACATTGCTACTTCTGCCACTACGAGTGCAATCAATCAAGTGGGGGGCTGTAATTTATTGTATCGCTTTTTTGACTGACGTCAGCGGTGCGAGGAGCTTGCAGATTGATGTCTAGCGTGACAGCTATCAGCGTTACATTCTCGCGCGACGAAAGCTTCTTCTATTCCTTCGTGTACACAGCTGCGGAGAAAGTTGGAAATATCGGCGAAAGCCAAGCTATATCTACAGTTTGAAACTGTCCGCCAGCAAAGAGCATTCGATCGAATTTGTCGCGCACGAACGATCTTTTGTAGCCTCGATAAACCAGGTCTGGATGAAACTGAGCGTTAGGGAGTCTTTCGGGGTTTAATTTATAGGTGGATTAAAGAGCGGCGAGAGACTGTGGATTGACCAATCTGAGTTAATTGAACGTTATGTAATACGATTTCTCACTTTTCCTTCCATTTAAAGATGATAGTAATATGTTCTGGCATCGTTCTAAGTCTGGGGAGTGTTTATAATTTGAAATTAATGTAATCCTAATGTTAAGGTAACATTGTGTCAGGGAATTTCAAATTCCAGTGAAGACTTAGAGTTATTGTATTGTGTTAAGTTAAGAAATAAGAATGTAACAATTTATGCAGTCGAATATTGCATCTAGATGAAATACTGATCTGCTGCAGAGATCCTTGCAAATTTTAGTGTAGAACACTTGTTAAACTATAATTTCCAACACGAAATTATTATCCATACGTTGTAGATTGTATTATGAATCCTATTTTGTATGTAAACAAATCTGCTGCAAGCTTTATGTTATTAAGATCGTGAAATATATTCCAGTTGACCTAATTTCTTGCAAAAATTCTATCCTCATCTTGTAAAACCTCAAATATGATCGTTGCTGTATACCCAGGGAAAAACATTATTCTTTATTTTCTTCTAAAGATTAATCAGATTACGATGCCATAAAAACCATGCAAGAAAGTTGATATGAAGGGCTGGTCATAAAGCAGTGAGTAAAAATAAATCGTAAAAGCTCGATTCTACCCCTCAACTACACTCCCAAAGACTGCAATAATTTCGAAACTCTCGAGGGGACCAGTCGAGGAAGTATAAAAGATAAATTTATATCCCTTACTGTCACAAGAACAATTTTTTGAGAAAATGATTGGAAAATTTAATAGTCACTCTCCGAAGCTTCTACAAGACTAGAATGCGTTCCAGCAAATATTCTCCCCAGCGCCAGATGTAAAATTTTCTTCGTTTTACGACGAGAAACACCGAAAGATCCCTGCAGCGGGCCCAGTTAAGCATCGAATTTGTTTCCCCAGTAAAACGAAGGAGATACCAACGGAATAAAAAGCGAATCGATCGGGCGAAACTTTTACGCGCAGAAATCTCTTTCATTTTCCATGAGGCGGGCTCAGCTTCCCATAAAACTTTCTTTTACTGCCGTGAAACAGCACCGAGGCCATGAAAATCGTCTACGTACGCTTACCCCCTGATCGCGGATTCTATTAATCTTTTATACGGAGACGAACGTGAAGTTTTCACAGTTTCGCGTCGTTAAATCAACAAAGTTGGATTGCGATGACGCGGGATTGCAGCCTGCAAAGTGCACCGGGGCGGACCCCGTCCCCGATCCCACCTAAGATTGCGTTAAGTCCCTTGTTGCGAAGTTATCTTGCGCTACAAAAGCCGCTCGTGCTTCCCGGGCAGAACTCTCTCTCTCTCCCTCTCTCTCTCACGCTACCCTTCGTCGTTTGCGTTCTGTGATCCACGTGTATCGCATGGACACGGCTGTGCATGTAGTTCGCGAGGAGAAACGTTTACGCGGTCTCTTTGGATGGGCAAAGTTTTTATTCTCGTTGTTATTGTAATCGCGGCAGTGTAGGAAAGCGCGCGGTGTTCAGTGTAGATATTTTTTGATCTTATTGATGCACGACTTTTTGTGAGTACGAACCACTTGTTTGCAATTGTAGTATGCGCGGGTGGAATAAAAGAGTAGGAGTTGGTAAAAGAATAATCTGATGTTTTATTTCTTTAACTGAGGAACTGCTTTCAGGGGAATTGATTTCCGTATTGTTTTAATGATATTGGAGAAACGAGGTCATTTTGTTGATTTTGTGGATAGTCATTTTTAGTAAAATGTGTCGTATGAATATAAATTCAATTGTATATATTTGAGTAGTCACGGCGTTTTAACGTTTTGTTTCGTTCGAATTTAGAAAAAAATAATGCCTTTAAAAATTATTCTGTTCAAGGGGGCGGGGGATGATGCACGGCACCTGTGCCTGTACAGTTTAAGCTGAAAAGAGGGAACAATAGTTACAATCGCATTAGATTAAAAAATATAAACTTCACAAAATTGTATTACACTAAACTACTTCCCATTACACGTGTTTCCATACTTTCCACTGTAAAATCCGGAAATTGTTCGAATTACTCTTAACTACGCGTAGAATGGCGGAACCGCGAGTTTCCAGTCAACTGTAATAGCACAATTTATTATTGACGAGTACACATTTTCAGTACACGGTGCCGGGCTTTCCCGGAAATCTAATAACACGAGAATTCTCTTCAAAATACGAAATTAGCCACTACAATGGGGAATAACTTAACATCCTCGACGAATAATCGTACTTACCACGCGCGACTCGGAATTAAAATTAAAATTATTTTATCCGTTGTACGGTGGTAACTCGGGTAAAATTAACGATGTGAAACTACACGATATCGCGTGATGCGGAATATCGTTATCGACTGTGTGCAATGTTCATTGGTGTGGGTTGGAAATACGTATTGGCGAACCGCGGGCATCATGGAAATAATCCATCCCCCGCCTCCCCTTCCCCTCCTCCATTGAAATCGCTTCGCAATTCAGCAGGTTCGAAGAATCGCGAACACCCTGTCGACCGAATAAATTATAAATTTGCATCGATTCTAAAGCGTTAGCACGTTCGACGAGATTCATCCCCGCAATTACGCGATGATTTCCTATGAAATTTTCTGGTATCGCACGGCGGGTGATCAATAACAATTATTAGTGAAAAATGTTCACGGTGGTGAGAAGAATTAGGTAGTGTTTAATGCGTCGGAATTTTCTGTGCTTATTACGGTTGCTATGTTGTGTTTCATAATACGTATTATGACAGAAATTAATGTCAAGAATGCTGAAGTTGCTTTAGGTAAAGTAAACGATTTAAGAATAAGGTATTAGTTGTGCGAATATCTGTGACGGGTTGAATGAAGTAGTACTCATATGTAAAGGGAAACTTGAACGCGTGTTTCTACCACTGTCTGACTTTCCATTGACTGATTCTACTAGATTGAGTTGTTCAATGTTGTATCGAAGGATTATAGTGTCCATGATTCAAAAGTGAATGTGCCTAATTTCTTTGTATTTGTCTATTAGACGGTTTTTTTTACGCATTCGTTAAAGGATGACAGTATTTATAAAGCAACACGCGAAGAGTCAGAGTTTTCATTGACTGCTTCTTCTAGACGTACTCGTTACGTATAAAAAAGAGGATCACATTATTAAACATGAGGGTGTTAGATGGTCCATGGAATAATTATGTACAGAATACTAAAAGATTCGAAAATCTATGCATCGAGATTGAAAGTGGCAGCTTTTCCATTGATCTACTCTACTAGCTATCCTCATTTACGCTACGCTGAGGAGGATTACAGTATCCATGATCTAAAATTGAATCTACCTGCAGCCTTGATAGAATTTCGCTAGAACGTGTTAATTAAATCATATATTGATATTCATGTTTATCCTTAATGCCTCAACTTTTCAAGATACCTTTCATATTTAACAAATTGGTATTCCTTTTTCGACAGAAGGAATTAATCGTGTTCCTTGCTATTTTAGTATTCAATTTAATTACTTGAATCATTTTTAAACCCGGCAAACCTATATTACAATTTTATTATTTGAATACCTACACATTATTAACTACACAAATTTGTCATAATATTAATTCAATGTGTGTGACTCAAATTAAAAAGGCGCTGTAATCGATACCTATTGTGTTCTACGCGTATTAATCTACGCGATATTACCTTATTATTTTCATTCGTTCGATTATAACAACTTATGAATTTCGGTAACATATAAGTACTTTATGAGAACATGGAATAAAGATTCTCATCATACACTTACAATTCTGCTCAAGTTAAATACGCAAGGCTTCCTAAACCACGCTTTTGATCGAATTCTCTTTCGGTCTCCCATTAATTAAACCTGATCATCAGCCTTTTGGCTTTGAGCACAGCCACGTCTTCTCGAAGTTTTAATAACCAGGGTTTACTCGATCGAGCTTGATATGCCTGCGCGTTAATATGGATGAGATATGGTAAAACGTTCTCGATTGAAATCCCTGAAAGCTTCCGAACAAGTGGCTGACAAAGTTCCATTGCTCGTTCGATTTTTCGTTAGGTTTATTGTGACGTTTTCTGGTTCAACGAAAGGGGTGAATGTTTTATAAAACTATTATATTATAATAAAAGAAAGTATTTGATTTTTGGAATCATCTATAACATAGAATCCAGACACTCTTCCATAGTTTGGTACCAGAAAGGCAATAATAACATTTAAAATTATATTAAAATTGAAAACTATTCGTCTCGCGAATATTAGCAGGAATTTCAAGGTGGCAGTTAAAAATATTTAAAAAAAATTGCAATTTCTCCAAATTGAATGCTTCGATGCTTGTCGACCAATACTAGTTCCTTCTGCGTCGATTAATATACACATGTATGTCAATTGGTACATGGTGACAATGTATTTTCGATTCGAAAGCGAGCTATCACTCACACTCGTTTAATAGTCATTGTTCGAAATGCTAGCTTCCAGCGTTAAAATAACATTTCCCGCGCATCTATCGAAATCGTCCAACAGCGTTGATGTAAGCGCGCGTCGTGCTTAATCGATCGTTCATGGGGGCTCGATTTTTTCGCGGCTGATTAGCCGTATTTATTGCGACGCGAAAGAAAAATGTGCTCAAAGTACGCGCGGGATTCTCGGACGAAATAATCCGTTTCTGCGAGTCATTTCGAACGCTGTCGAAATATATCAACGCCATTTTCATCGCACAATGCCTGTCGTAGTTTTATCAAGTTCGCGCGAAGCGCGTTGTATCCAATTCTGCTCTGTGCTTTGTCGAATGAAACGCGAACACGCGGCAGATAGACGCAGATATCATTCGATTTTTAATTACAAACTGGAGAAGAGGGATATATATTTTCTACCTTGTCGTGTCACGTGAACCACTTCGGAGTGTTTTTAACCCTTTCAGTGCTGACAATTCGAATGCTTAGCGTACGCCGTGCGGAATTCCTCCGGTCACATCTCTTAATTATAGTCGCGGAACGCCCATAAGCGTTCCCCGCACACGATATATGCACCCGTAGCACTCAAAGGGTTAATTGACAATGGAAGTACATCAGATTCGAGTGACAGACATGGTTCAAATTTTGCGCCCAATTAGTGCACAACTCGTGTGATTATGTATTAAACCCGCGGGGTGCATTATTCGAAATATTGTGAGAAAATCGAATTAAAATAAAAGCTAAAGAACTTAAGAAGCTACCTTTATGTTCCTAGAAATTCTTGCTCATTGTCGGTGATACCACGCAATGAGAATGGTGTCAGAATGGTAGCACGGGATAATTAAACCTGCACGTGTAGCTGGCTAATGCGTTTCATTAAAACGCGTCGAGGGGTTGTGCATGAGGGCTCGAAGAGCAATCGATATCGCGGGAAATTCGTATAGATATTTCGCATTGCGCGCACGTTCGACCTCGTCTTCGATTCGAAACTTCCAACCAGAATGCAATTACTAACAATTATCTGGCACTTTTTTCGTATATCACGCGAGTTCTCGCGAGGTTGAAAAGGATATACCTGGACAGAGAGTGGAAACGAAGGAAACGGTACACTTGGTAGCTCGTTTCTTTGGGATTTGCTTCGAATTTACGCGAGCTTTTAATCCTCGAGCGGTCGTGGTCTCAGTTAAATCGCGAGCCATTGTAAATCAGCCTTAACGTTTCTTTATGAAGAAGGGGGGTAAATACGAATAGTCGCGTTTTAAGGGATCGTTAGGCGATGCTTTTTTAAGGTTAATTCAGTTAGCGTTTCGATTAATCCCCGTAATGCGCGAGTAATTTGGTTTGGAGTGCATATTAGACCTGGGTTGGTGGAGGAAAGACGCAGAGCGTTGAGTGTAACGAGTTGCTGGGATTTTTTGTTGGAGGGCATTAAGAATTTTCATTCTCGTTGCAATTCAAATAATTTTGCTGGTTTCAGGTTAATTCTTTCCTTGGCGAAATGAATTACGCAGATTAACGCCATTTAGAGAAAGATTGTGACAAAACGGGAGCAAGTGGAATGCGCTATTCGACTTTATACGTAAACTTCAGAAGTAGTTTTTCACAGTATTCATCAATTATAAATTCGAAACGGTGTTTCATAGAAGTTTACGAGCGAACGACTGAAAATTTCATTACCAATCCCAGATTCCATCTTGGACTTCCGGCCTGATCCTTTTCCCTTGACCCGTTTAAATTTCTTAGGCGAGAAGGAACAGTTTAAACGCAGCCTGCGAAATGTGCTTTACTGAATTGCTGTAATTCGCTTGACGCCAGTCGACCGCTCGAAGCGACATAATTAATAAGGACGTGGAGGGAAGTTTCTGCTGGTAAAATTCGCGAGATATTATGCGAACGATACGTCTGCAATGCCATGACTCGTAATGTTTCCACGTCTCGATATCTTTGATATCAACTGATGAATTTCATTGGAGATTTTTTGGAGTAGCTTATTGTGCGAGGCATATAAGATCTAAACACAGAAGACGAATATTACACCCAGATAAAGTACTTATTCGTTGAACAGATCCTTGCAAATTTCAATGCAGAATGCTTCCCAATTTCAGTTCTCGGATATTCGTTCCACATCGACATTGATTTCATTGTGAGTCGTATGTTACGTTTAAATAGACAAAAGTTTAATTAATTTCGGTAGCAGCGATCCATCGACAAGTGAGACACGAGTACCACCTCGATTTTATTTCAAGGATCACTCTTCCATCTAATAGTACTTATCCATGTGACGCGTAAATTGGAACTGTAGATTTTAACAAATCAATCGGCGTGTTCCAATCAATCGTTCCACTCGGTGGAGATTAGATTTTAATAGAAACGATCGGCGACTAGGGAGCGCGCGTTTACACCGCGCGTATTTTTCCTGTTTAAACCGCGAGTTTTTTCCCTCGCAATCCCATCTTTATGCTCGAGCTGTCGTTTGCACAGGGAGCGCGATTCAATCCCAAGGATTCTTCGTTAATTGAAGCGCAACCTATTTCGTGCGATTGATTACAATAAAAATGAAAGAGATGGAAATGCAATTATATGGAAATCCACCGTTTCCACCAAGGGAAATCCTTCCAATCGAGCACGATTAGTCCGCTGATGTAGGTAAAAGTGTTCGTTTCACCCTCAGAGATTTCCGTTTCAAGTATTTTATTACTGAATTCAGATGAACCGCCAGTATTACATATAGATTCAACGATAAATTCTTCGTAATCGTCGTGATTATCTTCGAAATTCTTAGCTGTAACGTTTTTTTTTGTACGATAGCAGCGATTTGGGTTGTGGGAACGCGTTCCACCGTGGCAATTGACAATCTTGGTCAATGGAAAGTCAGTAAACAGGGCTGAGATTCATTGTCTGTATCGCAGTATTGAATAATTGAAATTTTTCCTTATGTGAAATTGAGTCAGAGAAAATCTGGAAGGCTTTAGACTCGGTTTTCTCTACCACTTTAGTTAATGCTTCTTTGTCCATTATTATTATTGGCTTTACTTCGATATAACAAAATTTGAAAGCATGTAAGTGTTTTGTATCGAATACTTTTTTTATGTTAGACGAAATGAAATGAAATTTTGTAATGAGTTTAGTACAAACTTAATAGTGAAAAATATTGTCTGTTGCTATTATCGAGCAGTTCAATTGATTTATAATTTATGAACTGTTAATTAACATTTTTAAGTTATTTTATATTTTATTTTATATTTCATACGATTTCTGCCCAGGTCTGCAAAAAGTCTGCGAATTTTATCTTATGATAGGCAACAAAGAAATGGGAATAACTTATATTCATTCATTTAAGAAGTTTATGCTTAAATATATTAAATCGCGACTAAGGCTGCCGAGTAAGATCTTCATTTATAATATACAGGACCTTTCTAGTTAGAATAAAAAATGTTTCATATAAAAGCACAAATCTGCAATAGTTTAGTCATTTAGATATGATAATGTTATCCAATTCCATAGTTACTAATTTTAATTTTCTTTATTTTCTAAACCTGTACACAGTAATGTCTACTTTATTACTGTATTTGAATAAAAACCTATGTTTAGGTGCTTTTCAATGTTTTACAGGCTAAATCTCAACACAAAGATCAGAAACACCCTATATATTATTTACTGAAAATAAAAACAGCATGAATTATAAGTACTCCAGGCGAAGAAAAAGTGATCGGACTATTCATTAGCCTTTAACAGCCAGAGATTTAAATCCTCTGATGTGCCCTGCTTGCCAAGAAATTTAAATCGGAGTGCACGTGAAAGAAAGAAAATTCATGTGATCAAGACACTATCATTTCGAAATTTACAAATCAAAATTACAGTTATACAAGCAAGAACCAAAAGAATGATATCAGCACCGGTCTAACATCAAAGAAACACCCAACGATTCCGCGCTCTAAAACAGCTGAGACTACCCCCGAAACCCATCGTTCCGCAGAAGTGTCAGCGAACAAGTGAAGTCGGATCAGCGGCAAGACGACTCTTGCCGCTTAACCTTCAGAGAGCAGCAAAGAGGAGCACCGATCTCGCCAGCGTGTCGTGATGCGTCGTGTCTCTAGGCGGACAGGCGTAGGTGGCAGAATCTAATCGCAGAGGTAGGCGAGAGCGACAGACAGAGATAGAGACAGACAGCTAGCGCGAGCGAGAAAGGGAGAGAGATACAGAGTGGAGCGGAAAGAACGAAGAAGCACAGAGAAGTAGAGAGAAAGTGAGGGAGAAGTCGACTCCACGGGAGCTGCGTAATTCGTCGCCTTATCGTTCGATCGAACTCAGGATTCGACTTCAACCAGCGAACCGATCTACGACACGCTCTCCAATCGTCCCGAGAGAAGCTACTGAAGCTGGCCGCGAGTGCGCTCGCCAGCATGGCGACCAGGGGGTGTAATGCTGGCACACTCGGTTCAAGGAAGCTTCCAACGCGTATCGAATAACGCGAATGAACGCAGTTGCCGTGTACTCATCTGGGCCGAGCCTTCATATCTGAGCGAGAGCTAACGCGACGAGCAGACATTGCCTGTAACGCAGAGAGCTAATCTATACTTGGCGGTGAGGCTATAGCGAATTCCATTTGAGAGTTAAGTGGTAGCATGGTAAAGGCAGAAAGGTGCATGGTGCTATATCGAATTTCAGGTTTGATTTTTGGGTATTTTATATTGGGATTGGCGGGGGTCTGAAATGCTCTAGACACCCCTAATTGAGTAGACACCTTCCAATATTAGTTTTCTCATCTTCACATTTCTTCCAAGCACATCGTCTTTACCCTCGACATATGTATATGCTAACTTTGATTTCACAGTGATTTTACGAATTCGCGATAATTCTACCACCAAGTATATGCAGTGCCTCGCAGAGCAAACAGAGGAAGCTCCGTTAGTCCCTTTCGTCCAGAACCCAGAGATACATTCAGCACACTTTTTGGGTATTACTTTTTTATACAAAGATGTGTAGGAATTAGGAATGTGACCAAGTAACTGCAACCTAGAAAATAGGTGACTAATAAGCAACGTCACCCAATTTTTACACGCCGATTTTTTTATGAACTCGGCATACGGGTAGTGTATCTAAATGTATTAGGCACATATTCTTTTTAGTGGGTTTTTAGAACTATTCGACTAAATAGTTCTCCAACCCCCAACTCTGAAGGATAATTTCTCCTCCAAAACATGAATTTCCGGGGCTAAAGAAAATATGTGTGTAATATTTTTAGATACTCTACCTGCATGCCGAGTTTCATCAAAATCGGCGTGTAACAGTTGGGCGATATTCCTTGTAAGAACACATTTGGCGAACTCTGCCCTCAGGGACGTCGCTTTACACAGCACTTTAGTGGGCCTCAGGTTAGTCACTATGTCTCTGCGAGGCACGGTGCTCGCCCCACGATCTCATTCATATCGGGACACAACCTCCCACACAACCCTCTAGACTCCGTGTCTCACGCGTTCACGCTCGTCCCAGCGAACAATGCACCCCCCATTCACTCGCCTTCTCCTTCCATTTGCTTCCGAGCTAGCGGCACGAGGAGAGCGTCCCGCAGTACGACGAGCTAGCCCGTCGCGAATGGCCTTTCCCAGCATCCGAAAGAAAAAGCTCTGCCTCCCCTCGCGCCACCCTTCCTCCCGGCTCCGCGCGCCCTTCTTACCAAACACTAAACGATGCACACGCGCAATTCTTTTGACGCCTGTCGTGGAGGCAAGTTCTCGTTGTACCTTGCCTCGGCTCACATACTGTCTGAGGGCGTTTCGTTGGTTAACTTTTGGTAGGAATCGGTTAACAGTTTTGATGTTTCTTTGGTGGATGAATAGAAAGTGGTGATGTACCTACTTGTTGCTTGATTGGGCGAGGTGGTATGTTTCTAACTGAGGTGATTTGATAGAAATTGGGTTTTAGAGGGTGTAAGGGTGAAGCACCGCACCATTGGTTGTTGTGAAGTGTTCTTTTATCAATTGACGGCTTTGTTTGATTCTTTGTAACACCTTTTGCTTTTATTTATTCCTGACACGGTTTTGGGTTATTAATTGTTTCTGAAGAGGTGCTGGAATATTTGAGTATGGTAGAGAGGTTTGAGAGAAAGGGAAGTGTCGTTGGTATCTTCTGTGAATCATTGAGACAGACTATCTGTATGTAAGTTAAGTAATTGCAGGCTTTTCGTAAGTTCTTGCTTGATAATACTAAGAATGAGAAGACTGCTATATAGTAAGTTCTTTATTATGTGATTTTGAAATAACGGATATCAGTGTTTTTTATTGTCAAAGAGAAATTTAGTTCACAACCAGTAAAAATAAATATTCAAAATACAACTTGACACTTCATCTAGAGTGTTAAAAATGCTTACAAATTATTATATACATAGACAGTAGCTATTCAATACTAGCCTGTACCTCCCACCATAATGAAGCTAACATCGAAATAGAAATTAACAATGAACAGTGAAATTTCGTTTCACTCTCTGATATAATCAATCTTTTATTTTTAAAATCAACCAACATTCTCAATTAATAATGCGCTGCAGCAAAGCATAAGAACATTCTTATAGATATCTTGAAAGCTATCTTCGTGTTCGGTAAGAAGAACGTCGTAGCGAGTAATATGAAGTAGAATTTATGGCCAAGGAAGCTTCGTGTACGAACGAACCGGATTCAAAGGAAACGACGAATCGTCCACGAAGAGACGGATTTGTTCGTGTATTGGTTAGGATCGTGCGAGAGATAGCTTCCGCAGCGCGGACCCATTGCAGGGAAGATATTTTCGTTTTAAGTAGTACCTACGTGTGTGCAACAATGGAAACCATTGTTATGATAAGCGACTAGCAAGAGAAACGCAGAGAGACGAAGGACAGACCACTAGGTGATTCTAACATTCAGTTTTTGAGATTTGGGGAGTTTTCTTGAGTCGATCAATCAATCGGAAGCCTACTCGAATTGGCTTGATTCTGGTATTCTGGATCAGGTTTCTTTGGACTCTTCAACTTGCGATTTAAGGATAACTCGTTTGGTAATCGATCTAATCAGACTTCTATGATTTACGAAGTGCTAAAAAATCGCAAAATTTGAAGGGCTGTATTCTTCAAACAAATTTGGAAGCATCCAAATGATGGAAAACCCCTTCCAATTTCACGTGTACTACATTATATTTGAATTTCATAAAAATCTGTGACACAGTATTTTGTATACTATGCTATTATATAGTATATTGTGCAAACTATATTGTATATTCTAGAATAGAAAAAATATTAAAAACACCTTCGTTATTCGTGACTTTCAAGCTCCGTTTTTAACTAATTACCTTCACCAATGAACTTGTGACTCATCATATACTTTCCACGGTAAATGCACACACGTTTTGCATTGATCTCGTTCATCAACAAGGCGTTACCGTTTACCGTTAACGATAATATTTGATACCGTGATTATTGATTAAACAGCTGCCGCATATTACCCCGAATATCTACTGTAATTACCACACCCTATCATCCAACACCGCAAGCAATCCCTAAATCGCAGCAAATCGATCACATCGCGAAACATTCGTATCCCACGATATTCCCAACTATAACAAAGTCAAAAGTACCGCTCGTCATACCCAAGGTGAACACAAAGAAAACTCCCCGCTACGACAGATCTCCTACGCGAGAGTCGAGAGGGCGAAGGTGTAGGAAAAGGTGGATCGGTACCTATAAGTGGCACCGCCTCGGAGGTTCGCGTCAACACATGGGCCACCAGCAGGGAAAACACCGTCTGTGACAACAGGATCGTCACACCTGCAACATCGTACACACACACACGCCTGGTTCGGCATCTGGATCACAGCGTAGACGACGTGCACGCGTGCGTTCTTCATCTATCTATGAATGGGGGAGGGACGCTGATCGATCGCCGGTCATCCACGCGGAAATAAAGCGACCGGATGAAATGTTTCGAGTCGATGCCCCTCGAGATACCCGCGAGAGATTCTCGAAAGACAGCGGAGGACGAGGGACGACAGACGGAGAAGGAGAAGGATCCTTTTGTTCAAGAGCGCGCGTTGTTTGCACGCTCTGGCGACGCGACGGCCATCCGCAGAGACGAGAGCATTACCATCGCGGGCATCCCAACGCGGATACTTCTCTTCCTTCTTCCAGCTTCCCATGCTTTTTACCCTGCGTTCTCTCTTCCTTATCCGTGCTCACGGTCGCCTGTTTGCCGGGTGTCAAGCTTCGCGATCGAACTCTGCGCAAGTGTTGGACAAGGAGGGGGCCAACGAGTCAGTGTGGCAGGATCGCAAGGACCATCTTGGGGGTAGTCAGGGGAACGGGATGGGACTCGAAGGGGAGAAGAAAAGCTATGTGGCGAGTCGGTGGAGGGCGGCTTGGGCGGGTGCGCTAATGAAGTTGGCGAAGGCGATTTGTTACTCGGGGGTAAGAAGGGGGTTTTTGCTACACGACGCGACGGGTTAGCTGGCAACCGATGCCGCTGCTGACGAATTTTAATCCTCTATAGTCCGCTCGGGTTGCCTGGGAACGTTTATTCTATTCGCAGAGCGAGTGCAGGTCTATTTAGAGAGGAAGAGAGGGTAGGAGATGAGCTTTTCTTGAAAGAATCAATAATTCGTTGACTAATATTTTGGAGACTATGGATAGTATTGGATTTAAAGTTAAGTTAATAAAACGAATCATACAATTTTGCAGTATTTTACATCTAACGATAGGTAGAGGTATGTATATGTTTTTAATGGAGCGATATGTTTTTATCGTTCGCATGTATTATAACTGTTATCAAGATGATTTTAAGTTTCGAATTTAAAGATTTCGAAGGAGAATGGAAAGTTCCTGACGAGAAATTGCTATACTTCAGCTTTTAGGTAGCATCAAATATTAGTATTTTACAATATATTTTATAGTTTGCAAGGTCTACTAGTCATCAACTTTCAAATCTAGATATCAATATATTGACGAACATCTCACAATTTACTACTCGGAGGCAGATAAGATATTTATTATTTGCTTTAGGTACTTCCTCTTTATTTTTGAACGATTTTATTTAACTTCACTCCTCTGTCTGTTTGTTTGGTTTAAATCTTGTAACTCAATTTCAACTCATTTCCACAAATCCAATCGACTTGATAATAATTAATTATAAATTGTGAAGATCAGATATACCTACCTATTTGTTTCAAAAGTTTTCAAAGGATATTTGAATGAAGACTTCATGAAAAAAATTGGTTGCAAAACAAAACACTAAAAAGTGAAAAGTAAAAAGTAGTATATAATAAAAAATTTTTAGGTGAAAATCTAGGTAAAATTTAGGTAAAATGTTTTTTTTTGTATATCTTTTATACATTTTGAAATCCAGTAGGCATATATAGCAGCTCACTCTGTGTTCCCAAACAATTCACCCTCTGCATCGCAGCTCGATCTACAGTCTAAGATTACAGAGGATTAAAAAGGATTCCTTCTTCGATTAATATTCCACATTTCTATCCCATACGTCTCTGCAAGGTGGCGCAAGTATTTCTTTAACCTTTCCCCAGAACTCGCCAGCGTGTGATCCTCGACATGGCGCAATGCTCAAGCGTACCTCCCAATTCCGCGATATCAACGTCGTGCACGTCGTCTGCCGCGGTAACAAAAGTAAACAGAAACACGTAAAACTGAAAAAGATAAGCAAAAGCATTTCACATGTCCAGAGGAAATTACTTTAAGATTACTTTGCGGCAAGTAATCCCGCCGAGTTTAATTCTGTCGCCCGCGGAACGAGATTCTCGCATCCGAGCAGTGGATCCGTAATGTGCCGGCGACGTTGGACTTTTTGGATTAAACTTTATCGGACACGGTCCAGCTACGTATCTCTCATGTAATTCCGTTGCCCTGCCGCGGAATTTCGTGAGGATCAAAGAGATCGTGGCCCGATTACATTCACGACCTGGCGACTCTGCTAACCGGCGAACGAGCGTGCACTTGAAAGCTCGTCGCTTCGGAAAACTGACTTCGGCTGACACGTCGGCTGTCCTCGCTCCACGTACCCCATAGTTTTATACGGAATTCGCGAAAATGGACTCCCTTCCTCTACTTCCTGCTCCTTTTCGCAATGAACAGTCGTTCTGTGATAAGACCACTTTATCAAACTGTGCTTTTATTTCCACGATACTATCCTTTGTTTGGTACCAGGTGACTTTTTAACACGCTGGCTGCCACTGTGCATTTAGGTACAGTTCGTTACAGACCACGCTACGTTCCGAGTAGTCTTACTTAACTCTCGTCTGGCGGATACAGCGCCCTTACTATCGAACTGTAATATGTGTGTCATTTGTTATTATTCGGTTAGTCCGCACGTTTTATTACTGTTTTTCAATATGGCGTGGCGGTTGCACTATTTATAGGTAACTTTATGATATCAAAATTCAGTTAAATATATCAAAAGTTTTGGGTTGTACATGTAAAAATTCTTTGAACTTTTGTAAAAAATCTGAGGAAACTTTTTCGGTGGACCAATAGTATTATTTCATTAAGATTATGATACAATTGATATCTAATGTAGAAGTTTATTCAGAACTATGGATGAATTAAATTTGGAGAAATTATGGGTCAAAATGGACCCTGCATCCGATGTACCTAGTGTTAATATTAATACACTATATAGTTTTAATTACACTAATTTGGCAATTGAAATGCTCCATAGACTATCTCATTTCAGCATTTTGAACAAGTAAACCACACTAGTGTTACCGATATAAAATGAAAAATTATCCACGATAGGTAAGTATAGTCTGTCACGATTAATCTATTTTTGATTATTCAATATTCACACCGCAAATACCTAGCTGCGTTGAAATTAAATTATTTTTCGTTACCGTCCATTTCAGTGATAATTTTTTGGTCCCACGTTTCTTTTCGAAAAATTCCTGTCAATGAGATTTAACAATTATATTCTGAGACTGAGTTCATTGCACGCATATAAAGGCATGTGAAAATATATTTCAACTTGTTCGTGTTATTTATAATTTATAATATAAGGCTCAAAGTTTGAGAAAAACGAAACTGGAAGAGACCCCACACTTAAATCTCCCTCCATTAGAATTACTAAGTAATATTAAAATGAATGTCATTATAATGTGATCCTTAATTAAAGAACAAAATGTATTTATCAAAATTAAATCCACGCTGGAAGGGAGAAAATTTTGAGGCAGAGAAGAAATCTGACAAAGGAAGTGCTGACATTTGATATACACGAGTTCAAAAACTGAGGACGAAAGCGTATCGCTTCCCAAGAAGGATATTTTAACTTTTAAGGGGCATTACACGATATGCCTCCATTATAAACGCGGCGCTTTAAATTCCACAGTCCCTAAATTTAATTGCCAAACTATTAATTACGACCGAAACAAAATCCCCGTTAACTGCAGCTACCATTTCCTCGCGCACAAAATTAAACAAAAAGCAACATCTTGCGTTTCACGCGCGCATAAAATACATAGCTGTTTGCAAATCCCTTCCCCAACCCGATTTTCAAATTCAGCCTCCCAATCTCCCTCGGGAAACCTCGTGAAACGGTTAATATGTATTTATATAAAACACGATACCAGCTGGGGCTGTCGATCCCATGGAGGTGATCCCCACATTTTCACCGTTTTTTTCGCGCGACGACAATTCGCAATGCTTTTCCGCCAGCGGTCCAAACAGGACACGCCGATAAAAGCCAAAAATCGGGCATCGACGGATTTAAGCTTCCACGAGAAGCTAATACACCCGATCCAAATCGCCATTCCCTTTCCCCAGCCGCGACATCGATAAACGTCCGTCGATTCGATTCGCCGTTTCCTCCTTCAGAGACCGCAACCTCGATACGGCGCCTCTTGCTATTCTTCCATTTCGCCGTTCGTGCGGTCCATGTATTTTCACGATACGTTTATCTTTTCGCCGCTGGCGTTCCTCTGTGCTGTGCGGCTTTTTTCGCCGTCCCTTCTGCGAGCTCGAGGAGCAGGGATGGGGAGGGGGAGGAGGAGTACATGTTTCGGGGCAAGAAATTTATGTGGCCCGGCCGGATGGAAAAAATTCAATTTCTCTTGCTTCTTGTTACGATATGGCTCATCCTCCGCCCCCTGTTACTGCCCCACGTCCTCGTAGCCGTCTAATCTACTCCCGTCCCCGCGCGTTGCCTTTAGTCCGATGAATTTCGCAGCGGGATGCGCGTCGTCGCCAGGAAAAAATGTGCGTCTTCCGTGCCGAGGGCTCGTCGAGGGGAAGCATGCTATCCCGTTCCCCAGGATCTCGCGGGGCGTGTTTCTTGGTCCGCTGACGGATTAGTATTGTCGCAGATTTAACAGCTATTAATCGCGTGCGAGCAGATTCGGGCAACTGTGTGGGGAGGGGCTGCTGCTCTTCTCCATGCGAGAGCAGAGACAGTCGGTGGCAGGAAATGTTGTAATGTTCACTGAGCTGTATATTTCGGCGACCGTATTTTTTGTTTACAGATTTGCATACATGTACAGTTGCCAGGTGACGGGATTGGATTTGACAGGAAGTGTGCGCGGGGTTTCGGTCATCGATTTGGTTCAGATTTTGAAGTAGTTTGTGAACGACGTGTGTAGTGGTGTATTAAGCATGGGATGCATTATTTCAAATTTGTAGTGAAGATTCAGTTCAGAATTAGAACTTGTAAGTTATATTATTTATTACATTATTTTATACTCTTCTGTAAAAGCACACTGATTTCTTCGCAAAACCATGGATGTTGAGTACCCCTTCGCTCGTTAAACAGCGAATTGTATCAGAAATTATCTTCACAGGCTGAGCCTCACCTCTGCTCCTGTCGCTTGTTATTAGAGATGCGTTCTATCTTTAGTCAGGCACGAGTAAAGAGCAAGGGGATCTAGGGAGGAACGACTATCGCTGCTTCGAAGGGGATGACCGAGATAAAGAGAAATGGCGCGTAAACAGGGAAGAGCAGCGAGCAACGGAGTTAAGGCGACAGGGAAGTGCACGCTGATAGCGGATTATTAGGCCACGTTTACACTGCTGCAACAAAGTGCACGATGGACATCGGGTAGATTTTGGCAACCAATATGCTCCAATGATCTGCATATTACAATGAAACATTTGAAAAAGGAGCTACGGTGTTTCCATGGCTAGTGAAAACGTCAAATACACTTAATAAGTGGTAATCTACATATTTGTGAAAAATGAAGTCAGTTCCTCCTTTTTACATTGTTATAAGAAATTAGTGTATAAGTGTATAAATATTGCAGATTTTTTAAGTTTCACGCCAGGATAAACTAAGCCAAGTTGCAAATGGAATCCAAATGTACCTTTTACAGTAATATGTTTGCTGCTATTTTAGCAATTCAAGTTTAAAGAAATATATATGAAATACATTGATAATTTTTGTATTTTTCAAGATGGATACTTCACCATTAAAACACTTATTTTCTTGCTCCCAAACATCACAAGTAGACTACAGTTAGAGCAAAATTAATTGGCCCCTCAAAGCCACTGACGATCTATTCCCACCATTCCATATTTCCTTTCTTTTCTTTGCCAGTTGTGCTTGAAAGATATACATCGCAAAACAGTAGTCTCACCTTATCGTATAAAAATAAGAGCCGCATTTAAAATGATTCCTTGTCATAAAAGTCGCCTCGAGGGTCCAGTTGATTTTGTCTCGCCTTAGATAGGTTTCCCTCATCTTGTTTTTGAAAACGCGCAACAAACGCTAGCCCACCCTTTCGAGCACGTCGCCCCATTAAAATCGACTTCTTCCGAGGGGATTGTTGCAGTAGTGTAAACGTACCCCCTGGAAAACGGGGAAGAAACGCGACGGGATTGAGAGGCATTTTCAAAGAGGTTGCACGGACGAGAGAATGACAGGGGTAAATAGATCGCGTTGAAGGACAAGAGAGACGAAGGGTCGCAAAGACGGGATTAAATGAAAGAACGATGGAGGTGTGGGTTGAGAAGAAAAACGCAGAAATGAAATGTCAGCGAGGATGGAATAAGCGAGAAGAAAGGGAGAGTAAAGAGTCGTTAAAAAGGGGAAGATATGGGAAAGGGAAGTGAATTAAAGGCTAACGTGATAGGTTCTACAGGATTGAGATTACAGAAAGGCGAGGGGACTATTGAGAAATGTGAGCTTGTAGGTGAAATAGAGACTATAATTAGAACACTGATTTTGGAAGCAGGAAATTTAAGGTAGGAATTTAATTAAGGACATATTTAACGAAATGAATAATTGTTAAAATGGTGGAAGTTATGGTATTTAGGACGAGTAAATGGAAAACTAACAATAAATATAGAAGAAATTTTAAGGATTCAATTAGGGGAAGCAGGATGTACAGGATGCCTTGTAACAGATAATACAAGTGAAATAATAATGATTCTTCATGAAAAAAATATGTGTTCTAAAGAAAGATACATGAATACTCTGTTCAAAACACTAATTTAAGAATAAGTTTTCTGTGTAAGACTCTAGTTTTACGTGTGACTTTCTCCTCGCCATATGTTTGGCAAAATCTTATCCATCTTATAATAAATTTTATTAATCACACGTATTGAAATGTCATACAAACATATGTTGCTAGGTAATAAATTACAAAGCTTTAGAGTTGCCAATCAAACAAATTGGTTGAAATGGAATTGGTTTCAATGCAACTTTAAAGAAAATTTACATCTATTATTCCAAGGAATTTATCCAATCTTCAGCATTCAATATATATGTCAACAATACTGATCCAGATGAATAACATCCCAATGCAAATTAATTATTTTTATTAAAATTGCTGTCAATAGCCTCACTAGAAGGCAGAGTATAAATCTTCATACGCCAATTAATGATTAAATAATTTCACAACTGATTCTCTATAAATGTTCGTTTCACTCGAATGTTACAGCGTCTACTTACTCATAACTGACAGTTTCTTGGTTATAAGCATATGGAGATAGAGGTACAACACGTGGCATGGGTAAAGTAGCTCTCAGAGAACTCTGCAGACGCCTCGATGTGAGAGAACAGCTGTTGCAGCAATTTGCCTTGTAGATGTTCCTGAATCTCTTGATATCGTGTCAAGTACTTGTTCTTGTACCTCGAGAGTCCGGAGAGACTGGTCTCGGCCTTTATCGCCCATAACGGGCCAACAGAATTCGTATCTGTGAGACATGTCCATGAATTATTGTAAATGTGGCGCTGTTTGAGCAACGTCGCTATGGAATACTTTGCCAATAAAAATGTTGGCTCTTTCCAGTGTTCTCGTTGACCTTTTTCATATACAAATGCATATCTGCCAAGTAGTCTGTTTTGCAAATGTTTCTGAATATTTTAAATCTTATGACATACTTGGAGAATATAGATCATTAAAACTTCCATCAGTTTCTCACATAAGTAGAAATAGATATGTATTTATATTGTTCTTGTACGAATTGCAATATATCAATTATATATAAAATTTGATTTTTGTGAACTTCAATTGGTCTTACTGGGAGTTTCAAATTGGTAACGGTCATTCCCCTGAAGTAACGATGTAAATGGTATCGAAGGGATGCTGTGGGTTAACACAAAGGGAAGACTAATCCTATCATTTTCATAGTTATTCAACAACAGCAAAAAACTTGATCGTTTAAATATGTTTGTATGGCATCTTTTCATCAGCACAACTAATAGAATGCTCCATTAATGTTTCTATAAACGTTACAGCACCGAAAGCAATTGGAACATAAAAAATACAAATTTCTTACGGCAACATCAGAAAAATAGATCTTCAATGTAGCGTACGATTTTTAATAATTTTATAAAATAAAGAAATGGCGGTTTCGCAAATAAATTATGTTTTATTCTCTGGAACAGCTCGGGTTTGGAGGTTCATAAAAATTGAAAAAATTAAAATATGATAAAAATCCCACGCTACATTGAAAAAAATTATTTTACTTTGAATTGACATAAGAATTTTTTATTTTTAAGAACATTCGAGCCTAGAAAAAAATCGCCCCTGTCTGGCTACCTGTTATAGGACATCCCGCGCGGGAAAGGAGGCGGAAATTTTACGAAAGGAAAGTCTTCGGGTGAAGAAAGTCCCGCGGGAAGTCCAGAAGCGTGGCGAAGAAGGAGCCGCGTAGAAACGTCGGATATTAAGGGCGATCAAGATTGGAACAGGAGGATAAGGGGGCGGGAGATAGGAGGGTTTGTGCCAATTTCATTTACCTGGACCGGTAATTCTGGCGGGGGCCGCGGCATATTGCACTAAACGTCGCTGTTGGCGCGGGGAAAGACAGATACGGTCTATAAAGCTTGAATTAATGCGCCTGCGTAATTGCAGCTGAGCCTCGTAATTATTATCGTAGGCGTCGTAAAGTCGAAACTTTCAAGGGGATGTTTCTGCGCGCGGGCGATCCCCCCTTCAAGAATGAAGGATCACCTTGAGTGCCGCGACTAGTGGTTGGATTTCAGACAGAGTTGCGCGTTATTCCAATAAAATATCGAATTGTTCGAGGCTACTACACACTAAGCTTGTGCAAAATATTTTGGTATCTCTGAAATTTTGGGATTTAATTCAAGACGCTTTGAAACGTTTCGAATCCCATCACTAGTTGCAAACAGCATTTTTTTTGGATGGCAAAATTTGCAGTTAAAAACACTTTCCATCGCTTTCGTGATTTCTATCTCCCCAAGAAGGTGCCTCCAATCTCTCCTTATGCCCCTTACGGTTTCTTGTGTGAAGTTTGTATAGATTCTCTTTTGATTTTGTAGGCTTCGAAGGATCTTATTTATTTTATTTACTCTCTGCAAACAATGATTCCCTTGTGAAGAGTTTACGTCCGCGGTGTGGTAAACAGAACACCTGATGAATTCTTCTAATTTTGAAGATTTTGATACAATTATGGCAGGTTGTCCATCATTCTCTAAACATCCTAATTTTTGTTCTATAATTACACTGGAAGTTAACGAAAAATAATATAGTTTGATGTTGTACGCACGTATTTGACAATTTGTAGGGGATTATTAAAAAATAACATTTTCAGCGTTTATTGAGTTTAATAACGCAATTTAATCAGCTTAAATAGGTACTTACTTTCGACTTTTGAAATGATGATAGCGTTCAACTATGATGGTTTTGAAAAGATCGGACAAAGAGCACAGTAATAAATTACATCTGCGACAGTTTTTTCAATCTTCAAAACTAAAAGAATTGGTAATTTACGTTCTGCTTCCAATCGACCATTAATACTTCACCTTCATTCTGCATAAATATTATAACATCTAGAAATTATTATCAGTTAAATTGACTATTGTATTGAAAGTTTTGAAAGCAAAGAATTTACATCAAAACTTCTGAATATTGTCATATTTTTATCTCTCAGGAACATAACCCCAACAAACGGTGAAAAGAAAGTTGAAAATTAGTAACGCCAAAATTTCCGCGCAACAAATGACTCTAATAAAAATTTACACAAATCTCTGCCCTTGAAAATAAACGAAATAACTACGACTACCAGAGTTGGCGAATTAAAAATCCACGCGCACGAAATTCCGTTTTCGTGCCTAATTACTCGCTGCTGCATTATTCTACGTATTTGACCGATAGCAGACTATCAATGATTCATAAACGAATTTTTCGTACCGTCTAACCATCGCTTAAACATTCCACTGTGCATTATGAGAGGCTCTCGCCTAAGTCATAATTAATAGAGGACCGTTCGCATTACTGATTCATTAAAACGATCGATACAGTCTTGTGGCTTTTCATTCGATAAATACATTTATTGAACGAACAGTAAATGCCATGTATAAACGTACTTCCCCATAGAAGTGTATCGCAATACCGTGCACGATGCTCGTTGCCGATAGTAATCGTTAAACACGTGACAATATTGAAAAACACACGTATAGGCACGATTAAATTATATTAAATATGTATATACATATATATAAATATATGTATATATATATATACATAGTATATTATATACGTATAATATACTACATCGCTCGTACGAAACATACCAACATCAATCAGCAGACATTACACGTGTATACTTAACGTACATGTGAAAAGCATACATTGTTACAGGCAATGTCCGAGTATTACAGGCACTTTCAGAAAACCCAATGAGCCAGCAGCTTGCATAGACGAAACCAAAATCAGAATAGATAGCGAGAGAGAGAGAGAGAGAGATAGAGCTAGAGCGCGCGTGCGCGCGAGTAACAGAGAGATAGAGAGAAGAAATGAAGAGATAAACTCACGTAGTTGAAGAAAAAGAGCCAGAGCTATGTAGTGTTTACAAGAAAATGAACAGCGAAACAGAGGCCGACGAAAAGACAAGAAATTAGAGAGATAGAGAAAAAAGGAAGAGATAAGGCATGAGGCAGAAATGTTACAGAATATTCCATACAATTTTCGTGTGTGGACAATCATTATGCAGCAGTAGAGGCTGAGATGAACTAAAAGAGACGACAAGAAAGAAGATAGAGAGATAGATACAGCGAGAGTGAGAGAGAGAGAGATAGAGAAAGAGAGAGAAAAGCTCGCAGATACATAAAATCGATCTAGAGTATCTAGACCATCAGACAACTTCGATACAAGAAATCATGGACGTTTGCGTTCCAACAACATGAAAAACATAACGAATCTAGAGTGTCTTCTCTTAATGCTAAGTGTCTCGAATTAATAAGAGTAACACTAATACAATAGTAATAGTAACAATAATAATAAGAAAATAGTAAGAGTAAGAGTAGTAGTACGGCACGACGTCATGCAAGTGAGCAAAGATCGTCAGAACTATTGGCAGTACATGATGCGAGTAGCATTGAAATGAATTAAAGAGAAACGATCTTTTCCTACGCTGAACGCCACCGCGAGTGTGCTGGTATTTGTGCGGTGGTTTCTTTTCATTTCGTTTCCGTCCGTGTCTTTTGTGAGTGAAGTCGAGGAGATCGTGGAGCATAGCGACAGACCTTGCAGAAGTGGACGATATTTTCGACAGTCTGCACTTGTTGGACACACGTTTGCAGTATAAACTAATCGAAAAGTACGTTTGATTTTCGAACTACCACGTGGTTGGAGGTTAACACTTCGACTGGCGTCGACGAGTTTTCACGCCGAGGGACTCGCATCCTGTGCAAGGCTTGTTTGTCATGTTTTCACGGGGATAATTTGTGGAAAGCATCGAAAACATTGCCCGAGAGGCCTCGAATGTTTCTTTTCTTTATTTATTTATTTCACTTGTACGGGCAAAACCCATTTTGAACGAAAAAAAAGAATACAATGAACCTTTTGACAACAAACCGAGCTCGGAGTTCGTTTTTCACAACATTTTTCGCCACTCAATGTGTTAAGATAACGTAGAATAGTAGGTAATACTGTTTATGATAATAAAATGAGCAGCGTACTCGAAGTTCTCGAGTATATTCAATTGAATTTGAGATATTTGCGACAATGAAAGCACTAAATTATCTTGTATTAGACAAGCGTTAGTAAGCACTTCCCAAGTTTCTTAGATGAAAGTGGATCGAACTTTCAGTCGTTGTGGTAGTTATTAACTGTTTGGAAAACTATCTAACGTGAATTTGACAAGAAAGATTTTGCTGTTTAAATATTCCTGTATTTGCTAATTTAATAATTTGATTTTTACGCGTGCTTGGTGTACGAGAAATACACTGGAAACGGTGTCAGCGAATCAACAAAAAACCACGAGAAACGTGCTCGTATTTCATGAGGAAGTCAAAGGGGAAGTAATGAACACGTGCCGGCACATCATTAACGGGCTAAATGCGAATTATAAGAGACGCGCAGCAAACGTTATGGAAGAACTAACAGCCATTTATGGGAAACGTATTATACCTCGTCGAGAGCCATAAAGTTTGCAGATGGTGTATAAAATTCGATATAACATATTTGGTTATGGGACCTAATAATTACTTCAAATATGAGCTTTTAATTGACAGGGAAAGTATTCATTGCAAGGTTACTTTTATAGGGAATAAACTTAGACTATGAAACAAGGAAGAAAATTTTTATGGAGTAATGTAATAGGAATGAAAAAGTCGGGTAGACTTGTATTTACTTATGGAAACCTTTAAATGTATTATGGGTGTTAAGCAACAAAATGTGGGAGTAATCGTAAACCCAGAATGAAGGGGACATTAATAATAGGAGTAATTTGAAATACAACGTTGCCCAGTTACAAGTCCGGGTCCCCTGTTCCGTTAGAAGTACATTTTTATCCCCACTACTTATTTTATAGTCGCCGCGGCTGGCGAGTGCAAGTCTAAGAATAAGCAAGGGGGCACTCATTTTCAGTCTCGCAAGTGAAGTTCGGCAACTCGAAAATTCAAAAAATCTGAAACTTTGCAGAAATGTAGCTCAAGTGATACTACACCACTTCTTTCTAACACGTCGCAACAGGAACCACTTTTCCTTTCTTCCATTTTGAAATTCATGACTGCAAATCATCGAATTTGATGTATGTTATAGAGGTAGACATACGCTTAGGTAACACTCATTGGATTCTACTAATTCTAAATGAATATACCTGCGTCATTTCACCTCGAAACATTGAATCAAGTTTCCCACATCTACCCTTCGAAAGGTGCCATGCAAGTGTAGCTATGCTTGTACATGTAACTCTGTACATCCTGCAGACTAGAGTCTAGACTACTACACGATTTAACGTGAAATGAAATTCGAACAACTCCAAGGAACAGTAATTCCACAGAAACCTTGAACGTCCATCGACAGAGAATGTGATTACAATTAAGGAAGATGAGACACGACGCTTACACCGATTACTCGCAGCTAGCTGGTCGTTGAAGATTCAAACCGACAGCACCCTTCTCCCAGGAGGTAACAACGTTGTCTTTCTTTCCTCATTATATAGCCTGGAAAATGGGGCAAGCTCGGCAAGGCACAGCGAAAAATTCAATCTTTTTTCCCTTCAAAGCTGTAGCGTTACCCCGACCTCTTTTCCACGCGACACTTCGCCACTACCTTGTATTTAAGCATCGAATTCATTTTCATTCGATGCTTCTGGTGTCCTTTCAGCCGTCGAGCTGCTGTCGACGTAAGAATTTTTCGACGTGATACAATTCGAAGGAAACTCGGAGGGAGCGTCATTTTGTCGAGGTCATTTGTAAAATAGAGGAAGTTAGGTCTTTTGGTGTGCCTGTACGTAAGATTCAGAATTCAATGAGAGACAAATAGTTCATCGAAACGTGTGTTTAAAGTCGCATCATTTTTTAATTACGTTATTTCGCAGAGATAATCGTGCTTTCGTTTGTTACGAGGCATCCACTTTGGATATTGGAACTTTTTATCAACAGGTAGAACGAGTTCATTAATATTCATTGTGTAAATAAGTGGATCGTTTATTGGAGCAAGGTAATCAAGATTTAGAAGAATGCTCGTATAATGTTTGAGTTAAATCGGGGGAAGGATTAAACTATTAAGTTTTAAAGAATGAGTGGTGGATTATTCGTAAAATGAGGGACTAAGTTTTAAATAATTTATCAAGTTGTACAGGCTGAGCTACGATTTTTTTAAAATTTTGCTGGTGTTAATAGAATTTTTGAACTAAAGAATTCTTTTACTTTGGTCTTATGTTTCTATCTAACTTTTGAAATAATATATTTCTAATGATACTTGGCCTTCATCACATTGCACAGTGTACGAGGATTAACGTTGTCATCCTTTCACATTATAGTTACCAGAAATTATAGAATTGGTAGTAAAAGATAATGAGCATAATAGGGAGGAGTTGCTAAAATTTACTGAAAGGAAACCACTTTCTAGAAAAAATTTCTGAATTTTGTAAAATAGTAGGTCACTAAAATGAAGAACAAGGTAGGAAGACTCTTCATGTATTGAGAATGAATATGGATCAATTTGTAAATCATTTAAGAAGCGAAGAAAACTGTAACGCAGAAACGATGCGATTCTAGATATATAGTTAATGAACTTTTTCAATACTATTGAGATTCTGAATCCATAATTACAGTACATTCATGGAGTTTCGTACTCTTTGGTAAGAAACATCTCTATGCATCGACTAATGTACCGCTACGCAATGAAGCTTTATGTACTTGTGGAAGCAGTACTTACCTCGATTCAGCACTCACCTCCTTTTATCAGGATAATATTTTAACCCCTTGATAACCGCGACAAGTAATATTAATCGTTCAAAAATGTACTAAAATCACCATTGCATCTATTTGTGTTGTGATTAAGTGGAAAATATCGTGTGCTTTCTTCGAGGGGTTAACGTATTGAATCGACCTACTTGATCCCGTTTTTAATCAATCGATTAAACTGATTAGATTGCAAGTTTTGAAGTCATTGGTATTATTTACAAAATAATCTATTTCTGTATAATTTATAGATTATATTGTGATGCTCTGCAGTAAACTGGTTTCTTTATAAATTTTTTCCCCCAAACTACCTTCCAAAGAGAACATTATTGTAATTGATGATTACTGGAGATCAGAAGTGAAAGTAAAATTTCTTATTTAATAACTGAATAGTAATTTCTTTTTTCTTATACTTGATTTATGTATTTCACGAACTCGCGCAATGTTCAATACATTGCTCACATAACGGTAATTAAAATCTGTAAAGCATATACAAAAATTGCAGCGTAACAATTTTGTAATCCCCTCGTAATCCATTGGAAATTGAAAAGAAACCAGATTCATTTTCACGTGGAATCGAGTTTAATTTTTGCATCGTCGAATTTTTCTCCCGTTCAACCGAGATTGCTATTCGTTTCACGTTTTCGGAAATAAAATTGAACGAGCTTAGGGGAAAATTATATTGTGTTGATTATTATTTTTGCAGATTTTCGAAACTTCATACTGACAATGGATACGTTCAAATGGTTGCGGAAGATTTGGTGTTACTGTTCCTTGAATATACACACGTAAGTTGAACGCGCAATGAAATTTCATTCATTGTGGGGACAATATTAATAGCTGAGTTTAGCGTTACCCGTAAATTATCTTGTAATAAATTTCAGGCTCAGGCGTTTAATCCCCTCTACGAGTTTCTGTTATTGCCTCTTCATTGTCCCCTTTTAATTATACGGCACTCTTGCCCACTCGTTGGAAAAAATTGGTCGATCTCGTAAGAATAATGTAGGGCGTAGGCTATTCTATTGTACAAGCTGCACTATCCGCAGTAATTCGCATCTACAAGATGAAATGTTGAGGAATACTCAATTTTTCAAATTAAAAATACAAAGTCCCTCCAAATTAAATTATATTGGTAGATAAATAACGCGATTCAGGAATTGAGTGATTTAATATTAACCGAAAATTGTAGGTTATTGAGTAATTCACGATGCAATCGAAGGAAAGAGTATTCCTTGCAAAGAAACAAATTGAAACTGGGAAAATACAATTTCATACCTGGCTTTTTTCGAGAAAATCGAAATTAAGTGAAATTCGTAAACACATCTCTGTACGATTTGAAAAGCATGGCAAAAGGGACGACAGAATTAGTAGGTACGTTTTTAAATTGGGCATTCCAGAAAATAAACCTCTTTATAAAAAGCAATTTTCACTTAAAATTTGTTTAGGAATTACATTTTTTTTAAATAAGTTATACCTCTGTATGTCTGCCCCCAAAACCGAGATTTATTCGAACTTGCAACACGAACTCATAAAATCTGAAACTTTGCAGCAATGGAGCCCAAGTGATGTCCTAAGGGTGAAAACACCCCCTCGAAAAAATGGCGAGTTTTCAGATTATCGTGAATATCTACGAAACTGTGAAAAATATTAAGAAGAAGTTAAAATCAAATTAGCGAAAAACATTCTTGTTTCCAAATTTATCCACCTGACCATATAAAACCTGACCACCCCCCTTTTAGACAATTGTTTATCACCATATTGTAGGTTATCGAAATCTTTTACGGTTTCGTAGATACTCACAATAATAAGAAAACTCACAATTTCTTTGAGGAGTTGTTTTCACCCTTAAGACCGTTTTATTGCTGAATAAAAAAATAGTTACGTTATTAGCATCACTTGAGCTACATTTCTGCAAGGTTTCAGATTTTTTGAATTTTCGATTTACCAAACTTCCTTGTCAACAAAGCTGACTAACCTACTCTACTTCGCCATTAAATATCACATAGGTATAGCTTCAAATATCTACTTAATCCGATGCATTACACGTCGAATCGCGCTCGATCACAGTGAAATCGAAGATGAAACCACGGGGATCTTCAAAGTTCAAATCCATCGTGTCCACGAATCATTGCGTCGGCCCTAACAGGTGGCAGGACATTCTGATATAAACTCAATTTGCCTGGTTCGCATTGATCGGGTTAGCGAAGGAAATCATGAAGACGTACTGGATACGGGGCGCGCTCATTCTCTTTCATTAGCATCAATTAGTTTTAATCAGAAGTCAGTGAACGCTGACGAACGTTCGTCCGTCTCTTTGTAACCGGTGCCTCTGTGCGCGCGCAGCGTCGAGTAATTGATATTCCAATGGAATAATTCAATTCCAGCCGTCGGTAGAAAAAGGATCCTTCAGGTTCTTTTCGCCAACGATTATACGAGAAACGAAATAGAACAATCAATCGAACGCATCGATTGTGCCTTGTTGAGCATATCATAATAGATATGTGATTGTGAATGGATAATAATTCATTCTTACTTGAATGGTAACGAATTCTACCGTTGACATAAGATAACAGTGTACCTAATTGTACGGCAATTTGTTGAGTTAACAACATTATTTTTTTAGATGTGTGAGACGACCGTCTTTTTGCGCGTGTGATATTGCTGTTTGAGTGGAAACACCTTCCTCTGGGTAATTAATACTGTACGCCACAAAGCGTAGTAAATAAAAGACCGATGTTTAACGTCTCATTAATTATCATTCTGACTGCCGTGATTTTTATTGTCTCCGTGTAAGTGGCTGTTAAATCGCGACACAATAGCGTCCAATGAGGTTTGTAATGCGCCATTCAAGTTTTAATTATTCCTCCAATTATCTGCAACACCGAGTGAGTCTGGATTTTGTAAAGGGAATGCACGTTTTGAGAACGGAAGGCGGAAATTTTAATCGTCCGAGACAATAACGATCATATTAATTCTCGATTTTTAGTTGTTGATTGTGATATATGAAGCGAATGATGTCGAGGTTTGACACGTTTTCATTTTCATGTGAAGAAATAAGTTGATCAATTTCTAATGAAATATCTACGATTAATATTGCATTTTTTAAACTCGAATAGAAAAGACCTAACATGGTTCCTTCGAAAGGATTCGATGCAATAAGTCGAGTAATGAGGATGATAAGTGACAATTTTAATACAAGAAGTGTGTAGTTCGTCCTTACGACAGACGCTGGAAGAAAAAAATATTTTAATTTTGGAAAAAAGGGAATGTCAATGTTCCAGAAAGGAGGAGAAATTTGTCACCGCGCGGTGTCGTTGCATTTTCTTGGCTTTGAAACAAATATTTTGATACAGCTTCTGTTTGTAGAGTTATCGGGCCAGCTCTCGTAAATTCGATTTATGGAAAAACGGAAAAATTGAATTTTCGGTGCTTTCGGTGCTCTCCATTTCCTACTTTCAATTACTTGAACGACTCGGATCGAAAACAAGCAATTCACTCTGCGAAGCATGTTGCAAGTGTAAAGCGATAAATTTGTTTCCTCTCATCCCCAGTTTTCGTGTTTCGTGCAATTCACGCGCCTCTTAAACATTCTGCCACTTTAGCTTTTTAATCACTCTTCCAATATCCGCAATTATTTGTTCCCCTTTCTTCTGAACTTTGTTTACCTATCCGTCATCGAATTTAAGAAAAAAGTTTGCACGATTAATCGGGTCTGACAATTTGGATTTTGCATCAGCGTTTCTCACAATTATTTTTTTACTCTTTGGTGTCATCAGTCACTGATAACTGAGTAAACATTTTTGTTCGTTGTTCGTAACACTCGTTAAAAGTGGATTGTGGTCGTAACATTTCTACATATTATGGCTTGAACGTTCATTGGGCGCGGGTAACAACGGGGATGGTTTTTTAAACTGGATGTTAACCACGAGTGTGAAGTTGATGTGGCACATTTCTCCAATAGTTATTGTTACATTCGAAGTTATCAGCGAGAGTGATTGCACGATTCGGGTGTAATGCGTCGCATTTAAAGTGCGTCGAACCTGTTTTGATTTATTGAAACATTCAATATGTAGTGAAATTTCTGATGTTATTGCTGTGGCGGTGTTGGAAGGGGAACGCTACACGATTTTATTTAAATAGTGTAGTATTAGTCCAAACCTCTTCCAGCCTTACTTTCTCTTTTCTATTTTCCTTTGCCTATCCTGCTTCTTATCAGTTTAAAATTAAAACTATGCTTTGGGTTAGATAATGTGCGAAAATTGGAAAAGAGCTTCAAACAGGTTTGCAGAGAATTGTTGGGGTTTTAAAGGGTTTAAAGGTGTTTGAAGTTACTCTATCTTCATGCTAATTAAATATTGTGATAAATGTTTCTTAGTCTAGCTTTGTATAAAAATACGATTTCATAGAACTAGTATTTCTTTAGTCAACGATGGCACCCCTTGTCAAATTCACATTATTGTAAACCTGCCATTGCATTTTAAATACTAAAACAGATATTACCTTCTATTCCACTTTCTTGTATACCACCCCTAAAGTCTGCCCTCGATTACTCGAAACAGACATCGTACTCCTTTACACAAACGTTATCCATCACCAATCACAAACAGAGTTTACACCAAACGATCGATACACCGTTAACAAATAATATTCCAGTTCCTCAAGTTCATTCGCAGCAAACGCGATATTCGTTGCACATCCTCATTCAAAAATACTGTTCGCGGGCATAGGTATGTAAATGTTACGTGTACGTGTCATTGTGTGCTACTGTTCGTGCGTTGGCGATATATTGCTTGACAAACATACGGATACGAAGCGAACGTAGGAAATAACAGCGTACTCGACTGTACTGTGCAGAACAATATGTAAAAATAAAGGAAGAAAGGAAGACGTATAGAGACGAAGTTCGAAGAGAGAAAGAGGGATAGCGAAACGACAGATGAATTTTCGAAAATGTGAAAAAGGAAAACGAAATTCGCTACGGTAGCAAATAATTAATTCGTCGTTCGTCTGGTTTAAGCCTGGATTCGTCCTCGTTCGATTTCGTTACAGGGGACGACGATACTTTCAAGTATATATTTCTTTTCGCAAATTTATGCGGTGTCAGCCTCCTAATAAAACTTAATCCACCTTAACATTTTTATAACGTTCTATTTCGGGGAATACTCGGTAGATGATTAGATGCACGAAACAAGCTCGACTTTCATAGTTTCATACTATGGGGGTAATATTATTATCGGTATTACTAGTTGCCTATGCTTTACAATACGAACACATTTGTATTGCTGATATTACTCTGGTCGAACTATCAAGTGCCTTGTAACACGGAGTAAACACTTGTTAACATATTCAAAAGCATTTGTAATAGTTACTGTTATTTTGAAGCGGGTCTGAATTTTGGATGGTTAAATTCATTAATTACTGAAGCATAGTATTACTAACTCCATTACATTTAATTGCCCAATCATTATTCACCACTACTATCCAGAGAAGAAAATTAAGGAGGAATTTGAATTCGAATAAAGCAAATTTCGCATCTCCATAATCAAACATTCATTGCAAACAGATCACTTAAAAACGAACCTAAATCGATTTTCACCACTATACGGAAATTAATCAGTTACCTCGAACAAGGTAGCAAAGTATAATAGCCTATTCTTCGTATCAGCAAGGAAGGTGCAAAGTACCTTGGCTTCTCAACATTACATTTCCAAAGCATCACCCTCGATATTGCACACTTTCTTCGCTTCAATCGCGACAGCAAAGAACACCGCCAGATTATGAAGAAAACTGTCGCAGTGCCGAACCGATGCACTAACAGTCGGTTCGAGGAGTGAAGAAAAATAGAAGCAAATGATAACCAGAAGGGCGCGATTCTTTCAGCGTCGATGATCACGCTAACGAGGTCACGAGCTGGATCGGACGACAAGGCCAAGGTAAAATGTACGTGTAAAATACAAACGGCGCGGATTCGAGGGGTGCAAAGGCCGGAAGAAGAGCACGCGAGAACGAAGGGAAGAAAACGAGCGTCAAGTGTTCTTAGCGGGAAACGAGGCGAAACTTTTCGGACGTGACTGGTAAACGAACAATGCATCTTCTGCTTGCGTACGCTCGTTCTGCATTCGACTTTTCATTATCTTCTATGTACTATTATTTATGCTATTGATTGAGTGGGGCACAGTTGACTAAAAAATATCGTTTCCCGTATTGTATTCAGTGCAGTTCGTCGAACAGACGCACTTTAATTTTTTTATATTTTATATTTTCTGAGATATCAAGGTGATTGCAAGGTTTTTAAATGGTTGAACGTGACTTATAGGTCACTTTGTTATAAGGAACCGAATTCGTAATTTTATCGACTGCAATACAGTACTAACAAAAATATACGGTGCCATTTAAAAAACATAAGGTCGTCTTAATATCTCAGGAAATGTAAGATATAACAAAATTAAAATGTGGCGGTTCGACGAGCCCCGCCAAATACAATATATTTCATATAAAATTATTGGTGATGAAAGCACTGATATTGTAGATGGCAGCTCTTATTGGTTCACCGTGTATATCAATCTATAGAAATATTTAAATTCCAATATTTTTTAATAATAATCTAAGAATTTGACAAAACGAATACCACGCAACGTTATCTCTATTTTTATCGAAGATCTATTTATTACGGTGGTCGCATTGGTAAATATTGAATGAAACTAAGAATTCTTATTAAACTTACTGTTGGCTGGACACGTGGTCCAACGTGTTCGCGTATAATGCATTCTACATATGACCGTGTACTCTAATTCCATTCCTAGCGAAAGCGATTCTGCGAGTGTGTAGTCTGTTGCATGCAGGTACATTATCAGAAAATGAAAAGAGCGCGTAACTATATCGTAGAATGTGTCGTTTGGCATTGGTCAGTTAGGCATTTAGTTGCAAGCAATTAACCATGAAAAGTGATTACCGATTCGATCGACATAAGTTATTCTTGTTCGAGTAATCATAGTTTTATATTCGAAATCAATTTTTACCGAAACCACGCGTGCAATAAAAAAGATTTATTTTACAGAGTGTCCCCTAATGAAGGGACATCAACTTGAAATTCGACAAGAAATGCAATGCTGAGTTAAAAACTTTTAAATGCTACAAAAAAATACTACGAAACATGAAACTCATGGACACTTCTTGCGTACAATGTTGATGATTCATTATAAACATCGCTGAAAAATTTTCCATCAACTTACAGTAGTTTTGATATCGTTTTATTACAATGTAGATTTTCTATTACGACATTTTGGAGTTCTTCCTACCGTGTTTTGGTATATTTTCATATGCCATTACTATTCTTGCAAGCAATTCTTCTATCACACTAATTGATGCTAAATGAACTTCATATTCAAATTTTCAAACACAAAAATCCAAACATGTTATTATGTGACGACCGTGCTGCATAAGTGTCTAAAGTATGTTCGCTATCCAAAATAACTTTCTAAAGCATCTTCGAACACAAGTTTACTGGAACTTTACAACTCAGAATTTCATTCCCTATTCTATCCAAAGCTGGTGTCCTCCCGTTTAGGAACAGTCTCCATATTTTTTACTCATTTCTTCAAGAAGACACAATTTCTACACCTTCTTCTACAATTTCCTATACAATCAACTCAAAAATATAATTTTAAATCATGGCCTTACAAATAAATCTACACATATATTACTAAAATCAATTATCATCCATATATTAGACGCATGGACGTCCCTGATAATCTGGCCTAGTCTTAATGCACGACGAGTAACCAATAACTGATTTTGCAATTTATGGTTGTTGCAACGATAATATTGGAAAGGGGTTGAAACTCGATTGGTTTCCTCGACGTATTTTCATCCCTCGCCGTATCTTCGCGATCCTCGAGCGCACGCAAGCGTTCGTCTGCACGCGTCTATGCCGTGCCACAGTGCTTTATTGGAAAATCAATTGCTCTTAAGGTGAATTATTCTGTTCGAGCGACACCGTTCGAGAAACGGAGAGATCGTCGTCTCGCGGAAACACTGTGCAATCATAGAAGCCTCGACACGGTCGATTCCCGAATGGAGACGAAACTGCATCGAATGGACCGCGGAATAAATTACTCCAATACGATGAAACTCGCGTTGACTTTTTCTATTTAACAAGCGCGATGTGATTGCGGGGCTGATGCACGATTCATTTTCGAACGAATGACGAGACTCCCTTTTTCACTTTTTAATCACAGTTTAATGTCGTATTGAGTGCTTATGCAGAGTGTTTTTTTGAAATGGGTGGTTAAATATTTTTCGAGGTGCAGGTGTACCTAGCAGTGGCGAGGTTGACTAATGCGTATACTAGAAGCGCCACACTTCTGTGGCGTATAGTTGGTGTTTTAGATAGAGTTACTCCCAAAAGTATCCGTCTACCCTATATGTTACATATTTTACATATTAAATCGAGTTCAAAGTAGAAATTCGCAATTCTAATTCACATTAATATAAACCTTGGGCGATATACTTTTGTTTTAGGTTCATTCAAGTGATAAATTCTACACAGTTTATCCAAAAATAATTAATAATGAAATTTCTTTTTAAAACAAGCTTATATTAAAATGTACTAAAAGGGAAAAATAATTTTGCGTAATTTTAGTAAAAACACAAAACTATGTATGGTATTTTGGTTTCACACAGTTGAACGGAATTACTGCGTTATTTCTAAATCAAAAAAGTTTGTTCACTTCTTGAAAAACATAATATGGCCTGAGAGTTTTAAAAAGATTACACGTATAGTTTCCTAACAAAAAATTCAGAAAAAGAACTTCGATTTCTGCCAATTACACTGGGTTCCCTCTTTAAATTCCTACTTCTCAACATTCACCCTTCCGGATATACCTACCTCGAAATAGGAAAACAGCGCAATTCAGCCATCTCTTGCGCAACACACTCAGTCAGCGATCAATCGATTTTCCAACCTAACAATTCTTTTCTTGCGACGGCAGTAGGTATCATTGAAAGTTCGTGACGAGACGCGTCGTTAATTACTGGATCGTCGACGTTCCGCTTCCCGTGTCGTTTCATTTCCTACGACGAACTTGGACGATCGAGTTGGAAAGTATGGGGGCGGGGGGAAGGAGATACAACGAATTCCGATGCTCGTCCCTGATTCTATCCATTCTCTATCGGCTGACACCGCGGGGGTGGAAAGGAGCAATTATAATAACGACGAGAGCGCCATCGAGTTTGAAGTCCGAGACGATAAGGCAGCGGGCTGTCGCGTCTCGTTGCTGTTTCTTCTCGAGGAGACACGAAGCCAGGCAATTACCGTTCTCATGGAAATAAGGAAGCGGAGATCGTGGAGGGGCAACCGTTCTTATGTATGGAAGCAAAGAAAAAAGAGCGAATGCCCAGGAACGAAGAGACGGAGCAAAAGAGAAGGAATTTATTCCCCGTCGCGAGAACAGCGTTCTGCGTTTGTCGAGTCCCTCTGCCTCGGCGGAATCCCTTTTAATTGGCCAGAGTTCGTCAGCGTATTAATTCGCTGGGGGAATGGCAATTATTGATGTCCACCGCTCAGATCATCGTGAGATATGGAAACGATCGTGCGAAAAATGTATTAAATTAGCGAAGCTCCCAGGTAATTTATACGCTTAACACGCTTCGAGGGCGACTATTAAAAAGGTATTCGACGATTTAGTATAGATTCACATCATCCAGTTTCTTCGTGGAGACACTTGCACATACACTCAGGTAGCTGTGATTTAACAGTTAGTTTGAAATAAGGAAATCATTAGGTCGGTGCAAGAATTCGTTCGCTTAATATTAGGTGACGTTAGATGTACGGAAATGGATTTTTTTAAAAAATCATAGGTAGCCAAGAAAAATACTTTGATTAGAAAAACATGTAATATATCTTTACTTTTAATAAACACTTTGGTGTAATAAAGCGAACGAACTTTTCCATCAAACTAATATATTTGTTTCGTGAACTTGGATTGGTACTCGGATTCATTGACCGAGGTGTTTACTTTGGTGATAGACTAGACAGAATGGTGCACTCGTTTATTTAAATGTCTAAGGTTTTAGGATGCCCTGGTTCGTTGAATTACTTTTAATCCACCTTTCAAAAAAATATATTTTCTTCCAGAAAGAAATATTAATTCATCCAAGAGTGAAGAAAAGAATATGCACTCGCGGTGCTTTTAATTCCTTGAATTAAAACAATTACATTGATAAGTCACAAAAGAAATGGTAAATAAACTCTAAATATTAATTGCTTCGTTGTAGTCACAGTTTTATAATCTTCATCGTGGAACTTCCATGGAGATACCAAGGAGGTTACAGTCGAACACGATCGCCGTGCTCAACGACACAGCGTGAAATGTCGACCGATTCCGGTGACAATGGAAACGATGCCTTTTGCTGAAATCGCCCGCCAAGGTGGTCGAGTAAAATGGTGCGCAATGTTAGGAGAAAGCTTTGGACGCGGCCAGTAACAAGTGGCGGGGAGGGGTTGACTGGCTTTTTGAATATAATTGAAGGCCTTCGGATGCGACCGTTTCGGGCTTCCAATGTCGCACACCGGCACAAAAGAGCGCGGGATAATTGAAGCACTCGTCGTCACCCGAAAGAAAGGAGGACTCTCTGAAGAACAGACGGCGGACCCTAAGGATCGGAGATAGGAAGAATGCGAATTAAGACGGAGCTACGGAAAGCTCGAGAAATGCAGCAATTAATTTTGGAGAATGAAATCTGACAGACAATGAAAGGTGTGTATTGCATTGAGTTTTTAAAGAGTTTTATCATGTAAACGGCGTCCTAAAAATCAGTCCCATACTTCAATTGGCTGCTTTTTAAATGAATTAGACCCGCGGAAGATTTATTATGAACTACATTTGCTGCCGTACCTATCTGTTACAGTTCCTTTTTTATTGAAAGAATTTTTTCCCCATTTTGGGGTGAAATTCGATTCATCTTCTTCGGAAAGCTGCCATTAATGAGTCTACTACCACAGATAGCCACATTCATATGGATTAAGAATTTCTTTTCTTTTTTGTGTCTCAGATAATCCGTTGGGTACTTTCCATCAACGCCAGTACCACCAGTGTTTTTCTCAACGTTCTCAGTCAGCACTCTGTGGCTGCCATGTTTTTTTTACCATCACACAAAAATTCAAAACAATAGTTCAAGATACATATACAACATCCTGCCGAAATTCAAATTAATTTGGCGAACAGTTTTTGTACAAAAAATTCACAAAGAATCACCTATTTTTCAGTCCCACAAGGTAGAACAGCTCCTTATTAATTTGACAAATAATTAACAACATTCCCTCGGACACCTTCAGAAATGCAAAATGCACTCCAAAGAACCAAAATTTGTTACGCAAATAGAGGCGGCCATTTGACCGATATTATTTCCCATGTTTAACTCCCAAGCTTCCAAAAATAATATATGCACAAAATTAACTATCTTTTACTTCTTTTCGAAGGTATTTAAAAACAAAATATGGGATAAATTTTTAGGACACCCTGTACTTAGGTTGTTCAAGTATGTTTTACACATTTTCTTCTCCCAAGATTCTTGTTTTTCATTTCAACTTTCCATCGAAGTGGGATGCAGAAGAATCTTTTTATTCGAAGGGGATCTCGTGGAATATTTTTTATCTCGCGAATGCTACTTTACGAGTGTGGCGACTAACAAAGATATTAGGACAGAAAATACCTGCAACCTTCCATAACACTTAAAAGGTCCGATCACGAGACGAGAGAAGAGTAAATACATTTAACGTCACGTCACCGTGCATGTTCTCAAGGTAAGTGCGATAATTAAGTGAACGTATCTCGCGACATGGCACTTTATACGTCTTTCGAACTTCCTTGACGTCGCCTGACATTGTCAATTAACAGGCACTCTGCTAGCGATTTTGCGGGACGGCGCATCGGTCTTCGCGGACACGCGGAAAGATAGTCTAATTACTATATTTACTATGCACAAAATGTATTGCATAATACAATAGAAGAAGACGAGCATATCGTCACAAACTAATCGTTCCCGCGACGTTGAGTCTTTTAATAAAAGCTTCTTCAGTCCTTTGCGATGAAATTCATCTATGAATCTCTATAAGAATACGTCTATTTACAGGCGAATACAGAAGAACGAATATTCGTCGTATTTGCACTTGGAGGTGGATAAAGAGGCATTTAAATCTACCGTAGAGACTAAAGAATGTCAAGGGAAGTCGCCGCGAATAAAGGAAGCAATAAGCAACACGGATTCACGATTGCTTGGATAAGTCTTGACTTCTCGGATCAAATTCTTTTGATATTAGTAAAAACGTAAACACGAGGAATTTATGGCAACGAGTTTAGTTCATAATTACTTTCAAAATCAGCTACTGACATTCTGAATTTTGAAAATATCTGTTATTTCATGAAAATTATGAAGGACTATTCTATTAAAATTGTAACAAAGATTACTTTAGCAGGACAGTTCTTTCCAATCATGTAATTCAAAAGAAGTTTCTTTCTCCATGTCTAAATAATCTCTGTTTTATAGAACACCAGTAGCTTTCAATCTTCCTCATTAAGGTGAGGCCACTTTTTGTACCTAAGAATAATATTACAGCTCCACCCAATTAACAGCTAATGTAGAGAAAATACGACACTTAAACTCGAAGAAGAATCCAATATTTCCGTATAGACACGTCGATTCACCATCCTTTCAATCCTCGCATCCCTTCCCTCCAGAGACAAATTACCCTCGTCCCGTTCCCTCTTCCCCCCGCCCCTCTCGGTAGCATGCCTTCCCGTCGCCATGTCTCCGTTCTATTTTAATTAATTCCTCCAACGATCTGCGTTCCAATATCGCGAGTGTCATCCAGCACGAAGGAGACGCCGCGCCGATTTCTTTTGGGTTCGGACACATCGACAGGGACAGGTCGACACGAAATCGAACACGGTCGAGGGTGAAAGACTGCGCTATACCGAACAAAGCCACCACCTGAATCCATAACGGGAGTCGTGAGGGGTTGGGAGCGGGAGTGACCCAAGCATTTTAATTTACTTCGATCAACGATAAAACAAGCGTCCAGGCAAATGGATAGGCTGAGTGAGGGAAATAAAAAAAAGTACCAAAGAGAAAGAGAGAGGGAGAGAGTGGAAAGGCGAATCGAGAGTCCGGAGAATCGACAGCCCTTGTCGAACGCGCAGAAATTCGACGCAAGTGTCGTGCTGTCCGGGGACAAAGTTTCAACGTAATAATGGGCATTCGAGCGGAAGATCGACGAGTCTTTTCGACAGTTCGAGCGGCTGTGTCGAGACAAGGGGTATACACGAAATCGAGCCACGTCTCCTGCTTCTTTTTTCTGCGCCTTTCTCACAGGAGATGGCTTTTCGGTACACGGTGCGCGATATTTATATGACGCCAGAAATGAAATAGAATAGACTTGCGCGATTAAACCGCGCCTATCAGACAGATATCGCTGCCACACCTACGTAAGATTTCGTGTATTTGCATTCCGCCGATGCTCCATTTTATTTGTTATAATTCGTAAGTTTAGAGAAGAGAGTGAAATTATGTTTTCCAGGGTGGAAGTTTTATTTATAATCGTTGGGGGTAAGATGTGGTATCTGTGTCCCTGTGAGTCGTGAAGTTAGTAGGAAGTGTAATTTGTGGCGTGAGGAATGAATATTGCTTGCAGTTAATGAGGATATAATTTATAATATTGTGTTTTAGATGATTATGTGGTTATTGATACTTGTGTTGGTATTGGAGAATGGCAGGAGAATTGGCTTTCAGGAGCATCTGCTTTGTGTATGTGAATATGGGACTCTTTTTATGTGATGTGAAGAAAAATCTTTATTTTAAAAAATTTCTAGTATCGTGTGAATAAATTCTGTCTTCTGTGTACGGAATTGAAATTATTCAGATTTCGGATCTAAGGACAGAAATTAACGTTTTGTGGAAGATGATCCTAAGAGTTTTCTGTGAGTCAACTTGTGTTTAAACTGATACTGATATATTGTCTGTTATTGTGTACTATTCTTTTCATTATATTTTTCTACCTTGAAGTGTAATAAAAATTCATTTTCCTACGAACCCCTAAACGACCTCCAGTAAAATCTATACTCCAAAATACGCTTTATATATCGATTGAATTCGGGGGTTGTTGACCATCACGCTGAGAACCCATTATATAATTAATGAAATACGAACATACAAAATTTGTTAGTAGTCGACAATTATTGTGAATACGTGAGCACTGCCTGAATTTAAGATAAATAGTAAATTCTGTATGTATTCCATTTTTTATAAGATTTTGAATGCATTGCACATTTTCCAAATGTATATAAAATGTTGTATCTTCATATTTACCATAGAAATGTAACTAAAAAAAGGATCGTCCTATATATAAATATTTTGCTGCGTTCACTGCTTAGTACGATTGAATATTAATATAACCAGTGGTGTTTAGCGTCAAATTATAGAAAAAAAACATTTATCTACATTTAATTTCCCTGGATTTAACAGAAAGTAAAGAATTTATCAGCAATAAACGTTCATTATTCGAAATAATCATCCATTTATTGATAAATGAATAACCAATATTTATTTACTCAATCGCGACGATTTGCTGCCTCGACCACGAAATAATGTTAATTAACCCAATCACGTTGTCCAATATATTCTTCTCGCAAGTTGGATAAAACGCCACACAACGAAGAATTAAAACCGCGAGCCATTATAAACAAAATTGTACGTATATCGCTCACAAAAATTCTCGATTTCGACATCCAAAACATTGCATCATACAAATCGTCGAACGCGCTTTCAGCAGTTTTAATAAAAACAAGGAACAATATCAATGTGGCCCAAAATTAATAAAAACTCTACCTTCTGCCAGAATCAAAATTACCCACAATTTAAAATAACAATAACATTTATTAACATGTTCCACGATGGAAGCTCATTTTTTTAATAAACTAATAGGACTATGAAAACTAATGAGAAAATTAGATTGCGATATGAAATTACTTACAGACAGCTATCTAAGTACTTAGTTGATATGTTACATTCTTCGAAATCCCAGATTATTTTCGCTTCAATTTAATCTCAATGCTGAATTGCAAAACACCTTCTTCCACTGAACAAAAGCTCCACTTCCGATACACATCGTGGCACGTAACCTCCTTGTAACCACCAGGTGAACGATTAATTAATTACACTTATGTAATCGCGTTGCTCGATTGATCTACACGTTCGTATTAGACGACGGAGTATTGGAACGTTGTTAAGTGTGAGTTGGAGCCCGAAAATACTTTAGCAAAGGCACGAGGGCACGAAGAAGCAGGCAACGTGACCTTCCGACACGACTAATAATTAACACGGAACTAATAGGTCTGTTGTTGCTATCGGCTTGCATAGCGGCGGAAAGGAGAAAAAGTGCCATAAGATCCAGCCAGGTATACGGGACGTGGCCGAGTTAGTGGATTTCCGGTACACAAGGTGACACCGACCTGTCGCGTTTGAGACGCGAACTTATTCAATTAAATCCTGGGTAAGTTCGCGCCGAAGTTCTCAAACTACGGTCGGGAGGAAGGCCGTTTGAAACTGGAGGGCGGAAATTCCTTTCAACACTTGCTCCTTTGTTTGCGCCTGGAGGAGAGTAACAAGGCGCGAATTCGAGCATTGTCAGTAAAAATCCGAGATAAGTTTACTGTGGGGAGCTGGGCGGGTGGATGTTGTGTTCGATGGAAATTTCGTTCAATTTGTAATTAATCTTGGGAGCACTTCTGGGACCATAGGAGTCCTCGTGCGTCTCTAAGTTATTTATGACTTGCTCTGTTGTTTCAGATTATTGTATCGTGTGTGTGAAGTTATGTTACGTATTTAGAAAATAAACAATGTGTATATTTTTAAATTTTAATATCAAAGAATGTAATTCTTTGTAGATTCTTTTGTTTAGTTTGAGGATATTTTGAGAACTTCTTATTCTCTTTGTATGGAATTGTATAAAGGATTTTCTGTATCAAACGCTTGAGATATAATGTGAACGGCCGTAATCCATAATTATTACTGTCAGCTAAATTCTATGTACGTATTTGTTTTAAAACGTTACTCTGTTAGAATAATTTTAAATTGATTATTCACGTTAAATGTTTCAGTGCTTTGATTCCCCTATGTAATTTTCTCCAACTTTAGGGGCGAAGTTTAGTATCAGATAAAAGTAGAAAGCTTCCTTCTGATCAAGGAATGATTGTAGGTATTACAGAGACACTACTTTCTCTATGATTCCTGTTCTTCTGTATTAAAGACTTCATATCTGCTACCCTCGTTAGTTTGCTCGTTCATTAAACGTTATATTTTCTTTTCAAACTGATCCACAAAATCTTTTCCCCTATTTGCTGAAAATATCCTACACAATTTCTCCCCAACGCATATGAACATTTTTATACCACTCAAAACGTAGTACATAGTTCCATTTTATGTATTTCAAGTGATCATCCTCCCAAAAATGGCACTTCAAAGCTGCCAAGCTAACGAGTGCACCATTCCATCCAAGCCCACCGGCCGTCAAATTAATCGTCAAACTTTACCGATGGATTTTTCCTCACGAACAAAGAACACCAAAGAAAACAGAAAGAAAAATCCTTTGATCGATTAAAAAAGCATGATCCAACGGGTATATACCAACCACAGCCCGTTAACACGGCGCGAAGGGCGTTCCAATTAAGATCAAAGGCGTAAGAGAGCTTAAATCGTTGCTTCGAATGAAACTTTAAAGAACGAAGTATTTGATCGGAATCTTATCGTTCACGAACCGAGAGAAAAGGGAGAAAGGACGGTGGAGGGTGGGAGGCAAGGGAATATCCAACCCAGGCAGTAGAAAATCCACTCTGGCGCACGTCTATTTGCAGGAACTCAATGTACCTAACAGAGGTATAGCGTCAGAGACCTGGGGCAGGGTCTCGGCGACGAGGTTCAGGAACACCGTCAGCGATAACAAGATGGTCACTCCTGAAACAGTCGGTAGCCCAGCCGTGCTCAATGATCCATTTCGTATTCGTGTCCGAAGCAAGTAAGCCGACGATCGTGCTCACCCATTGGCACGAGCGTCGTCCCTTGGTTCTTTTCCGTTGATCGTCCCAGACGGCTGACAATCCGGGGATCAAGACACCGTACGTGAATCCCCGGCTTCAAAAAACAGCCGCCGGATAAAGTGAAGAATGGGAATTCGAAGCGAGAGAGTTTTCTGGGATCGACCGTCTGATCCTCGATAGAGGACACGATTGATCTTTAACTGCCGCTTAGAGTACTTCTTTAAACGTTGAAGCAGACTTCACGAGTTTACGATACGTTGCTGACTCGGGGTATCGTTACAGTCATTGTGAGAGGAGGATGGGATGAGGGCGTAGAAACGTGAGTCGTCACATGACAAGTGGTATACTGTTTGCATTCGATGCGAGGGATTTCGATGAGATTGAAATATCATGTACTTCCAGTGAAATCAGGAGCAGTTAAGTTGTCACTTTGATGCTTACAAAATTTGTTTAAGAAATACAATTTGTCGTTTACAGCCCAATTGTGAAAAAATTTTAATATTGCAAAAACGACTTTTTTGTATGGAAATAAATTTATTCGCGAAGGCGAAATCTTGGTTGAAATAAAAGACGAATGAACTACATTGAAGAATAAAAATTCATTTCTAGGGCCTATATTTATTAAACAAATTCGAAATCAGCAAAGTGATGACTTAAACTGTTCCTAATTTCACGTGGGACGCATTATATTTCAATTTCGTCTAAATCTGTGACATCGTGTGCAAAATGTGATCGATTTAGCGTAGAATGGCCCAAAAGGAATAAACATCGTTCTCCCGTTACAACATTGAAGTTGATTGCTACCTATGGATCGAGAAAGATGTAAAATCGCTGGAGTAGAATGTGTTCTTGAAATGGAGAAGTACAGACAAGAGTTCACTGATCTGATGAGAACACGCTATTTGGAAATCTGTGCACGTTTCTTCTTTAATCGCATATTATAGTATACGCATGCACCGAACACAAATTGTACGCTCAGACATGTGACCCCTTCCGACCAGCGTGGAGATTATTATTAGAATGTATAGGATAAATGTCGTGGATTAAAACTTTGTACAGTAATTCGTCGTTAGTGTCACGTTTTTACCATGCGTTATAATCACGCTCACTATCCCCACCATTTCATGGCATCCTTCAGTCGAGAGTGAGAGAATCCGATATATGCGAGACAGAACAAAAGAGACGACGCGAAGTTGTCGTCGGCACGAAATAGTATCCGCATCGCGTTAGTATCACGCTGCCAGCCCCGATCGTCGTGATTCTAACGAGGCATTACTGTAATTCGTGAAGCAGAGGAAAGTTGGGAAAATTAGTAAGAGTAAAGATACTTCGAAGCTCTATAGTAAAACTTGAAATTTCCACACACCTACTAGCAACGATATACGATATTGCACATAACAGAGTCGAAGATTTAAAATATCCTCATCTGTTCTTCTCTCGAAAATGAAACATGAACTACGTCGAATATTGCACAAAGTGATGGCTCGATCTTAATAAATATATTAAATGAATATACCTACTTAACAAGAATACAATACCACAAATTTTTACAAAAGTAACTAAAAACTAGTTTTCAGTTAAATAGAGAAACTATGAACACTGCGGATCACATCCAAACTGAGCAGAATCTAATCTAATCCAGGATACTGTCATCTTTTCTATTAAAAAAGAACGATTCAACATCTTTCTACGACGCACGTCACAAGAATAACGTAAAAAACACGAGTCCCTTCTATATATCCTATTTGGAACAGAAAAATCGAGGGCTTCCAGTGGATTTAAAACTCTTCAACCTGTTCACAAGTAGAAATCCATCTGCAGAAAACTCGATTCACTCACAATCACTATACCACCAAGCATTTCGAAATACATATTTTTCTTATTTATTAAAATGCAGAAACACACGTCTTCGATTACTTCGAAATCCATCAGATTCTAAGGAATAGATTTTTCCTGGCGATTATTGGTGGAAGCAACTTCTGACGATCAATTCCAAAAACCAGAGTCCAATACAGGAGAAATGTGTTGCAAAATAACGTTTCTACAGCAGCATTGTCATAGGAATTCTTATTGTGGGAAAACAGCGACAGTTTACCCAGTCTTTCGAGAGGGATGAGTTAAATAATAAATAATGCCGACAGCGTGGGAGTCCACGCAACAGGGTAAATTCGTGGCCACCGTGGTTTGCTTAGTGACATTTTTATCGGAGGAAAAAGTATCGTTACCGCTGACCTTTTTCTCCTACTTCGCCGTTTCTTCCTGAATATTAATGTCCGTGAAAAAAAGAGGAGCGCAATCCGCCCCACATGGGAGGAATATTCAGGCATGACAATTTTATTGCGTCCATGCTGCTTGCGTCGGGAGTATGCGATATTTACGGGGGATAATTAGAGTAATGGCACAATTAATTAGCAACGATAAAGATCGACGTATAGAAATAAGTGATACGGGTGAATTTTATATTTATTTGCATTCCTGCGAGAGTATATCAACCTTTGTATACTAATTTTATCTGCAAATAGGTCAAAGAGGTTGTGATTTAAAATATTTTTATATACAGAATGAAAAATTAAAAGCAATCTTTAAAAGTGGATATGATTTGATTTTTTTATTCCTTAGGGATGGTTAATGTGACAAGATAATGTGATGAAACTAATCTTTTTCTAGTCAAGACTACGTATTTTCTGAAATCGTAAGGGGTGTTTTCAAATACCAACTTGTGGAGCACTTTTTTATAAGTAAAGTGAGTATAATTTCATCGTACGATGTTCATAGAAACAAAAAAAATTCCAAACCCACAAAAATTCTATGACCATCTCAGTATTTGTCATGTTAGCCTGTAACACTCCCCAACTTTGCGCTCAGTGTGCCTCCAGGCTGCTCTAACTTAATTTACGAGTAGATTTATGTAACAAAGTACATACAGTGATGTGGAAAAATTGTACACGTGAGAGTTGAAGTAGATCGAAAGGGTCGTTAAAATTTCACAATGGAAGATCGATAGGGGTGAGTGCCAGGCTTATTACAAAGCCGCTTTATGCCAAGTAGAGAGATAACGATGAAATTTGCAGCAGAAATTCTTCAAAATATTTCGAAATATCTGACGGAACAATTAATTTAAATTCCACTGGTATCAATGAATAATCCTAGACGTCCAACGAGACTTGTCAGATAAATATTACAGAAGAATGATTTCCAATAATTTCCACTGATTTATTTTCAATCGAAATGAACAGAACATGTTCAGAAAACCAGTATCTGCTTTACGAGAAAGAGTCTTTCATGTACTGTAGAATTAACGGCGCATTTAAATGGGGAGCGGACTGGGGCGGTCCGTAAAACACCAGGAAAAATCGTCGGCTTTTCCAGCGCGAAAATGCGGTGCGCTGTTTCTCGTCCAACGACAGCCTTCTATTTTCACTCGAGCGCCTGTATTTATACAGAAGAACGCGTTAATATCGAGCGCAGCGTACGATGGCAAAGTGTTTTCCACGGGCTCGTCAATAAACCGTGTCGGCGCGCCACTATTTTTCGGTGGATTGCATTTATAAATTCGACAGCCTTTCGCTGCAGTGAAAGTAAGAAATAAAAAATGTCGACAAAGGGTGTCGCAGAGGTGGAAAAATGCTGAAAACGAGTATGAAAATGAGAGAATTGGAAGGCTGTCACTCGGATGACGGTAGAAAGAGATCGATGAGGTAGACTCAAAGATGAAAAGTCTAGAAAAAGGAAAAAGGCTTAATGTATAAAAATTGAAGAGAAGACTTAAAAGTCTAAAAAGTGAGAGAAGGGCTTGGAAAACCTAAAAAGAGAAAGGGGCGAGGAGTAAGTGGAATATAGAAAAATAGAAAGTGTGATAAGGGATAGGTGTCAGAAGGCCAGTTTGACGGTTCACATCGATATGGTGCATTCACCTCTTTGGAAAAATCGTTTGCTTATTGCACGACCTTCGGTCGTTCGACATATCGTCAGGGTGTCTCTAAATAACAATTCATCATTCAGGGATGTGGGACGGGGTAACAGATTTCGGTTCGTCGCCAGATACCATCGAGCACCGATTTATCAGCAGATATTTTCACTGGGATTAACAAACCCACTGAAACTGTACAGTGAGCTCTTGATACGATGTAGGCATTTGTTATCAAGAGGACAGGAGCGATGTATGCTTCGTTTAGGGATATAACGGTGGTTCAGATTGGTAGTGCAATCAGGAACAAGGTGATTCTTTATGAAGGGATAAATCGAAAGTGTGGAATTGTGGAAGGTTTTGGAAATGAGCCCTAGTTTTAGAAAAAAGTTACTTGGTACATCTACTAATAACTAAGTAGGTACTAGTTCAGTGATTCTGAACTAAAATTAGTCTGGTATTTATGGGTAGGATTGTCGAAAGGATGGTAGAACTGTAGGTATCATAAAGAATTTTTACAGTAATTAATTTTCGTAATATAATTGGATATCTTAGATTCATACAGAAATCTACCTTGCAAATATTTTTAATATCATTACAAAGTTAGTAAAATCGACTTGATCGATTGAATAATTTGCAGGTTAAATCTCTATTAATCACCCTCAATATTTGTATGGTCTGTTGTATCCAATGACGCGTGTTTTCATTATAGACATTAAATTTTTATTTTTCTGAATGTGATTAATGTTCAAAATCAATGCAACTATTTTTTTAGAGTAGTTTTCTCAATAGTAAAACTTCGTTAATGAGAACTTTCTTTACGCTTGATGCATTTTTCTTATAAAGAATTACCACCCTTTACGACTGCACTACCGTTTAATGAACCACCTAGTGTTGCAGGGGAAACCTGGCAAAAGCGTTTGCTCATTTGCGATTGATACAGGATTTGCAATTTAATCAGCAACCCTGGAGCTGCTATTGTAGTAGAAAATCACTTAATTGCGTTCCGTAATTGGCGGTAATTTTGCCCAATCGCGTTTTCCTCGTGCGTTTCTGGAATTTTATGATGCACATGGCAAGTGAATAGCAATCTAGGACAGCCATTTCTTTCTGTGAATATCGTTGACGAGCGTCATTAGGGGAGACCGGGGCTGGTTGGCCCCAGGGGTAGGTTGACTAATTGTTAATAACTTTCCACCGACGTGTGCTCTACCGCGGAGCGATTTTCTGTAGGAGCAAGTCACTTCTACTATGTCATTCATTTGTGTCCGACACCACCATTACACGTTGTTTGGCAGTTACCAGCGTTTATCGAAAATTTGGCTACGTAAGTAAATATGTTTTCTTAAAGATTTTATGTTTCCACGCTCTATATAGTCACAGTAGAATAAAGGTGAAGGGACTATTTTAAAGTTTGTTTATTAAACGACCTATTGAGACTGCGTTTTTGATTTTACATAAATAATTACATATTTTCAGACAATTAAATTACACTATGCTTTTTAAACGGATACTCTTTTGTTTCTGAAATTCGTCGTGAAGTTCGATAGAAATTACGATTCGAATAGTGTTATAAAATACCTGAGTTTTCATCCTATGGCAAATTTTAATTGACGTTATGAATTTTATCTTCTTCGCAAAAAGAGAAACTAATAGATAGAAGAAATTTATAGCATGAAAACTTTCGGGGATGTAGTTTCATCCTTCTACTTAACTCGTGGAAATCTTGAAAGAGTATCCAAAGTGCTTAATAAAGGGAAGTGGACAGTTGCAATGTTCTCGGTGCAATTCAAAGGCACGTAAATCTTGAAATGCGGAAACAGTAGTGCATGTTTCTGTCCATTTATGGAAATTTATCGAATTCCCTTCTGAAATTACGAAGTACCTTGATCAAAATATTCCCCCCACAGGAGGAAATATTCGACTAGCTGCTGCGTGAGGTTTAAGGGCATTTTAAAGAAACTGTTTCTTTCTTTAAATTCTTCCTTCCACTTCGAACAAATTCTCACCATTACGTACAATAAACTGTACTATAAGTATCGAATTTCTTCCCACTTATAGAGTGAAACTGTGAATGTTAAAAACCTGCAGATTTAATCCCAGACTAAGGTGAATTGTATAAGGTTACATTCGACACTTCATCTGAATTTTACTATATTATATAACTTATATATTTAGTGAAAATGTTACCATGCTGAGTGTGCATTTGTCTTTGTATCGGAAATTTGGTTCATTCTTTTGAAACGTTCGAAAGAGACTTAAAGAAGACATTGTACGGATATTACTATTGCAAGTGCAAAATCTTTGAATTAACATCATTCGATTCCGAAGTTCTCTGTTTAGTAAGTACATTATTGAGTGAAAGATCATTAAATAGCAAATAAATTGGAGGATAAATGGTTAGCTATTAATATCAGACATCAGCTCCTATTTCCATAAAGTATGCAAGGAATAAAAATAAATAAATGGCCTCTAAGTGTACCAGGAAACGTAAATAAAGATTTATGAACGATGTTAAAACATCACTCTGTAGAAAATTTCCTTTCATTTTCCTACCCATGTTTCATCTCAAAGTTACGGACAGAACGTCCACAGCGATACGATTTCATATTTCTTACTGAAACGCACGCCACACATAATGAACGAAATTATTCATGCCGCTTATGGGGTATTAAACTTCAGTTTCTGAAAGAGTCTTTTAATCTCCTTAATAATTTTTCCAGCCACGTAGGTGACACGGTACTTTTCTCTGTAAAAGCAAGGAATTTCTGCACGTTAATCGAGGAGGATCGTTAGAACACGAAGTGTTATGAATTTTCTGTGGAAGCCACGAACCGCATTGCCGTAGAGAAGAAATAAATTGTATTCGGTGTAGTGTGAAATTGCGTCGGTTCCTAGGCACATTTTCTCTCCAACTGTGGAAAGGAGGAAAAAAAATTGAGAAAAAGAAGAAAAAGGAAGGAAGAGTAAGCCCCGCTGATACACTGACTCCAGGAGAGGAGGACACGCGATGGATAGCCGTAGATATCGCCGAAAGTTTCGCGATGGACGAAAAGGACAAGCATGGAACTCGCGTATCGTGAAGTGAAAAAAAGTATTTTCATTCTGAGCCGGTGATCCACAGATACGTGGAGAAGTATTTCAGGGACGACTCGTCGAAGCGAGGTATCCACCCAAGAAACACGAAAAGTCGATGAAAAGTTTCGCGGTACTGTGAAATGTCGTGTGTAATGGAGATCTCTGATTTTACTATACGGCGAGGCTGGGCATATTATATTTATGATCAGAATTAAAAACCAAGGTAGTAAAAATTGTGGGAATTCAAGATAACATTTCAGTATGAAAAATGATGCAGAATAAATTTTGAAAGTATTTCATTAGTTTTCGTACTAATATTCACGAAAATGTGTTTAGTTTATTTTAATTCTTTTTGTTTATGGTAGTTATGACAATTTTAATTTGTAGGTGAAGGGCAATTTAATTAATACGTATACATAATGTATAAAAAGAATTATGTAAAATTTGTTCACTTTCTGTGTACTTTCCCTAAATAATAGAACATGCAAATTTTAATTGTTGTAGATAATTTTTCCTGTTAATAATATGATTGTGTTCAGTCAAACGTCGTAATCTCTATAATTTAATAGCATTTTGTTCTGTACAAATCTAGTTCTCATCAACAAGTCCATCTGCATAAATTAAAAATTTAAAATACTCATTGGTTATTTACTAAAAATTGATCAACGTAATTGTATTTCGAATATTCAATAAGCACTAAATGGAACAACACGTTATATAAAATAATATTTCAAAATGCCCAAACCCGCTGTACAGTAGACACCTGCGATAAAAACAGCCGAAGGTTACACTCGAAACATTATAATTATCTTTATTCTTAAAGCACTCCCATCTTGATTTCCAATTCATAAATCTAATCAGGTTCCATTTCCACTGCTTCTTCGCGAGTAACTGAAGGGGTCATTCTACTTTGATCCGCCGAAACATTAAGCTATTTTTAAACATTTTTTTCAGCAAATACAACATATATCAAAATAAATCTTTTTGGTATTTATCAAGCGTTAATTACTAACCGTGCAGAGATTGGAATTATAATTCTCAATACTTCTCTTTTAAAAAATTCCCAAATACTTGCCTAATTTTAATTTAACAAATTTATTTTTAGAGTGTCAAACTAGAGAAGTCTATCAAGGCATCAAGCGAACAAATATCTCAACAACGACGAAACAAAGAAATCCTGAGAAACAATCACCCCAATTCCACCACAACGAGTGCAATTTTTATTTAACAAACAGTGAAACTCGAGCCAGCACAAATCCGTCAGTGGTGTAACGAAACGAACGTTGCTAGGAATTCCCGAAACCGCAAACAGATGGTATCATCCCCTCTGGAAACCAGTCCACACGATACAATTGAACCAACCAACATTTTGCATTACAATACCACCAGCGTTGCCGAATGAATGCCTGTTAACACCCGAATCGATTAATCCAAAATAATTCCCCGTCACCGTTGCCTAACCCCTTGTCCAAAACCCGACGCCAAAAAATGACGTAACCGATGAATCCAAATTAAATTCCGGAGATGAAACGCGAAATGACAATACGTCGTCGAGTACAACGTGAGCTAAAGGGCGAAAAGGAACCTGTCCGCGCGATTGTGTATCCATGTCGGCGTAATAACGAGCGCGTTTTTATTAATTCAATTAGACCGTCTTCGGACGGAAAGCAGCGTGAAACGGACAGCTAGATTGTCCAAGATAATCCTCCAGTCTGAACTTATAGCTTGCATTAGCTGCGCCTTTAACGACCCATAAAGTATCGCTGGATAACCGAACGAACTTTCCCAGAGCCAGCGTTCATCATTCCCCCTTCCCACCCCTGCGAATGCCCCTTAATTCATCCTTATTCTCGTTTGCACCCAGCACCTAGCCAAACCACCTACTCAAGGTAGGTCGTTCCCACTATTGCAATGTCTGAATAGGGATAGAGTTGGGCGCGATATCCGAAACCGATTTAAATAAAATTTTAAACCTTTAATGGAAACGATAGAAAGATCGAAGTTTCGATTACCCACGGTCGTTTTTTGACGCGCGTTGCTGGGTTGTGTGGTGTGATTTATGGGACTCGATGCATTACGATTGTAACGTGTCGGGGGAATTTAAATTTATACGCGACGGCATTCTACGCGCGTCATAAAGCATGGCTGGTATAAAGCACAATAAAACACTTGGGACACTGTACAATAGAATGTTACCCCATAGGAAATAGAAATATTCTCGTGGCTCAGGGGATATATTCTTCGTTATTGTTCGAAGAAACAATCGCGCCTCACGCGAGTCTGACTGCCATTTTTTTATTCAAATGGGGAACGAGTTTGAAGAATCAATATCCTCCGAAACGGATTTTCACGGACAGAAATTATATCGCGAGTTAAAGCGAAGATAGGAAACGATCAGAATGCCTGTTTCTGAGAAGAATTGAAGAGTCCTTGTAGAAAACACTGTAAGTGCTAAAAATTAAATTTTTCTGGAGAGAGAAAAAATCGAAAAATCTTCGAGTTTCATATACCTAGTCTTCGATTGCAAATTCGAACAAGGTATGAGAAAATAGAGGGAGGTGACGTTTTCCACGCGACAAACGCTTCAATTGGAGCAATGTGAAGAGTCAGATCTCTACGTGCTTGGAACGGCAGACTAATTAGAAAAGCTTACACGAGATCCTTAAACGCGTCACTAATTTGAAGTTCATTCTGAACTTGGGTTAAGCACGTCTATTACCTAATCTGAAAGTTTGCCACTTAGCGTGCTCAATCGAGCGCGCCGTGTCGGATGTTGCTTGAGGCGGCGTTCATTTCGAGCGATGCGTTGAAATACTTGGAATATAAGTAGACGTACGTTTATTGGTTCTGTATGTAATTGGTTGAAATCGGTTCAATCAAATATTTGCTTCCTGTGCTATGACATAGTTATTCAAATTTCGGTTCTGAACTTGGCTTTCGTTAACCTTTTCGTAAAATATTTATCTTAAATCGTGGTAAGAGATGTACTCAATACAGAGTGGAACACCTAAAAGTGTCACACCTAGTATCTTCATTGCATTTGAACTTTAGGAAATGTTGGTCACATTTAAAAAGGAATATTTCAGATACGTAGTTCTTGAGATGTAATTTTATATGTCCAGAATTTTTTACATAAAGAGAAGTTAAAGACATACTCAAAGATTAGATATTTTAAAGCAGCAAAATGATTACAATTTTTCTTCATCTTAAACATTGTTCTGTTTACCAAAAAATAATTGATAATCTTGAAAACTTGCAAAAGGTAATCTTGACAAAAAGAAAATATCTATTATGACATTTCCTCATTTCGACAGAGCGATTTTTATCCTGAACACTTCTTCACTTTAAAATCAACAGAAATAGTGAGGCGCATACTTTTAGGTTTCTTTTCCCTTCACAAAAAATATTCAATTAACTCACGAGTAGTTAATCTATTTTATATACTAATTTACCATTAACTAAATAAATTGAACTTTAGAACCTTTTGTACACAAATATCTCTCTGCAAAACATTTACTCCGACGTACAGAATAACTGCTAAAATTTCAAAATTTCTCCCCTTCCTATTTACATTCATTAATTAACCAACATATAATAACGTAACGTATCAATAAACATTTCAATAAAATTCCCCATTACATTTAGGTGAATGTAACAACTGCCAAACAACACAGACCGAGAATTATTCGAGCTCAAACAGATCGGGTCATGATACATTAACTTGCGATATTATAACATCTGTTGATCCAAGCTCAGCTTCAGTTCCCTGCTTCCTCATAATCCTCATCGCTGCCAACTTTATTCAAACAGTGCCGCGGAACCAAATTGTCCGTCAGCTTTGATTGAAATCGACGCGGCGATGCAAAACGCCGCGGGACATAACTGTCGTTCCAAAGAACAAGCAGCGCCACGATAAACGATAAGAAACCTTAACCGACGACGCCAAAGCGACAATCCACGAAGTTGATCGCGTTGGTGGAGAAATCGATCGCGGTGTCGCCAGCAAAATAGCTCGAGCGCAGCTTTCGATACCACGGCATCACGCTCCTGCAGAGCCTAGACATCCGTGCGACCATTAAAATCGATTCCGTGGACGTTATTTGCGGTACACCGCGATTCACAACGACTGTTATCGCGGGACTGTCCGTGGATACTTTGCAACTGACCGGGAGTTAGGGCGCCATTACGCAACGACTGGATTACGGGGGAGATAAGGAGATACATCCACTAGCAGCGTACGATCGAAAGGATGCGAATTCGCTGAGACTTCAACATCGTTATCTGGATTCAACGTGGAACGTGGAGGAAATTCGAACCCAGAGATAGGGATTAGACAGGGATAAAGAACCTTCCTGATTTCCCCATTCCCTGATAAGGGAGGCGCCGTTAAAAATTCTTGGGGTGGTTTGTTTGCGGAGAAGGGGTTGTTATTCAAGCATTTGAACTTCGTTTAAATGGCTACTATAAACTTCCAGAAGTCGGTTAAAATTCAGAAGCCACTCCACTCCACTTTTGGAATTGGTCGATTGCTTGGAAATTGATATAACCTGTCAGCATCTGTGTGGAAATCGTGGAAAAATTGAATGATATGCAAGATAACTGATACGAAGTTACTATCGTTGCACAGGACATAATAATTTCATCTTATTTTTTCATAAACTATCAATCATATCACAAGCCATGGCACTATGTCGTATAAATTTACATATTCACATAATTTACAATTTGTAAACAGGTATTACAATTTCACTGCTTAAAACAATAAGCAATCACGTTTCTGTATAATTCTATACAATGAACCAAATATCAGATATGAAAATTACCGAATAATTTCAGATATGAAATGACCAGTGCACACTAAACATAAAAGTTAACTGTAACGAACATTTAACTTTGTCACACGCGACACCATCTTAGACTATCAAATATCAAATACTTCACTCTGCTTTCCAATTCACATTTCAACTTTTTAATTAGTTTCGCCAATGCATTATCTATACTGAAATAAATTTATTAGAGTATTGTTTCATGTTCGAATCTATTCGAAGCTAGAAGTGAAGAATGGATAAAGTCACTGAGGTACTAATTCACAAGAAACGACGAGGAATAACTCAATTTGCCGATTTCGATCGCCTTGAGACCGCTCGTTCGCCTCAAGAACGAAGAAACTGGAAGCAAAGAGGAGGGCAGAGGGAAGATGAAAACGTTGAGAAGCGTGGTTGTCCGAATCGAATAAGTTCTTGGACGATATGTCGTCGGGGGCAATTGTCCTCCGAGAAACAACCGAATAAGTTTCGTGTGAATGGAGCTGCGAAAAGGAGCCCCCTCGGATATTTTCCTCCAAGGACGGACCGTAACACTTTCGTCGAGCGAACTTGACGTTGCAGTCTTCCACTAGAAGTGGATTTCAGAAGCTGCCCCTCGCTAATGGCTGCGAAATTTAATCCTTTCAATTTTACGCTCGAATCCCTGGCGATCTGTTAATGACGCGATTTCATAATTACGTTTAAACTGCATCGGGCACGTCAACTGCACTACTATTTCATCTATTTTATAACGCTTTCAATATGAAGAAAAAAATTCAACTATTTTAAATTTATTATTATATATTTCACTCGATGTATAGACGAGACCTTTTCCCGTTCTTATTTCTTTACTATATCGTGTTATATTTATTTTATAATTCTGTTCGTAACATCGCATTTTGGCAAAATAAATTCTAAGTCTACATTTAAATTTATTCATAGGTACTCCTTTCATAGAATCTTCTCCAACAAAATTATTTTCACTTTCTTGAAGTGATTTCAAAGTTAAGTTAATTTTATTTAACGATATACTGTACTTATCAATTGATATTCTGTCTGATAAACAAAAAATCATGAGAATTCAATTCTCATTATGCTCTCTTACTGAACCAGTAAAATATTCCTTATTTTAAACGGAAATATATATAAGAAGGCAGCAAACACGTAAATAAATATTATTTTAAATAGAAGGATCTAAGTGCAACTAAATCTTTTGCTGAGTCTTGCGCTTCATTTTTCTGCTTGCAAAACCTCCAATACTTTTCCTACCTTCATCATGCTATCCCCTGTTGTGCAACAGACTTTAATGGCTACCACGATTCGCTTGCAGTCGTATATACCGAGTGCAGCGTTTTCTGATATTTCGAAAAGTTTTTATATCATTCGCTTTCGGTAGACCGTCCCGAATCTTCAGATTCAATATCGTGGGTCTCGAACTGTGATGGAAATTGAAATTTGCTACGTTCGATGTTGGGCACACACGTACATGTATGGATGCATGCACGTTTACAAAATACACATATATATTCGAGATTGAGTCGACTAAGCGAACGGATCAGATGAGTTGCGAGCCATACACTGTTTTTACGTTAGATTAAACGAGATCACCGAAATTAAAATGAATTCTCCAACATCGAAAAGGATTGGATTGAATTTATAGGTAAATCTAAACTCTTCGAGATTTCTAATCGAATATGCTAATGTTCCTTTCCTTCCTTATTTAACCGGAATAATTAGAAGGCATTAAGAGTAAGGATCAACGTATTAAAGAATTAATAGAGATTATTGAAAGAGGATTAATTCTTGATTCTATTCATTTCGATACTTCGTAGTTGCTAATTGTTCCAGCTTAAATCTCCACGGTTCTGCTCGCTCACCCATTAAACTTTCAGCTGAAACTTTCGACTGCGCCAAGTAAAATCGTAATTACTCGTGGAAAATTTCAAACGCGCCAGGGATAGTGTGGAAGGAAACGTGGCGCGGAAATATGTGCTTAATTTCGAACAAGGTGGTATGGAGAATATCAAGAATAGTCGAAAGACCTGTTGAAATTTTTAAAAAATACTGTTATTCTCAAGGAAACTGGAGTGTGATTGTTTTATTACGAATATAATATACGTGAAAAAAATTTTCTCCCGGAAAAACCCTTCGGGCTTCTTTTACATACATTAATTTCTGTGAAATTAGACCAGATAACTTTCGTGATATTACAAGATGACGATGAAAGGAAGAGAGAAATGCCTCCTTTTACATCTTTCAAAGAAGAAACATTTACAATACGTGAAATATTAAATTCACACTTTTGACACAGCATCGTCAGATGATTAAGGTATCTAAATAACGCTCGTCTCCACTTCTGTTGTTATAAACTCAGTTCTGAAGAAAACCCCTAGCTTATGGGATGACCCAATACATACATATAATGCTACAAGCAATCACATTTTTCAACGTTCCAATCCAGAAAACCGCTCTAGAAGAAAACGAGTCTCGGTAACGACCAGATCCTGGATACAGTTGCGAGCTGACAAGAGTAAACCTGCGGGGTACCATAAGGTAAGAGGATCTCCTTGACTCTGCCAGTAGAAAATGTTTTCACAGAATATGCCACTATTAATCACTCGTATACCTACATGAAATGGCATATCATACCGACCAATAAATTACACTCTGTACATTACACACAGTAGTGGCCAAAATACAGTTTAAACCGCGAATAAGAGAAATAAAATAGTAAAAAATGTGTTTATTAAAAGTAGAAATATATTACATGTTTTTTCAATCGAGGTAGTTTGCCTCAGCTATCTATGACCTTTTACCACTTTTTTGATAAAAGTACAAATATTATAAGTGTAGTAAAAGAAATATATTTCTCTACACCTAACTTCGCCAGCACTGAGCGACAGAATTTTTGCACAAACTTAATATCCTAAAACTTATATCCCATATATTGGAAGCTTCTCCAGAATAGACCAGTGCTACAAACATAATAGATACGTAAATCCTAGTATTAAGTTTGTCACGCACACATATAAAAAACGAGAATTTTAAACCTTCTTTTGACCATCACTGTACGTAATAAGGGGCAGAGACAAAATTCCAACCAACATGGCTTGCAGACCTGAAAAGGTCCATTCTTGTCAGCCCCCAACCGTATTAGCGCGCTCGATCGATTTCGCGCTTCGATCGTCCCCACGGGACGAAAGGAAATTTCTTCGAAAGAAAAGGAGCCCGTGATATTGGCATAAATACTGTGCGCTGCGAATGTCATGTATACGATATCAGCCCTGGTACATAAACCTGCATACATACGAAGCCTGCTATCAGTTGGTGCACCGAGGGCTTGCGCAACCGCACGCGACAGTGATGGCCTGTCTTCTGAGTCGACTATTCTGCACGACAGAGCGGGCTTCTGCATAAATTTGCATGGAGCCCCCGATCGGGACGTGTTACGGTCCGCTTTGAAAAAATATCAGCACAAAGCACCCAGGGTTCGTCGGCCGTAGTATCAGCTCGGTTCACGCCATTTTCTTGCTGGCGTTATGCATTATTCCACCGCCCAGCGGGCGAGACCAGCGCCCCTGGAACTGGGTTAGCGTCAGTGTCGAATTAATAAATGGTCCGTCGCCATGAGAAATAAATGGGGCAACACGAATGGAACGGTAAAATCACGCGTGTGAACCGCTGTCAGCTGTTTCTCTGCGATTGCCGTTTCACTATCTGCACGGAAAGTGGCTGCACGCAATCGCGTGGTATTAGCGATTTTGGCGACAGGGCAGAGGGGGTAGATAGAGCTTCGAAAGCTGAAGGGCTAATGCTTTATGGGGGACTTCTATCCACGTCTGATGGGGATAAGTTTGATAGAAACCTGACTTAGTGTTAATTGTATTGTGCTTGGTAGAGATATAGCGGTGTAAGTAGGGGGGAAGTTAACAGCGCCCTTAAGTGACTTTCTCAGAAGTCAAGAGCCCTAGGGAAAGCCTCACGAGCCCCATTTAACACACGTTTCGGACACTTCGGAAGACGAAGGAATCAACATTCATATATTCGATATATCATGGTTTGAAAGTAAACTGGTCTTCACAACATCAAACACAGTTAACATCCCCTCGCATCGACCCAACTAGAAAACACCGCGTTGTCAATACTGAAAGCTACACGAACCCATCGAAAAGAAAGCAAAAAAGAACTAGTTATTTCGTCGACGTGCTCGATGCAATTTTCCAAATTGACCCTGTTCCTTGTCCCGTCGGGTGATCCTATTTTGAGAACGTTCCGGTAAAAGCAATGTTGAAGCTAACAAAATGGATTTCCAGTTCCGCCATGAACCACTGAAGGTGACTATTTCGAGAGAGAAAAAAAGAGAGGACAGGGTGGAGAGACATCCGAGAGGGAATAGATCCCCTTACGAAGCATTTTTCCGCGGGTTTCGTGAAAGCGAACGTCTCGTTTCGACGACGGTGGACATTCGTTTTCGACGGGCTCAACATTAATTGTGCGGGGCAAGTCGCCATAAAGAGATCCGAGAAATCATTCGTCAGCTTCAAAGCAACGCCGTGAACTCGCCGATGACACCCGTCCCTATCGGTTTACGCCCACAAATCGACGATTTTGTTTATCGCCCCAACGCCACCGACACGGTTATCGAAAACGCTGTCTTGATTTATTTCCATTCCGCCCGCTGAATATCGGGCCGCGGCTGCGGCCTGTCGCTTGGAGCCGTCGCCAATGTCGAATTGGGGAAATAATGGCGTTTGATTGCCGAATAACGGGAATCAAAGAGGCCATTGAACGTTGGTCACGTTACCAGAAACACTTTCTCCGCGCTGCCTATTCATTTTGTTATGGGAGCGTAACGCGACCACGCTTGCGAACCAGTGACGATCTGGAAATGGCTTGGATATTGTTAAGCATTTTTTTAGAAAGGAATGTTAATGGTGGTTTAGTTGGGTGAAAGTGGATGTCGGCGTTGTCCAATTTAGGGGAAGTCGATGACGGAGGATGCAGGATCGATGAACGATTGCGGCGAACTGATTTTATGTAGGTACGTCTTTGACTTTGAAGCAGATTTCTATTTTAATTCACACTTCTCTTTGGCTTATCTGAATTTTAATAGTCCAGCTACTGTATCATTGTTCTTGTGCACTGTATCACAACTCCGACTCCCTGAACTTCCAACTCCCAATTCAGTATAATTTCAATTCCTAGTTGAACTTCGATTCTACCCTAGCTCGGTTCCAAATTTGCAAATTTGTTTCTGAATTGCGGTTACATAGAATCCATGGATCTACGCTTCATCAACTATTACAATTCAAAACCCAAGAAGTTACAAGAAGAAGACTGACAATACAATGTCGCGTCAACTATTGACCTATACCACTGGCCAGACTAGAAATACTTCAAACTGCCACTGTAGGTATCAGCGCCGACCTCCTACAATTCACGCACACGTCGCATCGGCACCAAACTTCCCATCTCGTAGAACAAAGTCACAGTTCAGCAGACACGAATGACCTGTACTACTGCATCGCAGAAGAGGTTGACCTGACCGAGACCACCGAACGAATAATTCCGCGCTAACACAAATTACCGACGGCAAACGCAGTCCGCTGAAACACGGTAGCGTTGCCCCATCAAATTTCAATTAATTTCACGGCTAGGTATAGTCGAGAGACGTATATACAACCGCCGCAGCAAAGGATCCGACGACAAGCGGAACCGCCTTTCTACCAAAGCGAGAGTAATTCGTTCCGCTGGAAGGACCGTCGTATAAATCAGCCGTGGCTCCTAATTGCCCACGGTTTCGATGCTCATTAACAACCGTGCCACAGGAAATCCCTGCTCCTGTCTAAGTAACAGGCAGCGGGGAATAACACGCTGAGGGGCGATCGAGGTCGCCGGAGAAAAGAAACGCAGAGTTTCTCTGACGTTAGGAAACTAGTTTCCCGTGAGGCGGCACGTGCGTCGCTAATTGCCTGGTAAAGAAAGTTGGTTAGACGGCCAGGGGGTGGCATCCCCCTTCCTGGAATGTCGCTGCTCGCAGTCAGCTGGGAACAATTTTCACGTGTGGGGCCGTGTTGCGGTTACTGGTTAGCCTGGCTGGTTGATGCGACGCGCAAAAAAGGGGGGTCGAGGGAGGCTGACCGCAGAAGCGAAAAAGCGACCAGAGGGGAGGAAAATGACTCCCTGGGAAAATAAAGAAGCGGCTTGGTGGAGCTGAGCGACGTATAAACGAATTCGTTGGACCGGTCACTGAGGAGATTCTACGCAGGGCTACACGGTTTCAGGGCGCGTCTCGTGCCTCGCACGTGCAGCCCTCTGCGCGCCCCTTATGCTTTAATTAAAGTTTGCTCGGGCAGTAGGGCTGGCCTGGTGCTTGGGGGCCGAAGAACGAGCCTCAGTTTAATGTTCCTCTTCTTCTTATTCTGCTGTTTGCTCTCCGTTATTTATTGGACTCGTCGCTCTTGCGGGGGGTTCGATCGGGATCGAGTCGAATGACGGGGAGATCGATCGATTCGCCAGTCGCCTTCCGTTGTTCTTCTCATTCGTCAGCGCCAAGATCGCGGAAGACGGCGCGAGCTATTGTCTTTCGGCGACTGGCGTTGTTCGTTAGACCGAGCGTGAGTAATTTCTTCGTTGTGAAGAAGCTGACGGCTCTACTCGTTTGGGAGCTTCGAATTTTGAAGGAAGAATGAATGATGAAGGTACTGAATATCGGCTTTTTCTGAAGTGTTGCACAGGCTCTCGGGAGCTCCCGGTAGCTTCTGCTGATGTGGGTACTTGTTTTACTAGAATGGATGGATTTTTGGATCATGTTTTGCCAAATTGTAAAAAGATTTGTAATGATAGTTCGTTTTTAGTGGAAGAGTCTTAAGGACTAAGCTTCTTCCAATTTCCTTGCAATGAAATAGTTGAGTCGTTAGTTACTGTTTGAATTATTATTCTTTTCCCTTGTGTAGATATTGATTTATCTGGTGGGTGGTATTTAGTGGCTTGCAGAAATTTGCAGACGTTCTGAGTTTTAGCTGCGCTTTTGCAGAAGGAATGCTGAGAAAGTTTTAGATAATGTTGAGATAGAGTAAAATAGGAAAAAATGAATAAGCCATTTGCTTTTTGTTTCTATAAAGAGTAAGAGTTGATTTCATTGTTTGTACATCGATCGAGATTCAATCAATAAAAATTGTCATTTAAAGACTCCATAAAATGTCAACTAATTATTATAATAATTCGCCTTAAATACTCTTGCAATTATTGTAATCCAATTATGCGAATGAATGTAAAAACATACACTTAAACAATCGCTAATAGTTTCACTACTTAAATGATAAATATAGTAAGTTACATAAGTAAAAATATGATTATAATTCATTGATCGAGTGATACTCTCGTTGCAATTTACTTATTTTCCAATTACTTATTCTCCATTTGCCATACGTGATACAAATAAAACCCTACTTGAAGATTGATACATATACCAATAATATTAATTAAGATAGTAAGCATCATTACAGGTTACGTAAATGATTTTTGTCATAGTTCTGTCTTCCCTTATTATTACAGTTTACTCCTATATTATTTAAAATTCGTCTTAGCATTCCTCCTGTAAAATGAAGCTAACAACAACTGTTTGCAAAATGTTACACGCCACCGTACTGTAATATATTTCTTTACCTAAATGCCGTTATAATCAAGAAGATCGAAACAAATTCCCTTTGAGTCGTAGGTTTTGTATTTCTGAAGTTTCTATTAACTAAACCCTTGACCTGTAAACAAAAAGCGCTCCTACGTTACACATTTCCTTTCCTTATAAAGGAATACGACGAAGGTCGTTCAGATCGATATCGAATTACATAACCAATCAACGATTACCATAACATTACGTTTTTTTGAATTACAACAGTTGCTTTCGCAGAAATAACGGTCCAAACGAAAACTGATGTAAATAACTGCTTCTCAATTACACACGAATGAAGAGAGTACGTGTTCCGTTGTCTTCAAGTGGAAGGAAAAACGAGCTGAAACATTAACTCAATATTCTACAGGCAGAAATATTATTTTCTCAGGCAAAAACCCAACGGGCGCTACAATCGATCACGTTATAACGGAAGTAGCGCGTATCAGGCCGTGAAATTGAACTTACTGTTTGCACGAGCTGCCCGATAAACTGATGGAATATCCCTTGCTAAACCCCCAAGGGGAAACGGCAGACTATGAGTAAACTATGGGACCTTTCAACAGGCAATTAACACAGCAATGTATACCTAGGAATTCGGTGCTACGTGTAATTCTCTAAAGTATGACGTGGAGGTACAGGGACAATTAAGTCAATTAACGTGTTCCTCTAAACACACGAGCTGCCGTTCGATACTGTCACAATTAGTATACAATACACCAAAGGGGGAAAGAACCGTGCATGTTTGGAAACAACGGAAACCTTAAGTAACAATAATATGTAGCTGCCCAAAAAACTACACAAGATTAAATACATAAGACCATTACTTGGTTGTTTCATAAAAAATGTGCAATTCCAGTCGATTAAGTCGAAAGGATCTGTTTCAAGTTTTAGATAATCGTTGAAGTATTTAATTCTTCTAATAAATAATTCTGGGAGAACAAATGGCATTAATTTGTATATGGAATGATTAAAAGAAGATGGTGGTTAAATTTTTGTTTTATCTATTCTATATCTGCTTTATTTATTTCTAGAGTAGGATACATTAGGATGGCAACTTTGGTTTGTGAATGCAGTTTCTTAGGCAGCTAAGATATTTGGTACTTTTATGTCGTGGAACGAGGTGATTATCTAAACATTGATGTAACGCAAGCCGGTGGGTTTATCCTTCTAGAAGGGTTTAGAAAGGAATATTGAAAGAATAAAAGTATCGAGGCGGAAGAAGATGGAAGATCGTGTTCTAGTTTGAGCGTACGCTTGTTTGTCTCGTTTTTCGTTCCAAAGTAATTTACGATTATTTATAGTAAAACCTGATGGTCGATATTTAATTTTTACCCACAATATAATTGGAAAAACAAGAAATGCAGGAAATGTGATACTTTGTCTATCACGTTTATCCTAATATTCATCATCAAACATTATCAAATACTTGTCACACAAAAATTAATTTACACAACACACGCACACTATACAATCTAAATTAGGAAAACTTGTTTTAACCCGTTAAGTGGGAAGTTTCTTAACTTTCACAGATTCCAGAAATATGAATTAAATTATATCTCATACTACCAGAATATAAATTACAATGTATATGTTCCATATTTCCGAAATGTAAAATAAAATATATTCCGTATTTTCAGAGTATTAATTATAAAGCCTTTTATATTTCAAATACACAAATTGAAATGTATCTCATATTTCTAGAATATCAATTAAAACGCACCTCATATTTTAGAACTATAAATTGCAATACAACTCATATTCCCAAAATATAAATTGCAATATCATCTGATATTCCCAAAACATATTTCCACCTCCAAAACCGTAGATATACGTACTGAACATTAATAACTCTAAATAAAACTGACAACCAAACTGCATTTAACAAGCACTTCATCCGAAAACGAACCTTTCCAACTCCCAAACCACTATACTGGATGTCGTTTAATATTTACACAGCATGTATCAAAAGTTCCCGAACTCCGAGTTTAATAATTTATTGTGCTGGAATGTAAGACAGCAAAAAGGAAAGCATGATACATTCATAAGTTGGCAACTCTGCTCAATGACGACGTAACATCCCCTGATTGCCTGACCTTGAGAAGAGGGAGAAGAAGAAGGAGAACAGACTAGGCTAGTCAGCCATGAGCTTGTTGCGAAAAAAATATGTTGAAGTTTCTCAAGCTCATCAAACGTTTATGCGAAATTGGAGAACTTACTGTGTTTCATTCCACCACAATAAATTAGTAAATTGAGGGGTCCAGGAACTTCTCACGCACACTGTACAATACGCTAATCAGTATAAATTCACCTAGCACAAATCGTTACTTCAAACCAGAGATGAGTAAAATTTTTATTTAAATAAGATATTCAATTAACGAATAAAAGTTAAAAAAAATTATTCGTGATGTGTCGAGTTAGAATTGAAAACTTTATTCGACACTGAAGTTGAAAGTTGACGAATAAAAAATTGACTTTACTCGTCGAATACAGTTAACCTGGATTATTCGAGCCTCGAATAACAAATAAAGCTAAAGTAACTTTTATTTGATCCGTTCTTTAAATATTTTCTTATTTAGTCAATGCCGACCTCAGCTTCAAACTAACAATAGGTTATAGAGGGTTAAAGATCCTTTCATTTTCATACCACTTTTACCCATTAAAACGAGGAATGCGAGGATAATAGACCGCGAAGGGCGCAGAGAATCGGAACTCGCCTCCTCTTCATCAGCGCGCTTACCGTGGGATCCAGACAAACTGACGCGTGCGATTCTCATCGCGAACGGATAAAACGGTTGAAAAGTGTTTCCTAGTCGGTCGTTTACACATACACCTCATCAGGGTACGTGCTATCGCGGCTGGAGCACGGAATTTCGCCGGTGCCGTCTCGCCGCAAAAAGGATTTCCGGGGAGCAACGCGAAAGTTGTCCGGCGTAAACGCGTTACAACTTTCGGAACGGTGGTCCTGGGCCGCCGCGATGGCCCTTAACCCTTTGACTACTGTTGACGCCTATTGGCGTCCGACACATGTTGTCTTCCCGGTACTGTTGACGCCTATTGGCGTCCGACACATGTTGACGTCCCGGTATTGTTGACGCCTATTGGCGTCCGACACATGTTGACTTCCCGGTACTGTTGACGCCTATTGGCGTCCGACACATGTTGGCTTCCCGTTACTGTTGACGCCTATTGGCGTCCAAATCAAATTTCGATTTTTTTTTCTTTTTAATCTTACATTTTCAGTATTTTGAATATTTTAATATACTTCCTCAGAAATGCATGTCTAACGAAAAATTTCGCCGTACCCAGTAGACGTCGCGAGTGAATTCCTACCGTACCGTACGGCCAGTGCGTGCCAAAGTCTTCCGTAGTCAAAGGGTTGACTACTGTTGACGCCTATTGGCGTCCGACACATGATGGCTTGCCGGTACTGTTGACGCCTATTGGCGTCCAAATCAAATTTCAATTTTTTTTTCTTTTTAATCTTACATTTTCAGTATTTTGAATATTTTAATATACTTTCTCAGAAATGCATGTCTAACGAAAAATTTCGCCGTACCCAGGGGACGACGCGAGTAAATTCGTACCGTACCGTACGGCCAGTGCGTGCCAAAGTCTTCCGTAGTCAAAGGGTTAAAACTTGCACACGCTTTAATGCACTGGATGCGATAACGACAGAGCCGTGGGGGACTCTTTCTTCGCGGGGGAACGTTTACGAGGGAAAGACCGTCCTCGTGGCGCCGACGCGCCGCGTCTGTCTCTTCGTGGTTAAGCCCGGCGAATAATGAATTCACGCGCAATCGGATTTACAACATCAGGGAAGGGATTTGAAGGAAGACGATGGTGATGGTGAAAATTCTGATATCTGTTTTTAACGATTATGATTAGTTATAACCACGGTGATGTAATTAGTGAGGAGGCATAGTGGTAAGTTTAACCTTATTAGAGAGGAAGAAGTATATGATTATGAATATAAATTAAATATGTTTTAGAAATTTTTGAGTGTAGACGTAACTTATTTATATTATGTAAGAGTTGATTCTGAATATTTGTGGATAATTTTTCGGCTTTTTTCTGTGTCATAGTAGTGATTGAAATAATTTGGAAAGTAATTGTACAGATATGTAACAGAGTCCCTGAAGAAGTTAAGGCAAGAACAAAGTTGAATTCAAGAATTAGATTAGAGAATTTTGCACATAAGAAATTTTCTTTTTGAGCGAATCCCAAGTACGAATATTGTAACTATGTCGCAGGTGTGCATGAGTAAATTCTGGGATGGAATAAGAGTAAACGTTTGATGATGGGATTTCTCGAGGATGATTGATCAACCGTTGAAACAGAGATGTACGGCCAGGAGAAATGGTTTCCATGTCTGCTGAATTCTATTGGCATTTCCAGGACGCGAGCTGCATATCCGCCGAGTTTTCTACTTCGCGGAATTCGGATCCTTTCAAGGAGCTTTTATAGGGAGATTGCTCGTTGTGTTGCGTTTCGAATCCAGCTGGCTACATTCTACGGTGTAAACTCGATAATAGGACCTAATTAAGGCAACGACTAGCCTTGCTAATTAACGCAACAGCGGCACCAATTACTATTCCTTATTGCCGCTGCATTCCAATTGCCGTTCAAGGAAAAGATTCGAAATGATTGTTCAAATTGCCGATTTAACGAACAGAGAAAGCGAAGAGAAATTTTCTTTTTTAATTTCCAGAGGATTTTGATGAAATTGTAATACCTATCATATAGTCTATGTGAAATTAGAGGAGGATTATAAAATCATTTTGCAGGTTTGCTATTTGTTTAAATACAGATCATTAAATTTCACAATTATTCCTTATTTTCGGCAAAATAAGCTCTCTAAATGAATTTTCATGTCCAAAATTATTGGTTGTATTGCTTCTTCTTTTGTTGTAACCAACATCTTTGAATAAATTTTTGGATGAATCAGAAATCGGAGAAAAATATCACTTGCCAAAAATGTTAAAAACCGTGATGCGCTCTGCTTCCGATAACAAATGTTGCAACCTTTGACGGTCTGTATTTCTTAAACAAATTCGAATTCAGCAAAATGATAACTGACACCTCACCCTCCTAAATTTACGTGGCCGACATTATATTCAAATTTTATTCCCTGGAATCCAGTCCGTAAAGTGACCGATTTGGTTTGGTATTATTCCAGTAAAGGAATCGCTTTAAACACATGAAATTCCATACATTTTGATGCGAAAGAACGCGATTGTACCATGCACCGTGCGCAATGCTAATATCCATCGCGTAACGTGTACTCTGAACAAACAACGAAATAATTCCAAATCAATCGTGCTGCATTAATTTCAGTAGGTACGTCGTTTTGATGCATTATGTTGAATGCAGCTGCACTTGTGCCTACTTTGATATTATTGCAATATTCCCCGATTCTTTTACATTGATCGACCTTTCTCGTTAATAAATATGCACAATACTTCATTTACCTGCACTATTATTTACTCGATGCATCCGTGACTTTACATTTTGAAATTTCTCTCTGTACAAACAGCTAATGCAACCTGCTGCACTTCCACGCACTCAGGCAAGAATAATATTTCAATTTTGATTTTGCCTTACGCGCGACACGTTTCCTGCATTTTCACCCCCCTCCCTTATTTTCATTCTAAATGATCGGGATGATTCATAGCCAACGGAACCAGCCGTCGGTTCAACGTAACGCGATTTTCGATCCCCCCTGGAAAGCTGGGAAAAATACAAGGCGCGGGCAGCCACAGCATTTTGCTGCTCGCCAGCTAGCTTCGATGAAAATTCAATTTCCTTTTTTTGCAGCCAGCCTTGCGGCGAAATTAAACGGCTATCAGGCGAAACGCGGTTTCTCGTCGACAGCCAGTTACCGCGGAAAATATAAAAATTTCTTGTTGATAAGTAAAATCTATCTCCGTGACGGGTAGAATTTCGAGCAGGGCAAAAAGTGGTTTGAAAATTGAAAAAATGCAAGTGTAATCACAGGCGAAAGAAATGATTCCATTTGTTTAATGTTAGCAGAGATAATTTTAGAATTCATTTTTATCAGAAGTTTAAAGGTTTCAACTGATGAGCAAGTTTTGAATATAAATCAGTTTTTTGTGGGTTCGAATTATTATTGAAAATGTTAATATTATTTATATGGCTATAATTTGTGAGCTTGCTCATGATAGTTTGATAAAGGAAGAATAAATATTCATGAAAATATTCTTGCATTTAATGAGTAATAAATGGAAACTAATGAAAGCTGCCAGAACAGTTTTCTTCTAATCAGAAAATGAGATTTCTTCCACTTCTTTGAAATAAAACCCTATATTTTTTTTGTAATAATATAGAGGGCATCAAAATTGGTTCAATCCATGCATACAATTTTATTTTAATTCAATTAGATTATAATAACCTATTTTTAAATCAGATCTTTGAGTTTCACGTACAATTTTTTTTACACTGCGATACTTTATGAAAGGTGAAATGCATTTAAAACATCTGCTTTAGTACAAATTATCCACCATACAAGAAAGATTGATCTGCTAACTGAAAATATTTCTACTCAAACTTTCCACTTGTTAGGAGTATATTGCCATTTAACATCCAAGGAACTGGCGTCATGAATTAAATTCATTTCGATATCCTCTAACTACCCATCACAAAAATAATTATATGGTTCCATTAAAAAATCTAAAATTCCCTTAAAAATTTAAAATTGCTCAATCAATATCTGTTATTATAATTTATTATCGGTTGAACATACACTTACTTTTGTTAAAAACTTTTCCAAACCATCAAAAGTATTTAGTTAAAATGCAAATTGGTACTACCTCGAATGTCGACAAAATGTACAATTCATACGATACGCTACAAACGTTCCTTATTCTAAAAAAGTTGTTCCCCTTGGAGACTTTTCAGTTCATAATACTCGTGAAATCCCCCAGAAGCAAAAGTCGCGAGACAAGCACAGCAGCTCTGCCATCCGCCCCGCATTAAAGCACAGTATAAAATCGCTTCCTGGTTCAAAGTAACCGTGCGATCCCCGCAGCGTTCTGCACTTCCTGCGACTCCGCCGGGGCCGAAGAATGGTCGCCGGTAGACTTAACCGGGACCACTCCATGGCCAACACCCGTATCGAAATTGCCCTTTTCTCACCGTCGCAGCCTTGGAAAATGGATTTCGAGGATTCCATCCAGCGGAAATCGCTAAATCGACTCGCAAATCTGAACGACCTTCGACCGTTCTTACCGTCCCGCGTGACTTCCCCTCGCGCCTCCCTTTTCTCCGACACTCGAGGGTCTTCCCTTCCTGAAGAGGATGCTCAACGACAGGCACAAAACATGGTGAACGTGTATGGACGTGTATATTTACAAACACAGAGAACAAATATCGTAACACACGCTTGCCAGGGGCGGGATGCGTAATTATCATGGTGATTTGTTATAGGTACCTATTAGAGGGACAGCGTCCGAGGTGGTCGGCATGCTTTCAGCCACGAGGTTCAGGAATACTGTCAGCGACAGCAGAATGGTCACCCCTGCGATAGCCGAAAAATATTCACGTATCAAGATGGATTGTTACTGTGGAGGATCGCAGGGTTGATTTGGCTCGTACCCGCGCCAGCTGCGGGTCTGGGTGGGCAGGTCGAGCTGCGGGCACGTTCCCTTCGATAAGATCGCGTACGTGGCCCTCGATTTCAGGGAAGATTCGAGGATAATACTGTCGTTTCGGGAAGGTTTGTACCGGGCTCGAGAGTGTACACCACTCGACACATTTGGGAGTTGCGAAGTTCCGCGGTGCAGCGCGGTTCGACTTTTCGAAAACCGTTCCTAGGAGAGTGCGGGCTACGTATTTGTCTGCGTCGACGAACACTTGTGGAGCTCCAAGTGCGCGAGACGTTTGGTAGTTTTGGGAATTGAATCTTCTGGGGAGTGGAGGTTGCTGGGACGGAGAGTTAGAGGTTTCAAGGGAATCTGTCAACTTCAAATGCTTTCGGTTTGAAGAAATAAATATTGGTGGATAGGTACCCTCTGTTACTTTCTTTCTGAGTGTTCTGACTCCTGTTTGATAACGAAAATCTTGTTATTTTCAGAGATTCGGATAGACTTTGGAAAAAGCGAAAGAAATTGATGATGATGATCTTTGTTTTAAATTTTGTAATGTGTGATATGTCAAACGTGACCTGTTTTTACTTTGATTAGACACAGTTTTGAGATGTGTAGTCAGATTACAAGTAAATAATAATAGTAGTTTGTTCAACAAATTGTTGGCAGATGACGAATCCACCACATTTAAAGGCTTCTTTAGCCTTTACTAAAACAGTGAGAAGATTACAGAAGAAATTGACCTACGCCTATATCAACACTTAATTAACAAAAATTTTATACAAGGTTCCACACATATTTCCTTTAGAATACTCAAATACTACACTCTCCCATTCAACTGGAGCTTAAGAAGCCAGGACAAAGAATCAGAAGCAAGATCCATATCAGCCAAACCCCTTCTTCCGCGTTAGTTATAGACTTCCCCGATTCTCGATCGGAGAAAGTTGTCGCCTTTGATGCATTCTATTTAGGGAGTCCTCCAAAGGCAAAACCTAGAAACTGAACTACCAAGAGCGCTATTCGACGTTCCCTTGTCGAGCAGAGTGGTCAATTTTCCAAGCATTGCCCACGAGGAAGTTCATAACTGAGTACTTCAAAAGCGACTACTTTCCTCCGCCACGAAGGAACCTCGTACATTTCGCATTCAAGTTTTACGCAGCTTTATGCATGGAGTTTTAATAATTCCATTTAGAGCAGGGAAATCGAAGGACGAGACGGAGAAGTTAACGATCCTGTAACGTCACGGCTGAAGGAAAACTTCGAAGACGAGTAGGTTCATTATTATACTAGGTCCACTGATGGAAACGCTGGGAAGGATCAAGTACACGCCATCGTTCCACATGGAAAATTGGAAAATCGAATATAATCATATTCCTACATACCGTCCGTCATATTAAGACCGTCAATAGAAAAGTCCATTTCATGCAACAAATGTCTCTTCCAAAATTATCAAAGTCCTTTTAAAAATTATTTATCAATACAATACAATGAACTTTACGAGTGTTACTCGAGGAGATAATCTTACACAGGCGATCTTGTATAATATCGCCACTGCAGTTTACGATCCCCATAGAAAGTTAACGGTCCATCAAATAATTTTATCATCTACTTATCTGACATCAGTTGGAAGTAATAATTACCCGTAAGATCACTGATCGACATAACCACTGTGAGGGAACTTTGGCGAATAAACGAAGAGCACGGTACCACGATGAACGATCTCGGTTCCCTTAAGCTGAAATATTCATCGAACGATATATTTATGCCCAACACAAATTCCCCGCAGCTGGCAAGTTCTGCGATTTGCGTAATTCTCAGATTGGTGCCCGCCGAGGACGGATTATCCCGACGAGTTTGGAAAGCTGCGACGTCTGCCCGCGGTCTCATGCGTTTCGAGGACCGCGTCATTAGCGACGGCAGTGTGGGTAATCCATTCGCTAGGAACTTTCGTTCCACCCCCCCCCAAAGCGACGATCGCCGCCCCCGTCAAAGGCAAATATTTTCCGCCACCAGCCCCTATTTTTTCACCACCAGCGACTGTTCCCAGTGAATGATAAATGAGCGGATTCAAGCCGACAAAGAAGCGGCGAGCGAATGGAGCTCTTCAATCACCGTTGCGGAAGAATTATAGAATGCTTTAGGACGATCCCCGTGGGAGAGAAATTTTATTAACGCTCGCTGTCTTCCACCAGAGTATATTTGTACAGCGAGTCAAGTATGTTCAGCATTCCTGTTAGTGGCTTGTGCAGTTGCCTATAATTTCTCCCATGCTGCAAACACTCAGTCATATGATTCGGTACCCATTGGATTATTTCGTACAATTTTTACAATTTTTAGTTAATTAACGTAAACAGTTTTTATAAAAAAAGATTCCATGATCAAATTCCATGTTTTTTTATATTTTTTATTTTCTCCAGTTTCTGATATTCCTAATATCACAATATAAACTCTTCACGTCCCCTATGCCCTTTTGAAAAATCACTGCTGATTTCGCTTTTCCCACAAATCCATAAAAAATGGATTAAAAGAAAAACAAAGTATTCAAACTTTCAGAATTTCTCTCATTCGTTTCTTTCTTACGCCTGGCACTTCCGTGTAAATATCACGCCGACAATTTGCACGTGAACAACGTTTACATGGTCCAGGAGACGGTTATCCAGGCCGCGACGAGTATCAGTGAATTTACGGAGGAGTGGATAAACATTGGTTGCCTGTCCACGTTCAACAAATATTGTGGATATCGTGCAGGCGCATGAACGCTGTAAACTTAACGGAGATTTACATAATTTCCACAGCGCAGAACTTAGAAGACGGATTAACACGTTGTGGTTACAGAATTTTGAACGGATGGATGTGTCAGAGTGCCGGGTCTCTCGGTTAGGATCTGCCTAAGTGCATACATCAAGTTTCCATCAGTTTACGTTTGTTTCAAGACACTTGCAGATTCCCATTCATTATTATTCTATTGTTCTTCAGTGCACTGACCCAAATAATAGCTAGTAATGTCCGAAGCCCAACTGACTGTAGAAATGGATTTTTGTGAAAAGACAACAGAAAGTGGCTTTTGAAAGTATCCCTGTGATATGAATTACTCTACACTCGACCCTCGATTTACGCTGAGTATTCGATACGTGTGTTTTTAATAACACTACTGCGAATCGCGTAAATAGAATCTGCCAGTAAATAAAAAACTATGTAAGAAGGAAAGCCCGTGAATTTTCTAAAAGTATTTATTTCACGCGTTTGTGAAGGATAAGTGTAACTTGGACAGTTGCAGATTGAAATATGTGTAAGTATTTTCACTAAAAAATTCATTTGGAAGACTTTTAATTTGATTTATTGCATATTTATGTGTGTTTTATATTTTCCTCTCGTTATCTATTGAGTGGAACGAGCTGTTCGAGAGGTAATAGTAGCAATTATGCGTAATTCGTGTTACGGTAAGCGACGAAATGCACGAAGATGGATTAATACGTCAAATTAGGGACACAATAGTGCTGATGCCATGAGCACGCAGCCGTCCAAGTCATTAATAACGTTAGTCCAGCTGGTTGACTTGAAATTCGAAAACCGTCGACCGCATTAGCGCGAAATGCGTCCTATTTATTTATTAACACGGTGATTTCCGCGTTAAATATTCCACGGGTACAGCCAGTCCCCGAGTATCGCGTAAGTCTTCCATATTTGCTGGTTGCAAAACATAGTGGAAATGTTTAATGCGGGAGAAATTTACTTTATGCGATTACGCATGAAACGATAGTAAAATGTGTAATAAAACTTCTGTCGGTGAATAGCTGACGAGCAGAGCGTTCAGGATGTACATGAATAGAGATTAACTCATTTAAATTAAATTGTGAAATATTTTCGTGTTTCGACATGGAAGACCTGCCATTACATAAATGTCAGAAACTCTCCCAACTATGAATTAAAAATATGCCACGAAGGTTTCGTTCGACGCTACGTTTCCAAGGAAATTTAAATCTTCTTTGATCCCATTAAAAAACTAGTTCGCGTAGAAACTAGTGAAGAAGTTCCTTAATTTGGAAACATACATAGTTATAGGACGTACAAAGTGTGTGTGTTTGACTAATGAATGAAAATTTTGCATGATGCATTATAGAAATTTCTTCGATAGTTCTTGGATTACAATTTAAAGGGTGTTCTTTTCCATACTTCCTTTAGTTTGAAGTCTATACATATCTTGTGTACATTTTTGTAGGGCAGGGAGGTTATTATTATGATTATTATTATTAGTACTAGTATTAAGCGTCTTTATTGCATAATACAAAAATAAGAATAACGAGGAAAGAGAAAGAAATGAAAAATAGTGCAAAGCCCAACCTAACCTTATGGAAGCATCTGATTATTCACTCCTACGCACTAATTTCAACACAAATATGATATTCGATTATGGAACAGACCCTGGAATGCCTAATATCATTAAAATAATGATTATTACATAGTAATTTACAGTGGCTGACAATTTACGTTGGTAATAACACATTCACATATGCAAATAGTATTTCTTCATCAGACAGTACAATCAAATCAATTCAGAGCGCCGAGGGTGAAATGTAAAGTGTAAACAACGGAGCTGCAGCCACCTGGAATTATCGATACAAAAACGTGAAGTCCAACAGGTACCTACAGGCTTGATAATTCCCTCGACACGAATGCCTAGCATAGATTTCGGTCTCGCCTCTTTCCCCCGGAGGATTTTAATTCGTTTAGGGGCTGTTCCCGACACGGCTCGGATAAGAGTTCGAGGTCACATTTCGATGGGATCGTAGGGCGAAAACCGCGACAAGATGCATCCGCTGCAGGTGGCAAACCGCCAATAACATCCAGGGTTGTTGGTCAGGGAGCGGTGAATGGGGTCGGGGGTTGAGGAAAGCTAGCAATTAGTTCCTTACGATTAGTTTCCTGTGTTCGTTCGGATAGTTCTGCAGCTGCGTAATGACGACGGTTGTACGTGGCAATGCGTGCTTGATTAATATGCAAGATTGATTCATGGAACTCGGGGGCCCGCGACTCGAACCCCGACAATTTATGCTTTTAATTCTGACATTGTTGCTCGCCGTTGCGGGGGCGCAAATGTACTTGTATGTACTTCAATTGCCAACTGCTTGTGTCTATGGATCTTCCCAACGCGTTTGGAGTCAGTAAATCTTGGTGCAAGTATGTTACTACAATGGATAAAGCGTCGCTTGATGCACGGAATGGTACGAGAGGGATATAAATTGTTTTCTAGAAATGTAAATTTTGATATGATGAAATTTTTAGTTGAAAAAATAGTTGTGGAAGAACGCGATTTTTTGGAAATTCGCCAAATTTTTAAATTTCAATATTAAGGTCTAAAAATTTACAGGAATATTGCCAAATACATACTTCTGGAATAAATATTTTTTAATTCAAGAAGAACATTTTGTAAGTTTTTATATGACATACACCCTATCACAGTCACAATATCCTCCTTCGAGCTATTCTCGTTGAAACACGAAACTGAAAATTGCAATTTCAATTTACTGAAATCATGATCGGAAACGCAGGAAGTCATTTTACCCCCTAAGAGGGAGGGCATCAATTTGTCGCATTTATCGTGTGATTAATCTCCCTATTAATTCCCCACCGACAGAGAAAGCACACAATTGCTCGCAAAAAGGATTTGCATTCCGAGAGCAACGGTTTTGCGAGGAGAAAAGCTCTGTTGTGGTAGTTGCAGACAGATTACACGGAGCTGCGTCGTTGATAAATGACCTTGTCTCACGGATCATTTACGAATTGTCCCGAAATCGCTGGTTACACTCACTTGGAAACAACTGGCTGCGCAAATTGCACCATGGCGAAAGACTGTGTGGCAACGGATAGTACCTGTACGATGATATATTATGACTGTGATCGTGCGCGTGTGCACTCCCCTAGCATTTGTTGCGAGAATGACAAATGAAATACACAAGGTGCGCCATTTGCATAAAGCATGTTTAAATATCATAAAATTGTACTTTTAGTAAAATGAATATTTATATCTTAACTGGAAGATCTAGAAAACGTTGATTGGATGGTGTAGTTGTATAACATGAACATTTTATCCCCTTAAATGAGGACGGTTGAAATTTCCTTGATTGAAGTGGCATGGAAAGCCACACTTAATGGTGTCTTAAACACGAAATGAGAAATCAGAGTTAGAAACGTGACTCGAGGAACCACTCATACCGGCAAAGGGAGTAAGTTCTCGTCTTCCTGGGAAGATCAATCTCGTTCAAGTTGAAACTTATAAATCCCACAGGAACGAAGAATTAAGCTCGCGTTGCTGTGATGTATTTTACTCAAAATTTCGAACTAATAACTACTTAGTTAGGTACTCGTGTTTACGATGAGTTTTCAAGAGGCTTAATTAATTTGCAATAAACTAAAACAGTAACAATTAATACTTGTGCACTGTGAACTGTGAAACTAAAATTTAAGTACATTTAGATAACAAATCCACAAAGTATCAAACATCTCAAAATTATATTTTCAAACGATCAACTATTACAAGCATAAATTTCCTCAACTTCCCACATATTGACGAATCACAATTTTCTATCCTTAATAACTATTTTATTTCAAACAGAATAGGTAATAACTAGAACAAAAATTTAACATTTCCACTCTGATTTCTCCAAACGCAAATAACGTCAACCCTATCGCCACAAATTACCATCATATCAACTCTACCAACACACTTAATCACTTTCACCCAATCCATAAAATCCAAACAGAAGCAACAGTTTCGGCAAACAGTTACCTACCAAAACTAAAACCGTTCTTCCTCGAATACCAGACTCTCCAAATCTCTGTACTTCCAACACGTATCTGCACCCGCAATCCTTTCCCCCTCACGTTGCCAAAATCTTGGCCGTATTTTGCAACAATAAATCGTAGCAAATTTGCCTGCACAAATACACGGTGCAGGAGGCGTGGAGACGAGAAAGAGAGCAGCCTGCGAGAATCGTGTCAAGGTGAGAGGCGATACCCTTAGCCGCGCCAGAACGTTAGCGGGGGTGGTGGTTGTGTGTTCGCAGACCGAGCCCTTTGTAATGGTAATGTTCGATCAAATACACTTTCCATGAAAAGGGCAGTGTCGCTTTGCAGCCTCGATGCCGGGGACGTGGCGCGCGCATTTCCTCCATATTTATCCGGTTAATGAAATTCGCGATGCTGTCGCCCGCGCCGCTCAGAATTTACAGCGGCATAATATTATGGAAATTTCATTCATGGACGTCGCAATAATGCCATGCCTAAAGAGCTACATTTTTGTCCATAATAATAAGCACTCGACTATGGTGAATGTGATTTCTGGACGGATAACGGAGGAATCTTGTGATGGCTCGAGCATCGTCTTCAGTTTCCCTCCAAGACGTTTAGGATGTGTCCGCAATTAAAGGGGAATTTAATGGAACGCGTTTGTTACGCGCCTTCATAATATTTCCTTTGAAGGATTGACGTGAGGCACTAAAATACATTTTGGTAGTTAGTGTTTATTATTGCTTCTTGCGGGGATTAAATGTCAAGTGTTGGATGAAGATTTTGATGAAATTTTGAAAACGAGGTGGGTTTTAACACTTGCAGACTGCGTCTGGGTGTGACATTTTTTAATTTAGGTACCTTTGTGTGAATATTGAAATATTAATACTAGTCATTTCTGTTCAAGTTTGTTTATTCATATATGTAGATGTTTCGACGTGGCATGATGTCTTTTAAAACACTCTTGAAATATGTGTTTATACAAATTGATGATTGCGTTTAAGTTCGTATAAATGTGTGTGATTTAATCCTACTAATTGACAAACGTCACGTTTTCTGTCGGTGTCAAGTATTAACGTAGTCTGTCACGATTCACTAGACTTCCCCAGACTTCCCCAGAATCTCTAAAGTTTGGAGGGATACCGATCTTCCGAAGCTCTAATACGTTTTACCGAACTTCAGCGAGTCGTGACCTCTGCGCGCTTCCCACGTAAGAAACTTTCAGTCGACGTTGAAAGTGGAAAGAAAGCTAGCGAACAAGAGACAGAGCACGGCTGATAATTAATTACAGGAGGGAAGCAGGGGGTGTAAGAAAAAAGCGTGGGGTAAGAATGAACGATGACGCCTTTTGATAAATCGACCGGTGTCAAAATATTATCTCGAACAATCCAGCGTATTTGTACCGACGTATTTCACGGCGCTGTGAAAAATTTTAGATCTAATGGGGCATTTATGTTGCACCCGAGGATTATGGGGTGCAGGGTCGCATTTACCACGAGGCGCACTAGGCGCAAGCTGGGGCTTCACTCTCTTTGTTTAAAATCTTACCCCTCACAAACAACAATATAAGAAACAGCTTAGTTATAGCTGTAAAATGAAATACTTCTTTTTAAATATTAAATTCATAATATGAAAACTAGACGTAGCTGAAAAATCTGTCAGGCCTCTCAATTCAAATACATCGGTCTTTCCGTAGACTTAGAATATAAAATTAACAGGAACTGCTGTATTGCATATAATGTATGTACTTAAGCGTACCACCGACGGGACAAAAAACTATTGGGGTAATAGCAATTTTCTTCTCTATTATAATTTTTCTGGACGTGACTAATTATATTAACTATAATCAAAAATTCACTGCACCTTTATTTATTTAACTAGTTTCATAAAATTGCTTCAGAGTGATTTATTTCCACGAGTTTGAATTACCGATAAGCAAACAAGGATCCCATTTCAACAAAATTTATTCCCGACAGTCTGAAATCGTAGGTACAGAAAATCCAACGAAAGCCCCAACCGTCGCGTCGTGCGAATTCACGACGGAAAAGAATTTAAAATAGGATGGATGAAAACAATAATTCCATTAGCATATATTCAATTACCTATTCTTGAATTAACATCCAGCCGCTGATATACAATTCCATTGAAACAGCACTCGTCTGAATCTTTCCCTCGTCCGTTTAACTTGTTCAGAGGACACCGAGCTTAATTAAGTAGGCGAAAAGGAGGGAGACGAAATTCGCCGCGGAAAATCAGGCAAGCTTTCGAAATTTCGCGGTGGAGGATACTGAGAACACTAACTCCAGCTCAAAATGACCCGAGACGCTTGTTTCCCTTAACTTTGTTTTCGCCGATAGCATCTTCCGTTCGAAGCGCGAGCAGCCAGCCTTGGGTACGGATCCGACTGCTTTCTATTTGATCCGTAAAACAGTTAGCAAAACTGTTTTACTTAGATGAAATAACAGTGCTGGTTTCCGCCAAGTTTCGCCAGGGAGTCCCCGAGTTCCCTGGCCTCTGGAGCGAAGGGGGGCGCGTCGCCACGAACCCCCGTAGCCAGGTTTAAACGACCGACGAGCAGGCAACGTAATGTGACGACAATGGCAGAAAATGCGGATGGAGCAGGACAAAGAGGAATTGGAAAGACGGGGTGATAACAATGACGGAGGAGCAGGGAAATGAGGCGAGCACGGGCTGCGCGGATACCGCGAGATTCGATCTTTCTTATTCAGATTTCCTGCAGGGATCCTTCTTCCGTCTCTTCGGGAGAAGTTCGTAATTACTATGCTTGCCGAATGTGAATAGGTTTGGACGGATGTTCGAATATCGCGGGCCCGGCATTCGAACTTCCGAGAAGAAATTCGTCGCGGGATTGAAATTTTTTTAATGAATATCATGTACCTAGGCTTTTTCTGGCTTTTCTTTAGATTTTTGTTATATGGGTCAATGCTTGTCGTTGCTGTCTGGGATTTCCATGAAAGTGAAAGAAATATGATATAGTCTGCGGGATATTGGAACGGCTTTGAATCATCATTTTGCTGGTTTTGAATTTTTTTACTAAATGCAAGCCATCAAAGTTTGTAATTTTTGCACGAAAATGACCTTTAAAAATGTATTCTTTTATTTTAGTTAGGAGGGACTGACTTCCCCGGCAAATATAATTTTAGCCCGATAAATCGTTTCTGCAGCACGAAACTTATACACAAATTATTGTTTCCACGAATTGAATTCTTTTAGGATGATTGATTTTTTTAGGATGGTCACTATAAAAGTTTAACAAAAAGTTGTTAAATACCGCAGTGCGCTTACCAACCTTTACTGCAAAAAATGATAGATTCAATGTAGAATGATTCTACATGAAAATTCGTAAATCATTATCTCCAATACGTGAAATGTGGGTGAGATAAGAAATAAATTAGAAATATTCTTTATGATACATTGTTCTACTTTGATGTTGCTCTTTATAACATCACAACGACTTGTTCTAATACCAATGTAAATGTAATAACGAGTTCTGTTATGTTGAAACAAATTGATGATATTCTACTAAATGTATGTATAAAACAAGCATGTCACTCTATCAGTTGAAAATATTTAAATAAGGATTATGAAGCTTCAATGTACAATTTGATACATTGATCTCACTGAATGATGTGTTTCTGAACGTAATATAAATTGTTCTTCATTCGTGTGAAAATAGGTATTTGATTAATGAGAAAAATCGCAATTTATGTCACACTTTTGTTTCGATTCTGCATACATTCTCTGCGCGTTCCAATGCTGACATGAAATTTATCATTGATTTGCATAACAGCGAGCTGTGAAATACGATTGATAATCGATGCGTCGATGTTCGTAGTATTTATCAAGCGTAACATTTTTGACGTACCGTTATTTTTAACTTGCTCACGCTTCGGGAACGATCCATCATTTGCAGGAGAAAAGTTCGTTTAATTACATTCACGATCGTGTAAATTTGTGTTGGCAAGAATATATACAGAATGCTATTAAACTATGAAAGACAAAGGCATTAATAAACAATCGACTTTTGTGAAAAGAAAAAACAGCGGGAACAACCAATGTAGCAAATAATAATTTCTATGAATGATTTTTAAGCTACTTATGGAGGAGAGGGAGAATAATCGATTTTTCCTTTAAACAACTTATTCTACTTTTCAAAAGCGGGATCACTTTTTTTATTATAAAAAGGAAATTGACATTTGTATCGAATTTAGTACAAATTTAACCACATTTAGAAGCCTATTTGAATATAATTCGACTGCTTGAGAAGAAAATTCATTAATTTTCCTATACCGCAGAAAACATCAGCTAATTTAATCTTCTTATCTTCAGACTGACCAAAACTGTGAACCGAGGCAAGCTTCAACTTCGGGTATAAATAATCTAAGCCAGTAAAGAAGGCGTAGTGAGACCCTACCTTATCTCAGGTAGTTTGACATTTAGGATGGGACCAAATGGACCCTGTATGCGCCGGGGGAGTGTTAAGATCTTCGAGTGCTGGTAGAGTGGTCCCGCTTTAGCATTTTCTGATCATCAAGACCTTCGTTCGCTGAAAATTACACGAGACGAGGGTAATTTTTAATAACTCTCTCCTCTAGCCAGGCCAACTGCAGCTCCGTCGTACGTAGGCTCGACAAACGACCCGCAGTTATGTTTTAATTGCGCTGTTCCGACCATTTCCGACTCTATATACATACATTGTTCTTTGTCGACGCGCTAACATCCACACAACCGCCGTTCATCCAGCACAATCTTGCCACTGTGCGCTCGTGTGTGACAAGCGCACGAATACATTTCGTTCATTCTTCAAAGGGATTTGATTATGCAACGTTTCACGTTTTGTTCCCCACGGAGTGGAAAGCTTTCAGGCCACTTCCCGCGTGCCGCTTCTCTTTTTTTTCCCCAGAATCATGCATACATATATGCACGCAAGGAGGCATTCTTAATAAATCACAACCGGATAGATTTACCGTTCCTGCCAGATTTGCTTTTGTCAGAAGAGAAAGGGAAACGATTTGAATTTCTTCCACTTTTCATTCATTTTGAAACAGGTTTTCTGATTTTCTTGGTTTTGATTACAGTAGAGTGGAGGATTGTTTATTAGAAAGCTTAGTTGCGTGTGATAATAATGTGGATGTTAGGGTTGTTTTGTTTTATAAATTAATGTTTGAAATTGTTACGTTTAGGGTAGACGGTGAAATAAAACAATGATTTATGCATGAAAAGAAATGTATTCGTGTGATACTATTACCGAAATAGCATTCTTCTATAATGATTTTAATGGTTTTGTTAAATATTTTTAATTTATTAGTAGATAGGTACGTTGTTGCTAAAGTTTGCATCGATTTTCGATCGCGGTTCTTATCAAAGGGAAATATTTTTACGAAAATTTACATATTGTTAGTTAATTGTTAATTTCTCTGGTAAATCATTTCGTTTATAGGTAATTGTACCAAAATTACAGTTTCCAATATTGTTAAGTAGTCTAACTATCTACAACAAAAGCATTTGTACCCAGGCTTATGGCAATGAATCACTCTAAGAGGTAATGTTCAATGAAGAATTAATGTTTCTTTATAAATCAGGTTTTATCATTGCAACTGGGATTAATTTTGGCCATAATCTCAAATAACAGTGATGGCCAGTAACAGCGTCCAATGCAAAGGCCATAAATTCGTTCCATTTGACGGAGGATGCTATCCACCTACGATACGAAACAGGACAGTGATAAATTGATATTTACTCTTGAAGATCTTCCATTTTCCTCAGACAAGCTATCAATGATTTTCAAATTATATGCAAAATAATTGCAAGGAACATAGCGTAACCGTAGACAGAAATTGATGACCCTAACACCCAAGAGATGCACTCAAAATGGTTATCATAAGACAACAGAGAGTCTGCTCGTAAAATTCAATGTACAAACAAAGGTACAACATCTTCAAACACTGCCATTTATCAGAGCAGATCTTGTGACATACATATCACATTTTAAAAAGAGGTGACATAAAATCTGTAAACTTTTAAAAAACTTTCCTAACACCTCAAAACAAACATTTAAGGAAACCATTGCACATATTTTAAGTCTAAAAGAGTGGAATGCAAATGCGCTAAGCTGGGGCTCTACCTAGTTCATTATAAGTGGAAGCGACAAGGTCCAAGAGTGCAGGACAAATTGCATGAACCTCTTTACGTGACACTTGAGAACAGCCTCAAGATTTAAGTTTAAGAATCTCTAATTAGTGCTGGTTAGTGTCCAGTGATGTGAACGTTTCGAAACTTTTTAGAACAAACGAGCTGTAACTTTCTCGTTGTCTTCTATCTTTATCCTCGTAAGTACCTGCTTGCCCCTCACGCGTTACTTTCTTCACGTGCCTATCGAGGAGCATTCTTGCAGTTTACCTTAGTGTTTACCTTTTCAAAATTCTACGTTATTGTAATATGTTGTATGATCGGGAGAAGAATGTATAATAGATTCTATTCCCTTCAATCGTGACACGGATATCGAGGCGAAATTAGAACATTGTACCCCTGCCCACCCCCCTTCACCAACAAATGCAGTTCTCGACTAATCGGAATTTCTAAGGAGAATCTTATTTCTGAACGGGGTTTGAACGGAATTCGTTTTACATCGCGTGTACCTCGGGCTACGGCGATGATGAAACTCGGCTGGAATGGAATTTCTATGATATTATACTCTCTCTATCGACCATTCGCCTATAGTACTGGTATTAGATAAGAGTGGATGCACTGCGGCGCCATACTCGGCATGCCTAACTTCATATTATCAATATGTTTGAGAAATTCGACAGATTACGGGCACCTGGGTTATTTCGTTCCGACATTTAAGCAAAGACTCCTATTCGTGTTTCCGTTGCTAAAAATTCCGTCGCTAAACAATGCAGTGGATTTAGGCATTGCGTAATTCTTTAGGCATCGAAAGGACAATTTAAATTTGACAAGGCTAACATCTACGTTGTAATCATCTCGAACGAGACAAGAAATATAATTTCGATCAAACTTTACTTAGGTAAGTTCGTTTGATCTATGATTATTTATTATTTTCATTGCTGTGAATGATGTTATTGTTATAAAATAAAACTCCTGTTTATCATACTCTAGTTAGTATTTTTATTATTGTTCACCCTTTAACTCCCCTTCAACCTCCGCTATTCTACAGGGTGTTTCAGATTTGTCAAAGAATAGGCAAAGAAAAGTGTCTTAATAGTTATAATGTCTCAAACTATTTAATTTCTACTGATATATCCAGCTTTTTATTTAGCAAGCTAAATTCTTTATACGATTACACACGCTGTAACATCTCAGTGACTCCAGAGTATCAAAAATAAATTTTAAAATTAAAAAAAACTTTCACCATCAACATATGAAATTATACACGTCACTATTAAAAATATAAACCACACTTCCACAGTATCTATATCATTATAATAATACAAAGATCTCAGCTGACAAAATAAAAGGAATATCTCGAGAACGATTAGTTAAAAGACCTACACTTTCCAAGACACTTCGCCTGCCTTTGTAAACTTTATTAATACTTAAATCTCTACCTACAACCATAAAACCCCTTGCATAATGAACACAAATTACCCTCAACACAGAGACACAAATTTTCGTCCATTATTCAAGATTATCTCTACAACACCATATACCTGTACCTCGCTCTTCCACAGTACCTACTCATACTTATTTTCATATATTCTAATAATTCGTTAACACTTACTATACATGTACCTACCATTAATGCAATAAATTCCTATTATCATTATAATTAGGTATTATTATTTACCTTGATATACACGCGAAGACCAAGATTCTTCTCTCGTGCCCCAAATCAAGGGTGGGTATATTTATACCTTGCACACCGACTTATGTGTGCGACACATTTATGTATCTGTGTTAAACTTATATTTAAATTACTCTCGTAGTGCAATAAAGACGTTAATAATAATAATAATAATAGCTTCCACATTATTTTCCCCGTTATTCGTCCAACGTCCCCCAAAATCAAGGATGAAGTGTGTCTAATAATGCGTTCAATAACATTTCATCCGAACGCAGACCCCGCACGACATATCCAATAAAAATCACAGAATAATTTGGCGGGGGCACAGAGCCGCGCGCGTTCCCTGTGGGAAATGGCGGCCAGCGGAGACGGAGTATTTTCACGGTGCTTTCCTGGTGGTTGGACGGCGCTCGGAAAATTATATACCCGCGCAAGCTCATGGGACACGTGGCATGCAGGACACGTTCGCGTTTGTATGTATACACGGCCGAGCCGTGTAGATAGTGGCAATTGTACGCCGGGAACAACGCCGGCGAGAGCTCGAATCCCTGCCAACATCGATCCCCAGCCCCCTGTCATCCCCTCGCGAACCGTCGAATGGAAATTCAATTTTCGCGCCTTCTCGGCTGGGACCAGTTTCTCAGATCGATCCCTCGATTCACAAGAAATCGTCCGTCATAAGAGACTCGTGTTTGCAACATGGGTTGGCACATTTACCCTTCCCTAGCCTCTTCCTCTTTCAAGTTCGCGCGTGTGCGCGTGGAAAAATTCACTCGTGGGATTCGTGTCAGTGTCATGGAAATCCAATTGGCAGGATCCGTGACACGCAGAGGCATTGAAGGATGCGATTTGTGTGCATTTTTGGGGGGGCTAGATTTGATTTACCTGCTTGTATTTGGGGACTTGCTGAAGTCAAAATTGATGGCGTGATCCTACTGTTGGATCACAGTAATAAAGACGAATAATAATAATAATAATAATAATATGAGACATCGATGTTAATTGATTGTAATAAATTAGATGATGGTACTGATTGTCAGAGAGTTGATTATTTATTTAGAGTTTGTGTTTTCGAGGGTTTGGAATTTTTATGCTCGTGGATTTCATGGATATGAACTCTCCTATTTAGACTTTATTATTATCGTTAAATGATTTTGCCATTGTGTGCTGGGAATATTTCTCTTTCGTTACATGTAGAGGGAACGTGGTTGTTCATTTAGTGGCGTGGCGTGCCTTCGATCCTTACAGCGTTCCATATATGTTACACATTGTGGACTTTGATCACTGAGAAAGTGAAACCTCAGAGATCTCTTTGTCGAAATAGACACTGAATTTATAATAAAAGTTTTCTGAACCGTTGATTTTGAACGCGACACATTTGGTGCAAAAACTTATAATGTAAATAATGGAATTCCTCCATGAAGAATATTTCCTCCTGTCCCTGCAGTCAACCAACGCATAATCACAACCTTCTAATTTCAAAGATCCAAAAATTTCCTACGATGAAGAGAGGCACATACATATTTTCATCATTGCTTCGCTTCGATATAAAGACTCACACACTCAGAACCCCATAAGCACCTGTATCTCCACAAAGCATTGCCAATAACTGCGCTGAGACCATCTTAAGCTGTGTTGCTGAAGTTTCGGTGAGCCCAGAGTCGTGGGCGATGGACGAAGAAATTGCAGTAAGACTGGCACGTCTGAAAGCGTGATAAACGAGGAAACGTCCAGAGGTCTGAGTGCTGCGTCTTCCGCCATAAATCTATCACAATTATGAACGTTCCTGAAGGGGGTTATTTCATGTGAAAAGCATTTTGTTCCCGGAGCCTGGGCGACGTGGCGCGAATCAAGCTTCTTAAGAGGGGCATTAAAGAATGATCGAGCTCGACTGGCGGGAATAAGAGGGGCCACGATCACGTGCTGCTATTGAAATATATGGCGAGAGGTGAAATCTGGCCCCGTGTATCAAAGAGTCGTTTAGGATCGACGTCGATATTTCCAGCGGGACAGTTCCCATTACGACTCGTTCCACCGAAGGACATCGTTCGGCTTTTTGATTATACGTTTTATCGAAAACTGACTGCTTGAAATGTCCATACGATGTGTCAATAATTCTCGTCCCTTGTCGTTAGAACGATCGAAATGCTGTAATGGGGCAGCAGGACGCTCCCACTTGCAGGACAGGATAAATACGGTGGGGGAGGTCGACGCGCAAGTTCCTGGAAAATTTCTTCATGTCGGGGCTAGGTGGACGGAAAGAGAGACGAGGACAGCGAGTTGGTGTAATTATCCTTTCGCCTGACCTCTGAAGACTAGCGTCTACCTTTGAGTTTCCAAAACTTGCGCAGCCGACGGACTTCCTTTTCAAGGACTCGTTACAAAGAGAGCAGGCCCTGAGCCGCTCTGCTCGAAGAGTTCAGAAGTTCCTGACGTGCAAACCTTTGTAGCGACTGAGTAATTTATGGGAGGCAAAGTGTTGTGAAACGATTCGATGAAGACGCTGTTACCTCGGGGTTTAATTAGCAAGTTTCAGCGAGGGATTTTCACCAGTTGCGTGTTAGGGGAATGATTAGTGGAAGTAATATCGACTATCGAGGCGATAAGGGTAATATTGTTTCCATATGCATTTATTCTTTTTTTTTTTAGCGATTGCTTGTGGATTTTAGAATACTGAGACACTGAGTAACTTAGGAAATGGATAGAATTTGGATAGATTATATTGACTGAAGGTGTAATAATACAACGTGACTATAATCGAAAATTACAAACTTTTATGAGCTCTTATTTTTGGCTATGTTGTTATATACATGTGTTTGCATGCAAGTCTAATTGTATTTTTACTTAGTGGAATTTATATTTTCGGGGGATTAGCATTTCCTCATTCTCTATAAAAGATTAAATATTATTATCTAATGGAAAGATAAACACTCTATTAATATCCTTGCTTGAAGAATTCGTTTTTGAAAATGCAAGCCAATATGATTCTGAAAAATGTAGATTTATATGTAAAGATAAGTTACTTTTCATAATATTGTACCAAATTATAGCTCCTACTACAATATTTGTAATTGTACATTATAAGATATTTTCGATGATAAAACCTGATCCCAATTAGTGGGTCATTCTATATATTGCGTCAAGTATTTCCCAAGTACAATTATGTTACCAACATAAAACAGCAATTCATAATAAAATAAAATAGTATTCATATAACTACATAACACAAAAATTACCCTTATCGCACTCAATAAAAGACAACCCTAAAATTTCACCCCTGAACAATAACAGCACTTAAAAACCACCATCAGAAATCCAAAATCCATTCCAACTCGACCATCTTCTAAACTACCCCTCCACATTAGAAAAAGCATACCAACAGCACATAATTTCCCTTGCAACAAAAATCCTGACCATCCAGATAAAACGAAGTAAAAAAGTTCTGCCTCCATCGAAACTCACAGGAGACACACACACCTCTTCCACTGATGGTACCCAGGTGGAGAGAGTGGTTGGCCTGACGATTTCGATAAATCTCGAGTCCTCCAGCTGCCCGCCAAGACAAAGGAATCTCCCCCGCTACGCGTCCTCGCGATACATCGCCCCGAATAATTAATCGGCTGTCCGCGACCTGGCAGCCACGAAAGCCAGCCCCGCGTTCCAGAAGACGTATTCGAGGCAATCGTTGCAGCCTCATGAAGCATACATCGGGCCGGAGGGAGCGTGGCCACGGTGGTATGCATAATGCAGGGTGTAGCGTGCAGCGCGGAGATTTTCTCCCCGTTGTAATCCAGGGGATACATTCCTATACAAAATTGAAATCACGCGACGCGCTCGACGCTGAGCGAGCAGTCACGATCGCTCGTGGCGTAAGGATGCAGAAGATACTGGGGGAGCAGTGGGTCCCCATAGATATCGCTACTTTAGGACATAGCGCAAGCACACCGCCATCGATGGGCGTCGTGCAACGAATACAGCAGCTGCGCAGCTCCACAGGGCTTCCCCGTTCCGCGTGTCTTATTTCTCAGACACGAGGCCACGGAGGTGGGGGTAGGGGGGGCTGCGGCTGCAGATAGGGAGCAATCACTGATATCCTGGAATTTGGAGAAATCGTTAGGCTGATCCTGAGGAAACTCGCGGAAAGGTATGTATTAGGAAATCGGCTTTGGTAGTAAAGGTCGACGAAGGAACCTCAATAAAGATCGTTCGAACTTCGACTAGCGACACAGAGCTTTAATGACTGCGCGATGGAATTTTTTAATTTTGTAAAGAAAATTGTTATCGGAGGGATCTTTGTAAAAATTTTGTTTTTCTTTGTGGTAAATTTAAAGTGGGAAGAAAAAAGCGGTGAAGGTATTTAGTGTTGCAAACTTGTTAACTGAATGAGGGTTTTAGTTATTTTATATTTATACGATGGAATTTTTTAATTTTGTAAAGAGAATTGTTATCGGAGGGATGTTTGCAAAAATTTTGTTTTTCTTTGTGGTAAATTTAAAGTGGGAAGAAAAAAGCGGTGAAGGTATTTAGTGTTGCAAACTTGTTAACTGAATGAGGGTTTTAGTTATTTTTTAAGTTTATACTTCAGCGTGGGCATTATGTAGCAATATGAATGGCGACACATGTGACGTACTTATGTATTATGCTGCAATTTGTGCTACCGCTTCGTCAGATTGAATTCATGTTTTTATATCAGCACGTGTTGTACGTGTCGACGAAGATTCCGATGAAATTGAGTTTTAAATCACCGCAGAACACGCGCGTCACCAGTTAAAGCTCGAACGAAATTTTCTATAATTGCTCCCATTTTCTGGTTCTCTCAATTTCCTCTGAATACAGCGAGCACTGAATGCGTAGCAGAGAATACATTGCGTATCCTTGCAAATGAGGAAACCTGCATCGAATTACATGTGTAATCACGTTCGAGTAAATGAAGCAATTCGTTCTGTATCTGCAAGGCTGGGCATACAATACAGGAAGCAAACGGATTCGTGACATTTCCATTCTGTCGTATCGTATTTTTCCTTTGGGATTTCACGTTATCTGTCGGGGCCAGCCAATGTATGTTTATTGGCGAAATCCATAACAGTATTTATTTCAGACTGGTGTCATAAATTTTTTTTTCATAAAGTATTCATCGCGATATTCACCATCGTTATACCACTTTTGTATAAATTTCCTACTGAATTATCATTTCAGTCCTGAACAGGAAATTTACGAGTGGAGAAAGCACCCAACACTTTGGCCCTGCGATAAAAATTGAATATAAAGATCGACGAATTATATGAAATATTCTACTGCAAATACCTCTATAAATAACTTTTGATACTCCAGAATATATCTGTCAATAGCAACGAAGAGGTGAATACAGTAATATATATGCATCATCGCCATGAAAGTGGTGATTCTGAAGCAAACGTTCGCCAAAGCATGGAATTGTTGATCGAAGAAACTGAAATCTACGTTGATTCCGCTTGAAAATTTATTAAACGAGCACACTATGGAAGCACAATGCAGAATCAGAAGTCATTCTGGTCAGTACTGACTTCAGAAGACAAACGGCTACGAAGTGCCATTTTTGAGTGCCAACACTGATCCCCCAATCGATCCACTTTGTAGTCCCATCTAACGACTCCAAATTCACCCTAAGCTCCTTAATCCGACCACCCGTTCCGGTTCACCATAAAGCAACGAAACTGTAGAGAGAGGCGCCCGTAATTCGACAGCTGGAGAACGATCGACCGAGAAACGTCGTCCGACGTGGCGTTTCGCAATGTCGTCCGGCCGTCCGTGGTCGAAGGGTGGGTCGATCTTGTTACTTCCTTTCGTCGTCCAAACAAAAGATACGCAGGACTGTCAGCGTTTCAGTGCCGATAGGTACGAGGCGTCAGAAACATAATCCGACATGTTGAAAATCAAACAGTTGCAAGACTCCGTGTATGTGTACATACACACATATACAAAGAGGTACAGAGAGATAGATAGATAAGAGGTAGAGGGGGAGAGTGAGAGAGAGAGAGAGAGAGAAAGAAAGAGAGAGAAACAGATGACAGACAGATAGACAGATACGTATGGTGTACAGTCGAAAGAACCAACAGAAGATAGATAGACAGACAGAGAGATAGAGAGAGGAGAAACAATATAGAAGAGACGTGTCTGGCTGGTGTAAATACGCAGGCAGGTCATGCTACGAGTTACGTTACCTAAGGTGAGCTTCTCCCCGGAATCTGGCGGCAGCGTGAAGCCCAGGAGGGCCATGCTCGATATCAGCACGCACGGCACGATCAGGTTGAAAAAATAGTATAACGTCCTCCTGCGGATTTGTATGGTGAACGTGACGTCCACGTAAGGCTCTGGACAGCACTGGTACATTATCGTGTTCTTCTGGCCGGGCATCCCTGCAACGACAAGCTCGGTTAGCGTTACACGATGGAAACTAATGGCCGCTCGAACGACTAGCAGTGGAGGGGCGTGCGGGGGTGAATCGAAGAACTGCTTTGTCCTGATTCCCGCGGCGCAAGGGCCCCCGCGTGTGTACGCTGCGCCAGCGTGTAATTTGTTGCGGAGAAATTTGGATACGCGCGTTTAATCACGCACTCGTTCGTTGAAACACGTTGATTAAGTGAAATCCTTCAGCTCGGAACACGTGTACGTCGCGGGTGGATTTGCGCTCAGCGCTGCTGTCGCTTGTTCAACGTAAGCTGCCGTTGTAGCCAGCAGACACGATGGAGGGCCAGAAATGTTTCAAACTGTTTTCTAAAGTAATGGGTTTCTGGTATGTGGTCGTCGTTTAAATTCGTTCAGCGGCCGTTATCTAGCAGATTCTGCCCCCAAGGCGATTAGAAGTCGCCTGCTCTTCTCTGCAGGGGGTGGTTCTTTGTTGATAGGATCTGTTTTAGTAGTAAAATTGGTAAAAAATGTGTTTGTATGAATATGTGTGTTATTTGAACTTGTTTTTTAGTTATAGGTGTAGTAAGACACGCTTTATAGAACTCTAGTATCAATGTAAAACTGCAACGATTGATGGTGTTGATATACACTTCAAAATGATACTATACGTTTAGATTTGACAAGTATTACCAACGATTTTCACGGGCTGAATCGTTTTGTATTGTACGTGTCTGCTTGCTTTAAGTGCAGATTTACAAACCACGCGTACTGTTAATTCCATGACTTCGAGAGTTTACACTTGTATCATTGAGATGAGGTTGAATTTAAAGTCGAAATGAAAACAGAGAATCGGACGGGATATTACGAAAGTAACAGTAAATAATAAGTAATAATGAAACATTTGACTGGCTTCTCCACTGTTTAAGATACAAGTAAATAAGTAGGTATCAAACCACTAAATAGTCACAAGCTAGTTTTTCCATCACGTTTCAGAATTGTAAAACTTCAATCCTTCAGTTACATTTGCAAATTAAGTCACGTCTCGAAGTGGTAATTCTTCAATGACAATGCCCACGTGTTTCGACCAAAACAGAAGGATATAACATAATGCACTTGCATTTCCAATGGCAACATTTTACCACAAATTACACGCTCGTCTGCAAGCACACGTTCATATTTCCCTTGTATACCTTGAATTGCCTAAAAAATACGTCGCGGATGCTAAACATTTGAAACCGTAATCGCACCAAAAGCAACCAGGAAACGCCAGGTGTCGCGTGATTCCTTCGCAGTCACTTTTACGAGGCGATTACGTTCGGTGAAGATCTTGCGACGGGCTTTACGGGCGCGTAAAAATTCCTTGCATTCGACTGTCATTCTTCTTTCAATCGCGAGACGTTCGAGCGACGAATGGCAGCAGATTACACGGGGACAGGGTATTCGTACGCGATCCCGTATCGCACCCCCATAAAGGGATTAACGTGGCGAGTCGATGTGACGCAGCTGGCTCCCCCGAAATCCAATAAAGGAACTGGAAGTATACTTACTCGTCCACGGGCGCGAACGTCGTGTTAATAATCGCGCTAAAGGGAACGAGCTTTTTAATTACTTTCAATCGAACCGGGTCGTTCCGATCGAGAACGATATTTCGAATAAAGAAGTATCGGGGCACGATCACTTGTTGCTGCATAACTGGGGGACTTTTACCTCCCCCCAGGTATTTCTATGCTAATTTCCCAAATGGCGCGCCATTCGTTTCAGCTGGAAAAATTAAGAGGCATACACCTGCGACTACTTTATTCGGGGGATCGTTGTACCTTTAATTACCTCGGCTGCGTGGGCGCTTAATGAGAGATGCGGCTGGCTATTTTCTCATTTTATCTTTACCAACAACCCTTTAAAAGCAGTCACGTTTACGCATGATAAATTATTTGTCCTTTCAGGTTTGATTTATAAATAGTGATCACGTAATTGAGATTTTTGCCTTTGATACTTGTGCTTCTTTGTCCATCGAGATGAAAATGTTTGTAAAGGGTATTTGAAAGTTTTTAATAGAACGACTGGGTGGAGATCCTTTCACACGACGGAATGGAGCTTCTTGCCTTCGTTTGAACGACGTAAATATTTCAAAGGAATAGGACCTTCGAAAAGCCTTTTTGGACACGTTGGATTAAAGGAAGATGAGGAAAAATTGGGATTAAAGGAAAAAATGATATTTTTTCAAATTATTAGATACTTCTGCAGCAACGTTATTTTATTATGAGAAGTAGTTTTAATAAAAGTGATTTTGTGTCTGAGATAACGAAATGACTAAAAGGTACGTATCTTTTTTATTTCCTATTTTATTATCTCACTTTTCTTATTGTTATCCATACGCGTAACAAAACCCGAGTATCATTTCTTCGAAGATTGAAGATACTAAAAGCAAGTGCCTTAAATGGAATATATTTTCCTGCTATTCCAAATAAATCGTTACTTTATTCAATTCTACCTTTCATTACGAATGGAAAATTAAATTCTCATTTCAAATCGTTAGTTCCTACATCGATTTGTGTCTACAGTTATTACTTTCATACGAAGTAAACATTTACCTGCAGATAACAGCATTTTTGCGTTCCTTCACACTTCTCTTCAACGGTATCCAACCCTGCGAGCCATCTTAAAAATACTCTCACCAAAATAACCTAGCATCTCGCTTCCTCCAATTGAATTCCGGCAGCTTCAATGTCATATGAGAGAAAAGCGTTCGCCCGGTTCGAAGGAAGAACGTGTCGCGCGGCCATGTGGCCCCAGCAGCATCAAAGAAATCTAAATTTATTAATGCAATCTCGTCCCGGTATATTCCCTAACATTCTCCCGCCTTACTCCATTATTCAGCACCCGCATTTCAAATTCCTTGCCACGTATTCTCATCCACCACGTCGAAGAGCTTCGACGGAATCACCGTTCGGGAAACGAACTAGAAGGCCAACGCCAAAGATACACTCGTAAAGGCACCAGGAGAACGAGATGTTGCCGCGAGAGCAGTGCACGAGCGTCCTAAAGCCGTAGCGGAGCACGAGACGAAAGACAGTTCCCTGAAACCGATGCCTCGTAAAGTCATTCGACGTTCATTCAATCGCAGCATCGATCGGACAGTTCATGGGGTGCGGACGAAAGGAAGCTACGAACGCTATGGCGTTCAGGATCGTCTTTGCGCTTGCAGGACCACGGAAGTGGTCTCTTAACGACTTCCACCGGCATTCCTTTACACGCCGACGACGTCACACGACGCTATGAACATCGAGTGCCGAAAAGAACGCGGCGAAAAATGCACCCTTCCTAGCTAAGCTGAGGATTTGACCGTTCGGATGCCAGTGGCTACTAAGGGAAACGTGGGAAGAATGGTAAATAATTTTCACTGGCATTTTGGGCATCCTGACGAATGTGTAATGACTATAAGTCGGTCGAGCGATGAATTTTTGGAGGGAAATAAGAACTAACTTTTAGGGATACAAGGGTTGCTTTTCCTCAAGCGATGAAGAGAAGATATATTTTTTATTTGGGAATTGTAGTGAAGATGAGTGTAGAGTTTTATAAGATAAAAGATGAGCTCATAGTTTCTCACAACAACTAAGGATCGTTGTAATAGGTTCCTTGATCTATCAGAAAAGTATTAGTGACGTCGTTAGATCTAGATGTTTTATGTATAGAAAATTCTGACGATTAAAATGATAGAAGTTACAAAACGAGACTTAGTATTAAGTCCGAGGTAAAGTTCCACCGTTTTAACTTATCGAAAAACTTAAAACGAGCAAACCCCTAATCGATACGAGGTTTTCCATGGTTTATTAGACACAGCCTGAGCTATAAAATATTATGACTTCTTAAGGAATGAAACTTTCGTTACAGAGTGAAGTTGCCGACGGGCAACGTGCACTTTCGACACTATACTTTACGACTATCCAACGAGCAATAAAGTGGCAACAGCTGTCCAAAAATTGTGTACAGTTTCCGTGGATAATTGTGCAGCTGCTGTACATGTTGAAGGTGAGTCACTTGAGAGACTTGCAGTTTTTGAGAGGTGTTGATGCAACTCACGTGATTTACCCATGAGCGCTTTAAACTATTACCTATTAATGAGCTATGATCGATGTAGAATGGAGTATGGGTTGCCGATAATGCGACAATGGTGTTGAACCAAATCAGCTTATGCTTTACAATGCATCCTCGGCAGAGAATGCCGCGCTAAGGGCTTTCGAATAATGCGCCAATTGATTTTGAAGTACCAATTTAGAAATGTGCGAAGAGGTGGCGAGTAACGTATGAAATCACTTGTGGAACCTGTGGCTTCAAATTTAGATGGCTTTATTATTTTCTGCCCACCGTATTGTACTTTCAATGGAGATTTGATGCTTCAAATAGATTTCAACAATCAGGGAATGTCCAAAGACTCGATTACTGCTGTTATCATTGCAGAAAATGTTATAACTTACGTTTAAATCAAATGATAGCTGGATGTAAATTGGAATTTTAGAATCGATTATTCGGAATAGGCAGCATGATATTAAAAGGAAAATTGTTTTCACGAATGGTATTGTACAATACTATTACGTTTTCAGATTCTATTAAAATTTATCTCCTCGTAATAGATGAATAACTTTTATTCCCCACGCGTAGTTTTTTAATTTCTGAATATGCAAATGATATCCTTGTCAACACGAATAGATTTATATCTCGATTGAAGTTTCAAATAATATACAATTTTGAAAACGGAAATAGAAGTATGTATAATTGTATTTACGAACATCGAAACAATTCGTATAAGTTCACAAGTTACATTTAAATTTCAAACTAAGAAATAAACAGTTTTCGTCATACAATTTTACATAATGTATGATTGTAAAAATGCACGCAGGCAAATTCTTCAATGACGCAGCAATGGCGTATTTCGATAATGGCATTGCTGCAGCTGGTCAGCTCTGCTTACCTAAATCCCACCTACTAGTAATTCCAGTCCTTCCCCTATGCACAATGGCATAATTGTATTAAGTGCAAAACAAACAGATTCGCAAATGAGTAAGGATTAACATGTATTATCACCGTGCTCCTGGATAAATGCGAGTTGCGATACGAGTGAAGCAGACTCCCAGTGCATTAAATTGAACCTTTTCATTGCGTCCCCCTTATTTAGAATTTTTTAGTCTGAATTTGGACTGGCATAGGTATAATATTCTAGGAATAATAATGTTTGAATAAAAATACTCTTCTCGATAAAACTTTCGAACTCCGTAAACGAATCCTTAAAATACTTAACATGTTTATGGAAGTATGTATAGCGAAACTAAGCGTTTCTATCAATTTCAAGGCACAAGAAGTTCACAGATGGGAATTTGTAGAGATGTTACAAGTTTAATATTCTTCTAAATAAATTCACAAACCCTCGCCAAGTACCGCGTAGTACCTATTATGAAGAATGTCAGAATGTTGTTAATTATAAGTGGAAGAAAATTAAAAACTTTGACTATGGGGTAGCTAAGAGTAATTAGAAACTTCCTGAAAATATAATAGTTAATTATTTATATTCACAATTTGAATTTATCGGTTCGTGTAAACTCAAACGTCGAGATAACGTAGATTATGAAACTTTCAATATTCTTAAATTCTTTTTGATTATATTTTCGAATTACTTTCATTTCTAAGTTTCATTTAATGCATAAAATTTCAAGCATTAAGATACTGATAACATCCAGTAGTGTGAAACCTCTTACATTGTTATGAAGGCAAGGCAGTTCATTTCAATGTGTGGAATTCAATGTCACTCTTCACTTAATTTCATTTAATTCAGAATCAGAAGTTACTTATTTGTCATTTTATGGACCTAATCATTATAATTTGTTTACCATACGTGATTCGTGCTGCAGTATAAGTACTTATACCTACAATATAGGCCGCAAACCTGCTCGTGATACATACATTGACTTGTACTACTTACTAGCCGCCAGCGCTTCGTTGGCTGGGTCTGGCTCGTTACGCCCTCATTCTACTTCTGGCAAAGGTACAGCGACGTAAATTATTCCCCATAATTTCGAAATCTTTTAGTAAACGTAAAGGTATATTATGACATAAAGTAGTCTTATAAAAAGCTACATGTAAAATAAATCATATTTGGCTCAGAACTGAGTTCTTGCAAAGTTTAAGTATGTACCCACTTAAACTCTTCAAAGTGAAAACTAATGAACCCATAATTCTTCTCATAAATAAACATTACCCATCCAGTCATAAAGCTTCATCTTTTCACAAGTCTTCACAATTATTTAACAATATCAATTCTCCACTTTCCACTTACAAACCAGTTTGCCACATCATCTGACAGCAAAACACTTGACAAATAAAACATCATTCCAATAATCGTAATCCTTTATCCAGTATCCTTCGCCTTGATGGACAAAGAAGCTGAGATCAGCGGTGAATATTCACTCCCAAGTAATACCAATCTACCTCCGCATCTCCAACGTAATCGCAGCTGAAACTCGACGGAACATCTCCGGTTCGATTTCGAGTGGCGTGTTCGCACACACACACACATACACATGTACGGCGACCTCGATTATCTCTTTCCGATCCCTCCAACAAACTTGCGTTCAGAGAAACTCACCGATCAGGTACCATTCCCCGTTCATGATGAAATCGGACAAGTCACCGCCCTCCACTGAGTTGAGTACCAGATCGAGCTACCAAGGTCAAAGTTCGATTAAGACAGGCGCGTAACTACGGTTCAGGGCGTTCCGCTATGAAACAGGGAGCAGACATGCGTGCACATGCGACAGCTTTGTATCTATCATTGCCTCTACGTTCACGGGACGACTACTTTCGCAGCTACCACAGATCACGTAGCGTCGGGAGCGTTAACCGATAAATCGTGCAAGAAGGGGACTCTGGGGACTATGGTGTGTCGTGAAGGGTGTTTCCTACGCGTGTCTGGTACATAAAAGACAAAGCGAACCCGCGACGATTGACAGACGGAGTCTGGGATACTCTGGTACGGTGACAATGAGAGAAACGCCTTTCAAGCTGGCGTCTGATGCCTGAATTTCGAAGCGATCGTGACGTCCCGGGAACCCCTTAATCCGCTTTATATTTGCCTTAACTTTCTATCGCGAAAGTATTGCTTTCGTGTGTGTATCAGGAAATATGTATATTATTTGTGAAATGTGTGTCTGTTCCTCAAAAGGTATATGTGTATAGATAACAAAATAGGAAGTGTTATATGAATAGAGGATGGTTAAGGATTATTTTCTGAGTTGTGGGAATTTTAAGTCGCAGCCGCGGTGCAATTTATCGTAGTATTTGTTAATATAAGAATTTTGATTTTTTTTATCGGTGAATTTAATCTATCACTTCGACCTGAAATCTATATCTCAATATCTTTTTCTCCCAATCACTATCATTTCTATTATTTTCATACCGCTTTTCAATACATAAAACTAGCAGTACATAAAGTGCTATTATCGAGAAAAATTCGAATTCCTCAGAGATCAACCAACTCTGTTTTGCTTAAATGCTTCTGCTACTTCGTTTCACTCATTTCGTTACTCTACTCCAAACCCTCCTTGAACCAGCAAGGAGCTGAAATTGTAACAAGGAGTGTTCGAAGGTATACCTGTCCTCGAATGCTCTTTAAACCGTACCCCCGATTTCCTGCAAGCTCACTGCCACGCCTCCTCGCCTATCTGTTGCTCCTTGATCGAGAGTCAAACGAGACGTGGTTTAACGTTCTAACTTTTATGACCAGCATTTCCATCCCCGAAGCGCCCTTAACTGCGTTCCGGAATTACTCGGTATCTTGATCGCTTAAGTGATTCCCCGTCGTGTTCCTCGTAGCCAACGGGCGCCCGAGATGCTTGTTTCCCCGCTCGAAACCCGTATCTCGAACGCAATAAAGTCTGATTTATTGGAAGGCAGCTGGACAAGATCAGTCGGCAAGTACTTTCTTCGAAGAAATTGAATAAATTGTTCGACGGAGTTGAAAGATGCTCGCGGATCAGGAAATCGGGGATTTATAAGTTTCACAAGGATAGCGGAGCTTACAAGAGTGTCCTCATTAAATCGAAATTTCATCCATTCGATTAAATATTCCTACGTTTCAAGACTGTAGAGCCTAGTGCATACTATCGATTTCCTGTCAACGGACAGCTGCTTATTCAATGCCGTAAATGGTATGGGTTTACTTGAAATAGTGCATATTTATTGATTGCACATCGACTCGGCGAAATGGTCATCAGAAAAAGATGATATAGGTATATTCGTTTTAACTCCGTAACTTACGGTGTACAATATTTAAAAATGAATGTCTAATATTAATATAGTAATACACCATATGTACTTCTGCCTGTTAATTAACTTCACCCGTAATAAAATCCCTATGCATATCTTTCTTGCAACTGTATCCTCACGTTTTTAATCCTGAATCCTTAAACGTTAAATCCGACACGAGCAGCTGTTAAATTTCCAAAGCAGGTTTAAAGAGGTTCCCATTAACGTCAGTTCACGATGTATCGTTGAACGAATATGCGCATCGATCCAACTGTCATTTTCAATTAGCAGGGCAAGAAAGCGTGGCAAGGCTGTCGTCCATCGACTCCGTCTGTTTGAAATTTATCGGCCCATGCACGATTGACAATTAATCCCAAACCGGTGACGGCTGACTTGAACCCGATTTACGTTGCTCAATGCCCACGTTTTCCTCCTGATACGTTTTCCACATCGGTGATAAATTTTGTTTCCCAGTAGCATTTACTAATAAAATTACTAACTAATCACCACTCAATAAGGAAATGAAAAAATTGATGCCTGGAACTATTATTTCATTCGTTCTTTGAAATTGGATTCTTGCAATATACAGGGAATATAGTTCTCAATCAATGATGAATAAATTCGATCACTAATTAAGAATTGGCCTTCTACGTTGGAAATACGTTGGCGTTTAATAGGAATTAATAATCAAGTTTCTAGAGAGACCTGTAGAGTGGATGGAGTCACCAACTTAGGATCAACAGCGTGTGCACGCAAAATCCAATTAATGGGGGAGTTTTCAGCCAGGGGATTCCTTGCATGAATGTATCAGCGTGGGGGGATGAGGGTGGAGCTCGATGGATGTACGATTGCACTCGCTTACGAATATTCGCAAGGAGCATTTGCATTGTTAAACACGCGGGTTACGTTATGAAGGGCTCGCTGATGAGTACAATCGACTAGCGTGTCGACGACTGCTACATGTGAGTACGCCTTCGCATTCACGAAGGACAACATATATCTGGATACTGCCTTGGTAACTTAATTAGGCGGGATAAATCGTGATAATTCGAGCGTTTGCTAGTAGTACGACTGAACAAGAGCTCTTCGAGTGCTGGTAAAAAGTCGAGCTGAATTCGACTGCAATTAAAAGTCAAACTCGAAAGATCAGGGTCGATCAAATAGATTTGAGTAATATGTAGAGTAGCTCAGATAAAATCGAGTAGACTGTGGATTAGTTCGAATAAATTTAAATAAACTTCATATAATCAAATTTGAATAACTTTCGATAGATGCAATTAAAATCCAAAATTGTTCAAATTTTTAGAAGCTACTTGGATATGGATCAGTACGGAGTGCTAAGTTGCTCCTAGTTCTTGAGAGTTTCGATCTACTCCAAAGTTGGCTGACACTCCAAACACCACTTGAACAGTTCCAAGTCGAAAACGATTATGTTGATATTGAAGTGTAAATGTTTGTATCGTTTGGAGAGCAGGGCTGTCGGCATTAATGGCGACCAGGGCTTAAGTAGTTGAGATTCTCGTGGCTCAAATTGCAACTGTTGGAGAATTCTCAGTGAAAATTTTGTTACTTTGAAGAATCATAAACCACGCATCATTAGACCCCTGACAAAGCCAGCTATAATTATTCTAACGATGGAATACAACGTGCACTTAAACCCTCGAACAGTGCAATCATTGTCGCCATAAAGGACTATCCAACGCATTCCAACAAACTTCAACTTTCTTCGGCGCCATCATTAATACCTTGAATGACTGTGTCGTGTTTTCATGTTAATATTTTTTGCGAAGCATCGAAAATGTTATTCGCTCGGGGCGAGTTAAGCAAACGTATTTCGACGGTAGCGATCGCACAGAAAAGTCTGACAAGGGAAGATCCCCAAACCGGAAATTCAAAAAATGATGAAACTTTGAAGATATGTAGAAGGTATATAGGTATGTATTATGCAATTTTTTTGCTGCCCAATGTCACTCCAAGAGGGTGAAATTGACCCATGAAAATCCGGCTATTTCCCGTTTTTTTGTTACAACTCGCAAACTGCAAGAGATAGAAAAAAATTTCAGACAATAGTTACTTCTTTTAATTAGCAATATCGCTTGGTAACTTAGAGTTCTTACAGTTCCCGAGTTATAACAGAAAGTCGGAAAATAGTCGGATTTTCAGGTGTCAATTTCACCGCTTTAGAGTGAATTTGGGCAGCAAAGAGAATATATTCTCCACATATCCCTAAAGTTACAAAAAATTTTGAATTTTCGGTTTAGCGACTTTCTCGTGTGAGTCATTAAAAACGGTATTTCGTAACAGACACTGCTATCCAAAATGACACGAACTTCTACACACAACGTCGATTATTTCTGACGTCTCAATGATATCGAGCAACCGTTTATCAAAAGCGAATGATCCACGCGATAGTGACGGTACACGCTAAAAATGGAGTACACTATCGCACGAAATGGGAGAACAGTGTTATGAACCATCTAGATCGAGGGAATTGCATGCATCTGTAGTATCACGGGCACACATTGTACATCGATCGGGTATTATACATATATATTCGCACATGCACGGACGGACACACGCAAATACATGTACATACACACGGCAGCATGCGACACACACGCTGTACACTTATACATCTAACCGTTTGATCACGATCGATGGTTAGTTCATTGTGATGTACAGGGGCTGAGCGTAGTGGAGGGGTGGCGAATGGGGGTGGGGGGATTCAACAAGAATTACAGTGGCTTGTGTGAACGGTGTTCAGAAAGAGTTTTCATGGTTCCCTTCCTAGTTTCTTTATGTTCTGGAAGACAGTCGATGAGGGCGAGGGGGCAGGGGATCGTCATAGGCGACACAGTAATTTCAATGAAATGCGCACGGGCTGTGTTTTCCAGGGGCTTGCAGTGGCAGACGGGTGGGAGCTGGAACGATACGCGTGCAAACCGATTTGTTGTCCCAGCGATTTTCTTGCACGTCGTACGCAAGTGTCGTGAACTTACGTACCTCGCGTATTGGAAGGGAACTTGCCTCCATTCGCGTAATCGTGTGGAGCCGAGTGCCCACGAAAAATTGCCGAACAAACGAGTTCGTATCCGTGGTCGAGAGTTATTAAGAGAGCTCAGGAAAGTTTGAGAAAGACTGTTCACTTTTGAAAAGTCTGAGGTAGTCGAGCATGGATCGTTTACTTTTGTAGGTTTTTACGATTGTGAGTGGGGGTTATCAGGTTCTAGTGTCCGCTTTTTCTTGAACTGTAGACAGCGAGGATACCTGAATATTTTGTAATAATTACACACACTTACGTAATCCAAAGAAGCACAAGATAAAAAACAATTACGGGCTTCTTTGAAATCTTTGAATCTATCACTTTTTCTAATATAAGAAATAACGCCAACCAATCTCGAAATTTGGAAATAAAAAATAACAAACGTAGAGTATACAAAGTATAAATAACTAGAAATTTTCACTCTGTTATATTTTCAAAGAAAATAACACTTGCACGCCTTCAAGGGTGCAAAGGTGACGACATATTATATCCCAAATATTGCGTATGTATTTGCATACTCTTTCTACTCCTTCCTCTTCTAAATACAAAGGATTCACATTATTCCTGATTCTCGCTATCCCACACAAATGTACAAACCCATACAAAAATAAGAGAATCCATATTTGACTAACTCCTCGGAAAAAGCAAACAATGTTCTTTACCCCAAAGATTCGTTAGCTTCAATGCATATGGAAGACGTGTATTATTTGTTTCGCCAGCAGTATGTGTCGTCGACAGTCACCATGCAATATCAGGCCAAGGGATTACTCTCGAGTTCGGCACTGAATAAACACACAGGTTGGTCTAATGGTTAATTAATCAGCGCGGGGGGCGCGCTTATAATTATCCCATTAGCTGACTGCTGACACACGACTTGAATAGAAATACAGGCGGTGATCACGCGGGTGAAATAAAATTTCCCGAGATTTCTCGACTGACACGTGGATGAAAGCCATTGGAGAGGGTAGAGCCGGAAACAGGGGGGAAACCGCCGCCACTGCCAGCCAACACGAGAAACGATGCAGCCAGATAACAGTGCCAGTGTCACGACCGACCTTCATGGAAAATTGAAAAATTTTTACGGTCGACGCGCGTACATACGCAGCGGGAAAATCGACCGTTTCAACGTCCATCTTCGCTCGTGTTACAGCGACACCAGTCGCTGCGCACCCCCTCGCGTAGAGTTTCGCGCGGGAAACGGATTTTTACGATCCGTCCGCCCGGATTTCCTAGTTCACGAACCGACGTTCGAGCAACGATCCGACGCGTCCCGTTCGTCCATTAATTAACACGTAGGCGTGGAATAATTCACTAGACGCCCGCCGTGATTACCATTGAACGATCGATCGCGCCCGAATCTACGCGCACGGGGGTACGCAGTCAATTATTTCGATGCAATCGATCGACCGCCTGGAGCTTCGCTCGTGCAAGTAACGCGGACGAAGCTGGAATAGGACGATTTTTCGATGCCCAATAGTGTTACCAACTTCTCGCGATTAACACTTAAGTGCTAAGGGTGGGTGAACACGATGCTTAATGTATCATCGGGAGAGGTCGGTAGGTGTTCGGACACTGATCTTACGTGAATGGCCGGTCTCGAGCATCGAGCAGCTCTACTTCCATGCTCTCGGGTTTGTTCTTTTATGGTTCGACTACGTGGCAGGTACTTTGGTAGTCTTCTTTTTTTTCTGTCTCTCACCCTTTCAGTAACTCGTGCTCGATAGCAACGAGGGGCACGCAAGTAAGAGCGCATCCGAACGGAATGAATTCGCTTCGCACACACGAGGAAGTCGGTAACGACGTGCACTTGTTTCTCGCATTTCTTGGAGTTTCTACGGGGGTAGTAGCTAGTAAGTGGATCGTCGAACTATTCGTGAAATTTCTGTGGGCTTTGCGCAGAGGCCTGATTAGGATGAACAGAAATTTTGCATTGGTTGTGGTAATAGGTAGTAGACAGTTTCAAATTCCTATCCACTGGATCCTATGGATTGTTATATGAATGTTATTTAAATAAAATGTTTGTTCAAAAGATAGGGTTTAGTCAGAATTATAATGTCAGGGTATATTTGTAGGTTTTCTCTGTGGATCGAGTGATGGTGATTAAATTCAGAGTTCCACTAGTAAAATGAGAAAAATGGTAATAGAAGTCTGCTTGGAACTGTAATTCCCGACCACATGTTCTAATCACAAAAGTTGTAACCTTTTCCAGCATGTTAATTTTTCTATCATACAATTAGATTCACGATGAAGCACCCTTTGATTTTTACTATCAGTTCCATTCTAGCGCCTCTAAAAATTATTTGCCGACTATGAAATATTACAAAATGGCTATATTAACATTATTTTTATTACAGGTGGAAATACATTTCACCGATTTCTATGTGCCTTATCTAAATCTTACGACTCCTGAGATCGCAAATAAGCACAAGCTGAACAAAACGTGACACCAACGCGAGAGCTGTTCTTCACAATTTTTCCCGTCGAAGTCACTAATCTAATTTCACTCTGCGATTAATCCAGCAATCCACGCACCGCAGAGCGCATCGAAGTCGGTCAAACGGGTGAAACGGACCTCACCCGAGGGAAACTCGTTTTCAGGTCACACTGGAAACAAGTGTGCCCGCAGGCAACGAACTCGCGAATCATCGGGAACAAGGATACGCGACAGAGATGAGAGGGAGAAAGGGGGAAAGGCCAACACGAGTCCCTGGTCGCCGAAACGAGGAAAGAATAGAGCGGCTGCGTCAACGCGAAGTATCTCGAGACGTCGTTGCACTGGCAGGAACACACGTGCAACAGGTGAAAGTTAGGTATCGAGTGGTTGGCACGCTTATTTCACAGCTTTCGAGGATTGGTGGGGGAAGGAAGAAAAATTTCATCAGGAGACCGCCGAATGTTTACTGGATTCCATGCCCGAGATCAAAGCACCCTCTGAGAGGCTACACCTGCAACAAGTTTCGAGACTCATTTCTACGAAACCCTGCCTATTTGAAGAGCAAGGGGAATTTGAATGGTGAGGTTGATTCTCTTCCACCGACGCACGATGGAAAAGGTTTTCTTTTCTTTCTACTCCTTATGTTAATATGTTTTAAATGGAAATCGGTGGCTGTGCTGCTTTTTATGGATGTATGTTAGTGGAATGCCAAAATGAGAAAACGGAAAGAATTTGGAGAGTGAAACGACTTATGTTCCATCAGTGTTGGATTGGTATTGTTCTATTTGCACACGTTTTGCTACAATGTGCTTCGAATGCAAATTCTCCACTGTGTAGGGTTCTTCATGGCTTCGCGTTGGCCGATGTGATGGAAATAAAAAAAACAGAACACAACAAGTTTCGGGACACTTTTTTACGAACCACCGCCTATTTGCAGAGCAAGGACAATTTGGAGAGATGGTTTTTCTTCCCTCGGTGCTAGCAGGGTTTAATTTTATTTTTAACCTTTTTACTGCGGTGCGTTTCAAATGAAAATTGACCACTGTGTAGAGGTCTTCGTGGTTTTCCTCTGATAGATGAGATGGGGATAATAACGGGAAACATAACAACTTCTGGGTCTATTTGGTGGGAGATATGGTTTTTTGTATACAACTGTTAGAAAGGTATTGTTTTATTTTTAATCCTTTTGAAAATTGACTACTGCCTTAACTTCCACGCTTCCACATTATCCGCTGCGATGGGAACAAGAAGAAACGAAAACGCAGGAGATCATAGTCATCTCGAAAGATGCTGGATTCTATAGGAAAAAGTAAGTAGAAAATGTAGAATAATATTTTCTGATTTAACCCTGCGTTTTTTAAAAAGTAACATTAGGAATATTCATTAAATACTTCTGTGTTTGATCAAAAATTGGGAGAATGTGACAGTACGTATTATGAAACAAACTTTTGTATCTCTAAACTAACATCAAGCTTACTGTAAAGCGATACAATTCTCACGTTTTCGAATATTACACCGTGTACACAAAATAGAAAATAAATTTTATTTTCAGGAATCTTTATGAGTGTGCTGGTAAGAAACTATACTCCTTTTGCCTTAAAGCCATTTGCAATACCACCGCCAATGAAACTGAATAATACCGATTATTAAATAAGAAAATCATATTTTTATTCCGGCTTCTACAGTCACAAATGAATTTTAGACGAGAAAATATTTTAAACGTGCTTTCGTATAAAAAGTATATTAGTACAGCTTGCATAGAGATAATATGGGAGTCGACAAAAAATAAGAATCATATTTCAGATACTGGGAAGGCTTTCTGAAAGTTAATCCTATCGATACGATCCATTTGAAGCGCAGCAGCTGCTTTCCAAGTAAATTTCCTCCGGTTTAATGAAATGTAAATGTTTCCGTGAATATAGAACACGGTGTATCGAAAGTGTTGAAGATATCATCGCCTTGCGCATTGCGAGACTCGGTAAAAAAATTGTATCTTCGCGAGAACCACTGGAACAGACCATTTAAAAAAAAACATCGACAATAATTTGCTTCACCTCTGTTATCACACAATAGTTGAAAGAACGAATATATAACAGGGAAGTAAAAACCTATGATGAAAAAGAAAATGTGTGTTCGATTTAAGAATATCACCTAATAGTATTCATAAAAATGTGCACAATCAAAATGAACGTTGATTCATATATATTACAAATTTTTTTTACCGTAGAGGATGTACTTTCTTTTAAACTCTGTTGCATTTTAATAAACTTTCGTCCAACAAGTCTCGTTTGAAATAAATGCAAAGTATTCTCTTGTAACGACGACAAAATTTGTTCACACGGATTCCTGGATGGAAACATGTGAAAGCTTTTAACGAAACAGCAGATTACAAATTTCCAACGAGTTATCTGGAATTCTTTTATAGACAGAGCTACCGATGTACTTCTATTACAAAAAAAGAGACAGGTTTGACTGAAGATGATTAAATAGTCTTGATTGGTGTACGTAAAGCAAACGTGCTAAAATTCTTTTTGCATTTGTGGTGGCGATCGTACATTATTCAACACATAATTTGGCATGTTTTCACATCGAAGTATGAGCTTCATCTGCTTTCAAAATTTTACAAGATAGCAAAATATAGAATTGAAGTTATTCATTGTATTTCCACCTGCATGGTTAATTTTAGAGGAAGTATGATTTTCGTAACAGTAATTGACTGACAATTTCAATTTTCGATGATTTTCGACGGTCCACTTACCACTGTACTAATTCTAATCACCGTTCACAGGGTTGTGCTATATATATATATCACATTAGCAAGTGTGTGCGAAACAAATACGTACTTAGCCTAAGCTTAGTCAGTGAACGCTCGATTTTCAACTTCTCCGCTTAGCAAATACATTGCACATTTCAGAGATAATAAAAAAATCTACAAAACCGTCTTTCTCTGTTTGTATTAAATCGAGCGTAGTTACCTATCAAGATGACTATTAAAATAAAATAAAAATAATGATTCCTTCGTTACTACCGCCTTTTAAGTAACTCAAAATAAATAAATCTAAATATTTATAGCGCCGAGTAATTAATTAAATGTGGAAAGTAATTTCTTCATTTAAAACAGTGCAATAGTGAATCGTCAACGAGTTCACTCGTTCTCGCTTTGGTTCTTAGGCAAAGATCGTATCACAATTGCAAGAAAAACGCGAGCAAGAAGATCGTGAGAGGTATTACCAGTCTGTCGTAAAACTTTTGCGGACAATGTATTACGAGGTAATAAAACTCGATCGTTTATTGAAGTGCAGACAAGTACCACCCAGGTGCAGGTCCCGATATTCAATTTATCTCCTGTTCTTAAGGACTTATGGCCGGGAGACGTACGGTATCTCGATCTGTGCACATGCACGTTTGTGTCAGCAGCTCATCGATTTCTGTTACGTGGTACACTTATGCCTTCACTTTCGTTTTATACAAACTATTATCGTTACATAGTTCCTATCAATTTCTATCACTATCAGCTAACTACGTCTCCCACGCTATCTTATTTATGGTATACTGTCGACACTAAATAGGGGTCGATGCCACCATTTTTATCGTTTCGCGACATCCGACTACAAACGTGTGTTCCTTTCGGTTCAAGAAACGTAAAAAATTTTCTCAAAATTGTAAGAGTATCACCTCAAACTTTTTAACTGTTCCAGTACAATCATTATCAATTTATTGTTTTAATAATTATTCTCTATGGCATCAGAATTTACTGACAACTAGCTAATGAAAACTTCTACATGTGTATATTGTTCGTGTAACCAACTACTTGGAATCACCATATTACATTACTTACATGTGCTATTCTGTCGATACTAACATAAGTAAGAATATTGATTCCACCATTTTATGTTCTCTCAACATCCATCTACAATTGCCTGCATTGCATTCTCAATTCAAGAAACAAAGAATGCCCTCAGGTTGCTCAAGAATCGCCTGAAACTATCTACCTGTTCCAAGAAATCTATCATAAATTCTATAAGTACGAAATTAAGGGAACCCATTTCCTCGAAAACACCCATAAATTATGAGAAACCTAGCCATTGTTAGAGAAAGTTTCAGCTTCCCCGTGTATTTCCAACCATTATCATTTTATTGTTTGAATAATCATGCTGCATCACATCAGAGCTTATCGACAACTGCGTAACACAAGTTCTTGTACTGTTACTATTATCTGTTGTCGACATCAACTAACAGTCGATGCCACGATTTTCTCTTAACATTCATAAAAAAAACCCTCATTCTGCTTTTGAATCAAGAAATAGCAAACATTGGCTGAAAATTGCCGAAGAAGAAACCGAAGAAGAAACGCGTCAGGTGCGTCCTCAATTTCACAGCCCGTCGTAGTGAATTTCGTCGTGCTGGTACTCGATAGTCGATAGTGGAATGTGTTGGCGTATCGCAAACGGATTGAGGTACTCGATATCTTGATCTCCGCGTGTACACTATCAGCCGGGCAGTTTGTCAGTTTCTATTCCAAGCCACGAAGTGGCCAGTTGTCCACCGTGGATGAGCACGATTAACAGTTTATGATTAAGAGCGTCGCTCATACACGAGTAACAAACAATGCGGCATCTCCGGCGCAGATTTACGAGCTGTCTATCAGCGGTCTTGCGACAATCGTAAAACAGGCTACAGCCACGGCCACTGCAATCCTCTGAACTGTCGTAAAACGGTAATTGCTCAGTCGCTGCCAACGCACGGACGTTGCCACACGAGCTAAATTAATTTAACATGATGCTATCAGGTTGCTAGCGTGCCACGCGATACGTGGCAGCAATTTATGAGATGGAATACACCTCTTATAAGAACCCATCGAGAATGGAGGTTAAAAGTTAACGTGGGGTGTTTTTTAAACGGAGCTCAATATTTTGCACACTTATAGCATTCACTGAACTGAATTAAAAAGGATTGATTTACGATCAGTCTCCAGATCGATGCTTTCAGAGTGAAAAGTGATTTTCTATTTCAATGATTTGTGGTATGTAATTGCGCGTGTCTATTGTTTATCGTAGGAAGAATGTAGCTTTTTTGTAGATAAATTTAAATATTGGATGCATGAATTTGATAGGTGATTGAGGAATTAGTGTAGTTGATTCTTAATTGGATATCTGTAAGTATCATTTCAAAGTTGTTTTCTTGAAACCGACGGTTCGTTTGAAGCAATTTCATTTTACGTTTCTAAATCGTTTTTTTTTGAGAAAGCTTTTTTTTAGATTGTGCCATATATTTTAAAATCTGTGTGTGACTTCTATCATACTTTTGGTTCAATTCACCAATATGTACGGTAACTTTTCCTTCAAAGAGACACCATTTTCTTAACGTTTTCAGATTTTCGATGAGCTGCTAGACCAGAGAATGCGTTCATCAAACACTATTTTACACGGGTACTGATTTAAATACCCTGGACTCGTAATACCTTCCCCTGGTCTTCAATTTCAAAATTTAATTAGTCACTTTTCTTACGTCCTTGGAAATAAAAAAATCATTAGATCAAAATGACTCCGAAAACCAAATAAATGACATCAAATTCACATGGGCAAGGCATTTTTCCAAAGCAACGACTCACTTTTACGCTGAAAATAAAAAGGATAGCAGCAAAACAAAACATAATGAATCAGCCGCACGGAAAAGTAACAATTACATATGATTATAAAAAACCATAAGGTATTTATATAGTGCCGTAATCGGTACAAGCCTAGAGGTGGTCATTCTCCACAAAAAAATAAGTAAAAAATGTGGAATAAAATTTTATCATAACTCGCTCAGTTATCTAGAAAATTGACTTCGAATTCCGTGCCCTACGGGCGCGTAAAATTGTATTTCGGTGCACGCGTGCCTGATTAAAGTCAACTTTATCGAAAACGGAGCGCGATATCAAAGTATTTTATTGTATATTTTCAACTTATTTTTTCATGTAGAATCACTACTCTTGCGCGTGTACCACCGATTACGGGACACCTTGTATAAGATCCGATACAAAATTGTCGGGTCGAATGTGCACCAACCACATTTGCATTCCCACAAACGTGATTGATAGGGAATGAACAGTCAGAATTGATCTGCTGGAATGAGGCATTGCATTGCAATGCAAGTATCTTGGAGAACGGAGAAGTTAAAGTGCGAACGTTCTCGACTGACGGGCATGGGTAACGTCACTCAGCTATCGACTCCGCGATGGAAACTTTGCCGGGGCCCTGGACAACGGATCGGCAGATTGCAAATAACTTGATCCTCGTGTCTGCTTCGCTGCCTTCGTGTCGGGAGACACGGGGATCGCGCGAGACACGGCGTTGGAAACGAAAAAGAAAAATTACAGAGGGGTGGAGAACAGAAGAGGAGGAGAGAAAGCTTGAGTGGTCTACGTGGCAGTGGGAGCTGCCTGAAAATTGTGCGTAAAGAAAATGGAGGGTTGGAGGCTTGCAAAAAATTCTGTAAAATGGAGCCTTCGATATTCCTCGAACTCTAGATTGAAAAAAGCTGTCTCGAATAAATCGATCTGAGCGGAAAAAAGTGATTGCTGGCTTTCGCTGATAAGCATGGGTAAACCTTCTCAGAATTCACTTTCTATACTTGCTGATTTTGTAAATTTATTGTTAGTGAGTAATTGAGAAGTTTGAAGATCTGTTGAATTTAAAATTTTACTTCGTAGTGTTTGCATCTATGATTTATGTATTTTTATATATCGTGCCTTTTATGATAAAGTTTACTATGGTAAAATTCATTGTACTGATTTCCCTTCTTTTTAGGAGAATTGGATATGAATGACATGTTCAGTACTATTTAGTATTAATCAATTCTGGAGATTTTTCTTTAATTTAACCAGAATTTGCAGGATGTAGATCGACATAATCAAGGTGTTCCTGTGTTTATAAGAAAATTACCAATATATTTCACTCTTAGTAGCAATGATAAGAATGTGTCACGAAAACACGTATATCAACAAATATTATGCAAATCGCGAGACTCACCTTCCTCCGCAAACCATCAAATAATAGCCCGGGCATGCAGCAATACGTTCGCAGAGATCGCGAGCATGCACTTCCGCTAGTGAAAAACGCGAAGGCAGAAACGAAGCAAGACATCGAAGAAAGGAAGAGGAGCGAGTAGGAACAGGCAAAATCGCCAAGAACGGTGGGGAAGAGGATGAGATGGACGTCGGGGGAGGTTTTATCAGAGGATCGTCGGGGATGATCGGTGCGGAGTCGATAGTAGAGAGGCGTAGAAGTGCTCCATGCGAAGTCACAATTCCAGCTCAGACATAATCACGTGGTCCCTGCTTTGACTGGTCGATGTATTTGTGTGTGAGGCATGTATAAGTATATTCTGGGTCATTGTGTTCTCGGTCATTCTGTCCCCTATATCTATTCTTTTTTATCCACCTCCAGGAGGGTGGTTTCTTTTCGGGAGTAAGTTATTACACACATGTAATGGATATTCCCGAGGGGGTGTGGGCGATGGGTTAGGGGGGGGGGGAGTGTCACGCGTTATCCTCCTCCTTTCGTTCGCTCCTTCCCTTTATTTCGTCGAGCTCGCTTCTCTCGCGCATGATCGTATATATCGTTCGTATGCACGTATAGTATCTATGGTTACAATATAGTGAAAGCACGCTCGATATGTTTCGGTAGAAAAGCCCGTGAAAGCAAGAAACACCGGCAAGCGACATCAGCCCATCGTTGCAGCACCTCCCCCTCTATCGGGGAGGTTAATGCCGACACCACGGTACGTATAATGTCCAACACATTTATAGCCAATTCGTGTGCCGAGTACGCATTCACGAATCTGTTATGCGTACGTGCTTTGTGCGCGTACAGTGGATCGACCAGTGCAGAATGCCGTGCCACTGGGTGGTGGCAATATTCTGATCAAGTGTCGCGAAATACACCTCCTCGATTCTTCTTCTTTTAAATATACCTAGTGTAGGGTGATGGTGTAGAATGGTACGATTTTTAAGATTTCTTGCAAATATGTCGTCATGTTTAAAGATCATTGTGGTTGAAGTCACTGTGCATTCAGTTTTTTGTTTAATGTATACGTCTTTTTTCGTCGTACAGAAGCGGCGAATTTATGGAAAATAGACGTGTACATGGATTGAAGGAGCTGGTGGCATATTGAACTTCAATAGTTAATTATTCTGTAAACACGATGTCGTATTTTCAAGAAGCTACAGGATTAATTTTGATTTAGGGAGGAGTCATGACGTATCTTGTACTATTTACGTGTGTATAAAATAGTAAGGTACTGTTAGAGGGTAAAAGTAGCGGATCAATTTCCCATACGCGCATATCTCTGTACGCATAACAAATCCTCTCAGCCGTTAAGAAGATGTCGCCAGACACAGCTTTTAAGCAGACTTTTCACGATTAAACGAGTGCACATTATCGAAACTTGTATTCCAGACAATCGTGAAACCTTCGAAAAGTGGGTGGAACTGAACGATTAACCTCTCTGCCCCTTGCTTGTAACTTCTCCCCATAGAGTTAATAACTTTCTCTCCAGTTACCGTTATCGTTGGTCCTCTCTCGCCAATATTTAAAAATATCGAAAGTAATAAATATCAAATATTCGATAAAAAGAAGATCGAACTTTCTTTAAAGAAACAACCATGTTTCTATGAAAAATATGTCCATTATCAGATTTCTCTCTTGAAATGAAGAATTTCTGTTCGTTCTACTTTTCTGGTAGTTTAAACATCATGAAGATACAGTAATTCGTCGTTAGTATCACGTTTTTACCATGCGTTATAATCACGCTCACTATCCCCACCACTTCATGGCATCCTTCAGTCGAGAGTGAGAGAATCCGATATATGCGAGACAGAACAAAAGAGACGACGCGAAGTTGTCGTCGGCACGAAATAGTATCCGCATCGCGTTAGTATCACGCTGGCAGCCCCGATCGTCGTGATTCTAACGAGGCATTACTGTAGTCAGCTGTATAATTTCACACTCACAAACTTGTATAAATTCACGAGTTCATAATTAAGATTTTCTCGTCCATGAATCTGAAGGAAAACGGGCGTATGAATTTGACGTGACTTTGGACGACGAAATAACTCGAGTGCGAATTCACGAGGACGCGGGAAGATCGACAACTGCGTCGAAGCACTGATTCAACCAATAAATCCTCCACGCTTTATGTTCCGCACTCGTCACTTCCGTTGTCCGCGCGCTATCATCGCAACAAGCGCGTTCTTCGACCGTTCGCGACGATTACCCAAGTTTATGACGCGTTGGCTGGTCCACGGTATTGTTTAAACGAGATAAAATATCGCCACCTATCATTCACAGCTTCCGACGTTCCCCGGGCATTTTAGCCGGCCAAAAATCAATCGTTTCAATCGAAGAGAGTGGCTATTAGAAATAGAATTCGCGAGCAAACCGATGGTTTTTAGGAAAGGAAGTGACTTGAGTTGACTTTGACTTCTGGGGTCATTCGAAATTTCTTTCGATGTTAAATTTTATCGAGTTTGAATTAGGGGACTTTGTGGCCACTGTGGGGAAAGATGATCTTTGAATAGAAATCGAAATAGGTATTTTCGTTGGTTATAATTGAGAGTCGGATTCCTCGGTGATTCCTCAATGAGTTATTATGATATACGGAGTATCAAAATTCTACTGTATATTATTATCTAAATTGCTAATTCACCAGGCAATAAATAATAATATTTACATATCATCTTTCTCAAATTTTTTTCGTAACACGATCTACACGCTTTCTTGCGTGTTATTAAACGGCAATTAAGAATTAATTAAAGCAGATTATGTCACACACGAATCTAAAAATGCATTAGTTTAATTGTAACTCCAAAAGTCTTTCCATTGTTAAAAGTGTTAAATTACGTCCCTAAACAACCCCGAGTAATTACTCCAAAATTCATGACACTCGATTTATCGCGATGTAAGCAAATGACTCGTGTCCTGACACGTTCACTGGTAAACAGATCCAAGCGAGAGGTGTTAAATCGAAACACCTCTGGGAACGTTTCAGTCAGCTTTCAGTTGACATTGATTGATATGGATCATACCTCAGAGGATTCTAAAATGTATGTGCTTCCTCCGTTTATGATTCGTAAATCTTTCGTTGCTGTGAAATTTTATTGACCCGGAGGCGACCTTTTAACGACTATTTATGATTCTTCGTGCAATATGTGTGCTCTCCTCCGAGGAATTTAACATGCTACCAAGTGTTACATACTTCCAACTTCGTGATTCTCGAACGTACCTTCTTTATCACTCATTTTGTGTGCCCAATTAAAAATGTGCAATCTACTGTATATCACAATGCTTCGACCCCACCGACTAGGCTAACTGAAAAGATTTTAAAGACACAAGCATTTAACAGGGTCACAAAGGAAACCGAATCTCTGTCTTTAAATATCTCACAGACAACAAAATTCTACGAAAAATACCAAGCATGGATCAACTATTTCTCACTTCCTTATTTATTTACAAGTTGCCTTTAAAATCGATGTGTAACGCACCGCGTGGCTCCTCATAGGGAGGACAGATTTATTTACTAGTTTGGAGGGTTGGAGAGCACACCTTTGGCGAAGGACGCCCCGTCGATCGAAGATTCGCAATTTCAAGGGGCTGCGTGTGCATCGCGTCGCGGATAACGCTCGTCGGGCTGAACAGGAAGGACAAACCATGCGTGATCCTTTACGCGCGCGTGCTCTGAAAAACGAGCACTGACTGTCGCAGAGCAAGCGGTCCGAATGGGGCTGGTAAGTGAAATGAATTTATCATAGCCCTATCTGAACAGCCGGATGTCACGTGCTGTGACACCACTCGCGAATTCGCGCACCTATATCCGGCAGTTCGAGCGAGTTCGTTCTTTGACGAAGGGTTTCGCGAAATAGGTATAACACGCGGAGGATCGCAGGAAACAGTTAAAAACCGGAATTGGAAAAGTATCGCACGATTCCACTGGCAGTCTTTGTTATTTGTCGCACAAACTCCTACTTAAATAGACCGAGTCACGTAAAATGTTACAAATGAATACCTATTAAGTTAAATGGAATGGAGTATTGAAAGAGGATTTATTGCAAGCTTTATTGTTGCGAGGGGCATATTGATTGCGACATTAGACATTTTCTAAGATCGAGTAACTTTTAGATGTTGGGTCATTCTAGTTTTTTTAAAAGATAAAAAAATACAGCTATAAACTAAGTATACTGTTCTGTTCTGACATATATGTACCTAGTAAGAGATCATTGCACGTGAAATTCTAATGGAAATGTTATTTTACACATACTCTGACTGAAATTATTATATACTTGGGCAAAAATTATTTGAAATATAATAACCCAAGAGTAATTTGTATCTGGATTTATTCCTTCAATTTTCACTACTACAATTTCATTGAAATAAATTAAAACTTTTATGCTAGCACATCGATATATGTATATGTATAAATTGGACGAGGTCTTTGAGCTTTCATAACTAAATTTTCACCTATAGAGTTTTGTGAAACATCTATAAGACTCTAATAAAAATGTACCATCGATTCATATTATATCTATAAAATACATATACGCGAAGACCAGTATGGAATAAAATATAAATTGTCGAAAACCTCTCGAATCACGAATTAAAATGCTGTAATTCCGCGATAGAATACCGCAGCGTGCAACAGCACGCAGACGTTGTTCCATTAACGGCGATTATCTCAACTTCTACGAAATTCCGTAACAGACGAGTAGAGCATGTTTAACGAGATTTAAAGTCCGACGAAATCTGCCGTACAGCAACGTCGTAGCACACAATTTGTTCCAGAAAAAAATATGCATCCCTGTCAGAACTAATACTAACGTACTGAGTTGTTCTTGCACCAAGGATAGCGCGCGGGGGTTGTCCACCAAAATTTTGTATACACTTAATGCGTACCATGTATAATTATCTATTAAATTTAGAGTCTCTACTAATCCACGACGTTCCAATATTCCTTAAAACTTATTTCTCTTTTTTCAATCACTACCTTGTCAGTGTATAAATTACCATGTTACGTTAAAAAATTAGAAAAGTACAATACTACAATTATCTCTAATATCCGACTATTTCCCTCTGCAATTTACTTTCACACGAGATGAACCTGCCAAGTACAAAACTCTTAAAATCCAAGTCACGGAGGGGTCTCGAATGAGCCCAGAAGTCAAACGTGGCGTAAGTCACACGGGAGTTACAGACATTACCAGGAATTCTGAATGCGAATTCTCGATAAAGTGGCCTGCTTGAGAGTAGCAAAAGTTTCAAGCTCGAGCCAGCTCGTTAGTAGTGGGAGCATGTTATCATGCGTCCACCAGGGGCACACGATTAATTAATCATCCAGCACGAGAATAATTAAGCGGGTTCCTTAAAAACTGGAATTATAGTTGGCAACGCGTCAATAACGGCTAGCGATCGTCCCGTTAACGACAATTAGCTCAAGTTAGCCACAGCATGGAAATAATTGAGCACGGCAACTTCTAATCCGACGACGGTTCACGCTATTACCACATTTCCGAGCGGCAACCGCCCTGAAAGTGGAATACAATTAACGGAACCGCACCTGCAAACAGGAGCTACCGGGATCGGTTCCACGTGCGCTTCAGCGAGCGTTCCCAACAAATTCGGGCATTAAATAATACACGCGGGTATTTAACGTCCGCCGACGGGACGAATTTAATTATCCCGCTGGCAAGGAACGATCGTTACCGGCGGCGCTCGCGGAACTATCGAAAAAGTCACCGACACCGTGGCCACTTGGCAACTCGGATTCAACATTTAAAGTTTAATTAATCGACGGGAAATATGGCGAGTCGTGACAGATATTCAAAGAAATGGCACGATCGTTTGCGACGATTAAGTGGGGATGAAACTTGTGAATGTTTGATATCGGTTTGTAATTGTTTGGATGAATTTGATAACTTGGAGGAGCAAGAGATCCACGGAACTGTGGACGATAGAGAGAAATGGCTTCTACGTTTCATGTAGGAAAATGTTGAAATTTTGATCTACTTAACTGCGAAAATGATGACTTAATTTAGAAATCTCAAATGTATATATGTAATTGCTGACAAATTTGTATATCTATATGAAGCTTTTGTTACTATGAAAAAACTTTACTCAAAACCTGATGAATTTGTAAATTTTCATGAAGCTGTTGCTAATATGTGTTGCTTCTTTTGGAGCGATATTCAATGTAATGCAGGTCGTGAACGATACGATACTATATACGATTATAGAATAAAGGAAGATCTGGCTTATCCGAGTTTCAGGGAAAAAGGTTCGTGTATGATCAGGCAAGTCTCTCAAGCGCTGCGGCAGCAACTACATTTCCCTGTAGCTTTTCATACGTGCGTTATTTTAAAAACTGCTTCCAATAAGAATTATTCAAACTAATAAGAACCTTCGAAACAGACAAAAGTTGGTAGCAATTTTATTTACGATTTATTAATTACATCTCCATTTGCATTTCCTTCTGCATAATAATTCAGACTTCTTCATACCGCGAAATAGAATAGAAAGATGTTATTAAATTTTCGATACAGTCTCTGTAAGAGTTATTTCAGCACCTTATAAACCCCCTATTTATGTATTTATGACAAAACTACTGCGCGATACAGAAATCTCTTTGCCACTTTCCCCCACATAACTCTTAATTAAATACTCAAAACAGTCTCCAATTAAATCCTCACGAATAAAAACATAATGTTACATCATTTCAAACCAGACGATAATTAAAAGTAGGTACTATTACGTATTTCACTAATCCAACACAGCTGCACTGCCTCGTTAATTTAATTCTACTAAAGAAACAAATCACAAGCACACAGTGTTCGACAGAGTAGTCTCTTGAATCATAAACATCGCGTAATAAAAACTGTATATTTCCTCCTAGCTACAGTTTGCAGAAAATATCCATAAGAAAAACAATTACATTCTGCTGTTTCTCCTAAACATGTGAAATCACCGTTCTAATCAGTTTCCTGATTACGCTGAAAAATTACCATAGAACTTTTATACCTTCCATCAACGTCGACTCTTTCTCGACACCATGAAAATGTAGCTTCTCTGCCAAATCGCAGGCGACAGATTATCTACTTTAAACGTAAAAGGAAAGTGAGAAAAGAATGACTTAGCGAGAGAGGACATCCCATATTCCTAGCTATCGGCTGCTGTAGCGACCGCCTTTCTTTCACCCCTCTCCTTTCCCACACTTCTCGATATTTCACGTATGCTAGCACATGTGCGTGTATGTATCGTATATACACATATACGTAAAAAATATATATATCGTACCATATATATATGTTTATATACCTATATTATATATATAGATCTGAGCTGAAGCTACGAAGCGTGAGAACGAACGGCTATCTATGGAGCGTTGCTATTGTGTTGCACTGAGTTCTTGTGTCGGACAAAGAAGCCTCGGGAGGGAGCTCATGAGCGTGGGATCAAGAGGACTTTTCTTTTTGCGTAGGTGGCGGGAGACGGGATCGAATATCGACGCAATAAGGATTCGTCAATGCTGGCGCGGTCGCCAAAAGCGTCTCCATTTACTGTTCACGACGCCATGAACGGAATCGTCAGACTATTCTCGCGCCCTGGCAGACACGTGTAAAAAAATTAGACGTATGTCGCTTTCGTGGTGGTTGATTTGTGGACACTACTTTCGCAACTCGATTGTTGCGTCTCAGCTTGTAACACAACCACGACAAACGCCGATACAGATATCGACAGCGTTCATTCATTTTTACCCTATCACGCGTAGCTACTGGCCGAAGTCTTGACTTCTCGCGGTGTTTTACTTGTACAGTGATTGCGACTGTATTGTTGTGTTCGTAAGAGCGAATAGCAGAAAGATTTGTCAATAATAGTGCTGCACACTTTCCACGTCTTACTATGTTCCTTCAATCACTACTGTCTGTGTCAGATAAATATTCGAAATAACAATGATGAGCAATAATAAATCCCGTGAAAAGGCCTGGACAGTTCGATTAGCTGACGCAACTCAACAAACTCAATGTAACCACGTCGGAAATGAGCTAACGTGATTTAAATCATAAAATATGAAAATACATACGACATATCAATCTAGCGATGTCATCATTTATTTACCCAGCGTAATGGAGTGTCCGATTCGCCATTTCATTAATCATTTAATTTTCTAGACCGCCACTTCATCAGCAGCATGATCTCTTTTCCAAATTCAAAATTGCCTGACGAAGAAGCATCGATCACGCTGCCCTAAATCTCAACGACTTGTAAAGAATTCTAGAAATATTAATATCACGCGACACTACCAACACAACAATTCGCTTTATTCGGTTTCAGTACAAATAAATAAAGTTACGATCACCGTGCAAGTAGGTAATCTGATATTCAGTTTCTCATTGTTTAGAATAATTTTGTTTTTAGTCTAAGGAGTTTAGTGGAATTGTTAAAGCAATTTAAGCAACGTTTCTCGACATGGCGTCGTTAACAGTGATTGGAGCCCCCGCATTTGGACGACACGTCGCTAGAAATTTGCGCGTTTGCACGCGTTACGCACCAAGGACGAGCGCACGGGTGCTCTGATCGGCGAAATTCGGGACCAATAAGTTTTGGTGCTCCGTGTGTGTTCTGAGCGTGTTTAGTGTGTAGTGGAGGCAGTAGTGTGTACCTGGTTGCCGTCGTAGGTCCAGGATCCGAACTTCATGTCACAGTGTTGGTCGTCAAAGGGGAACCAAGTGATGTCTATCTTGCATGTGCTCTTGAAGATGCCCGGGGGGACGTACAGGCAACTGCCGTTATGCGTGACCACCACGTTCGTTTGGTACGTCCCGTCGAAACCCTCATCCGCACTAACGTGTTCATACCACAGCTTCATTAATCAATGTGATCAACCACGCGTCGTTTCGCGTTCCCGTCTTGTCGCGCGCGCATTATGCGGGATTCACGGCCCATCGATAATTTTCACGTGAAATTTTTTCGTTTCAACCTGATCAAGCTGAAGGAACATATTTCTATTCGCCAAACACTGCAAAAAGTTCTTGCTTCGTTCTTTGTTTTGTAACGGGGAGAGATAAATAAATCAGAGAAGGGAAAACATAAAGTATTGTCAGCCACTGAAGTCTACATACCTATGTACAATGATCTGTATCACAATTGTAGATAATATTGGATTCTTTACAAAATTTCAAATTTCTGGGGTGTATGTAGACTATTTTTAGGGGAATGAATGTAGATGAAAGGGAGGCTTGCTGGAAACTGGATTTATATTTTGGTAGAGGATGTTGTATTTGCGCTTTAATTTTTGGGAATGAAAAATTGGGATGTTGGTAATGATAATTGATGTTATTAAAGTAAATGACTTAAAATTTATTTAAAATATCAGTGAATTTGACATACTTTATAATAATTTATTTCTTCCAAGATGCCTTGTTATTGAAAAATTATTTTTTTAAAATTTAGAATACTGTAACGCGTTTGTTACCCACCAGCGAGTGCAGTCTTTTTTTCTTACATCGTCCTTCGACTTTACTCGTTTTGGCTTACATCTCTGAACATTGTAGATGCCATGCTACAATGATTGTAACTGTCGCTCCTTAACAGACCAGGGGAAATCTTAAGAGTGTCTCCTGGTCGTTCAAGCTGACATTATTTAAAAATACTTCTGGCTTATGCAAAGGATGAACCGTCAAAGCCATTCTCCAGGTTAATTGAATTGTAGTTAAGTCGCTAGGAATTTAAATATAAATTGTTCGCGAGGAAAGAACATTAATCAAAAGTAATCTACATAGAATTAACGAAGTTAGAGCATTATAAGCTTCAATGTAATAATCGGTAGGATTATGAATGTAACTAAAATTACGTTTTATATCTGCATCGTCAAGAGAACCATCTATTATGCCATTACAAACCAACACGATTACGCTTTGCATTCGATATTCGGATTTTCATGAAAGTAAAATATAATATAGCTTACGTGAAATTGAGGAGGGGTGTTAAGTCACCATTTTGCTGGCTTGGAATTTGTTTTATTTGAAAGAATACAAACCATCAAGATTTGTAACTTCTGTCGAAAAAATGATTTGTCGGTATAAAAACTTTATTACGAAAGTCCAATCCTTCCCGATTAAAATAAAAGAAATACGAAATTTGTGGGACTAATAGTTTTGCAGATAAGAATTAATTTGTAGGCTCTGCTTTTGTGAAAATGAGCGAAATTTGCCAACTACAACGAATTGTATTTTTTAAACAAATTCGATGCCAGCAAAATGGTGACTTAAACCCCCACCATTTCACGTAGACGCTATTATATCACAATTTTCCTCTGCAAAATTCCTGACAACAAATGGAAAAAAATGACCGACTTTACCTGGAATAGCCCTACCATCTTTCTCTGCGAAACGAAAAGAAGTATCTCTAAATCAGATTTGCCTCTCGACGGTACGCGTCTCGTTTTGCAAAAGATTTGTCGATAAAAGCCGCTTATCACGTTCTGAAGAGCATCGCAGATAAAACATAGCGAAGAAGAGGTACCGTCATATGCATCCTCTCGACGAGAGTCAGGGGACATCAAATTTCTCCTTTCTTTTATTTTACGCCAGCTGTGCAGCTTGCAAATGTAGCGTCAGTATTATGATAGTTTTCAAGGAGAACGAAGAAGAGACTAAAGCGGAAACGTATTTGGAAGTTGTCTTTATATGAAGCGTTCAAAAATGTTGGTATACTAGATTTATAGAGCTTCTTTTTTAGAACCAAAACTTCCCTATGCGTATGCCAAACGAAATTGACGTTATATCAAAAACAAGTTTAATTGAACGTGATTTGAAAACATTTATGAAACGTAATTCCTTATTGCGAGGGTATTGCAGTATGCATTAATTAATCCTTACCACTTGATTGAGAAACAATCTGCATGCAACGTTATAAATATGTTTCCCAACAATCGCATTTCTCCACCATATTATCGTTTGAGTGCTTCATTGTAATTTTCGATGAAATGCCTTTATAAACTCGTTGCAGATTTATTAATTAATTATTGCAAGCTAATACGTTAGGAGATGAATGAAATGGCAAAAAACGTTACATAAACGTACCTCGTTCAGTCTTTATTCTTTGAGATAAGTATACCGAATGACAGAAAGTTATGCCAATCATGACCAGACTGGCAAAACACGAGATGCACTAACAATTAATACCGCGTTCAATTGATGATTACGATACTTGAATGTGAAACGTTCGCAAACAAAATGCCGCCACACTAACTTTTCCCCGTGCGATCGCACTCGGACGTTGCAGATGTACACAGATAGATAAACAAGCGACAGAGACTGTTCAATTAACGACAATTACCTCAAGTTATTAGCGATGTAACGCGACAATTATTGTTTACCCGTAGCACACTGTAATTACTGTAATTACTATTGCGCAACAGCGTGCTAGGTACGATTTCCAACTAATTATTGTTACTGCCATGTTTAAATGACCCGCGCGCGCGCGCGCGCCTACGATGTGCTACATTTGCCACTTCGTAGATGGCACGTGACAATGGAGAGCCAAATCTAATGGCAAACAATACATCGTTACTATTCGTTTTCATACATTCAATGAATCCCACTTTAACTATCCCGTTTCGCAGTTTACAGCTACTATTTTGCTCTCTCTCTCTGCCTCCAAAAACAAAGGAATATTGCAGTTTGTTCCTTTGGCACCTTGGAAGAAGATTGTATATACTTCCCCTTTGCTCAGGATGGTACTATTGTTTAATAAAATCAAAACGACGAAATGTGAAAAGCGAACGGAATAATACAGGAGAGTCGAGGGAACGTGAGAAAAATTTTGCCTTTATCACCTTTCAAAGACACGGCTGGCATTGTGCTTCGCCGAGGAGTTAATTGAGCGAATATACCAGAGATAAAGTGAATCAAAATCCTGGTAGAAGAGGGATGGGTCGAGGGAAAAGAGGGGAATGGTGCCGTGAAAAAGTATTCAATTAATTTTCACAAAGAACGAGGCGTTCTATCAAAATCGCTTCTTTCCATATCCCCTTTCAGCTTCATCTTGCCGCATATTTCAGTACTTATCCAATTGAAAAGTTTTACCCTAACGAAAATTTGCTAAAATCAATTTCACCGTTATTCCGCGAAGTTTCGTTTAAATCGCCTTTCAATTTCAACGAACGTACGATTCATTTGGTTCGTTCTCGCAACGCAAGTTTTAAGTGGTCACCGTTTAAATATCGACGGGCAATGCGTATGTTAACGTTCGATCGACAGGTTTGCGAGATATCGAAATTACAGTCACCCTGGCTCATTGCGGCGATTTAATGTATCGATTATTATTCGTTTCGTCTCTTTGTTATTGCGTGTCACGTTGCTTTGCGAGCAGCTGCGTGCTGCAGCCGTCATTGATATCTAATAAATGTCAGCGATATATTACCAAGCGAGATTTATTCGGCGATCCATACGTTTCACTGATTGTTCATACGTTTCTCTTGGAATGATTAATTGATAGACGGGCCGAGAATTCTATTCAAATCCTAGTAATTAAAAAAGGAATATTGAAGGCTCAATTGGTGAAAATGTTATTGAATATTGCTTCTGTAGCGTAGACGCAACAAAATCAATGAACAGCTCCGGATCTTTCGTTTGATTGTAATTCACGAGAGATACAGAATGCCCATCCTGCAGATTTAGTCAGAGATGAGTAGATCAGTGATATAGCCATGTTATATGGTCAGCCGCTGAGTGGCCCTTGATTTTGCTCCGATCAGATTATTGAATGTAATATTACAGTTTACAGGCCTGCAGTATTGATCGAAATAGATACAAAATTATTAGTACACATAGGAATCGAAATTAACAATTTTTTAGATGTAGTAGTTGAGGTACTTTGATGCAGCGGGCACAATGAAACATTCATATTTTCTTGAGATCTATAGGGTATCATCTTATAATCTTATATCATTTATCAAGATGATAGCTTATACTGTCTTGTGATTATATTTTGAACTTCTGACTGTTTCTTGAAACCAAGAAAATATTAATATTTCATTGTAGCCCTTGCACCAAAGTTCCCCAACATAGAAATACCATTATTTTTTGGATGGGTTTTTCGCAAATTCGACGAATACGTAACTCAACGTGTTTCTTTACACAGGTATGTTTAAATTCGTTTTCAATATATAGAAACAGTGAGTATACCTACGAATTCTCTTTAATTAACTCACTAATAGGGGCGATAACTAACAAGACTAGGTACCACATAATTTTAATAGAAATAGTTAGGCTTCTTATTCACATTCTGTAATACTTTTGTTGTTTCTTTTGACGAGTGCTACACGCCTGAGAAGTTTGTGCTATAAATTTATGAACACCCTGTATTTGTAAGGATAGTGCAGAATTAATAAAAACAGATTGTGAAAAAATCCTAAGAGTAAAATCACTTTCACATATGAGAAACTAATCCTTCATAAATCCTTAATAAATCCATCCTTACAGTGTGAAATCAAAAGAAGGAATCAAATATCCTCGAGATCAAAGGCCTATATAGTGGTGTTCAGATATTACTCATTGAAATGCGACGTATTATTAAATAGCCCCCAGGGAGTTATAGACGAATGATTTCATGGGAAATATGCTAAATAATGTAGATATTAATCATTTCACTCTACTGCAATTAAAGGAGACTACTTCTGCCGGCATGAACATTTTCACATAATTAAATTTTCATTAATAAATCCCACAAGTTTTACAGTGATAATCAATAATGGAAGATTGAACATATCTCAATGTCTAGTTAACCTTATATTCAATATTCGTACATTCCATTGCATACAATCCGAAGGTCACCATTAATTCGACCCAAAGAACACAGCTGCGTTATATTTCAAAATTAACGCGACAAAATGTACGCAGTTTTCTCACACGCGAGTTCCATCGACTATCTATTCTCGCAAACAACGGGCCAACGTACATAATCGTGCAGAAGTGAACCAAGGTTTAATATGTCGCGGCGACTTTAAAGCAGCACAATAATTCTCGAATTAGGTTTAATGAAATCTTGAGGGCGGTCTGCAGAGAAACTTTAATACCGACGCAACGCCGGCCATTCACAGGGCAAAATAACAGGCGAATATTGTTGTAAATCTCGCGCGTTCATATGCATGCAAATCTCGAGGCACCATGCGAGCAGAGGACGTCAAAGTTTAAAGCAATAGCCTTTCCGTGTCAATCGGCCACTCTCGAATCACCGACAACTTCCAAATTTGTTAATACTTTTGATCGTGCGGATAGTTTGCCAACTCCCCCCTGGAAAGTGTGCCGAACAGGTATTAAGCACTTACGACTGCTACCGTAAAACGGAGTTCTGACATTGCCTACTTAGCAAATAAGTCGAGTCACGGGTACTTGGGCGAAGAATGAACAGGGAGCACGTAAGGGCAGCGAGAATCGATACGAGCAATTGCCCCCCGCGACAGATTCTGATTTCTACAAAGTTACCCCGAGTACGAAAGTTTCTGTACTTATACACAGTATTTTCCTTGTGTCTAAGTAATATTTCGCATGCTCCTCAAACTTTGCATCAGCTTCGTTTATTTATTTTTCACGGATTTTTAATATTAAAATTAATAGACTATAATTTACACGATGCACCAGATTCCCGTCAAACGCAACAATCCATCAACCTCCTTAGCTTTGCACACGCGACTCGAACTTGTCGAAACCTAATTGTGGTTTTTCTATCCCCTGAAATATCACATATATATGACTGATTTATCCAAAAATTTTGCGACAAAATCATCCCAATCTACCCAACATGGACGAACATTCAAATATCGATTTATCTCGTCTTCCCAAGGGAACAGGCTCAAACATCTCACTATAACTTTGCAATAAATGCTTCCTCATGGTAGGAAAAGCAGATGGCAATATTTCCACATTCGTCCGGTTTCGCCTACTCGCAATAAATCGAGCCAGAAGCATCGGTCACGTCCCCCTCGAATTATCGCGTTCGCGCTGTGCGTCGCTAGTGCAATCAGCCGGGCGGGGCTGAAATCTAGACGAAATGTCGTCTGGGGCGCGGACAATGCCTCGAAAATTTCCACGTTCCGATATTCCCTTTCATCGGTTGGGAAACAATCGCGCGACGAGAGAATATCCTATTGGTGTAATTCAACGAGAAACGGAGAAGCAGCTGTAATTGACACCAAGCGAATTCCTCCGTTTTTCGTACCGACGCCTGCTATATAAACGGCCGTCTTTCCCTTTTGTTCGCGGCTGCCGCGACGATGCACAGCGCCGCGGCGAAACAATCCCGATGCATCGCGCGTATCTCGCTGCATTTATCCCCAGCGCTCTACCTCTTCGAAAAACGAAAGGCGCGTAGAAACGGGTGAAAAACAGGGGGTTCGAGAGGCAACAGCCAGTTACGCAGACGGCTTTCGTTTATCGCAGCATTAAAAACTGCCAGCTTAACATCGACAGCTGGCCTTTCATGCTTTCTGCTCTTCAAATTTTATATTATGTACTCTCCTGTGTGTATTAGTAATTGCATCATCTTTGGTTTAATATACAGGGTGTTTTGTAAGAATAGATAAAAACTCGATGGAAAAAAGCAAAAGACCCTTATAAATAGAGAGCATATTATTGTTTGGAAATTAGTCCTATCAGCATTGTGTTACGTTTTGAATTACGTTTTTGAATTATTTCAGAAGGGATTCATTTCCGGATACATGTTTACGAGAACTTTTTTCTTTCAACGAGTTTGTTTCAAGGGTAACTTTTGTGTAACACAACTTTCTTGGGTATTTTTCCACCCAGCCGTGTTCTCATTTCCTTAACCCTACTATAGCTCTCAAGTCTTTTTTCACGGAATTACTTTTTTTTTTAAACTTTCCTAACTTCTAGAAAAATATTAGGAAATTATTACTCACTCTTGTTTACTGTTCCTCAACACTGTGTTAATTTAACTGATTACCGTAACAGGTAGAATAAGAATTTACATTTCCTTGGCCCATAGATAGTTCTCTAAACAAAACCGAAGGGGTTGAGATATAGAGAAAGTTCCTGGCCCCTTCAATCTTATTAGCGACAACTATACGATTTTAATGCACAAATTGAGACCAATTTAATTAGCTACTCATTGCCAATCTTCCATCTACAGTGTACACATTGGAGGTTCATATATTCATACTCATCATTTGTATATTTACCATTTTTCGAGACCGATAAGGGAACTAACCAACTAGATGCCAATTAATCAAAGCCGGTATAAAACGTGGCAATTTCTTCTATCGCGCCCGAATCGACGGCGATAAATCAAGGGGGCACAAGCAACAAGCCAATCACGAATTTATAAGTTCCCTCGTGCTAGACTACCGTTTCCACAACTGTAACAAAGCGTCGCGGCGTGCGGCGCCGTTTATGAATTCTAAGGGCCGCACTTTCGCCGATTGTTCCGCGCCGTACAAAGACAATCTCTGCACGCTCAGCATTGTCTAGCTTTTGGACAAATTCTACCCCCTTCCCCCTCTTCAGGATCGCTGACCCTTTCCCCATCCCCTGTTTTGCTCCTCACTTTTTCTGATTCCCGCTTTGTACGCGACTGTCGCTTTCCGAGGGAGATATTCACGGGAGTAAAGGCGTCGAGGACAACGTGCAACAAGTAAGTTCAGCTAGGGCAAAGGCATTCTCTCCTTTTGTTTCGTGAATAACGACCGTCCCGTCCTCCATTATCCATGGACATTGTGTATCTTTTGAAGATATTAACGCGATGGTCGCTTAGTATTAATGCAGTGCATCAGTGACCTTATACTATCCTGTTTTCAGAATTCAAGTGAAGCAAAATTAACGAAGATTCTTCCTTCGCAGAGGATATATTGCTCCCTAAATTTTGATAGTAGAAGAAAAATTCGATTTTATCGTCTCTCAATTACTCATGCTTTTTTAGGAAATTTCTATTATTCAGTTTGTCAAAATACAGGGTGTTCAATGTTAATCAATGCGTTCGAATTCCTGAGTACTTAAGTGGAATATAGAATATTGTTTTTCATGGTTTCCGGGAAGTTACTTTTTTAAGGTAACTTTTCCTAAGTGGAAGGACCCCAAGGTAATGTAAAAGCCACCATTATCTTTTCGAACACAGTAAGGATACTCGAAGTATCTCTTCTTTCCGCAAATAGGATATTTATAAATGGGGCATATTCAGCACATACTATTTCCCTGAAAAATAATGGTATTGTTTACGATCTTATAAGATTGTTCACAGCTTTCCAAAATTATCCTATCGCCTTTGCATATAATGCAGATGTACAATACGTGTACTAATAATTCAATGAGAGTGTAAATAATACGGAAAAAAGAAAATCCTTATTTTAACTTGGTACCAAAGAATGATAAGAAGATAGAACCAATTAAAATATTTTCTATACAAAATACACGTTGCTCTTACAATGCACGTGGTACGCGAAATTAATAAAAGATATTTCTGAAGTTTATTTAATTAACTACCATTTAGGTTCTTTTCACACAACACCTTTCCTGTAGCTCACAACTAATGTTTGTGATATATTTATACAATTTGTATCTTCCTTAAACCAGCTGGGTTTCTGTCAAGTGAATATATTCCAAATATAAGTCATGAATCACACAAGTGTATCAAGTGAAAAACCCTGAATGCTACAATTAATATTTTAAAAAACAAATTTCAACCTAACATAGGAAGAATCCACGTACACATATAAAACTCCACCGTCTCCACACGGGAAACAGTATCCCCTCTTTTGAAAACTATCCGAAATATCGTGCTTGACCTCCAACAGTACAAAACGGCCCAAAAAATCGTCGCCTAGATATATATCGCCACTGACAATTTTCACAAAGCTAACCAAGCAATTAAACATTTAGAGGTCCATCGAGATTCAGCAACGGATCTCGCCAACAGCCAATAAGCCAGCTGCTCGCGCTGCGCGCTCCTCGCGACAAAATTAACAGCGAATCCACGGGAACGGTGTCGCGTCTGCGATCGATCATCGTTCTGGTTTATGTTTGCGATTTGTCGCGAATTAAGCGTCAAGCTCGGGGATGTATCTCAACTTTCCACGGCGCTCGTATTGGCGAGGATTAAGCTCGTCTTCCAGTCGCGTAGCGTTTTAAATGGGGAGGCTCCCTTAGAAATTCGGGCGGGTGAGGTTTCATCGACCATGCCGCGGAACCCGCTCCCTCTTTGCTTTCTCCTTCGCCCATCTTTCGCCAGAAAACTTTCCTCCTTGCGCGCCTGTGCCGAGCCACGTTTCTAAATCTTCTGTACACGTGTGTGTGTCAGCGAAGGTATGCGTAGGCGCGTTCGTTCGTATGTAGGTGGTTCAATTACAAGGATAACTTGTGGAAGCTCGAGTTCTGGGGGAAACCGAGGCGGCTGTACGCGGTGATTCGATTTAAGAATTTTCATTCCCACTACGGAGCGGCTGTACGCGAGGAAGAACTGCTGGTGCAGGAAAATTTATCCCCCGCTGTTCTTCGCGGGCTTGGAAGCTGCGCCAATCTCTGCTCGCTGGACGATACCCCTGTGCACGTGCACCCATGCACGTAAAAGTGGGAAAGCTTGGAAAAAAGTATAGACTGGTGGCTTTGTGGTTTTCCAAGAATTCCTAGCGTTTCGTGCAACGGAGCTTGCTGAACCTTCAATCTGTAACAGCTCCGCCTTACTTTCTTTAATGTGGTTCTATTGCTCGAAGGGAAGTCGAGATTTTGGAGGATTCGAGGCTTGTGATTTATCGTAGGTGATGGTGTTTGAAGGCTGGGATTCAGAGGAAATTTTTATTACTGTGACACTGAAATAGTAGATACCTAGTTACTAACGATTGTAACTGGGATTAGAGTTCTTTGTTTTGGTTTAGTTTCTTGGTAGTACCTTCTGATTTGTGTGAAATTACAGGATTTATACAGGAAGTGCCTGCCAATGATTTTGAGAGAACTTTGCAGGTTTTTGGGACAATCAAAAGTAAGAACATTTTTCGCCTCCAAAACTTCCAATCACTGATGCTGCCTTGATAGGTTTTTGGAGATATAAAAATCATTTGTACTTGTAAAGTGATGTAATTAAAAAGTACAGTTATAATTAAAAAGTGACAAAGAATTATGCAAATGTTGATAAATTCGGAAATGGAGGTAATAATATCGAATTTAAAACTGCAACATCTTAAGTTTCCCATAAATTATTTTACTGATAGGCGTGTTATTTATTTTCCAAAATGATGCTAAAAATATCGACGAAAGTTGTTTATCCTTCTAACAGATTTCAAAATACCACCAAAGTAGAAAAGCAGAGTGGAATAGGATCGGAGTGAAGATATCTGTTTACTACTTTTGACTACACCATAAACCTCTATCATTTTATCAATATCGACATATTACACAATAATTTAAACAAACACGCTCTATTGCCAGGGACATTAATTTTGAAAATGAATTTAATTGATTAGTATCTACCTACTTCTGTGTATGTATAATGAAGGCGATAATCAAGCAGGAATAACTGAAGTAGTAGGTACATACAGTTCTATTAATTTTAATATTTTGCTGTATCCCCCAACATATTTATTCAGGTACCATTTTTAAATAAAAGAACACGGTACCAATTGATCTTTCAGTCCAATACATGGCGATTCTATTTGAAAAAGTAAATCGACAATACACAATAATTAAATTTCAAAAAAGTAATAAAATCGCATCTTATCAAAAACTTGCAAAAAGCAGCAGTAAACATAAGAAATGAATCCTTGGGTCGAAATTGTTGAATATCTGTCAACTTTAAAATATCAAAAAATTCAGTTTGAAAAATCTACCTAACCGCGTGGACATGACAAAGTCAAAATCAATTTTCTCAAAAAAAGTCTCTCTTAAAACTAATTATTCTACAATTTGTAGTCTACAAATTCTACGGAAAAAATAATTAAAAAATTCGCATTACCATGTTTGACGTAAATTCCAAGTAAACCAACACGCCTTGAAAATTAGAACAGCCATCCCCGTCGAGTAATCTATCGAGTATCCCTCCGTATAAGCGTGCAAGCAACAACCGCCACGCCAATTTCCCGCGCGCCCACGCGTTTATGCGCGTATTTGTTCAAGTTGTTATACCCCCATGAGCAAACAGTCGTGACGACATAACGAGGTGGTGGGGCGCGTTCTAGCTCGCCCGTCATAAATGTCGGGCAAACTGTCAGAAAGTTAACGGCGGCAAATCACCGTGCACGCCTATGCACAGTGGCGTAGCATTAATTTGGCGTGGGTATGCTGGAAACTTGGAGGTTTGCGATCCGCCGTGAGCATCGCTTCGGAACGCGTGCCCGGATATTTTCGACGGGGAAATTAGATATTACGTGCCCCGCGGCAGAGAGCACTTTACGCCCCGCGCTTTACGACGAAAGTGCATTATTCAGAGCGGCATAATTTATAATGGAGATCGCACTGGTCGTTACGTGACATTCACAGCGAAGAAGTAACGACAGTTTCGATTCGATAGTGGCCTGCTGACAATAGAGACGTGTGTCTGATAGTGTAGGATTTAGGGAATACGTTTATACACGGTTAAATGTTCTTAGATTTCTTTTCTTTTTATTTGGGGGATGATTGTGGATTTTAGAAGTGAATTCGGATGGTGTGTACTGAGGGTAGAGGTGAGGGTGTTTATACACGAGACATTGTTGTGACTTTCGATTGATATTTAGGGTGTATTCACATATTTTATGCTTCTTTAAATGGGATTGTACTGAATGCTAACAAAATCGAATTTCTTGTTTTTCCGCCATAGATAAAAAATATTTTAGAGATTCAGAGTAAGCATTTTCTTAAATTTGCATATTCCCGTTACGATGCTCCCACATATTATTTTTAAAAATGCATTTACATAACATTCCCGTCTCATCTATATGCATAGGCATAGAGTAAAGTGTCAGACTTTGGCTGCGAAATTTGTAGACAGTCTGATCGTATAATACTTCGAATAAAAAATACGCTGCATCATGATTTAAAGATGAATTATGCAACGTTATTTAAATCAGAATGCACGTCTTTTTACGTTTCCTTCCTAATCAAGATTCAGAATTTATCAGCTGGGTATCGTCCAACCGAGTGTACCTATTATTAACTGGCAAATTAATCTTAATGCCCTGCTGTTATCAAATACAAAGTGTTTCACGCGAAGTCGCATAACTGGAAAGCAGAGAATTCCCGGGGAAGGATAAACTGAAAAGGCCGAATAAAATCGCAAATAAAAGTATAGCATAACCGATGGCGTTATCTTACGCGAAACTGTGCGCCAGAACTGCAGCGCAATTTGGTCCACACGAAAATCGATTCAGAATATCAACCCAATACACGTACTCTGTAATCACAGAAACGTTGATGAAAATTAAAAAGAAACCTCCAATTCCAATCAAAACCTTGTTACGCTTGCATAAAACGTACCACCCCAATCCCTTACAACCAACAATAGAAAAAAATACAGAAAATGATGAAACTACGTTACAGCTTCCGGTGCTCGTAGTGTACCGAAGAAAATGAAAGAAATACAAATCAACATACATTTCCCACAATTTCCCACTCCTCGTTTACAGAATCCAGCGAAATTTAAACCACTCTTAATCCAGCGCTTGCCACAGGCATTCAAACTCGATTTCCTCAAAAACAAACGCTGCCACAAGAGCACCATCCCCCACACAATCAATCTACCATTTTCTATACCAAACCACCATACAACGTCAACGATATCGATCTATTCTAGCGAACGGTGATCGCGCAGTCAACCGAAACGCTACTGCAAACCGTCTGACTTTGGGCTAGCACCCCCTAACGTACGAGAGGGTACGCAGTGGGTGCCCCCGATGGCTTGCATACCGCCAGAAGCGGCTTGCACGGCCGTGCAGGCGTCACGCAGAGTTTATACGTGTCCCGAGTGTACGTGGATATGGATTCGTGGCTAGGCCCAGAGTGATCACGGTGTTGGAGTAGTTGCGTCTCCCGCTATTCTGTCTGGCCCGCAGGAATGCCGAAATGCTCCTACGTGTTGCGCGTGTTTAGAGGGGGCGGGTACCGGGCCCGGTGCTGCGGTGGCCCGCAGTAACGGGGTGGCCTGACGTCGCATCTCTATTAATTATTCACATAATTACAGTCGCCACCCGCTGCGAGCCGTACTCGCCGTCGCCGCCGTCGAGAGCAAACTTGCAGCGATTAATCGAGGGGTTGGGGTCGGGGAGGGGGCGACGAGTGGGAGGTTTATCGGCACGCATACGCCGGGGCTAACCAGCTTTTACTGGCCACCATAACACGTGGACCTGACCTGGGCCAAGCTAAACCGTCCCGACGAACGACCTACGCCTTGCCGCTGCGACCAACCACTCCCTACCTCAATTCTTAAGCCGATTAAACCGAGTGATTACCGGAAGAACAGCGTGTAACGCGATTACGACCGATTCGTCACCGTACGAGGACGTTGCGGGACTGATGTGCATTAACTTTCGACAGGACGACGAGGATGCCGCCGTTCACGTGGAAGGTTTACGGTTTCGGGCGGCACCGACGTTGGCAGGTGGTGAAATTTTCATGCGCCGCGTAAAAGCGTTTCGTTGTGGCGGGAATGAAATATGTTGCAACGTCGAGAGGCAGGATCTGGCTGGGTGCTTGTTGGGATTTGGTGATTTCAGATTGGTGGAAGGAGACCGTGAGATATTGGTTTGATTTTAGATCTGTAGGATAATGTAATGAAGTTGATGATTTTTTGTACAAATAAGAGCTATTTAGGGATGAAGTGGATGTGGTTCGTTACATGTTGCTTTTAGTCGACATGATTTTTTATAATTTGGGAACGTTGATTTAGAAACTATGAATTTTACTACTCATGACATTACAGTATATATTGCGAAGTTCTTGCTTCGAAACCTGTCCTGAGGAAATATTAAATAGGATGGCGGATGTACATAAGATGTATATAAATTATACAAAAGATATAATAGTATAAATACCCCTAAAATTAACCTTTACGAAAAATATCACAGTAGAGTAGGAGAAATTGTACATTCATTTTGGATCTGATGCCAGGACTGGCATGTGTTCGACTACAAATTCACAGTCAATGAACTAACGTTCACTATTCCCATACTATATAACATCTAACTTAGAATGTTGCCAAAAGTTTTTCTCAAAATATAAGATATGAGAAATAGCAATATAAGAAGAATCACATTTCAGACACTTATTTCTGATCTGTTTAATATTCGCTAAAATTTGTGAATTACATCGTTATGATAAATTCCACAAAGAAAGACCCAGCAATATCACTTAATCGCATGATTTTTAATAACGATACCTACCCCAGTTCACGAATACCAATATGACCTCGACAGGATTCTAGAAAAGATGGTTGTTCACGTGTAATATACATTACAGAAATCGTTTGACTACGTATAGGATTAAACAAATATTGCCGAAACCAACGCGGCGAAATAACAAAATCCAATACATAATCCTGTAACATTTCCCCATGTCACATAGGCAGAAATGAAATTTACCTCGACAAATATGGACAGTGAAATTCACGTGATCAAACACCCAGTGCACTTCGTTATGTTAACGTTGTTCAACGTTCCCCAAGCAACAACGTGTTCACTGTAAATTTTGCGGTAATTGAATTTGACACCGTCCGATTGAATTTGAGCATCGTTCTTCTTTGACACGAATTCTCTCGTGTGTGCTCTCGAAAAAGAGGACAGTTTCACATTTCACAAGGACCTCTACAGATATTTGCACGTCCAAAATCTACTCGGTCACATTACACGACATTGTCAACAAGTATTGCCACCAAACCCAGTAGCACCGTATGAATACGAAAATTGAATCATTGGAAAACGTCTCATACGAATACGCGTAGATGTTGCTTCAGGAATAGACACTTGAATATGAATGAAATATTATGGAGAACTGCGACTAAGTGGGATCTGTTAAAAGAAGAGAAATCAATGTCCCTGTTCGATTCGCCTAGTACAAATTTTATAAGTATCGAGTCGACTCGTGGTCGTGTCGTGGTAGGTTGCAACGTTGGATACATACATACGTACATCCGCGAAGGTGTTCGGATGAAACGGATTTTACGGGCTGCACGCTAGTCCCGAAGCTTTAACCTCCAGGTTATAGCAGCTTAAATTCAGTAGTACCGCCTAAAAGTACCTTGGAGCGGGATGCTCGGGATTCGCTTTACGGTTTCGCAGGAAACACCGTTCTCTTTCGAAGAACTACTCGTAGTAACTGTTCCCCGGGGTATGTACGGTGTGTTGCTAAATGGGCTCATGCTCCGATATCATTTTCGTCTGCTTCAGGATCTCGAGGACAGAACACATTCAGGCTACGTATAAACACACTTGTCTGTTCTTTCCACCAGAATATGTAACTAACTAGTCAATTCTGGGAATAAACATCTTATTTAAAAGAAACATCGTTCAGGGAGTCTTAAATATATTTGTGGTAATAGGATAAATATTTTTATATTTTACAGAAATTGAAATTGTTTTTTACACATTGCAATATTTTAAATATGAATTTGTACGTAATGTGAATAAAAAAGAGATGAGCGATTTTACAATTGAATTGAAAATAGATTTTCTTTAATAGCAAAATTTACGAATTCGATTCCCACTGATGAGTGTATTTAAATTTTCGTTCTATCCATGTATTCATATGTTTATGACAGAAGGTCAGTAATAAAATACTTGAAACGTTTTGTTTCAAACTGTTCATACCACATATTGCATTTTCGGAAATACAGTATACTTTTTCGCTTCATTCAGTTATCAACACCAAAACCACTGAAAAATAAAACAAATATATTCGAAAACAAGAATATCCGATAAAAAAAAAATCATATACAATACTATCTATAGTTTCTCAAGTTGCATGTAAAGTTAGTACTAAGTAGTTTTAATTATATTTCTCCAGCTTCGACTTATTATAACGATGGACGAAGTATAAACCATAATACACTATAAAATATATTACGTTTGTTTTTAATATGATGCTATAACCATAAGTTTAAGTGAACCCTTCTTTCGCGTTCAATCCATAAATTTTCAGGACCGATAAAAGCAGTAGGTACATAAAGCGAGCGATTCAAGTGTCACTGCGCCATTAATCGCTGTGCTAAGGATTTATTTTACGTTGCTAAATTCGGAATAACAACGAGTATTCTCCTCTCGTAAAAATGAAATTGTGCAATTAAAACCCATGCCGATGTATTTCTGCGTAATGTACTCCAACTATAATTCTTTATTGCAGCGCAAATGTTCGAAGATTGAACTACTTAAGCATAATTAATTCATTAGGCGCCAGTAATATCTCTACTGAATAAATTCAGTTTTTTACTTTAGCTGTTTATTCTTTTTTCACTTTTACTTAACAGGATATCTAATTGGGGATACGCCATTTTCTGAAAAAGAAGATTGGCGATCTATCCGTAGGACATGTTATTCTAATCAGTGAGATGTTAGTGCGTAAAATGATTTACCTACTGGGATTTACTGAACTTTATATAAATTTACAAGAAGCAAGAGGATATCTAAGTAATACAGTAAAATCACTATAAAATTTGTTTAAAGCCTAAAGCACACTAATTTGCTTCAAGAGCGTATAAAAGGCGAAAGTGTTATCATTTACAATCTCTTAAAACTTTAATTTTTATATACCTAGTAGTGACATTATAGTCTGCAGTAAAAAAGACAGTTATGTACTTGTTAAGTTAATTAAGTTACATCTTCAATAAATAAAAGGAAAGATATGATTTTTCGAATTCACTAAAAAATATTTCCTCAATTATTTAAAAAATGGAACATTGGCGCCTAATGAGATAATAAAAATTTTGGATCACTGTGTTACATAACGTTTCTGTTCCTTCGACATCGATCTACCTGGATTTTGTTATACTTATAAAATAAATAAACCTAAAATCTGTGATTTCTTATTGAATATTGTTTATCTTATTAAATGTCTTTACTTCTTTGACACTCTGAGTGTAATTTGTCAAATTTCATATTTGCATAAATAATGTTAAAAGATAATCATTCCTTTGGTGTATACAACACGCTTATATTTTTGGAATGCGTTTATAAGTTCAGCACGTTTTATACTTTAAATAAATGATTATCTTTTAAAATTACTTACACCAGTTTAGACTGTATGAAATTAAACTCAGAGTTTTAGATCAGTACGAATATACGAGACTAATTTTGAGATTGGTTTCTATGAAATGAATAAAATCATCTTAAATAACATCGTGTCGCAATACAAGAAATTGAATGAATAACGCAAGCAACGCAAATGATCCAGGAAGTCAGCTCTTGGAGTTTCAGATTGAATAGGAACAGTTCACGATTTAGTACATTAGGGATTCTAGTCCCAGCTTTCAATGATACAATCGAATAGTTCACAATAGTATATTGTCCTGCTTCGTAGTTGAAACAATGAGTATCCATTACAAATGGATTGCAATATCTGCGGAAAGGATCAATTCTAAGTTTACGGAAGTTCTGCTAACATGGCGCAATCCAAACTTGATTAACCAGCTACGAACGATGCTCTTGTTCGTCCCCTTTCTCGAGGGAAGATATCCTCGAAAATAAGACGAAAGAAAGAACGATCTACTACATCTTCTGATATATCTACGACACGTTCGCCATTGAAGATAGGTATTTCATTTGATTTTGCAAGAAGAGTATTTAACTAAATGATGAGACCTTTATTTTTCTTCAGACCTCATTTACCTAGCCTTTAAAATATAACTGATAATATATTTGTGATTACTTTTAATTTCTGAAATGAATTTCCTATATCGGATAAAAGCAAACAAGTCATCGTCACTTAAAACAATATTAATTGAATTTGTCCTCTTATTATACTCTCCTACCCTCCACACCTCTGTTTCTCTACAAATTTCAATCCTCACGACATTCTAATTACAAATTTTTCACCAAGAACATCCTTGCATATCATTTAACCACTAATAAAATAATCAATACCTACAATTTCCTTCCAAGTCACCGGCCAATCCCACTTTTGTCAAGTAATTTTCAGTACTTCAGCAAAAAACATTGCGAACATTTGAATCAAAATCCTTATCGTTACATATTTAAAAACGCTCTCCAATTCTTCACAAGACAAACCCGCGACGGGTATTTGGCTATGGAAAATGAAACTGAAAATAAGAAATACTTCGAGAAGTCTGGCAATCTATCGAGAGCTATTAGTCTTCCTCGCGAGACTTTAATTAATTGCTTCACCGCAACATCTATTCACGTGGAATTCGCGGGTCTCGCTGGATCCCGGTTGACCAACCTAGTCAGGTCTTAGTTACCGTTGAAAGAGGAATCGTCGTTTCCCATTTCTCACCCCCTGGTTCTCCAAGGACCATCTGATTCTGCTGTTATTCCCCTTCGCTTCCTGTGAGGTGCACCCTGCGCCTGCGCGATCCTTTTTTCCATTTGGATCGCGTGGCACGGCACGACTATCCGGATTTCCGGCAAGTTATCGAGGTTGGAGGGAGTTTCCCAGGAATTCGGGGGATCAACGCGATTACGAGAATTAAGTGATTCCGAGATAAACTTGGGGAGGAACATGAACAGAGAGGGTCGACGTCTGCCAAGTGCGCCGTTAACAGGTACGTGAAATTGAATTCAACGAAAAATTCTAGCCTGGGTTATGGGATTGAGGCTTGGGCTGGTATTGCTGCGTTTCATTTCGAGAACCATGGCAGTTCGAGGTTGATGGGGCGGTAATCACTCAGTGTTGATGGTAATTGTTTTTGGCGAAGAAGAGAAACTAGCGTTCGTGTGTAAATTCTTGCTTCGTGGGTGACGGAACTGATGGAAATGATGATGATGATAAGAAATGGGTAGTTGGAGATTGCGTTCTCAATGAAAAATTTGTGGAAAACAGAGGCATCCGGAGGATTCGTGGAAGATGAAAATCGCAATTATTTAGTCGACGTCTGAGGGAAAAGTTATAAGAAATACGTATAAATGTGGGAATGTGATTTATTGGATATACCTCATTTAATTAATATGTTTCATTTCCCTAGCTTTTAGATTCCCTGGCTTTATATTCCTTGTACGTGATATTTAATAAAATTAAAATTCTATAATAGTGGTGCTATATGGAAGCAACAATCAACAACTTGACAGAAAATGATTGGAAAAGTGGAATTCTTACAGAACATTAATATTGGAAATGCGGAATTACTAAAAAATACCAATCTTATATGATGAGACCGATGAGTAATGCAATCCAACAATAAACATTGTACAACTGCGAATAAAATCTTCTATAACGATTTCAATTTCTCAACCAGAATCTAAATCAGCTTTATACTATTAGCCTACTAGACTTTTGTTCCCATTAAACTACAGTCTTATATTATTTTACTTCCACAGAATACCAGCGTATCAGGAACATATCTGCAAATTGTCTTAACAATTATTTCGCAGATTGATTATCATCTGAACACACTGAACATGAAACACATTAATTACATACGTCACTCCCACTATGACATTACAATATTTACTATTCCAACTTTTCCATCCCAAATCACCTAAACAATCTTGATATTCATATTCCACGGAACCTGCAGACACATATTCTACAAAACATTCTCATTAACAATATGGTCCAAAACTATCCATTGCTCACTATTGCTAATATTCTTATTCGATCAATAATTAGAAGAGCTACTTTCCAATCGAGAAAGTAATTTACTCGAGAAGCGATCACATAAGTAAACTATCAGAAGGCTTCTGGCCCGTTCGTTTCAGTGGTACCCTGAATTTTTCAAACGAACGACCTTCCCCTAACGTCAGACTGGATCTATCTCGACAGAGCCCCCGGAAGGAAGCGGGTTCTCAAACTGTCACGTTTGCCAAGGAGCTGTTTGGTCGCAGCGGTTTAAATCGCGGCTCGCTCGTTAATCCATTATTCAGAGGGGCGGATAGGGATTGGTGCTCGGGTCTATGCAGCTCGCGGCACGAGGCTTGGCGCCGATGCGTAATAATTCGGCGGAATGGCGGGTGTATTTAACGCGACGACCGATTTCCAGCGGCGATGGGGATCGGCTGGCAGCCGAGCAGCGAGCAAATTAATTTTGCAGGCCAGCAGAACGTGGAGTACGCGCGAAGACGCTCCGCGTTCTGCTCCGTCGCGCACACAGTGCATACACAGTTGCAGCCTATTAGTATCTAAGGCTAATTAATGTAGAGGCTGTGTGGATCAAGTGGCTGAAGGCGGGAGCAAGCCACGGCGTTAATCAGTGAGAAATCGCCTTTCCCTGCGGGGGAGATCCAACCTCCCCTGTATGGAAAGTCATTGTTCTTCTGGGCCCGTCTTCAAGTTCGCATCGATCAAGCGTACGAACGTTTATATCCTTTCTCGTACTCGAATACAATCATTGACGGATGACAAAAAGTTACTCGACTACGAAAGCATTCAAACAGGGGTCTAATTTTCTGATTGCCCTTCTGTATTAAGCTTCAATCGAGTCCGTTTGTTCCTTTAAGTAAGTACTAGATGAAACTTGAGGTATTAAATATAAGACACCCTGATACCTAAATCTTGTCTGGTCCTGGATGCCACGACACGTGATATTCCTATTTTTCCTGATAATTCTACGTCCAATTGCTAAGTTGAGTGTTTCTACCAGGATACACTTTCTTTTAGTTCTCTGACGTGTTCGAGTACTTACTAATTCGCACGCAGCGACGCGAACCGTCGAACATAAACGCCGTGGCCCTTGATGCTTTTTGAAAGAAATGAGCATGACTTATGCGTATGTAATTAATGCTTCTGCGTTCTCGCAAATTGATGTACATAGTAGAACATACGAAAGAACGCGGCATCGAGCCGACCAGCTCTCGAAGCGGTTCCATGAAACCGTGAGAAGCGAGAATGATGCAGCAGGCTCGTGTTATGGGGAGTCGGATGCGCGGCTAAACTGGCCGACTCGTGGGACAAAACGTATCTACGGCTAGGATCGTATAATTCTCTGGGAGGTATATGTACCTATATATATATACGTAGACGTATTTTACAAGAACGAAAAATGTAAATATACAGCTTGTAAGTACTGGATAAGATACTGTGTTACTTGGGCTGAAGAAAACGCATGCACTTCTGGGACTTCGGTGTTTATACATATATATAGAAATACGTAATATATCTTCGATATACAAGTATTATATTTCATATATATGCATAAGTGTGTGTGCGTGTTGTGTTTGGAATATATAAGGTTTAAGATGCGAAGCAATACTGGGATGTTGTTTTACGTACCCTCGTCGCATTAAATCAATTACTCGCAATCGGAATAAGCGTCATGTGAAAAAGAAAGGAACGTACGTAATTCGATTTACGAATCGACAACATACTTTTTTTTTTAGCCGCCGTAGGTTTTCTGAAACATTCTCAAAATTTTAATTCCTCTCTTCAAGGCTTCTACAAATGTTTATCTCACGATTGGCGCGGCCCGTTTAACGCGATCACGCCGATCCGCGATTTACCGTATTTAGCTTCTCTCTTCGGCGGAGTTCGTCCTTAAACGCGGCTGGCTTCTGTGTCCCTTTCCCGTTGCTCGCTTTATCTCTGTCCGTTTCTTATTTTATTTTGTTACCGTTGGTTTTACGCGGTCGATTCGCGTCCGGGGGAGGGGGAAGGGGTGCGGTTTTACGACGAGCGGAGAGCTTCTTTGCGAAACTTCTGATACCGTTACACCGAAACTAATTCGGCCGCTCGGTGAATTATTGATCACCCGAATTCGGAAACGAGCTTTAAAGTTCGACAGCTTAACCTCCGCGGTGTAATTGCAGCTCAAACGTGGCGGATTACGCGGACGTATTTCGTGTGCTACGAATTTACTCGACCTAAACGTTTCCGAGCTCCGTATCAACGAAATATCGCCAGCAGGATTTCGAGTGGTCATACTGGCTGATTAAATGTTTAATGATCCTGAGCTTGGACATTTTTTATCTTTATGATAAACGACTAACTGGTGAGTAATTACTTTTAACGGAGATGGAAATCAATTTTTACACATTGCATTATTTCATTTTATAGGAAGAATCATACAAAGACTTGTGAGTCCTTCTTTCGAATACTAGTGGAGATAAGAAGTCAAGTATTTTCTCGTATTTTATGGAGTAAGTTGCCCTTTTATGGGACGTAAGTAGTTTATTTTTTTTTTTTTTAGATAAGAAGAAGGTTACTAGAGAATTCTAGATTAAATTAAAAAATTCTATCAGCACTCCTAGGAATTTTTGAAAAGATACGTTTTACCACTTCATGTGCCTCGACCCATAAATTGAAAGAACAAATAATGCAAAAGAAAATATTGTACTAGGCTACAGGTCGAGAAATTCGTAAGACACGATACGTCATTATCGATGACATTATTCATTTAAAACGATCAAATATGTGATTTTCAAATTTTAGAAAATTTTACTAGCTGTTCAACGATTGCAGGTATAGTGTGAACACGAAATTCCAATTTTCGCACGGTGATGTGAATTTTTTCCGGCAGAATACACGATCAAATTGATTGGGATTCACATTAAGAACCCTTTAAACCGCGCAATTGAATTTCATTTCAGGTTACACCGAGATACGCTTCGCGTGAGAAATTTTTGAGCGAAACATTCCTATTTAGAGCATAGTTTGACTGGTCGTTCCATTAAATTAATTGACCCCCGTTTATTAATCGAATCTTCACCAACGTAAATGGCTGATCGCGCTTTTAACGAGAACGAATTCACCCGGATTTTTACACTTTCCGCGCTTTAATTATGTTCGCCGATTTATCGCACGAAACAAAGTTCTCTTGTCAAATTTACCAAGATCAAATTACCTGTTGTACATGAGGATGTCTGGCTTCCAAAGCTTGTTCGGCGTAATTCGAAGGTCCTTCACGCCGCCGTACTCGGACTCGTTCCACTGGAGGTTGTAGTCCGTCCATTCCTGAAAACAATCAATGAAAATTCGTGAGGAATGAATGAAAAATCCATGGGAATATTTTGTACACGAAAATCTAAATTACACAATTTCAGCACGGAAATAATTCTCATCGACAATTGATAAAACCAGAATATGATTCGTTAAAATTATCTGGAGCGCTACAATTAGTACGGATATCACTTCAGCACACAGTATGAGATATGAAAACAATTACCTACTACCTTACCGTGGATTATTTAACCAATTCAATTAATTTTAATGCAGCAGTATTTGATTCGATTATTCCGTTTCAGCAGCGAAGAAAACAAAAAAACGCACAATACATCACTGGACCGGGAAAATCAAAATTAATCTTCGTGAAAATCGTAATTCTAAAATAGTCGCTAAATTGTAACACGCAGTTACTCTACCTGCTTCTTAAAGTAGATTACACGAAGCTTCTTTATTACCAAAATCTATTTTGGCGGCGAAGAATATATATTTTCCGTGGTCTGTCGGAGATAATGAAGCGCAGAAAGTCACGGAACTTCGTTCAGACATAAAATCGGTAAAATTAATTAATTCTCATCGGGCGGAAGACTAATTACCCGTGGGAATTCCTTCCTGCGGTCGGTTAGAGGCAAAGACTCGCCGAAATTCGCCCGAGCACGATCGAATCTCCTGTGGAACGGCGAAGATCGACAGTGAACTTTGTCGTCGATTCCGTTGGAACGTTCGTGCACGTCAACGACGTTAAATCATCATCGTCTCCCTTTGTTGTCACCGCCCCTATCTGGTTCGAGCGTGGCGCGCAAACGGCGGGACTTAAGAGTATTCTCCAGTCACCCACAAAGCGCCAGATTCGAGGGGATAAATTCGCTAAGAACACGGGAATGGAGGAAATCGGCCCGGGCGAATTACGGTCTAATGACAGAGGGACGTTTCAAAGAGCCCCCCGGGTAATTGTTATTGTTTCAATCTGAAAGTATCAAGGAAATGAGAGTGCAACGGGGAGACCCAGAATGGAGCACTTTAAACGTAAACTGTCCAAATATCCTTTGTGCCATTTATTTGCGTAAAAGGAAAGGTTGAATTGAAATGCGAAATAGTTAGAAATAGCTTGATGGCTGCGATAGCCAGATTATATCAAGATATTCAATATCCAGATATTAAAAAATCGCGAAGTACGCAGATTTTATGAGTAAATTTAGTAAAAATTGTAGAGTAACTTTCTTCAAATGTGATTTGATGTCGAAAGAATTGTTTTGTAGGTGGAAGCATTTTTTAAATCTTCAAAACTTTTAACTCGATTTTCTTGAAAGAAAAGCCTTATTCGAAAAAAGCTATTCTACTCTAGTAGCTTCCAGGATATTCGATCAAACATGTTTTTCACTTTCAACTTCGATTGCTGTTTTCATCCTTTACAACGTTCAGTGTCATCACAAAAAGTTCCAACATTAAACACCCTACATCAATTTACTCAAACCGCTTGAATCGTCTTAAATGTTACGTTTCACTACTAATCAAAATCAGGCGGCTGCCACGATTAAGATTCGTGTCAGATCCCCGTGAAATTACAGCCGCGGCGTTACCGCCGGCGAAAAGGGGCGGATGTAAGGAGAGAGAAAAAAAGCTTCGTGGCCTGTAGTTCTGTATATTTAAGCGCAACGACTTTCGAGGAATGCGCGACCTGGTTTCATGATGGTGGTGTGCAAACTGCATAGAAAACGCGGCGTTTTATAATGTATACTTCAATTTCCGGGTCTGGACGGCAGGTCTCGGGCGTTTGCTCATTAGATTACGCGGCTGAATTGCACAAACGAGGAATTCAGAGGGTGAAAGTTCACCCTCCCGTCTCCGTCCACCCCGTTCGTCCATGGGCGCATCGTGTCTGCCTTAAGATTTTCAAGTTCCTTCACCTTCCCGATTCGACGGCTCCCTGTGATCCGTCCCCGCCATGGAAACGAGGCGTAACGAACGCTCTCTCGGCGTTCCCTCTGAAATAAAATTTCGTCCCACCGGCTCGGCGAGTGCTTTCTATTTGCTGCCGGTTGAAGCTGCCGGAAGTGGTTCCACATTTTCGGGGATTAAAGGATCGTTTTCCCTCGTCACGGAGCAAGCTGTTCGAGGACTTTAACGCTTTCAACTGCAGCCGAAAGGACACTTGCATTGTCTTCGGGTGGATGTATTAAGCTTCAGCTTGCGACACGGCGTCTTTGTTGCTCTCACTCTGCTTTAGTCTTTGTAGAGTCATTCCACGACTTTACTTGCTCTTGATTTTAATTCAGACGGAATTATAGTGGACTTGGTATTTAGGAGGTCTTTTGAAAATCGAGGCGTCTTTTTATTTACGGTGCATATTACACCCACCTATTATTTAGAATAATATCCAACTAAAATATTTTTAGTTTAACAATAAACTTTGCGAACCGTCTACAAGACAATGTTATAGTCATGCTTACATATAGTGGCATTTGAAAGTCTTATAACCGTGGTTTTACTTTAAACTCTCAACATACCGCAGCAAAGCTCTTCTTGACGTCCAAGTGTACGCAGGACTGGTCAAAGGGAAATCATCTTTTAAAAGGGAAAAGAAAGTGGCTAACAATATACAAGATTTCTTCCAGGAGTCTCAAGTTCTTTACTTTACGCTCAACTTTACACATGAATACATTTTTAAGAGAGCACGAATCATTCTTAGCAGCAGGGAATATTTCTGGCGAATACTTTCCCAAGCACGGAAATAGAAAACCTTGATTAAATTTGTGAAATTCTCACTGCTGTTTTGTTGAAACAAAATGAAAATACAGGAGATTACAACATGAAAATGATAATTCTTGTCATTATAGAACTCTGCTGGTAATACTTCTATTATTTAACGAATATTAATTACATAATTAAAAAGAGAAGGAAACATTTATACCTGTTTACATCCTCAGGACGTGTTTAAGTCATTTGTTATATTATAATTATAATTTTCGAATACAATCATTCAACTTCTCGCATGCATAATTTATAGTGTCCAATATTCCAAACTTCAATGAATCTCATTTCCAACGTAAGCGTTATTCTATTACGATTTATGTAGCAAGTTTCAGGATCAAAAATTCTTTTTCATAAGTTGCTCTCAGACTTTAGGTAGCCGGCGGATCGATTTCTGGATAAATTGTTCCCCGTCGATATTGCGAGGCTCTCGGTCTCAGGTGTCTTCCTTCTTGTAGGATACACTGGAAAACTTTATGGGAAAACCACTCACGGCGAATAATTATAAAGCACCATATTATAAGTTCGTGTACCAGACTTCAAAGTATCTACAGTAGAATCTCCACTATCCGAATTAATAGGGACACATGATCATTCGGATAAGGAAATTTCCGAATTGTGGAACACTAACTTTTCTCATGGTAATTAATCTATATTTCAGAAAGGATGGTATAAGTAAGAATATAAAAATGAAAAGTAATACGAATGTATACTATCATAGGTGTTTCCTCTTACTATATTATTGCTTCTGAAGTATCTCCTGTTTTGCTACAACAATTAATAGTACACATTTACTCTTTGATGACATTTATTTTGATCGTTATAGAATGGTGGAAATACTAAATCGAAATTGCAGAATGAAGTTGTTGAAAATGACTTTTTCCTTTGTGAGAAGAATAACTAGAAAACTGTATTGGATGATTGTTTCCTGGACTAGAAATTAGGGTAGCAAATTTTGATAGAATCTAAGAAATTTAACGGAACCTATATAATAGACTGTACAGTGTATATATTTGATCTTTACAATATTCTAATATGCAAATTTTCTTTAACCACAAAAAGTACCTTAAATTGAGACCATATTATAGTATCAGTAATTCTTCGTGCAATAGAGAGTCCTCCGATTTTTTGCGGCGATAAATTCCCGAGTTGCATTTATATGGCATACCTACAGTCGCTTGCAGGGGAATCGTTGATGCCCTCATAGGAAAAAGCGATATATCTCAATCGGATTAGTCTCCGCAACTGGCCATCGTTCGGGCTGCAATGGATTACCGCATTCATCTTCGAATGACCACAATGGTGTACGTATGCACTTGACCGGCTCTCCCGCCTGCATTAATGCAACGCGTGCTTTCGGTTAAGGCCGAGGGTGGATGGCGATCTTTCGAAACCGCAGCGTTACCCTGATTCTACATTGTTACGATCATGCCAATCCAAGGAACGCCCCCTCAGAGACCTTGTTCTTCGGGGGATGCCTAACGCGATCAATTCGTGTGTGAGGGATTCAATCCCCCAACTAACAGATTTCATGAGTTCGCGTCCTAAATCCAGTGGGATTTAAAGTCCCCCCTTAATGTACGCTAATGCTTTATATATAGGTATATTGCTTAACTGAGATACGATATCGTCCGTGAATAATTTTTTTGATAATAATTACAAGGTTTGTGACCTGTTGAAAGTAATATAGAAATATATTTTAAACGTCCCAATTGTTACTTCATATTTAGCGACATCTTTAGAAAGAATTTGTCGAGTATATGTATACTTATTAATGATAGTTATATCAGATTTCTATCAAATATCGCGATACTAAGAGACGTCTACTGTATAGAAAAGGAACTCGCGTTTTTCTTAGTTCCCTTAGGAGGGGGGCAAACCAGAGTGTTATGAATTTTTAATATTGTTGCAGGAAAATTCATGCATCATTATAATCTTCTGGCATTTAGATCACTTTACTTGAAATAATTTAGAACAAAATGTATGCCAAAAGTTGCAGAATGATGTAGGTACACCCCCTAATATTAGTCTACAAGGAGCGTCTGACGCCTGACCACAGACAGATCTTCTTCACTTGCTCTCTCACATTTTACGATTAATCATATATGTATATACTTTTTCACAGTTTTTTTTTTTAAATATTGCTTGCCGTTGAAATTGTTTAGATCAATAAAAGCTTTGTACAAACGTGAAAATTTATATAGAATCCAATTTGTCCTCCCCTAGTTATATCACTACCTACACTACTGAAAGGACTTTAATATGTAATAAAAATAAGACCATCATGAAAATATTTTTAAGGAAGACACTGGATCACCGTATATAATTTTTTTTACAATCACATTCAATTCGTTGGCTTAGGTATCTAACATTCATTCATTTATTGCCTACTATCATTCCATATAACTGCACTGTGGAGATAAAAAAGTACACTAAAACTACACCTATACAAAAATTATAATCGAAGAATTTTCAGTACAAATCGAAGAATCGTTCGTAAACATTATAACTGAAATAAAATTGATAAAAGATCCTCGTGCCGATCCATAAACAGTTACGCTTTGCAAACGAGGGAACAAAATATTATTCTCAAGGCAAAAGCGTATCCACCCTCTAAAGAGGGGGCTTTAAAGCGGGTTCAAGCACAAAAACACTTGACGCTCCGCGATAAAAGAACGAATGCCACGAAACAATGCACGTGCGGCTACCTTTCAACCTGGTTGCACAGGCTAACCCTCCAATGACAAATTTCTCATAAAAACATCATCGTGCTCTGATTAAATGTAACCGAGTTGCGATACATAAATCAGGCTTAATCAAGAAAAACCAGTAATGAGTCATAAATTCTTGATCCGTTCACAGCATTTTGTGTCTTTTCGTCAGAAAGTCGTGTACAGGCGGGAAAATTACACAATTAGGAAAATGATGGATGAAGATCATAAAACTGAACAGCATTCGTTTCGGCGACTAGAATCTCTTGTATGAATTTTTAGAGAAGGATTACAATTAGGAAATGCGTATAAACTGGAAAAAATTGATAACTCATCCTTTGTACTCTTGGTAGAAAAGGAATAGCGAAATCGTGAAATCAGTCAGGTGTTGAAGTAAAAGTATTTCAGGCGTGAACATAGCTAAGCCACATGAAAGAAATATAAGGAGACAAGGACTCAAGGTTTGCTCAAGACCGTCCGAAGGTCCTTTATATCATTTAGTTCCTATGAACCTCCATACAGGACACACGTAACCTTAAAATGGGATTCGGTATGCGGGTATGTGGCATTCTGCTTGGATTGGTGCCTACCACTTAACTCTTTGCACTCCAAGCATACCATCTAAGCACACTTAAGTAGAAATTAACCTCTCAGTAGGGTCCCCAGTAGGAAATTAACCTCAACAGGGTGTTCAAAAACTGATGATCATTTCTTTCAGGGGTAAATCTACACTCGTGGATCGATGGATATTTGTAGAAAAAACTAGCCACCAAATTGTTTATAACAGAGAAATTTAAAGTTAATTTTTTTACATCAATATATTCTACTTGTTGAAAGGAGAACAAGTTTGAAAGAAACCATATATCGCAAACGCATTGTTTTCCAAAAAAAGAAATTGTTAAAATTTTGGCATGGATGAACTGATCTATATATATTGTATTGGATGAAACCATTTCTCACGTTTTTTAAGAAAACGATGCGTTTGCGACACGTGGTCCCTTTCGAACCTTTTCTCCGTTCAACGAACAGAATATATTGATATAAAAAAGAAGAATTAACCTTCACTGTCATAAACAATTTTGTGGCGAGTTCTTTTAACAAATCTCCATCGATCCAGAGGTGTAGATTCACGCCTGGAAGCAGCAACTATCACTTTTTGAACACCCTGTACACACAGTGGAATTCATAAAACCTAGAATTAGATGTATTGCAAATTTCGAAGCGATTCTGTTATATTATTCCCTATTCCGAGGTCCTCTATTCGGCATGTTCGGCAATCAACAAATACATCTCTGTTTAATCGATGAACGTGTGAGTTAGAGCTCAAAGGGATGACTGGCGAATTTACGACTTGGCTACATTTCTATCCCCGAGTATAGGGCCGTTGATTGAATATACGATCCTTGCTGCGCGGAATCCAGCCTATCCAGGCGACGGTGGGTGTAATCAAAGTTGCCCCGCCGAAGATCAACGAAACTGGGTGGAACGTGGGCCGTTGATAGAAACCTCGCAGGACGATTACGCAGCGTGCGCCGAGGCCGACAGAAATTATTGATCTTGTTAGGATAATTAGAATTATCGGGTTATGCGGCGTAGGAGATTGCTGTGGCGCGCGCGACGAGGGTAACTTGTGTGCAGCTCGGCTCGGGATAGATTACGGGCCGACGGATTCCGTGGGGCGGGGGCGGTGTGGAGGTGGAAGCCCAGGACATGCCGTATGTCGCTTGAATTGTTCATTTGACGGCGTCCTGTGCGCGATCCTGTGTCTCCTGGATTAAATGCCATGAAATATGGAAGGTCTTTCAGCTTTCTCAACACGTGGGAGTCAGGTACAAGCTGTAGGATTCCTGGTCGATGCGACGTCTCAGAATTGATAAAATAGGAAAGGATTGCTTCATCAATGTTATTCAAGCAATTGTTTCAGTGACTATTGTTCGAAAAGTGACAGGTATTGGGATCATTTTTTTTATTATTAAATACTGCGTTCTTGCTGCATCACAATTACGTAGATTGCATCCGGGACGTTCCAGCTCAAATCGATTACTGCGTGCACTGTATGTCAGGGATCTCGATGAAATTGGCATATGCTGTAGACCGCTTGGAATTAACGGGAGTGTAAGTCATGATTCTGCTGGTTTCGAATTTATTTCAAGAATACAGGTCATGGAATTTTGCAATTCTTGCCCATTTCGCGGAGACAAGTTCTATAAATGAATTTTTATCTCCAGAACTGTTAGATTGCACCTACTTTGTTCTTCTTATATTATAGCCAAAGAGGATTGGACTTTCTGAATACTTATATCTTTTCCAAACCGGAAAGTGGTTGATGTAACATGAGATTTATAAACAAATTCGTTCTGTTAAAAATATATGACCGTTTTATGTTCACTTTCTCTTTTTTTTATGGAGGTATTACTATTCCAGTAGTAAATGGAAAACTTACTAACGTAATCAAAATATTTAAATACTAAACCTAACAGTAGATACCTTCTCAATACAATAAATAAGCATCTACCTATTGAATTTTTCTCCGTGTTAACCACAACTGGTAGAGGAATCATGATAAATTGACGCAACTGAAAGCAAGTTGCTCAGACACTTCTTAACTAACGGAACGAAGAAAGCGCGTCTTTCAGGTGATAATCCCTACCGCGTGTGCTTCACAGGCAGTTTGCTGCGAATGGATACGCTTACATGCATGTATGCACATATAAATGAACGTAAATGTATGCAGATATGCATACACTGCGAACTCGTGACATGTAAATGTTTGAATTCACGCAAGAACTATTTCAGTGGAGATGAGCTTTAAAAGAAACAAGCAAATCGTGGATTCTGCTTAAGAGGGAAATCCTATCTTTAGGGCTAAAAAAAAACCAATTATTAAATATTGGAATTTTTTTTCAAGAAACTAGCGATTCGATTCAACTGAAAATTGGACCATGTTTTTATGCATGATTGAAGAAGTTTCAGTATTTTTATTATTAAATTTTAATAATATATATGGGAGTTATGTATGATCGACTATCATCCCGCGTAAAATTCGTCGTCCGCTGATGTGCGTGACATTTATCTTCGAGGTAACCGGAAACAGAAAAATATTGTCATTATATCGTAATATGCGGTGAATATCTCCTAATAATTTTACAATGGATTTGGATCCGGTCATTTTGCATACCAAACTAGAGAACGTCATTCAAGCACTGACATATTAATAGGGTTTAATACCCCATTCATTCCTCTCAATTCTTTATCTGGCACAATCGCACAACTCGCGTTACCAATTACGCTAATTGCATCGAAGGTAGCGTTACAACTTTCATACGTTGTTCTCGAATAAATTTCACAGCGAACTGGTGGATTAATTTCTACTGTATAAAATATCTATTCCCAAATCTACCATGTCGTGGTATATCCGAATAAATTAACGACTACGCACGAATATGCTACGATCATTCATTCCCTTCTACTGTTTGCCTTTATGTGCGCTGGAATTCTGCAGACAGAGAGAAATATCGTTGAATGACCTAAGATCAGGGTTCTTCTAATTAAAGTAACCTACCGTCAGAAATAACAGGCTCCATTTCGTTGGAACAAAGCCGATGAAAAGGAACGATAACGGTTGGTCGCAGTACCATTGTTGCAAGGGTAACACGGAGAAACGATCCTCTGAAGCCATTTTAAGGTCATCGGGAACCCTTTCCCCCGATTTCAACGATTCCCTGCTTTTTCAATTAATCCCGTCACATTTGGACGGTCGTTTAGCCAGTTCAAAAAGCTTTCTCTTAAAGACTCAAATGAAATGAAAAGTGACTTTGCTGAAACTTCTGTTAATTTGATTACTTATCTTATAGTTGAAGCCAAATATGCTAGCTTTGTACGAAATAATACTAGTTAGATATACTGGAGAATAAATAAAAAATAATTTGTGGTTGTTTATAATATATATTTACTAAAATTTAATTTATAATTCTCGTAATAAATTGGGAGGTGTTACGATAATCTGTACAGTGGATATAGGAACATAATTTTGTGTTTCAAATATTACTGCCGCGCCCAGAAATATAAAATAATATATTTAAATTAAGAGATACGTAATCAGTATTTATATCAACAGTCTACTAGCACAACAATTTTATTCGTAATGGTATTGCATTTTGGAACAGTTCATATCAATTTAAAAAATATACTTTTATTAACCTTATTTAGGTATCTCTAATAAGCTTGTTAAAAACCACTGTGTAAAGTATAATCATAATTTCCCCATAACTTTGACCCTTCATTACACACTGAAGTTGTATATGCGTTAATAAATATTGGAAGCTAATACATTCTCATTGTGTTGGAACAATGAGAATTAGTTCTTCATTAAACGTAATTGGAGCAAATTTTCAATTCAGACATTCTTTTTTTAGTAACGATAAACCGATATTCATTATACAACTGTAATATCGTATATTTAAACTAAGTACCCTTTACAGAATATCCTTCACAGACATCGCGAGATGAAGTTTCATTACGACAAAGAATGCTTTAATGCCAGACTCAGGTAATTAAATTCTTCCTTTATCCAAGAAAGAACGTGTGCATGACAGAGATTTTCATTAAAACGATAGATGGCCAAAGGATTCTCTCTAGCATTTTAAGTGGAAGCTTCCTATACCCGCCTCCGAGGCACACGACGTCACATAATTTCAGAACGGTCGCACAACACAGAAAAACGGTATTTAATGTATCATTATTAGACACAGAAGTCTCACTAAACATCCTTATCAAATAGCTAGAAAGTAGAAACTACGTAAATTTGAATTACATCGTGGCGCAGTCGTGCCAACTCTCAATGGGGCCATAAATGAGCCTCAATCACGACAAGATACACATTATCACATACTCCCTGAATCACTCGCTTTACTGAAACGAAGAACAGGGCCCACAGAAACACAGAAGTCACGTGCAAGGCGAGTCGCGTACCTATGTGTTTAAGCGATAAACGACAAACGGGGCTGGGGGATTCGATTTAGTCGCGAAAAGAGGGACGCAATGTTCTTTATTCCCGCGATTTATTGCATCCCAGGGTCGCGTTTATTCTCGGAGGCAGCCGATAGTTGCGCGTTTCTCCCTGGGATCGCAACACCTGTGACCATTGTTTAACCGTTAATGCCGACGATGGAGCCGGCGTGATGCACTTGGCTGCATTCCTTCGTGACGATACGCGCGAAAGCGAATCCTGCCGCTAATTGCGCGGGAATCAAAGCCAACGTACCGTGAATTCTTGAACGATACGCCCTCGACAAACACGTGGCCGTGTGTGCTGGGACACTGTGCAGTCGCACACGTTATCGTTCGTTCGGAAACGGATATTCGGCGAAGGATACGCTCGATGTAATCCTTGCGTGAGAAAGTGGGCAAGGCATTAGACAGGGATGTGTCGATCGCGCCACCGTTATTGACAACCGAGGGGAATTTAGCGGGGAAATAGGACGGCCATCACCTTTGATCGGTGATGTATTAAACAGCAAGGGTGATGGTATTTGGTATTGAAATTGTGGAATAAGTTTAAAATGAGAGAACGATGGATTTAGTGGAGTAAGTAGATAGAAGTGCTTACTTAGATATCGTAGATATGGAGGAACGAAGTTGAGATGAGTATGTTTAAAGTAGAAAACGACAAATAACTGTCTTTGAAATATTTCAAATGGACCTGTTTAAGATTTCGAATATCCATACATTTACATGTCTTAAGAAGCCATAGAAGGATTCTTAGAAAATTAACAGACAGTTTTTACAACAATTTTTTTGCATTTGTGTATAATTGATTGTATTATTAATTTAATAAAGGTGGACTAGAAAGTTGGCATTCCCGTAAATTTTCCTCATTAAATACATTGGTATTACCAAATCCTCTAAAATGTATTGTTATTACGTTATACTCATTTCATTTAGAAATGAACGCAATATTAATTATAAACATCACTGGAATTGGAATTTATTTAATCATTGATGGAATAAATCGTTTGCACTCTTATACAAATAGCATCGTAGTTGATGAGTAAGAACTTTAATTAATTTTCTATCGCCAGTTTAATTAAATTTCGTCCAACTTTCAGAGTTGTTAAAAGTAACGTCTTTCTAAAGTAATGATACTTTCACATTGCTTTTAATTAAAACCAAGTTAAAATTAAATGTATTTAATATCATGATTGAGGTACGTCCTTACAGATTATATGCTCGCGGCAAAACTAGTTTCGAATGTTAAACAAATTATAAACGTAATACAGTCGTCAAACATGAAGTTTAATTTCAGCAATATAACAAAATGAAAGACGATATGATTTCTCTGTGAAGGTACGAGCAAAGTAAACGGCAAGAAATAAGTGGAACAGATCTGTGTGTGGTCAGACGTGGTTTTTAACCAGTATTACAGGGACTGTATCGCTCTATACGATTTCATTACTAGAAAAACCGTTTCAAGTAACAATTATTCACACTATTGAGGACTCTAGTGCATAGAATTTCGACAAAAATTCTTAAATTACGTTTTCGTTCATTCTTTTAAGACAATATGTTGTACTGACTCTCGATACTACGAAGTTAGCAATAAACTGTTCCGATTGAAGCTAGTGAAGAGTCCTGCAGTTTGTAATTGTTAGTATAAACTTGGCAACGTAATTTATAAATGCTTTACTTCATTATTTTGAACATTCTAATGGTGGAACGACATATTAGCGTTCATTTTCATCTAAAGCAATTAACGTTTTTTTCTCGGTCGAGTCACTCGTCAGGTGTAAACCCAGCTAAACTGATTAAAATAAAACCTACATCTTCACAATCCGTTGCAAATAAAATACAAAAATTCTGGCCTAATTATCAAAATTTTTTAATTCAAGTCGTGAATCCCATATACTCAAACAATGCTTTCAAATTTCAACCCAAAAACATATAAGCTCTAAACATACCTATTACCTATACTTCCCTTACAGAAAAATCTCCTACCTTCCTAAGTTTATTTCACATATATTTAATTTAGCTAATTTTCCGCATACTAACTGAAGCAAATCATTCAATTTCTCTGGCCTCTGAAATTCATTCGCCTCTGAAGCCACTCATACATTCTGTCTGCATTCTGACACAAATGCACGCAAATAGATACGCGGCGCCAGGTGGACGGCGATATTCCGGCAGCGCACGTGCGCGTGTTGAATGTGTAATCGTGTACAACGGCATCCTTGAAAAAAATTAAGTCCATCCGCGTCACATGCAGCATGATAAGGTCGGCCGTGAAAAAAGATCCCTCGAAGCTGCATCCTGTAAAATTCACCACGTCATGGCCACGCTGTGCTGTTCGCCAGATGCAGATGGACGCGAGCGGATGTCGGATATCGCAGGCGTACGTTTGCCAGGTCATGACTTTCGCGGGAGGCCTCCCATTGCACCATATAGGGCTTGCATATTTCAAGAGATCAGAGGGAGGGGGGCGAAGTGTCGTTTGAAAATGAAAGACGCTCCGTAATGGATATCTGTGCAGAAAGGGAGAGAGAGAGCAAAAGAGAAACCCCGACGACAAAATACAAATGTCGAAAGCGCAGCACTCGCTGCCTGTTGTTCCACGCAAACATCGTTTGCTGTTTTTCAGGTGGAAAGTTCCACCGTTGCGAGCATCTCGTTTTTCATGGAGAACCACTCCTCAAGGAAAGTTTCCAGTGCACCGGATATCAACTCGTTGAGCTTTCTGATTTCCCAGAGAGTTCTGCTTCTGTACTTGTATTTCCCACAGGTGATGGATTCAACGTTAATTTTTAGTTCGAGCCGCGTTGAATTTGCAACTTACTTTGGCGACTGTACCAAAGTAGGTATAGTTAAATACAGTGTAGGTTTATTTGTTTGCCTAATTGAAAAGATATATATATATATATATTGTATAAACGTCTTTATTGTTTTTTACGATTTTTAATCTTCTTTTTCTGTCTCTGTAGCATAAGTACTTCATTCTTTGCACTTCAACTCTATGCCTCACCTTTAATCTTATTTGCTATCTCCTACTTTATATTTAAATCTATCCGCCCTCCTCCTTTTCGTCTGCTCCTATTTCTATTTTAATCTACCTGGTCTCCCTCATCCCTAATCCACACTCTTCTCTCCTCCCTCCTCCTTTTCAGCTCCTCCCTGTTCCACCGTCATCCAAAATTTCCCTTATTTTCTTCAGTCCACTGCATCATCACACCTATCTAATACATGCTCCCACATGCTTTACCATATAAAAGATGAAAAAAACATTTGGTTTTTTAATAATTTGTATTTCTTTCCTTTATAATTTCTTCTAGTTTATATGCGGAAAATGATGTCACATAAAGGACACTCATTTTCAACTTCGCAAGCTCGGGCTCTTTTCCATGACAACTTTCAATATGTCTGATTTCAAAGCTCGAATTTCTTCACGAATATCGTCCTTTCGCTGCTGAATAGTTCCCGTCTTATTGACACACAGCTGGTCCTTCAGGTAGCCTTAAAGAAAAATATCTAGTGCTGTCAAATCGGGTGAACGAAAAGGCCAACTGAAATCCGAGGCTCGCGAAGTTATTGGATTTTTAAAATCTGTTAGTTTTATACATTGTTTCGTCGTGAGTTTTTCCATAATACATTTCAAAAACAAATTTGAAAACATATAATAGAAAAAAAGTTATTCAATTTTTAAATAGCAAAGTGATTTATGGCCCGCCTTGTGCAATGTAGGTATTAGGAAAAGTCCGTGTACATGTGTAGAACTCAGAAAAATAAACAGAAGGATCAGTATCAGCCATTTTGTGCTGGCTTTCCAATTAGTCGGTTTTTTGTTTGCATCAGCTACCCTTATCGCTCAATAGTATCGACTAAATCTATAACGCAGCTTATTAAGATTATAAGTTTTTATATTTTATATCCGTGCAAATACAACTGTACAGTAGTCTAAGCCATCACTGACACAGCTCATCTCCTGTTGTGAGATTTGAACAAGGATGCTTTTAACTGCAACGTATTTTCTAGGACGAGGATTTCCAAAGTCACTTATTTCCTAAAAAGTTTTTCTCAAACTCCAAGTCACATTCCGCGTCTTTTCCGGACTACGCGATTTTCTTTAAGGGTTGATGGAAGGCGTGTTGCAACTCTGTGACAGCAGAAAAACGGCATGGAAGAAGTTCTCCACGAACATGCATTGAACGACCATTGAATCTGACGATTCACATTGGTCAATCCTTGACCTTTCAAGGTTGGTACGAGTAGAGGGTGGAGGACAGGCGATCAATACTTTTCCAACACCACGATAAAATGCCCCTAGACCATTTACGATATACCATAAACTCATAAACCTGTTCCCCTAAAAACCATCAAGCGACTATCCCAAGCGATATAAAAAAGATTAATTTTTATTCTATAAAAATCACTGTACGGCACAGAATTAACTTCCTTTCAAATTTACTCACTCCTGTCTTTACTTCAAGTGTTCTAACGAAGTTTTATCTATAAAACTCCAGTGCAACAAACAACTGCATCATCTCCACGCAAACGTACCCCCGTTGAGGAGAGAAAATCTCCTCATAAAACTAAAGGACCCACGAGGGTATCCAACGATTTGTGCGTCTCATCTGGCAGACACTCGGCCCGCCAATCTTCGCCTGTAAACCTAGGACTCTTGCAGAACCAATTGTAGACTCACGGAAATAAGGCTATTAGTCTGAACTAGCACCAAGACTCCCAGGGGGTAAGGACCATTGCTAGCTGACCTCGTAGCAAGCCGTACACATTGTCATTACTCGTGTTGACTAACCGATAAATAGAAAAAAACCGACTGCTCTGTAAGGTGCCTTCAGTTCAAGAGGAAGATCGTAAATTTGAAGTTTCCAACATCGCACATAGCTCCACTCATTCATTCCCATTGTTTTCTTCCACCGCTCACCACGGAACTGCAATCCGAATCCGTTTAGAACTCAATCACATCACATTGGAGAACTCCGTCACATCTCAGCGCAGTACCCACTCATAGAAATGTCTTACTGAACCCAGAAAAAACTCTTAAGGTGCGAATCCACGATAAGATGTTACACGAGACCAAATAATGAAAATAGTCGCGAGAAATGAGATTTTTGAAAATATATTATGAAACTTGTGTCGTGAGAGTCTAGTTTCATGAAATTAATGCCAAAATAATTAAAAAAAAATGAAATAGTTGTTTCACAAGATTAAAATCCCGTGTAAGCCACGATACGTTTGTCTCATCGTCGATTTGCACCTTTACAGAGTTCATTCATATCTCCTCTGGGGGAAATAAAGCATATCGAGAACATAACATTCCTGGAAAGAGACCGCATCTACTCTATAACAACACAACTCGTGTATTGAGAAATGTTCCGTGTTTAATGCATTAAACTACTTGTTACTTTATCTTAAGAACATAATGCCAATAAAATAATAATAAATACAATAAGTGTTATTGATCAGGTGCGGTGCTCTCATTTACTTAAACCACAACACCTCCATATCTCTCGTAAACTAATCAGTGGCCTGTTGTGATCACAAAACATCGCAAGAGGGTGACAGTGCGTCGCGGACCTAACCACCACCTGTATGAGACGTTCTACTACAATAAACGCTGCTACTTCCTAGCCCAGAAGGAAACGCTTTATAAGTGTATCGCTCCGTGCTTCACCCGTTAAACTGACTAAAAAACCACCTTCCAAAGAAATCCCGAGCCGAGAGCTAACACCCCGTCGAAATTGCATTTCATCTTATCGCATACGTTCACCGTGTGCAAAACGGCCGCACGAAATGCAAGGGGTCGCGCGTAAACACACAGACGTCCACTGAAATTCACACGAGCTTGCGCGCGCGCGCGCGCTTATACCAGGCAAGGTCCCCTTGTGAGCATGCACCGAAAGAGAGTCTTATATTAGTGGGAGAGGAGGGCGCGCTTTGATGCCAGAGACGTCCTATTGTTCCTTGTTTGTTCTCTGTACCTCTGTACAGGGTCCACACGTTCACGTGACGACGTTCACCGTCGCGCTCTAACAACGATGAACTCGAGTGTGCGGGGAGCAGCGAGCAAAGAGAAAGGGAGATTATTTATGAGATCTTGTCGTGCGATGGTTTGATGGCAAGCAGGGGAAACAACAGACGGAATGATTTAACGTGCGTTGCTGTTTCTTGGTGTTAAATGGCGGCTGCCGTTTTATTATAATTGGTCGCTGGCTTTTTGAGGAACCTGGGTCTTGGGGCCCTTTCTACGCGAGACACATCTGTGTCCAGTGAGCATGTTGGAGATATTTGTTTTGCGCGTTAAGAATATTAGATGGACCATGAACCATCGGGTGAAAGTTTCTACAGCAGTGATTGAGAAAATTTTCAAAAATTATATATGTACACTAGCAAAATACCCCCGCGCCTCGGTTCGGGCCTAGGAGATATTAAGGATCCCATGAAAACACATTTTACCCTTTTTTCACCACCTCTTTAAGGGTTGGTTAGGGCAAAATCCTGAAATTGGTTTTTAGTCATTTATGTGGGTAATTTTTGTGAGTAGGAACCAAGTTGATATCTAATCGGGTCTAAGGGATATTAGGGAGTCTGAGAAAATACATTTTACCCCTTTTCACCCCTTTGGGGATGGAATTTCCCAAAATCCTTCCTTAGTGAGTGCCTACGTCTTGCAAACAATATACTTCTTCTTTTATAAATATAGATTAAAAAAGATCAGATTGATCTTGAAATTTTCGAAGCTGTGGAACTTGTAAAAGGCTGCTTTCAAGAGCTGGACGAGCAGAACATGGAACAGAATATTTTTTTAGAAACATTATTTATGGTGTTAAGCTACAGTGACACAGTGTGCATATTTAGTACACCTCCATATGTAAATTCGTTGTTCCACTGAAAAAATGATGTTTTGATGCATTAACGTCGGTAGCTACTTTGCGTTTTTTGGGAAACGTGAAAATTGTACAGACGAAGCTTGAACTATCTTGCGTGGATGGTGCTCCTAAAAGCACGGTGGAACATGTAGGAAGCTTGCAAACACGGATTTTTTAATGCGCGCGCACAGAGCACGGAGCTTCTTGCTTCAACGCAAACTATGCTTCTATTTCTTTGAAATCACCTTTTTCCTAAAAAATTTTGGTGAAATAAATACTATCTCTGTTAAATACGAACTAGGACTTTGTCCTTTCGTTAAATGATTTTCCATGAATTTCGAATAACGAGGAACGAAACGTTTCGCTGAATTAATTATTCCACTGGCACGCATTGCTGCAAAAGGTTTGTAAATAATGAGGAATCTATCACCGGAAATTCGTAGTTATCCGTTCATAAGTATCATTCAGTACGTACATACATTTCCAAAATACAAAATTTATAAATAATTCCCGGTCTTCGTGTGTTTTTGCCACTGAAGCCCTCATACTATAATTTCGCATGAAATAAATGTGCACGACGCTGGCGATATTCCCCAGTGCAAATACACGACGTACAAATATGCTGCAACGCGTATAATTTCCGTTATAACAGTCACTGACACTTCGTCCTGCTGTTAATTATAATTTTTTAGCAGTCTGGTATTTTTGAAGGTCTGTCGGCGTAAATTAAAGAAAGGTCAGCGGAGTATCTGCATCATATGCTTCTACCTTTCGAGAATGTCGAAGAAAATTATATTAAATGCAGCTGTTTTAAAGGAATTAAACACAACATGCTTGCGTACAAGAAGCTTTTCTTGTACACTTATGTGAACTGTGTTGCAGTAAGAAAGTTTCCTATATTCGCGTTCCAGTAAATAGTTTAAGGAACGCTATTCTTTCTACTTCCGCCGAGCCTCGGAAGCTCGTCTGCTGCAAGCTGAAGGTCTCTCGAACCTTTTAAGAGCACTCTACAGTATTTCACCAACCGATCCACACTAAAATGTGACTAAATGTACTTTTTGAGTGCCAAAACAAAAGATACTTCTGACTGTGAAAATCGATTCGAGTCTACTGTTAAGATATATTCTGAATGCAATATGGAACGTGTTGCACTCCCAGTTCTAATTTACTTGTGGAGGAAAACTCATTACGTAAAATGCAACAAAAACTTTCCTTATTGGCTGGAAAAGCTCGTTACAAAACGTTTAGAAACTTTATATCCACTATTCCTAACAATTTTTAATCCACTTCCATTTAAACTTGCTGGTATTGTTATCCCGTCTATGTTTTCTCACAAGCGAAGCTTGTAATTTGAGAGAAGTACATTGCAATAACTGACCGACATGTTCTTGCTCGTGCATGGAAAACATTAATGGAAAACCTTTTTCCACATATTTTATGGCATTTACGAATTCAAAAAAACTCGATAAAATGAAAAGCAGAGTACTGTGAATTGCATTGGCCTGGGAAATGAAAGATGTCATTGAGACCAATTCAGCATCAATTTAAATGCCAAAAATGTGACCTCGTTTTATGATAGATATAGCAGATGCTCGCATTGAATTTAAAAACTTCAAATATTTCAAGAGAATATTTTAAATGCGTTGAATTTCAGTTAGCCATAAGAACAGTGCGTTGAATGTGAAACGTAGATGCAACTTTATATCGGCCTTAAAATAGGTTTTTAACATTTCAAATTTTTATCCACTTTCATAAAACAATTTAATAGCTTTTACAAGAACAGTTTTTTCTGGCTAGATGTGTGCGCGTTACATGGTTGTTCAGTCCTGCTTCAACTCGCAAAGTTATTATATTACTATACGGCCAACGCGTCGCTTACTTCACGAGCAAAGCGTCTACCCCAGCTTCCCCCCGTTTTGTCAACAAACTTCCACTCCCATCGTGCAGAAATGCAATGCTTCGGAGGCGTAATTGGGAAACACTGACAACTATCTGCTCGCCAAGTCTGGAAGCACACTAAATCGTATTCCTAAAGAGCGAAGCCAGGGCATTAATTAACTTTCAAGCAACGAAGTAACTGTGGGATTGTTTTAAGATGAGCTTAATGCAAAGAGAAAGTGCAGTTGTTTTAAATTACTAAAATTCCCCGAGGCAAACACATATACTATTTCTCTATTGTCTGTCAAAGAGAATGGAAAACTATCAATTCAATCTTTTGATGCAGTCAGAAATGTCAGGCGTAGGAACTTCGTTCCGCTTTTACTTTAATCAAACAGAATTAACCTTCTCGAATACACTTTCATCATCGAATGCAACTGTTATTCGCAACCAGCAAACAGAGACGAGAAGAATTTCCAAAAGAAACTGAAAATAGCTCAGTATCTCTCGGCCAATTCCACTTCATTAAACTAAAGCCGAAAAATACCAAACGAATCACACAAGAATTATTAAGCCCGACCAATCGTTGCAGAAACGAGCATGTCAAAAGAAAAGGAAAGGAGAAAGGATATTTTTGAATTTTCTAGCTGGTACGTGCACGACGAAGAGTAGAGGATTCAAAGCGAATCGAAAATGGATTCATTCGCTGCCAGTCGACCGATTAAGCGGCGTATGAATTTTTAACAGGGACGGTGGCATATCACGTTTGTATTAAACACTGCGTGCTTGCCACTGTTGTCGGTTAACCCGAAATTTATTCAGCTGAATCCACAAATGGTAGTCAGCGCTTGATAAATAGTTGCTGGCACGCGCTTACACCGGCTCCTCTTTGAGCTTGATTTAGGCACGAGTAAGTAAAGCGGGTATTCAAGTAAAATACACAGATCATTCCGTATTAAAATATGCCCATTCCCAGCGATTCATAGCACGCCTTTGAGCCCATCGAGCCTTTAGCCACGGTTATGTTTAAAAGAGGCATCGCTCTCAACCGTGAATTGACATGAAAGTTGATTAACACGATTAGTAACTGGTTCACACTTGGATATGGATTCTCTGAGCATTTATCATTATTTGACTGGATGATAGAATTTGTGGAAATAAAAAAGGAAGTTTTAGTCAATGTACACCTATAAATTATTAGAGAAACTACAACTGTTTGAAGTGGGGAACAATTGATATTCGTTTCAAGCTTACCAGTTTTTGGTGCGCTGAGTTCTTAAAGAGTTCTGAAGTCTACCGAAGTACACCGCTTTTCTCTTTTGTCATTTAACATTGATATATTTTAAATGGTCTCAGGGAAATTTCGTTGATTCAACCGTATCAGTTGCTATCGTTCACGGCAGGAAATATTTCATTAGATTTTTCAGTGAAAAGCACAGCGAGACACGAATATGAAGGTGTGGTGTAACGGAAGTGTCCGTTGGCGAGGGCGCAATTCGCGTAATTGGTCGAAAGGCGAGGACGATGTTCCTCGCCGGAAGTGAAATAGCCTATAACTCTTCGTAAAAGCTCGAGGCTGGATTGCCGAGATCGGTAAAAAAGTTGAAAGATGCCCGGGGAAGAGGCGTAAGTGAAATTCAGTGTAGAAGACTTTAATTCAGACAGTGACTCCAGAAATCTCCCATTGATGCCGCGGAATTTATCGACGGCCACCTAAAAATTGATTCCCCTTGGCTCGCGGTGAATTACGGCTTTTCCAACGGAACAAATATTTGAAGGATTTACTTCGTCCCGTTTTAAGTAACCATTATTTGCCTCTGTGTACGAGCAGAGGAAAAAGTTTCTCCTTTCACGGACCCAACATTTCTCCAAAGAACGGATGCTCGTAGGAGCAGGAATAGATTTCAGCGCGTCAAATTTTCCCTCGTTTAATTAAAGAGCGTACTCCTTGGAGAAATTCGGCTGGAACACAATACATTTTGTTTTTGCTTTTAGAAGCTTTCGTGCGGCTACGGATGCTACTTTTCGTTGAATATTCATCTGTGTTGGGGAAGTGTGTTGTAATTTACAGAGTCTTTAGACTGTCTTGTATAAAGTTACTATACATTTTTTTGCAGACAGATTGTAGTAGTATAAACTACATAAGTTTTACCCACGAATTAAAATCTGTATGTTTATAAAGCATTCGAACTTTCATGACGTCCAATGCTTTTAGAGTGGGGAAGTAATGGGGGTGAAATAATGACCTATATTTTAAGGTAAACAAATTTTACGAAACTGATATTTCTTCATTTTTGCTGTAACCTACATTTCTATCCACGAGAATTTACAAATTCGCATGTAGAAGATTATGAACAGGTGGGAAAGACATGTTAGAAAAAAGCTTTAAAATAATGGAAATTTTCAAAAGGTAATATTGTAAAGCATCTAATAAAACAATTGAAATTGAAAAATATATAATAATATAAGTGATACAAAGTTTGTCCAAGCACATTGCTTCTAGAACCACTGATAAACCAGTTTCAGTAGTCTACTACACCATAAATCAGACAATTCTTATAGGTACATACCTACTATCTAGAAATCACATACTTACGCCGCAGTTTTTAAAAATTGATTCTCAATAATGTAATGTACACAACCAGTTTAAAGAATTAATGCTTCACGCCTAATTGTTGCAAGCACTGATGAATAAAATAGTACAACTTACGTTTAATCGTGTGAAATGAAACAACCCGTTTTGAGTCCTACATTAGCAAATTTGAATGGAGAAGTTTCGACTATAACATACTCATGAATCTTAAATCATCGTTGCGAAGTTCGTAAGCTACCGAGCATCGTCATTTCTATAATCTCTTAATAGTATCGGGACAAGAGTGGTGCAGTGTTATCACAAGATTGTAGTGTCGGCGCGCTAATGTACGTACCCCATAACTGATAACACACTCCCCATCTACGTGCCTTTATAATTACAAATCCTATACTTGATGCGACTGGAGGCGCAATTAACGCTAAGGGCTTAAAGTTAGGTGGTTATTCCTCACAAAAATGGTTGAATGTGACTTGTTGCTGTCTTTTAAACCGTTGAGGTTTAAATTATGAGAAAGTTAACTATTATCATTACTATTACTTTACTTTATGTCCTGCAAGATTTATCTATTAATTCATCAACTTCGGAACACATGTAAAAACAGTACGCATATGTGCATCCATATTCACCGTGACAAATGCCACTTGTCCACGCTGGAACGCACATGTTTAATCGATGCGCATATTCCTGAGCAACTACATCACTATGCACGTACGCGTAATTTCTCGATAATGTCAACGCAATTTCACGTTGCCTTCACCGAGCACCGTCATTAATATGCGTATTTTAGAACAACTGACATCGTTTCGATTTCCCTTTAGCAAAGACTCCCTTTACTCGTTAAATAATGTATGATTTCATCCCTGTCTAAACCTCTCAGTATCTTTTCCCAAATCATAACAATAATCACCATACTTTTTATAGATGCATTCTGTAAAGAAAACTCGAATATTAACGAACGTTTCGTTTGTGTCTCTACGGACGGTAGAAATAATTGGAAGAGGATATTAGTCTGCGATAAAAGCTCTGCAAAGGAAGACGGCATGCCTTCTGTCGAGAATTTCAGTAGCAGGAGCTGCAGCTTCGCTACTCAAACTGCGTGAAATTCAAATTACCAAGCCCGAGAGAGAAAGAGAGAGAGAGAGAGAGAGAGCAAATTTTAATTAAGGACAATCGACGCTGGATCGGTATAATTGTAAATACAGAAGTATAGCTGTTGTAGCGACGAGTGCCATCCGTTTGGCAAAATTTTGCTCCGTACGCTGACTGCAGGAAGAGGACAATTTGAAGTGTTGAAAAGCAAGAGCTGCCTCGTCACATTGATGGAAATACTAATACTTTTCAATGGCGTATCCTCGTAATATTTTTTAGTAATCGTGTTACGGTATGAGAAATCTAGTTGTTGAAAGAAGGAGTTTTAAGAACAAGGGTGAAATCAACGTTAGATGTATTTCATAGAAAAATTATTTAATTTCAGCGATAGCATGCAGTACAAAAGAAAGTATTCGTTCAAATATAAGTATAATATTCGAAAGTATAATATTCGAAGAAAGAGTATATTAAAGTTTCGAAAATGGAACAAGTTTCAATTAATTATTCACATTACTCACATTAATGCCAATGTACAATAAAAACATGAGGGCATGAGAATGATACAAGTATACGAAATCTTGGTTTCTGTTTTCTGTAGGTAAAATTATATATTTATGCTCCTTATTCAGTACAGTAACTGAAGAATCTCTACAAATGGGTTGGTTGAGAAGCCACTGAAACAATTGAGCTACATACAACTAACTGTAAGAAAGCATTAAATGGAAGCTTGATTCCTTCGACAAAGGCTAATTAAGAACTGGTTCCTTACTTTCTGATTGACGAATTGTTTTATACAGATCTTAAATACCTCCCATTTACTGCGTTCTCAGCTTTCTTTTCTTATTGGGGGACAATGCTATGTACTTGAATAATTCTAACGATAACTCTTCAGTGCTCAGGTTCGTGCAGTAGTGAGATAGAAGTTCCTTCTATTATGCACTATCTGAGATAGTTCCGAAAGTGTTGAAACCAATTTATATTGTGTTTTTAAAAAAACTCATTTAATCACAACAGGTCTTGCTATCAAAGACAATAGAAACTAAAACTTATGTGCTACTAGAAATAAATTCCTAGAGCCTACCATGAAAATGGTACCGGATTTGCAGTCGACACATTCCAATTATTAAATAATTGCCCAACTCGAAAGTACCAAATGAGACTTAGGTATACCTATTGTAAAGCCGTATCTTCACAAACTTTCTTTCAGCATAAAAGAATTTCGTGTCAAACAAGTGGAAACGACCGAGTACTTGCTTCGGAAGCAGTCCCATTAATAGTTACGTAAAAATTAAAGGCAATTATCGAGATGCAATAACAGCAGTTAAGGTAACGTCATTAAATAACGAACGCAACAATTGTTCGTTACACGTAATTTCCAGCAAAATGGTGTAATAGCCAGGAAAATATAGTAACCCGTGGAAAAGCATTCCCTAGTAGAATTCGCGGCCATTAAATGCGACCCCGACATAATGTTAAATCTTCGTGTAGTGCGTGGCACTTTAGTAGATATAGAATAAACAATTGTAGCATCGAACTTCAATAATACGGCACTAACGAGATTTCGGTAGCAGATTATCGGATATTCCCGACTATTGGGTGATACTCCTCGAGATATCGCAACACAAATATCCGCCGTTTTGCGTGTAAAACCGCTTTGGTGAACGATAATCGCGACCCTTTAGTATTCCACAAGCGAAGATGAACGTTAACTCCTTTAGAAGCGGATTAGTATGCTTATCGTATCACAGTGTGTATTAAGAGCCACAAATGAATCGAGGCCACGAAATTGTAGCCTCTTAATACTGAAGTTATTTAGCGGCCGAGTTTCCTTCCATTCTATAGAGTATAGGAGTCTGGAAAACGCGTTTTGAAATACTTTTGCCAAAATTTATTAAAACATCTAGGGCGAATAGACAAATCTAGCATGTGGTTATCTGCACAAGGTGTAAATAATATATAAGAGTGAAAGTAATTTTTGACTAGGCGAGATAAATAAATGAAAATAGTATCCTCATTTTTTGCGTGACTGTGTGCTTAATCTTTTAAAGTAAACAACGCAATTGCAGACAATTGCTTCAAAGGAAAAACGTTTGTTAAGCATATGCTGAGCTTATCAGTGCATATAAATTTAAAAGCTGGTTTAAAAAATGAAATGGAAGGAAATCGAAAATACAATTCAAAGAATTCTTCAAAGTCAAAGGAACTTCATAAGAGGGGGACAAAAAATACCTATTATAAAACTTTGAAACGATTGTACATTTTAACGAAAAACAGTTCAGTCTGTCCATCACGCGTAATGAAAACTCCACGCTACTTATAGAATGACCTACTATTTCCCCTTCAAAAAAACAATTCTTCTCACACATCTCCCTTTCCGTCGAAAGCAGTGCCCACAGGTATGGAAGCTTAGCCGAACATCTAGCAGAAGGGTACACAACAACGCCCCATTTTATTTTCCATCGATTAATCTCGAAGCGTATAGCCCGTAAGTCACGCAGTTTCCCGGTGACGGGGCCGGTCAAACGACCTCGTTAACGGACAAAAGGGGAACGAGCTTCCAATGATTCGCGATGAATCGATACCGCGGGGGCGTCGACGCATCGGTGCGTCGCGTTCATATGCACCGAGGTCACAGTCGCGACACGGTGGAATCGCAGATGGAAAGCACCAGCGACAAACGAAGGGCGGGACAACTCGTCTCGACTTGTGCTCGCGACTAAGAGCCACCCTGAACCTGTCAGCTGGGGAAGACGAGTTACCTCGTCGCTCGAAAATTACTTCGCGTTGGGTAAGATGAGTTGATTTGTCACGAAAATTTAGAAACTTCATAATGTCTTAGATTATACGTCGCATTTACCGTGGACGAAAAAGATTAATTGGCCCGTAATGATTATTAAACTGGGCCGGGATTTTTTCATTGAAATTGTAAATTTTATTTACTTAAAATTTATGCATATACATCGCCAAAATGGCAGGCAAAGTATCCAAATTTTTAGGTGGCCACTATAGCCCGGCCCTCTCAAGGTTAAGTATACAATTTATTTTTAACGATCGAGAAATGACTCAGAAAGCTTTTCAGAATTTCGCCTCCGATTACTCTGGTTTTTGGATACGTTTTAAGGGACGAAAAATAACAAATAAGTACTTATGTATTTTCCATTTTGACCCGTTTGCATATTTGAAGGTGAAAGCACCCTTCAAAGTTGATAAGAAGAGATAGAAAAGTTCCTACTGTTAGTTTAAAGAATATTATAACATTGTGTATATCAATATCAAGTATGTATATCATATTTTATTCATCACAATGTTATAATATTCTTTAAAGTAATAATAGGAACTTCTGTGCCTCTTTCTATGAACATTGAGAGGTGGTTTCACCCTCAAATATGCAGACGAGCCAAAATAAAAGAACACGTACCTATTCGTTCTTTCTCGGTGCTCTAAAACATATCCGAAAGCCACAGCAATCGAAAGCGGACACCTGAAAACACCTCCTCCAGTTAACAGGTTAACTATGGATTTCCGTGGACGATGATGGCTAGAGGTAATTGGAGACCGCGTGTCGAGGATCGCCAGGGCATGCTGTCGCCGTGCGCCACTTCCGGTCCACGATAAATCTGCTGGCTCGTTAAACGGGCCACGATCGAGATTATTGTTCCCCCGTTGCGTTTAAAGCCGACCACCAGCTACGTAAATCTCGTCGCGACGCCTCCCAGCTTTTGTGCGAATACTTGCTCCGGGCTCGTTTCGGCCGATCTGTTGCAGCCCCCAGGGTTAAATTATCCTGGCTGGTAGCACGTTTGCGATTTCTTTACGCGGTGATGAGTTTGAGGGGGTAGATTGGTTATTACTGCTCGTTGCGGTGGTTAATTCTTGGGAAGCGTTGGTAGCTGTTTGGTAAATAGAGGCAATTGCGTGGGGGAGATGATGGATGTAAAATATTGCGATTTTTATGAATTTTCAATGCGTATTTTAATTTTCGAGTAGAGGTCGATTTCTGTTGCTCGATATGGGCGGATCTTTGAGGACCCGTGACTTTTGAGGGTAAATAGGGGAGGCTTATTGGCTAGGAGGAATAGGGACGTGAAAGTGAGACCTTGCAGGTCGATTATTCCTATTAGTTATAGATGGAATCCTTGAGAAGTTGTGTCTTTTTTGGTACCTTTGGTGAGTACTTCGAATTGAATACTAATAACTTCCATGATATGTAGAATGTCGTCATTCCTGGAGCCACTGAAAAATAGGCGATAACCGTAATTTTCAGCAAGTGCATAGAGAGCATTTTTCATCGCTAAATTAAAATACCCACCTACGACAGGGAAGTTGAAAAACAATTTCATTACCACGTTTCGGCAGCAGACTCTTTGATGTTCACAAAACAAGTTCCATTTTCCATACGCGCGAAATTCAGCATTGTAATTGAAAATTATCGTGACAGTTTCGATAGCAGGAAAATGATGAACGTACTAGATTGGAATTCGCAATTCTTCCGCCTTACACGTGCACTAATTGATCAAAGACATTTTTAATTAAACGCGGCATTTTTACGATTCATCACAAATGCCCTCGGATTCCCCAGAGTATAAAAGGTATTCCACAGATGCTGCACTTCAGTTGCTTCCTGAAATCTTTCAAAGCGTTCGACTATCACTTTGATGGATCTAAAGAATGGTTGCTTTGATCCGATCGCCGTGAAACGAAATTTCATGCATAAGGGGAAGGTTTTCACGCTGGAGGATGGAAGGTTTCGCGCATAATTTCAATTTTTGGGCCGGTATCCACGTGGGACTGTACGTTATAAAAATACAGATCCACCTTGATATCTCCATTTAACGAGGGAATCCTATTTTGTGACTTAAAAACCTAGCAAAATTTAGGAATTATTTTTTAGAAACTATCAACTCAATTCATCTGAAATTTGGACCATGTTTTTATGCATCCTTGAAGAAGTTGCACTTTTTTTTATTCATTCTTAATAATAAATATAGAAGCTATGCATCACGTCGTGCAAAACTCGTCGTCCGCTGGTGTGCATGATATTTACCTTCTGGGTAATCTGAAACAGAAAAATGAAACGACGGTTTACTTTACACATATGTAGCTGCAATTTGATGAACCAGAATACCGCTAAATTCTATACTTCTTTTGTTTCATAAGAAAATTGGCGCAAAATTGGATAGCCAAAATTGAAGGTTCAGATCTTTCAGTTTGAAAACTCTCCGCACTGCTCAATAAATTTTTTTTTTTCTGGTTCATCAATTTCGAGCTACATGTGTATAAAGTAAAACAACGTTTCATTTTATTTTTTCCGATTACCTGTGAGAAAAATGTCATGCACACCAGAGGGCGACGACCGATGATTAAAACTAAACTAGACCTGACAATTCGCCTAACGTACACAATTATCTTGAACGAGACGCCTGGTTACTATCCCTAAATCCTGGGACTGCTGGAGCCGATCGCACTGACAGAGGGTCACTGTGGCGCCAAATCACTCGTCACCCCCCCCCCCCCCAAGAGTCCCAGGTTTACGCTGGTCACTGCACCGGCGACAGACCAAATGTCTGCCAGGCAATACCATAAACTGTACGAGCCTTTCCTTGAAATCCTCGAGTCGAACCGTTTGCGCTCAACATCAGCTTCTGCAATTCGCGATTTAAAAGCGATCTTAAAGCCCAATTAAAATACAAAAACTTTAGTATTAGGTACAATAATGGTCAGAAGAAAGTTTGAAAGTTGGACAATAACAAAAATATTATATTTAAACAAGAAGATACTCTGTAACTATCTAAACCAAATAGAATCAAAGGATTCCTCATAACAACCACTGTTTTATGATAAATAACCTCTAAAATCCAAAGCACCCACACAAATACACAAGAATATACTTTTCAAATTTTCATTTAACCACTCACTTTAACCCCTAATCACGCTTTACACTTTGCCTTCTCCTTACATTTCATCCCTCAACCCCATAAGTCTCGCAGACACTTTTAACTTCGAAACACCGGCTGAGAAATTGCAATCCAGACGTGGAATCTGTCGTGACGTGGCGAATGTGCCGAAAAAATTCAATTTATGGGACACGACCGAACGTTATCACGACGAAGTTGCCGCTAATGAATTTATGCAGCGGGTGTACAATGAGATTCTTGCTAGGAGAGAAACGCCGTTGCTGACGGCGCCGCGAGAAGGGCTCGTTGAAAGTTCTCGTCGCCGGTGGAGAGAGAAAGGTAGAGGGGGAAAAAAGGAGCGGTCGAAAAACTTCCCCAAGCAGACAATAAAGGGAGATCTCTCGCGAGTTCGTACCCGATGGCACCGCGAACTTCAACGAGAACGCGGCCGACCGGTCGGCCGCGTTCTCGACCGTAAAACTCGCCTGCGTGCGTACGCTTTTTCGCTTAATACTTGCGGATTAGTATCTCCGTAACGACATTTTGCTGTTCCAGACGCGTCGCGGAACGTAATATCAGCCCTCCCCCTTGACGGCCAACTCTCAATCTACGACGACACTTTTTCCCTGGGAATATAGGTCAGGCGTGGTTATTTAGATTTAAACAGTTTCTGAGGGGTACGGAGGTTGGTGGTGTTTGTTACGAAGGGGTGTAACGCGTGTGTGTGTGTGTTTGGATTGGAGATTCGGAATATTTTTTGGAAAGCTTGTTCGTCAACTAAAGTGTGACCTTTGTGTTTTTTAGGTGTTGATAAATAGATAGTTACTCGTTCTATGGTAAGTGTTTCTTTATGATAAGGAATCGAGGTGCTCACAAGGAATGTTCGGTTGCCCGTACAATCCGGTTTTTTTAAACTATCCAGATTTGTAGAGTACCTCAATAGAAGTATCACGCAATTTTTCGTTTGTGCCTGTGTTTCCGGTTCTTCATTTTGAACACTCTAGTAGATATAAAAAAATTATTTCAAAGAAAACTTAACAGTCTTTTATTCTATATAAAACTGCGAAATCAAATTGTTTAAAATTTGTAATTTAAACAGGAGAATGTTCCCTCACCGCAAATTTTAAACAATTCAATTATATATAGTTTTATATCCTTCTCGACTCTTTCCTTATTAGATAGACGTGTAAGTAGAAACGGCCTATACGCGATCAGACACAATTCAATAGTTCAGATTGCGAATACATACCTTTAACGTGGCACTTTACATTGGATACTAAATACACGACTACCAAACATTGGTACACTTAAATTTTATTTTAAGATTTTAATATTTTAATATCGAACGTAATATTGAAATCTATTATTTAGAATATCCCTCATCAATTACTAATTACTCTACTGTGGCAGCGATATTCCTCTGATTATGCATAATGATTTCTCCCATTATGATCTAGACAGACAGAGCGGCATGAATTCATTAAATTCACATGAAGCTTTATATATGTATATGAAAATCCATGGCAAGAGACAAAATGAGGGAATAGTTGAGACATAATCAATAATCAGTATAATTGTGCAGATAAATCTTTTGCCCTACTGTACCATTAGCCTAAATTAATAACTCGTCATTTAGAAAGTCTTCTGGATTGTGTAAGATGAGCAGATTCGTAACGTGAATTAAAGGATTTCACTCGCACAAAAGGAGTAAATAATGTAATAGGTTATTTTATTAATTTAGTATAACCAAAACAGTTAATTCGTATCTAATCATTCTTAGAAGATACAATTTTTAATGTACTGAAAGCTCTTCTGACACAGAAATGCTTTAGTTAACACATTAATTATCTTATACACACATTTATTATCAAACCAAGAGTCTCCCTTTGAATTCAAAATCTCACCTACCCCACCACAGCTGCCACAAGGTTAGGTTACAAAAAAATTTATTTACTTTGCGCTATTTGTTCTTTCTCTTTGTTAATAATAATAACAGTAATAACATTCTCATTGTCAAAATATTGTCCAATTCAATCCAACAATTTCAACGTTCGAAACGTACGTACTCTATCAGATGTATCTTAAAGCCGATAGAGCTCACGCTCTTGACCTCGATCGCATTCAGTTCCTCAAACCGTTTTATAGCAGAAAGACAATACCCGATAGAGGCCTGGTAATCTTGAACCTCATAATGCGCTATAGTGGTCTGTCAAGTCGTCCTTATCAATATAGTTAGACCAGCGGGTAGGTCGCGTGTAGGTGGCTTCCGCGTAGTTCGAGCCACAAGAGGTCCTCGTGGCATCAAGGGCCTCAAATGCAGACCTCGAACGTAAGTGGGCCACTATGAGCTACGCGCACGCGCCACCATGAGCCACTCGCGCGCGCGCGCTTGGAAGGGCGAGTGCATCGAAACAGAATGGAGGTGGACGATGAAAGCGAATAATTGAAGCAGGAAAGAAAGACAAAGGGGGTAAAAGTGAAACATGCGGAGGCAGTCGAGGACAATGGAAGAGAAACAACCGCGGGAATTGTTTACCGCGGGATGCACTTGAACTTCTTTAGGGGATTCAAGAATGTTGTGTCTGAAAACACATTTCCGTTTTATCAAGGAACGACACTCACCGAGCGCGAGACAAAGTACTGGGCTCCACCTCGAAAAATTTATTCATTGGAAACCATCTTCGACATGATCGCAGATGCTTCGAGAGGTGCTTTGGAAGCGGGAAAGAGAAAAGTGGAGAACCATTGCTGTTTCAAGAGAAACGTGTGTAACAGGTATCTTCTGAAGTAATTAAAGTTATCTGATGGAGAATAACGGAAATAAATTGAGCCAAAAAATGATCCACGAACATAGATTTAACTGTCTTCAAAATTGTTTACCTGCAGATAATACTGTGTAATTGATCAACGTCGCTCTTTCGTATTAATGGCTTTAATAAGTTCTTGGATTATATTTATGTAAGTAAATTCGTGGTGTGCAAGCATGTGGAATGGTATAATAAACCAAAAAATTAAACAGAAAAAGTAGAAAAACTTTTCACTCTCTTCGTTAAAGAAATTACTCCATTTTCAAAAACGATCATGATTTAATAAAGTACCAAATAAGTTAACTAACGTTTAGTGGAAGTGGCGAACACAATACATGCCTGGATGTCTGGCACCTGGAAGGATATTGTTCTTTTCCCGATGCTCCTATTCCCCCATAAATTAATATTTTTACTTACAATTTTTTTTATTGTCTTAAAAGGTGATAGAATTAAGCCACGAACGTGCAAAATGCTATGTGCAATTTTTGTTCCTTTTTTTAATTCCCGAAAAATTAAGTTTTTTCAACCGACACACTAGGAAGACCCCTTAGCAAGACATTTACTTTGACTTTCATAAAATCCATCTATAATTTCCCATTTTGTACCAAAATTTTGTATAATAATAGCATTAGCATAATCGAATTTCAATGGATAATATATTCCCTCTGCACATTCCAATCTTGTATAACAAAGTGTTTCTGCAATCACTTTCCACTCGTGTTTCACGAATCATATTCACTTTGAATCATATCATATTTTTATTATCATATTCGATTGACGAATAATCGTCGATATAATCGTCAATATTAATCGTAAAACGTTAATTATCAAACATTCTTGTCGTTTATTAAATAGTAACGTATTTAGAACGTCACTATTTCCGTGATCAGTTTGTAGGGGCGACATAAGCCACCTTCAAAAATCAATGAGTGTCTGATGCGGGCATAGGAATTGGGTCAAGAAATATAAGGTTAATAGATCCGAGCGAATGCACTTTGCATAGATTAGATCAGCGCAAGGACACGACGATGAGCGACGATGTTATATAGTCTGTCATAAAAAAGCACAGCGGGTTTAACAGCGCATGAAATGTGTTTGATTTATCATAATCTGAATCTGGGCAGCGTCACTATGATGCTCTCTATTTAGTTTCATTTCTCGTTGAGCGATAAATCCACCATATTTTTCTGATTCTCTTTAAAACATTGATAATAATGTTTACAGAATTGTGTAAACGGATGCTGCTCATCTTGGATGCTATTAAGTCTAACTTAAATATTATGATTCCCTCTAATATTATTATAGGAGTAGAGAGAGACACTGCGCTATTCGAAATGGTTGAAATTCTGCTTTGAGAGAACGTCTAAAGAACAAAGATACAGGGAGTTTTAGAAAGAATATTTACTGAATTTAGAAAACGTAGCAAATAACCGATCTTTCCGAAAAGAAAACCCAATTGTTGAAAAGTTATTCCTGAATTTCCACTTATTTATAAACAAGGATACCTATATCTCATTCGCATTTGTATCATATGTACTGAAAATTTCTGCAGATTCTTAGTCAACTGTTCCTTCAGATATCAAAATCGTTTCCTCAAAAACTTTCATTCCACATTTCCTATTTATTTTTTCAAATACAATCACCACCCTTTTTCCACCTATTACAAAACACCCCGTACATCTTTCGTGTGGAAACGTACCATATTACCTTAACCGTGATAATCACGAAAACTACCATCCACACTATTAATCTGCACAAGCTTCTTAAACAGTGGATAGCAAATTAAGGACGTCAGGCGACAGACTCGATAATTTATAGGATCTGGCGCGACATGATCGTAGGTAAACGAAACCTACGGGGTGTCGTTAGACGCGACAAGTATTAATAACCCACGATGCAAGGGAATTAGATTGTCCGAAATCGCTGTGGCTATCCGTTCCAGCCAGTTCCCTGGAGATCTTCGGGTGGATCCTTCTTTCTACTGTTTCGCTTAGAAGCTCATAAATCAGTCTATCGCAACTACTCGAATTCTCGGGCGGATATCGAAAGTCGTGCATTACGGAGGAGGAACGAATTCCTTTGTAAGGGAAGATTTACTCGGCGCGGCTCTCTGTGCCGGTATATCGACCGTGGGCCTATCCGTTTGTATCGTTCCAGGCACAGGATCGGATAGAATTGAATCAAATGTCAGGATGACGAACGAAATCCACAGGAAAGTGAGAACGATAACGTGAAGCAGGCACATCGTTTCGTGAACGTTAGAAATTTCTGATGCAGCTGTGATTGAAATTACATTTAATACGTACTTATAGATTAAACGATACAGGGCTAACGAACAGGGATCTGAATAAACAGTTATCTTTCTTTTTAAAGAAGTTCTGTTAGGACTTATGTTTTGTTTAAGAAAATATTGGATAATGTGGAATTTCTATGGAAAGAAATGTTACGATGAGGAAATTCTTTAAAGTGTATTGTCATGGAACACATATTTTAAAATCTGTATAATAAATGGTCCGTAAAAACAAGTGATTTTAGAACGTTTATTAGAAAAAGATTCCATAAGATAAAGAAAAGTACCAAAATAGTGTATATTCATTGAATAATATTAAATATTTGTTACAATGAGAACCTTTTTAATATTGATGAACAAAATATATGTTCCTGTTGTAGAAAATATTTTATTTGTATATTTTATAAGTTCTATTTAAACTAAAACTTTTATTTTCAGAACTCTACTTTATCTGTTCTCATCGGAACTTATAATATAAGAATGTTTTTTAAACAAAATTCCACGGTCCATATTTGAAATAGAACCACTTAAAACTTCCATAACTCACTCGATCCCTGTAAATGGAATATAAAATGTAATTGATCTTGGAGATAAATAACACACTTGATAGCAAAAGAAACTAAATTTGAATAGATAACATGATTAGAAAGATTCTCGAGTTCTCTTTACTGAGCTCTGCTGAGAGAATCGAACCTGTACTTAAGACCGCGAGGATTCAATCTAAATGTAAAACGAAGGAAACTGAACCTTCATTGAAGATTTCTATTATAGTATTCCTAAAAATTGCTTTCTACGAGAGTGCTCTTGTCTGAAGCTGCTTGTCAGAATAAGAGCACTTATCTAATGAAAGAGTGCTGGATGCTGAATGACGAAAAAACTGACAACAATTTATCATCTTTTATAGTTTATACTTTTAAGAATATTTAAATGTGACAATTAATGTATTTCTTCTTAAGACCACTTTCAGAAAATAGCGTTAATAAGTACTCACTGCTCTCAGAGATGCCATATGAAGTTTAACGGAGAGAAATTGGAAGTCTATTGAATTTATAATTTAAATATATATTATTTAATATCCCTTAAATAAACAAATCTACTCCGTCGTTCATTCCATAAAAATGGGTCCTCTAATTTAATTTATTGCGAAAAGCGAGACAGATGGGGCTTAAGTGAAAAGTCGGAATGATGAAACGAATTTGCGATTTTTGTTTGTTTGTTAGAGGTACATATGTAAATTATTTCAGGCACAAATGCACTGGCACACCAGAGGCAATTGGCATTTGGTGCCACATCCTCTGGAATTCTCCTATCGGAATCGCGAACAGTCTCTTGACTGAACTGCAATTGGCATTATAGTGTGAATTCAAGCCATTGTATCACGATTCCGCAGCAATTGAACACTAAACTAGTGTAAATCAAGTTTGACGCGATACGGGCTAATGTCGTGTCCGTGAATTTATCTGATAGTGTTCCACACGAAAATTGAAATGAGTAATAAATTCATTAAGAATTAAATGCAAAAATAGAACGACTAGATAAACTTAGAAATACAGTATCCATTCATGAATAATCAATATGTATCTGCTTTAAGTATTTATCGTTTTGATATTTTTCGCTGTGACCAAGAAAAATATATAGTGAATACAGGAAATACTACTACGTTCTCTGTTACCCAATTGTACACCACATTCCCGTTTCACTAAAAACATAAACACGAACATCGTAACCAAACTGTAGGTACTGTCCTTACACTGCTACAGACATCGCAGGATTATCTCGCGGCGAGCATTTCGCGCACCAGAACCCCATAAAGCATTCGTTGCAGCAACGAACGACCCCCCATAAAACACAGTGTCCCTGCAATCGTCGGACTCGAGCCACCTATATTCTTCAATTCTTCTTCCGCTTTTTTTCTCAGATGTCGCTTCTATCACGCCGATAAATACCACGGTACCTGCGATATATGTACAGCCACGGAATACGTTACACCGTTCAGCTTGAAATATCGTGCCCACAGCGTCGTTAAACTTCGTAATACGTAGCGTCCAAGCAGCCGCGATAGATCAGGCGAGGGCCTACGTACGTTGGAATTTTCGCGTCGATATCGATGGCTGTGGGTCAGCAGAGGCCTAATAAGGAATGGTCGGAGGCTGCATCCGTATCGAATTGTTTATGTGGACTTGGGAGTCAATTTATCCGACTAACAGATAACTTTCGACGACGTTTCCCAGCATCCATGGAGGATCGCCACGACGCATGACCGGCGCAAGAGGCCGTGTTTATCACTTCTACAGCTGTACGTAATTCAACGTGCTTCTTTGTAATGGCCTCCACGGTCCAGAAACACGGGAATAAAATTTAAACATGACCACCGGACTTAAACGTACGAAGGAAATACGACGTAACCCGTCGGACCCTGACGCGTTAATATTGATTTCAGAGTGCACCGTCTGTGTAAATTTCATGTAATATCGCTGTCTAACTGTATTGCTGTTCTTCCGTCGATGCTGTTATTCATAAATATATTGGAAAATCCTGAATTAAATAGAATTTCAATGCCTATAGAATTCCTTTCCAAATGAAGAGTTTTCATTTGATGGACAGTGAGTTACATTGCTTTATAATATAGGTACGGTTACTCACAAAAGTATCCGCACATCCCACATTTATAACATATTTTACTCATTTAAGTAATGTTAAATTCAGAATTATGAATTATAATTTGCATTAGAATAAACCTTGATTAATATAATTTCAGTTAGTACTATCAACCAAATATAATCATAATCATGAAACATATAATCACACAACTTATAATCATAAAACAATGACTAAGAATAGGTGGAGTAATGTAAAAATTTCTAACTTCTTAGAAACGTATGAGAAATATGATATTCTATGGAATAACGAAGGAGACCACCTCCTCTGACGCCATTTTAGATATCTACATGCTTCAAGTAATCTTAAAAGTAACTTGAAGGTAACTGAGATTACTGAACACAAACTTGCAGTCAAGTTACTTGAATTCAAGCGACCTGAGATCAAGCAACTTGACTAATGAGAACGTGGCTTTGTAAGGGAAGGTAGTAGTCATGAAACTACCGATACCTGCACCCTTCAAAGCCTAACAAAGCGATAAATATAACAATAAGTAGTATGTAAAATATTTTTGAACATGAAATACCAGTGTTACTATTACTGTAACAAGTTCAAAGAAGAAATCCTGCTATAGTACATCAAGAAGCATTATTAGTGATACTTTAATTATATTTTTCATCTATCACCATTTTTCTGTAATTTATTATATAAGGGAGATACTATATGGGAGCTGTAAAATAAAAAATAAAACAAACATTTCTTAACCGCAACTCTGCTTTTCTTCCGCATCATATCTGCATCCCACACCACCTAAATTTCACCACACCTTTCACCCTCTGAAACAGAGTTAAACAACCGCAATGAACCGAACCGTACGCTCTCCAGCGCCCCAAAGTGATATTAGAATTCACCGAAACCCTTCCTAAAATAGTAATCCACTGAAACGGTTCATCGTGTGAAAGACCAGGCCAGAACGCTACCTACCGTATAAACATCCTCGCGTTATTCTTTAATCGACTTCGTACAGTTTATAGGATCGGATCGGCAGTTCCCAGCAGTCTGCACTGTTTCTCGGCGTTTTACAGAATTCGCTCGTCTGCGCGATAAATCCAGAAAGTATGCAAATATTTGGCCATACGGGACTCGTGCGCGTATATTTCACTTCCGCCAGGAGGGACGACCGTTCGATCTATGATCGATGATTTACGGCAGTTTGTAAAATGCTTGGAGAATTCCGTGATGCTCTGCAAGAGGCTGACGCGTTTCTGAACCCTCACGCTCCCAGCGATAAGTCAAAACTGTGGGATAAAGTTCTCCTAGCTGATGGCCATTGGTATTCGATAGAAACAACGGACTAAATAGGGACGCGGGCCACCTGATTTGTTGCCCAAGTCATCGCGGACGGGGGTGCAATAGCGCTCGCAACTTTCCAAGCGGGAAAGCGATGCTTACGCGAATTTCATGCTGCGTAAATCGAGCGTCCGTTCAATCATCCCCGGTAGAGCGTGCTACACGGCTGCATGGAAGAATTACGCGTAAAAAATACAGCGGTGCTTCAACTTGTACGCGACAGGAACATCGCTGTTTGTTACAGGGTACACGACTTGCTCCAGTTTTAAGTGCATGTTCTGTTTCGTGTTAATATTTGTCGGGGTTGCAGTATTTACGACATATGGAAGAGACAAGGTTGTTGCAGTTTGAGAAATAAGAAGTTCATGATTTGATGTTGGTTCCGGAAATTGGTGAGATTTACTTTGGATTTTGAAAAGGCAGTGTTCTTAATAAAATTTACATGTGTAGGTTGCTTTAAGGCATGGAGATTCTCAACGCATTTTTGCTCTCAGATTCACTTTGCTTGGAGTTATCGATGTTATAAAAGTTTAGCTTTTTATCGGTGTTACACGTTCTTTTTATTACCGCGAATTAAAATCTGTATTTCTAAAAATAAGAGTCATTAGTCTCTGAGAACAAATTCTTATTTTACAAGTAACACTTCCGGCACCCATCAGAGAATGTTTTAATGATAAGAAATGTGTAGAGAGAATAATAACTAACTAAAAGAAACCAAAATGGCCGGAGAAGTTTGACAAAAATAACGAACAATTTTATAGACATTAAAGATCAGTATCATAGTATTCAGTAAAAAATAATAGTAGACAAATAAGCATGAAAGACAAACTCATTAAAATTGTTTCCTTTTCAATAACAACAATTACTATTTTCGTCCTTGAAAAAAATTCATTTCTATACATGTTGGTTATGAATGAAGTGCCGCCCACATAATAATTTCCAAAATTCCCTTTCCCAGATTACCCCAGATCGTTGTTCAATGAAATAAATGTGGAAACGTACCTACTCTATGTGCGGCAAAGGCGGGTATAAAAGCCTCGGCGATTTATCTGCAGACCATAGTCGAACGTATGTACGGAAAGGGTTACCAATCAATAGTCAATCAAGCGGGCTTCCGTGCTAATCGCTTGCGAAACGAGTTTATTATTGGCGCAACTATTCGTTCCCTTTCCGCGATACGTCTCACGCCATCCTGTCTAGTCGCGCCAGACATTGTCGGCAGATGCCATTAAAATCAGCGACACTGATTGAGCTCATAATACAAACGAGGTTTATTCGTAATTTTCGAGATTATCGATTCCTATGTATTTCTAACGTTTTCAGATTGCTGGTTCATGATTCTAAGAATTAAAAGCTTTGGTAAGGTAATAAAAGTCTTGAAATTTTCCACTATTTTTTAACGACTGTAGGAGGATATTAAGCGAAAGAGGATTTATCTTTGGAAAGTAAACCATATAGTTCCTGAACTAATTGTAAGAAAATATTCCGGGTAAAATATTTTTGCCCCTTATTATCAGAGAGTGCAAGTCATTTTTTATGATGAAAGCTTTTCCAAAGTCAGTGGAAAGTAAGCCCCGGTTGGAAATACACAAAATATGAGAGGAAGAGGTTAAATTGTGAAAACAAATTTGTAAAATCTTCCTGTGAAAATGGTGTAAATATTCCTGTTAATGGAACTGTACAAATGTTTAACTCCGTCGATTCCCTTCAGTAATCTGCGTGTAAAAGTAATTCACATGAAAGATGAATACTCAATTAAGGTATTTTAAATTCCTCTAAAAAACATATTCCTCACGTGAGATCTACTCTTCACATCCAACTTAATTTAATTCGTTCTTTAAAAATACTTACCTCAATAAAGTTTCAGTTAAAGAGAAATTTATCCTACGAATCGAGATACGTTCCTTGCGTGTTTTAAAATTTATATTTGGGAATAATTAAACCCAATTAACTTCTTTTAACGACAGCAAATACCAGGAGTGAAATGCACTGGGGTGTGATTATTTAAATTTGTCGATCAATTCATGCATTTCATCCGAATTGAAGGCATTTTTAGGTGACCAGTTATCTCGTCTTCCTCGATTAATTGGTTAATGTAATATAAGCTTCAGATGCATCGTTGCAGTTACGCAAGAAGTAGGTTTAAAAGAAGATGAAACTTGTGCCCGTTCAAACACTACTGCACCAGATTTTAGGGCCAACATTAAGAGCCACCGTCAGATATTGTAACAGAAATCCGTGCGAAGAGAATTTTCGATGGGCGTACGGTAAGAATGCCAGCCAAACCTGTTGAACATTTCTATCGCCACAGTACCTACACTCTATTTTACCTTCTAGCAGCCTACTTCTGGCTCTACACCGATCTCGCGAGCAGATTTAAATCCGAGGAATGATGTTCCCTGTCGACGAGTGGAAGATATTGTCACGCAACGTGAAATAATCAGCATGACGGCAGACTGCAAGTATTATGTCATTGTTTACTTGATAAGGAACATCATTTAATTATTAACATCTGAGTTCGATGAGATTTGACAAATGAGTAGAATATAAGAAAATAAATATTCAACGTTATATGTTCTTATTATCTAATATTTATTAATTATATACATGGGTTATATTAGAACCCAATTTCTTATCATTCGTTCCATTTTCTTCATATATTCTTTCTATGCAATTACTACTGGGGAATTACAATGTACCTAATTAAACCTGTTGCACAGAAATCACTTTAAAACATATCGTTTTTCGTCGTCATCCGCATAGTTTTCCCTCCACAGTAAAAAGCTCAAAAGTAGTCTCGATATCCAGGTCACGTCCTTTCGTGAACTTGATTTGCATCCAGGACTTTTAGCAGAAGAAAACTCTCCGAGGATAGAGAATAGCTGTGGGCACGTCTGATTCTCTTTTTTTTCTCTTGAATCGCGGACTAATGGTACCTTAAACTTTAGCATTCGTCTTCACGTAGAGATAGGATTTCAGCAGCCGCTGTGTATGCAGAATGCTTTCAAATCTTCCATACTTTTCCGTGCCACATTGCAGTGTGGAAGAGTCAAAACCCAATAAGATTATGTTTAATTAACACTATAACACGTACTCGCTCGGCTGTCGACAAAAAGAAATTAAAAATATACGCAAGGGGTGGGTCATCTTAGTGATTTAATAACCTTGAATATATAAAACTTCTATAAAATGTATTAGGCAAAGAACCACTTCAAATTTATGTTTAACCCTTCGTGGTCACACCTTCTTATAATCACAAGTTGGTCACACGGGGTTCACTGTACCCCAGCGTCATTTTTTGAGTTACCATTTTCGTATTTTTGAACCTTTTAACTTTTCAGTGATAATTCTACATTCGTAATACTTATACAGTCATGGTCTAATAGTCTTTTTCTAGAAATGTAAATTTTGATATGCTAAAATTTGTAGTTGAAAATGAGCGATTTTCCATCGTCGTGGTAAAATCCAGATTTTTCAAAATATTTTTTATTTTTTTTTTTGCGATAAATCCCCTTTGGAAGATGTAAATGTGCGACATTTCAAATCAAAAATGGCTCTTGGGGTACAAAACACCCCGTGTGACCACGAAGGGTTAAACTCCTTAGATTATATTCGCCGCCGGGAAAACGGTAAACAGGTATTAGCTCCTACTATGTAGCGCATAATATCAGTAAAACTGGATTTATTCATATAGAACATTTCAAAATCTACTGTACCTATCAGACATTCCGTTGCTCGTTTCATTGTTCCTACTCATTTTCGAGTTTTCCTCGCTGACCTAAATTTCATTGAGAGTGAAAAGGTGGAGAAAATAGCTAAGATGCAGGCATTCAAAGCAACAAGATTTAGTTTAGCGCCTAGGAACGAGCCGTGATTGCGGTGTATGCTGCATAAAAGAGAAGTTTATCAAAGAGCCGTAACGATGCAATTTCGCAGCACCCACGGCAGGAATATTTGATAACAGGGCTGAAGGACGATACCGTTAACGTGACGTTAAAATTTATTGTCGACTAGGCGGAAATTGGCCAAGGGAATCGTCAGAGGGATTAATGCATCCCGTCGTGATACCAGCCGATTCAAATTCCGAGATAACCATTACAGCACATAAATTATTCCACCGCATGACGTCTCGTTGAATACCATTCCTCGGAATACAAAACGTGGTACACGTTTCAGTTGTACACAAAATAAAAATTGGCAAATAAGCTGAGCAGCAAAGAACGCTAGAAGCTCCCATTTAGTTTTAAATGATAGAGGAGAGTTGATAGAATGAATAGAATATTTTCTATCTGTAGTCTTCACACTATTTCAAAATATAAAATTACCAAAAAAACTGTGTACAATCTTATAAAAGTAGATTGCTCTGACAAATGCAGAATCACAATTGGCATCCCCCGAAGCTGTTCCTCTACGATAAAACGAATCAGTTTGTCAGGCAAGATTACGCTCGACGTACCGATTTCTCGTTTTAAAAACCCCAATAAAACGTCCACTTTAAAAAGCCTCATTTGAACGCGTTTGCGCAGCCAGAATAAACGCAGAACCAAGACGGCCGCGGCCGAGGTAATTTTGCTCCGCTGGAATTGCTCGTTTCGAACTTTTATCGAGTAGCCAAACGATAATAACGCTGCTGTATGCAACGCAGCTCGAACGAGCGCGGAGCACGGTGCTCTCTGGAAGCAACAAAAACGTGAACGACATTGGTTAATCGCGAAGGTATCCTATTCTTGGAAGATAACGCGAACGTGTATACGGTGGTAGGCAATTTTTTATGAAATTTTCGGCCTTTGACGCAAAGCTTTGAGACCTCCATCCTCTCTTTCTCTTCTCCGCAGGAACAGTTTAACGAACTGGTACTTTCGAATCGAAAAAAAGTTGAAATCAAATTAGCCAAGTTCGTTAACTGTACGAACTTTGGCTTCTATAAAAAAGTTTATTTGATAATTATTCACCCCGATGAAATTGACTAATTCGAAATTAAGAAGAATCGGAGATGAAGGCACAAAGAATTATTTCTTAGATGTTTGTTAGCTGGTAATGGTATAAACCCACGTGGCTTTCCTTGGATGTTCAATAATCCTCAATTATCTTCATTAATAATAAGTAATGGACATATCACTGATGATGGTGTATTAATTATTTTATTTACCTCTGGCTTTGTCAGTCTGCCAGCCCATTTTTTCGATAAGTTCATGATCATACATTACCACGTGAATAGTTTTGATTTCATGGCTGACTTAATTGTACTCTAACTAATAGTCTAACAGCTAACTGTAAAATTCTAAATAAAATTCTAACTTATATAATTCTGGTCCAAAGAAGGAAGTGAATAAAGTATTTTACAGTAGTATTTGAGGAAATGATGAATTTCCCACGTTTACCCTTCGTTTGTGTATAAAATATCAATTGAAAGAGCTATGTTGCTTCGGTACTGATCACGCCGTTCTCCATATGGCAATCGATTCCTTTGTTTCGCTGAACATCCGTGATTATACGTGGTATTATGACCAGAATTGCGATTAACCCGGGCTTTCAAACGTCAAATTCAGCAACAAGAACGAGGCTGCACATAGAATGCGCGCGTTTGATTGGAATAGCTCGACCAACACGGTCGACATAGCGGAATTTCAATTTTAAAAGTGGACGTCGCTTCTATTTTTCAGCCGACCGTTCCCTTCAAGCATTCCCCAGTCATATATCAGTTGCACAATTCAGAGAAGAGTGCAAACTGTTTCACAAAGAGCTTGTTCAACTGAAATTGCTAGCTTTCTGCAGTCTACGCCGTGCGAAACAAAAGAAAGATGGAAGATCTATTTAAAATCCTTAGCGCGCAACAAGAGAAAGATAATTATCGGCGATATATTAGGGTGGCGTTCAACCACCCCTTCGGCGAGGATTCCGACACAAAGTCATTTGTAAATGTTGCGTCGCAAGACCCAGAGATAATTAAGAACCTTTTCTTGTACAGTTTCCATTTATTAGGAAACGCGCCAAAGTTTTTCCACGCCAGACTTTGACGCAGGAATCACCATGAATATGTAACATAAAGAAAGAGCTCCATCTAAAACTTTCACTGTTACAACGTTCTAAGTTCAAATTCCCCGGAATGCTTCGCGAGCGCTGAGAACCAAAGGCATAGAATCAGCCTGCTACCCAGAGATGAATTTTCATTGCAGGCGTTTGTAAAGATTCCATTAGGAATGGAAGAGCACAGTAGAGTAGCTCGAGAAATATCGCGACGAACCGAGGGGCGTTTACTGAGAAAACAGTTTGAACGTTCGAAAGTTGTTCGGAATTTAACCTCGACCTACGAAACACTTCCGTTCGTAGACAAATGTTTCTTTAAGAGCCTCCACCAGGGCACGTTCTTTGAAACGCATCAATACTCAAGAATTTTGGTTTATTTGCGTATCGAATGTGACATCAGCTTGAATTATTCGAAAGGTTCTTCATTTGTTGAACGTCTGGACGAATGAAAAGAAAAACAAAGTGCGTCGCTAAAAGAGCAACAAGTTTGCCAACAGATTTTTTGGAAATGTTGAAAGCTAGTATTCAGAGGAAATCTGTTTCGACATTCGAGTGCTGGTTTGTCGTGCGCATCTCAGTCACTGCAGCCTGTTGGTTGAATGCCTTGTGCGCGAACCTTTCCACAAGAGGAATTCAAACAGTTTTTCACTATTAAACAATGCTTTCACTTTTTGCCCGTGTAAAGCACGAAACAATCGACTGCTTTTGACGAACTAACGGTTTCGCGTTTCCGCGGAAATTTCCAAGGAGTTATTGCTGCAATTGTTCCAATATGTATGTTCCTGGAATCGCTGCGTATGTCACGAACTTTGTTTGTCGCGTACAATCAAGTTTTCATCGAATATTGCTTGACGATTATTGTGAAATATCGACATTTTGATTAAATTTTTGTATTTTGGTGTTTTGGATAAAGTAATAGTATCTATAATAAAAATAGAAACAATCAATTTTTATAAAATTCTCTAACATTGAGAAAGAGAAGACAAATATTGCTGGAAATATGTATTTTGCTGGGGCAGAATTGTTTATTGTTTAGAGAAAATTCTACTGTGCAAATCGCAATACTAGTATTCAAATCCTTTCCACTATTCATGTGCTGAATCTGCACACATTCGTGAACAAGCATCGTGTCTTTGCCACACTTACGTATACGTAGGTATAGGTATTTATTTATGTATAAATTCGGAAAACTGTTGTTGTTGTTTTGAATTGTCTGTTTTGTTTAGTTACTGTTGGAAGATTTGAAGTTATTTGGGGTCCCCACTGCACAGTAGAACTTCCGTTATTCCATGTGAATTATTTGAACGTTATAGTATTTGGGTTATTTTTTTACCCATGTCAATTTTATTCCTCATGTTATTCTCGAAGTCTTGTTATAAAAATTTATTCCATTTTCAAATTTTAACATAAAGCAGGATCAACACCAGGAAAGTGAATGTTCTGTTTTTAAAATATTCTCCCATCACTTCTCATTACTTCTCATTACTGTTTTGAAATTTGCTTATGTACTCCTACCTTTTTCCACAGAAATTTCATATTTATCGAGATTCTCTAAATTTTTTGTAAAAACCTTACACGACACACACTAACGTTCTCCTCCACTGTATCCAATTCTTTATTATTCCCAGCCGTTTTGCTCCTTTAGTTCCCTTCAAATTCAGCCGAATTCTCAAAGACGTGGAAGTACACAAAGTTCGCTTGGGAAGGGAGGAGCACATTTCCCTCGGTAGCGCCGCGCACACGGTCAGAGAACTCTCTGTACCGTGCAGCAGACACAGTACACTAAATTTCAGCATTTCAGCCCCAGGAATCTGGATTATGCTCGTATCGATTCATTCGTTTAACTGTGTACTCGCCGCTCTTTTCACGCTAAAGGGGCAGAAATAACCCGTGCTCTATTCAGCGGTTCTCGTCCGAGAATGAATTACACCGAGTTTCAACAGGTCCCGAAGTTCCGCAACTGGTTGCCCTTCAAACGAAAAGATGATACCCGCTCGCCAGTGGTGCGATGGTATGCCGTCTCCAGGCACAAGTGTCAGCCGCTAGATATTTCATGGCACCCGATGAATTAGGCCAGTCACGTCGCGCTCAAGCGTCGCTTCGAAATTCTATTTAGCTCGATGCATTGGAAAGTTTTGATTGGCCACTTCAAACCGGCTGGTGCTGCAGGAATTAATGCCTGTCCGCGGAACTTGGTCATTTACTGGGGATTTCTATGCGCAATTTTGATGCACGGCTACCTAAGGAATCGAAGATCCGCGGACGTTAAGCTCGTTGTCGTCCACTGGAGGCTTGGAGCTTCGGGTAATGTAATATTGAACACACAGTAGGTAGGTATGCCACGAGATAACCAAATATCACGTCCCAGTCCAGAAGAATGGTACAAAAATATTGATATGGTCGAGAAATTCTTAAATTCCACCCCAAGTAGATGTACAGTTTGGAACCAGTATGAGACTTTTGGAGAATATTGAATCAATTTAATTCATTAATCATTCCCGGACACCCAGTTCGTATCTCCAGTTCTTTCTCCAGAGCCATTGATTTTCACACCACAGGCAAAAAAGGGAAAAGTTTCTTCAGGCGATATACAATGGAAGGTATACTAGGTATCTGAACTATGTGAGAAGTATTTCTACGGTGAACATGAAAATGCAACTTGTCTTCGGAATGACTGTGAAGAATGTTGGTAAATCCTAACAGCTACAACCTTAGCACGTGATCTGCTTAAATAATGCCCGTCCATCTTCACAAATATCCCCATCGAAAAATTTAACTGTTCACCTTCAATCCCGGAATAATCGAAATATGAGGAAGTATTAATTAGCCATAGGTTTAAATAACGCGGTTACGAGGTGCAGCGCAAGCCAGCTACGCTTTCATATTTCGAAGCAAGATGGCAGAGAAATAGATTTAGACTACGGGAACGAGTGTCCACGATTACGAGCACACCACCGTGGAATCTACAAGGAACCCCTGGCGCTAATTAATTACTCAAAAAGTTCCCGTGTTCGGCTTTTCCTCCCTCTCTGTCGTCATTGATCGCTCAGCGTACTTCGAGGATTTCGTGGCTACTGTCGAAGGTATTCCCGGACGATCACCAGGAACGAGGCGGCCAAACAAAAAGGCAGGGACAAAAAGAGCTGCGACACAATCGGATTCCAGGGTGGCCCGTGGGAAGGGAAAGGGTGGCGAAGTGAAAAGGGATAAGAAATGATGTGACGAATTGGCCGAGCGACGGGCAGGAAGGAAACCTTTGCCACAGCTGGAAATCAATCCCTCGGAGACAATAAAATAGCTATAAACCGAAAAGCCGGATGATATCGACATGATGTGATTTACGGGCCAGATAAAAGTAATGAGTGGAACAAAGACGAACGGAAGCCAGTTAATAGTCGTAAATTAAGCCCAACCGTTCCAGCTAGCAAGGTGAATTTAAATTATCAAATTATAATTCACGTACTGCTACGATAACTTTGCCGGGGATTTCGAAGGCGTGATCGCGAAATTGTAAAATATGCGCCAAGTTTAGAGAATGATGTCGACGTGATTTGGAAGGATTGTGGAAACACTGGTAAGTAGTAAGTGGATGTCGTTAAAAAAGTTCCATGGTCTGTCGAACTCTGTAAGAACGAAAGAAGCTTACGTCAGTGGTTTGGACACTTTCTTGTTTCTTTATAATTGAACTCTTTACGATATCAGGAAAATCCACAGAAGTGAGTATTGGAGGGACAATAAAAGGGGTGCAAAATTATTTTACCAAGATCGTGGTGAGGTCGATATTTTGCTGCGTAGGATATTACGATGTTTGCGTCGCACGTTAGCGTGAGATTGTAATAAATTTAAGAAGGTGGACGTGTTGCAGATTAAAGGTTTCCGAGGTCCCTGCGATACCTACTAATGTGCTGAATAACGTGTGAAAATTTCAGACTTATTGGTCAAATAGTTCTTTTTTTGCTATCACCTGCACCAGTTGAAAAATGTCGTTTTGAGATAATCGCGTTTAAAGTTTTAAAACAAATTAAAAAAATTCTTTTAACTTTTTTTTGTATAATACAAGAATAGCTTAATAAATATAAAAAAAAAATTATTGCGTTATATGTTTTATCTACGTAGAATAAAGTCTTTAAAAATAGCTTCATTTTTCGACCGATCACTGTGGAATGACCCCTTAGCTCCTATTTCCAACAATGTCTATAAAGATTAGGACAAAAATACTTTTTAAACACAATCCTCGCCATTATTAAAAACCCATAACGTTAGAAACTGATATCAAAGAGCATACTTACAAAGTCTGCGAAGGTGACAATAATAATAATGTCTGAATAAAATCCCCATAATTATGAACGTACCCACCTTGCCAAAAAATAAAAACTGATATCCAAGAGATTAAAATGTCTACAAAGTTAACGACAAAAATAGTTTACTAATAATAAGACGAGTACCTGTAATCCCCGTTTAATCCCCAAATTGGAATGACACGTAAGTCCTGCAACGCCCATATCCAACGAAAATTACCCTAAGAGTACAGTAAAATATGTATAGGGTACGAAGTCCCAGGGAGGAGGATAGACAGTTACGAATAATTTTGTGTGTCGTTCTCGCGTGTCACGAGAAAGCCGAAATGTCACCGACACGCAACCATATCGTCCCCCCACCCCGCATTTCCTTTCCATTCCTTTATTTGAAGCAGCAACGTCAGAAAACGTAACCCATCCTTTTCATTTCGATCCCAGTCGAGGCTGCACAAGGGCGCAAGAGTGCATCATTCTGCTTTCTCGGTTTTCGACGAATCCTCTTCACCCTGCACGCCCTACCCTCGTTTTTCTCGTTTGCCTTACTCGCCCCTCTCCCTGGTGGCCGCCAGCCATCCCACGTTCCTCGTCCAACATTCCCTTCGCACCCCAGGGAAAGCACGAAGCTGCGACGCGGGAAAAGAAACTAGGAAAGGATGGCTGGAAGTCTCTGATGCGACTGTGATGCATGCACCTCCTTGTTCCCTGGATCACAGACTGATACGTAACGGCGTAAACGAAGATCGATTTCGGTGATTTTCGTGAGTTCGGCGAGTTGGCGACGCGACGGTGAGGGACATGTTGCACTTCTGACAGGAGGTAGCGTGCCAGAAAGTTTGAGGAAAATACGGGTTCCAGGAGAAGTCCAAGGCTGGTTTAAAAGACGCGCTGCAGATTTTTTGGAAAAATAGTAGTTGCAGAAATAGGATAGGAAATAGGATGTCCAATTAAGGGTTGTAGGAAACGAGGGGCTAGAGAATATGAAAGTGTAGGGTTAATTCTAAAAAAAAATTGACAATTCTTAGGGAATGTAGTACCTACTTGCAATAATAGAGCGAAATGTTCAACTAATAATTGTGCTAAAGGAAGTGCTCGAGAATGTGGATATACAAGAGTAATTTAAAACGAGAATTGTAGATTCTTTGGAAATATAGCAGCTGCAGAAATATGATGAGAAGACCAATTAAGGGATGCAAGAAAGGAAGGGCTCGAAAATATAGAAGTTCAAGTCTGATACAAAGAGAGGATTGAATACTACTTATTGAAGAATATACTGTAGTAGAATACCTAGTTGCAGAAATAGGATTGAAATAAGAAGTGCAAAGCTGGTTTAAGAAAACAATTGAAGACTTTTTGAGAATGTAGCAGTTGAAAATGTAGAGTGAAAGGAGTCTAGAATTATTCGTACTGAAAGATTTGAAAAAATGGTATTATCGCATTATAACAATTTTTTTTAATTTCATATATCAGTCCTTCTTAAGATAATGAATTTGGTAAATAAAAGTGCAATGTTATTCTATAAGCATGCCGCGTCACAACAGTGAATTGGTTTCACGTATTTGCATGTCGAAGATCTAACAATAACTCTAAGTCTATTCCGTTCCTCGAGAAATACATTCATAATGAAGAAAAATTGGAATCGATCTCTGTTGTACTAAAATAGTATACCAAATTTATCCCTGATTCCTAGCAACAGCCACAGATCCAATTATTCTTGCTGGTTATGTAAATATCCAAGTTCCTCTAAAATATTAATTTCTGTTAAGTGCTTCCAAAAGCGAATCTTTAAGATTAAAATTGATAAGCCCATCTATTTCCAGAAATACAGCGTTGACATTTTACTTTTTTCTCAGCTCAACAGTGTGAAAAATAACCAACTTGAAGATTGCTTCCTTTTAAAACATCAGAACAAAAAAATTAAAAAGAATATTACAAACTTGAAATACATATACTATGTATGTTCCAATAAAATTTCTCACTTGTCGCATAGGTATCCCTCAAAAGTTCTATTTTCTAAACTCTTAATAAAATCATACTTAGTATCCTCTTAAAAGTGGAAATTAGAGAATTCAGTATATACACTCTCAAAAGAAATAAAACAACGTGAACTTGTTACTTGAGTATCCAGCTTGTATCGAAGCTAACACTCCGTGAAATCAACCACTCACAAATTCCACACCCCTCGGACATAAGAATAAAACAGAACAGAAGAGTAACACCTTTCATTTTCTCACACTGCCTATCCAGCAGCTTGGTATACCTTAAGCAGAAGGAAGACGAAGAGAAGCTTGGCGAGTACTCTACACGAAGAAACTGACACCGACAACCACAGCTGCATTTCCGTTTCACCAGCAGCATGCCCGCGTTACATGGCGAGTGCAATTTAAATGAAAAATCGATTCTATTAGACGGCAACATTTTTTACAGCCCGTTACACGCGAAATCCTCGAAGCCTTGTTCAGCAAATTGTGCCTCTTTTCGCGTGGAAATTATATTCTCGGCACGTTGCTTGAGAGCCATGCCACGCGTATTTATATTTTAACGAAATTGATAGCAAAATTCCACTTCTGAATCATCGATAGTAGTCTCACCACGCTATAAAATTCCCCGTTGTTCTGAAATTACTACAATTGGAATAATTACTTAAACTCAGGTGTACCAGAAAGGTTAAATATTGACAATTACGTCTCGAAGGGACAGGACGAATTTGCACCGTTAATTAGCATTGAAATGAATTTCACATTTCAAACGTTGTTATCCTGTTCCCATTGCAAAAGCCTTTGCCTAAGGAGTATTTTTACCAGGATACGAATATGCATACGTTTGAAAGCCATGCAAGGCTTCGTTTTTCAGGCCTAATTAATGACGAGTACACTGCGTTAGACTTGAAAAGGAGTTCTCTTCCCTCCTTTTGGATACTTCGTTTGGAAATCCGTATAATGATACCCTTGGACTAATGCAGTGCTTCAATATTAAATATTTCTATTTCCTGGTCGATAGTACGTGTTATTTGCAAAGAATTTGTTATACTCCAAATTCTTGGACTCGTTACTAAAAATTAATCAAATTTCAGATATACATTTACAGATAATTAATTTGAATTCATTTGTATTCAGTTCTAATTGAAATGGAAGGTTGAAACTAAACTCGAATTAAATCCTACAAGTTAAGACTAAGACTGACAAATTCCTCAACAAGTATTCGATTTCATTCCAAGAGGGGAATCGATGGTACGGCAAAATAAGAGAGTGTTAGAGGATAATCTATATCCAATTAGCCTGGTATAATCAATGATTTCCAACCCTTCTTTTTGCAGTGCAAACCGCCCTCATTGATGGGGTACGTTCTTTATCGAGAGCGTTATACAACTTTGATGGAAATGAGAATAGCAACAGTGACGGGGTATTAGCCACCGTATATTGATTTCCTGTATGCAAGACCGTGCCGCGAAAAAGGGAAGAATGTTGTACCACCGGGAGTGCATTTTAAATTTCTCATTTTTTAATGCCAGTCACGCCACTTTTATGCTCGTTTCCGTGACTCTTGTGCCAAACTGTTCTTCGAAACCGAACCATTGTACGAAACACTTCCATGGCGATCCAAACTTCCTACTTTGTTACACTTTCTACGACTTTCGGTCAATTCCTTTATTTAACACCTACACGAGCAGCAAACGCTGTGTGGAATACTTTGTGCCGAGTGGATTGGAAATATCGTTCAGTTTTTCAGTGAAAACAGTCGGAATATTTATTTCATGAAAAGCTAGGCATCTTATATTATTATTATTATTATCTATAAGTATCTGCTTTGTTATATTCGCTATACATATATGTAGCACATGAAACATTTCTATTTCTAGAATAAGTTTGTACGCGGTGACAGTGACTGAAGTACTTTGCAAGGCACATATTTTGTTGCAATTAAATATCTGTTTTAATTATGTATATAAAGAATGATATGGAGATGAAAGATAGAAACCTGAGAATTGTTAACTACGGTAAAACCTTATGAATCGTTAATTATTATTACTAATGCACTCACCAATTTGAGCCACGCGTTCGTCGTTAATATTTGATTCTTCTCATCCTGTAACAAATAAGACACAATTTATTATTATTGACGTGGTTTCTAAAGCGTATTATTATATATTAGCCATTATTTATGGAAGTTTACTTATATGAATGATGATAAGCACGGTTAATTAATATGAACCATACAACCAACGCTAAGCTGAATTATTAAGGATATCATTGTTGCTCTTACTATTCTTTTAACAATACAAATTTTTCAGATTATTTGAATCTTCTATTCCGTGTGAAGAATATTTAATTGAATTACCCAATAATCACATAAATTATATATCCAGACGTGGACAAAAGTTTTGAGAAATTAAAATACACAAAGAATTCATAAATAAACATTTATATTTAGAAAAGCATAAAGCATAGAATAATCTATGTGTATACATGATAAATCTAAGAACTCCTCGTGTATTAACTGTACTAAAAGGAACATAGCTACTAGATAAATTAACGGATAATCGAATCACAAAAATTAATCCACGCATCACGTAATTTGTAACGACAATCAACAATCGATGCAACGATACGTTTGGCACCCACAGAAACAAATACCCAAAAATTTATATAAAATATGAAATAGGTAGGTTCTATCTTTGAGCATAATACGCGCTAGATCATGAACGTACTTTGATCCATTTAATCCTTTATTCCCAATTTTATCAGGCGAAAAGATAAAGCCACACATTTGATAGAAACCGCGAGTTCACTATACGTTTATTAAACAGTCAACACAGATCGGTGGAAACTGAACACACGTACTTACCGAGCACGTGTAGGAACGACGGCGTGCATAAAAGCCGAAAGAGAAGAGCAAAGCCAGCAAATCGTAACGTTCACGCCAAAAACTCGAGAGCCAATAACCACAAATTGTTGCTGCAATCGTTCGTTTCCCGGCCCTCTACTGGGAACCACATTTCGCCACTGAGTGATCAAAACTTCAAAGTGATTTATGAAACGAATACACTTCAACGATGGTGTCAATCGACAAACCGCTTTGTAAACGATCACTCTGGACGAATTATAGCCTGGCAACGATCACATAACTATTTCACAGCCATTCTTCGGGCAATAAAATACATCAAGTAGGATACGAATGTAGTAAAATATTCCACTAACTTAGGAAATTAACACTCAATTTATTGTATATGAAATAGTACACAGAGTTTGCTTTGGTTAAAGACCGTCGAAACGATTGACTGTCTTCTTCGACAGTTACATTCCGAGTGACCTCCGAGCGCTCTTTTCCGTAGGCCTCCCACTTTCACCCCTGGCACGTCCTTGTCCTCGGCTCAGGGCAATAAACAGCCCACTCAAGTAGCCTGGAACTCTCCTGCAGGCCAGGATAGGTTTTGTGCTTACACGGAACAAATTATTAGATGTACAATATTTGTATTAGGTTTGTTTTTAGTTGCTATCATTCCACTATACTAATTAACTAATAGGGAGACATGATCGTTCAGATAAAGAAATGTTTGGATACTGGATAGTAGAACAGTCACATTTCACATGACTATTTTGCATTACAAAGGGAAAATTGTATTTCTCTAAATAATATTCTTACACTTTCCCTAAGGTAGTTTCAGGGCACTAAAAAATGCAAACAAAAATGATTTCCAGCAAAAATCTCCGTTAAAAATAATATATCACTTGACAGTCCATGAGAATTGGGAAATTAAAATATAAGAAGAAAAGAATTAGTGGATTCTTCACTAGGTATCACCTAATTTAAAAATGTAATATTGTGTAATAAATATTTGTGCTTGTCAAACTATTGTTCAATTATTTGAAGAACGGTAATCAAGGTTATAACGTATTTTATTTCTGAACTTCGTCAACTTCTGAGTCACCATAAAATTGTTGTACTCTTCACTTTATATTATGAGGAAAGTGAAACTTGCTTTAAATCAAGATCGAATCGATCACAAGGCTTTCCAATAAAAAGCCTGAAAATTTTTTAGTAAAATTGTCAGAATAGGTACATGGGAAAAGGTTGTGGGAAAATAATACATGGATGTGGAATTTTTATAAATTCGTTAAAATAGTTCAGTGAAAAATTAAACCTCGGTATACATGATCTTATAACAATTTAATATTAAACGGTGAAACCCCGATGTTAATTGAATTCGTTAGCTTATTTGGCAGTCGTAACCTTGGTTCGCGTACGTGTTAAACACTGGTCTCTGTTCGAAAGTTAAATCGAATTAACGCTCGATTTCCACTTTAAAGTGGCATTAAATCCAGAGTCGAACTTCCATTCGACTAAAAGTACGATTAGATCGATCACCCATGGGGAAAGTCTTTCGGTTAAAATGCTCACGCCACAAAAGCTTCAAAGTCCAAACTTTCTACGTTTTAATTTATAGAGACCATTGTACGCCAAACCTACATATTTGATCCTAGTAATGTAATGTATGAAATTATGTAATTGTACTCAATATAATAAACCATGCGTATAACAAACTAAAATGCAATGGAAAATTAAAATTTATATATAGGGAAATGAAATTTTTAAATAAAACGTTTGCCTCGTGGATTTAAGGAAGATCACCATAATTGTGGATCGTAACTTTGATTTTTATAACAGAAAAATAATTGTTAAAGAAGAGAACTTTCGAAAATACTACTTCTATCGTCGTTATATATTAGCAATAACACTAATCTAATTTTAATTCTATAGTTCTAAACGGAGCAAAGACACTTTCTATCATACCCTGTTTAAAAATTAATAATTGAATTTGTACTCTTATTCTTCTTATTTTAATATTATATGTATACGTTTTTCAAAAGTAGGTACAATATTGTGTAAATTGTAATGTACAGCGACATTTGCACACAATGTTATTCATCGTGAAAAACAGGCACATGTCATAATACTATAAATTTCCAGAAAGCAAGTTTTAGGGAAAATAATTTTTTGAGGATATTTGATGGTACAAAACATAACAAATCTAAACAGATTTGGCATTCGTCCTTTTTCTATTGAGACTGTCAATTCAATTGATATGTGGTATTTGTTCAAAACCGAAATAAAAAAGTAATTGTATTCTGCACAATTGATAGATTTCCACGCGTTTCATCAAACAAAATACAATATTTTGTTAACGTTCATTGAATTTTAATTCCACAACTTTCAGTACGATTCCCTTGACGCGAGGGCGAATATTTTTCCTCGAGGGACAGCAGAAAGAGTTCATAAAGGCGGCAGAGCAGCATCCATTGTAGAAAATAAATTAGGGATGCAACGTGAATTCTTGTCTCGTGTCTATTTTGAATAAATTGCATATAAAGTTGATTGCATGCACAGCTTGCATTAATAGCTCGACATCCGAAGCCGGTCGTTAAAACCGAGTTCCACGGAGATTATAGGCGCACCTTTTTGTTCCTTCAAGTTTCAATTATCTGCACTTTTGGCGTAAAATCGATGCATCGCTTTAAGGTCGATTTACTGTCGACATCTAAACAGTTAATTCGAACCCATGAAAAATCATTAATGTGTCTTTCAAAAGATTTTCCACCGACTAAAAGAAAATAAAATCTACTGTAAATTACATTGATTTTAATGGTGCATTCACACATCAGGGTACAATTAATATCAAATCAAAATGTAGAACTATTTTGTTTTTTAAAGTTTAATGTGGAAATATATAGACGAAGTAATTCATTGTAATATCCCCTATTACATTCGGTTATTAAGGACCAAAATGTTACTCACAGCTGGTGAATATAATGGAAAATTCATCTATACTATAGATATAATATGATAAATAGGGTATGTAATATAAATAATATGTTCAAATAGGATAAATATGGCTATTTCTAACGTACAAGAACAATTTTTTTATCCTATTATATGTCCCAAATACGATTCCTTAACTATTGTCAGAAATGAATTATTAATTCCTATTTCTACCTGCAATAAGAATTTTAGCCCACGGAGCTTCGACATGGATCCATTTTATTACAAAAATAAATATTGACACGAGCATGATTAATCGTTGGTTAATATGTCCCATGGTGAAGGAAAGCACCAGATTATTGAAAATCAATAAGCGATCAAATTATCGAATCAATCATCGTGAAACAGACCGCGCTATAGGCGTCCACGCTAACTAAACTGGTTATTAGGTTATTAGAAACCCTATTCATAGGTTGCGTACACGTAACACATTTTTAACCAACCCTGTTAATTAAAAGTAAATAAAATTCTCACGCTAATGCTAAAATATTATAGCCCTAACAAAATTTCTCGCGAATCATTTATCACTAGTACCATTTCTCCACTGTCTTGCAAAAGGGGTAAGAAATAACCACGGAAATAGCTTATCGTGTCTATTCTTCGTCTTCCTATGCTATAGCAACTCCATAAAACGGAAATGCAGGGCTAGAAACGAGATACTAGGGAGCACAAGTTTCGTGACAAGCATGGAACAGTTCACAAAGTCACAGTGTTAAATGCCCTTACGCTCCGCCATTCGTTCGAACGCCGTGCACGTACGGCACGCAATTCAATAGCGACTTAGATAAACACGCCTGGATCCAACGAGTGACAATGAAATATCGTACACTGCGAGCCAATAGCAAAAAGGATGTTTGAAAAGCACACCGTTCTTTGTCTCATCCTCCGAAATCCGCGATGTATGACGCAGGTTTGCATACTTTGTTCGTCGAACAGGGGACCCGTCTGTGTTTCATATAGCCGAGCGTCACACCCTTCAGCCACAATATAGGTGGTGAAACTAATCGAAATTGTTTCGCGTCTACGCCTTTTGCCGCGTTTCGCGCAACGATCTCTCGTAATCTGCGCCTCTCTGCGCTTCAAAGGGAGCGTGAATCGGAGGTCACTTCGGATGGGTCAAACCTTCACGCCGAAATTTCTCTCTCAATTCATGAATCGCGATTTCGGGGGGAAATATTGATTCGTTGAATTCAACGGCGATTTCTGAAGTGGGTGTTTGAATGAGTATTGCATTATATAAATCATTGTGAAAGGGGGAGAAAAAGAAAACGTGTGTAGTAGTGGATGCAAAGACGAAAATAATTTAACTGAAAAGAGAAAGAATTTAGAAAATCAGGATTTGAATTTAGGAAACTGTCAAAGGTGGTTGTTAATCATGAAATGAATTACTCGTGCATTTTTTACAGAATATTTTATGTAGCAGTTGTTTGTTATGAATTATATATCTTGTAATACTGTAATTTTGGTGCAAATATCTTAGATGGAAATAAATGGGAGAAACCACATTCTTCCTTCTTTAAACTATAATATAAAACACTTACCCTGGTATTTTCATTTAATTTGTCGTTGATTAAAGATGTTAAACAGGAGCTATATCTATTTTTCCAACTATTTTTCAAACGAGAAAAATTACAATCCCTGCGATGATTCATTTCCACAAAGCATGTAATGTAGATAGGAATGATAAACGGAAAATAAAAATTCGCAAGGTTACCCCGCTATGCAGGAGTGGCAAGCACTTTGAGGTACGTGTTTCAAACAATTTAACTCTTTGTACGCGATAATTTCAATGCGGTTCTGCAAACATTTTGGTAAAACTTCTGGGGAACGAAGATGAGGTAGGAAAAATACACGCGAATGAACAAAAGATGAAAAAATTCGGTTGTGTGCATCGACTTTCTCTGCATTACACTGTTACTCACAGAGCATGCTACTGAAGCTAGAAACTCTTACCTTTTGGTGAATGGAGTGTTTCATTCTGATATGTGTGTTATTTCTCGTTTGAAAATAAAATATCAAAAAAGCAAATGAATCAATAACCGCAACTAACTTTGTAGGGCAAATAAACTGATGTGCTGAGGAAAAAAATTATATCAGCACCCTTAATGAATTTAATGAAACAAATAATTTGATATATTCAACAAATTAAATATATTATTTAACAATCCACTTGAATTCAGTAATATCCTGGAATTCAAAAAGCTCTGGAATATTCAAAGAGTAATGAAAATATTGTTGCCTTCTGTTTATCATTTTATTGAAGCGAATGCTTAAAAGGATGAAGCTGTTGGAAATGGTTAAAACGAATTGTGAAACGTTTTCCTCTATAATATAAGAACAGTAATTATGAAGAATTATTTTACTATATCAGTTCGTTGAAGAAAACTTATACATGTAGGTATGACAGTCCAATTAAAATAATTTTCTGTTTCCCGTAGGTAATATAATATTTCATCATCTACCATCTCCTCATTATTTTAACATAATGAAGTAAAAACAAATATAAATGGAATAATGATATAGTGTAAACCCTATATAGTAATTATCTATACGTAAAACGTAGTCGAAGCATGATTGCAAGCTGGATATGTTTGTTTATAACTGCTGTAAGCCAATCAGTAGTGTGACTCGAGATTTGGTCGAACGCGGAGGAAAGCAGAAAAAGGAAAAGCATAATCCCCGGGAATTTATAGAGTAACGTAGCCTGCGACACGCTCCCTGTATGAAAAACTGCGATCACAATTTTCTTACTTGGACAGGGATAAATTTATGAGGTTCTAGTTCCGTAAGCACCTACGATATTTCTTGAATCGTAGAAGATTCCGTGAATTTTGTTTGCATACCATTCTCATTCTCCTAATAAAATTTCTGGACCCACAATTTTAAGGTAGTTTTGTGCATAGGTATATTTTCCGCTAGAAAATATTGAAAAACTATTACCACGATCAAATCATCGAGCAGTTCACAGAGAGGAAAGTTTAGTAATGTAAATAACATTTAATTTTGAGGTATCTAATCTTTAAAAAAAAAATTAAAATGCTGTTACTCATGCACGAGTAAATTCGTAATGCATAATGATCATAGAATCGTGAGAAGTATATTTTCCTGAGACAATCATTGCAGTTTCATGAGTTTTAAAATCTGCATAGGAGCAATAACTAAATTTGCAATTAGTATAGCAATGAGTTTGCGTATCATTTCGGGTGGAAGACACAATCTACGTTCCATCAAGTTTCCAGAACTTCAATATTTTGACAGCGCTTGTTGCCAACAATTTCCGGTAGGTACCTTTCTCGCAATTTCCTCTGTCGTCCCACTAATTAAGTGCATAATATTGTCGTTGAGAGTACGATATTCAAATCGAATGAAACTTGCAATTAAAAGCACCCTCAAACGATAACTAGAATTATCCTCGCCGTACGGTCGCGTGTTAACATTATCGCAATTTGAATAACATTTTACAAGGGAGCTTATTCAAAGTTCCTTCTCATTGAACTAACCTGTTAAATAGTATTTTTAATCATATTATTTTTTCAATATCTCTTAGGGACATTTCAGAATTACGATACAATACCAGCTACAAACTGCAATGAATTTGGGAAAGAAATACAAAAGATAATGATTCTGCAAAAATTGGATACGAATAAAAGATATCACAATTTTGCAATATAGCCAGAAAACAAAAAGCAATCGGCAGCTGTAGCACTCTTCAAGCGTGTGCACGCAAAAATTGAAAAAGCCAGGTCGGAATTTCGAATAAAAAATGCCGGAACACAGGTAGTTTGCAATTCCCTGAGCAACGAGCATTCAGGAAGTACGAGGTAAAAACTGAGACCAGCTTGAGTAATGCGACTTAAGGAAACGATGGCGCAGAAGAAGGGGCGAGCGAGCTGAGTAATGGAACGTGTTTTGCCCCACTTAGAAATATCTCTCGCTCTAATGCACGGAACTGCTCGGTACATCTTGTTTTTACGCGTGAAACGTTGTATAGAATAAGGGTGTAAAAAGATGACACGAAGCGTCAAATAATGAGAAAGCTACTATAATATATCTCCGCGTAGAAAACAACGTAACTACCAAACGAGATTCATTTAGCGAGTCCTGCCCCCCCCCCCCCCAGATCATTACTGCTTCTCTTTGTACAAAGACAAATGAACGTCCTTCCGCTATTTAATTCCTGCCATTTTTAACTGTTAACTTTCAGTCCCGAATTATCTCCTCGTTTTGAAAAAAATCTGTATCTCTTCTTTCGTTATAACAGTTATCTATTCTTTGATTGCATTATATGTAAAGTGTTAGAGCTTGTAATGTGAATTGCATCCCCAAATAGTCTGAATAGTATTCATTTTGATCGTTATTTACTGGCAAAATACTGACATAGGTGATTTTTTATGTCATTCACACAGCCGAATCTTTTATTTCAAAGATAAGCTTTTAGAGAAAGGCATAAGGAGGAGGAAGGAGCCAGGTCTGGAGAGTAAGGAGAATGGGGTAGAACATCCCAAAGAAATGCCAGCATCCTCTTTCGAACGGCCAAAGAAACGTGCCGCAAATGTCTTTTCTGCTTCTTCATCTTTCAGACCGCATAGGAAGAGACCAAGACACTTTTTTGATTGAACAAATGCACCGTTGGGAAGCTAAATGGCGGGGGAATACCATACATCAACAAAAAACCGACTCTGCTGCGCGTTTATCTACCCGTTGGCAAATAAATCCGAGCGCGCAAATTGATATGAAAAAACTTTTGGGACAGCCGGATATACATATAAGTATGTATCACATATCTAGTCATGGAAGGAAATACTGTTCGGATAATACAACGTTGGAATGAGAGAACATTCCGACAGTAGAACGGTTGGCTAACAGGAGTTCCAATGCTGGAGGTTAAAAATATGTCAACACCGATAAAATAGACATTGTTACGACTCAACGGAAGCCTGTGAAGTTTTTAAGGCCCTCAACTCACCCAAGTACGTGCAACTTTCTCCGCGATCCATAAAATCCACAAGTTCAGAAGTTCGCGTACACCCTTAACTGCTATGAGCGGTACTCCTGGCGAGTCAGTCATCAACGAACTCGTTGGTTACTGGACAATGGTCAACGAATGTAAACTATCGTCTTGGCTAGTACATTTAACCCAAAGAAGAAAACCAGACACATAAGTTATAACTAATTTATTAACTTTCCAAGCAAACACCGTGCACGAAGAAATCTGAGAATTTTCCCTTTCTTCTTACTAATTACGACTGAGTTTGTTAGTGCGAAACACGTATGTAATTTTTGTCGATAAATTCGTTTCTACACTGCGTACTTTCAGAGATGCTGAGGCAAACGTGTTTTTACCTCCAAGTCTGAGGACTGCTTTCACGTCAAAATCGGTGGGTGGCACTTATTTTTAATGAGAGTCCCTTGTCGGTTATTTCGTTCAATCCTTATCGTTTCCACCTTTGGGAACACAAAGAATCTCAACCAGCCCTTCTAATATTAATTTATCAAAGAGTTACGCGTCATGAGACTTATAGGTACCCTCAGATTAATTATCGACGCTGCGTCACAAGAGACATCGCCCTACGTGTGCTGAAATGAACTGTGATTCATCCAAGATTCCGAGTGTCGCCCGTTCCCTGCATCACCCTGTATAATGCTTTTACATTAATTACACGTGAATTCCACGTGAGATTGCGCTGTGTACGTAAGTCTCGGCGGCACTTGCGCCACAAAGTGGGAAAGCATCCCGAGGAAAGGGGAAAGTTCGCGTGGCAAAATTTAATTCGCTCGGTCTCGCGTGACACGGCGGAGACGGGTCATCGAGGAATTTTATTACGACCTGAATTATAATTTCGCCGACTACAACCTCATTAATGGGCCAGGCCGTTCGGGCGGCCAGGCTCTCGAATAGAAGTCGCGGAATTAATCAGAGAACTTGAAAAAGAGAAAGCGTGGAAAAGTAAAAACAAGGTCGCGCCGAGGCGAAATTCCGCTGATCAGTCCCTTTATTCAGTCCCACGCGTACAACTTCCTCCGTGGAATAGCGCAGGCCGGAGTAATATGATGAGCTCGCTTTACCATTTTATAATTGCGATGCTGATGAAAAAGCCTCTCGTCACTTTGCTACGTTGTGGGCGTGCCTTTGAACACCACGCTCCCCCGCTGCCCGTACACACTACACACACTTTAGCGCGTGTTTCCCAGCAAGAACACGAGCGGAGACTGAAAATCGGCAGGAGGTCTCGATAGATTACGAAGAGCTGACAGCGGCGAGAATGAAAAGGAAGATAGAGCCGCGCAATTTCCATTATGCCCGCCATAAATACAGAGTTCATGGTCAAACGACGGAGCCAGCGTCGAAACGAGATTTACCGTTTTCATTTACCGAGTACGGCGTGTCGTGGTCGCGGATAATTCACAGATCGTTTTCGATCGATTCGTTACGCGTTATTTGCGATTTTACTGGGCTAGTATTTGCCCGATTCTTGATCGAGACATCGATGATTCTGTTTCCCCCAACGGACCCCTCCTTTTCGTGAATCTGATACTTGATTACGCTGGTCAGATTGAAACTCTGTCTGACAGAGTCGTCCACGTGACAAAATCATTAAACGTTTCCCCAAAGTTTGTTCACGTGCAATCGAGTTTACTTTCTGTGTGATTTCAGTGGAATTAATTGATCGCTTGTTGATGCTACGGTTAACGGCGATGGGAGCTCCGAAACACAAAAGTTTATACCAAAGGCCACAACAAAACTTGCGAAAGTGACGATTTGAGAATGTGTTTCTGTAATGAGCGGCGAGGAACGTGTTTGGTGGTTTTGCACTGATATCGTTGACCTATACTACTTGCAGGCGCTTCGCAAGTCTTTCCGATTCAGATACGAGTTCGCTATTATTTCTCTTATCTAGATACTCGAAATTATGAACTGTAATTCAACCTTTTAAGCTACTCACATCTGATTTTTAATACGAAAATGGTGTACCAATAGCAGATTCTTTGACCACAAAGCTTCACGTCTATAAACATAATACTATCCTGTCTTGCTTCATGATATTCAAGAAATTAATCTAAATAAACAAGTGAAGTGAAGTGACTCTTTACCGCGCAAACCTCCATGTATATGTAAATTCCACGTACGAGTTACACTAGCCTGGTCACGATCACGCGCCATCTGTTTCAGTCCCTGAATTCAGCTGGGTTTCCGGTAACACGTACTGTTTGGCCCACTGAATTCGGCTACCGTGCCCCGATCTATCCAATTAAAATTGTTCCGCGCTATAGATGCAGCAAAAGTGCAAACAATGCGTTTGGTTTTGCAAAACCGTTTCTCGACACTGTGACGCACCTATCAGTCCTGGCCGTTTCATATTTTATAAATGGCACCACGCGCCTGAGCTCTTGACTCGCTTGCACGATGGTGGACTAAGAAATGAAGAAACTTTCGAGCTAAATTCATTAATTAACTTCGTTTTCATAAACTGTTTATTAAGAATATTAGTGGAAAAGATCGTGGTAGGAATATTGATCTAAGTAGGAAGATAAACTTCTGTGACAGTATCTGTTACAAGAAAATAATTTGTATAAAGTTTTTTCTCCACGCTTCTTTCATTTTCTTCCTGCATTTTATTCAAAGAATAAGTAGAACGTTTTTTTACCGATACTTTCATCTTTATAAATCAAAGTAAAATTCTTCAAACTTTGCATCCCAGAAATACTAGAATCGCGGAAAAAAATACTTCGTCATGTAACATAATAGGTAATTTCTTGAATTCTCAAAGCAGAGCTTCTCCATCGAAAGTGACGAAATACTTCTTCTTTTCAAGAATCAAATTACAACGTTCCACAAAGTCTAAATTCATATTTTAACGAAGAACGAGAGTGCACTCGGAGCGAAACAGGCGTTGAGGAAAAGCTCACAGTTCCCCGGTGAAATTGAACGGTGGCCTACATCGAAAGCGAGCAGAGTCGAAGAATTCATGAAGTAACAACAGTTAAAAATTTCATATCCACGATAGGTTGGAAACGAACGGGTTTCGGCGGGATCCGACGGGATTACGCCTGCGCGAGACTTATTGTGCTTCCTCTGAGAAAGGAAGACATTTCCTTCGTTGCTCCGTTGCCTTCTTTTTCCCGTGTCTCTGTGGTCCGTGGTTACTTTCAATTGAATTGCAACGCGCCGTTTCGCCAGTTTTACATCAGAGCTTCTGCGCTCCTCGTGGGCACACAGACGCGCGACCACACGGATGGATACGGGCACAAAGAGTCGCTTGTTGTGCGCAGTAATTACGTTCCACGTATTTGCATACCGCGTACATCTTATATCGGAATTCCACGGCACTGTTTACTTTGTTCTACACGAAGTTGCGTGAACCGGAAAATATTTGCTTGCCAACTGGGAATTACGCTTCATATGCTCGCGCCCAGCATTGAACCCATAACGCGATTGAATATTTTAGAGGAGGGGTGGTGTGCACTATACTAGTGTATAATACTGACCAAGTAATAAAGTAATTTTCAGGCGAAAGATATTCATAAAATGCTGAAGAGAATGAAAAAGATCATTATTTTAAAGAAAAATGTTGAATCCTATATATATCTATGGGTATTATTGAAAAATATATGACCGTAGGAAGTTAAATTTCACTAGGCAGTATTCTTTCTTTAATTAAGTAAATAATAAAGTAATTAGGTAATTAAGTAAATAACAACGTCCCTTTCAATCGTATTATATTCTGTATTTTATGCTTCTTCTCACTTTAAAAACCATTTCCTTCTATATCTCCTTATCATTAGATTAACTGAATTATATTCTCACCATATACTATCCACCCTTATGAAAAACCATCCTAAATTCCAAAGCATTTTAATCGTAGTAAACACTCGACGATCTTTCACTTCTATAATACAGTAACAGAGAATTATACTAGATCATCTTAAGTATATAACTTCATCTTATTAATGCAGAAGATGCTACACCCTTAATTAATATCCTTGAAGGGACAGAAAAGATTAATATAATAATAAAAAATGTTGTATATTTTAATATACTTCTGGTCATAGTGTGTATTGTATAATTTGCATTATTATATATGTGTAATATTCCAAAATACAATTATTCTTCTATCAAACTATTTCGAACAGTAAATTATCAAAGCTATCATACCTCCTATCTCATTGCAAATTCATATGCTGGACGTAGACTTTCGTGACTGGATACTCCGCAGCAATTCCAAAATACGATAGTAACAATAGGAACAATGCGATGACTACATATTGCTTCGTGTTGAGGTTTCTTCATAATTTATACACCGTGTAAACGTTTTCAGCCGTCAGTATCTACAATACCTAGATATACAGTGGAATGGTATTTGGCGTAATGGCGGGCGGACGCGGGAGAGGAAGGGTACATGAACTAAATGGCCAAAGTAAGTGTAGCGAAAATGGAGAACGTAATGCAATCTACCTCTTTCACCACCTCTTCCCTCCATTCACTCCAACCACCCCTCCCCTCTCCCTTGTCCCGTTAACCGCGCTCTCATTTAGATAAGACCGATATTTTGACGTATAAAAACTCGTGCAGCTAATCTCGGACCTGCTTATCTTTGCAGTTCACGCAAAGATTGCAGGGTGGCCGTTTTGTGAGGTGCATCTAGGCACCACACTACCACGACCGTCGCAATCTTTCATGCAAGTAATCCCTGGAAATACTATGTAGCTATTGACACTGCATATTTAACGCGGTCCTTCTTCCGCCTGGACTTCCACGTATGCAACTGCAGGGTGTCATTATGCGACGTAGAGATTTTAGTAAGTGTAATAATATTTTAGACAGTTTTAGGGGAAAATTTAAATTGAGAATGGAAATAGTCAGTTATTTGAGAGATAGATACTGAATTTTCTCAAGTTTGATAAGTTTGATGACATTTTCGAAAATTAGGGGGTGTCATCTAGGACTGAGTATTTTGAAAATATTGTGGAAATTCAGAAATTTGGATTTAAACTGTTAGGTGTTTCGAAGTTTCAAAAGTTTAATTAAAACTTGGAGGCTTTGAAATTTTCACTGTTAATTGCAATAATGTATGAGGCTCCAAAGGAATGGATTTAAATGAGATGTTTTCAGTAAATTACATAAAATCTACATGTTTCGTGTGACTGCGCGTAATTATGCGAAGTGCGTGCGAAATTTCGGAAACCCTCCAAAGAATTTTCATTAACGTTCCCACATCATCTCTACCCACAGCTGACCAAAACGTTTTGAGAGAAGGATAGCAGAATTTGCATTTAGTAACAAATTACATTTCATATTAAGTACTATTAAATATTACTGCCAAAGATGTCTCATAATTAATAAAAAAATTACGGGCAATAATGTTAATACTTTCCTAAAAAATCTGAAAGAACGTCAATTTGTAGGCCTTTCTAGGTCTATATCCTCCCTTAAGTGCTCTATGTGTAAGATCTATATTGAAGAAAACAAATTTCCAGTGTACTGTCAGATAGATATAAATTTTGGGTGTCGATTAGCCCACTCTTAACATATATATGCTGAGGTATATGTCAGTTAATTTCCAGAATCAAAAGCAATGAAACTTTAGGATTTTAAATATTACCACTCAACTTTTCACTTACTATTCTTACAGTGCATAATTTACGAACCCCTACTTTTCACACTCTAATTGCTACTGTTTGAATTGTTAATTACCAGTATCCAGTGATTTGAATTACGATTATTCTTGACTCGGCTTCTAGCTTCTAAGACTAAAATACCGAAACTTAACGTGGCCATCTCCCTAATTCTACATTTCCAAATGCTAAATAAATACACAATTTCTACAGTTTCTTGTGATATTTTTAATCTTCCCCATTGTACCCCATAATAAACGCTTATCACACCTTCAAAATATTATACCTTACCATGGCAGTGTTACTCCAATGGAGTTACTTCGTTGCATCAGTGGCAGTCAGTTCCGCGTGTGAGGGGAACCGGAAATAAACGACCAATGAATGCGCGAGAAAAGAAATCCGATCGAATGGTAACAGACAGTATTCATATACGATTCAAGTAACTCCTCTCATATATGAAGAAAGAATGAAGAGGGTCATAATAGAAATCTTTCATATCGAAGTTCCATGGATGAGAACGTTCCACGTAGGTATACGTGAGCCAGCTGCATTGTGCAGTTTGCCGCCAATGGAGGCGAAAATGCTTCCCGACGTAAATCCTCTCTAATGCGATTTCCTTAAGAAAGGGAGAAAATCTCCCGAAACGTACCCGACGCGTAATTCCCTTAATATAAATGCGATTACGCCCGGATAAAATTACAAGAACGCCGAACAACGAATCGTTTCCGTGGTAATGAATCTGGTCTGATTTGACTTGCAAGGAGAATTCACCAACGCGATCTACAAAAAAATTATCCTATGTTTCTTTTGTACCCTGCGTGCTACCTTTTGAAGGTTTCAGTAGTAGAGCTCTGTGGAAAGTCAGACGTTAAGATTTTTCAGGGTTATCGAAGAGGCGTGGAAACCTCTCTCAAATGAAATGCAGTAGAATGATAATTCACACTTTCTGGATGATATATTGTACATCCAACCCATGAATATTTCATCTTTCTACATCGAAATGGTTCCAGGGCAGAGCAGTTGCTTCCTATGTTTCGTAACATAGAAGTGTAGATCACTTTCGTAGTGCAAGTGAATTGAAAATTTCATGTCGATCAGAGTACGTCTCGATTTATTTATTTCCAAAACTCGAGATGCTTCACCAGTCCCAAAACCGCGAAATTGAATTCAAAGACTGACGAATACTTACTTGGCCTTTTGTCGGAAGAATGTGCGTTCGCACTTTGATGTTTAGTCACGTAAAATTCCTGATAGATTTAATGTGACTGATGACGATTCAGATACGAAGAAAATAACTCACCACGTCGATGATCTGCTGCAGCGTGATGCCGAATTTCACCTCGAGAGGCTCGCTCTCATTGGCGACCGGTCGCTCCAGGGTGTTGTACGTCGACAGCAGCTCATTCAACAAGCGTTTCTCATGACGCCCACACAGGCTTTCTGCAACAAAAACGAATTGTTCGAACGTGAGCGAAAAATTTCACGGAGGCTCTGCAAATGTGGCCAGCTACCGCGACACGCTGTTTCCACAATGTTCTATATAACTTTCATCGAGAAAGTCATTCCTCAAATTTGCTCGCGAATAACACAGACTCGAGGCTCGACGCAAAACAGGAGTTACTTTGCAAAATTGTCGAAAATGCACAGTTCGGGAAAGCTACATTCCGTTTTTCAATTCGTAATGGTATTCTCCTGAAATATGCACTCCCATATGCAGGAGGCCTCGCCACGTTTTCATGAAATGAAAACTATATAACGTACCCAGGCGATGAACATGTCACACCGCGGTGGAGCTAAAAATTCTCCCTACGTATGGCCCAAAATTTTCGTTTGTCCCCGAGTATTTTATGTCCAAGTGGCGGAATATTTCGTGGCTATTTAATGCAACTACGGAACGTGTGCCTCTGATGAAAATAGAATGCTTTTGCACTTTTCATGAGCGAGGACACAGATACATACCTAAAACGGTTTTAGGGTGTGGATGAGTAACAAATCAAGATTCTTTATTGTCAAAAGTAAAAGAACGTCAGACAGAGGGAGAAGAATTTATGAAAATTAGTGCAGATTTTGTAAGGATTAAACCGAAGTGTAATTATATGTTAAATAAAATATAGTGCTCTATCTAAGACTTAAATTGATAAGAGAGAAATTTGGAATTTGATTTTATATTTCAATTTTCTAAATTACTTTTTTCTCTTCTTATCTCCTTTCTCTTGTACTATTATTAACAGTAAAAGTTGTTAACACATTTGTTTGAACAGCCATTGATTGAATTGTACCATCAATCTCTGCCACACCGATAAACATTTTGAACTGTTAGCTACCAAGTTCTTACAACTTATCAGATATTCTTCAGCCTTTTCTCAGTGGCAGTTGCAGTATTAATCGTGCGCAGCTCTGATATTAACTTTCGTTGTTGCATGAAATCCTCCTTTCAGCACAAGTTTGTTCGAAATTTCCTTCAGCTCTGGCGAGCATCATAGATCGTGTTGCAAGTGTGGATTCTATATATTACGGGGCAACGATAGGGAGTAAGCCACCGTAATCCCTTGGCAAACCTGCTAAGCTTGCACACATTCGACCATGGCCAAATTGAAACAGAACGCATTTTTAATCACCCAAACTTGTGCTCAGAATCCACGATTCATAATTCAAGTTGCAGACATTGTTTCCCTCTTTTCATGCGGCACTACTTATACAATACGTTATTTTTAATAAAAGAAATGGGGCAAAGTTTTTGGCAATATTTTATTATAGGAATGAGTAACTTAATATATGATTCACGATTTAAGGAAACATCGTTAATAACTAATTTTGTGGAAAAAATTGTTATTCTAAAGAATCCTACAAAAAATTCGTTCTTGTAATTAGTGACTTGCCTTCAGAAATCTATGTTTTAATTCCCAATCATCCCCTAATCATCCCTAACAATCCTGATAATGCTATCATAATAACCTACTCCAAGACACATTACAATTTTCGGATCTCCAAAAAATCATTACTCTAAAAATTCTTCGGACATTATCGGCAATTTACTCCAGCATACACAGGGAATTTCAATAAATAAGATTCTAAACCAAATAATTAAATCACCAATGCAATATCAATCACTATACATGTCTCAGACATCCCAATTCCCAAGTGCAGATTTCAATTAAAACCAGTCTTCCCTCAACGAAACCTCACCGAAATGTCCCACGAATCAATCTCTCTATTTTTTACCACACTCCACCTTCCCTTCTGCAGACACTTGATCGCTGAAAATCCATACCCCCCCCCCCCCCCACCCCGAAGCAAAAGAAAACAAAGGGTTCCCCCAACTATGAATGCAGCAGACGTTCGATAAGTGATATTCTTAATACCCTGGTAAAACCTGGCGACCGTATGTTCATTCTGTCCTCGCGGCATTGTATTCCGGCGAGCGCTGCCTAACCAGCATCAGAATCCGTTCGCGGTGCCTCGGCCGAATGCGAAATGCAACAGGATTGTGTCTCCGTGGAGAATAATGGCCGTAGCCACGGCCGAATTCGGCGCACGTGCGTCCATTGAGGACAGACCGAAATATTGTGGGGTTACGACAAATGCACTTGTTCGCGAACCACCCCCGCACCCCTGCCCACCCAAACCTTCCGCCCCGTACTACGTCCGCCAACAGGGAGGATTCAATACTCCTTGCACTTTTTGTTCCCTCAACCTTCCTTTCCCCCCTCCCTTGCCCTTTGTTCTCAGTCTCCCTTTTTGTCTTCCCCAGCATATTCAGAGAGGCCTCCTCTTGTGCCTCGACGTGCTCGGTTGATCGTGACCATTGACGCAACGCTTTATGCAAGAATTGCTCGTCCTTTTTATCATTCCGCACAAGATATTCCATTCCGTGCTACGGATAAATATAAAGCCGAAGGGAGGTTCAATTAAAGTACGCACAGTGAAAGAATTCTGGGGAACATCCGCCAGTTCATGTATCATGGGACGTGTCACCAATCTCTGCAGCCGTAACATTATTGAATAATTATCTAATAATTTTGTATGGATCGTTGTTCGTAGGAAGTTGAGTGTTTGATAAAAAGTTTTCGGAATTCATTCAATTATAAAGGGGTTGCTAGGCTTTAAAGCTATTTCCTTGGTGGTAGATTTTGTGCCTTGAAACTTTTAGGTTGTTCGAGCACAAACGATACACCCCAATTGAAAATTATAACTGAAAGCTATGAAATTAATCTGGTGTGAACGCATGCATTCGTTGTATTTTTATTTCCCCGGGTTTATCCAGAGCAAACGTCCGGTGCGTTGGAGCACGGCCAACCTGTGCGGAAATTTCCAATTTTATTAATCTTTCAAAAAGGACGGCGGGCGAATTATTGTGCATCAAAGAGTACCACTTTTAGCGGCGCGCATGAAACGCAAGGTGAGAGGCGCGCAACTTGTTTCGAGGAAACGAGTGTAGAAATATTAAATTACCGTTTGGTTGGAATAAATTGCATTTTTTATTTAGCAAGTCGCGAAAAGGTGGATCGTGGAGAGGTTTGTTTGGTAAAATGTGAAGAGGGCGAGGTACAAGTTTGTTTTTAAAAAGTTCCTTAGCGTATGTACTGGAATTCTCGACACCATTTTATTCTTCCCTCTTCTTCCACCCTTTTTGTCATTTTATTTTGACCGTATATCTTCACGCCAATATATCGATTCCCCTTGATTCCTTACTCCCGCATTGGTATTCTACAGCTCTCCGCTCCGTGAATATCGCTACTCGTGCTTTCGTGCAGAATTCAGATCCTGGAACTTCTATCCTATCAATCGTGCCACGAATTTCTTCGTTATGATACTTGCCCGTTGGCCGTTGCTCCAACTGTGCTTTCCTACGAGGTGAATTTCAAAGCTTTCCAGTGCACGCGAGTGACCTTTTGTTCTGTCCTATATTATGGGATTCGCAGGAATCCTCCAATCACGCAAAGCATTCACGAAAGTTATAATATACAAGGGGTGTTTTATTGTGAGCGGTACAACAGGGGAGCTAGTGATTGTAAGTAAAGAAATAAGTTTTTTGAGAAAATGGATTTTGGAAAAACAATATATGTATTTTTTTATCATCTTAAAATATTTATAAATCAATACCAAACACATTTTTCCCCTATGTGTTACAATTTTCTTTAAAAGAACACCCTAAATTTTTTATGAGATTACACCAGAATGTGCTCTTAACAGCGGCAACGCTGATATAAAAAAGACAGAAGAAGCTAGGATGTGTGTGAATATATTATAAAACACACACTAACCATCATCCACACAAGCGTCTCGTGTGAGACAGGCCTTAGGTGACAATTAGGCACATCTGGTACCACCTCCCACACACTTTCAGCAAAAAGTTGTTTCGAATTTCACCGTGAAGTATTTTCTTTTTTGCTTCTCAGACAAAAACTTGGTAGAAAATTTAAGTAACTGTATCACTTTAAATACTTATAGCTGCGTATGTTCGTCGTGGATACTTGTACCAATATTGGTACGTTAAAATGAATGTTGATTGTCGAAACAAAATCATTGTCATCATTAATCAGATTAGGGAAATGTATTGTGTCCTATTGATCCAGTGTTGAACTGTAGTTTATACAGCATCGACATATTGCATTGCTCTGATTAATCACCTCTGTAATAATGCACGCGGAACACGTGCTTCGATCTCGATATCTGCCGGTGGTAAACAATGAGCGCTGGTCGAATCCTGAATCCTCTGATCGCAGCGGATGACAGAGAGAACGAGTTGCCTCGAAATACGCTGTGCCCGTAGAGTGTGTTTGAGAATGCTGTTAGCAGCGGAATAATGAGTGTGCATTTTGTGCGGCACGATCAAAATGAGTATTTTACGTAATATAAAATTTTAAAAACATTTCAGTCTAATTAGATAGAGTCTTTAATCCATAGTTTAGCCTCCTCAAATTGATAGACGTTTCTCTTAAAAAGGAAACGTCTATCAAACACGACTTATCATTCGTCGCGAACACGTAGAAAGCTTTAAAAATGGAATTAAGTGCGATGAAATAGATGCACCATGAAATTCAGTTTTAGTATTACACAGTAGGAAATGAGGAGATTAACTGTACCTACTTGGTATTCTGTGACATTTCTCAAATTCTCTAAATGTTCTCGTATCTTTAAATTTCCCAAACCTCGGAAACATTCAGGAGTTTTCAAATCTACTGGGATTGTTAAGTCTTTCTCGAGACACTATTAGAACGAAACGATGTCGAATTCAAAATTCTACAATGTTCACGAAGTCGAGACTAATGATTATACACATGTCTCAGACACGCGGGGCTCTTCGGATATGTTCACGACAGCGAGCTGGTCTTATTTTCTGTCAAGGTAAAAGTTTACCTATAAATAAAGGCGATTCGATCGATTAATTCTAGGTCACTCTAAACGATTCTCCTCTGGAGATTAGTTTCGATTCAAAGCTCGTCCGAAACCCCGGATGGGTCCACAAAAAGCAGAAAGTTTGTACGACTACTTCAGACGAGAAGGGATGACCATAATTGGCGAGTTGTGGAGGACGTACATGTTAAGGAGGCTATTTTTTCCAAACGGCTGCTTGATTTGCATGCACCGCGCGGCTGAACACTGACAAATGACAAGGAAATTAAGAGACAAAGCACCAAACGCCACGTTCTACTTTCAACCGCGTAAACGGAATGCAAATATCAGAGGGTGTGGAGGGGCAAACGAACGTCTGACGTTAAAACGGATGCTCTGAAGGGTGTACACTTGACTGAAGAAAGTTAGTCGTTATTCAATATCTGTCCGTAATTATGTTTCAACGTAAAAAAGTGTTTCGTTATTGTGCAACGTTTATAATCATTTTTGCTAATTAATAAATTTCAAAGGAAGAAACAAGGAGGTTTTAATTTTTGTAATGAGTAACTACTATTCCACAGATATTCTATACTTTTTAAAAAATCAAAGAAAGTCTAAATAGCGCGCTAAAGCAATAATAGTAAATATTATCAACAATTTCAAACTCTGTCATAAATGAGATCTAATTTGACTAAATTAGAATTTTCTGTAAACGCATGTTTCTTGAAATTTTCGTATCCCTTTAATGATTTCTATTAGTAAGTTCAATGAAGATTTACCTACATTTCTGAAACATAACCATTAGTCATCCACGTTGCCGACAAGCATAAGTATCAAAAGACATTGCAACATTACACAAAATCTTTTCAAACATGAAACCTTGTACGTAATTATTACTACTCTCCACTGAAATGAGCGACTAATTTCTTAATCAACCATTGCCTCCAAAGCGCACGTAAACGTCGATATCCATTAAAAAAAACTGTCCAGCTGCAACTATAAGTTGGCATATCACAGCTGCTCCGTGCACAATATCTGCAGCACGTATTGAAACGTGAATAATTCGCCGCCATAACGCGGCAATTTCGTCGCAGCCAGATTTACGATTATTCACGGACATCTTTTTCCCCTTGCACCGAGCTCTCCAGAATATTCCAGCGAGCCTGGCTAACCAGACAGTAGATGAGCCTTTTAATAGTTAGCCACAAAGGCCGACTGAAAGAGGATCGCGGCGGCTTCATTCAAACGAACGTTGTCGGCGTCGATTTAGATTAATGAGAATGACTTTGCGAGGGGGTTGAAAAAGTCGCTGGAAGGGTGAACCGACGGGACAAGGAACAAAGAGGGAAAGAGAGAGAGGAATGTCGTTTACAGACTGGTTACGGGACGCTATATAACACCCCGGCGAAATATGTGTGATAACGGGTGCCAGCGTGAATAGGCCGTTGGTGTCTTTTTCGCAGCTTCGATGTCAACGTTCTTCGTGCCATTGGTGGAAGCACTCTGCCTGCGGGAACCGCCGTTATGAATAGTACTCCCCTGCAAATGTGAACGTGATCACACTAGCTCGAACATTCGCACGCGTGACTGTCATGTACAGAGGGTGGTTTGTCCCATTTAAATCGATCCACGGATATCGTCCAAACTACGTGGTACGGTAATTAAATTCCACCAGTGACTCCATTATGAGCATTTAAGGGGGAGGTTAGGTACAGTTGGAAATAACGAATAATTATAAAAAAAATTCTGTCCCAATTTTCTAGCAGCAACTGCCTAGAAAAAACTTTTCAGTATTTATTTACCATACCCAGTAACCTGGTCACTTAATATTCTAATCACAAAAACTGAATTTCCTACTCATTTCCAAACTAGACTCTACATAACCGTTTGCTACATAATCTATCACAATTATAAACAAAGAGAAAACGCATTTTTAAAACTACTCCACGAGAAATTAGGGTGAAATTGTACAGAAAATAGCGCTGGGGATATTTACAACGTGTTACACTTCTCGTGCACCGAGGGCCACAGGTGTTCTACGCGGTCGACACCTTGCTTGTTATAGGAGTATTTCTACGAGGGAAATGCGGCGCCATGGACATCAAGCTCGCCAACATAGATTTTCATGCGTGGACATTAAACACGCGCCTGCACGCACTAACACGCTTGGGCCAGCGTGCAATGCAACGGATCACGTGCAATCGGTTATCGTGAACCTACCAATTCCTGTTCTTCATCATCTATGGACGAGGACTAATAATACACGGCTCTTTAAAAAATTCACCAAGCTACCACGATATTTGATTCTCGGTTAATTATAAAACCGACGTGACAGGGTGAACCGATGCTTTGCACTGGTACTGTGAAAACTAGAATACAATTGAGTAGTTGTACGTAAAACATGTTTGGCGCGTGATATTGCATGAATAGTTGTAATACAGGATTTTTCTAAATTATAGGCAGCAAGTTAGTTATTATTGTACCTATATCACAAAGGAAAACAAATTAAGATGCTCAAAGAAACTAAAGCTTTAGAGGATACTTCATAGAATGAACTCTAATCGTAATGAGATTATAATTAAATTTATTACGATGTTTGATATTACTTGTTAATAAGTTTAACTTTCGAGTTGCGGGGCATTGTTCACTACAGATTACAGTTGCAGATAGTTATATTACGAGAATTTGGTTAAAAATTAATTGAGAAATGGAAACTTTCAAGTAGTTTTTCTGAGATCTATAGCTTAAAATAGTATCTATCATATTCTAAATCTACGTTAAAGTACGTCTTACAAGAGATTCACTACTCCTCAAAATGGGTTCGAATAATTGTACTTGTTGATTCACAAATCAATCATCTTCGCCTTGATTTAATGCACTTAGAGAGCGCTATACAACCAACGATACGAATGTACGTTACTGGGCAGTAATTCACTAATTCTGATAGTCCGTCATCAGTCACTAGTCAGACAGCTACTTACGTGCAACTAGCCATGTATTTTCAATCACTTTTCACACATACTTAGATTTGGATTATTTTAGATATTTTTCCATTTACAGTCGAATATTATCCTGATACAATAAAGCTCTTAATATTAAAACATCTACGTTCCGTTAACATAAAACAATTTTCAACTAAGAATTCATCCCCCAAGGATTTACAAAGGATTTTCAAAAATGAAAGATTCATCAATATTACTAATTAAGGTATTGTCACATTACACCTCTCTCAGCATTTGAACATATAAATGCTGTTTCATATGTTCGCCACTTTTTCTAAATTAATTTCAAAAAACAAAATTTTAAGTCTTACTTAGCTTCATTGTATGTATTATATTTTAGCGTAACGAATCTGGTCCTGACGAGATTGATACAGAATGCAGATGATTAGGTTGACGATCTTCATTATGAATCTGAAATCGCTATCTTTGTAAATAGGAGCGTTAATTGGTCCATCTAGTAACTAGTTGCTGACACGCGTAGGTTGACAGCCTCGCTTGGCAGAGTTGCATTTACAAGCTGATGATGCACCAGTCACGAGGATTCACCGGCTTAAATCGAATATACTATCCCTGTTATCTTGTCTATCGCGCTAATATAGTCGTAAACCGCGGACTCCATTGACTGTTCCAGGACTTAATTCGGAGGCAGACAGAACTTCACTTCTACGTTTACTTCAATATGAAACAATGCTCGCCGCAGAATTCGGTTTACAGTTTTGTAATCTTGTTAGTTCACTATTGTCAGGTGCGATATTTTGCAACTTGCACTATTCATAGCATGAAAAGTAGTGCTAACAATTCTCGCAGCAGTCGATCTTTTTTGTTGCGAAAATTTGAAGCGCATAAAATGGTTTGTAATGTAAAAGTATTCGTTTTAATTTATAGCGCAAGACAGTCATCTAAAACCTAATTATAGTGTTTAATATAGAAGTTTTCTAGTAGTAGCAGTAATTTGGAACTCATATAGCCCAATGAATTTTATAAAACTCCAAAAGCATACGCTATAATTCGAAGAACTGTGCAAGAATCGTTACAAAATATCCAGAAATGTAGAAGTTATTAATTTCACCATAAAAATTTAATACAGAACATATATTTAGCAAATGTGTTATATAACGAGAAAAATAAAGAGGAACGAAGTTTTATATTCTCTATGTGTTAATATGAAGTAACAAGCAGACAAACATTTTCCGAGGAACGTGCATATTTCAGATTAGATACGTGTAGACCTCTATTGTTCCTTGATACCGCTAATAAATTGCTACGAATTACCTCGTGAACCCATTCTACTGGTTAATACCACCCCGGCCTACCCGTACGCCATAGTTTGCATTTCATCCGAGGCGCGAAGCATCGCTGAAAATTATTATTGCACAAACGCAACGGCTTTGTAGACAACGAAACGCAAACTCCTGTCGTGGAACGTGGACCACGCCACGGCGGCGTCAGAGCATCTAGAGTCTGGAGGATTACACAAACTAAATGCTGAGAATGTTTCCAAGCGCACCCCTCGGTGTCCAATAACAAAGACGAACCATTACGTAGCCAGGAAATGTGCAAAACTTGCATTCACTAATACATTCGTATGTGCATACATAACTGCATTCGCGCGATTCGCGTATCTCGGGTTGGTCCTCGCTCAACCACCTCGCGATGTGACCACTTTGGTATTTCGATGGCTTATGGTAAAGGCAAAAGTGAGCACTCGTCATTGAATCATTTAGAGTACTCAAGTATTCAATTATTTAGCCAGTCTGCGAAGCAATTAGGCTATTAAAAATTTGTAAATCTTTACTCGACTCCTATTCAGTTGATAATTTCGGTTAAAGGAAAATAGTTTTATATCAGCCTTCAATCTGCCAGCACATACAGCATTCAAACTCGAACAAGTTCAGTTTACACAATTGTATAATCATACTCTCGTTACCAACTTCTGTTTAATAAATACAGACAATTTAATACTTCTAAAAAATCCGTCAAATATTTATGTGCGCCATCGACTAATTCAGGCCATAGTGTTTCATATAAGATTCCACCAATTTCACAAAAACTTCATTACATGAAACTGCATTTTCTACTCCACAGTTGCAACACTGACAGAAGCCAGCAACACGTTCGTCCCTTACACAGGTGGCCTAGAATTAAGATGTTTTTGAGCGAAGCGCGTTCCATCTGGAACACTGTAAATGTACCTTCGCATGGGAGACGCTAACGACGTGCATAAGTTGCCGCGCACAAATCTCGCCAGTGCATCCCAGCGCCAGAGGAGAAATGCAGTCTGCTTGCACGAAGGAGCAGATGATACGAGGCGGTAAGAGAGAAAGACAAACAGATTTAGGCAGAGAGACTCGAGGCTCTATTGATCCACAAAGAATGTGCACCGTGTGCAGCGTAATTTCTAGTAAAATATAAATGTAATATCCCATCGACCGCTGGCTCCTGCAACTCTTGCTTAAATCGGTGACAGTTTCGACTCTATGCGATGTTAAGTACACACCCCGTACACGAGGGCTGAAAAGTTCCGTCCACTTCCGCACTGTCACGCAAATATTAACTTATCTAGAATTCTATTTGCAGGTAGATTGATGCACGACCGTGAAAAATAAAAGAGGGCGAAAACATCGTTGAGTAAGTTCAAAGGGATGCTCCATTAAGTTCTAAATCTGATGAAAGGACGAGGAACATTCTTAAATTCGTTACCAAGCCCGTTTTGTGCAGCTTGGTTGATTTTGTTAGAGAAACTGCCAGTTTCAGAGCGCCTTTGTAAATAGTAGATACTGTGTTGCATGGAAAATTATAGAGTTGTCTATGGAAAATGCGGGAAATTCATTCGGATATACGGATACCATATTCGTACCATATAAAAAATTGAAGATGCAGTATTTGCATTTGTGGAACTATATGCATCTGAGGCATCTAAATGAAATCAAGTTAATACAAGTGATCTTTAATCTTTTACTCCACAGCTATATCACATCGCCTAAGAAATCCAAACACATTTTAAATTCAACCAGGTAGGAAAACAACGCTGAACAACATTCTCGTTCGAAATAACATTTACGAAGTAAACAAGAAGGCCCTGCATAAAATACCAAGTTCCACTTCTAATCAGTTAAATGGAATCAGTTATTCCAGCTGGGTCAGTTTATCGAGAGAATTCTAAGAACACAAAACAGGTAGTAACTCGAAGAAAAGGTTAAATGGATTACAGGTTCGTACGAACTTCCTTTTATTGTGTTTGGATCCTGAGTCCACAGTCCAAGTGCTGTCCACACGTTACGATCCATCCTGTGCAATATTTGCTGCTCCCAATACTCTGTTGATTGCGACTAGTTCGCCCTATAGAGAGATATACATACATACGCGTGTATACCGTGCAGAATATTGCGGACGTTTATGTAATATATTCCCATCGTGAAAAGATATCGTGCGGGAGAGGTAATGATCGATGAATAACTCTTTTACCACAAAACGTTTCGCGCTCCGTTAAACACCAATGATGATGTTATATCGCCTACATTGTAACATTGATCCTGCCGTAAATAATGTGAGTTCTAGGTTGGTGTTTTTCTGGCTTTGTAGTAAAACCTACAAAAACTATAGCGCTCGATGAATGAAATATGAAATTTTTCTATAATTATTTACAAAAGGGCAGTTCTCCTCGATTTCGATGACTGCCGACTTTTGATGAGAAGAAGAATTGATGTCTGAAGTATCGCAGAATAAAGAATTTGAATTCTCTACTGTAATGTTGCTTACGAAGAGTGAAATACTGATGAGTTACGATATTTATTGACAGCAAAAATTGAATTATATAGACCAGCATATTCTTTGACTTGATTTTCATGTAAAATGGAGATGAAGGTGGATGGGACTATGAAGAATTTATCAGAGCTACTGATTTCTTTTAATCGAATAATGTAGTGTAACTTTTTAAGCAATGTTCTACGAAAAATGTGACAGTGGACAACAATGGACGTCATTAAGGAATAAATATGATTCTCTCTACTATGCTATTACCTACAGACAGACTGATTCCTCCTTCCGCGAGATAAGCGCTACCGCATCAATCAATAATACATACACATTACCAGTTGGATTATCGATGCGAACGCACAATAATATAATATGTATTGACGTTGCTCTATTCAACAGTATTCATTGTTGATAACTAGTATCTCGGATACCAGAATTTCGACGTTTCGCAGACTAGTGCAGAAGAAAACATTCGCTCTAGATAGTAATTTTATCCATAAACTTAATTATAGAATTAGAGAATTATCCATGAAGGAGTATTTTATATATTATAACTCAATACTTATTTCATTTCAGCTTGTTGTTACGATCTGATTACTTTTAATTTCGAGTAAGGAAGACGGGGGATACAAGTTCCGAGATGTAATTTGTTCCGACAGTTCTATCTTCAAAATGAAAGAGAGCGTTGTACTTTAAATTATTTTTTCCGTGTAAGTTGATCACGCCACTCTGTGGAAAAAATAATTTAAAGTACAACGCTCTTTTTCATTTTGAAGATAGAACGATCGGAACAACTTACCCCCGGAACTTTTGGCCGCGGTCTGCCCTATATTTTTAATTTTAATATAATTCTATTTCTATTTTTTCCACGGAAGTCATTAGTATTATTAACATTATTTACATAAACGGAGTGACAGAGAAGTGGCGCGTGATGCATGCCATAATTAAATATTCTATATAGTCTAATAACATAGTGTGATAATTAAAAATATTTTGTAAAAACACGGTGCTTTAGATATTCCAATAATTTAACGTGTGATTCAGGTTAATGAAGCACAATAATTTGAAGATATGTATTGAAGTACTGATAGCATCAGTTACTAGTGCATATTTAAGAATAATCTTCTTTAAGAATCAGCCATGTAACAAAAAATTCTGGAAACTTGATCCACTAGATGTGATTCTATGCATTGTAAAACACAGAGATTGTAATATAGATTACTAAATAATTATTCATTGGATCATGATGAATATAAACTTGACGCGAATATTATAGATAAATTACACTGTATTTACAGAGCTACGCCAAGGAATTTCATTAATAATATGTTAGAAATATATTGGAAACATGGCTGTATTCCAGGATTCTGGGGTAAGTGCCGCGTGGTTCATCACAGATCACAGTCCACTTACCAAAAGTCCTCCTTGCCTTCCCCACTTCATGGCCACTGGCCAGATCCTTAAGGAACAGAGACCCTATTCTGTAGCAATACGGTGCTGAGCCGCTTGCTATCTCCGAACTCATCCTCTCTCCCTTCATTCAAACAAGCAATCCTTCGGCACCCGATAGCTGGGAGACCCAACGACCAACGTGGTCCCAGTCATAAAATCCTCGAAAGCAGAACAGCTGATAGCATGAGGCCATCCGCCCTTGATTCCACTCATAAACATATTGTAGCTAACAAATAATATAAAAAACTCAAGACCACGGTGCTCATACAATTGAGCCTCCACAGCAAATCTAAAAACCGTGAAATACTCTATAAAAAATTAAAGCATTTCCCACAATCACAGTAAACAGTTCATACCCTCCTAATCTGTCACTATTTTTAACAAACAATTTCTCACAATGAATAATTAATAATCTCATAAATAACCATATATACGATTCTCTAATTTTATCTTAACGCGCTAACTTATTCCCCAAATATTCGTTTAGTGACACGCACAAACATTTGCCATTATTTCACTGCTGCTCTGTGCACTCCACTTTCGATCTCACCAGCTCTGGCGAGATCGCTCGTAAACCTGCGAACTGATCCCTCAAATATGCTACATTGTAGGTAGGTACAGCTATGCTTAAGCGGGGGAAAGGTTTCACTGGACTGTAAACATGGTGCCAGCGTTACGCGCAGAAGGGAAGCAGGGTGGAGACGACAAAACTTGGCAGCAGAGAAATTTGGTGAAACTAACGCCACGGAGCGTATTTCTACGAGCAGAGCGTGTACTTACTGACCACGTACAGTAGTTGCGCGGCCGCGAAACGGAACTACGCCACCGGAAGGCATCCAACGAACGGGGAGTTCGGCTTTCGGTACGGACTAATCAAAAGCCTTAATTGGGTTTCTGCCAACGGAGATCTGACACGGTGGCTCGGTTTGTCCGCGCACGGATTTTCAGCGGAGCTGCCACGATTTCATCGGAAATTCGATTATTCCGACTCGATACATGCCGTACGATTATTATTCCCGCAGCAGAAGAATAGAAGTTTTCTTCGTTGCACGCATCCGCGTCTGCGATTGCCTGCAGTCATACGGTGATTTGCGTGCAATAAAAATGATACATAAATGATACATCAAATCATTACACTCTGAATGGAAAATATTTGTTACTCTTTAACCCTGTGTTGATGGTATTAAAGTTATTAAGAAGTGTAAGTCTTAAGTTGAAAAGAAAATGTTTTAAGGACTTCAGAGAAACAAGTTCCATTTAATTTTTGGCAAAAAGATATTTCCCTTCTTCTAATTATCTACAGGTCAACTCGATTCTACATATGCACGATTTAACTAGGTACTTAGCCAGAATAATTAATCGATCATTAAGATTGTATTTAATTTCAAACGCGACCCGGTTATTTTTAATTAAAACTTACTCTAAAGTTTAAGAAATGACAATTGGAATTACATGTCTGAATACGAGTGCCCCAGAAAGTGTTACATATTTAAATTGGGTTTATTGCATCGTGGTAGTTTATAGGACCATTGACGTTTCGTATTCGAATAAATCAACTCTGAATCCGTTCCTTCCGCTATCACACGATTGTTATTATAATTTGTGATGCGCGCGTTATGCTCGGCAGGAATGTAACCGCACCACGCACCGGCGCGCGGCACCAGCACCGGAAGAGTGACACCGAGCGTGAGTTCAAGTTCCAAGCACGGACCAATCAGGAAGCTTAATTGGGTTTCTGTTAGCACAAGCCTCATATTGCCCGATGCTTCACGCGGCACACAGATTTTCTATGCTTCACGTGCAGTTCCGATGCAGACGCTACATCACTGTATCTTGCGATCCATTATCGTACACTTGCGATAACACTCAGGTCATTTTGAAAATAACCTCTACTGTTTTGTTATAAGATCTTAACACAAATGCGCCAGCATCTGCAAGATAATAGTCACACATCTTTTTCTACTTCGTTTAAAATTATCATAAGAAATCAGCTCGTTTAACATTAAAAATTTGTATTATATTAGTTACTAACAGGATGCCGAAGAATTGTAAAAGTACTTCCATTTTCAATGGATTCCTTTCTCATACTGCTTCCTCAATTTTCTTTATTCTTTTCTCATTCGAATCTGATGCATTCTTCAAAAGAAGAAAGATTATTTATAACGAAAAACAATACTCTGATTTTATTATACTAAATTTCTCTTGTTGCAAACAAATCCCTACTCCTTTTAATTCCCAACATCACTCGCGTACAAAACTTTGGAATCGTTATTTCCTATTTCGGACAAAATCTGGTTAGCTCTGAATCAATTCAACGACATTCCGTTTGCTCGTGAATCACAGTGGGGCCGATTACGTGGAGCGCGAATTATTAGCACGAGTAATTTCATCCCGCGCCCGGCTCCTGCGGACGCACCCGCTAATTTAAAACGGTTTGACAGTCGCGGAAGGAGTAACAGGGATTGGAAAAAATTTGTTATGCTCCAGAAAAGTTTAAAGATCTGCGGGATTTCGTTTGAGCGGCCACGAATGGATTACCGATGACGCGGTACCATTGTTCGAGTTTCTCTGACGAGCAGAAAATCGAAAGTGGCGCGGGACCACTCGCGGTGAACTTAAATTAGATTTTCTTCGTTGGAGCCACTAACAGAGCGGAAAGGGGGTGGGACAGCGAGGAATAATGTGAAGCGACGAAAGCAATGGGGGAAGACAGTTTCGCCCGCGAATATCGCAATGAGAAATTGAATATTCATTGACTCCAAAGAAATCAAAGCAGGCTTGAAAGGACATCGAATTGTCGCACAATTTCTTTGTCCCAGTTGCCATCGGCCTGGACCGCGAATTTTAAATCGCTCAGACTGCACAATGGCGAATTTGCTCTGGATTTATGTTCCTTTTCCTTGGCGAAATTCAATACCCAATTTATGCATTTTAATATAAATTGCAAGGTGCTAAATGATTTATTGAGTTAAATAAGTTAGTTAAGTTTGAATAAGTTGTTGCCTTCCCAACAAGATGATAAGAAACAAGAATTAAAATTTTGATATCTTGTACTATTTAAACCAATTCCAAACAAGAAAAGTGCTGATTTAAACTATCCCTAAATCCACGTGGACTATAGCATATGCCAGTTTGATAGAAAGTCCTCGATATGGAGTACCACAGGTGATGGATTTGACACGGAATGGCCCGGACGTGAAATTGGTTATTAGAATGTGTGTAAATTAGGGGGATTGAAGTTTGTTTAAACTTTAAATGTTTACCAAATATAAGTAAAAATTATATGAATGTCTGCTTGTATCGAGGAGGAACCTTAGTAACATAATTATAATATAAAGATATGTATATAAAATTAACGAATAAAAATTTTATACAGGTATTCTTTATGAAACTACAAAGCATATAATTTGTAAATTTACGTTATAAATTATAAGATTTGAAATGAATTATTCAAATTATATCATAACCTTTTAGTAACTTGATATTTGCAAATCATTAAAGAAAGTTTAAAATTTCTCATGTAAAAAATATACAAATTAAATTTGAATACTACTTTTATATAAAAGCTGTAGATAAATATATAATTGATGATATGCACCAAACTAGTTGTGTGGTAACGACTTCAACGGTGCGACCGACCGTTTGGAACGGAGTTTACGTCTGACCCGTGACTGACTCTTACTATTTACGCAACTGAAACTATACACTGCGCTTCTGAATTGAGATTTGTTCAACACGTTGGCGGTGCAGAGCAACACCAAAGTCATAAACCCAACAAATCTAGTTACCCACGTTCCAGAAATTAGATCTTTCGATCTTAGGTTTCTGTTATCCTGAAACGTTGCTATATAGTCGCTACACTTAAACTGCAATTATACTTGATCACTCCTGTTAAACGTACCTACTTATTTTACGACTAAATGTAATCAAGAAGCGATGTGCGAAATGACATGACTAGACTTCTGTATTCATGAGAAATATACAATCATTTTCTTCAATATAACTTATACAAATAGCTCTTACATTTTAGGGACTGGGACACTGTGAAATAGCTTAAATAAAAATTATTTTGTCTAAAAACAGAAGATAGGTATAATGTTGTGCGCGTTACATTTCTGAATGAAACAAACGAAGAGTAGAATAGAACGCCTATTACTTATAATAATCACACATTTACTCTACTTATTTATTACGCAACGTCGATATATATTTTCTTAGCGAATCTTAAAAAAAAATTGTATGTACGCTATGAAAAATGAACTACATTGCAAATAAATTAGTGCATTCCTTTCAGCTGGTACTCTATACTCAGCCCCCGAAAAATTTCGCATTACGCGATGAAATTCGTGAGGCACTCGACTTTTTCATTATGCAGAGAAAACTATTTCAGTGTTCCTTCATTCCGCGTGAATACTTTTCTACATCTTAAAGGATTAAAGGCACCGTCAAGAACGAAATACAAACGACTCGTATCAAACACTTTAAGCTTATTTCCCCATGGCATCTCATAAATATTAATGTGATTATGTCGCAGCTACGGCACTCTGCAATTTATATGGTCTAGAACAGTGCGTTTATGCTGCGCGAGCGAAATGCACGACTGCCTGCAACTTCGACGAAAGCGTAGAATGCATTTTACGAGCAATATTGGCATGCAAATGCATTTTACCCGTTCGCTGCACGTAATTTTAATTCATTTTGAACAAAGTGTCACATTAATTGGACGGAGCATTAAAGCAGTAATATCAAGGATATTTTGTAATAAGTATCATAACTGAAAGCGTAGTGGTTCTATATGAAAAATCTAGTTGGAGATGTGGAATAAAATTCCCTAAACAACATTTAAAACATCACTTTCATTTACCTTAAAAATGTTTAAACAAATGCTATAGTAGTTACCGCTTAAGAGTATTTGTACGTTAAAATTTTTTTAAAATGTACAGAACGAAGTCAATGAATATCTTCATTTAATGCGATTTCGGAGAATTTCTACTAGATAATGTTTCGACTTTAGTTACTAGACAAAATTTCGAATCTATGGCTTATTCTGTTTGACCCTTTGTTTCGACCATAGTCTTCTCAAATTTCACTGAACTTTTTCGCTATACTTTAGACTGCAGCGACTTAAATAGTAGGTAATATCGAACGAAAGACTTTATTAATCTCTCACACAACGAAAAACCTAACGAAACATACAATAACTACATAAATAATCTATGATCAACTTAAATTCCCTCTGTTTCCTCCTCGAGAAGTCTACGCGCCGAAATAAACGTAACATGGCTAGGTAGCCGTCCTTCAACGAAAACTGAAGTACTCAGTTCTGCTCGTTCTATAAAAAATGCAGTTAAACTCTCAGTTACGATTAATGCAAGAAACTCCATTGTGGAGGGATGTACCTAAGGTTACTGCGACGATCCCGTTCCCAGAACGGAAACGAAACATTTTCTTGTCCGAACAGGGGGTAGGTATTCCAAGGACGCAGATTTTTACAACGTTGTGTCTCGCACGGCAGTTCTCACGGAAATGTAAAATCCTCCCTTGCAGCGAAGAAATTTCCGTCAAGGCGACAAAAATCCTTCTTTCAGGTATCGTCGACGTGACACCAGAACGTGAGGTGTGCACAACGGGCACAGGGAATGTACAACAGAGGGAGAGAGAGAGAGAAATAGAGAGGGAAAGGGGAGAAAGAGATGGAGAGAGGGGAGAGAGAGAGAGAGAGAGGGTGAGAGGGAGAGAGAGCCTATCGTAACAACTTTTTATTACTTCGCGTGACATACTTTTCTTCGTGGATGCGCAGACGGGTTAGGGAAAAAATTAATTAGCCAAGTCCACATTAACGAAGCCGCGGTACCTACAAGTAGTGAACGCAGGTGGATTAACGTTCGTCCCTCTACTTACTTCGCGACGAAATGCGAAAACTTTCGTGGGACGTGCGTGCTTCCCCTGCCGTAAGGATTAAACCATTAAAGAGAGATATAGAGGGACGACGGGTAGAGCAACGGTGCTGGAGAAACTGATACGTTATAAATAGGACGAGCACAGACTAGCAGCGTGTGCGTGATAATGTTTTCACGACGAGAGGGAAATTTATGTGATGAGTTATTACCTGAAGCATCGCGGGGATAAAGGCTGTTGTACGGCACAAAGCATTCGCCTCTTGCTGTTTTTTTTTTTCTCTTTCTCCGGCCGTGCATCGTGAGAATCTTTGTGGAGGAACTTTTATTTTTCATACGACGCGATAAATGCTTTGCGGGGGACTGGGGGCCTGTATCGACGTCGAAACGTCCAGCGGAGCCATCGACGTGTCCGACATTGTGAGTCATCAGCTTCACAATGTCGGTTATCACTGGCTTACATAAAGTGGAAGTGATGGAGGGGAAGGTAACGTTAACGAGGGTGTTATCGGGTGGACCGCGGAATTATTGACGTGCAGTACTGATTTACTGTTGGTCTTCCAGTGCCTCTTTTAATTTTATATTCACCGGTAGATAAAGAAGATTTCTAACTGTCAGCCACTATTGTTTTTATATTTATACTCTGTTCGATTTCTACGAGGGCCAAGGAACTGCAGCTCGCTTACTTTCGGAGCGCAACCCCTGCGACAATCCGAACAGATTTATCAGGTCAACCGCGTTACATCTAACGCCTGCAGTTCTCATTCACCTACCTTCGACTTATATATCTTGAAGGACGAGGGGGTACCCAAACCCTTACACGCTTCCACGTGGCAGACAGAGGAATTCCCCAGACCTAACCTCAATACAGTAATTCGTCGTTAGTATCACGTTTTTACCATGCGTTATAATCACGCTCACTATCCCCACCACTTCATGGCATCCTTCAGTCGAGAGTGAGAGAATCCGATATATGCGAGACAGAACAAAAGAGACGACGCGAAGTTGTCGTCGGCACGAAATAGTATCCGCATCGCGTTAGTATCACGCTGCCAGCCCCGATCGTCGTGATTCTAACGAGGCATTACTGTACCCAACGTCCTCGCCCCCCGTCAAGCCTGGATACCGCTGTCGCGGTCTCAGAACGCTCCCAGTCCAAACTCTTGCACGGCCTCAGCGCCGATGAGCCAGTTCAGGTACTTCTGATCCCCAGCTCTCGTCTTGAAGTCTTCCCGAGCATAATCATCCATGAAACAAGCCTCAAACCCTAGGGCAATCTAGCACAGGAATACCTGCCCCGCAAGAGGAGCGAACTACGACAGGTCCACGTAAGTTTTGCGGCAAGTCGCCCACGCCACTTCAGGGTTCGATTACAGGTGTCTGCAACCACGTGTGGATGGCAGCAAGCCATCGAGGGCCTACTTTCGCTGCTACGAGGTCAGATCCGATTTACGGGCAGCGTGCCAGCATGCCAGGATCGTAAACCCTTGTATTCCGATATACTGTAAGGATTGTGACCAAGCAGCTCCATATCCATGCCCGGGATATCAATTCTGCCATTGCTGCTCAAACGATTCCCACAGGAGGAGCGGTGCAGTCGCCGTTCACGTGCGTTGCAGGCGTAAGTAGCATCGCGCCTCCTCGATATCTCTACTGATACTTGATGACGATGTGCTCGATATCGTCGCCAGGGATTTATTTCCACGGGGGTCAGCAATTTTAATAACTGACGAGTGGAGCAAATCTGCTCGTGACTATTAGCATGAATTATGACTTATATAGCAAATCGCTGCCTATGGAGTTTTCATCCAATTAATTAATTATTCCTTTAATTAATTTAATACATAAAACATTTTTTGCCATGTACATTTCTCATTCTAAAATTTAAATTTGTAGACTATAGTTTCTCTAAAAATGACAAAAAGTTAGTTAAACACAGTACGGATTCCATAAATTTTGTGATCTCTATTTTGTAAAGAATTACCAAGCCATAGAACATCTTTTACATTATAAAATTATTAAAACTACCAAGCGATAGTTCCATTTCAGGCTTAAAAAACGTAAACTATAGAAAACTTAAAATAATATTGATTATACTACTTACTATTAAATAACCTATTAAAAAACATTGTAAAACAATAGCAGGAAAAAGAATATACCCAATAGAAATAAAGCATCCTTTTTTTAAAAATCGAGAAATTTTCTGGCAAATGAGTATACCCCCTTAAGTTTCTTCACACACTTCGCTAATGCAGAGCGTGTTCGTTTTGTTTGGTGAGCAGAAAATATTTTTTATTTTCCTGTTCGTCTTTCTTTATTTCACATTTTCTCTGAACGGGCGATTGGAGACGGTGGTGTGGGTGAGGGAGGATTTTGTGCATCGCGAGGTCACGGTTGGATGAGTAAACTTCTACGTTTTGTGTGGATGATAAGTGTTTGGGATCGAAAGCAGGGAAGAGAAACGATTGAAATGAGTCGCGAGAATCGTCGGAGAGTCAAAAGCAGAGGGGTCTTAGGGTAGAGAGTCTTCAACGAATATCGAGAGAGTTGAGATCAAGGGTCGTAGAGAGTACAGAGTTCAGAGGCATTGGATGTGTACCTATAGAGTTCTTTACGTTCGAAGAAACTGTTGGTTTTGTTAGAAGTGCTTTTTCATACCTCCTGCCTCACGACCTGCCATTACCTCACGGTAATAACGAAACATACTTAATTGCACGAAATGAAAAGTGTTTCAGGCTGTAATAGAGAGGTGATATTGTAGCTCGCACTGGTTAGGAGGATCTTATTTCAGGAAGGATAAACGACGATTCGTGCGGAGGTAAAGAGCGCATGAAAGGATGGACAAAAACGTTGTAGATATTTGTCGCCCTATTTCATACTGTCAGGACACTTGAGCTCGTGTAATTACTTTTTAACTAAAGCACTCTGTGTTCCTACTGGTTTCTGTTATCGAGTGATTTACCGCATGGGATTGAAAATACGTTATAAATTGAATTATATGTTTTGTGAAATGGAGTATTCGAGATAATTAACGTCAATATTCGTTGCATTATGGATGAGTGACTGTATGTATATGCCTGTGCACTTCACTGTATAGAATATCAATTTCGTTCTGCTTTCTAAACTATTGACGTAACGAAATATTTGTGCAGAAATCGTATGTAATCATGCACAATAGTTCAACTTTTAATGTAATATCTGAAATCTTTTATGCATAGATCGATGTCATACACGTATAATAATTTAAGGGATGAATTCACACATGAAAATGAATACAACTTTTACATACAAGAACTACTAGGCACTGTTCTTGTCCATCGTTCTTTATAATTATTTAGCATTTATAATGAATTGTTTAATGATTTCTTCTACAGGCTATTATTGAAAAATGTCTCCACCTTCATCTAAATAAGAACTGCAGCAATTCTAAAACCGCTATATTCGTGAAACATTTCATTTACCATAAAATAGAATAAAATATCTTTCCCTTCATACTTTCAATAAATGCGATTCAACTTTTATAAAAAGACTAATTTAAGTCAAATAGCCAAACTTTCATGTCCCGTTCCACAGTAACTATAATATTATTTCTCAGAAGAAACTATTACGTTTCTTATTCATTGGTCAAAGACTTTTATAATTCACAGTGCAGTTGTAAACAAAATATATATAAAATTTGCAATATATTTTCTCGGTGTAAAACGTTATACACACTTCAGAAAATGCTGTGCACATATTACAGCATTCGGTTTTGGAAACTCATTGTGAGTCACCGTCGAAAGCTCTTATTACGACTCATTACTGACAGAGTGATAGAGAACTACGTTCAAACCTGATTGCGTTACAGAAACAAGAAACGAGAGTTGAATGTGAAAGGAAACAGCAGTTCAACGTGATGAGAACTCAACACACGAACCACCTTGGCTGTTATCACTTTAACGGGAGAAAATTGTCTTTGAAAATAGGTCGAGTGGAACATCGTGTGATTTCGTATCTACGTCTAGGATATTAATTCGGCCATTACCGCACGAGTGGTTTTTGTGAAATCAGGGGAAGAACACATTTACATGCACAGCATTTGCACGCAAGGCACAGACAGAACTAGTCGACGACGAACTTTGAAGTCGAAGCTCAAAAGCAAACTTCACCGTACATTATACGAATTCTACCATTAACCCAAATATCTTTTAAATGTATGTATAATTATTCGATCTGGTTGCACTCGGTGCTCCAGGCACCTTGTTAAAGTCACTTTAAAACGCATCGTCAACAGGAAAATAGAAACCATAGAGTTAGCTTAACTTTTCTTTAACACCTTATATTTTGCATGTCTGTTTTTAAATAGGGAATCCTGATTGCTCTAAGCAACATGATCTTGAAATTATTAACATTCGGTTCCATTATTAATAGAAGAGTTGCTACTTCTAAAACTAGAATACTGCTAACTTTTTAAGTGTTTAAAGAACAGCTGCTTCACAATAGGCACTTTTTTAGTGCGCTTTCAAACTCAGAATAGAAATATGTTACGCTCGTATAAGCAAAATGGTCGACTAAAGATTTTAAGATTCCTGTATTCAAGAGGATGTCCGGTGCCGTGCGCCGTAGGCATGCTTATCGTTCACACGCGCTGTAATAGGTATTCCTGTTCGCGTTTTATGATATCACAAACGGGCTGTTCCCCGTGGTCGCACGTACCCGTAACCTCGTACGTTAAATTTATTAAATGGCGATACGTGCTGGGGGAAGTTTACGGGGATCTGCTCGAATAATCGGGTCAGCTTTGAGGGACACCTTTCTCATCGCGAAATCAATTTCGAAGAAGCCCAGCTGTTCGTTGCTTGGAGACTTAAATTCCAAGTTACCACCGATTCATCGATCATCTTCTTCTAACGAATTTTTGATTGATAACGACTGTATCGATCCAAAACGACACCAGTAGTGTATAATAGGAACAATGGCAATAGGATAATATGTTTTCGTATGTTGAGAGTGTTTGTGATACTCATTCATCATTCGTCAGGAATTTTTTAAGCAAAGTGTTTCATCGACAGCTTGGAAGCTTGGAAAGTGTCAGCTTGGGAATAATAAGCGATAATTTGATATCACGTATAAGGATTTGTATAATTTGTATACCCTGTGGTGCTTTTTAGTATTAATGGAACTCCTTCGCGTCGCTTTGATTGGTACATTTTTTTAACACTCAAACATGATAGGAAACTTAGGAGAACACTGTGTTATAACAGGGTTTCACACGTACGAATCTAACATGTCGCAAAATGGCGCCCCGTAATCGATAATATAATAATATATGTAGAGGGGTGGTCAAACAAATCTGTGCCAAGTTATAGAATATATGTATGTATAATATTTGCTGTAGGAAGCAGAATGCTTAATTCGTGTAAGTTGAAAAATCATTCGTAATATGCATCACATATATACTTGTTCATACATAAGTAGTTTGTTTACGGTGAACTACATTTTACTTAAAATTTATTTGCGGCTATTGAAAATTCTCTGTATTAAAAAGTATATCTTGTTGTAAAAAAATCCAGTGTTTGTATTGAATTTAAGTTGAAAAAATGAAAATTGAATAAATAAATAAATTCTTTACTGCAGTTACTATGAGGACACTCTACAATAAGCGACATGAATTTCAGGATTCTATTTTTTGCCATTTTCATAGAATTATCGGTGTTCGTGCGATTTTGATTCAAACAAGAGAATGATAATTATTATATGATCATAATGAAGTCCAATGGCCGAACCTTGTGTTACTATAAGATTTCAACAGATTTATCGTTCTCCCTCCAACACTTATTAGACTCGTAAAATGCACACAAATTTCGAAATTAATTAATATTAACGTTCCCGAGGGACCTTCAACAGTTCTCTCCCGCTCCCGCGGACATTCAGCTATATGTAGATATGAAAATTCAATCAATAAAATATGGCAGAAGCCACGATTGCTCACTAAGTAATTATATTGATTACCACTTAGGCCTCATCATAATTAATTATGTGAATTTAAATATTATTAATGTTTCATTATCTGTTGCACTATGATACACTAGACTTAGGTATTATACTGCGTTTTTATACTGTATTGACCGAAAAATACTTATTCGATGACGAACGGACTATGAAACATGACTTTTACTAAAATGCTGATCACTTTAATTTGGATGTTCGAACCTTGGCTAATTATTGGGCTATTGATTCTACAAACTATCCACTATAAAAATACATACATAGTACGAAAATCTTATGTTGAAGGTACAAAATAGTTTCATTCAAATTACCGATTAGATTCGAGTAGAATATTTACGAAATATTTGATTCACAATGTGTAAAGAAAGTGCATTTTCCTGTTTTGCTTCAAAATAACGAGTATGGATGATGAATACTTTATTCGGTATGAAGCACTTCCTTCGATATGTACTTTCCTGAAGCTAAAAGCAACATATAGGGTGTTCGTTTTATTACTGCCCAGCATTCTTCTCGTGACATAAGGAAAAGTAAAAGAAGGTAAAATTACATTATATTTTCTGAAGAATATAATATCGTAAATTAATTTTTACGCTGTAACGAATTTCGAAATTTACAAGGTACTTGTTTTATTTCGCGTTTTATGCATCGAATCGACATATCTGAACACCAATATATTTTGACCACGTATATTCGAAATGAAAGAAAACTACTTAATTCGTTTTAACAATGTAGGCTACGATTGTGCTCGATCTGGGAGCGTTTTATAATAAAATTCAAATAGGTATGTATTTTTTTAGTTGTTATACGAGTGCCAATTTATCAGATCCTGCGATCCTCCTATTTCATCCAGAAAATCGACTCTCAAGTATCGCTAAAATTAATGTCTTCGAATTGAAGAAACTTCATAGAATGAATTCGAAATGAAGTGCAAAGGAATTTCGCGGTTGATATAACCAAGGGGAATCAATGCCCTTCGCCCTACATTATTCAGTCCAATCAAATGCCGCTTCAGGCATCCGGGTCACTTGCCACGTACTGCCCCAGGTACGTACCACCCTCTTATGCTTGTGTCTACGAACGGATCAGAGTGGGGATGCCGGAAACTTAGAGAAGATCGATCTTCAAATCGCTATAGCGTCGTTGATTGCCATAACTCGCATAACTCACGCGACCAATAACAATGTTCCCTCGCGTATTTCCATGAAGACGATGTATTTCGGTGTGATGTGTCTCCTAACATGCCCGCAGTATCACACGCAATTGAGCTGGTATCTACTCAACGTTGACAACATGGAAATTACAGTGCATTATATAATGATATAATTTACTTTATTTTGAAATAGATAGAAACAAATATTATTTTACTAATATGAAGGAAAAATTGCTGTGTAATATGAATTATCAAAAGCAATGACCTTCTTGGTCTTATAATTTTTAGAATTATGTAGCAAGAATATATCCAATCTTTTGTCTTTTTGATTGACCCACATGTGCTTCATACCAACTACCTTATAATCAAAGTAATTAATTCTAAGCGAAGTGAGTAACTTGTAACTAACAACTTGAGAAAGTTATGACTACTTGGAGTGAGTTTCAGAATACCAGTAACTTTAATGTTTAAATTCGAAACCACCAAAATGATAAATTAAACCTCACCTAATTTCAATTTTAAAATCCCTGAAACCAGAGTGCAAAAAGTGGCCGATTTCGCGCAGCACGGCCTAGCATTGAAATTCCTCTAATCTGTCTTTAGCTGGCACATATATTCACAAAGTAAAACGAGGCGATCGATACGTGCATATTCGATTTTCACAGTACAGACGACATAGCATCGCATTGTAGCGCACATTTCATGAGCATTGTTCCTCGGACTTTGCGTCCATTACTCATGGCTTAACTTAACGCATCAGAGGTACCTGCGATGGCTGATTTCCAGCGCACAGAGAATGTCGAGTTGACTGTAAACGCTGCTCTTCGCTTGCCTTGCACTTCATGATTTCAGATATACGTCGCCCTTAATAAATCTATTTGCATTTTTCCACTCGTTGCCATCCCGTGGAAAACTTATTTCAATTCCATCCCTTCGCGACAGTTAATTGAGTCGAATGTGCTTGAAACTCAACGCAAACACAAACACAAAAACACATTTACCCTCTAAAGTGGTACAGATATGGACTTGCAAACGAAATAGATTTCTACTGACTAATTACCAGCTCATGGTATTTAATTAATGTTATGTAATTATAAATTTGCATACATTGCAAACTTTTCGATTCATAATCACATGCTTAACTCGTAGGCATCATTTCACGTCGAGCATGTGTAAGGAAATGTGATTTTGGTGCATGAAATGACAATGAAACATTAGTATTCAATGCTCTATAGACTCTCAGTAAAGTTGGCTGACATATGACAATTTGAACTACTCGAAAAGCATGGTCTCGTAGCGATCTCCCCATCAGAATATTCCCTGGGTTTCCCTGGGAACCGAGCAACTGTTATTCTGTTCAAACGTAACTATTTAGAATAGTCACTGTTTACAATCGTTTTCTGTTCAATTCCAGAGTATTGTTAAAGCAACACTGCACAGGTTTCGGTCAGAACGGGAATACGCGGGCAATGCTTTTCCTTGAAATAGGAAACAAGCAACGCAGAGTTATATGTCCATATTTTGACGGACGACCTACTTTTTTGCGACTATGTGTAGGAATCTGGAATTGGGTCAATCCGGCAGAAAAAAAACATTTAACTGAAAGCCTTCGTAGGAAGAAAAATATCTTCAAACGAATTTTCACACGGGCTAAATTTCCCTGCGTTTCATTTGTGTTACACATGAAATTGTACGTGTATTTATGCGTTGAACTTTAGTGCACTTTAATTCATGTCGACTCCAATGGTGTAAATTAGTAAACGTTACTAAAAGAATACAGTTTTGGCATAGTGAGAATAGTTAAATAAGTCAGGAAAGTTTAAATAAATGCGCTATAAAGAAGCAATTTCGAATCCATCGTAAGTTTACTGGAAAATTGTAGTCGCGACGACGCCGCGAAATCCCCAGACGAAAATGAATATCAAGTAGGAAAACCAGAAAACCAGAAGTGAAGATCTATGATGCAGTAAACTGCCACGATCCACGAAACGGGTACTAGAAATTATTTTCTTGTTTCGAAGACAGTTAAATAAATTCAATATTGACTTAAAAAAATCATGAAATATATTCTACTCCAAATCAAACAGTTTTTGCACTTGGTGGGAAGGATTTTGTTGAAATTAAATGTTTTCTTTCGGCCAAAAAGTATGTGACTCACTTTGCCTTTGAAGATTGATATTGGATACTAATTCAATGTGACCGATTAATGAAACAACATTTTAAATTAATGAACAGATTCAGATAAAATTTAAGTCTGATATACGTAGTTAATGTAAAATTAGGAACGGTTTAAGTTATCATTCTGTTGGTTTTGAATTTGTTTAAAAATATAGGTCGAAGTTTCATATGTCAAATTCTTATCATACAATAAAATTTCGATAAAATATGTATTTTGTGATTTACCAGTAGACACCCTGTATAATTCGATTTCACATAGTATATCAAAGTAAAAGTTACATCATTAGTTTGAGACCTGTTTTAATAAAATTCTTGGAAACAAGCTCCTCTTTTCCCTCGGCAACAATGGTTGCTTGAGAATTCGTTGGCACACCAGGTGCAAAATTGCCAAAGTTCTAAAGACTTTTATTCAACTATGGAAAGTAACTACATGAAATTTTGAATAGTTCGCATAATAAGTTTTAAGTTCCCAGTTAATTATAAAAAGTATATTCTACATTAATTTTGTCTTGTCACTTAAGAAGAATAAATATTACTCCTTGCAAGGAAAGCTATACCGCGATCGAGTAAATTATAAATCGGGAAGTCTTTATTCATAATTTTCAACATGCACGCAATATCAGTGACAAATGAAAATAATTACAGCCTATTCTGCATTTAGACAAAAATCACGGTTTGGTAAAATTCGTTTACCGACGCGTGTACTATGTTATTATTCACAAAAACCCGCAAAACATTTATCTAAAAAAATTCATTGTACCTCCAGCAGTTTGCAAACCCTTTTCAAAGAGCAAAGAGCTTCAACGAGTAATTGTATTTCTTCAACATGAGTTAATGCGTGAAAAAGCTCGTATATCTCTATTTTATGATTTTTCTTCAGAAATTACAATTACGAATAATAATAAGAAAATAATTTAATTACATTTCAAAATTATTAAATGATGTCAATAAACAATATTCCTGTTATACGAAATCAGTAGGTATCGAACGATCGAATAAAATAATCGCAGCCGTAACGAGAAATCGGTTTGGACGTCATGCCAGAACCGCCACGAAGGAGAAGGACTCTCGAGCTGAAGATCGTTTCCTCGACAATGCGCCCCTCGAAGTAGCAACTGCCGATATCGTTTGTCACTCTTGACGTCTGAAACGATGAATCGAGGAAACGAAACCCAATGAAGCGCCTCTGTGCCCTCCTACAGACCGAATCGGGTGGCTATCACGTGATTCGACCGACGAATGAGTGGTTGGTGAACGTAAATATTGATAAGGTTTGTCGAGTCGTCGTTGTGCACTTAGCTCCTTTCGCTGGTCATTCGACCGAGCTATAGTTCCGCCAAGGAAATTACTTCCACCTAAAGCTGCGATCCCACAGTGCGTGGCTCAGCGAGTTTCGTGCTGTAGGATCGCACCTGAAGAGGATGTTCCGGTCTGGAGCCCATAAAAATAGGTGATATTTAGGAATTAATTAAAGAAAAACTGCTACAGATAATTTAACAGGTCCTTTTGCGTTGTATTAAGAATGTCTTCAACTATGGGAATATATTTTTTTCTGTAATTAATTTTTGAAAATGATACTGGGGATTGGGTAAAATGGAGGCGTCAAAAAATTGATCCAAAACGGTGAGACTTGTAGCACCTACACCATTGGTCTAAAATAGGAAACAATGTCAGAGTATTAAATGGCATGAAATTCCCTAGTGAACGTAGCTTTAAAAATTACAAAAAATAGCATTTTTGACAAAATAACGACACTTGAAGCTTGAAATCACCTTTTTAACGCCCTTAAAAAATACAAATTTTAATTTTTAAAATGTTACAGGTTTCTCCACTGCATAGAGGTATATTCTTTAAAATAAAAAAGTTTAAATCGAATCCGATAGTAACTTTTCGAGATATTGTTTCCACTGATTTGAAGAACACTGTTTCGGGAAAAACGCGTTTAAAGTTTTACGTGAGCGCCGAGTGGTCGGCTTTTACCACGCATTCGCCGCTACTCAAATGCTTATAGCTTCAGGGGTTTTTCGATTTTTAAAAAACCCTGTTAAACACGTATTGTTGCGTTGAACATTCGAAACGTGAAATAAAAAATCGATGCTGAAGCGTAAATATGAATTACTCAGCGAGATAATTAAGGGAAAATAAGAGCTTTGCAACAGTAACTCTGGTTGCTAATAAAAAACAAAATAGAATAAACAACTTTATATTTAAATATACGATATTAGATACGCGACTATAAAGACCGAAGTATTAAGGAAGATGATTTACTTAAATTAGAAACGATATCGTATGAATGTTGCACATATTAATACTCATAGAGAATATCAGAAATGCTAACTACACATCCTGCAACGGCTACAGAATAACTCATGGGAAATCATCCAGCACAACCCCACGGATCTCCGAAAGATGTAGGAGAAATGAAACCAATTTCTCCCGTAAGTTCACAAAGCCAGGAGAGGAGAAAGCAGAACGCTGGTACAGCTGAAGCAAGGATACGTCTTCGTCCCCGTCTTTCGATGGATTCGAGGAGATTGTGACAAACGTCGGGAATCACATTGAACCCTTTCACGGGTCTCGTTCACCGGTAACCCCCGCGCCTTTCTGCCAGGAGGTCACGGCAGATTGGCAGGAATCGAAAGCTCTTTATGAGGAAAGGCTCTGGGGCGCCACGCTTAGCGGAAACGTACGACGAGGGATCTTTATGTCCACCTTTCGAATCGCCATCATGTGGCCACGAGCGTATGGGGCAAAAAGGTAGAGGAGAAACGAGGCAGCGAAAAATATCCAGCAGCCATACTTTTGCTGGAATTCCATCTTCTGTTGCTTTTTCAGATCCCCCGTCATTGGTGTCGTTTTCTTAAAAAATAGCACGGCTGTACGTGACAGGAAACGAAAATATCGTGACTTGGGTTGTAGAAAGTGGATATTCTAATTGAGACGTCCAAATATTTTGAAGAAGACTTATCATTCCTTATTGTATATTATTCGTTATTCCGTATCGCAGGAGGAATTAAAAACGGATAATTTATCACGTCGCACTACCGCTTTCCAGATACTCTGGTTAGCATTTCGTGAATTCGGTCCGTATGAAATCATGGATAATATCCCACATCGTTGGTAATATCGCATTTATCTTCATACGTGTCATCAAAGATAACGCATTACACTTTTACAATAGACATAATATATCATGCTGCGAAACAGTCTCGCAATACTCCACCTCCACACGCGCCATCAGCTAAATTGAAAAGATAAAAAGGGATAGGTACGCCTTCTACTTGCGGAATCTGATACCGGTGGCGTTTCCCTTTCGCGTTTCTGTGCATGTGTATCGCGGGGCGACGGCGACGGGGACGTTTCATAGCCCACATAATAAAGGATTTTACGGTAACTGCTTGCCTTGGAAGATTCTTCGACATGTTTGTAGCGGTGGGAGCCTACGTGCGAGCTACTGTTTTGCAAGGATACTTCTAAATCCTTGAGAAACCTAAAGCTTCCAACATTTGGATATCGAATCGAACATGGCAATACCTTTTCCTAGTTCTTCCCTAATCTCCTTACTGCCTTCCATTCACCCACATAGGCACCCATTCACACACAGATGTACAACACGGTACCTTTGAATAGGTGGAATAAAAAGCAGATTACACTGATCTGCTGAGGAGTTGTGTAAGATTTAATCGTAGACTATCCCGTCTTTCAGTTCATTGATCAGATTAATTCCTGCTAGACATGAATCTAGCCAGATAATACCCACAGCTTGGGGAAGCGACATTTGCTGCGAGTTTACGTTTAAATTTTACTAGTGAAACTCAGCGAATCGAGGAAACCTTAAGTGAGTCCCACCGCGGAAGCGAGGGACGTCTTACGAAAAGTCCGTCGCGAATTACTGCTGGTTCGTACTTCAATAATTATTCCTGGAGTTTCTCATAATAAGAGCGTTATGGAGTACTGAGGTAACGCTAATGCTCTTTGCGTTACCAACTGGTAGGCTCAAAAGAAACGTTCGGATAAAGAATGTTTTTCTATTTTCAGGAGTGGTCAGTAATCAATGTTGTCGATTTTATTAACCCCCAATGGAGTTTGAAAAATTTTAAAAAATGGAACCTGTTCTTGACAATTCATTTTTTTATCATCGACAAATATGGTGATACATGGTTCAGCTTTGCTTAGATATTACTGTATTAGTTCATCACAGACTTCTACAGAACTTCACCATTCGAGAATGTAGTAAATAAACATTACTAACTCCCTATGGCAATAGAAAATATCAAAGAATTTTAAATTTATCTGTTTTGTAGAATATACAATGTATCACCAATTTAGTGAGATTATATGGCGGGAAAATTGTCAGTTTTTTGTATAAAATATTATTCTTCTATTATAAAATTTATTTTATATAAAAAAAGAACGAAATCTTTATGATTAATAAGTATGGAGATATAAATTTATTTATATTAGATTGGTTGGATATGAAATTGCTGTTTCGTGTGCAGAAGTTTGAATGAAAATATTTTTTGCTTTTTAACTATTTTAGTTATTCTATGTTTTTGAGCTTCTATGACATTTCCGGAATTGAAAGCCAGCGTTAGCAATTGTTATTATATTCCCACCATAAACGAAGAAACTTTTATGCTATCCGCGGTCGGTGATGTCATATGCATCATATTTTCAGGCAAAAATTCCAAGCTTGAATAGTGTCTATTTTTTAAACAAATCCTACACCAGCAGCGTGGCGACTTAAATCTTCCCAATTTTGCGTATTTTATAGAACATCTCGATTTCATCCAAATCCCTGATGCCACTTGCAAAAAGTGATCCATTTAGCATGAGGTGAGCCCACCCCAGTTAATACCAAGCCACATTACCGAGTACACGCATATCTCTTCGCCATCGTCGCCTCTTTACACTTAATCCGAGCTCTACAAAGGAGCCATTCCCTTTGCCCCTGAAATAGGAAGCGAAATGTGATTCGCGTGGCTTGCCACGACTACGAGCACAGAGACGCCAGTATCTCTTCATAGAGGGCTCGTGCACCGCGAGACGGGACCCGTTGTCAAATTGAACGTGGTTCAAGTGTTCGGGCCAGAATCGAATATACTCGGCTAAGTCAAATATCCTCGGCGAGTACGTGGTGGTATTTGAGTTAGGCTCGCGACTGGTTGCGTTTAAAGGGCTGTACACGTGTGTACACACGCGTCGAGGTGGAAACCTGGTATAGGCAGAAGCGCACACGGGGGCTTCTATACCGGATGGAATACCTGAATAACCTATAGACGCTTGTTTCCTTTGTATCTCCATATCGTGGGTGGCGTTAGCTTGTATCGCGCGTATTATGTGCCAACGTTACTCCTCGATGTTCTCGTTATTTCTACCCCCCTCGAGATTACACAACACAAGCTCGGATGCTTTTTGAAAGGCTACAGTTATTAATCGAATTCTACGTGATCGTACGAGCACTCTTGCAAATTTTATACAGACTGCCACGGTTCGGATGTGTGTTTTCTTATTTTCCAGTGAAATGTCTGTTTTATTTTCGTTGATACTACTGAGCTGTTTTGTAGCAGAATTTTCACGGGAAGACGGAGTACACACTGGAGTCGAAGTAGCAATAATTCGGAAGCGAACGTTTAACTCTATTACTGTACCATTGTTTGACAGACTTTGAAAAATAGACGCTGTGGTAATTTCGGAAGTAAATTTGCTGAAATGAAATATGGAGCAGGTGCAACAGAGGGGAACGTGAAAATAAAAAAATCACTTTTGTTTGTTCGTTTCGAAGTTAGCGGCGTTCGAATAAACAATGAAAAATGCAAAGGTCAACGGCATAGCGTGCTGTAACGTTTGCGCAGTGCATATTGCGCTTTTACAATTCCAAGCCTGATTACGTAAAGGAAATTGCGAAGCAGTGGGCGGTAGATTTTCGCGGAGTCGCGAGTTAAGTACGAACAGAATATCTGCGGGTGATTTCTTGATTCTGGGCACAATGCTCTACAATTACATTTCAGAAATGGTAATGCTGTGACTTTAGAATATCTCATCAGCGACGAAAAGACGTGAACGAAGAAGATAGTTTTACTCAGGTGGTCAGATATGTATTAGAAGTCTGAAATATTGTACGTGACAACTCTCTCGTGAAATTTCTTACGTTCATATAATGTAGATGAATAGCACTACAAATTTGCATTCATATTTTCGTAGATTGTTAAAATGCATCCCTTGACACGAACAAGATTTGCATTTTCGAATGAGAGAATATGATATCTCTGAAATACTATATAGTTACTAGAAGTTACAATTAAGTCCCATCGTGAACAAACTAATATAAGGTAACTTGAGTGTGAAAGCTTTTTGCATAAAAAGTATAAAGATCGCCGCAATATTTTTTACAAAATTTTTGAATACCTACCGTGTCACTAAAAGAACAAGCAACAGACAATTTATCGAAACCACAGAAGCATTTTGCCTTCGGTTTATAATAAGTGAGAGAACGAAAGGCAAACAACAACGAATCTATACAGAAACTTAGTTTTCCACTCTGTCCAGTATCTTTTTCATATTTCAAACGGAGCCTTTACCAAATTTCACGCCAAATCGACCAACCCAATCAATATTCCTCGCAGATACTCTGTTCACTTATATAAAAAAAAATGGAAGAGGAAAAAGAGCAGAGTTGTGAGCAACTGGCATTGCGAAATATCCGATCCCACGGAACTTATCCATGCAAATATTTTTTATCGCCCCTGTCGCGATCCTTTTACGAAAATCGAACAATTGGTTTTATTAAAGTTTATACGACCGTAGCCTCCGGCCCCTATGTGTTACACGCCGCCGGTACCGCTACTTCTATTACTTCTGTTACTCTCCCCTGATATTACGTTGCCTAGAATATGGAACTGCTTGGTGCTTGTAACCAGGAAACTCATATTCGGTATACACGGGGTCTGCGGCTGCTTATTGCTCTCAGTGACTTTGAGTGTAAGATGTGGGACTGCAACTTACTGTCGTCTACATTGTCTTTATTTCCCCGCAGAAGGACGAAACGTTCAGGTGGAAAATGAAGAATTCTGAAGAATGACGATTAGTTGTATATTTTACCTGCGACCTTGTTAAACAGCATATTTATATACGCTTTAATTTATCAAGCATATAATTCAGGTTAAGGAATAAGAATATCTAAAAGCCATTTCACTCAAGACACTTTTGTGACGACATATTTGATACTAATTTTGTAAAAACTGTAGAAACAGATGGAAAATGTGTGGATGTATGCAAATTGATAATATTTAATAATGTATAAGAAGAATATATAATAATAAGAAGAAGCAACGTTTTCTTTATGATCAATCCCTATTTTATATTCCATCATTGTTCACAATTTTTCCACATCTTTCTACTAAGTCTTTTATTCCCTTTTTATAAAATTCCTTTGACCTTGTATCAAAAAAAATTTCGATTGCACTTTTGACTTCCCTTCTCGATCTCACTTCTAAAACTTCTTAAGCTTCGACAGTGACTTACACTTTACAGTAATAAATAATCTACCCATACAACTGATAAATTTTTACGCTCCTACAATTATTGCACTATTTAAAATTGGGCTATTAAACTCCCTTTTTGAAACAACATTGTGAGAGAATCCCTGCTTAAGCTACTGTTAACACCAAACGGATACGCGACGCTCATCTCTGGTGACGTTATTATGAACTCCTAAGGGAAGTTCAGCAACCCAAAAATTCAAAAAGATCTGAAACTTTGCAGGAATGTAGCTAAAGTGATGTTAATAACGTAACTATTCTTTTATTCGGCAATAAAACGGTCCTAAAACCTGCCCTTCACAATGATACCTGCCTCGGGGCAGACTTAAGGGTGAAAAAATTGTGAGTTTTCAGAATTTCGTGAATACCTTCAAAACTATAAAAGACATAAAAAAGAAGTTAAATTCAAAGTTTTATGGTTTTGTATGTCCTATAAAGTATAAAGCAACGATAAGGAATTTGTGGAAAACATTACTTTTTCAGAATTTATCCCCACCACAAAGTCATGAAGCTTTGAATTGATTTTTTCGATATTTTTTACAGTTTCGCAAATATTCGCGATATTATGAAAATATACAATTTCTTTGAGGGGGTGTTTTCACCCTTAGGAACATTTTATTTTCCAATAAAAAAATAGTTACGTTATTAATATCATTTGAGCTACATTTCTGCGAAGTTTCAGATTTCTTTTAATTTTCGAGTTGCCAAACTTCCCTTGCCAGTTCTAAGAAAAGAATATTTTCAATAAAACAAGACAGTCGCAAGCAACCCATCAAATTCTACATGTATACCTACGTTTATCTTGCAGCCAGAATCCTGCGGCACTCGTATCGACAATTTCCCCAACGCCTTAATACATCACGCACGAGATTAAACTGCCAGAACGCAACAGGAAGATTCTACTTTCTCCAGCGCCTAATACAGTAATGCCTCGTTAGAATCACGACGATCGGGGCTGGCAGCGTGATACTAACGCGATGCGGATACTATTTCGTGCCGACGACAACTTCGCGTCGTCTCTTTTGTTCTGTCTCGCATATATCGGATTCTCTCACTCTCGACTGAAGGATGCCATGAAGTGGTGGGGATAGTGAGCGTGATTATAACGCATGGTAAAAACGTGATACTAACGATGAATTACTGTACCCATCCCTCCCGTTCGTTCCCGCAGCCTCTCCATTACATGCCCGTCTCTTTTCAAAGGTCTCCCAAACAGAAAACGTGGCATTACCCTCCCCATTCTCCATCCACCCTCAAATCGATATCCTTCGCATACGCTATCTGTCGTCTTCCGATTGTCATACCAAACTGGGTCCCAAGTTTCGATCGCAAACTCCGGGCAACAAGTCGATTGCACTCATTCCGAACTTCTTCCCCATTGTCGTCGATCGTTAATCCAACCATGAACCGAAACGCTGATTTCCTTTATCAGGCCCATGTCACGCGTCCAACTCTTTGAACTGCGTCCTGCCCTCCTACCTCTCCGCCTGCCAACCCTTAGGGCATTATGCAACAAAGGATATAACATTACCAGCCTTTTGTCGTCGAAGAAGTTACGCGCGGTGTCTGCGGCTGCACTGTGTTCTTTGTTGGGGCAAGTTTACGCGCAAGCAGCTCGCCGCTGTCTCGCGCGCCATTGTCTGCGCTTTAATTGACCTGACACTAACGAATCGGGACGCGAAGCGCAGATGAGAACGACCATCTCCGCGAACGAGATTGCGCCGGTGCATCGACCGCCAATTACTTCTGTTGAATGCGTTACGTTTTGCCTGCGCCACCCTCGTGAACAAACGCTAACTGCTTTATACGGTTCTGCGTCTTTGAACAATGACTGCCGTTGTTAAATACGTGAAGTTTCTAGAGATGGCTACCTACCATATTTGATCGACGTGGGGCAGATATTATTCAGTGGTAGAGATGGGTACTTTGGAAGCGGTTTATTTCGAGCAGTTCCTGTTGGCTGTTTCAGGGTACTGAATTTCACGGAAACGATTTTTTTTCTGTTGTTTGGGGGTTATATCGATAATAACTTTGTTTCGGTAAATTATGGCCATTAGTACCTACATATACACGAAGAAATATCTTGCTCTGCATATATTCCCCTCGATTATTTTAGATTTATGTGTTTAGATGCGAATTATTGAAATATGGTATCAACTTTTCGCCTGAAGCTTATAGGGAATGATGCAAACGAAATGAAAGTGGTTTGTTCTTAAAATCAAAGAAATGTTAGTACTGTTGAATCGTTGTAGATATTCAAGTGTTTATTGAGAGGGAAAAAATAAGAAATAATTCAAGGCAAACATTTCGTTTCTGAATTTAAAATATATACAATAATCGTTGGAACAAAAATCAAGGTTGATTGTGGCGTATGACAGCTTAATATCAAATTATCAAGGATAGTAGATTTTTTCAGTAATTTTTATTTTTCATGTCTAAAGAGTTGTAATTACTTCTTATTACGAACATTGTCATAGGCTTAATTAATAAACAGTGTATTCTTTCTGTGAAATATCTCACAGCCAGGAATACAACATGCGGCACTGCTGTTTTTAACTACACTTGAAGCAGGTTTCTCTTGACATCGTATAAAGCAAGGCACAACAGGGTATTACTGTTTCTGCGTTTAACTCATGAAATGTCTCGTATAAATATAAAATGCTATTTTTCCTTCATCACAGTAAAGTCCCGTTTAAAAAATATCCTCTTACCAGATTCCATACGCAATATGTAATTTCTTTTCACATACAATATTGAAAATATTCTCAAACCTCTTGCACAATTTATATTTACCAAGAAATCATTTATTTCCCTTTCAGAAATTCGTAGAAATAAAATATTACACAATTTATGATTACAGAAAAGTGCGTCACACTTTTTTAGCAACGCGTTTGGCGAAAAATTGATAACTCGTTGTTCTCAAACAATTGATTTCATTTCCCTATCGAACGCAAATGTACGTGACCATGATTGAAATTCGAAACTAAATCCATCTGCAAATTCGATTAGACGCGAGAACCAGCGGGACACGTGCGAGCATACAACAAATGCAAACACGTAAACATCCGATAAGCATCGTATGGAAAGGATTAAACAGCAACTACGTTTGAATTGAGCCATATGACATTTAATTGCGCACGGAAATCAATAGGGTACCTTTTTAATAAAAGTTCGCATTTGGCAAACGAGTGAAATTAAAATTCTACCCACGCTTTAAGCTCGCATATTGGAATTCCATGCATCGCCAGGTGCTGTTACTACAATAAATCATAAAATTTCTACAGTAAATCATTGGCATAGACCAAAAGCTCGCATTTCTGCATTAAAAAAAGAGAAATCCTATAAACCCCTGCAAACCATCCTACATTTCCATGTAACTATCATTTTCTGAAGATCGTTTTCATTTGAAAGATTAATTAATTCGATTATTGCTCACTCTGCTTAAAAATAAAAATAAAAATGCATACTGCTGTTCAAATTCATCCCAAAGGAATGCACCATACTTGATTTACCATATTTTTACATAAACGATAAAAAGTGATGAGGTAACCAAAATTATTCGTGAAAATTGTTATTAGTCGGAGTCTCTTAATCAACGAAGCAGTGATACGAACGAGTCACGAATGCTTGGAGGCGAAATTCTCGCAGCGATAAAAGGAAATCGACTGAACCAGCATCCATACGTGACTACAGCCCTTCGCAATTATCCCTTTTACATTTAAATGGCTCAGGAGATTCGACGACCACTCCCAGATAGTGGGATGGCTACAGCCGAAAGTAGAAATCGGGACTCGAGATTTATGCATTCGCGTTCTCCCGGTGATCGGGGCTCCTGTTTGAAAAGAAGAAATTCCGAGTTACTCCAGTGAGCCTCGATTGTCATCGAGTCATTGAGTTCCTGTCAACTTTGAAAATAGGACAATGCTCTATCGCTTCCCTGGCACAAGGCAGGTAAATTCTATATCTATGTGCAAGAGGAATCCTCGTGTCACAGGATAGTTCTGATGCCCGGAAGCGGAACAGGAGAGCCTTTCAAAGTCAGAAACACAACTATTATACATATTACCTGCATGCTTGTATATTCACACTCGCACATATGTCTTAACCCTCAAGGGTCGACTGGGTTAGTGTAACCCAGCTCGACAGGAGGACTCCTGATATTTTAAAACAGTAATGTGTGGGGAGTTAGGGCTTTGGAGGAAAAAAGTTTGTACATCTTCTACAAATCACCCCTCACAGAAGCGCTAGTATGTCTGAAGCAGTCGAGTAATATCATTGCAAATGTAGTCTGTGGGTTACGTTCACCCGGTGTGATTGTAACGTCAGAAAATCCATTAAAAGTGAAAGTCGATTTAGTAGTGAATAGCTTTTTGTCTCCGACAATTTATTATACAGGATGTTTATTAGGGTGGTCCTTATTTTTCAACTTTAAAATTTGTGTTGTCTGACCCTCTTAAAATCTTCTATTTGACAAGACAAAATAATTTCGTGTTTTTTATTTGTATATTTTGATATTTAAAGGTCGCTCAAGGATTTTATATTTCGCATGTACATTTTCAATGCCACTGAGCGACCTTTTATCCCTAATATACTTTAACAAAATTTGAGGCGAAATTCTTTTAAACTATATGGAAGCTTCTGAGAGGGTCAGAAAAAATTTTAAAAACTTTGATTTTTTACCATACATATAACTTATAAGGACCACCCTAGTGTTTATAAATATGTGGGAGAATTTTATCACACTCGTCCGGCTCGATAGTAGATATGTACGGTCAAGATGATAACAAATTAACGACACTACAGTATTCTGCAAAAAATATTCTTCTAGCAATCGGAATTCGTTTTACATTTGCTCAAAAAAAAAGAGAATCGTAACACATATTTTACGGTCGTGGAACGGTTACCTACAGGTCATATGTACATCTAGCAATTTGTTGCATAAATCCCGGGCGTAACTTATGGTATCATGGTAGCAATTTATTACGCCTCGTACACGAGATTGCATATCTCCATAGTTGGTAGAACTCCCACTCGAGGAGCGACGACGGTATCACAGTTCAAAGGATGATATCGATGGAGGCATAGTTATATCTATGTATTGTTAAAATCAGAAAGAACGTTTCCTCGATCGTCAAAAAGTCTGTCGTTATTGTGGAATCGATTGTCGACAGGGTCGTACTTTGATCAAAGTGGTCACGAGTGCTTTCGGGAATTTCGAGCGAACAGAGAAAAATGTTACAAATTGGATCGGTTTGAGGCCACCACTTGTAATTAACAAGAGGCTGTCACTCTCGCGCAATGAAACATTACTCGAATTTTTCCACTTTCCCTACGGGATCGATGACCATTGTCATATAATGGGTTTACTGATTGCAAAAGCAAACCGACCTTTGACTTTTACTTTTAATTCGAAACACTTTACATTAGACTATATGACGAAATTTATGATACGAATCAGGTAGGTGTTTTCATGATTTCTGCACACCAGAATATGTTTAAGTAATGTGACAGTTGGGAAGAAAATAAGTTAGTGGAGAAATCACCACTTAGAGCCTAGACAAAATGAAAATCTTTGTACCTGACCATAAATTTTTAATTGGATTAGTCGAGAAATTTTTCAAACACACTGTACACGTCAGAGTATTGCAGGCAACTGAAAGCAATCCCACCCACGTATATTATTAACATACTTACGGTTTGACAAGGAATTTCGAATTTGTCGGTCAACGCGAGATATGCCGGTGGCATTAAGCAGCAGGAGGAAGGAATAATGAGCATCTGTAATCGAAGAGCTTGCTTGGTATTACCAAATTGGTCACCACAGGAATTCTGTGTGATTGGATTGGTTTCCACCGCTGACGGGAATTTAGGGCACGCACGATTATACGTGTGAAATTGCCTCGCCGTGCGACCATGACCCGTAATTACGCTCGTGTTATCACTATTTTCTAACGGTAAGTAGTCATCAAAATTCAGCGATCACGCGGTGTTCATATCGTATTGTCGACCACAATTCGACCGATTCCGGAGTATCACAATGTAGAAAGCTGAAAACCCAGAAATGCTGCGCAGATTGGCCAAAATATTGATTAATTAATTGACCTCTCGTTACTTGTAATAAGAATTATTTTGGATTCGCGTTTCCATGCTCGTCTTTTGTAGGTAGGTATCTATCTGGCGTTTGGCTTTTAACTGGCATTCTTTTCTCCTCGTATCGGTACCTGGAAATAAACTTCTCTTCGATTCGTCAGGGATCAAAATCTGTTTCCTTCATTATGGTGTATGGAATAATTTGTTCCTTTTTAAGTTCTCTGTTTGTTGACGATTAATGTATCAGGTACTTTATTTGAATGAGGACTGAATTAATCAGCACCCAATGCTGATAGTGTGTAGTTACGGATGTATAATGTTGATACGAGGATGAACAATTAATTATGTACAGCATTATTGATGCGAATCAATATCAGCAAAAACGTGCAAGGGCCATTACACTGCAAGCAACACCTTATCGATCATTGATGGCATATGAGTTAATTACTGATAACGCTTAAAATTAACAAAACAAGGGTATAGGTTTTTATGATCTGCTGATAAATGGTGTTATATTGAAGCATACAGTGGCGGGAAATTAATGATCATCCTACCCGTGCTCGTTGCATGAAACCGATTTCCAGATAGAATTACGAATAATTGCTCGTATGATTTATTAAAACACATATTTAAACCCATATTTTCGTTTTGTTATTTTAATTCGCTATCTTTTCTTCGGCTTTTCATCCGCAATTGTGTTATTTTACGCGGGGAAGGATTATTGTAACGCAAATCTATCTGAAATTATTTTTCTATAAAGTATATGTACCCGTACGATGAAACATTAGTATGTAACTTTATTCACTATCAATTCTAATACTTCTCTAGTATACTCCTGTGCTGTAGGTAGATAAAGTACTGAATTACAAAACCTCCATAAAGTCATGAATCTTATAGAAAATGCATCATCCTTCATCGACTCCGCTCCATTCACCGAACCTCAATCCCACAAAGCACACATGGAACTTGAAAACTGTATACGAAAACACATAGTTACATAAGAGAAAGATAAAACGAATTTTAAATGAGCAATGGAAAAATATGGCATCTAATTCACGAAAAAAGTTAAAAAATGCCACATATCACGAAACTCTGTTCAATAATTCTATTCCCCATTAAATATTAATAACAGATTTAGCATAGAACACGAATGATTTTGTACACGTCAAATATTACTCTAACTCAAAATCTCATGGAAATTCATGAAAATTACTGCATTACTGAATTCAAACATCATCTTCACATGTTCCCCTCTATAACGCAATCCCACGCACATCGCAGTGTCCACCGCATCGAAACCATTCCCTCATCGATTACAAACCTTCCCGTTGTAATTTCCACGCTGTAAAACTACTCGTGTCCACATCCGCGCGTTATTGCGCGATGGCACGCGACGTACTCCAAACATCTCGAATAGTATGAGTGAACAAAAACAACAGAAAAAAAAACAAGCACTAGAAGGTATCGGTGGAAAGCGATGGTTCGATGGGGGAACGACCATGTCACGGGTAATAATGATCGCAGTGGACAACGATAAAAGCGATTTCCACTCGGCGGTGTGCAGTGAATCCTCGTGCACATAGAACATACGTCGATCAGAGGGGCTGGTGGGCGAAAGGCAGAGGTAGGATAGGGGGCAGTGCGTTTTCAAAGTCAAAACGACACGTAAGAGCGGTGAATAGGGCCCGCGAATAATCGATAGTATGCACAACAGAATGAATTCTATCCGTGGCAGACTCTTTTGCCGGCAAATGGACGGACTCTCGAATCCGCTTACAACAAAAGCCGGTTGCTCCGGAATAAATTGAAGAGATACGCCTCCTCGTCGATCGACGCCGATTAACTGGGGATCGCCCAACTTCCGAATAGTTCCTCGAGTGGCTTGTCGTCGATACGAACCATTTCGAGAGCGTTCTGGACGCTCGCCGTGGACGACTGAATTTTAATAGCGACTACTAGTGGAGATACGGTAATCCTCGTTCTGCTGGACTTATAACTCCGTTATTTCAACAGAAATGTGCCTTGAATCTGATGTAGGCTATCGAAGAAAAAGAATAAGTATGATTGAGTGTTTTAAAATTGATAAATTTAATTTACAGGTAAATGTCTGTACGAAAAGATCGATGTCGCTATTTTATTCACTTCCAATATTTTTCATTTATTATGATTCTAAGGCATAATCCTGTAGATTAATAATGTTATTTTTTTTAAATCAATGGAAGTATTGGAATTGTGTCGGTTAGGTGGATGTTTCTTTTTGTGATAAAATATGTGCACTGTGCAGCAGCTTGTACCTTTAGAGCTCATATGTATTCTTGTATGAAAAACGTTATATATCTTGATGAAAAAAGCTACTAATTAGGTCTACACTATACTATTCCCCCTAAAACATTCACGGTGGTAGGAAACTTGAACACATGTATTCTTTATTTTCCAGTAACAAATTATGATAATACAGAAATCATTAAATAATAGTAAGAAATTTGTGTGTTACCACTATAACAGCAGACCTTGACTTCTGTTGCCACATAAGAAACTCTGATATGGGACATACAGCCAGCCATGAACCTACTCATCTTCATCATGATTGAACTACCGTATTTTTTAGAGTAATTCCATCTCATGATAAATCGATCAACTTTTGCACTCGATGCTAGGGATTTGTGATGAAATAGGAATATGATGTAGTCCATGTGAAATTAAGAATCATTATATTAATTTCGAACTTGTTTAAAAAATACAGGTCGTCAATGTTTACAATTGCTGCCCATTTTCGCGATAAACTCTATAAATAATTTCAAGTTTATTCTCCCTTTATTTTAATCAAGAAGCATTGACGGCCCTAAATCAATTTGATGCAGACTAATTGTATTTCAGTTTCATTAAAAATGCTGACATCGAGGGCAAAAAGTGATCGGTTTATCGTAGAATATAGCCCCGTAAACTTTTGTGATTGATTGTGCATGGGACGTACAAGGAAGAATGCGGTAAGAGCCGTTCCCCAGCATGTAAAAGTAATCAGAGGAACAGTGGTTGCGATTAATCTGTTAATCGTTCTCCATTCTAATTACCTCGTTTATAATCGTTTACTTTTATGATGGATGTTATACTAATTCATATGGAAGAAGAGCGATAGGGGATAACGGTTTTAACCCTCGTGTTTTCCCCTGTGTGATTCATCACCCAGTTTCACTCCATTTGTGGATATTGTGAATTTAAAATACATCCAATTCATTATATTGCCATTTAATGTATTTATGCGATATACGGATTCACAGTAAACACAATTAATTACCATCTGGATTTCTGAGTATACGTAATAGAATATGTAGTAATTAACATGAGCGACCTCCGAGGGAAACATCACCAATATCACCAATGGAGTATGTGTGTATCGTTTCAAAATACACGCTCAAGTGGACACGAATTACTGACTGTTTTTGGAAACAGAATTGACCTCTCTGTGTTCAAGGGATGCACAGAAATTGGCCGATCTAACGATTCCGCCGAAGGCGGGTGAAGTTTGTGATACATCGATTTTATTCATCAATAATTTAGAAATCGACTTTTTTACCATTAGTGAAAAAGGAGGAAAATTTCATGAGGTACAACACATGCTCCAAATAACATTATTTGACGTGTGAAATATGTAACAAATATTTCTGTGATGGACATAAAATGCCCTTTATTTCGATACCTAACGATTGCAAATAATGTTGAAAAATAGTCTTCAGTTTCTTTATTATTCCAGTAAAGAGGATATATGTGTATATATGAAATATCACTCAAAAGGATATTATACGCAATTATTTGTTAACAAAGAGTGAGGATTAATCGTTAATCGATAAAAATAATTATAAACCCATACCTCGCACACTGTCGACCCATCACGAACATTTTCGTTTCACCTGCAGTTCAAATCATTCACCCCCTTACCGAACACTGACGTTTACCGAAAATATCATATAAGGAGATTCTGTTATCGACTCCACCCACCGTTATCCAGTTTATTTTCTTTAACGTTAAAACGCTGAAATGCGTGTTCAGGCAGATAAAGCGTAGATAAAGCGTAATGATTAATGGTCTGCCTTGCGAGAACCACTGTCACCGCAACGGGTACCACTTCAAACGTGATTATCACGGAACGAGATTCGGTCGGCAGAACAGAAAGTTATTAATCCGTGGTACGATTTAGACGAGACGTTGCGGCAACTTTCGTCGTTATATCCGTGTGCCGCGTAGAACCGTTTCGCTGCACGTCTATTTGCAATTTAAACCTCGTGGGTAATCATTCTCTGGATTTCCCTAGGCCAGGGATATAAACACGCCGTATTTTACCAGCGTATGCACAGAGCGGGTCAGTCAAGGTTGTCGAATAACCTGTTGGTATTAAATCTCCGAGCACCCCCGAAAAAGCCTCGGGGCTACCAATAAGTAAACGACTGAATTTCTGTACAAATTTCACGGCGCACTTCAACCACTTTTCTCTGGTAATAATATTGGCAATGATTTATGTTTTTTAACGGTAATGGAACATTTAAATTTTTTGCGAATACCGAATGCATGTAGGTACAAATGTATATGTATAGAAGGACGTTAAAAATGATAATGATAGGGTATGGATCAGTCTGCGGCAAAGCAATCAGTTTCTGCATTTGATAGGATGGATTTTAATGAAATCGAAGTAAAGTGAAATTAGGGGGGGGGGGTCGAGGTTACGCCATCATTTTGATGGATTCGAATTTGTTTAAAAACTGCATGTCGATGTTTGGAATTTTTGCTTATTTTTGCAAAAACGGATGTAGTTTTAATCAAGGTACATAATTCTAATTAAGTAGAGGAAGTGCAGCATATTTGGAATAACGAAATATCTAAAACTACTAACCTTATCTAATTTGTAAGAGGAAATAACGGAGGCGAATGACCTATTAACTAATGACATTTGTGGACGAACCGCCACTTTGACATGTTCGATTTAATCTGCAGAGTGGGAAAACGTCAATTTGCCAAGCTTGTTCAGCCCGAATTTAATCGTTCCAATCATGGTTGAAATATATCAAAACTTAAGAGCTACACATTTATCTATTTAATTGCATATCAATTCTGTGGTTCCCTGCCAATTTTGCGATTATTTTGAGAATACAAAATGTGACATGAGATTTTAAGTTTTAAAAACCTAATGACGCTGAGTGTCTCTTCTGTAATGTGGATTACAACGAAGACAAAAGTGGAGAAGAGTTGGTGTAGTGCTTCGTGTGTGAACTGTGGGTACACTTTGAAAGCGCTGGTTATGACTCTATAAATTACAACATAGAATTCATATTTACTTAATAATAAGATGATTGCTGGAACAGAGTTATAATACAATAAATACTGGTCTAAACTGAAATTTTGATCTCAAAAACGTAATTTTTGTTCTGAATTAGGCAGTACTGTTCGTTTCACTCGCGAGGATTCCCCGCAACGAAGCGCATAGCGAATAAATTCTTGAAAATTTACGAGCTGTTACAGCAGCTAGGTGTTTAGTTATTACATGCGTCTTTTCACAGTGTGTTAAATCAAGAGTGTTGGCTGCAGCCTTCTAGGGGACAAGAAATTTCATGCGAGAAGTTTCGCAAAGTCTCGAGGGCAACTGATGTCACGTAGCGTACGTGGCACGTCATGAACGCGTATATTAAGTGTCGAGGAATTTACTTGATCAAACTTCCACCTGCGTTATACTTGCGTTCACTTCCTCGTCGAACGCTGTGATTCTTGATCTACTGTTTCCAAGGTGTTCATTGAGAAGTTACATATGTTCTCGGCACCTAATTGTTGATCACTTTGGGGATATTTTTCCTCGAGAGGTGTGAAATAAATCGAAATTTTATAATTGTATCTTGTTCTTGGGGCCTTTATTCATATAAAAAAAAATATTTGACACACATTTGTCATATATTGTCGATCGTTTTCTGCGGTAGATAAATACAAAAACTATGCAATAATGTCAGAGTCAATTCTCAAGGTGACAATAATTGGGTCCTTTACCCTATGTTTGGTGTGAATGAGGAATTGGAATATTCATATGTTCAGTTTATTTTAATAAAGAGTGGAATTTGTGTGGAACACGCGAAGGGAAGAGATGCAGAAATCGGAGGAAATTATTTCAGCGATTCACGATCCTCGAATATTGTAGCTCATACGTCTTCTTTCGAAACTGAATGGTATTGCGATTCGTATAATACTGAGGGTACGCGTGTAATTATCGCGAGAAGCTTTGCCAACGAGAAATGTGTCAGCTGGTAATTAGCAATAAACATGGTTAATCCTACATTACCAGTTCCGTTGTAAATATTCTGAATGTATGATATGCGTTGGCTCTAGATAATACGACAAGTTGTGTCGCTATTTAGCTAAAATGATATTACAAATAATCGTTACAACGTTATTAAATGAAATAATAGCAATTATACTACTTTTTGGTCAAAATTTGAATGATGTAGCGAATAGTCTTGCTAAAAAGAATATAACGTAGGGTAAACAAACCAGTAAATGACCGAATTGTTGAATGAGAAACCCAGTAAATGACCGCATACTTTTATTAAGAATTGTACTTATTAATGTTTGTTTAATAAGCAAAACTAAAAATATGGAATATTAAGAGTGCAACTACACTCTATTTATAAACAAATAATAATTTGTAAATTTATAATTGACATTTCTTTGCCTAATGGTCATTCACTGGTATGCGGTCAATTACTGGTTGGTTTACCCTAGCACAAAAGTATTTAAAAAAAAAATGATGAACATTTTAGGTCCAGGATATCAGGACCATACGAAAAAAATAAACAATTAAACCTTCATGTAATTCCTTCATATCCAAAAACCTTGACCGCCAATCGCAAGTCAACATCTGCCCTACTCGTGTCCACCGAACAAATCAAAAAGCGGAGAAGGCCTCACGGATGCAGCAGCCAATTTCCCCCGTTTCAAAGTTTCATCGTTACCATCAAAGACAGAACCAGGCTCGCTTTCACCACACGGAAGCGCATCGCCTCAAACGGGACGCATCAAGTACCAATCGTTCAACTAATTCATAACGTCCCCCGCGTGTGTACGTTGTCCCTGATAGACGTACCCGGTGCCTTGTCGCAGGGGGTCATTCCATAAAGGGGACACGGGTCTCCAAATATTTTATTATCATCTCGTTAGTGCATTGTCGTTAGGGAGAGAAACGTAACTTGAAATATGCAAGAGGACAGAGACCGTAGGCCACGGATAACCCGCTGACAACGTCAGGCATAAACAATACATGGTGTCCCTTGACCTCCCCCTCTCTCTCTTTCTCTCTGTCAGCCACCCTCTCTCCCCTGTTCCCCGGGATTCTGCCTGCATGTGCTTGAATCTGACGAGGCTTAGTCACCCCCGCTTTTATCGTGGCCCGGTTACCGCGAACAGCGAATCGAGCGTAACCCGTGAGGCGGGGCCACGTTAAACGTAGTTTAAACTCGTCGCACCGCCAAACTTCATCCCCCCAAAACCGTCCTTAGTTCGCGCCCTGTCGGGGAATAATGGAGGGCCGTCTACAGAGTTTAATTGTCACCGATTGTACGGGGCCCCTGATGAAAGCATAATTACTTTCCGAGGCTTCAGGAAATTAAGATACACCGATATTCCGCCCAGGCGTTACGTGTCGGTGTGCGTGTCTTGGCGAGTTCAAGTGTTTTGCCTGGGGTGCTACTTACGTTAGGAGGGAGGCACCGCGCGCGACACTGGATGAGACCCGCGAGCGTCAGCTACCCCTGCGCCCTCCCCAGCCTTGTGCTTGCTGTTTATGCCGTTTCATCGCGCTTCAAGGGCGAGTCACTTTGGTACTGGGCGTAATTAGACGTAATTGATGTGCCAGCTTTGATTGTCGTAGTTGGACGCAAAGTGGCGGAATTTCTAGAGATCGACGGGGAGTTATGAATCGTTGAGACGATGGCAGGGTTCAACATCTGCTCTTCGTAACGAGGAAACGAGAATGTCGTGGGAGATATTGGACGAATTTCATTTGCGTTCATTGGGGATCGTGCTTCTCTCAGTTATCTTCGCGTTTGATTTAGGAGAGCGAAAGTTGGACGAAGCTCTGTGTCTAATTGAAGTAGTGAAAGTCGTCTATTTAGAAATTTTACAAACTTTTTTGTGTATTCTATTTTTGTTAACTATTTAGAAAGGAAGTTTCTATAAACATAATATTGTACTTTGTCGTTTTATAAGTGATGATATAACGACTTTTTTATTTCTTCAGTTTATGAAACAGGAATCCTGCACGTTTGTAGTCAGTCGCACGATATTTTCCTCAAGGATTCCTCGACAATTAAAAGCAAGCTTATGCCGAGCCAAGCAGATACTTTTTTTGCGAAGAGACTTTGACTAAAGAGATTTATTAATTTTCTCACAACGTGCTGTCAGTTATTGAGAATTGAAAGATGAACAGAAGAACAACTCCTAATTAAAGTGCCTTCGTAATTCGTACCTTCCCGTATCATTTTCTTGAATCATTTATTATTGCAATATTGCAAGAAATCCAAGGAGTTCGATAATAGTCGCATGAAAAATATTAAAAATTAGAACTAAATTCCACAAAGCGATACGTACAAACACAATAAATTAACAAACAGCTGCAAGCTTAAAATGAAACTCTGTACAAAACAAAAGAATTCAATATCCAAGAATCATTTTCCTCATCGACCACCCTAATCCAAAACAGTTCGTGGAGGTTACAGAAACTGTCCCCTACGATACAAATTCTTCCTCGTTCAGAGGGATGGGAATGATCGAGCAGACCGTCATCAGGAAGACAGCGGTGGCACAGTGGATAGTTCCTTTTAAAGCAAGAGTAGCCGCTCGTGTCTGGATCGAACCAGCAAGCAACCCTTTCATTGGTTTTCTGCCAGCGTACAGTGACTTGTTGATACTTGGGGCTGGTAGGTGGGGGGTGGAGGAGCCCAGGGTCGACAGAGGCCGAGCAGGTTTCCGCGAGCTTCACCCAGGCCCGTGATCGAATATCGACGTTTCAATAGATCACCTTAAGTCGACTCCGGACGCGCATTGAATATTTATGACTTCTGTTATTGAGTATAGTTGGTCTTTACGTGCGTGTATGTGCGTTTGCGCGTGTGCGCCTCTATACGCTCGAGGTATGACGGGAGCCGAACGAAACATCGCTGTCGATTTCGGTTCGCAAGGCTTGCCACGAGGCGCGGAATTTCGGAGATAGGTATGTACACGGTTCACGATATTTTCTGCCACATTAGTTACATGAATTTCGAGTTAATTTCACGCGACGGTATTAAATTGCTCGAATATATAATTCGAAGGAGATGCCTGGATACAAAGTTCTTTCCCACGGCAACTTCTTTCTCCATTATATTTTGATCGTCGATTTAACTCAAAGTTTGTCCGTAGTTTGACATATCATGAACAAATTCGGTACGGTTTTAAAAATTGAAATAATTAATAGTAGAAATAATTACGAATTATAAAATGTGTGTATGTATGCGTAACGATATCGGCAGAGTACATCAAGGCTCTAGGAAGGCCGTAAACTGGAAGCTCGGTTTTCCCTCGAAATTTTAAGTAGTACATCATTATATGTACTCGTACATAGCATGCACTAATTATATGTAGGTATATCAAATTTAAGCCGAATTTCGCCCGAAGCGAAGGGTTCACTGGATGCAGCAACTATGAAGTTTCAATACACTACTTTATTAACTAAATATAGTGATTTTCATATTTAGGTATGCCTAACCCGAATAGACTCGAACAAAAACTAATAAATAATCCTTCAGAAAATATTCCTCTAACTCTAATCTACAGAGTCGTTGCTGAAAGTTTAGCGTAATGAATCGTCTGAAGAATTCGCAGAACGCAAGAAACATGTGCCTGAATTATTTATTCTAACTCCAGGACTGAAAAGACGCGTGCGTGTCGCCGAATCTGTGAAACATACTTCATTAGAGCGTCCACGTATAATTCACGCTAAGCTGTTCGTGCGCTAAGTCTTCTGACCACTTTTATTCAAAAGCAACGGCGCGAGGGGGGTTCATTGGCATGTCTCTGGTAACATTCCCAGCGCAACAGATGTATTAAAACGTTGAAAGCCGCGAAACACGAAACATAGAGCTGTCTTTATGGGCTTTCGCGTTTCACGTGGGAAAAGGGCAACGTTAGTTTGCGATGAGGCGAGGAACGTTACAGAAGCTAACGGCGATGCGAATGGCTCCACTCACTCGCATCTTCGCAATTTCACCCTTCGCAGGGATAACGCGCGTACAATGCTGTGCACTTCCAATTCGCCAATAATATTCTTCATACGTATAAACCCACCATAATCAACGAGTCCAAGGTGGCATTACCATATGCATGAGGTTGGTTAATTATGCCGTTCACCTGTGAGACCCGCGCCCAGCCTTCATCACGTTTTGCATCGAACAGAATTAATAGGATCAAAATTTCCGTTGGAAAGTGTCTTCGTGGACGATTGAGGACAACTGACCAGATAAATCCAGAAGAATCTCAAATGAAGCCAGGGAAGAAAATTATGTAGGAATAGAGACCAACTTGCCAAAAAATTATTAAAAAATTGATGATGACAAATAGATTAATTGAGGAATAGTAGATTTTATTTTTGTACCTATAATCTAAGGTTAGAAATTTGAAACGTAAATGTAATTTGTTTAAGATATTCATGTACAGTGAATGGGAATTTTTAAATGTGTTTAGGCGTGTCGTTTAGTTGTCGCTCAGATAGAATGAACTAGACGGAATATGATTCATTTCTCTCATTGTGTCGTGCTCGATCTGTGCAAACCATCAAAAACCTTGGTATACACAGGAGGTTGAATTCCAAGCTCAATCGTTAAAATCTCAAACGCAGGAAACTGTCGGCTGGAAAGTTCGTTACATCGCTTTGATCTCCAGGATCGGTGATTGAAGTGGCAACTGGGCGCTATCAATGCCCGATCAATCGGAATTGCCGATAAGCTCAGAGACAAACAGAGAACGCGGGAACGAGAAGGACAGATTATACACAAGCGTATGAAACTGGCGATAAGGACAATTGGAAATTAATAAAAATGAACGAGTGGGTGACGGAGGAAATGAAACGTCAAGATTATTTTAAAAAATAAATATGTACCGAACGTTGTAACGTAAGAAAGAGAGCTGAGAATAATTGTATATGAAATGTCTGAAAAGTGAGTAAGTTCTTCTGCTTGAAGAAATAGAAAATGTTTTTGAGAAACAATTCTGCACCTTTATCATTATTATTTTTTTTAACCATTCGCAATATCTTCTATTAGGTATTACTCAATATGAAAAACAAAGGAGGACAGAGTTTACAACTCTGATTCCACTACAATGCTCAACCACTTTTCAAATACCCTCATTAAGAAATTATTATTAAACATAACCTGCCTGCATGCAACTAGTAACAATCTTATTTTTAAACCGTCATGTTTGACTCGCAGCTCCCACATTATTCGTCTAAAATTATAAATCCCTGCAGCATCATAGAAATGAAAGCCCTAAAGTCTCATCTAGAGGTAAATCAAAGTAAAATTAGGTGAACGATAAAATCACAGACACTACACACCATTATCTTCGAAACTCCCTTTGTAGGTGGAAGCGAGATTTCCCTTTGAGGCTATACGTGACACGCAAGGGCAACATAGAGACCATCCTGCACAGGAATCGTAACTTGCCCGTGAACGTGCAATAAGATACGGTTGAATGTCCAATTAGCATTTAAACACCGACTTCATTTTACTACCTAATCGTGAGTCAATAACGGTGGACTGGAAGAAAACGCGCGGCGAGGCGGTAGTTGTGCGCAGACGATCGTGGAAATACAGAATTGTGGTAATATTGATCCCGCCTGGACTTAATCCGACAGATAGGAAGTTCGCTGATACGGACAGCCGATTCTGATACAAAACGCTGAACGTTTCTGTCGATCGATGCGTGCTTCGCCGCTTCCTGCAAACACGTAACTTCGCCTTCCTGTGAATGCGACAGCTTTTAATTGTCATCGCGTTCAAAGGGAAGGTATGGAATTAATATCAATTGACCTGTGGCAACACGAAGCTTATGGAATTTGTTTAATGGCTAGATTTTTAGTTAAATGCAAATGTTGGGAAGAATTGTAATGGCAAAGAAAGTGTTATTGCAACAGTACAATTTCGAAACCTCGAGAGGACTTTTTATTTTTAACATTCATAAGGAGCTGCAATAAAATATTTGGGGTAAATTTTAACGCATTAATGAATTGTGTTTTATCATTCTGATGCTAAACTCTATCATGCATATGCATCTAATCGTTTTCGATATTTTTAATATCTTTGTATGATATAGTATTTTTTTAAAATTGTAATCTTGCATATTGTATGTAATTTCGTAGAATAATTTACTCGCAATTGGGTTTCAAATGATTCACTTATGATAAACAAGGTTAATGAATGAGTTGCCTGGCGCCATGTTTGCAGGAGTGGATTCGCACCAATGGAATTAATTTGTTTTAAAACCTCATTGTAGTAACGACCCTTTCATTTCATATAGAAAAAATATAATATCTTTCTTATCGTGGTAAACAGCGGTCTAATTTATGGAACTTTAATTAATCTGAATATTTAATTTGAAAAGAATTTTCAAAATAATGCTCATATTAAACGGTACATGGAACAAAATAAAGTAAAATGTAATTAATCCAGAAGCCTAGACTACGAGAAAGAAGCAAGGTGGAAAATACAAGGGGTGTAAGATGGTCTATGGTCAGACAGACCTTGCAATCCAACATACATAATTATACTTACAAATTAGAACTATGTTTCTGCGAAACTTTTCGTGTATGCATGATTTTAAAAATTGTTGAGGGTTGTTTATCGATATATAGAGAGTGCAATATTATTCTCAACTGAGTTAGCAAAACTCGATTCTTGAATGGCAGCAACTAGGAAACAAATACATGATGAATCACAATCTCTGCTTCAATGCTTCAATTAATTAGATTAATTCGAAAGAAGGAAAGAATTTAAAAAGGTACACAATTTTAGTACCAATTCCATTTTACCAATTTAAAAAACAAAATCTTTTCCCTGCATTATGAAGAACCTCGTTACATTATGGATTTTCTGTTATAAACGCACACCAATATTATTACTACACTCTCCATAAATCCTTTCTAACAGAATTAACGCAACACTTGGTACGTTCAAAACCTATCCTCTTTAGAACATATCTGGTGAAGGTTCAGAACCCTTTCAGCGCGTTGCCAGTTTACATTCTACTCTTACTCCGAGTTAATAGCAGGAGTCAAAAATGCGAGGTGTTCCCGCGCCCGTTGAGTTCATAATGGCTCGTTGAGCCTCACCATTAACAGTACACTTCCCGTTTATTGCCCGTAGGAATTTCAAGTACCCTACTTATGAAATTCCTTCTAATTGTGCGCTCTATATGTAGACGTCGATTCGCCAGTTAAATGCCACTTCGTTTGCCGTTCGTTTTCGTACGACTTTGCGCAGGTGTTTACCGATACGCTCTCTCGGATTGTTCGCTACAAAGACCGACGGTGGTTACATCGCCTTTGATTAAGTAACGGTGCTTCGCCCGACGGAGATTAAAATAATGCACAGGAAATACACACTTATCTGGAAACGAAGAGACAGCTCATCAAACCTAGCAAACAGAAACTTGGGAGAGCCGCTTAAAACGGGTCAAGGCGGGGTAGGGAAATATATCAGCCACTCACAGGAGTCGATCGAACCCTCGCCCCACTTCATTAATGAAAATCGATCTCTGTCCTCCGTGATGTATATTCTTGAAGAATATTAAAACGGAAATCCCCCATATCTGGGGCCGTTAATTTTATTCACCGTCGCATGGCAAATCGAATTTCAATTGATTTACTTTTTCGACCAGCCGACTTCCATCGGTCCTGCCTTGGAGAAACGTTTACTTCGCTCAAATATTTACCACGTTTTAACCATCGATGTAATATTTATCCCAGTGAAGGGGGCTGTTTAGTTACTTAAAAAGTTTCTATTTCTAATTTCTCAATTCTGTATTAGAGCATAGTGTTTATCATCGAGATAGTAAAAGAACGTGAACGTTTAAGCATAACCCTTCGCTCCATGAGAGGGCCGTTTCGAAAAATATCTACCTCTTCCATATTTACTCCATTTCCCTTCTTTCCACCGCGATTACTCGAACGACGCGACCGACGAACGGGGTAGATGAAATCGTGCCACAAGTGTCATCGACGACATTGCACCGCGACCGTACAGACAGCCAGAACACGAGGGGTGGTATATTTGGAAGCGAGCCATGATTTTGTAGACACGCTCCGACCGAGCAGAGGAAGAGCAGATAAGCGTTTCTGTTGTTTTCGTAAAAGCAGCACGAACTCACATAGTGTCGTCTTAATGCTCTTCTTGCGGATTTAAAGTGCATCGTATTATGACGAGCAAAACTACGGCTCCAACAAATCTGCGAGGCGTCAGCATGACCAGGAGATAAACAGAAATTCAAAAGTAATATCAATAAACCAGATTTTCCAACGATCTTTTGTATTACCTGCACATGTGTATGCAGTTTTGGCGAATTCAACAGCTTGCAATTAATTTCTCTTGTTATACAAATATATTTTTAATTAAATGATAATGTGTCATATGAATTACCTTGAAAAACCTTAGTGCTTCATTAGAAATTGCTTTATAATTATGATTTATATAAATTCAGAGAGGACGATCGATTTATTTTCTCTTCTGAATTGTCACGGTCATTTCTATTTGAATTTCGTTAACGCGTTACCTAACGCATAACGGCTGTCACGTACAGAACCGTTCATTAATTCTCTTAGGACTATAAGTTCGTTGAGAATACATTAGTGATATCATAATAAAGTTGTCTTACTAAATTTCGGGATACAAAACGGCTTTTCGTGCGGGCTAGGGCTAAGGAATTTATGTCCCCTTCTAAGATTTTAAACACAGTAATAATTTATGTATTTTAATAACGAAATACCCGCTAAGTTTGTCCGCGCTCGTAAATTTCCAATTATTCTGAATAATTCTTACTGGAAAAAATTCTCTAGATAATTGAAAAGTTACAGAGATTTAGTTTGTAAAATTTGTGTGGCTATAAACAATTCGACTTCTCTTGGTTTCTTATATTTTCATTTCTTCTCACGCGTTAGTCTTGTTAAAAAGGCAGTCGCGTGCAAAATTCAGTGACAATTCTATGTGAATTCTTCAGTTTCGAAGTTCCTACATACAAAGCAATGAAACGCTCTGAACAGCTCTTAATAATCAGTTGAAGGCTCAAGCTAATCACTTTATATTTTAATAAATATGTGAATATGTGTTTGAAATTGATATGAGATTATATTTACCTATGCCCTAATTAACCAGTTGTACGAAATGAAAGACATTTCATGATAATTAATTTCAAAAACAGTAAGGCGCCCAGCACTAATTAAAGCATTTTAACCAAACGTTGCTGGTTACACCACATACCTCCCAAGGGTCTGAATGCCCTGGTACTATAGAGGCAGTGACATAACACCGACCTATAGATACAGGAAGCACAGTGGTCAACACTTAGGAGCGGTGAAAGCACTTGGAAACATGCCATAATTTTAAAGGGGGTGCAAATCGTAGTAGCAGAGCCAAAAGAGCTGTAAACGCTCCGGGGAAATTCAGACCGCTATGAAATGCAATGTAAATATTACTCATACGTGAATGAATCCTCAATCATTTTCCTTTGTACTCATTACTCGTCAAATGCAAACTAAAATTAACGTTTCTTGAATCAAGTACTACTACCGAGTTTCAAAAATGAAAAATTTTATTCTCGGTTATAGCATAATTTCAAAGTACGAAGTGGTATTTTGACTGTTAAAAAAGTACTGATTGAAACCATGACTGGCCTACTACAATAGTATTAGAACCATCAATATTCAATATTTGCAGTAAAATGTACAATATATAATTTTCTAAAGAATATGCATAGTACATTAATGGTAAATAAATTTAAGTTGTTTAGGTCAGTTACAGGAATAAATAACTACAACCGCAGTTACTATAATAACTGTCGAACTTTCAAATTATAGATGATGTATCTAAAAGTGGTCCCAGTAACTATGTGATTAAATAATGATCAAATTATTTTTACAAGCATGCGTAAAGCAGCAATACGATTCTTTTACTGGAATCCTTGTTGTGTCAACATAAATTCATCGAATTTCCCAACATTCTTCACTACCCAGAGAACGACCACGTGTTTAAAAAAAACAACGATTCCCGCGACCAGGAATAACTCCATCGTACGCAACGAAATAAATTGACCGCGACAGATTCAATCGACGTGGCTAAAGAAATTTGGACGACCCGCCCCCACAACGCGTAGCTCGACGTTCCAGAATTTATCGCGCGCGTTCTAATCTTTGCTTTAATACGTGGCGCCACACGTGCACCTTCGGTGAAGCGCTGGTCGTGGAAATGGGAGCGCAAAACGTAAATCTACACGCTGAAAGAATGCTTGAAAACGTGCCACGAGGCGAAGCTGTATCCAACCCCCTTAAATCGTGAGCGAAAGGTAGAGAGAAGAAAAAAGGAAGGAAACAGCGAACCGATGCCAAGACCGATGTGCTCGCTAGGAGAAATGACGTGAAATCGAATATGATTTCCCTGACGTACATTTTACACGTGGATAACGATATCGCGCGAAGTATGGCTGGGTGCCTCTATCGTCGGCCGTTTAGACCCGGATGGTCGCCATAGCAACAGGCATTCCCCAAAATTCTCTTCATCCCTTTCCAGCCGCCTTTCACCCACTGCGCCTCCTCTTCCTCTGACTCCGTCTCACCCGGTATACAGACACAGTTCGCCTCCCTTTTCGTAATCTCTCACGATCCACGACCTGGCCCCTCGAATTCTGCCGTTACGCGTAGCCCCGTCAGCGTCACTATTTCTCACTCCCCTAACCTCCCACAAACTCCCTCAATTTATTCATCCCCGGTTGTCTCTCATCTCGAACCTCGCGCCCATTCCTGCCCCACGAGGCCACCATTTCTCGCCGTCCATCTGTCGCCATTTTTCTCTTTTCCTTCGATCCTGGGCGCAAGCAACCCTCAAGCTTACTTCTCCAGTCGACCCACCATTTTCACCGTTCGCCCGCGCGATCCATAGTGTCCCCTCGCTGCGTTTTTCCTGTCGAGTCTGTTGGATTCGGATCCAAGGGAAACGCAAAGGAATAGAGACAAAGGGTGGCGAGTTAAGGGGGAAAGAGTGAAACGTCGATAGGCGAGAAGAAAGGATCCTTTGGTACGAACGAAAGGACAGAATGAAGGAGTAAGGAGAAACTTCAATCTCCGTCCTCCTCTGGGTCGAAGCTGAGCCCTGGGTACTTTTACCTTCTTCCTCCTTCTTCCACGATCTCTGGTTTCCCTCTTCGCCCACTTTCTGCACTCAGAGCAAGCTTCTCTTTCCCGTGGCTGCCTCTTCTCGCTTTCGTGCCTTCTCCATCAAACACACTCGAGCTCATTTAGCTTCAATCTTGTCCTTCGATCTTTTGCCTTCGGCCTGACCTCGTCCAGTCCCAAGCTTCAAGGAGAGAGACAGTTTAGAGACTTCGGCTCCGCGTTTGGATGGCTTAACAAAGTCGTGAAACTACCCCGAACGATTGTTCAATCGAGGGGTGCACCCTGGCAAGAAGCAACCCTTCGGTTTGTTGTTACAGTCTCCAGTGCAACGACTATTGATCGCTGATCCACGGGCGTGCTCATTCATGCCAAGAGTAAATGAAGAACCTTTTAATCTGAAGATATGGATCGGACAGCATCAGGAAGAGAGATCTCGAAGCTTGAAATTTTATTGAATTTTTATTTGCTTCCAATCCACATTTTGTAGTTTATGAAATACAAAGTCTCTGAAAGATTTAATCATTTGCAATGGTGTTTGCTATGATTTGCCTATAAATATATCTAAATTCGCTTCTTCCCTTCTTCCTCTATAGATTCTCCAATTCTTATATTTTATCATTTTTATCTTTTCCTCTATTTTCTTTATTTCTAACGTACGTGACTTCATATCGTTGGGCATCCTGCTCGATTTCTTCCAGTATCCAGATATTGGAGGTTGATTTTCGACATGGTTCGGACTCCGTTCAATTGTGAACTATTGTTGCAAGACTGCTAGTAAGTAATCCATACAGTGAATAGGACCATTTTATTTTTCTCAGAAGAGAATAGTAGGTCGAGATGCTAAAGGAGCTCCGCGAAAACGTCCACTATGTTCCACATCAATTTAGAATATCAATCACCCATATTTTCCACAATTTTCTTTTGATTTCTATTCCACAGAGAACGTGCATCTGTCGTTGAATAATCACAGAGACACGAGTTAATCGAAATTGAAATTTCATCTGCAACTTCATTATGAGTCACGAGTCCTGAGGGAAATAGTTCCGTAACCAGTGAGCCAGTGCTGTTCGCCTTTCCTCGTTCACTCTTTGTTTAGATATACGGTGCCGCGCGAAACTGGCGATCCTGTTCGTGGTTAATTAATTCATCAATTTCCCCCAGAAATATCATTTCGAGCGGCTGTCTCCCTCTCTCCCTCCCGATACCTGTGAAACTTTACGAAACCACGTTCGGAATACAAACTACGGAGCCCTCTTTTAAATAAGTAATCGACTCTCATTTCGTTCGCGTCGGTAGATCCTTATAAAAATTTCAGCTGAAGATTAAAACTGGATACGGCCGAAATTCTACTCCCTTCCCATAATTACTCTCCACCACGACGTATTGATTATCGATACCACTTGGAACACTTTCGCGGCTCTTCAAAGGCCCGCTCGGGATTCCGTTTCCCGTGAAATAAATGTGTCTATTAAAAGCATCCCGTGGAAGTGTCGTCGGGGCATATAAAACGTTTCCCCTGCCACTCAGGAAAATAATCACGCGCAGCCTGGCAGGACGTAAGGAAACTCGTTTCCCTGATTACTTTTCTTATTCCATTTAATCGTCGTTCATTAAATCACACTCGTAATCGTTTTAATGGAATCAGCTGTACAATTAGTAATAACGCTACGGCGAAGTTTGTAGACGAAAGACGTGGAGGATGTCTCCGATAGGCTCTATGATGTAGCTGGCGTATTATAGTCTTTGGGAACAGAGCTTTAAGCGTGCTACCCTTTAGCCTGACGTCTAAACCCTTAACGGTAAGAGTATCTGTTTAGCCTTCAGGGTACGTTCACGTTGTAGAACACACTCGAAAGGCTTGAAGAGGGTCGATTTTACTAGACCAGGGAGCACGAAGGCGCTCGACGTGCGGGAAGTGAGGGTAGGTGCGCGCTGTTGGAAACAATATGAAAGGCGCCTGCAACCCGTTATTGGATAATGAGACAATGAATTAATGTAGTGTAACATTATATTATATAATGAAAAATATTACTTATTTATTATAAGAGGCCTTATTCGAGAGGCGGAGGAGGGGACGTGTGCAGGCGTGCGATGGCGGGGGTAGAGTAGGGAAGAGAGTGAACGAGCGAGCGGGTATAGTAATAGGAAGTATCTGTAAGGAAATAGGTTAAGTTAGTTTTAAGTTAGGATAATGTATATGTAAGTGTTTAATGTTAAGGAGAGAGTTGTAAGAGCGATTGTAAACCCTAGGGGAACAATAAAGAGATTACATTACTTATTTATTATAGAAAGAACACATTATGTGCTACATACAACGAAGAAAGTGGGTTAAGATAATCCTCTCGATTTAATGATTGACAAGTGTTCACTTTCTTAATGAAAATCAATACGTTTATTAAAATTTTTAGAAATAATTAAGTGCTACGTGATATCAATAATCCACATTACAAATACTTTCTCTACTCCACAATAATAATTATCATAATGATTGTGATCGAGGAAAAAATAATTAAGTATGAAAATAACCGGAAAGGAACTGCCTTCGATCGTCTTCGTGGATACAAAATATTTTCGTGAATCTTTCGGCTTGGCCGGGGGTGGAACGTCGCCCTTCATCCTCCCTCGATATTGTTGCCATGGCAACAACGCGGGACCGAGTGTCGTGAATAGAAGGACACGAAAGCAACATCGTCCAGCAGGATACGCTTTGCTTGTCCTTTTGGCCGGCTTTGTAGCTGCATTCCTGGCAACTCGATCTTCGTGACTGCTTATGGTACACAGTCCGCTGCCTACGTGTTATCGAACTGGGGTAACAGAGTCTGTCTGTCGGAAACGGAAGTGGCACTCGACTGGCTGTCGTACCACGAAATTACTCGCGACATCAGCATTGGTCTCGATTTAACGCGAAAGAAGAAACACATGTCCCACATGACCGTGAAACGGAATCGCATATATTCAAATGCGGTAAGCGCTGCTTAGAAGCTAAACTGAATTGAGTATCCTACTTAATTATTATCCGATTAATGAAAATAGTAATCAGGAAATCAAAAATCATGGAAGCTTTTCCAAAGTGAAACGATTTTCTCTGTCACGTCGACTTTATTACACTGATGCGACAGTGGAATACCTTTTAGATTCATTTCTGATAAATATTCCGAAATAACGAATACAATGGAGGAGTTATTATTATTTTAATACAAATAACCGTTCACTGGACAGCGATAAGGATCAGATGAAAGTGACACGTATTTTCTGACACGGCGAGAAGCGCGACAGATCCGATGAAGTATGATTACGATCCACGATTAAAGCACAGAAGAGGACGAATGAATTGTGTCACGAAATCTTAACAGACGAAAAGGAAGATTGGGTGCCTTCTGTTTGAATGACGTGTCAATTAGTTCTCGTACTGCCAACATAAAAAAAGAACGGAAAGGGGGATGAACTGGTGACTGACGAGGCCATTTAATTCAACGGAACGACGTCTATGGACGACGTTTTAATCTTTTAACAGTCCTAGATCTTCCTTTTTTAACGCTGAAAATATGTCCTGCTCACGATAATCCCAATTTACCTGCTGCCAATCCACGGAACACGCATCCTTTGTAATTGTCGACACTGAAATTAAAATCGGGCGGACCCAGGTGACACGATTCATCTCGCCAGCAAAGGCCGGGCTCAGTTGTGTTCGTGGGGAGTATTTGTCGATATACGCCTGCCAATTTCCACCGTAAAGGGAAAAGTTTCGCGGCGTTAACACGGCGAAGGCTTTGGGGGGAGGCAGGACTTTTGAAAGTTGGAGAAATTACAAAGGCTCCGGAGCGGTGCCCCTGGAACGTGATTACAACTGACGTAAGTTGAACGTTTCCTGGGCGGAATAATGTCATTCGCTCCAAAGGAGACGTCCACTTTATTCCCACGTCCAGCTACACGTACATAAGTCTCGTTGAAACGGCGCTGACATAATGCATGTTCAACGGACTAATTAACCTCCGCCCGAAGCATAATTGGGTCATTCTTCAACTTGTTTCCGAAGTGCATAAGCACACTTCACAAGGAGTTTTCGCCACCGTTGAATCGTTCTGGACTTAAATCCTTCGTAACTTGGTGTCTCGTTTCGAGAGAGAATCTGATGAATGAACTATGAAACTTCATTTTTCAGGGAAATACAGAAAGGTAGATCTTTCTAGGTAGTACAGCTTTCTAGCGTGTGCCATATTGCAGTGAAATTCGTTGAATATAAATAGACAGATCCTGAAGATTTCCAAAAACCTCATAAAAATTGCTGAACTATAAATTTCCGAAGACCATCTTCTCCTGCCTTCAAAAGAAGAATGAATATTTCAGATTCTACGTTTCGCGATCTTTGCCTTCTTCTCTATGCCTCTTCGCATGTTCCGCAGGTACCATACAAGTTGCACAGTAACATACAAACGTGGCAGACATGCGGCAATAAAACATGTCCTACTTTTCGTGCGTGAGCAAACAATATGCAGAAGAGATGGAAAGATATGGAACGGTTCCAGTGGAACAGCCCATAGTGATAGTGATACGATAAATCAAATTGATGACCCAAATGCTGCACAATTATCTCTCTGATCAATTACTGTACGCGGATACTCTGAAAGCCTGGAAGATTATTCTCTTTCATCCAGGCTCGCATTTCAATCATAGGAATTCCCTCCCACTTCTACGCTGGTGTGTGCCGCATCGACTGGCAGAATAGAAATAAATAATCCAAATGCAACGTGACGGAATCTCCGGGATCCTCTTGGAACGGAAGAAACGAATACCTAGAGTCAGGAGAGGTCATGTGCATGGTTCACATCTGATGCAATATTGTAGTAGCCGCCTTTGAAAAAGCTTATTTTTCAAACACCAACGGGCGCGTATCGTCGACGGTGAGCTCGTCACGTGTGTATCATGGAGGCACGACATTATTCGCTCGACAGGATAGATAGGTTACGCCATCGTATATTCGATCCGGGCATATTTTTCCTGTACTCCTGCCACTGGGGGTGCGTAAACGATCCGAGGAATCTTTTTCCCACCTGTACCAAGCGAACTCGTGATCGAGTGTCCTATTTGTCATGCGCGTGATTCTACTCGACTTCGTTCTTCTTTCGTTGCTGTTTGCAGTTATACTATTCTTTATGGCACAGTTGCATTTTGACGATCGACTTTTTTCTATCAGCGGTATACGCGACACATTTTGCCTTATGTTTGTTTGTCACCCAATATTTTGTAACACCTGAATCGATTGTGTTGAGGTTTCTTTACATGGGTAAAGTAATAGGGTAATAGGATGAAAATTTATTTTTAACACGAGAAAATTATAAAGAAATTCATATTTTTCAAAGTTCACTCCAAGGACTCGATTTTAAACATAAAAAAAATATGTTAAGATTCTTTTAATACCACAAATGACTTCGTAACGATTTGGTAAAGACAAAGATGCGCTTCGTGCTTGATAAAGTCTAAACAAATTCAACTACACCATATATCAGTTTCATCAACATTTATGGTATCCAGTGCAAAAAGCGACTGATATTTGGTGTGAAATAGCCCTGCCACCTTTTCTTTTTCCCCTGTGAAATTACTAATATTCTCAAATATCTGTTGAGAGTTTCTTTGGTACCTGCAATAATTTTGTACGACAGCTTGGAAGTTAAAACTAAAACCCATGCCCAATCGTATTAAACCTCAACTGTCAGGTGCATTACCGTTATCCGTGCTACAGGGTCAAGGCCCTAGCAGAGAAGATGGCGATGAAAACGATGATATTTGCTAGCAGATAACCTAATGATCGTGGCCGTTGATTCCTAATTTCCCCAGAGTCTCTGCCGAGCTTCATTACGCGTCTGTTCGGTGAAAATAGAGAAATCGATGCCCACTGGCAATATCGCCATACTCGGAATGCATATAATACAGAAATATTTTAGACTTTAATACAAACAAGACAACATGAAACGAGAAAAACTAGTTTTTCCATGGCATTAAAGGTTATTATTATTGCAAAAAAGAAGAAAATACTGCAATTTTCAAATTAAATTCTCATCGAGAAGCTTTATAAAATGGTGGCATTTTGAATGGCAAAAGTAGACAGAAAGTTAAAACATAGAAGGTTGGCGTTTATTTTCTACTTATAATCCGTTTGTAAATCACTAGAAACATTTATAAGGGGATTTGCGGACTGTGTTCAAAGTAAGAGAAGGATTGCTTGTCTCCACTTTATTTTTTGTAACGGTTTTAAAAACGCCACTCTGCTCCTTAAAGTGCCTTCACTTCAAATAAGACGCAGAATGAGATTTCTTCTTGTGCGGAATTTCGATGAACCCTTCTGACGTACCGTTACTTTGCAAAGTTTTTCCTCTTTCATCGCGTCAGTTAGCCAGTCTTATCAATTGAAAATTCCCATCCAGCGGTACGAACTCGTTCGTCAGTTTTCCACTTTTGCTCGATGATCTACACGATAGAAGCCATATCGATCAAGGCACGATAATTTAAACAGAACATTAGTTTAAATAGAGAAACAATACAACTACTGTTTCATGCGGTCGCTATACATATTCGTTCTGGTTGCGGTCATGCTTAGTATTTGCTTCTCTCAAAATCCGAAAAAAGGAAGCAGTTAAACACGTAATACCTAGAGTTCTCAGGCAAAGGAATAATTTTCTCTCATTGCATGCTCTTATCTCTGAGTTTCATAATGGTCGAAATATGACAACGAATCGAGAAGATCGTTAAATATAAAATGAAAAAAAATCCTTAAACATGTTCGTTTAATCCTACTTGTAAAAGTATAGAAGCGTACGTATACAGTTTGTAAAAACATTCTGCACTTACGTATGTGGGAGATAAATCCAAATATTGAAATGCTGAGTGTAAAAAGAAATCACTTTTTATTTTCAGCTTAGTAGTACTGTTAAGAGACACTATGTCGCGTACATAATAAAATTCCATATTTTCCCCGTTCCGCAGTTGCCCTCCTCTTATTGTTAGACGCTCAACGAGAGAAAATCGATAAGAGAAAATATCAGCTTCCCATCATATGTAGATACACGTTATAGAAGAAGCACATCAATTGATGTATATACACACGTACGTATATGTATTTAGGTAAATTTATGTCCAGTATATTTTTCATTTTAATTTTTAGAATCATGGACAAACTTTTCTACATAATAGAATTTTCCTGTGTAGTCATCGCAAACGAAACTGATGCATTTCTGTAATACTTTTTTAATAATGTTATGTGACGACACTGCTTGACAAAAGCACAGAGGAATCTATGGCATATTATGTTTATAATTCTACATATTAGCGTAAAAAATCATCTCCTCATGTTTGAGCGAAGATGAACGGTGAATTAAATATCTTGAATGAATTATTCTACAGAATAAAATAATGATAAGTTTGAGGTACACCGATACATCAAACAGTGCAATAATTTCCAAAGAGACTTCAATAATAGAATGAAAAATTGATATCCTCCCTTTATGCATATACAATATTAAAACCTTTCCCTTTGTTTTGCATCTACAAATACAGAAAAATCACTTCAAGTCAAGTAGGTCTCAACAAAAATAACAGACCCAAAAGTACTCAATTATACCTATACAAACCTTCATCGTCCAATATGGTACGCGATGCCTGAAAATCTGCAAAATACTTCCGCATTCCTGATATTCCCTTAATTTCATAGAATTTCCCCTAAAGTCTGATCTCCCAATCATCCCCAAAATATCTATTTACAAGGCACGAGTAGGGGTCTACAAACTGAACCAATTAGCCATTGAAACCCTCAAATCCAACGAATAAACCCAACAACCATACGAAGCAGGTGGAAAAATAAATTCCATAAGGATTAAAAGAAATTTAAATAGTAGGTACCACATATGCGTTAGTTCCGCGAGTAAATTACAGAAAGGATCTGGAGCTTGGTGCTGAATATGCGAGAAGCTGGTGTTCCTGTTGACGCGAGCGCGCAGAGCGAGACACCAAGCGGAGAAGTATCAGTAATGATGGAAAAAGCGACGCTGGATTAAACGGCGAGTAATTACGCGACAAGGTTCACCGTCCGTAGATAGCAATTGCCCTCCAGGGTAGGGTAAAGCGTTTTCTTTGAAGGGGAGGGGAGGGTGGCGACTGGCGCGCGCGCACGTAAAGGGTGGTGCACGGAGCAGCTGCAGCTGCAGGGAGAACGAAATTGCCTCGATTGCTTTTCCGTCGCAGCCAGTGTCGGTGAAATATTTTTTTTTCTTTCCCCGCCACTTCTCCACTACCACCTTCACCGCCGTGTTCCACCCTTACTGGCTTCGATACGTGCGCCAAAGCATCGTTTGCTCTTTCCTTGCGCGCGAAATATTCGACGAGAAACACTCTCGTTTCGCGATGCAACGGTTTTTGTATCGCCTCAGACAGATTCGACGGGCTGAGAAATGGCGCGCCTTGACTAGATTTCGACTGTGAATAGTTTATGTTGGACAGTAGGGTAAATGTATTAAAATGCGATCGTATATCCTCTAACGATCAAGTGAAATCGAAGATTTGATTTAAAAGTAATTTAATTTACGGTTTTGACGAATATAAAATTATTCGCGTATATTATTCATACTTTTTTAAATTATATTATTAATTCGTTGCATTTGATGTCAGAAATTCACCTTTCTATCCAACGAATATTTAAGTTTCTATAAATAGTAGTCGATGGAAAAAATAATTTCATTAGTCATCTCTAATTTGCAGAATGCACTTTTATACATTCATATTTCTTCTCTCTAGTTATTTCCTTATTACAAACACAATAAAATACTAAACATACTCTAATAAGAAAAATGTGATGAATCATCTTGAAATTAAATAAATATATATTCTAAGTCCTGTTTTACCCCAGAAAATTACCGTTTCCTCTGCTTTCCCTCTTACAACCTCCAATACCCACAATCTATCCATCAACGTACAGACGTGAGAGAAATTTACGGTGATCGCTGGCCGAAAGTAGAAAAGGAAATGGTATCACAATTGTTTTTCCTAACGCTGACAGTCCTTTGCGCATTCATTTTTCTCTTGTCAGTCCTTTTGCCATTCTCCTGTTCCCCACCAGTGCGTAGCTCTGGCTACACTTCCCGGAAATCCATTTACCGAAATACGAGCGTGTCTCATTCCGCAATAAATCCAACTAAAAGGGATGTTTTGAACGAACGGCAACGTCGTCGACGCAGAAAGCACGCGTTCATGGGAACTTCAGCTATATATCGCGAGTTAGGCCATAAACTATCATAGATTCATTCCTAACCTCGGTCTTATAACATGTCTATATAGAGCATTGAGAGTATCAGCATTATTATTGGAAATTTATTTCCCTCCACTTTAGTTCCATAGAACTAGTCAGCCTTTGAAAAGGGACCCGTTCGTAATTGTAAGTCAACAGAATCAGCTTGGTCCAATTCCGTTTCCTTATCGTAATCACTCTCTCTTTCTGTTGTATTCACTTATTCCTTTTACGACCCTTCCTCACTCCTTTCTCTCCTTCGATCGAGATATCGCTTAGCATGGCATCGCGGTCTTTGTGGCGGAATTTCAAATGTTATTACACGTAATATAAACGAAAATGACCGAGAGTGGCGATTCCACGATGAAAAATGCCTCTGTCAATAAAACCCCCTAAAATTCCGCATGAACTCAATTATTTTCGCTGGATAATCAGAATTATGCGAGCTGGGCTCGTGCAGAATTGCGTGAATTTCGAATCGGACAGAGGAATGTCTATTCCTCCCCTCGGCGGCCTTTCATAACCGTCTGACTCAATACAAACACGATACTGGTAAATAGAACGGGAGTTCGTTGCGCGAGAGTGAAAGGTAGATTGGTCGAAGCCAAGGAAACTTTGCCAATGATTAAAACGCTATTTACTTTCCTACACCGACAACTCATTTCACTGTTGCGCCTCGATTCGTCTTTAACAGCCGCAGGTGCGAGTGAAGCGAAATTATTTGTATTCTTGCTCGTCAGAGGAAGTGCCACTAACAGCCTGTTTTTCTTCCATTTCGACGTGGATTTCCCTTACCAACGATCCTTTCTCGGCAGGCTACTGCTACCATACATTTCTGAATAATTACTATTAATGTGTAATTACGCTACGTGGCATTGCAATAAAGAGCTACAGTATATAAAGAATCTTTTGGTTAACTGAAGTTCATGCTTCAGTTTCAGTTAATCGCGGCAACTGCACTTTGATATAATAGCCTGTTTCCTTGAATCCAATTTCACGAACTCTAAAGCATATTTTGCCGCTCACGGAAGCTGTGAAACCGTAAAAATCAAAAGTTTATGAAACGGATGATCCTTCTTTACTTGCGGTAGAAGATACGATTGTTTGTGAATGAAAAGGATGAAGATGTTTCACGGAAAGTTACTCTTAGCAGAGTCTTTGTGAATTCTTTTAATTGTATTTCTAAACTAATGGTAGTTGGTTTTACAACGAGGTAGGTATCGGATATATTTGTTATACTATAGCGTGTTTCAAGTGACTTTTAAGTTGGTGTATAAGTAGATACTGTTTCTGGAATATAATCTACCGCAATGAGTTACATTCTGAAGAGAAATAAGTGTGAAGCGTCTTTAATGTAACTGCATCTTCTTGAAAATAAATACCTACCGACATTAGTAGCACGATTCCCAAATGAAACTGTATCCACTCATTTAAACGATCCAAAAATTAGATAAATCAATTGGGGTAATTGAATTGACAACTCAAGTCAACAAAATGAAACAGTTTGTAATCACACTGGATACAATCGGAAGAATGCAACGTGAATTAACACAGATACTACGACAAGATAGTTATTTTGCCATTTAATTAACTTATAGAGTATTTACGGAAATTAAAAACTCTGGAAAATCATTTTCAATTCGATTTTTCCATCTGCCTAGATTTAAAACGCACATTTAATGCATTCTAATTTGTGTATTTGCTCTGCTTTGAATTAATCAGGCTTTTGATTATTCATGCCGCTCGTAATAGCACAATAATGACCGTAAAAACTGCTCGGAGAAATGTCGAGAAAAGCAGCATATTTTAAAGGAAATGCATCATTAAATACGATTTAATTAGCTGTTAAAGTTCATGAGTCGGGTACAGCTTGTTTTAGCAGTGTCACTTGTTGATCAGAGTAGGTACTTGTGCACATTGTTGCACCGATTAATATTGCAAATTCATCCACGCGCTCCTTCTTGCCGTTCGATTTACTTGTACAGTCAAAAGTTGTAATTGCGTTCATGCCAGACAATTGAAAGTAGGAACACACATACTAAATCGATAGATTTGTGAACACGCACGCGTAATGTAATCACAGTTGCGATAGTCTCCATTTACACGTTCAGTATTGTTGCTACCGGAAAACTATGTGTCGATACGCGTTAGTATCAAGTGCTTAAGTGGTCGAAAGATGTTTAAGTGATCCATATAGATGGAATCTGAAAATATAAAGGCACAAACAACCAAAGAAAGCCGATAGAGAAAATAAAAGTCCAAAGCAAAAGAAGAGCACATATACTCAAGTCAACTTACTCTATTTACTCTCAAACAATGTGAATCTGTTGTAAATTCAGAAACAACAGCTGCCAAATACATACATGATTATGTCTAGGTACTGAATAATAAGAACGAGCTGCTGTCTACCAAAAAAACCGAAGTAATTTACAAATCTCAGTGGTTCCCTCTCGGCGACATCAGAAGAATCTCGCGGATGCCGTAAGAGGCAAAGGACGAGCGCCAGGAGGAAAAGTTACAATGCCAAATTAGTGACGGGGCGCAAGATTAAATAGGGATGGGCGGGGGCAGCCGGGCGCGTGATCTCTCGGAGTGCAATAACCTCGAGACCAAACAGAAGCCTGTCTGCACATAAAACGCGGCGGAGGGCCATCGAGAAGAAAGAAACAACGCCGTCAAAGCGGGAACACCTGAACAAGAACGAATATCTGCACCAAACGGAATGCAGTCGAGAGGTATGATCTCGAGTTAACCAAAGGGCAGGGCAAAGGCGAAGCCCACGTCAAACAGGGGGCCATCGAAGGAGTGCAGGAAGGGTTTCGCACTATGGGGGATGAAGTAACGGGGCGAGGAGCAAAAACAATCGACCAGGGCTAGTCAGGTAGCCAGGGAGAAACGAGCAAGTCGGTGTCTGCGTGCTGTGTGTCGCAAGCAAAGGAGGGTGGCTAAATCAGGAGGGGGGAGGCGAACGAGGGAAAGGGATGGGGACTCGGTGGTAGTGGTCGTAACCTGTGTGTGTGTGTGTGTGGTGGTTGTGCCGAGGGTGAAGCCAGTCTTTGTGAAAGGGGGTGAAAAGTGCAGAGAACTAAGCGACCGGGTGACGGTGGAACGGTTCAGAAGGGTGTCGTTCTGACACACTGCTCCACATTCCGCTGCCACGCCAGCAACAAGCCTTCCGCCACCCCGTGCCACCTCTTCCTTTCCTTCTTTGCCATCGCCCACCCCCCTCCACCTCCTCACCGCACCCCTCCTTGTACAGAGCCGCTACTACGATTCAACCGGCGATTATCGATGTGTGAGTAGCCAGCGATAAAAGTGGCGGCGTGGCAGCGTGCGCTCGCAAGGGCGATTGTATCGGGTTCGTTAGGGTGAGAAAGGCTGACTGCGGCCAAACAACGCTGTGCACGACGAAGGTTACGATCGTGCAGACCATTTTCTGACTCTGTTTCACCCCGTGAACTCTGCGTGTTTAGTTCCCTGCTACTCGAGAAGATTTTATTTATTACGCTTCTATTATACTATTCGTTTTTTGTAGTTGAGATTCTCGGGATGAAAATACAAAAAGTGAAGTACCTATGCATTTGTCAAAATTCGGAAGAATTTCCTTTAGCAGTAGTGCAGGCCACCGAAACATTACTTATGTCCTTAAGAGTTAGCTCATTGAGAATTCTAGAAGACTGTAATGATTAATAGAAGAACGGCTACTTTTACAAACACGAGCTCTCCAAGAGGTACAATGCTATCGACACGAGAAGAGCTTTATCAGCAAAATAGTTTCGATTTAATAGCAGCACCTTACTGGACACAGCAAGAGATATCGAGCGTTAGGTACACATATTTCCATTACCTGCTGCAGTATCGAATCCTTTATACATATTATGTACACCGTTGCAGAAAATTCGGTATTTGGTACATACTAGATACTTTCCAATGCTTTTATTTTCTGCTTTTAATTTAAAATGCCACATCAAGCGTTAGGATTCTTCGACAGGAAAGGCAAGGGAAAAAGAATGGGAATGTCAATTTTTCGTGATTCGGCGATTTATAGCATATTTTGTTGGTGGCAACTGGGACTACAGACCTGTCGTATCACAAAGGGTTATAAAGTTCAAATTCCCCCGCAAGGTAACGTTAAAGTTTTGGTATACTGGTTATAAATAGGTAATGTTCACTCTGTACTGGAATAAAATACTTAATATTCTCGATACAGCTGTTTTTATTACCCTTATCCTTCATATGCAACGGTTTTCACAATTCTCCACATTTATGGACAACAGTGTATGTACCACTTGCTTTCCGTAATTACGTTAATGTTATTAATTAAAGTAGTGAGGAGTCGAACGCCTTTACCAGCACTGCAGCTTCACCCAAGACTTGAATCTGCCTGTACACTAACGTAGGGAAAACGTTAGAGTCCGGAGCGACGGTTCTACCCTTATTGGGTCATCGGCTATATGCGCATCGACGTTTAAGAGGCCGAGGATATCGAGGTAACCTTGGCTACTCAAATCACGAAGGCTTACAGCTCTTGGATAAACACTTGACTGCAGCCTTTCAATGTACCTCCTCTATCGATTCTAACGTCTTGTCGCCGACACTCTGATCGCTATCATGCAAGAGCAGGGGAAAAGACAATCGCCTTGATTATCGTATCAATCGCACGAACGATAAGAACGACGAGAGAACTGAAGAGATTGCACCTTGATTCTAAGCATTTTTTTAAACAGAAATGAATATTTATGTAATTAATGCCTCTACTCATTTAAAATGTTGAAAATCTAAACTATTTCGCTGGTCTCTACTTCCACGTCGCAGTAAAACTTCTATTAGATCTATGCGCACTGTGACAAAATGGTACGTAATATAATTATAAATAAAAATGTTTACACGCTTAGATGTGCACTTACTATTTTAGACTATTACTCTTGTAGTAATTATTTTAGTAGAATTACAAATGTTGCTTATGAATTTTATACATTTTTACTGTGTTTGTTAGCACGAGTCGGTATCAACTGCATTCGACGTGGTAAGGTTAATTCTGTGAAGATTTAATTTATGTTTCTGCCTTGAGATTACTAATTCCAGCGCCCCCTTAGTTTAATTATATTTTGTTCTGGATACACGCCTGCAAAATCAGGACCAACATTAAAAAACACCGAAGCTAACAGGCAACTGATGGTGCTATAATGCTTCTATTATAGAAAAGTCAATTTACCCTGCATACGCGTTGTCTGCTCAAAATCCGTGTCACATGGGGCGAGATTGAACGCCGTCTTGAAAAAGAAAAAGAAGAAAAAGTAACTACCATCACGATCTTCGTAAACTCTCAGGAAACTTTGTAGCAGATTCTGGTCACGCTCATGAAGAGGTAATCGATGAGTAATAGATAAATATTCAGAAATTTTGTGTGAAAATAATAGTATTTACTGTCATTCTAATTTTTGTAGTTTTTTTTATAAAGTATGTTAATAAGATGTTGTTCGTTTCCAAAGATATCGCAAATATTGGCTTCTAAACTAATGGGCTGATCTGATACAGGGTGATACTACTGAAAGTCAGTAGTAGTGATTCACTGGTAAGAAGATACAAATCTCTGTTGGTCTAATGCTCAATGAGACTTTATCGAAAGTATAGTAATGTGCAAATTAAAGAATTAGTGTTTACTAATTCCTTCATTAATATATATATATTACTACCCTTTTTTGAGTTCCAAGGACAACTAGTAGTTAGACATTCTTTTCGATAGTCTGAAGAGATTCTCGAATGTACTAATTTTTCTAATAAAACGAAGTAACTAGATGCAACGTACAATATAATCATAATCTCTTATTAAAGGCTCTTGAAAATGGGGAATCTGAGTGTTCTGAGTACCATTTGAAGATCTTAGTTGTGTCTAACTGAATAAAGTACTCTCCAATAAAAATGTGATAGGTATCTGCTTCAATAAATCACACTAAGTAGTCTTATTCGCATTGCTTGCCTCGTATCAGCAACTTCAGATTAAGAGTTACCCTAATAACCTTGACTCGCAAGCTTCTAAAAAATGCGGAGGTCCTCACCTTCTCCTGTTGACCGACAGCAAGCTTTTTAAACCGCTGAGCTTTCACAATGGCGGATACAGGGACTTGACTGAAGATGTTACTTTGGTTACGTCAAGCACATATGCATGTCAAGATCATCAATGTCATCAATCTATCGACGTTGCAATTAAATTAGCGTTTCTTTGTGACGCTCTTACAAACGAATGTCCTAACAGTGCCCAAAGATAATTATTATAATTTAACATATATGAATTCAATATAATACCTGTAACTCTTATCATGACTTCGATGAATTAATAAAAAGTATTCAATTGTTATTCTGCATTTCATGATACTTTACAAGTTATTATTATTATTATTATTATTATTTCGACGGGAGAACCCTTTAGTATACAAAGATTGAACAAATTAGTACAAAGTTATGCAGACAAAAGAATTCCGAGAAGGATTCTGAAGCCTTGAAAAGAGAATACCAAACTAGCAAGATAAAGTGAAACAAGATTTCTCGTTTGCTGGTTTTCCCCTCTACGAAGAACCAAACTGTAATTTTACATAGAAATCCATCTTTACGTATAATTTATTTCCGCCTCCATTATTTAGTCGTACAAGTAAACTCCGTTCCATTATTTACATATCTCCGAGGCGTGTTTCGTATTAACGAGAGCGGATAGAAGGCGGGCAAGCATTCTCCACTCTTTCCTGAATGCATTATTTATTCGAACAAGTACTCGCATATTAAATTGCACAAAACTTTCTGCGCCGGGCCACGTAAATAGCCGAGGCGGAACGACCAGCTTTCGCCTACTATCGAGAGCTTTGCGTTGCCATTTTGCATGGCAACATTGGCACACGCGCGCAAAAGAACATCGATTCAAGGGCTTCGACTGTTAATGAAAGGCCAGTCGCCCGCATAATTAGACGAAATGTAATAATTGGGCACCGACCGAGCACACGTGTACAGTACCCTGCGCTATTCATGCGATCTAAAGCTCGCTCGTTAACCTAAATGCAATTTTCTGTTTCAATTAAGTTGGCGAGCTGCTTCGTATCGCGACTCTGAGTTAAATTCAGCGCATTAAAAGTCTTTTACCTGGACGACGCATTACTGATATAATTAAAATGGCTCTCAAACGTATCGATATCATCCTACCTCCTCGATGCTTTCAAACCGATGCCCTCCTCGCAGATAAATTCATAGTACATATCAGCTATTGCTGAAGGAATTGCACATCCTACCTTTTCCTAAACTTTCCCCACTCATGTGTTGAATGCCAGCTAAATGCATCATACAAGTATCTTAACTATATGCCAGCACATCGTAGCTAGTCATCTCCACAAATATTTTGTACAGCGACACCGACTAAGTCGCTATCGACGACCCTTGCGCTTTCCACAGTTCCTTCCACGCCACCCTTATCCCCTCTTCCACAACTTCTGTATATATAACTCTGTTGCAAAATTCCAAAACCAAACCATTCCAGAAGTTAAGGGCAAAATCTTCGTTAAACGTCGACACAATATTTCTTAAATAAAACCTCTCGTAAAGACTTAAACTTATTAAAGTGTTGCACTGGACTCCCCGACTCGGAATGAAACACATGTGCCACCACCTTGATTCTACGCAACAGACATTCCTGGATCAAACCTCGGACAGGATCAAGCTCAAAATCTCCAACTCAAAACCACCCAATTCTACTTCCCCCGCCAAACATCCCCCGTTCGCGACTCGTATCGTTTCCCCGACGGTTTATCCTTCTTTCTAGAGCACCCCCCGTGTCCGCTGGCCCAGGGGATTCTGGGTCGACGGGGAATTTCCAGGAGCGCGGCCGACAAAAAAAGGTGCACAAGGACGTTGGCGGCTTGCTACGGGTCCGTTCGTATAACTGAATAAGCTTCGTAACAACGAAGGCGGCTAGTCTCGAGGCGGGAGCCACTTACTCATTCGCTCCCGGATTGTTGGACAGGTAATTAGAGGAGCTACGCTTCGCCCGTGGGCCTAATTATAAAAGGGATCTTTTCGCTTCTCTCTTCATCAGCCTATTTCCGTCGCCCCCTGTGCTACCCTTTGCAACTTCGACGGCCATGCCCGTGGAGAACAAGAGGGCGGGGGAGGGAGGGATGCGAGAGAAAAAGGCAGGGAGCGAGCCCCATGGAGGATGGTCGTACCAGCTGGTCCTGACCGATTATGATGTATTGATATCGCGCGGACAACACTGATCCAGTTTACCGTTCAAACGCTTAATACCCAGCATGAAAATCGAGCTAATATTGGTGAGTGCGCTACTCTGCGCTGGCAAGAGATTGAGTAAATGACGTGGCTGGCCGGATGAGGAAGATCTCGTGCGAGCGAGAATTGACGATCAGAATATCGAGTGGCGTTAAAGACACGACACCGGTGTATAGGCTGGGTGTCTGGTGTTGATGTATGTAACCCTCGAGGGCAGTGCTTTTCGGCAAACGCGATGGAATAATGTAACGTTGGGAGGGCATATCGACGCTTTGGTGTTTGCTTTCGTAATGTAACCGAGAGCGGTAGAAGCACATACTCGTGGTAGCGTAACTGTAGTTCCTTGTGAAGGTTTTATGGATGATTTATGGATGAGGAGTGACATTGGATTTTGACCCTTTGATAATGAACAGTGACTCCCAATTTGCTGATATGCTGTATCACGGAATTCTGCACCATGTTAACAGGGAGACTAACGATTCTGTGTAACGAAATAACGCTTTTGGCACGTAAACATCTTATACGTATCTTTGTTTCTACACTTTATAATCGGTGTTGAAGAATACACGTTAAGTCGAGGCCTTCGCTTTTCAGGAATTCGAATTTATTAACGTAAAATCGATTCGATGTAGGTAGGTATTACCAATTCTGCAGAATATAATACACAGTAGAATGACCACCACGTGCACTTAACGAGAAAATCATATTTGTGCACTCTCGTGTACAGTATTCCACCATAACGCTAGAATGAAAGCAACTGGGAATTCATATCAACAAAAGTCAGCTGGTCAACTTTTTCAAAGAAATAAATTTGCTTGATCTCTTGTAATGGGGCACTAGGTAGTTCTATGTATGGTCGAATTATTTTGATGGGTGATCGCTAAGGGTGGTCGGAGGTGGGTGGTCGTTAATAACTCTAACAAGTGTTGATGCGAAAACCTTAAAATAAATTCACATATAAAAAAGGAAATGTATGCTGGTACCTACGTTACCAATATGAACGAACAAATGGCAGTATTCACGAATACAGAGACATAACCAGAAATAATCTTGAGTCTAAAGTACTTGGTAAATAGAGAAATTAATTTTTTGTTTAACTTCTTCTTGTAGGCGTTCCACGATGCCCGTATAATACCATGGACACTGATTTTTTTTTAACTGAAATTAACCTTACAGCAATTTTATTCGCGACACGATTAAACATTTACCATGGCCCCCGTAGTCGCGCCTCAGTTTAACCTTCTTTAGCATTTGCATGGAATTGCCTGAATCGCTTTGATCACCAAGCGGTCAAAGGCTAGAACACACATCCACGACTTTCCGTTTAATGGAGATGTAACGATTGATGGCAACGCGCAGCAAAGCAACGGAACTGACTAGACTGGTCCGCGACGCTACAAACCAAATCGAGATTGTCGAAAGCACAGATTGAACCTTAAGATTGGATTATGTTAATGAAACACTCCAAACAAAAGATCCCCTGCTTTGCATTGGAAACTCGCGCGAAACATCCTCGAATATTTCGCAAACGTACGAGCCGAGGAAATGAAGCAGAAATCGACGTATCGAATGTAAGGTATTCACGGTTCATTTAATGTAAAAGAAATTCCACGATGGTGCCCCCGCTTTCGAAACTCAATTTCATACTACCCTTCGAAGTGTTAAGAAATTCAAATTCTAATACCCCTTGAATCCTCCTCCCACGATCTACTTGCTGCAGAGAAATGTTTCATTCATCCGACCGCATACGTTAGACAGTGACGTCAAGCCTCGCCGGATCAAACTGTCCATTACTTCCGAAATAAACTATATCGTCTAAGAAACTCGTTCCTCCAACACTTTATCCTTCAAATTCCCACGATAAAGTACCTTTCCTCGACGAGCAATATAATTATCACCCAAACTTTCGCTCGATTAAAATCATCTATGAGCATAATTCACCCGAGAATGCCATATTCCAACGTTACGATCGCGAATATCGGGTCGTAAAATCGCTGACGCTCTAAAAGGAAGACCTATCCGCGAGACCCTTTCGCGCCCAATGCCTTCTGACTTTCAGACCCATTTAAATTTCTCGGCGAACCGCGTTGTTCGTCGAAATGGTCTCTCCACCCTCCAACTTTGCCCACATTTTTCACACCACACCGTCGCCTTGCGCTCAGAATCGTTTCGCAGCCCGTTAACTCGAACGGTTGCTAGCAGCCGCATCGCTCTTCCCGTGTGGACTTTTTTCGGGTGTCAGATGTCGGGTGTACACTCGAAGTTTTACACTGGAAAATGAAATTTCACCGCACCGATCGCGCAGCGCCTGCGTGCAACCCGCATATTTATTCTGGCGACACTGACGACATTTCCTGGGGAGCATTTCTGCCCTGTCGTGTATATACGGTCGTGTGTGTACGCCCCTTACGGTTGGCGGCCTGTAAATAAGCCAAAGTACTTGGGAATCATTGCCAGAAAGTTTCGAGAATCTCTGGCGCGGCGAACTTCAACTGGATCGTCCGAAAAGTCGCCTGTCCTCGGCTCTGATGGCAGAAAAGCTACTCCAGTTTTAAGGATGAGTGCTCGCAGCACCTGAACGAGAGTGAAATCGACTTGATTTCTGGATTGGCGACGCGGGGCTGGCTGTTTTAGTTGATTTTTCTTGGTAGTACTCGTCTATTACAAGTAACTGTTACCTACTTGTAGTTTATTGAGTTATGAAAGATTATACATTGAAGACGCCTTTCTGTGGAGTTCATTCGAATTGGTATTCTAATTTGAGGTTGCTTTTTTTATAGATTTAAGTTTGCACACTAAGGCTATTCTGTTCATTCAATATTTCTCAATATTACTTTTTCTCCCCATATTAAGTATCTAGATTAATGCGAAACTAAATATTTCCAAGCTGCATTTTTCATTCCACTCAACCTACAAATTCAAGTTCAAACCATTCAGACATATTCCTAACGAACACTGACACAAAAGTTACATACCTATGTCTGTGTTCCCCAATTAAACGATTCAAATCATTACGCCCTTCGAAACTTCTTGAAGTGGAAAAGTGGCCAGGCATAAATCACCATTAAAAGGCTCGAAGGGTCCTTGGACGTTATGAATGACCGTGATTTAAATAAAATGGATCACGGGCACCCGGTTCCCCGTGTAAACGAACCTTGAAAACTACGGCCCCGATCTTCATCGTTATACGTTTCCCTCTGGTGCAAATTTGGCCAAGTCTACGCGAGAACGAGATGATGAAGATGCCGCGGCGTTCTCTAACTAACTCCTCTGGGGATTTCCACCTTCACGACAGATTATTAATCATTTCGATGCTGCTAGAGGCCAACACCCAGAGGAACGCATTTGGAACTTTGGTGAATGAAATTTATACTGTCGCACGAAATAACGTATAGGGAGCGAGTTAATATGGATTGTGATTTTCATCTGGACGTGGGAACGACAAAAGTTTCGGGTTTATATTGCACACCTCTGAGACATAGTTCTAACAAGTCTCACTGACAAACAGCACGGTATGTAGGACATGCGTACTGCAAGAACACACCCATGATATTGCCGGTTCCAATTAAAAGTTCATCAATTGTGCCACGTCGCTTAAATTATCTAGATTCTGCTTGCGAAACTTGACGCGCGTTTATTGTTATCGCGTTTGGACGAAGTTAGTCGAATTTTGATTGTGCCGTGGTTTAGTGTAGGTAGGTACTAATTGCTAGGGTAAGAAGGATCCGTGATATTAAGTTTGCGGGAGAAATCTGCCCTTAAACACGCAAACTTTCGAGCATCTATAATGGAGAAGGAAGACCTGTAATCATTATGTAGTTTTCTCTAATTTATTCTACCTGAACTATTAAGCAGTGTGATTCCTTGAATTATAATGATAGTGCGGTTAAAATTCACTTGCAATACTTTATTAATTCAGTATCGAATCTACCAACAATTTCCACAATAAATAAATGCCTGGTGTAAGATTTATAGAACAATAGTCTAAAGTCGTTAGTTGGTCGAACAACGTCTGTAATCTCGAAAGTTTACAAAAACATGGGAACACTCGACAACCTCGGCACACACAATTAACCGCGATATTAAAAACAGCATAGGGAGGGTGGGTACAGAATGCTTGCTGTTGATCCTACACGCGTAAAGCTGGCAGCTTTTTTCCATTAAAACTAAAGTCCATTTGCTGATCCGTAATGAAGAGCTTACCAATTACTCCAGCTACGAGATTGCCTCGCGAAAGTACAAATTATAACTCGTCATAAAATACAGGGCACAATTTTCATTATCAGATACGCGGTCAACATGATTCACTAGAGACTACCAATTGAATTCTACCTCGAAACCAGTGCGAGCCTCCATCGATCCGGCGGCTGATTTAGCGGTGGAAGCCGTTTTCTGAATCGAATGAAACCTCCACTCACACGGGCCCACACAGGGACAAATCGACTTGTTCGTTACCAAGTATCGATGCACGTGTCAAACACGACGCGGATTCGTATAAATCCATGATCGAACAGAGAAACTTATTTGCAATGGCAATTGGTCGGAATAGGGAAGAAAATAGTGAAGGTCGCTTTTTCATGTTTTTGATCTGAGCCTGTAATGAAAATTTAAAAATTCCGCTTGTATATTTAAGTGAGTTGTATACATGCTGAAAATTCCATTAGTTACAGTAATAGTATTCAGAAGTTTGCAAGTTTAAAGTAATATTCTATGACCATTTTATAATATTGTAATTCATTTCTTAGACACATAAGACCCCAAAATATATGTCAAACTCAATTTAATTTTAATGCATTGAAAATAGGTAAATTTAATCATGTAGTTTATGATTATTAACACGTCACTTAGGAGAATTAGAACGTCTCGTGTCTGTAGATCAAACAAGCTGGGGACAAGTGGGGCTGCCTCCTTGTGGCAAATAAAAGATTCCACATTTGAAAGAATATGAAAGCGTAAAAACTCGAGACACAGTGCAGTTCTAAACACTGTAGGCAGTTTGATCTAACAATTTATCGAACCAGGATTCGAATCTAGATCTACCAAATCGTTGTTTTACTAATTCAGCTGTAAGAGTCATCGACAAATTCCTTTTCATCCACCTTAATATCGAAAATTGTATCTTAAATGGCACCTATTGTAACAAATCTCAGGTGATAGGTAATATTGTAATATTTAGAAGACCTCGCGAATTTAATATGAAAAGTAGAATATAAAATGAAGAGTTTACCCTAACACAGGGTGTAAAATTGAGAGTCGGTAGCCGTCTCCCAGTAGCCACAACAGTATTCTTCAGTGCTCTTCCTACAAGTGCTCTTGAGCGTTTTCCCCTTCGTCAACAAAAGTTCGTCCTCTATTCACAAGTTTTTCTACTATATACCACCGAGATACTTTCTCCATTACTCAGTTCTAATCTCTGGAAGCACGTTTGTGCCTTCAACTGCTCCTTCCTTGTGGAAATATAAGCGAACCAAGATGTTCTTCATAATTTCGTTCCTTTCCCATTTTAATATCCTACCTCCACACTTGTTCGTAGGGAACAAATACATACACGACAAAGAGTTATCATATTTTGTCCAATCTGTTGCAGAAAATTTTACCTATTTATTCAGTTATCAAATCTGTTTTTTGTCGGCTCTGTATTTAGCCGACAAAACCCAAAGGATTCATTAAAAATTGAGACATCTCGAAATGTCAATGTTACATGGCTGCAACCTGATTATTGCAGGAGGATTCGGCCAATAGGTAACTGAAGACAATTACGTCTAAACTTGAATGCTTCAAGAGATGTAAATTGTTTAAAAGTTAATAAAGAGACAATCTTTCACTTGTGGAAACATATCATTTCTCTTCCAAGCACAATAACACCTATTTCTTTTTCACGGTAAATAAAATCAGCAGGGTACAATTTTCTTTAAAGTTCTGAGATTACAATTAGAATTCCAAATATTAATTTCGATCTTCCGCTGAAGAATCCCAAACTCATGCACCCCAGTTTACCACAATAATTCAACGAATCCCAGTTTTATTAGAAATATTTTGCAATCCAGGCCAGTGTATTCCCCGCGTTTGCCAGGCAGGCGTGAATTTCGCGTTGATATTGTACCGTGAACACGAAAAATTGCGAAATAATTTGTATATGCCTTCCGTGAACTCGGCTAGGTGCAAGCCCGAACGCATCACGGATGCACTTTGCATGGAGGATTGTAAACGCGCGCTAATACACAGAGAAAATAAGGCAGGCGATAGGTTAAGCCGACAAGGCTTACTGACGCCGAGCAGAAAAACATTTTTACTCTTGGTAAAACCTCGGTCGCAAGCCTCTCGAGTACTACTCCTTTCAGTTAATGCCCGTTACGTACTCGCACGCGGGCTACGTGTGTACCCTCGAACGATAGGGTGGGGGCATGCGTTTCTGCGAATCAATATCGGCCGTTATGGATGTTGTTTCCAGAATCTAGGTAATGCAATGTAAAAATCTCGACATCTGACAGCCGTGGGAGCTTAAACGAACCGGCTAGCGAGGCTGCACATCTTTATTTAATCCGAAAGTTGTTGAAGCTGGACTCGATAATAGCAAACAGGCACGAAAGGCGCAATGCTCACAATGCTCTGGAGCATGCGACAGTTTTCTTTCAAATTTATACAGGACTAGTTATACACGTCTGTTTTTAATTCAGATGCAGCAGGAAGATGGAATGGCCTAATGCTTTATTTGATAAGAAATGTAATTGACATTTGCAGTTGCACGATGGTTTTCTGGTATGCAGAGGGTCTACGGAGACATATATGTTTAGAGAGTAAGTTCCTTCCAAATTATCAGTCAATGACTATTTTCTAAGTCTGTGGGAAAGCTCTGTCGCTTTTCTTCGCGCAATGTTGATGTTAGCTTTAATTAAAGAGAAGTATTTCGATCTATTCTACTGTCGATAGATCAGTTTATACAAAATAATATTCATCGTTCTCGCTAAAATGTACGCAGCTTTCGACATGGTTAAAACTTTAAAAGCTGGGCATGAAGAGCGTTCGTCAAGTGTCTTTGAATTTTCCACTTCCTTGGTTCCTTAAACACTTCACTTCACTAATGAATCTACGCGCCAACAGTAACAGTCATAATCCTCTACAGGAGCAACAAACTAGGTGCAATTAAAATATGTGAACTGGAAGATTCAACGTAACTTTCTACGTGCTTCACAGAGAGAACGACAGCCCGCAAACACAGGAAATGTCGAGCAATTAAATGATCCAGTTTGCCGAGCGACCGATAGAGGCACTAGGATCGATCTAGCAAGCGCGAGAGTGTATAATTGGAGCCGAGAAATACGAAATGAGACCTTGTTATGGGAATGTTACCGTACAGTTTTAATTTTAATTCGCTAAATGTATGGGGCAGTTAAACCTTCTGGAACGACGGGACCAAATAAATCGTGAGTAGCGTCAAACCTTTATGACTTCTGAATACATTGAACAAGGAAATCATTGTTAATTATTTAAGTATACCTTGAAAAACAAAAAAACTCACCACAATATTATTTCCTTCCTTTTAGTTTTAGAATGATGTATTTCACAAAAGATATATAGTTACAGTGTAAAGATCCTTGCCTAGACAAAACAGTTAATAATTATTTTCTCAACTTATGCGATATTTACCAAGTTAAATGCCAGAGATTTCGTTCGTTAAAAGCATCAGCGAGGATTTATATAATCCAGCAGAGATTAAAAACCCCACAGAACACATGTGGTGCTGGTGTGACTCATTAAAATGAAGGGTGGACCGTTATTTCCGGGTAATATTGTACCTGCCTGAACCGTGCGAGTGGTAGGTCGTTTGATATCCTTTCAAGGAAATCCTTAACGTAACGTACTACATAATTAAGGGATAATCTTACCAAGTATAAAAGAGAATTTGAACCTCTCTACGTTTGGTAAGCGATGTCAATAAATTTAATAGGACACAGCTTTGGTAAAAATAATTTTCAAGTCTTGCAGGAAAGAGATTAAAATTTGCACGAGACATTACCATGCAACAGAATTTAACCCCTCCCCCTTAATAAACCTGAGAGTTAAGCTGAGGAGCTTTAAGAAGAAATAGGTAGAAAGAATGGCAGAAGGAACTATTTTTCGTCAGGGCAATCTTGTGACCGTATAAACATCGCCGTAGAACGAGCAACGAATCCTTTCGCCGGAGTAAATAATTGAGATACAGCTATCGGTCGGCGTAAACCTTAAAATGGAAAAATACGCAGTGTCTGGGCCAGTTTTGTACGTAGCTATCTGCACTCCAGTTGGAAATAACTCACGATCGCGAGCACCACTGGGGTTGGATATCTCTGAAATCTAGCCCCTTCGAGGGGATATTTCAGCCGAAGCATAGCGATAAATCGGATGACTTATTATCGAGTGTAATCTCCCAACTGAAGGAAGAAATGTGAGAGCTCCGACCTTCGAAAATACATTCTTCATGGGAAAAAATTGTATAGCCGTATTAACGCTTCCTGGAGAGCCTTCTCTTCCATTTCTTCTCTGTGATTTATTTCTGTAGAATATTAAGAAGAAATGTTCACGTAGTTAATGCTCTAAATTAGTCATTATATAGTGGGTGAAATTAAAAAAATATCTAATGTTTCTGTTTAGGTATATCTCAATTTGATTTTCATCTTACATTTGAGGAGACAGAGTAACTTAATAGTTACATGATTTCTTTCCGCTTTATCAAAGATTTTATACCATTGTATCACGTACATTTATACAGATGGTCGTTATATCCTAGCAACATTAAGGCTAAGCAACTATTTATTGGAATGACTGTATGGAATTTGTATCGTTCTCTGTATCAACAATTTCGTTTAAATATTGCTTGACCGCGACCATAGGCAGGAGCAGGTTTCTGTTGAGGTAAAATTACATTCGCAGCCCTTTACCAAATCGCTTTCTATTGTGGAATAATTGCTTTACACACCTATAGTACTAAAATAGCTTCAATGTACTTATTGCATAATATCCTAGTTTAGTATCGTGTACGTAACATGATTAGCAAATGACTGTGCCTCCACTCTCATCTGTATAAAGTTAATATGTTGGATATTTCCCTTTGATGTCCATCGAAAGCAAATCCATTATTTTGTGTACAGACGCATGTAATCTTATGAAACTTGTATCACACAGTTCTGTTACACATAATTAACAATACAATGTGTATGAATGAAGCAAAAGTTGTGGCACTGACACTCTACTGTATTCAATTATTCGATTAAAAAGCTTTGGCGTTCGAAGACGTGGTAAAAATGAAGGCGACGCTTCAAGGGTCAATGTAGTAACGTTTTTTCACACATTCGTTTCCACATCTTCATCGTTCCCTGAGGGGAAGATTGATAGCTACGAGGATTCAGAATATATGGATCATATGAAAATTGGTAGTTTTTTTTCTGGGATTTAAGGAAACTGAAATTTAGTTCTCTTTTTTGTGACTCCCCACGAACTGAAAGAATTAAATAAAAAGCACATCTAATTTGACAAGAATTTAATGCATTTTTTAATGCGTTCATTTGTTCCTTTCTATAAACTTGCTGTACTATTTGACACTAGTTAACAGAAAGTATAACAATCTTGCGAAGCCAGATTAAATTATATTATTCATTGTTCTTTATTCTTTAAGCCTCTTAAAAGTAAGTTTCATTTCTTTCTCCTACTTAATTATCTAAAAAATACTATCTCATATTTAAAATGAAATGTTCACATCTCAAACTATGCTAGCCAATATCCAAAAAGGGGATTATCGTTATCGTTCCTTTTACATAGGTATATGCTTATTAATTTGCTAAAAATCGTGCAACACATTTAATGGTTCAATCAGAAGTGAAAGTAACTTTTAAAATTCATTTTCGTTTTTGTCTTATGCTTTCCATGGCGTCAGGTATCGAATTCTTTGCAGCACACCATTTCATTCAGCACACGTTAGTAGGAATTAATAATTGAGACGATTTCCACGTTCTTACGGACTGAACATTTTTCCACTCCGTTGACCTGTTTCTTGTCTTCTGTGCTAGTGCTCGACATTCGGTATGGCGTCACTTCTGTCCCCAGTTCCCGTCGTGAATATCGTTGAACCACGTTTTATAACGGGCGTTTTATCGACAATCATTCATGCTGCTGGTGCCATGATGAGTTCAATTTCGTGAAAATTGCTCGAGAGTCACTCAAAGTCCCGTTGATGCATAGTTGTCAAAAAGGGTGTATAGTTGAGATTTTAGACAGGTTTCATAACGTCCCCCAAACTTCACGTGATAGGTGGGTAATGATCTCCCCGGAACTAATCATCCTTGGCCTACACTCTAGACCATTAATACGCTACCAACTAATTCTCATAATTATTATTTAGACTCCAGTATATATTAGATTGATACATATTTAATATTGTTAAATGTCGTTATTTTTAAAAATTGGTACGTTTAGAAGAGTTTTGCCTTGTGGGATTCTTTAATCTTTTTCCACACATCCACCAGTTATAGAGCCTGTATCATTCTCAATTCAAATAATTTTTCGTAAAAAATAGTTAAAGAACTTGGAGGAACGAAATGATGGTGGATGTGGAAAAGTTTCCTGCTCTGATTTACAAACTTTTTACATCAATATTCTTGGGCTGCGCTATAGATCTTGTAGAAATTTTCTTATCTTACAAGATTTTCAAGCTTTAGACTATTTGAATTTGTGAAAAATAGCCATTAAATCAGGCCAACTATATGAGTCATAGTTCTGGAAATATTACATGTCAAGTCGTTCCCATGTGTAGTTCCCGGGGCTAAAGCGTATTTATTGATACGAAGTCTCTACTTTTTAACATTCTTACATAATATAACTAATATATTAATTTCATTTAGCTTGTGTTATCAACTCACTACCTTTCAAAATGCCCGCCTGAAGTATCCTTCACACGAAGACACCTCACATCTCCCATGTCAGGGTAAGACTACGTTCACTGTCCTCTGACTAAAAATTGATTTAGCCAAAGCTACGTGTCGCGAAAGACACTGGGGAATTGAAATGTGATTTATCACAAAAGAGATTAACTTTCCAGGAACATCATGACTCTTTCCATTATGCACTCAATGAGCACTTCTTAATCGTCCACCGCAGCAGGTGCACACAACCACGTTACTTAGGCTACGATTTGCATTGGCGAAGTGAAGCAAGGTAAGAACCAAGCACTTGTCATTCAGGGAGAAGCGAAATGCGGTTTCGTCATGACCGGGCATCGATTCGAATCCGTAGGCTGTAACGAAGTGAAGTGAGACTGATTTCATTATACGCTGCACTGTCACCGACCGAGCCAGTCGTAACTATGATTGACGAGACGGTGTATTATACACGTTTGCCAGGAGATTCTCAATGTAACGAGTTATTCGTAAAGCGTGCAGCTCGTACGCCGTAAGACCGGGGGCGTTACGCTTCTGGTATTAAATTTCTTGGTAATAAATATATATTTCCGTTTAATCGATGGCTCGCAGAGAATTGAGGAGAAACGAATTTTAAATATTAACTCCGTGTGCTGTGTTCCCTTGCGCGATCAATCGACGGTTAATTCGATACGTTTTTAGCTAAAAACGCGGAATACTTGGAAAGTGGAGCGTGAAATTTCTTTATTAATATCCGGTTCACGAGAATCGTGGCTCCTTCTAATAATAAATCCCCACGCACATAAGTATCCGAAACAATTATAACACTTTTATTGTGAAACGTTATGGGTTTAAAGGGGGGAGCGTTCATAATATTTGTGAGGTTGAATTTCTTGCAAATTCGAGGAGAAAAAATGGTTTGGTAAAGTAACAGGTACTCCTACAAAAGCGTCAGTATCATTATCATCGTCAAGAATAAACTATCTCCGTTAGAAGTTATATTTCTCATTATTACGTATACTGAATGTAACAGAACGCGGAAGAAACCAATCTATTATAGATTGATTCAATAGTTGTTACTGTAATAAATCTTCTTACCTCTAAAAGGTAAACAATACACCCCATTACCCTTAAATACTAATACTTTTTTGTTTTCCCTTGAAGATCTCACATTTCCTTATGTCGTCTACCGTTTAGCAACGGTTTTATGTGACACGCAATTAAAGATTCTATAGGTTCCAGAATAAGGGGAAGCGGACTGTCTATGGTCAGCCGCGTTTAACAACCATTCCTCCTCTTTTCATCGTATGTAGTACGAAATTCCTTCTCGTACACTAAAGATTAATAAGAAAATTATCTCAATGACATTGATATACTCCCATTAAACGTATGCAGTATAGTCAATAAAACAACTCAGACAGTAAACCCCCTGCAGCAGAATTTTTGAATTTCTTTACACTCCGTGAAATCTATACTAGGCAAAAACTTCTTCACTAACTTCGATAATTTCCAACATAATTAAGTGGCAACAGTGATTGCACAATTCTTATAGGGATCACGATTTATTTATTGTAATATAAAGACGAGTAAATATATATTTGTGCACATGTGCACGCCTATACACGCGTATGTGCATGAGGTCAGACCCAAAGAAGGGGGCAGGGTTGGAAATGGAGGAAGTAGCTCTGAAAGCGAGTCTCGATAAGCTCGGTGTACCACCTCTAATTAAGGTTCACTTTGGATTTCCACTTTACAAGGTGGTAACCGACCCGCCACGATGGAACTGAAAACGAGGTCGTACAAATTTCGGTCTGCTTCCACATCGAAACTTTTCCAACATTACGGAGAAAGTTTCGAGCAAGAATTCTTGTATAAGAAGGTTCGTTGCAACGAAATTAAACCGTGTATGACAAGAAACGTGTCCTCTACTGTTACATTCTCACTATGGTCGATAATGAAAGTTACTATGCAAAATGTACGTGAAACCATTACCCAAACCGCCACGTGTATGAAAACTCGAGAGAACGTCATGGCAATGTTATAGATCTATAAATGTTATTGAGTTTGAATTTATCAATACTGTATACGTTGTTGAAGCAGCTCTTTTATTACCTGCACATGAATCATAAAAAAATTTGTCCAATTACTTCGTCAAACATATCTCATCCTACGAATCCTAAGAAATTCCTAATATGTAGGTTCTTTGATAATGTTTCTTTGAACCTAATTGTAACAAAGTGGAACAGATAATCTGCGAGCCCATTTCAAACTCCCGAGAATATTCGTGTGCGCGAAACAACTTTATATAGAAATTCCAGTATAGCATGCAAATGAAGGTGAGCCAAGGGTAGCTCGATGAAATTCAAATTCCCACCATCGTTTCGATTAAATCGACTCGGAACCTATATCTTCGAGCACCCAATGAAATGTGACCTATATCAAAATCTGCATCAAAGACCTTACATCGACTGCATTTCCTAAGTCTTGAACTTTACAACCAAACCAAAATAAAGCAGGTAAACAGATCTGACAAATGCACTCTCCCAATTCGCATTGCACTGGATGCACTCGACAACGGAGGTAGAAGAAAAAGGACTTAAAGAGAGATGTAACACCAAAATCAGCCGACAATTTCAATTTCCTTACTCTTAATCTATCAAAGAGCAACTTTAATTCCATTTCGGTCAACACCTCGAGTTCCAATTAAACCCTTACACAACACCTCAGCTGGCCAGAGCTTTAAGGACAACTTTAAGGCTCGAAGGACGACTTTGATCGTTATTAGCGCGTGATTTCGAGCTACGCCCAGCCAAAGTAAATCCTTGCGGCGCGGTATTGCCCGGCACGATTGGAAATTATCGAAGATTGGGTGGACGGCAGTCGATAGGCACGAGACTTACCTTGAGGTAGGACGGTGAGCAAAAGGACTATTTGGAGACCGGCGCTGACCATACAAAGCTTTATTCGCATCTGCGGCAGACCTCTCGTCCGGCTCGCCATGGCGAATGAATTTTGCAGACTCGTCCAGGTCGACATCTCGTATTCGCCCAGGGTCGGCTACCCTGAATCCGCCTCCCCCTCTTCCCCCGCGCGTTCCGGATGCTCTTGTTCGTTCAGCTCGCGCACTGCACAATTTCGTGTCACTTCTAGCTGCGATCACCGTCTCGAACGTCACCCGGGAACTCTTTGTCGCGTGCTCTTTCACTGATTAGAATCATGGTGCTCTGTAGCAGAATCTCGCGTGAATAGTCCACGATGCACTCGCCAACGGGCCACCCTATTCCGCCGTCACGACCAATCGTTTCCCCATCACTTTCAACACACGAACAACGTACGGTCTCGTCCACTTCGGTCAAGTTTCGCCCTCGTATCGACACTGGTGATGGCTCTAGGTCCGCGTCGACTGTCACCGTGCTTGGAGCATGCTCGCGTTAAACCCCTGAAAACAATTGTTTCTTAATTGCCAAACTGATAAATGGAGGGTGACAATATAGAGTCTGCGTTTCGTGATGTTCTACTCTTTCGATTACCACGCGAATTGGTATTTTTTGTTTTTGTATTTGCTTTTTCATTTGTTGGCAGAAGAAGGTACGTTATAGAGGCATATTATTTATCGGAATGTGTTATACAGACCGAAAGTCTCCCATAATTAAGGTGGGTAAAAAATAGCGGCAGGAAAATAGAATTTTGTGAGAGATGCAGGCTATTTAAATCTGTACGAGCATACTCGGCGACTCGTCGGGCATATGCGCGACATATACCACTGCTGACAGAATTCATGAAGTATACGAGCACATTAGCACACGGGGAATACTCTTCGAGAGATTTAATTTCCTTGTAATTCTGACACAAAATTCTCTGTTACAAACACGCTGCACTTTTCACGAAACTTTCAACATAATATTTCCCAAAGTCACAAGGTACCTTCTTCGTGATTGATAGTGATTCTGACAGAAATTTCACAACATCTAAGGTTTCATAAATTTTATACAGGACGATATCAAAATTGATTAGAACGATATTTTTACAGTGCACTTTAATTTATGTTTACCGTTTTAATTTATGAGTACCTCGAAAATCGACGATTCTCTTGATTTACAACGCGGCCCTAGGTTTACTATTTCGGTATAAGTGGAAATGGATTTCGCGTGTTCCTATCGGAATGACGTGCTTTGATTAAAAAGAGATTGTTGCCATTTCATCAGGAACTGCTATCGCGAACCCCCATACACAATTCTCGAAAAAAAGCGAGCATATCATGAAGTTGCGAGATGGGCTTCCTGAAACGCCTTTTTTCTTCTCGTCATTTACTTCTTTGAAAAATGAACTTTGAAGTAGTTTTGCTAATAAGACTTGATTGATGCCTCTATGAATACATGTCACGTGTTACCATCGTTCAAAAAAATATAAATTGCTTGAAATCATTTATTATTTTGGAAGCTTGCAAATTGAACGAAGTCCTAGATTTATTTACGAGAAACGTTTGCATATGACATAAACCACTCGTCATGCTTCTAATTTGAGCAAGTTTCATACATTCTTTCATAGATAATTCATTAATTTCACATTACACCATTGATTTTGGCACGTTTTGACCTAGTATTCTCGAAAATATCCCCACGAAAACGGAACATCTTCCGCTTTAGCCCCTCATAAATCCGCGAGAGAAGCACGAGTCGAAAACATCATGAAACACAGAAAACCCATCTCCAACCTGCCGCAAAGTACGTCTCTAGCCCTAAAAAAATATATATTTAAAACGTTCCAATCCTGTTTTTTAATTTGTCAATACGAACGTACCTACGATGGCATTCAGCATCTGTCGCCAGCGTATCATTAATCAATTACACGTTCAACGTTCTAGCCTCGCACTTGGATACGCATCGGACGAGCACGTTGTATCAGAAAAGGGCTCGTCGTATCCGCGCGTGTGTGGGTACAAGTGTTTCACGAGTCTTTCAGATGCTCTCGATTCACAGGTGTTCGTATCAGATACGTGTATTCAACGGAGTACAGCGTTCCTTGTTCCTTGGTATTTAGCCAGGCAGCAGCATTCACTGCCACGGATACACTTTTTCTCTCCGAAGTACAACCGAAAGTATTAAGCATTTACAAGTGCACCACCTCGTTCTTTCCACACACATAGGTCCCTTCACCTCCGATCTAGATGATATTTCTCTCGAGGATTCCTCATAACCACTGTCCACGGATCAAAGGGGATCGCGTAGGAGGTTCGACGACCCACAGCTGTGCGTCTAAAATGTTCCCAAATACCATGAAAGCTTCAGTCGACCGTATTACCTGGAAGGTTCGACGCGTTTCTTGTCAGCGCCACTGAACTTGAACAGAGCCTGGGCTACGGTCCCGGCACGATTATCATACGTAGACGCGTCTGAAGAAGGTAACTGTGCTATCGCGAACCTTGGACGCACCATGAACCTGCGTTCGCAGCCTGATCGGCCTCGTGCATCGTCTTCCACGTTCCAGTGCTGTCCACTGCATCCTCCATCCTTTCGTGTATTAGCACCTACCTTCCACCACCTTGGCTGCCTCCTACTTCACCGGGAGCGCAACACGGTGCTGGCCGTATCCAGGCAACTTGGCCAAGCGTACTGCTCCCACTTTTCTCAGCTTCCTCTTACATCAAATCCTCTCGCCCAGCATCGTTTCCCCTTTCTCATTCGTTGCACGTCCACCTACCCTGCTCCTCTGCAAAAGCATTCTCCCTTGTTTACGTCGGCGACTCGGTCTATCTCCTCCCGTCGATCACATCCTCGAGGCTGCCCGAGGGAGTTACGGCGATTACCGTGGTACACGCGGACGTTCTCGCCCGGTCATGTTCCTTGGCTCGCCCTCGTACGCGGTACCGTTCGCGTTACCCTGTTGCTGCGGGCCTCGGGCCTCGCGTAGCCCGGTCACTGTTCGGCGAACGCGTTCTCGCGTGCGTAGGCACCGATGACCGACCGTCACACGCACCGGCCGCTATCGGATAAAGTCAGGCCGGTGTGGCACAGCGACAGGGCGACCAGTAACAGAAACGTACGCAGGCTACGCTCGCCGAAGATGCACTATCACACGCGGCCACGTAACCAGATCTACAAGCAGACGTAGGCGACTCGCGGTAGACTGAGACAGCGGTCGAGAAAAAGGTGAAGCGGACAGAGGCGAGGCGTGTGCGCGGATAGAGCCAAAGGGGCAACAGGGTAGACACGGAGCGAGGGTGGGAAAGAGAGAGTGAGAGAGGGTGGGAGGGAGAGAAGGAGAGTGTGATTGGAGGGAGCAAGAGGGAAGGAGAAGGACTGTGATTGCGAGAGGAAGAGAGTAAGAGAAACGGGAGGGCGAGTGAGAAACAGAGAAGAGGGGTTAGCGCGAGAGGGAGAGCGAGCCGGGAGAGAGAAAGAGCGAGAGAGTGTGTATGTGTGTGCGTGTGTATAGGTGTGGACGAGCGAGAGACAGAGTGCGAGAGAGTGTGCCAGACAGAGGCAGAGAAAAGGGAGAGAAAACCGCCTCGTTCTGTGATCGGGTATCCAAACGGAACTGAAAGTACCCCTGAAATAGGAGGCGGTCGGGGTCGTGTACGAGCTGCCGGTCGAGCTCTCGCGACTCGCAGCTACCGCCGCGATATAGGCGCGAGGAAGGCTCCTCCGCGATGGGTACAACCTTCCCTCCAGCACCCCCCTAACCATTCGCCATCCCTTCCTCCAGGCCACCCCTACCGTTCGCCGTTCAGTCCCACCACGATTTCGCGGGAAGCTGCGGACTGGACCACCACGCAACTAGCGTCCTCCCCACTCCCGGTTCGGCTACCAGCCGGGTGCCCTGGTGAGACAGAGACGAAGGATCAGGAGAGAGTGGGTGGCCTAGGGTGGAGGGCTCGAGGACACCATCCCCGAAGCCCACCCCACAGATCAATATTCTGCCCACCACCGTGTACCAGAGAACTCTCTGCTCCTCTCTTTCTCCACCCAACAGATGCTGGATCCTTGCGTCTCTCTTCTAGCCAGCTCGCGCGAACCCCCATAAGCTCGCCACACCGGTACCGCGTGACTTTCGAGGTGTGTGTGCGCGCGCGCGCACCCCCCCCCCCCCCCCCACGCGTGTACGTGTGCTTGCCATCCCCCTTCCGCACGCGAGGTGTATGGATTCATGCGTGGGCTCGGAAGTACTTTTATGTATGCACACGTACATACGTGCACGCGTGCACGCGTCTAGGGTAGGGGGATGTTAAGTGTGCGACTATGTACGATGTTGATTCCGTAGCGACAGTTGCGAACGATGCTTAAGCATGGTCCAAGTCCACCAAGAGGGATTAGCCGCGAGAGGGGTCGAGTCGAGATCCTGGGGACGCCGTAGGATCGTTGCACCCCCGTGGCCGCTAAAGCGAACGGTGTAAGTAGAACGTTCTAGGGTGACACGGTTGATGAAACAATCGATCCGTTTCTCACCTGTGTGCATTGAACATTAGCGATGATGGGGCTAACGAATCGCTGATCGTCAACTGTCCTCAAACATCTGGGGAAGCATCCTTCACGAACGCTGGCCCCGCGGCCCGCGATCGATTGTTCAGCTTCGCGAGGATGTTCCTCGATAATTATCTAATCTAGGACATCGTCGCGAGGAAAGGATGCGGCGTTATACATATATGCCCCGATACTTGTTGCACATAAAGGCTTCTGGGACGGGCGAGATTTAATGTGACGTGTGAAATTGTGGCGCAACAATAGGGTGAAATGACGGGTGGGACTGTTTGTTAATTACGCGTGCAAACGTTGAATTTACACATTTTTGTTTATGCAATGCATTATTGCATCGGTGTTGCAGAGGCCTGGGGTTATCGACTGCTGCTGTTAAGGAAGATAGTGACGAGCGTCGCAGAGGCGCTTCCGTCAGAGGATTTAAATTGGACTTTTGGGTGAGAGAGCGAAGTGCGATATTGGCTACTTAATTTAATAACATCGCTAAAACTGACAAATACCTACTATTGGATGTATATGAAGGAAAAATGAATAATACTTTCTAAATGTCGAATCCAACTTTACCGATACGTCCTTGAAGGTAAAGCGCGTGTCACTCTTCCGTTGCAACCCCAAGGAATATCGGAAGTCGCTGTTGTATGATGGCTTTTTATCGTGTTAACAGGGAAATAATAAGGATTTTAAAATTCTTATGGTATCTTTATAACTAACGATTAGGTACACAGTGAACAATCTTTTCAGACTATTTGTAATTTATATCGCTTTGTTAATTAAAATATTACCCCTGTAATATATAAAAACCTATTATCTTCAAAGTGTTAGTCATTTTTTTAATCTAAGTACGCAACCGTAGAATAAAAATCAACGAATTTATATACGTTAAAAGATTACTTGTTGATGTAATAAAGAAACATGACATTCCACCAAACTATTTTTCCTTGAAATAAGAAATTAAGATTTTTCCAGGCAAGGGTTAAACGAATTTGTGAAATTAATGTTTGATGCAAGGAAGATGTGAAATTATGTAAAAGTTAGTTACTGTTCGAAGTGAAAACAAAGACATTTACAAAATTAATTTCTAACAAGTCAAAAAATTGAAAAGTTACCACTAAATAGTTTTGAAGAATCCGATGGAGAATCAAATTTTATACAAATGAAGAAACATATCCTATTATTAACTTACTCTACCTTTCACAGTAACACTGCAATCCTAAAATCTAAACAATCAAAGTTATTTTTCCCTTAAATTTTACTTATTTCTGAACATAAATGATTCATATTGTTTATATACTTTACTCAAATGTTTGCATACTTCCGAAACAATTTTACCTATTATTACCAGTTGAAATATTAACTACTGTATAATAATTTTAATTCCACTCGGTTATATTGATTTTTTATTAACTCCCAGAATAACTGGAATCTCAATGGGACAAGTGACTGTATCTGCAGCAGGCTATCTAGAAAATGGTAAATATCGCATCGATTTCCTCGGTAATAAAGTGAACTAACGCAGCCGTTTAGCTTTCACCGATGTTGCAGTATCTCCTGCTCCAAATTCTGTCTAACCTTACCTGCTGCAGACAAAGTGCAAATTCATTTCGAACTCATTTGTAATATCGAAATAGGAATACTTATTGTGCAGATATCTACTCCATAGTTAAGAGTGCACACAACAAAAAAGTAATCTTATTAAATTAAGATCTTTGTATTCACTGCGATGCAAAATAAGCTGTGCTAGTTGTAACAAATGTTCGATCTAATGTGTAAATCTGTTTTGCAAATGTTTACGGAACGTTACACATCGGCCTTGATAAGATATTGTTGAACACGTACATTTGCCCACGCGTTATGTAAATTCAGTAAAGATACTTGATGAACTAATACATATGATGACGATGCACGTCCTTTTCATTACTAATCAAGGCTGCAGTCATTGCAGATACTGGTAACAACGTTGTATTGGAAAAGAATCCAATGTTCTATACTACTTGACACTATTCTTTGCTGAGTATATGTATGATTATGTATACATTAATTGAAAAATAAATGCCCAAGGAAAGGCATATACAATTTTCCTACAAATCATGTAAGAAGTAAATAAGACACAGAAAACAATTTGAATACACGATAATTACATAAAACTTAATGTAGAAAACTTATAACGAGGGGTAATTATTGCTTATGCATTTTTTTACGATAAAGTTTATCGCTTTGAATAGTCCCCTGTTTACCAATTCTTAAATTTGAAACAATACGTCACCTTCTTCTAACTAATAATTGATAATTTACATGAATTTCGTTCAACTTTTCGCGTGACCGAATTATAGTGTCCAACAGAATAATATTAAGGAATGGAAATTCTGATGTTTTATCTGATGAAAATTTAAACATAATTCCTATAACAGAAGAATGTAATACCCCCATGAATTACCAACAATTTAATCTGAAAAGTAGTACATTGATTATGTATACACATATGTACATACTCACGAAGAAGTTAATAGAAAGAATATTAGGTATTTGGAAGTCCTTAATTATTCAAATTAATTATTGGATACGATGTTATAGTAATCGAGTATATTTATATAGTAAACTACATTTTGACGGGAAAATCAATGATTCATTTCACATCGCCACATTTGTGAACCGAAAGATACGTATAAATTCGATAATCCACTTCATCCTACATTCCATTCGTTTCCCACTTTTACGTGGCTGTTCAATCATTTAAATATTCTTCTTAAATCACGAATTTTCGTGGCATACATTACTCTGCCGCTATATAAATATTTTTGACTACCTTCAGACTGTTTCTGAAGCTAAGAATGTTTCAAACTCTGCAAAAACAGTCTTCCTCGCCAAGGCACTGTCGAATTCTGTCCCACGTTTCAATGAATATGAATTCCTCCACCATTTTCCAACAAAATTATTACTTAACAAATCAGTATCACTATTAAACGAGCCAATCCTCTTACATTCATCAATATTTAATTTCAACAAATTCCGTAGATATTTCGAAACCGCCCGTCAACGAACATTAATCCCATTAGGTACAGAAACAGAATTATAAGTAAGTTGAATGGAAGTACAAACGTTAGCGAGAAAAGAAATCGTTAAAAGAAAATGAAGCCAGATTATGCATTGCACGGTGTATTATTATCATTACTCGTCCACAACCACAGCCCCGAGTCCCCCTGGTTGCCCGAGGAATCGCTTAAAATTTCATTTGTACGCGTTGGCCACGAGCGTGGTCGCCAGTACCATCGCACGGACGCGTCCCGCAATATCCTTGAAATCGCCAAGGTTACGACCATCATGGGCGATTCCAAAGAATAGAGGAGGTTTTGTCGTGCGCAGGTATACGAGTGGGAAGCAACGGAGACTGCACCTGGCACCTCTGACGGTCCTAAACTCACGCCTCGCAGACTCCTCTGCGCGTCTCGGCCCATCCACTCCTCCACGGTCCATTTCTTACAGCCGGCTCGTTCCGTTTGTAGAGCCAGACTGACCCTGCGCCGGACCCCCAAATAACAGAAATTGCGGGGGAATCAGCGTCCCCTCGCTGGACCGTCTTGTTCCATTGTGGCGCTCCAGGTATGTACTCCACCTTCAGTCGGCCATTGTGCTGGAACGTTTTTATGTGTGATCGGCGTGTTGCCAGCGATCGCTTTGACTTCCAGAACCACTCGCCCCCTCCCTCTTTTCACCCTGATTGGACTTTAATGCTGATTGCACGAGGCAGCCAGGTGTCACGGTTACCTGGCGAGGAATATCGCTCGTGAACGATCCCTTTCACGGGTTTATCTGCGAGAAGGATCTGATCGGACTGCGCGGTTAAACGCGTTGTCGCTAAAGTTCTGTTGCTCGAGGGGAAGGCAGCCGAAACCACTGACGATTCGATCGATCGGAAACTTCCAGTCGAATTATACGCGTACGCGTATCGCTGGAAATATTGGACAGGGGAACTGTCTATTCGGGTCACTCGATTCGCCTGCCGATCGCTTTGAAAGTTTCCCCGTGGATCGACACATTTCAGCGGCAAGGTTCGATCTCTGTTTGCACCGCGTATGCACGCTGGGTATGTAGTATTTTTTTTCTCTCTCTCTCTCTCACCGCCCACTCGCGACACCACCACGCGCGGAATCGCGATGAAACGAAGGCGGTCGATGGTTCGATCTTCTGGGGCGACGAGAATGCTTCCGGTTACCCGGTACTCGTTCCTACATTTTTCGAGATTGAATTTTTCCCTGATAGTACTGCAGCTCAAAATAAAAACAATTTCCCGTTCGATCGAACGCTAGTTAAAATCATTTTCCTGGGAACAGCTGCGTCGCCGCTGTTATTCTACGGCGAGCGGCGGAGGACGCTCTGTTTCGTTAAACCTGATGGAAATAAAATAATCGAACTCGAAACGAGCATTCCTTTCCACCCACGGTGTGCACTCGTTTTAACATTAGCTTGAAAAGTCTTCATGGAACTGTCAGTATCAGTCAGATCTAACAGGTATATGTACGACAAGTGATTGCTGTTCGGCAAAGAATTTTCAAAACAATTTTCCGGTTGGATCGTACCCGAAAAATAAACCTAGCATGGGAATGGCGTAACGGAGGAACAATTTTACCCCGAATTTATTTGCCAGACTTGATAGGAAAAACAGAAGCAGCAGAACATTTATCATGATAACTTTATCTTTTTCAACCACCTGCTCATGCTTTTTCTACTTACTTAGTAAATATTGTAAATTAATTTGAAGGGAAGGTTTTCCTCCATTACTACATTCGGATGATAGTTCTACGGGGGATTTATTTCTATTAAACCTTGACAGTTCCTTATGTTTTACGTTTAAGTTTAAGGGGTTACACGTAGTCAGGCGGCTGAAAAGAGGCGAATGTTTGTGAATTTTTTTTTAAAAAGCGAAAGTAAATATTTTTACAGAACTGTTTGCACTTCAAAGAGCAACATTTAAAGGACGTTTGATAATTTTTCTGTAGAAAAATATTTAAGTTTATAATAAAGTAACAATCAATATCCGAGAAACCTTTTTAAAAATTTGGTTTTGCGGTGAGCACTGCCATTTGAAACAAGATTATCTAAAATAAAAAACAGAAACGACTTCGTTAGTATATTAATGTATCCTCTGATTAACGGAGGGATTTTCCGAAATACCTATTAATTTAAAATTTTAAAACAAACTGGCGATTATTTAAAATTGAAATCCTGACTTTTCCGCTTGATTTTTAATACTCAATGACCCTGTTTGCGTAGAATATCTGAGATCAGCATTTATAACTTGGAATACCCTCATACTAGCAAAAAGCGTTCCATTCTTCAATCCTTCCGCCCGATTGCACACGCAGCGATATTTTAAAAACTGGAGTGTCACCCACGTGTATACCTATCTTACTCACCATCTCGATCGCAAGCCTTCGAATACTTTCGCGGACAGCCATGTCCGCGCCAGTGCACCAACCATAACGATCCCTTTCGAAATACTTCGTAATTATGCATAATCCTTTCTTGCCACACGTTTTACTGCACACCAGCCTCGCCGGCTCTAATTAAACCGCGCTGAATGGATTTCGAGCAACGTAAACGCTTCATTAATTTCGTTGATTGCAAGAAGCACGGCAGGCAACGACAGTCCATATTTCTCGGGAGTCCGCGACCGGTCGCGGCTCGGCGGCGCGGCCCCTCATCGCGCGATGGCAAGTGACGAAGAAAAGCATTCGTTAAGAGGAGTCCGCCTTTCTTTCTTGCTGCTATCTCGGAACGAGTTGACGGGGAAGAACGGGAATAAGGAGAGGAAGAAGAATAAGAGGCGGGCGCAGGCGTAAGGGTTGCGGATGGAGCGGCAAGTAGGGCGAGTAGAGAAACGTGTCTCTGTGCGTGGGATACTTATTTAGGAGAAACTCCTAGCCGTTCGTTCTTCCGAGCCCTCGTGCTGTCCCTCTTTGTCTCGATGGCTCGGTATATATCTCAGAATACTAATGACGTAGCAAGAAAATCCTGCCAGTGGTGAGGTTCGAGCTAGCCAACGGCAGACTTGGAGCTAGCTTACCTGCGAACTTCTCCCTTCGCGCGGCAACTCAGCCTCCTTCGTGGCGGTTCCTCCGAAGGCGCCTCCGCCGTAAACGGCGTAACGTCCGTTGCGTTTCATAAATTAGGAGGAACATGCCTCCTGGGAAGGACAAACCCTCCACGAAACTCAGCCGCGGGGGCAGAAGACGTAGTCGCATTACCGCGGGCTGGGTTATGGCCGTTGGGGGAATACGATTGTTTCGCGATGGCACACGTGAAAACGGACTGAACGAAGCGGCCTGTGTACATCGAGGGCGGTTTGTAACGATACGAGGATGGCCGGGCCAGCCAGCCGTGCAACTGACGTCCGTATAATAAGCGGTTCGGCCCGCAAATTAATTAACCGCTACGCGCCTTCTGGTGGGAGAAACGAAGATCTGGATGAGAAATGTAACGCGATTCCGGGAATGTAGCTATTGTTCTACAACGACGCGAGGTATTGCGGAGCTGAACTGCCCTCCGTGGAGTTGGGAAGGCAGTGGTGGAAATGTTAGCCAAGAAAACACGAGCTTCCTTCTTCCTTCTCTATCTTTGTACCTACTCCTTTTTTGGAAATAACATTTGTTAAAACGTATTGGACAGTGTACAATTATTTTTCCAGTAGGCTTGGAGCTGATTTTACGATAAATATTTCACGTGTATCGAAGCTTTGCAGCTAAATAATGTATACTTCGCTGCGACATTAATCGCGGTAAGGTTGGCGAGCACGGCCGAACTTATTAACATGAAACTCGCATAGAACAGAAATTGCGTCATAAACCCTATCATAAACATTAAAATTAGAGTACATTCGTGAACATAAGTCATCAGAGGGAAATTCACAGTGCCACGGCCGATCGTTAAATAAATGCCCAGAGTTTTGGCAGAGACGAAAGGTAACAATTCCATGGAATACTGTTGCCGTGTGTAATAAATATTAAATTGTTGAAAATGCGAGAATGTCTGTTTCAAGAGGTGTATTATCGACGTGTGATCGTTTTTCTCCTCTAATTTCATGCAACATCTCTTTAAAGGGACGCTCGAAAAACTGTTTTTTATATTTTCTATTGGTATAGAGGTTCTTGTGTATTTTGTTGAAATTTTTTTGAGAAATTCGAAATATTAAAAAAGTTACACAGGTTTGAAGTTAAACTTGCGGGTAGAGAATTAACTTGGCGATTAACTTTAAACGCGTTTTTCTCGAAACTACATTTTTCCAACTGGTTAGCATGATTTCTCAGGAACTGACGAACCGATTAACATCCAATTGCACATACATTTTCTATCTACCTCTCGCTATCGTCCCTGCCAAAATTATAAAAGTATCAGCAATACTTCCATGTTTTATAACAGGTTAAAATAAAAAAATTTGGTTACATAAATAAAATTTTCTCCTTCAAGTCACCATTTTTTTCTCTTCGATATTAATGAATGACTGATGTGGGGACGATAAAGGCAAGTTTACTGAATGGAGCAAAAGTAGTTTTTTTAGTTCAGGTGAATACAACGGACACAATTATATTAACTATGAAAGAGGAATTTTCTAAAGTGATCGCACATAAAAATCTCCAACACGATAAATATTTGTCACTTTTTAATATAACGGCGTGTAAGTGGTGGTAAAATGTTCGTAAACAAATGTACAAAACCAGAACTATGTAGAACGTTTATTGTGATGGGAAAAAATTCATAAAGCTGCCCATTTTTCACACAATTTCGAGCGAATACCCCCTTCAGCATCTAAAGTAAAACATGTTTTCGCAATCAGTATCGATGAACTTGTGCTGGTAGATATGTTTCCATTATAACTTTATTACGTACCTATTATAATATACTAATTACAATACCGTTTGACGAAAACGAACGATGAGTGTATGTTAATCTTCGAGAAAATTGACTTTGTGAATTCGTTAGGTATGTGTGTGTTTGACTAATAGTCGATTTCGGTCCAGGCTACTATTTCTGTTTGTACTTGTTGGCAAAGTCATTATGAATCCTGATAATGAATTTATTAGCGATTCCAATAATTTACATTTACATTAATTTACGAAACGCCGAAATTATCGTCCCTGTTGCGGCATACTAATTCGTACTCGGTGGTTCAGAAAGGCTTGTAGTGGCGATAACGTGTCATGAATCCTTAATCGTTCGATGGCTTCTGCGACTGCCTTTTAACTGGAGTCTGTCTTCAACATTTAGGTGCCCTCCAGCACACGCTATTTCGTTAATGCGACATTTCAAATAAAGATTCAGAATAGTCGTAAACATGATACTGTTAATTTCTTCTAAGATTTCCTATTACGAGATTTTAAATGATTACGAGCAAAAATAACTCAAAGTATATTTACACGATTAAAGTTAGTTAACAGTAGGCTTAAGACAATAGAAAATAACATGAAAAAATGGAATTAACTAGCCAGTTTGTTTCTTTAACAGTTAGGATTCAAGTTTTGTTTTAACAAGCTTTAGCGAATGATCTTAATTCTGTGTGAGCTTCATTATGCATTTACATATTAATACACGCCAGAATATTTTGCATTCTTATGTTGTATTGTGTAATAATGAGAATAAAACGTTCTTAAATTAATTATACTCGTTCCTGTGCACTATATTCCACATATTTCATATTGATATTTCACTACATTCTTATCTACATTCAGAAACTCAGTTCTATGTATACTGGATGCTGAATTTGTAATGATCATCTTTTTGCGATATTACAATATGCCAAATGTTTGTTATCCCGTAATAAATAAATAAGTGAATAAAGACCGATGCATAAACAAAAACAATGAGCAGCAATCAGTAAAAATCTCCGGACCAATACTGACACAGTTACTCATAAATGAATTATAATAGCTCATGTTGAAGTCAGTGAATTTGCATATCACTCAAATGCACCCTCAACTCCGAGCTCCCTTAAAATGAAACCTCATACAAATTAAGTCACAATTCACTCCATACCAATGACTTATTTTTACACAGGTAATTACCCCCTTTTCAGTAATGCCAGGTATTCAACCACATCCCCTATATTTGTTTCAAGAAGTTCCCCCAGTATTCCCTCTAAATTAATACCACTCTCGAAGTTCCCTCGACGCGATTTAAGAAACGAATGCCAGCCATTCGTCGACAGGGGAGGAAAAAGCATATCCGTGGGGGGCGGGGGGCTGGTGCGATTCCGCGAAAGTCGACTTAGCGAAACTATTCGCCTTCGACCGTAGTTAGAAACTAGTTCGACATTCAATTTCTGTCCTCGAGACGATTTGTCCATCACCAGTAAAGGGCGGAACGACGACTTCCTCCCCATCCGCCCCTCTGGATTCCATATCGTGCCCAACGACTCGTATCTGTTAGGCAAGTTTCGCTTGCCGCGAAAACTAAGTACGAAGTATAAGCGGGCTTTAAAAGCGGGTGGATTGAACTCCAGCCTGCGATGGGATCCTCTCTCTCGCCCGGCTCCAGGAAATCTGATACGGTTCTCGCGGTATCGCAAAAACTTCCCTCCACCGGAAGTTTTCTACTTGCCCCACCAGGCGAAATACTTTCTATCATCCCAACAAACGTTTTCGGGGCCGCAAGCCCACCGGGGTTAGAGGCAGCTCGTAGATAAGGCACCGTTAAGCTATTATCTGCTATGCTTATTGTCTGAAGCTTCCGCGAAATTGACTAGAACGGGGCCCCGCCATTCAATCGTTGATAGTGTAATTGTTTCTCCATTTCACATTTCCAACGCGGCTTCTCCTCCCGTACTTTCTCTCCCGGTGATCGCGGGGAGAAAGAAGAAGATGGTGGAAAAAGCAGATCGTCGCTGATTAAAGTGCTTCCTGGCGAAATTCGGTCGGTACACGCGATAAATCTCATTCGATCAATTTCAGCCGTGGACGAATTTCCATTGTGACCGGTAGGGTGGGAAGATTGTTCATAAATCATTGTGAAGTTTTAGAATCGTTGGCTGCAGCAGATTGCCAAGATATCCGCGGGGCGATCCTAAGATGAGAAAAATTCCCGCTCCCCTTTGGGGAAAATTACACGGCTCTCATCGGATCCCGGCGTTCCTGGGGTTTCTCGAATTTCGCGTACCTTTCAGAGCTCTCCTTTCAATCGCGGCTTCGGAAGCGTCAGCGGAATCATTTCGCGCGATTTAAGGCGGGGATACCGCGGGGAAGTGGTCGTTAGAGTTATACACGCGTTGGAGACGCGCATTTTCGTGGAGGTCGCGGGGATTGAACCCGCGTCGCGCGAGAATACAGCCCCGGCGCTCGAGCTTTTTCGACGATGGGGGATCGATTGGACACAGCCTCGCCTCTTGCGAGTCACGGTAAATAGAAAGTAACGGCGCAGCCCTCCGTGACGAATAATACGGGAGGAGCCGAAATTAAAGACGCGTGTATAAACATCGACACTGCGGGTCGAGAGGATATTGCTCTCTCTTGTTTGTTGCAAATCGCTAATCAGAGCCATCCCAGGCAAGCTATTCGCCGAGAGCAAGGCAGTTTTAATTAAAGCATGCCGTGGGTTTCCATCAAAGCGCCGCGTGCCCCGCGACACATTTGTGCTTTATGCGAGGAAAAATGCAACCGCTACGAGACTATAGGATACGCATCCTATTTAAAGCAATCTAATCTGAAGAAACGAGGAGGAATTGAGAAATCGCTGGCACGGTGATACTGGTATTAGGTTGCGCGATAAGTGCGATTAAGGTGACACTCGGCTTCCAGGAATGTCATCGTGTGATGTTGGATTTTATAAATTACTCTACTCTTAATATATAAGGCAGAAAGTGTTTGTGTGTTTGTCGCCTGAAATCATTCTCAACGCTGGGGTCACGGAATGTGTCCCAGCTCATTATGCCTAGCTAATCCAGATGAATGTGACTATTTTCACAAAGAAATAAATAAATAAAATAAAAAATTTTAATAAAATCAGAATCTAAACGTGCGAAGCCGAGTAGTAAAGCTAGTTACTAATAACGGAGGAATGCATATTATAAGAGGAGTAGTAACACAATAGTAATGATATTCTGTCACCTGGTTCTATTTACTTTACCCTGTTCTGTAGGAATTCTATAGGGGTTAACAACCGAATTATTAATATCATCACAGTGGCGAATCGGTAATAAGTAAAATAACAAGCATTACATGTCTGCTAGTAGTCTCCGAACTACTACTTAACGAATTTTCAAGTCCGATTTTCTGGAGAGTAGATATACCCGCAGGTTTCCAGCTTAGCTTCACACAATAAATCGTCTTCTGCTCGATTTTCTGTGCTATCGCGCCCTATATCCTCAAAATTGAAAAGCACCGTGCAGAGCTGCATCATAGTTCGAGCGGGTAGATAACGATACAACGATCTCGTAATGACTCAGTGGGTCGATTATTTTTTCCACGATAGCCACACGTTACCAGCAAAGTATGTAGTAGGTGCCACGCTGCCCGAGCAAATCCAATTTTACGAGGCTCGATCCCAGCGGATCGAAGTGCATCGCCGACACTGGGGGATGCCACGCAATACGCCCGTCTACGGCATGACGGAAGCTGAATTCCACGGGGAGCCCAAGGTTTTGGCGACTTAGCTAGGCAACCCTTGGCTGGCCTTGGATAGCGCCGCTCAGCAGCCGCGTGTTGGATGTCTAGGGTCTGCAGGAGGTGGAACGGCAGGCGACGATGGCCCCGGGGCTAAGAACCAGAGAGGAGAGGGAGTCGTGATACGCTGGGGGGCGGATAGACGACCGTGAGTTGCCGGGAGAACGGATCCCGTGCTATCGTCGGTAGACGTATAGCCCCCTCCGCCTTTGAGGGCTTCCTGAAAAAGAATCGCGAACACTGTACAGAGCCGCCCAAGGCAAAAATCGCGCGCAAGTGCACGCTTCCACAAATAACCATAGTATTTTACAGTTCTCCTCGGCCTCAGCCCATAACTGCCCGGGTCACACGCGGTGTCATAAATCGTCACTCGTATTTCTTCCACCTCCCCCGGGTATCGCGAAACGGTGTAAACTCGGATTTAAAAATCCGTACCCGCGATCGTTAGTTAGCCCGGAACGCTCCAGACCGTTATTTTATTCTTCGTTCACTTCTAATCGTTGCCCCCCGCTCTCTTCCCCGACACTCTCCCGCCCCGGCCGCCTACGTGCTATTAATGCAGGAACGAGAGTGTTGTTAGTTACTAATCGCAGTGGCAGTCGCAGCGGAGAACGCGCGGCTCCTACCACCCCGGGTGCTTAACCGAGAGGTGATTTTCCAACTTTTGTAGGACAAAGGTGCACTCGCAATTTCGAAAGTTGTAACGAGGGTGCTTTGAATTGTGATGAGGAATGGCCCCGGGACAAACGTTCCGGCCTTTCGTTCGTTATCGCAGGCCAGCCGAAACTACTATCCCGCTAATTTCTATCGCTTCACGTTCGATCTGCTTCGCCCTTCATCTTATTCTGATTATCGTCGTCGCTTATGTGTCACTACTAATTAACACCCCGCACATGCTGCGCCGAGTGCTACGAGGAGAAAAGGACGGCTGACGCTTCCTGACATGCTCTTAGCGTGAGGGGCCGCCTTAAGTCTCGTAAAGCTCGTATCTCTACTGCCACTCGCACGCTACCGTTCCACTATTACATCACCTTTTACTTGTATCATCTCTCCTGTCGCCGAGCGTCCAATACTGTTGATTAAAACCGAAAAAGCACGCAACGGAGACGACCAGAGCAAAGGGAGAGAATATCGAATCGCCTGGGCCGAATTGAAACCACGAGGCGAGCGCGTGGATGCATCGGCGGCCGAGCCGCTCCGCAGCTCAGCAGGCTGATTTACATGAAAAGAATGTAAATCGTTCGGACAAAGCAATTTAGGCGGCGGAGGCTATACATAACTCCGTCGTATCGGGCACGTTTTAAAAGTAGACAGCTCGCTCGACTTCCGTTAAATCGCGTTCACAATCAGTCGCTGCAATCGACGAATTGCGGTTGCGCCGGCCCTGGGACACTTTCCGCCCGCGGGGCGAGAGAGGAGAGTAACTACCGTGCCGAAACCCTCCTCCCCACTATTCCCTGAACCGCTGCTTGTCCAACGCCAACTTCGCGAAGTCGTGTATGTATATGTACACCTATATACGCGTGTATGCACGCGCATACATCGCTGTGGAAGTAAGTCGAGTGCTCGTGCACGTGTACGCCGTTGAATGAGTGTGTCGCAGCGTGTGTGCTGTACGGTCGGGTGCGGATGTGTGCGCGGCGGGAGCGTGATACCGTGGATCGGCCGATGGGGGCGCCACGGTCGGAGCCGAGCGCAGTCACAGCACAGACTCCGTACGGCCGTGGCGCCATCGAGTTTTGCTTTTCGTCGCTCTCGCAGCGACCCGTGGAGCGGCAACGACAGTTTGCCCTGTGTGCCTGGACGGGGCGGGTGTGATTTCGATCGTTGATTCGTTGATGCTGCACGTTCCCTCCCCGAGGTCCAGTCGCGTGAAAAGAAACGACTCTGCCACATACACGTCGATCATCGGACGGTCGCGGCCGAGTTCGCTCCGTACGTGCTCGAACTCGACACATGAGGAGGAAGGCTGTCGGCGCGAAGTGCAAGGTGAAGACGTCACTGATAGAACCGGCAACGTTTCGAGGAATGACGAGCCCACATGATCGGCTCCGCTCGCACGTTCTATCAACCGGCCGCGATATGACGCGATGACTCCCGAGGTGGTCCCTGCGCCCGTCTTGACTACGCTCCGCGTGAATTCCCGTCGTTCCCCGGCGGCTAGCTGGTAAAAGTGTGCTCTCGGGTGTGAGGATCAAGTGTTTTCGAATAGCACATTAGGAAATAGCTGTCTCGGTTTGTTCGCCCGCGATCGCCGCGCGGAAGTCATGGGTGATGTGTACAGGCTACTTAGTGAAACGCTCGTGGAGGATACACCCGCGGACGGAAGAAAAATCGACCTGACCACGCCACTCGCCGGGGTAAGTCTCTCCACTTCTCTGCTCGTTTGTTTCTCACGCGATACTCTCCGTGCGTTTGTCACTCGTTCGCGGTCTCTTCTATCCTCCCTTCGGTCTATCTTGATCTTGGAAGTTTGAACGCGGTATAGCTTGAGGCAAAGAGAAAGGCCAATGCTAGGGACGAGATGAATGGCAGAGGGAAAGAGATGGGAGATATTGTGGTCTCACGATCGTTCTCTTCTTCTTTTCATTCTCCTCGCTCTGTCTCCGTCTAATTCCTGGCGTACGCTTTCTACTCGACTCTGTCACGATCTCTTGCGCCGTTTCGCCGCCACTCGAGAATTCGACACCGTTCGTGTTCGTTGCCCGCTTCGAAGCAAGATGACGCCTTGAAGTTCGCTCGATCGAAATGTGCACTACTAGCGCGTTTCTATTGTCGCGCTCGACGAGAGATCGTTTTGCGTTTACGCCCCGCGTGCTCGGCGACAAGGAAGATTTAAAAGTAGCGCGCGCTACCACTGGAGGGGAATCGTCTTTTTGGCGCGGTAGGATTGTTATAATCTCGCGATCGAGAGTGCGGGCACGGATAAAGACGGATCGAAAGTGTCAAAGTCAGCTGGCGGGGAAAGTGCGCTAGAGAAATCCGATACGATTCATCGATCATCGATACACGCGCTGTTTTGTCCCTTTAATCCCGAGGCATTTACCGCATTCCTAGCCGATTCACTGCTATGTATAATCTTTCCTCTATGAAATTCTTGTGACCTGAACGTTACATGTCAAAGTCAAACTTTTTCGATAATGGTTTCATTACATCAGAGGCTAGTTGGTTAGTGAAATGTATGTCGAATCGATTTACCTTTCACACTGTTCCGGCTCAGGAGTCTCTAATCAAATATTAAAAATGAAGTTACGCTTGGTTGTCAATTGTTGGACATGATTAATTCTATGTTCTCGAATTTATTCGAAGACAGATCGTGCTTCTTTGGCGCAAGACATTAAATACATTTAGAATAAATTCCGTTGAATTTTGCCGAAGCGTAACAAAATCGAATGAGTTTTTTAATTAAGTAGAAGGTACTTGTGCAAAATAGAGTCATTCTTCTGGATGTTCACTTAAAAATTAGGTAGGTTAACGTTATCAATTCTCAGGTGCTAATTTTTGCTCTGTTAAAATATGCATTCCTAACAAAATTGTGCTGAGAATACGTATTTGATTCGTATGCAGAGTGTAAATAAATTATGAATAGAAACTTCATGAATCGGTCGAATTCATCGCAAGAAACGGAAGAATCTCAGTGAACTTATTTTAAGAAGTGCTTCATATAATGGCCAATTATTCGGTTATAGGATCCTATTTTTTGTTAATGAATTTTTTACCTTATTTCACTTGTTCGGAATGATTTCAATTCCCACACATATGTTTTTGCAGGGAGCTCTGAATGCACAAGTAGAAGACGCTGATTATTTCAGAAGATATTAGATTTTGAACATATATTTATGAAACCTTTCTATCTCTTTCGATAAGTTTTATCAACCATTACAATTTCTATCCACAATTATTTATTTACTCCGTATACAAACATACTTCATGCAACTTCATGCATTTAAAGTATTTCTGTGAATCGTTCATCATGATTTCTGTAATAAAACATTTCATCCTATCGCACATCCGACAATCCAGGCTTAAAATCGTCAATGTTCAAAAAAGTAATGTTAAAACCAGCCGTCCAAATGTTCGGTAAAATATCGTACAATATCACTCGCTGTCATCCATAAATTTTTTCCCTTATTAATCTCGTCGAATCAGAGGGGTGGTCGCGGCTGGAAAATGGAAACGTTGAAAGCTGTGTTTCCCTGTACCGATGCCATTTGCATCGTCGTTCTTGCGTCCGATGTAATCTCGTTGTCGTCAATTATACAGTCGCATTTCTCGAATTCGTGATCCCGAACGGGGTCTCCCTTGTCCCCTTAGCATTCGTGACACCGCGGAGGAGTAGGAGGATGAGGGGGTTAAAAACGACAAGCACTCGGAGCGTAAAAAGGAGCGTAATAGTTTCCACTGCGCGATCCGAGATTGCGAGAAGGCATGCAAAGTATCTCAAGTAGCTCGAGTTATTCGAGGCTCACGATTGTGTTTTCAAATTACCGTACTTCGTTTCTCTTGCACGATAGTCGCAGGAAACCCAGTGGCGTGGCGGGGGACAAAGAGAGAGAGAGAGAGAGAGAGAGAGAGAGAGAGAACTACGGGGGCGAGTTGGGCGGGGTTGGCGCTTGTTTCTTAAGGGCGCATAATAATTATTGCGTTGTCGCACACCGACGAAGCTTCGAGAAGTTTATTACGCCGACGGAACGCGAGTTCTCTCAACCCTCCACCCCCTTTTTCTCCCCGCGTTGAATATTCGACCAGGCTAGGTTTCGAGGATTCCGCGTCGGCGGACGTGAAAAATCCAATGAGCACAAACCACGGTCGTCCCCGACCACCCCCGTGATCGCGCCGGATTAAATATTAATCCGCGCGATGTTCGGTATTCGGTTAACAATAGCGCGGCACTCGGCTCGCGTTACATCAATATTAATTGCCTCATCATCGTGTTATCGGCACCTCGGAGGATTTCGGTCCTCCCGCAGGACGCACTCCGGGCCCTCGGACTCCGGGGCGAAGAATGGTAATTACCTGAGGCGACGATAAATAACGCGGCGAACGATCCGCTGTCAGCCACGGTTTTCTCATTTTCCTCGACGCCTTTCCCGCCCCCGCGCGCGCGCAACGAAGCAAACCCCACCAGCCGCGCGTCGCCCGTTTTGCACATGCGAATTAATAGGTAAACATTTGGCGAGCTCGCGTCAAATATATCCGCGAACTTCGCCCCATAGACGGTGGCCCGGGCGTTCGCTATCGAGCGGCGTATAAAAACATGACCGTCGAGGGCAAACATTGCCAAGTGCAAATCCACGATCCGTATCTCTGTTCGGTGCCATTTATTCGGCAGAAGTGAACGGGGAGTACGATGCGCGCTTAGGTCGGTGATAAACACGGTTCGAACGGCTGTGTGGGTGCGTGCACGGCCGGCAGATAACGATTGAACCGCGGGTGCCGAGAGGGGGTTGGAGAGACGTGTCCCACTGTGGTTTCTAATACGACTTTCCGAGTGGAGATAACGCGACCCGATCTTAATACGTTTTCAGACTCTCCTTATCGGCGACTTGAGTCACGGTCTCGCACTTAACCGTGAATTAACTTAACTCGGGACTAATTTCTGTTCCCGCCGCGCTAACCTGGGCGATAATTGAATTAACGCTGGGCCGGGCTAAGCTCCCTTTTTTCGCCGTTGTCTTTCTTTCTGCCTCCCCACAGTCGCCACCCATCTTTCCCCCTCGAGGGAAAGTTCCACCTGAACCGTGGGGAGTAAATAGAAATCGAATGGAACGAAATGATGGCGCATTATCTCGCATTAACGCATCCAGTGGCACCCCGCGCGGCTAGGGGGACGCGTATGCCGCGCGCATATGTCACTTATAAGCTTTCCGCACAGGAGCCTTCATATTTAAGACCGCACATGGCGCGGTCGTCCCCTCGCCGCGCCATTGCAACATCCGAATAGTGGCCGTAATAATGGGTAATTAATTTATCGGTTGGGCGACAGGTTTATACGCTCTCGTAATGGAGTTTTGAAAAAGTGTGGACTGTACCGCGGGAGTTGGATGAATTTCGTGCGCAAAGGAGGCCAAGGTAGCTCCTGGGCGTTGGACGCACTGCAACTGTGGCGTTTGTGCTCGCATATGATACTGTAACGATTATTCTCTTTGCATCGGGCTCGCCTGGTAATATCGAACCGTTAATGACACCCGTATACTGGTATTTGATAGCTCCGCGTTCATTCATCATTGAGTCTCTGTGTGCGAAAGATTAGTGCTTTAGCGTTGCGTGTGCCGCAATTTATTGCGGGACGTCGATTAGATCAGGGGCTAATTAAATGATTGCTTTGAAATTTTCGAATTTTATGTAAGGTAAATGCCTCTATTATTCAGCGGGGCTACTTTGTCGAAGAGTTATTTATATTTCTAGGTGAAAGGGGCCAATAAGTGCATCGAGCGACGTGGTTAAAAATTAAAATTAGAAATGTTCTGGTTGTCTGTTTGTGGTCTTTATTGTCGATATCAAGATTAATGAGTGTAGAGCGAGCGGGTGTTGTAAGACGATAAAGTGAAAATCTCACAAGGCTTGATCTTGATAATTCTTATTTGATACTAATTTATTCGAAAGATCAATCAAGTGTACTTTGTGTGACAAGTTACTTTATGCAACATATTATAAAGCAACGCTGATTACAGTGAGTTCATTTATATAAACGAACACCAATCATTTGCTTCGATGCACTTCCGTATCATAAGAAACAATACTCTTTGAATTCCTTCGCCAAATGCTTCATTCAAATGCTTTGATAAATAATGTTAATCTGCTGGTGATAAGTCTGAAGGATGTTTCTATTTTTAAATAAAACATCATCTCGCAGTGTTATCTTCCACGTTCAGACACCCGCCTTGCAATAATTTCCGTCTCTATTTATCAGTATTGTACATATCATTTAAGTTTCGTATATGTCAAAGAGATATGCAAATCATATCGTTCTGTGAAAGTTTCAGCTTGGAGTAATATTAAGTTTTGAAACAAGTACCTATATCTCTTACCTACCAGCTGCTTATACAAATTACTCACTTTTATCAAATTTATATATTTCTTCAATTTCATAAAACAGCATAATTTTAGAAAAGTTTCTGAAAGTATTGGTCTCGGTAGAATGTATGTCCGAAAAATAAGAAATTCAATAGAGAATTTGTTTCATAGTTATTAAAATTTCCCTGCGATGTAAGATGCGTCGTGGTCAATTTCAATTTCTTATTAACACGTTTGACAGTAACTTACGAAGCAAAACAGAAAGATGTCTCACAGTGACAAAAGAAACATCGTGCCAACTAGTAGGGAAAGTGAAACTTAGTTTGTCAAAATCGAGAACTTGTTCAACGACTTGGTAGAGAGCAAATATTCACAGAACAGGATATCAATCGACGTTGTTTGAGGACTTGTAAGAGCTTGTTGAGATCTGAGATAGTTGAAACTTAGGCAAAGGGAAGTGCTAGTAATTACAGCAACTTAATCGATACACTGCATTTAACAGATTGCCTTTCCTTCAGAGTACGAACAAAAAATTCTTTATACATATACTTGTGTCAGAATGAGTGGTAAGAACGCTATTACATTCGCAGTGTCGCATTTCAATTATGTCGCGATGCAATCAATATTATTTTTCAGACAAAAACTTGAAAGTTCCTGACAAATGAATCTCAAATGCTTATAATATAACTACATATAATAGACAAATACTTTCGTAAATCAAACCACGTTACAATCTCCAAAACAGACCAAAGGAATTACACTCCATCACTCAAACTGTCCACTGAACGAAGATCTTTCCTCCTGCTCTACATAAGTAGCATAGATTACCAATGACCTACGTATCTCTCAACGCATTAAATTCTCGTCTCGAAAATTTCTCCAGAAATTATAACCCAAGTTGCTGAGGAACGTCATTAACACTATCACAAACTGTTTTACTACTTTTCGCTTTTAGCAGCCTCTCCTTACGAGGGACGTAATTATACGGTCGATAGAGTGTCTCCCAGCAGCCAGCCGAAATGTTCTATTTTTCGTTTCGCCCAGGCTGCCCCATGAATTAGGTGAAAATAGTCAAGTAGGGAATACTTTTAGTACACACGGTACACCGACGTGAGTATGGCGTAAGACGGGCTGCCTACCTACGTGCCAAAGTACTCGTCGAGGACAAGCTAGACCGGTACTACCGCTTTTTCTCCTCTTCTCACCTTCTCTCCTCTCTTCTCCTCGCGCAAAGATGCACGGACACATGCACGCGAACGCTCGCCCCGTTCTTTCATCGCCTACCTGGTCTCTTTTTTTTTTCTCAAAAGGCTGCTGTGCTCGAGCAGCAGCCAGGACCGCGTCCCTCTCCCATGGTGCCTCGACGTCGATGCAACTCGAGGGCACAATAATTATCGCTGAACGACGATTCAGTTATGACTTGGGTATCTTGGATGCACTTGGCTGCACGCGCAACCAACATCGTTGTTCTCGAGTGGAACGTCAAGTGTACGGCGGTTCCGCTTGTACGTATATACGTGCTCACCAAGTTTGTCTTATCGACTTTGAGCGTATCGCCTTTGACCCGTATTCGGAACGCCGCGTTAAGGATGCAGGCAATCTTGAGACTGTGGCGTTTCTCTAGTCACGGACTCGATTACTTGCCAGCATGATTCGTCGTTGCTGTGCTTTGACTTCGGGCTTTCTTTGGACCGCTTCAATCATTTCGGGAGAGAATGTAGCATTCGCCAGTAAAGGCTGCACTTGTGTACAAATCGATCCCGAAATTGTACGACGATTGGGAAGACGGTTACGCCCGATTGTTGACGGAGGTAAGGCAATGCCCAAAGTGATTCGTGCACGGTTGGTTCTTGATGCTTTAATTCCGACGCTATTGTGAAGCGATCGCAGGTGCCGCGCCCCAGGATTGGATTACGAAACAATCAAGTATAAAATTGGAATATCGATGCAGCTTTTATATCCGCGGGCGCATCGCGGAATCATGTACCACGGCCTGTCGATAATGTCAGTAGATAGGGGCATGGCATCGATGAAACACGTTATGTATGTACCTATCCAATTGGCGAACGAGTTCGATAAACCAGCTGTAATGTATACGGTCTTGAATGGATTCGACGGCGTGATTGCAGCCATTGTAGCATCTCTCCGAGAGCGTTTTACTTTTTACACGATTAACAACCGCCGATGGGGTCAGTAACTGTAATCTGTAACTGCAGTTACTGTGCCATTGTGACGGGAACGTTTAGCGATTCCAATCGATTGGGAATGCCGGGTTCGTATCGTTACAGCCGATAATCCTTTGATTTTCTGCGATTCGAATTTAATTAAAGTGGCGTGCAACGATACGATCTGTAACATCGGGCTGTGCCGTGTGAAATGTTGGTCTTCTTAGGTCGACACTGAAGTTCGATTTTCCTTACAAGACAATCTTCGGAAAATTGTAAGGAAGTAAAGTAGCACGCTGCCTGATAACTGACGGATTGTTTTAAGTGACAATTGTTGCATGGTTGATTTTTAAAGTCGATGTCGGGAGAAACACCGAGGAAAGAGAAAAATCTACATATACTGTGAGTTTAGAGGGAAAAAGTGATGAAATATTACTTTCATAATTCAGGAGGTACTTAAATTAGATTAAAAAAAAAGAAGAAGTTGTTCATTGTGTGATCAATGAGTGGATATTTATACCTACATCTTTAGATACATAGGAAATTGAAGAATTGGATAAGCAGTTACTCAAAAAAATAATAGAAGTGTTTCATTCTATTAACAGGAGCTTTACGAAAATTTGAAATGAAGTGAATCCCTCGCCTCATACAACCAGGATGAATTTTTCAAATGTTACACTGTCGCTTATTGGTAGTCGGAGTTTCATATTCTGCGCGCCACTAGATTGCAAAGGTTCTAAACAATTTATTTGCCCGGGACACGTAGGCAGGATGATCGACAATAGCAAAAGCAGTGAGTTCGTTTTTCCCCGTTTTCCTTTTCCGTTTAACGAGGTGTGTCTGAAAGAATTGAAGCCAAACTCGCCGGCGAACCAGCTGAACTGTTTAATGCTTGACTTGGTAAGATATTGTGCGCCGAATCCCAAGCAACTTTGGAAGAATTTATGTTTCTTATATTCCCGTGGCGGTTGCGATAAACTTCGCTAATGGGGAAGCCAATACCGAATGAAGATTTATTGCCAGCGAATGCGAACCGTCGCGTTACCGGTATATGCGAAGTAGCTCGGGGCAACGGCGCGGCGGTGGTGGATGGTGAAAAAGGGTGGATTCGAAATTTTCAGATGGAAGTTATTAGAGTTCATCAATATCGAATCCGTTCGTCTGTGTAAAGACTTTGCTTCCTTCCATTTCTATATTGGATCTACCCCCCCCCCCCCCCCCTGCTGCTCCTCCCTCTGTGTCTCGTCGAGTTGAAAGCTGCGATCTTATAGCGGCCAGGAAAGAAAGAGCAGTTGAAAAATTTGAATAGCCAAACTCCTGGAGCTCATAAATCTGGAACAATTCCACGATAAAGGAATTCTCTTCCTTTCCTTCCCTTTTATCGGCCCACCCTTTCCATTGCTCCGCGGTGGTTTAAGTATGGTCTCGTTGGCGGTGCAAACGCGACGCCCTGAATGCCAAACTTTAGTTTGTTTAACAATGAACGATTGATTTCTAACTCCGAGCCGCTTTAACCGCTACTTTCGCGATAATCTAACGCCCGGCTGGAAGATTTAGTGGCTGGCTCCCCATTGATACGCGGGGCGACGTCTAAACTCGATTAATAATTTCCCACGAGTTTCATTCATTCGCTGCTGGAACTGCTGCCCGGATGATATATTTTCGGACACGTCTCCTCGCAGTTATTACAGATTTTCAGGGATATTCTATAACGCGACGATATACAAGCCCGGCCGGGGGGGGTGGCTGGGAGGGACATAAATTCCAACCCTCGACCCCTCTCGACGATCCCAATCGGGGCACCATGAAGAGTACCTATTCACTACGGACGCGTGTATGGATCGTCCAGCGAATATTTCCCTATTTACGCCAATTCTCTGTCCTTTCGCCGGTTTAAGCGCGCCATATTTACAGCTCTTTCGAATAATCCCGCTGCGAGCATGATAGCGCCGTAGGAAGCCAACTGCCGCTGGGGGGGGGGGGGTGTATCTATACGGATGGATCGCTGTAATCTCGGATAAACTGTATTTTGATAAACGAGTACCCGTCAGAACGGGAGTACCGTGGCCTCGTACACGCGACGGATTTACACTGAGTCGCGGAAGTTCAAGTGCCCCATGATCTGCGGATTAAATCGCTTAACAGTTGGAAGTCATTGCGCAGGGTGGGGATAAACTCGTAATGCAAGCGGTAATGGGGGGCCATTCCTTGTACAGAAAGTAGGTTAACAGCGCGCGACAAATAGTTTCCCTTTGAGGCTCTGTTTTCGGGAAAATTGATTTTCAAAATCTGTCGCGCGTAGCGCACTGTTGTTGAACATGTGGTGTGTGGAAAGTTATAGTAAATGGCATTGTGTTTACGGACTTCTATTAGGATTTTGTTCAAAGTAGCCAGGGGTTTAAAAGCACAGACACTGGTGGAAATATTTTCCTACTACGTGGACGCAGTAGACAAATTTCCAGAGAAATTTTCAAGCTCGACTTCCCCGAGAGCAGAGCACCGTACGGGAAAAATTAATTCCGTGCTTTCGACTTATTCTTCCATAAAAATTCCCCACTTTCGCGGGCATTATGCGCTCCAAATTTTCCTGGTCCAGCGAAGCGTGGAGGAAGCGAGAAGGGATTGGGACGATAAAGTCCAGGCAAGGATCGGCGAGTCCAACTACGATTCGAGCTCGTGCGTCTCGTCTGGACGACACGTCCCCGACTATAGCTTCTCTTTCAGCTCGCCTCCTTTTTTATTTCCCCCTTCTTTCATTCCACCCTCTTCCGGGCGGGGTGCATGCAAGTGCACGTATCATACGTACTGTGCGTGCACGCCGTTCTGGGAGCTCATTAATGTTTTCAAGATGGGGAACGTGGCCCCTTTGACCTTCCAGAAAACGACTATACAGACGAAAAAGCAAAGCGCGAGCAAGTGGAGTCAGGGGTGGAAAGTAAACGCACGTCTGAAATCTCTGGAGGACACTACACGCTACACTTTGACCCACGTCCGTGAGCGCAATGAAAGAGCGCATCTTCTGAAAACAGTAATGACCGGTGTTGCCTCCTTAATTAAGATGTGTCTCGTTACTGTTCCCCCCGCTGCTAGGACATTCCTCGTCGCGGAGCAGAATGGTCAAACGATTTAGCCGCAGGGACCCGTAACGACGAGTTTACCCTAAAACTACAATTGAAATCTACAAGCGAGACGCAGCCGACGGGTTTTCCGCGTCATTTGTAATGTAATCTCCTGCAGCGAGCATACGCGAAAGCTGGCAACGGGAATGGCGCGTTTCGCGTAACGCGTTATGGAAATACGGCGGGAATATCGTGGAAACATATTTTCCTCGGGGCTCGTGTGGGCGATATTAAAGTTCGACAGGGCACGAAAGATCCTGGCATCCTTGAATGCCCCCGCCACAATTGCACCTCCCAGGTAGCGGCGGGCGAGCGCGCGCGCGCGTGCGCCTCTATTTGGCCTACAAAACGAATTTCTCGAATATCTTGTCGGCGGATGTCGGGCCGTGTGTCTCGCCGTCTAGTTTTGTAACACCCGCTTCACACCCCGGCAATCTCGTATTTCGATCTGCAAACGACCGCAGATGTCCCGCGGCGTTGTTGTTCCGTTCTCTCCCGTTCCTTTCGTGCATGGTACTTGCAAACCCCGAACCGCAGAACACCTGAAAGGGATCGCCGCCCCGGCTCGGCGTTCCTCGACACTCGAAATAAAAGCCAGTGAAAACGTTATACACCGCGTATCCGGATGTATTCCTCCCCAGGAATAACAATACTCGCTTAAACCTGTCATTCGAGTGGCTCCAGTAACCGCGTTACCACATTGATTTTTTGTTTAACGACGCTACCCGTCGCCATTCGTCGCATTTCTTCTTTTTAAGGTGCTAGGGAAGTTTTGTTCCATACAATTTTATTGGTTACCATTTTTCATAATACTTTGGTGACAGACTACAGAGTTTGGTATTTAGCTGAAGTAACCGTTGAACGATTCCTATGTCTCCTCTTCTTTCATTGGTCAGTGTAACGCGTGCTTGATTACAACCACGCTCCATGTTCCCAGAGCAATAGCGTAATGGATATGAAAATTCATGTAAACTAATTGGTCACTCAAAACGATGTCAAACCAATAATAATAATAGCGTTTATTATTCGATACGCATACCTACATACTTGTTACTTACGATAAAATAAATTTACACGAGATAAATGTGCCACGAAACAACGATAACGTCGATAACATATCACGTGCTGTTGGTGAGTTGAATGTCTCGTATGATATTAGTAATTTACTACGTTTGTACGGTGAGTCATCATTAGTTTCATGAAACTAGACTCCTCTGAGACATGTTTCAGGATATAGTTTCAAACATCTCATCTCTCGCAACTGTTTCCATTATTTACATTTAGTTGTTCCTGAGATTTTAAAATCTCATCGTGGATTCGCACTGTTGATGTATCCAGAATTTCGAATACATACTCGTAATTTGCTTTGTGGCACAAACTTTGTGGTATTGCAGGTCATTGTACCGGTTGTAATATCAGCTATCAAAAGATAAATACATTCAAATGATCTTCCATAGACGAAAATCGTTATCACCGTACGATGGCCATTTCTGTACCGTAAAATCTTTTACCCATTTTCCCTGGTTGGACCCTTTCAAACAAGAGACTTCTATGTCATACAAGTGGTATTTCAAATACATTCACTTGGCATAAACGTCGCCAGTTTAAGAAAGGCAAAGAAACTCAGAAAAAGTGTGAATACATACAAAATAGGTATCGTATCAATCGTCAGCCATAAAAGTGTTCCGCGCGAGAAGGCTGTTACTCTCCTTGCTCCGAAGGTATCGAAGGTGCTTATTGCTATTGGTTCAGCTTGTGTATTGCCTCGCACGTTTACGTCCGCGCTCGATTGTTCCTGGACGCGGAGGTCGTGTAAATTATTCGCTGTAATTGGTAACAGCTGTTAGAACGCTCAAAACAGTAGTATCCACGGTATCGATAATCCGATTCGCGGGGTTCTAATGAAAAGTGCAGTTCGAAACTGCCGACATAACTTTTCGCTTTCCAGTCGACGCAAGTAAGTTGCCCGTTCCGCTCGGACGATATTGCTCGCGCACTCGGAACGTACCGAGTTTTGTGTTTGGACGCACTTGGCCCATCCAAAAAGGCGTACCCGCGACGGATACGAATATCCGGGCTCGAAAACAAGCGGATATTAGGAAGTTGGATAATTTCCGCAGGCTGAGATAGAAAGTACTTCGCGATAGCTCCGTTCGATCGAGCATTTCAGTGTCGTCGATGCACTGCGCGCCGTCCTATCGAGCGCGAGTCGATTAAGGCCCCTTTCCCACGAGACACTTCTGTGTCCCGCGATTGGTATTTCAAACATAATTATAAATATTCCTTCTTCTCCTATTTCAATCAGATTTGTCTCTGCCAGTTAGGTACGTCTAAAATATATGTGGTCTCGCGTAAGGAGGCTTTAACAGTCTATCACATCATGGAACATCAAATTTTTTAATTTCTCTGCTATATTTTATTGGTTTTTTGGTTGAAATTAGAAAAAGTGCTTCGTAAAAAGTCGCGGATTTAAGAAAAGAGGCCCAGGTGGCAAACGCTCTGAGGGCCCATTTTCTCGGGTAGATGAAGAGGCAGTTTATTAAAAACGAGCTCAGTGTGGTAGTAGAGAAAAAATATAGTGTTTGGATAAAATCATAATTTTTTTTGAAAATGGGGCCTTCTGGGCAAAGGCGTAGACGGCAACTGCTCATCGGCCGCTCGTTAAATCCGCCACTGTTCGTAGACTAAATACCTATATAGTCAGCAATATTCGGTATTGGGAAACCAAGTGGAGGCGTGGCTTAGATTTCAGCGCTGTGGTGGTAAGTTGGCAAACTACTGTAAGTAGGCCCGGATCCCACCAAACATTCCGAATAAGTATTTATTAATCGAAGAAGTAAAAATTTATTGTTCAAAAAGATTTAAAAACACTCGTTTTTCACAACTTTTCTATATAAACACTGATAATCGTATGGACTTGGACGGATTTCGACCTACTCACAGTAGTTTAATTTTCTGCCACTAGTTGGCGTGTCGAAATTCTTGGATTCCCAATACTCAAAAACTGTCAATTGTAGAATAGATTTTGGAAAGCAGTGGCGAGCCACCGAAGTGTCTCGCCTGAAAAGTCCCCGAAGCTGCCTGAGACTTGGCGATCGGTATCTCAGGTACGCCGACCACCTGTCTCCACCTCCCTTCCTCTTTCCCTCTCCGTTTCTCTCGCTCGTTCTACGACTGATTGGGAACACATGCCGCCTTTAACACGGCTGTCTCGGTTGTTAACAATTTTGGCACGACTCCCTGGAGGCGGCCCCCGTGCCCAGCGACAGACTCCCTTTTCATTCTTTCGCTCGTTTCATTCGCCTACTGTTGCGGCCCGACGTCTGCCCAGAGCCACCCCAAGTTTCTCCGCCGTTCCGGTGGCAATAAAAACGTTTGATATATATTTCCAGTGTTTACGAGGTGGTCGGCGATGTTTCGAGTAATTTCATGTGTTGTTTCTGGACGATATCGGCCGGCACGTGAGGAAAATGCCTGAGGAGGGTTATTAACGCTCACTCGCGGCTGTCTGCGGATGCTGGCATTGTTCTCTGAAGCACGGGGGGTGAGCATTGAGTGGCGCGGCGTTATCGAGGGGAATTCGACGCGTTAAGTCGAACGCGTTCACCGAATAACGAACAACTACCACCTCGTTGCCATAGAGTTTCGGGATGTTTATTTCATATTCGCGATTGAAGCAAATTCGTTATGTTCTATGTACCTTCAAGCGTATTATATAGGTACATTTAACGTGCATATTCTCCCAGCTGTCTATCGTCCATCGAAGCATCCGAGTTTCCAAATTCCCAAGTAGCTCGGAGAAGCGTACCAGGCTTTGTATACCTGATTGTGCAAACATAATCGCCATTTGTGCATACCGATTGGGGTTGAATTCGTTGTGTACGGTTTGATCGGTCAGAATCGTGGAAACATAAGCAGATAAGATAATTGGAGCGTGTCGGCGATATCTCCGTCGTTTCGACACCTGTTCCCTGCATTGTTGCTGGCAACTATGCATTTCTAACCTATCGAGACGCCGCGTCGTCCATTCAACGCTGGAGCACCGTAATCGCGATCGCGATCTCGTTGTAAATTACTTACTATTAGCGAAACAATCAACCGTCGTTGTCCAGGCGGCTTTTTCGCGGTTGCAGCGCGGCTCGGCGGATCGCTGTAACGCGAAATTAAATGGACGACGTCGACAGGTTTTATCGCAGCTCCCGGCCAGCCCGAAACTCTGAGTAATTCATGCCGCCCGGTTCCGCGGATAATGTGACGCGAAACCGTCACGTACATGCATTCTCACGCGTTGATACTCCCGGCTCCAGTTATTTTCCATAAGGATGCGAACGCTACGCGAGAAGTTTTTACTCCCGCCGACCTCGGCTGAATTTCGTTAAAACTTGGAGACGTTGGTCCGTTTCTGTCCCCAACCTCTGTAGCAAGTCGTACGTTTCCAATTCGCCATCGCGGAGCATTCCACCTCGGAGTAATTCTGTTTAACGATCCCTCGCGACTCCGGGTCCACCTCCAATTTCGAGGTTTCTTCCGTTCTCTTCCCCTGTCGACCTAGATCAAACGGTTTCTCCACCACCGAGCCGCGCACCAGCGTGCAATGATTTACAGAGGAAAATAGCAGAAATCGTTGTCCGCTCGGCGGTGGCGGTGCAATCGCGAATCGTGCGCGCCCTCAGGCATGTTGATCGAACACTATTCGCAAGATGAAATTAAGGAAGTTGCCTTGTTCTCGCGCAAGAAAGCGCGTCGAAACCAGCTTTCCCAGGGAAGCCGTTTGGCGAGAACGGATTGCAATGCAACAGGGAGGTGGAAGATTTTGTAATTGCAGATTTCATCGGTGTCGTTCTCGCGGCGTGACTCTCAATCAGTCGGTGTTTACGTAATTTCAGACCGAGCAATATTGAACGTTCCTCGCCGCGATCGATTGTAAGCTTCAGTTTTCAACTATAAGCCGTTTCACGGTGAAATTTCTTTCCCGGTCGTTTGATTAAAAAGTATTGGATTAAAAAGTTTCGGCGGGGAGAATGAGAGAAGAGTCTATGCCTGGCGTCCGTTAATCCACTGAGCGAAATAAAGTTACCGCGTGGCCGATTCTCGGCTATCTGCTCGTATTACGCAGCGTTCCTGGGTCTTAGAACGGGGGCGTGTGTACGTGCGCTTGTTCCGCAGTAGGTCAGTGCCTCCTGTTTCCTGCTATGATGATATTCGGCGTGTTACCGTGTCGCTAACCTCGGTCGAAACTCCGCGAAATTAGACATTGGCATTGTTCCAGCGTAACGACTTCATCGCACAGCCACGTCGCGCAAGAAAATATTAGCGCCATTACTCTTAACAAGGTGACAGTGCCTCGACGACGATTTGATCGGTTTTTCCCTCTCGCGAAGAAATCGTGCTCGGGTTCTGTAAGGAATTATCTGACACAGAATTTCTTTCTCCACTGTGCAGCTTCATATATCCACGCTCGAATGATCAAACTCCCGATAAATCTCACGTTAATTTCTTATCCCGAGACTCGAAACATCTTGAGGAGCTTGGAATTTCCAAAGCACCTGGAAATTGTTTACGCGTTCGTTGTTTTTTATTAGAGAAAACGTAGTACAGATTTGTGCTAGTTACTTGTAAACAATTTATGGATTTTTCATATGTATTGCGTGCTAGTTGCACAGAGTTTTTTATTTTCATTTTAGTAGAGGAAATTTTTTTATACTTTGCCTCGTGCTCAATCGCCTGCAAACTTTTTATTCTGGAATAATTAGAAATGAGTTCACTCGGTATTCCGACTTTTCACCAGAAACCGCAAATTAGAGCAGCGGCTCTTTTTTTCTGAACGTGGAATTTTCTTTTTCTGTGGATTTTTGGGATACTTAATAATTTATTCTCCCCTTTTTTTTTAGCATTGAACTAATCTTAATAAGAAACTTCGTAATTAAAGCCATGTAAAGACTGTGCTCTGAAATGACTCACATTTTCCCCAAATCACGTTGCACGAATTTTCTGTTTCGTCAAAAATCTGAAACTTATACAGAATGTTTTACAATATTTCCCAGTACGATAAATGTAAGGGAAAATGAAAGAACATCAAACGTTAAATTCAAATTTAATAACGTTCAAACACGTATCTGTTTTATTAGTCGTTCTTTTTTGCAAAAAGCAATTGGCAAACGTTTTCAATTTTTCAAAAACCAGTTTCATATTTTGATTGCACGCACATAGATGTATGAACCTGTAAAAATAGGAAAAACCCAATGCGACTGTTTGCATGACCTGATTAAGGTGCCGTATTTTTTCTCCAGAAATACAATTTTCCTTTGTGCCGCGCAGAAAAAAATTGAATCACACTGTGCACGTTACGCTGTTGAATATTTTATATTGGACACACGAGCAAATCGATAGTTACACAAGCAAACGGCGGGAGGTGATATTCAGCGGAACAATAAGTTAGATCCTTATAAGCCACTTTGCGCTGGGCGACTGATGTCGACTGTCACGAGGACGTGTGCCGTTCCGAGATAATCCGAGGGCTGACATTTTTAGCAGCATGCGTAGCAAATGCTGACCGTTTCCTGCTTTCGTTCCTTCATTGTTAATCCTTCTTTATAAAAAGTATTCTCCAGCACAATATCCATAATGTTTTCTCGTCTATCATGTGGCAATCTAAACTTGTTAATTGGAGAAGACGAATTACCTCGTCATTTGTAAAGGCTTGCGCTTGATAGTTACACTCCTTCGTGAAATGGAAATCCAGTGCTATAGCCTACGTAATATTCGTTATCGTTGATACGAGTCACTTCTCCATTCCCAAAATCACATTTTAATCCTCCATAACAATGTTTCTTAACCAGAGGCCATGTGACATTTCGGGGGAGCTACAGGTTAAAAATTAACTTTTGGAGAGCCAGAGAAAACTCTAAGAGGTTCACAGTTCGAATAAAATATTAAAATTATACGAAACCAATTAAAATTACGCGAATACTTACAGTTTTACAGTTCTGGTTATGTTATAAAAATTGAATTTAAAGGTAGATATATGCACACAGGAATCAAATAACTGTCAATTTCTCGCTGAAGCAGAAACGTGTCCAATTACCCTTTAACTCGACGTTTATTAGGCACTTTCCGCAGCTAATTCAGTGCTCTATGACAAAATGTTTTCACGGACCTCTCGAAAGGCCTTAATACACCGACACAGTCGCCGAGGAAGAAGCGTTCCTCCTCTTTGAAGCACATTCCCAAGAATTAATCGTGATAGGGACGATATTTCACAGAGGCACGAAGACACTCGCTTGGAGACTGCATCGCGGTGCTAACGACCACGCCTGTCTCTCGTCGAGATTCTCGCGCAGCAGCAGCGTCACGACGCTTTTTATATTCCATTTGTCAGTTGCAAACAGGACTCGCGAGAAAAGGAAGCCAGTAACGGCTGACATTGTTAGCACTGTAGCCGCGCAAAAGTGATACGCATTGTATTCTATTTATCTATGCAGTATCACCTCTGCCAACTTGCTTCAACATTTACAGCCCGGATGGTTTTGCAGATCGCCAACTAGTATGTTGAAACTTACGACCGTGCCACTCTGCGTCCTGCACCCGTCAGCCCCTGCACCCGCCGTGCATGGTGGCGCTGTCAGCATTGTTCATTACTTACCGATTCTCCCTGTCTTTGTTCTCACCCCTTTCCCTCAAACAGTTCCTTCATCTATCTCTCTGCCTCTTTCCCACATTCTCGCTTTCTCTCCTTCCCTCTCAATCTCTCCTTTTGCATTTTTCATTTCCCCCCGGCCCCGCAGCATCCCCGCCCTGCCGGTTAGCCCGTTCGTCTTCCTTTGCTTTAAACTTTCTCTGACTTCCCGCCCTACCCCCGGCCACTCTTTCTCTGTGGCCCGTGCTCTTTGTGGAAAAGCAGCATTAATTACGGCTGCACGGGGCCGTGGACGAGAGGTCCGTTCCGTTACGCGGCGTCCCTGTATCCCAAAGTTTGTACTTTCTGTGCCAGCAATTAACAACACGTACGCGGATGGCAGCAAAGGATGGCGGCAAGGGGTGAACGGCGCAACCTGCCCGTGGTTTTTTTCGAAATGCGACGCTCACGCTCGTTTACCGTTTCCTTTTTCTCTCCCCTTCTGCCCGCCCCTCGCTTCGCTGCGCCGCAATAATTTGACGAGACGAAAGGAAACAGCCCTCTGTCTCTTTGAGCGCTACTTTCCTTGGCGGGCGGCGTCGTCAGTGGATCGGGCGGAAGCTGTTCTCGGGACTGTTGTTGAAAGGAGACTTACAGTTTGATAGGAGCGTATCGATATCGGTCGGGCGATTTATATCGACGCTTGAGAAATTGCGGGGCTCGTCGTGATTTTACTTAATAGCGTGTTTTTGTCTGTTAAGGATTGTAGGTTGATACAGTTTTAGGATACTTTGGGGAAATATTATCTCGAAAAAGTTTGAAAAATCGAAAGCTTGTGCTTCATAATCGACTGCACGTTTTCAGCAGTAGCTGCATCGGAAGATCGCAGTGGCTAATCCAACGTAACGATGTTGTGTTTCACTTTCCACGCAGTGTAAACAGGTACTCGGTGTTTAAGATCGTTATCTTCTTGGAGCATCAAGTTCTTCCTATTTTAGTCAGTGTAATCTTTAAGGGGTATTATGAGATTCAGCTGGTATAATTTGAATATTATTTATACGTTCATAATTATTAGTGAGGCAGCTTTAAAGATGCGTAGTAGTTGCACACTGTATTCTATGCATGCATAGAAAGAAGTCGAGTTTAAAACGAAAACTCGTCACTACAGGTGATAATCACGATTCATACTTGCTTGTGTGCAATGTTCTCTTGATAATGTGCCCGGTATCAGTAATGTCACGTTCTTGTTAACGACATTTCATCATCACGATGCTTACGTTTTAATATTTTTATAGATAACTGTATATAAACGAAAATATAGCTAAAGAAATAATTAAGAATCTTTTCCACTCATACATCCAAATTATTATTATTATTATTATTATTATTAGATGTCTTTATTATTCAAGAGAATGAAGGTACAGGAAAATTAGAAGTGATAAGTCAATAAGAGTAAAGGCGAGGCTGCAGTGGTGACACTGTTATGAAGCCTAACCAATTATCACTATTGTCCTTTCTGCACATGCTGTTCACCACATACATCATTCGAGCGATTCTAATCGTTTGGTTTAAACGAAGGAAGCATTCATTTCAGACGATATGCCCGGAGCAAAATTTCGAGCATGACCACCCCTCCGGGGTTTCGTCGGGGTAGAAAGTTATTTATTAATGCAGCACGCGCGGTCAGAGTTTTACTTTTTATTATGATTTGGCGATATCATTGCGCGAGACGACACATGTCGGCGTTCCTTTGAACGCGTTGGAAGAGCCTAGCTTGTAGTCAGTTAGTCTGGTTGCCGGTCATAAGAGTAGAAAACGCGAAAAACGAGAAGCCCGTTGTCCGTGTTTCCACCACATCCATCCCACCCTAGCCGTGCCCCTCTGAAATGCACTTTCCTCCTATTACTTCTTCTTCTTCCCTTTTTGCGCGACTGCATTCCCGTAATTTGCCCGTGCCCGAGATATAAACCGTCGCACAGTCGCTTTGACTGCTCTGTCGAACGAAACGCAAGTAACGCGAGGCTTCGAAGTGACGAAAAATGGAATTCTCGTTTGTCCGTTCGAATGACGAGTCGCGGACGCGGATTGTTAAGCCTCCGACAAGACACGCGCGCTCGCGTCAGTCGCGCCTTGCGCTGGAGCACGGAGTAGCTCTACAGATGCTGAAACATTCCCTGCAATCTTCGCTTCAGATGCACGTGAAAAACAGGGACACTCTGCCCGCCATTTTGTACCGAGTATCTTGCGCTCGCTGGCTTCTTCTTCCGCATAATTACGATTCTTCGCGGCACTTGCTGCAATCCTGTGCTTAGCGTTCGCCTCTCTTTTGTTTAGGGAATTAGGGGGACGTTTTTTGTATGGTGCTGGAAGCCTGAAACGGAACCAGATGGTTTCAGCGCGGAGGGAATTTTCAAGTGTTTTATATGAATTGCCAGCAAATTCAGCCTCATAGAAATATCGCGTTTCTTCTTAGCGTTGATCATATTTCCCCTGGAGGTTTGTGAAAAGTTTATTTTCACTTGATGCTTGATCTATAAAAATCTATAAGAAATGCTAGAACCTTTACGTTATTTATTTGTGCCAAAAACATTGTAGTTATGGTACAGTGTATTTTTTACGACAGCTTTCAGCTTCCTGGCAATATATCGACACCTTTGGGGTAGGAATTCCTTTGTTCAGAATTGAATTCTTCTACTCTCAAAGGATCTAGGATGAATGGCCCCGTTATTGGACATTGAAGAATCTAATCTTTTAAAAGATAGTGTCCTTGATGGAAGTAGAAATTACCTAGAACGTTAGTTTCTTTAGTCCTTAAAGTAAATTTGTTCTCAGGTATCACATGAATTTTTGGCAAGGAAGTTTTGTAGAATATAAACTTTTCTATGTCCTCCATTATTTAATTTCTTAATTACAATTTCCCGACTAACCTTAACCCATTCGCAATCGCGGACGTGGTATGTATATATATGGGGACTCGATGTCGAGATACTTCGTACGTAGCGTCGCATGAATGATATCGCGAGATGTCTCGTCCGCGGTTGCAAAGGGGTTAATACGTCTCCTTATGGTCTAATGGATTATTCATATTGCACGCAGCGGTATAAATAATATGTATTTGCATCTTATTAACATTTGTCTGTTCCATGTCAATGCATAGTTTCACGAATATTCTCATTAAAATTATTAATAAATCTGATAATGTGGCAAACCATATACAGAATCACAAGTTCAAATATTTTACCATAAAATACTTTAATTCACTTAAAACAAATGGCAGCACTTAAACTGAAAGAAGTGTGGAAATTACTTAGTCTTTGTTTACATTCTTTCTGAATCTCTGTGAGCCCAATGAGTCTCCCAGCATGATCCTTAAGCAATCATAAATAACGAAAGAAATTAGTAGGACAAAGCAAAACAACTTTCCAATAACCTAACAATATAAGACACAAACCTAAAACACTCTCTAATCTCTGTAGTAGATACTAACAAAGCCAAAGTATACCTTTCCTTTGGCAACTACAAATTGCAATTTTGCGTGTCACGGCACGCTAAAGTCAGAGAAGACATTGGGATAGTTAGCTAGCCGAGGCCTTGGACTGTAATCCAGTTTCACATATACGTCAGGCTTGTTTGCAACGCCTTGCAGAACAATACTCGCTGGGAGCAAAGTTCTTACGCGTCGCGTTGAAAGAAAACAGAAAGTTATTAGCCCGTGTGAATATTCATGAGTTACGTAAGAATAGTGGAGCCTCCGCTGGGAGGTGGGTTGAGTGGTAGTTAGAAACATTGTGACATTAAAAGCCGGAATTAGCTGCGGGGTGCTCGCTGCTGGAAAGTCACACTACGGAGTAAATAGTTCATGTACTCTGTAAAATCGTGTAAGAACAAGCATCAGCAGCGCCTCGAAGGCGGCAGTGAATCATCAAGCTGCTTGAGAGGCCAGCTTCCCTCGACGCATAAATATAAATTACCATAACAGACAGGGAATACTGTTGGAGTAATTTGCAACGATATTTACGTATTTTCGGCGGGTATGTTAGCTATATATGATCACGTGAATATGTATGCTTGAGAATTACAAGTGTTCTAACTCAGTTTAAATTGCATGGATCTTGTTAATCTTGAATAAATTGTGGGACAAATATGAAAGACGCAGAGTAACATTTTAATTCTACGATATTCGTGTTCTAAGCGCCAATATGTACAACGTGGTGTATATTAAAATTTAATAAAATTCAGTGATGTTGTGATGAAGGAATATTTTTACGATTTAGGGAGAACGTGTTCTACGTGAAACAATGCGTTGGTATTAATATTTCAAATTTCGAGTACTGAAAGTCATTGAGAAAAAATAAGAAAGATAAGATTCTCCAAAAATCCTAAGATGTTAATTTTCCTAGATGTGTAATGAATACATGTAAATTTTCATTACCATTGAAACATAACACCTTGCGAGAAGATATTACTACCAGAGGCAATCGATAATAGAAGGACCTTCCAAGCAAATTGTATCGGTTTCTTCTTAAAGTATTCTGCTACGATTTTCGCTACAGTGCACTTCGGCAATTTGCGCGGTAGAGCGAAATCAATAAGAAACAGGAAACTCGAAGAGACGAATACTTTCCGGGCGTTTTCAACTCTAGCTGCAAGTTCCATTCGCGCGCTTACTTTTCACACGGTGAAACGTTCTCATAGATTTTATACTTCATCGCAAAAAGTTGGCGAGCACGAGGAAGAATTTAGAACAGGCACCGTCCTCACTTGCATTGGTTTGAATTCATTTTTCCATCATGCTTTTTCCAATATTATTAACGCAGTTTCTACTTATCGCTGCTTTTCACCATTGAGAATATTCTGTTAAAATACAGGTTGAGGGTACAACGTTTATTCTTTGGCACATTAAACATTAAAGTCAATATTGTAAATTTGTATTTATAGAAGTGCTTTGATAAGTAATGCATAGCACATTTCGAGTGGTTATTTGTTAAAATTATAGTAAAGTATTTATGAAAGCACCACTTTATATTTTATAATTTCGCATTTTATCAATGAAATTATGCAAACTCGTATCTTGAGTACATGCATGTGTTCTACACATATGTATACAAGTTAACAATTTTTCCTTCGTAACTGATTCGAATAACTCCTGATCAAAGAATCTGAAGAATTCAAACAACATTTGATCTGCCTCTGCCTTCCAATAATATTCCATGCTTGTGGCCTGCAAACTGACACTGCAATTAGTGAACTTCATAAACGAATTTTTTATACTAAAATATTATCACCAATCTTAGCAATGCAACACTGGCTTAATCATTACAAACTATATCAAGAAATAAGCTGTGTATAGTAAGAATAACATAAACAATCGTCCATATCAATAGGAAAGTTCGAAGAATCAGACCCATATCCATATCTAGATAATTGCCCACTTAAAATAAATTCCAACTTGCTTATCTCCCGCTTACATACCTCCCCAAGTACATCTCTAAATCTCACTTTTCTAAATCCCTTCCCACTTCCATTCCCGACGTTTCCACGGACATTTCCCTTCCACGTCTCCTGGAGACACGTCGAAACCTCTCGCCATCACCCGCTCGCAGGAAATAACATTAATTACTCGCCAGACAAAAGTCGACGAGGCGATGCACCACGCGTCGGCCCAAACAGTTTGCACTTTCTGTTCTAGCAATTAACAAGGCTCGCCTCAGATCACACTGGCGAGCGCCGAGGGTGGCGCGCAGCCACTGGGAGAAGGGGTGAAGGGTGGGCGCGCACCTTTCCTCCCCCGAAACATGCTTTTTATCCTCGTTACTTTTTCTTCCCGCGTTTCTTTTCGCTGGCGTCTCCGATCCCCGTCCAAGCCCGGCTGGCTGGCCCCCCTCAAACCCCTTTAGCGCTAGTAATTTACCCGTGGCACGAAATAAACCGCCGTTACCTTGACTACTCCCTCGCCGGGTATTTCCGTGAGTTTCCACGGTTGCGTTTTTATCGCATTGTATCGCGCCGTGCCATCGCGACGTCGACGACGAGCACCATGACGACAACAGCAACCAAGAGGATGGTCGGGTTGGTTTGTTTTGGTTTCCTTGCATCGCGACGCACCACCTTTTTGGTGCCCGGCCAGGAGGCGAAGGTGTGCGTTTTATTGTATCGCCGGTCCACGGCGGTTTTTACGCTCCCATCCGGCGGGAGCTCGAGATAAATTGTACGTCACCGGCCGAGAGCCCGCGATCCTCTCTTATGATAGCCGCGCTGCACGACTTTGTCGCCGATAATGGACAGACTTCTTGAGTGCAATTAAACAGAGACGTAAAATGTACATGAGCGACGATGAAAATTGTATTACGTCGTCGAGAGGAATGACTGTTTCTTTTCAGTGTCGGGGGCCGAGGAAGCTGCTTGCGAGAAAGTAATGTCGCTTCGGCACGGTCGGTTGTTTGATTCTTATTGAGTACCTACTGGCAAAATATACCCTCGCTTCGCTTCGGTTCTAAGTAAGAGATATTAAGGACTCCATGAAAACACAGTTTACCCCTTTTCACCCAACTAGGGGTTGATTAGAGCAAAATCCTGAAATTGATTTTTAGGTATTTGCTCGGAAGTGTAGCGGCTGGTTCATCTTTCTTGCCGGGTCGTCTCACCCGTTATTCTTCGTGGAACGAAGGAGCACGGTGTTTATTGCAATGCTTAAGAGAAGGGATTTGAAATGGAGAAGGCAAACAGTGTTCAGGGACGTAATTATTACACTGATTTGGATAAACTAATTTATTCTACGATATTTTAATTGTAAACTACTCCTGGAAGAATAATTACGGGAGAACCTAACTTTCGATGTTAGGGAACTCGTAAAAATATGTACCACGTAATCTCCAGGCTTATGGATGTTAATACAAGCCGAGGAAATTCAGTGCAATGTATTTTTCCAGCGCATTACACGCGAGAAAAGGAGGATTGCGTGTTATTACAAAATCTCGTCCACGTACGTGCCACGGTGATTGCACATTGTGATAAATATTTGCAATTTGCTCGCCTGCTTCTGAATGTACAGCCGCCATGTTGGAAGTCGGCGAATTTCGCCGAGAGAGGCGGCCGGTTTGAATCATCAGTCAGCCCCCTTGTGACATTAACAGAGAGCAGAGTACACTGCCGCGTTATCGCTGGCAAATGACACGTGAAATTGAAATTAGCCTAGAACTTTGATTGCGCGGACTTGTTTGCATACGCAGGATTAATCCTGCCCCGCACGCAATCGTCGCGTTGCCTGGAAAATTCATTTGACCCAGGAGCACCGTTCCCATCGCAGCGATCGCTCTTCGATAACCGTGCGGCTATTTTTCAAGTGAATCGAAAATGACGCATTGTTACGCGCCGCCCACGACAAAGAGGTTGCTGCATCGGCTGATAGGTTATCTCTTAAACACGGCAGACGTGCCTTGGAGGCTGTCAACTGTGTCACCGGTGTGGTTCACGCCTGTTGATTACCAGCGTCGAAGCCTGCCACTGCCTAATAGCATTAAGTTGTGGTGCGCGTTGAAATATGCACGACAAATTTGCTGTGGAAATTGCAACCTACGTGCACCTGTGGATTAACTGGCGACGCTCGCCACAACGTGAATCAATTTTCCTCGAAAGTGGAAAATAAAAAATAGATACACCAACAAGACAAGGAGCGTAATATTTTGCTGAAAATTGCATTTCGCTGGGAATAACATTTTTTTAAGAGAAAGAGCTTTGCTTCCCATTAAAAGTCATTCTACTCGTTCTTGGTGCCAGTGGAAGGGAAGTTAATTCTCAACGCGACCTCGTGCATTTACTTGACAAACATGTTAATGAAAATCCATGAGCAATGCAAAATCTTTTGAGAAGTCACGTGTATAACCGCGACGACTTAGAGCGAAGCGCGGAGATCGTGTTAAGTTGCACTTTCGCGGTTTACAACCCTGCGGTTAGCGGAATCCCTAAGCATGAAAAGTTTATTGCAAGCCACGTGCGGGAACACCGTAATCGTATGTATAAGCCGTATTCGCTGAACGCCCCTCGGCGTTTCGCGCACAAGCCAGAGCGACATATACCGACGGAACCCATGCACACGTCCCTTAGCACCGAAACGGTTAAGCGAACCGTAAGCGCGTCGTAAAAACGCGTTTTCTCATTAAACAACACACGGAAGCACGCGGAGAGGCGCTCGCCATTGTCATATCCGCCCCGTTGGTAGATGGAAACGCGCTTCATTCCTAATTCATTAGCGGCAGAATCTCGCTTCGTAACATTTACACGTTTCCGCGGGACAAGCAAATGCAAAGTTTCGGTGTGCAAACGTATTTTCATCAGGCCTGGAAGTAGTCGCAGCTGCCTGCCTCTGTCTGCCGCCAGGCGGGTTGCCTTTGCACGGTCGCGATGACGACGGCAACAACGACGACGACGACGGCGACGAGGCGCGACGTCGAGTTTCGCATTTGCACAATACGCAAATACGGGCATCCAAATACGTAATTCAAACTGAAGAGACTAGCCTTCGGGCTCTACTTTTGCTAATTCCATTCTGCTGGTAGTGTTAGAGAAAACGGTGCCGCTGGTGGAACGACTACGCGCGCTGACAGTACGGACGCTCCTGTTGACCATTTTAATCCCGTTGACGGCAGCGATTCATGGGGCCGTTCGAGAGACTCGAACGCGTCGGTGACATGCGGGTTGGCGGTGTCTGATGCTGTCGATTATGGACGAAAGGTTTTCCTGTTTTACGTGGGGAGTGCGTAAGCCTCGGGGCAACATTTTGCTTCAAAGGTTGAGATTCATTCTGGTGTATAGTGTTTCTCGTAAAATAATGTTTTGCGTATATGTACTCTAGTAAAAAATTCTACATATATATTGCAGGAGTGGAAATGCATCTAAAGGCTCAAAATACTCCCCTTAATAAATATTACAAATATTTAAAAATTTATAAAATAATAATTTCTATTTTTTTTTCACTTGTCAATGCAACGCATGAACGGCGGCTAATCAGCGTCAGCACATTCGTTATCTTCATTTATACTGTTCATGTGTTGTGCTGATAATAGCGACAACACTTACAGATTCGTACCAGTATACCTACGTATTTCGAAACGCTCTGCCCTTGTTAGTTAAATGCTAGAAAGAAATGTTCTTATTTCTCAGCCAAGAATGAAGTTATCACTTAATTCACAATGAAAATAAACAGATGGAGCTTTTAAGACTTAAAAACTGTTATTTAACTCAAATTACCAAGATTTGGACTTACACCACTATGATTCTCAGCCCTTGCTATAACAAAAATTTGGGGCAAATCGATAACCTGATCTTCGTGTTTCCCCCCGTCAGATATCGCTACTTCATGGCGGAAAAAGTGCAAATATCGAGGGGATATTAATCCTCGAGTGATAGGCCGCAGTCAGCTTGAATCTGATAAAAGAATCGATGGAGGTCTCATTTTATATATTGCAGTGGAACCTCGATTAAACGTTTAAACGAGCGTTCGATTATTCGAAGGATATTATCAAGCAAAGGAACTGTCTTAAAAGGGTCTTGCCAGTGGAAACAAAACCTGAAAGAGTTACTCGATTGGAAAGTGGCGAAGGGGGCAGCATTCGAGAGAATTGATGGAACATAACGGAAATGAAAAGTGTAATGGTGAAGGAGATGATATTTCTAAGAATAATATTCCTGCACATTTTCAAGCGGAAAATGAATAAAAGCACAAACATTGATTATTTATTAAAACATTAAATTCACTTCAATTGGAATGTTCGAAGTTCCACTGTAGGTACTCTGCTAATCGATAACTTCAATTTACAGTTTCTGACAGTCTGATATTTTTATATTTCACCGAGTCCTCTTAGAGGCGCTGAAAATATAATACACAGGGGGTTCCACAACCGGTGATACAAGCGGAAATAAATTTTTTTGACATTGAAAAGGATAAACATTTTATGCATTTTGACACTTGTAGTACATCCACAAAAGGTGCAATGTTATGATAGGATACTTAAAGCAAACGTAATAATGTTCAAAAGACATGGCAATGTTCCCCAAGTTTACAGTGCATTGCGCCCAAAACTGACAACAAAATACTAAGCGAGGTATGCTTGATCGGCCCCCGGATCAAGCTGCCGAACGATTGTCGAGATAAGATCTCGCGGGCTCGTGTGCATAAATACGATTAAGGGAGTTAAACCGGTGCTAATTCAGACAAATCCCTCGTAGCGTGATCAGCTTATTGCCTCTCGAATCACGAGCTCGGGACAAGCAGACAAATGTACAGAATGATATATTCCGACGTATGTGGAGCTTGTGCCTGATCAAAGGCAGGAAGGTCGACAGTGGTACTTCGTTTGTTCGATTTAACGATGCCCCCCGTTAATTAATTCTGACTCTCCGATGCTAACAACTACGGCGCCGTGGAAATGCCAGAGAGACGGTCCTCTGGCGTGCATCGAATCGGTCGTGGAACGATACAGCCGTGCCAAAACTACGGCAAAGGTGAAACTGTACGGCTGGAGGCCGAAAGCGAAAACTGTCTCAAGCATCCACGAGATGGAAACGACACTTTCATACTGACAATTTCGGGCTCTCGGCTGAGCTGCGTCCCCATCCACGCTTTATCGTCTTGGTAATGTGAAATAGAGAATAACACGAATCAATACCAAAGTCTGCAGTTTTTGCTGGAGCCTTGATCTTTAACTCGTTGGGTGGAGGTAGAATTTTTGTTCGCCTTATGTGTGAGGGAGGTTTAATGTTTCAAGGAGGTTCTACATTATTGTTTTACGGAGATGTTACTTTCTTATGTTTACTTTTTAGTGCTAGGGCGTAATTGCCACTTATTGTTAAATGATACGTATCACGTATCGGTTGAGGAAGGAATACTGTGAAGAAGTACCTTATGCTTGTTGTAGGTATCTACTTGTGGATTCTTCTTTTCTACACTTTTCAGTGATGTAGTTTATGTAGGTATGTTCAAATGTTGTTTTAAGTCGTTGTACAATTTAGATGAGTATAGTGATTGATACATATATCCTCGATATATCTGTTGCTGGTCTTCTCGATTTATTGCTGTTGCTTGATATCCTTGCTCTTTATCAATAGTTTGTGTGCAATTTCCATTGTGAACTGACAATTTCCGGGGATGCTTGCTTACATTTTGCAAATTACACACGAATTAAATATATCGCAATTTCGTCTAACCAAGGACAAAATATTTGTTGATAATATCTTATTACCCTCAGATCCGAAAAATTGATTTAAAGCGTTTTTTCTTTTATGACACTTGTTTCTGTTTGTACTATTATCATATTGGATGCTGCTAAACATTCATATTATAATCGTCGTGTTTACTTTTCCATTACAAACCCACTAATTAGTTTCTATAATGAAATGTTTCACCTGTTAATCGCCTATGTGTGTACCTATACCTACTAGATATTCAGGGCTTAACATATTATAACAAACTATAATAACGAGTATGCCAGAACAGTTAATAACGAGGACAGGTTGCGAAATAGCTCTATTCTCACCGACACAAAGATTATGAAATGTAACTGACTGAACTCTGACTCGATAGCATTTCAAATTGGTAGGAAAAATTTGATCGATTGAATTTTCTCGATTAAACTACAATCAGAGATGACATCAAATGAATTGACTAGGGAAACCTACAAGGACTTAAAGGTATTTGGAGTAAGGATGAGGGTGATTGTAAGAGCAGAGCTTAGAAAAATGCGAGTTTCATTCAGTTCTACAAAAGCTACGATGCCAGATTCAGTTTATTTAAAACATGTACAATTTTTTTTTCAATAATGTCTACTAAATGGACATGGATCACAATACCTAGTAGAAGAAGGCGAACTTAACATGACATGTACATTAGATAATGCATTCATAAACTAATAATACCGTGTAATCCTAAATGCTGCTCTCTGAACTTTCCACAACTTTCAGAATACGCTATAAAGTTTTTAAACTCCGCGAATGCTCTCTCAAAGCTCGCCAAGGACTCCCTGTAAACTCCCTAAGTTCCTTAACACTTTCTAAATACGTTCCCTCAAAAACTCTCTAAGGACTAACTAAAAGCATTGTCCATTCAAACACCACAGCAGTCATCTTTCAACCACTTCAACGCACACATGGATCACCTAAATCAGAAATTAGCCCTTAGAGACTTATCAATCTTTCTTTTAGGCAACTCCTTGATATTTACTCTTGAAAAATCCTCTCACTCCACAATTAGGTATATCATCTAATTAACTCTCTATAATACATTATATTATGTGGGTCTTATATCACTCCTGCTAATTCACAAAACATTAATATTCAGTTACTATAACATAGGTACAAATCTCGAGCATTTATGTTACAATAGAATCTTGATGAAATGGAATTTAAACGTACCTGTTAAACTGATATACAATCTGTAACATCTACCAGTGTCCTAAAAATGTCAGTTATATATAGTTCACTCACTTTTCCACACAAACAATTTCCGCGTTACACGTGCATACATAAAGCTCCATTTCCCCATTTAAACCGTAAAATTTCAAATAAAGAAGTAGCGCGGGTAACCAAATACCGCGTCCCTTCTCGAACATACACCCTCTGCCCGTAGTACCAGAAACTTGGCCTCGTAGAATCACAATGGATTTGTGTGCACAGAGAAGCCCCATCCATACATTCAGACGCTGACCTACGCGCGTAAACGTCCATTTGGACGGCAGTTAGGAGCGTGTCAGGTATTACGCGGGAAAAATCGGCTGTTTCCCAGAACGAGGACGATGCTGGTCGTTCCGGCGATAACAGTTTGTATCCGTGTGACAAGAATTGGCATTGGCCGAAGTTGCGTAGCGGCACGACGTCCGACACGAATCACCTGTACTTGAGCGCGAATTGTTATCGTCCAAGTAGTTGCCACGGTTGTTATCTAGGCACCGACAAATCCTTTTTCGTCCCAGCTACCCTAGACCTGGTCATAGACGCGCCACGTTGCGGTGGAACCGTTGGACGCGATACATATCTGGAAGGGAGTCGAGGCAGGGGTCGCAGGCAAGCCGTGACTCGAAAATCGTGTGCGGCATAACTCGCCGTATTTGCCGTGGAGATGCAGATATTCACGAGCAAACATGCATCAGCCGCGCATATAAGGGGATACGCGAGCTTGTCTGCGTGCAAATATGTACAGGAATCGCCGGTGCTCCGTGAAAATCGGTAACCGGCTTGTATTCTTAGGCGGGTCGATCATCCACCGAAATTCCCGTCTTCCGTATTTTTCTGCGGTACTGATGGTATATATATATAAATGCACGAGACAGTACCGCGCTGATGTTTATTCGTCGCATCGATCGACAGACGGGGAAATTAAGTGCGATGTTTTGGTGAAACGCGGAACTTGATAGGTGGTTAGATGCGCCGAGTGGTGTTTGGGAATAACTGCGAGAAGGTGGAGGAACGTTTCTCCGGTGTGTGGCAGCTCAGTCAGAATGCCGGGAAACGACACATAATATCTGTGCTCGTATCCTGCGTCTGGGGAGAAAATATGCTTCGGAGACAGGAGTTGGGAATCGTGTACGACACAAGTCGCTGTCGTGGCTATGGGGCTGCAGATGTTGCAGCGCGCACATCGTCGCACGTGGGACGTTAGGAGTGCAGGAAATACGCGGATGGATCCTCGAACCCCGCTGCAGCTTCATCCCTACGGCGTATTCTTCTTAACTCGATCATTCTTTTACTGCGAGCACTCGTTTCTCGCCTTCGTGCTTCCTCCCCGACTGCTGAGGTGCATCGTTTTCTCTCACGTTCTGCCCGTTCATCGATGTAAATCGCTGACACACGGATGGATTTCACCAGCTGTTTGCGCTGCGAATTGTTTGCTCGCCGGCATGGTAATTATACATGTGAGTAAACATCGTTTAAAGTTCGCGAATGTATTGGCGGTGGCGATTTGACGATAGCGGTCCTGGGCTGGTTTTAAGGTCACCGAGTCTACTTGTTTCGCGATGAAACGATGTAATGTAGAGGGATGTCGGGGAACGTGCAATTTAGAGGGACACATAAGGTGGCCGGGGAACAAGTTACAAACTGCATCGCATCGGGTTCTCGCGGTATTTACCATCGAGATGCAGATACCCGTATGCAAACACGCAGAACCTGTAAACAAGGACAGAGGCACACACGCGCGAGACTTCGAATTACCGGGTTGCTGACTAGCCCCCATGGTGTACTTTTCCTAACTTCGTTATCCCGTTCTCCGTTGCGTCCGCATGTACGCGCAACTTCTTCCTGCTGATTACGTGGGCCGAAGCTTTTCTCATACGCTCTTGCCCTCCTTTGATTGTGTGTCAGTGAAGGAGCGTTTAATAACTAGTGATAAACGCGGTCAATTCCTTTCGGAAGGATTGTTTGTTTCTTTCAAACTGGAATGTGTATAATTAATATTTTACAGCGGATATATTTTTAAACCCATGCTTACATGTGTCGACAAATCACACTCGTGGTGTGGATTATGTTTTCCATACTGGAGTAGACGTTACGTATCTGAATTAAATAAATACGGAAGCAGGTAGAGGAATTGTAAGCAATCGTTAACTTGTTAGATGTAATATTCGGTGTGTGATTTTAGTTAGTTGAATTTGTAATGAACTATTTACGTTTGGTTACGATTCGTAGATATTCTACCAATGACTGCTTGATGTTAGAATAACATCAGTATGTAGGTACTAGAATTTCTACAATTGTAATCAATAGGTATTTCGAATAAGATCGCAAGTAAATGCGTATGTTTTATTCCAATATCAACATTGTTCACTATATAAGAATGAAAATAGAGTAATACTCGATTTAAACTACGAAGCACTGCTTTTTCAAATTTTCTAAATCTAGTGTAAATATCAATATCGGAAATGTGTATGCAATGTTAAAGGAGCCACTTCCATCATGATTAGCAATGATAATTTTTTACGTAATTCTAAAGGTTTATTATACAAAACCATATAGGGAACTAATGGGACAATAAATATGTATGCATTACAACTAAATAAACTTAGCTAAAAAAATCGTTAATATAGTATGTAGAAAAATACATACAGTTGTATTCGTAGTCACATAGTTCGAGAAATATCGATGACCCTTCTCACACAAAAAAAATTTCTATATTACACAATTTGTCTAATTCCTAAAACATTATTTTTCTGGGTAATAAATCCCATATAATAATGTAATAATATTATCATACTGGTACTTAATTTTCCTCTTCAATGTGAACTCTTCCATCACAAAGTGGAGTCTGAATTTCTTGAGATTGTGTAGCCTCAGACGTGGATTCTCAGTTTATGAATCCCGATACCTTAAGGAATTATCATTGTTATTATTATTACTTGCATTTATTACAGGAAATCTAAAATACAGTGAAAAAGACGAAGTACATGTATAAGCTGCTATTAATCTAACAATAATTATTTAAGTACACATAATGAAGAGTTCAGCGTAAAGTACGAAGTGAAATTTCCGTCGTATTTACTGTTTAGGTGCAGATATCCTCGTGCAAGCACGCATCCCAGCATAGACGAATACGAACGCGCAGAAACCGCGTGGTTGAGTCACGCCAGAAACCAATTTTCAGCAGCGGGTTGTACTTTTCCTAACTTCATTATCCTACCCTAAGCAGGCCTCCCCCGTTCTCTTATTTGTGTTTTTGTGCTAATATACGCGCCCCTGCCACCCTCGTAATCTCATTTTCCGTTTAACTTGCGAGAATGAGAAATCCAGAAATTAGTTGGCACACGATTATCTTCCCTCCCTTTTTAATGGACAAACAGAGGTACGTAATTCCTCGCTCGACCCAAATCCGCGGGCGAACAATTGGCAACAATCAAGCAATGTAATTTCCTAAGTGACCCAAGCGCGGATGGGGCTAGGCTGAATGAATTATCGATAACGTAATTTTTATCGGCCAAGAACTCTCTCAGCGGTCTGAATCTGTTTGAGGGATCCCCGTTGATCGTAAAATTTATTTCAAACGATATTCAATTTCTAATTGATCTGGAGCTTAAAGTATTTTCACTGTTGGCAATTAATTGCGTAGATCAGAGGGCTTCCTTGATAATGATAAATGTGTTACGACTTTCAATTCCTCGTTCATGAAGCTATCTCTTCCAGAAGTTCTATCGGGGAATTATCTCGTTTCATTTACCATAGTACCGTAACAAGTAAATGAACGCAAGCAGCTTCGATACAACAAAGTAAATTACCCATGTCACCATCAAAGTTGATTTCTGTTCAGGTTCCATTACAAATTTCATTAATACAAATTATACTACAACTACTACCTTTGTTTCACCAACCACCTGCCATTTCACCCCGTTCGCCCGATGGCGTTCCATAAACACTCAAGCTAATTGATGTTTACTAAACATATCCGTTGCAATAAAACCACAGAAACACCATAAATACGCCCTTGACTCTTCAACCTATTTTTCACATCACACCGTAATCTTCATTTCCTAAATGTATAGATTTAAGACGTTCCGCAAACAAGCCCTTCAATTAGGGGTGTCAGCCATTGTCCCAAGGAGGCCACGCGATACTAGTACGCAACGCGACGCTCGGTTTCCCTCGTATTTACCCTGGAGATGCAGATACACAGCCGTGCAAACATGCATCACCGCGGAACACGCGGCGAAAGGGGGTTGGTACGTGTACACCGGCGTCCTTTCGAGTTTTCGAATCGCGCTGAAAAGCAGGCCTCACGGTGTATACTTCTCCTAACTTCATTATACCGCGTCGCGGGCACCGCTGTGCTTGTTTGTGCATTCGTTACATCGGTTTGCTTGCACCTTTATCCACCCCTATCACGACTCTCGCCCTCTCGTCGGCATGCTAACGCGCGCACCACGCCGTTCGTTCCGCGAGCTCGAGAGAATAGAGGGGAAACAGGCGGGTACGGGATGGCGAATGAGAAAAAATCGTCGGATCGAAGCAGCACACGGCGCTGCTGCTTCGTCATTGTGCACACGGTATACATAATACATGCGAATAATATTAGTCCCCGCGCGGGGCGGAACGACGCCGACGCTTTTGACGAGGCCGTTGTGTGTCACGACCGACGCTCTCATCCGTGCATTTTCACGGATACCCTTTTTTCTTTATTTTTCCTACCCGCCTGATTCTTCGCTCCTTTCGCCATCAAGGGCATTAATTCTTGCGCCATACTCGCGCGGTGACTTCCGTTTTCGTGCGATCCCACGTTCCCTTATCGTCCTCGAATTTCGAGAAATTTCGTAGTAAACGGGTAGTATGCAGGGGAAACGCAGTGATGTTCGTGTGGAGGCGGAAGTTTGTACGAGAATCGCTCCACGACTCGTTAAGTCGTGAATGGGATCGGTGGTCGTGATATTACCGCGAAGAAAGATTCCTCGGAAATGTCGCTTCTGGGAAATTTCATTGGCCGATAGCGTTTATTGCTCCTGATATTGACAGTCTTCTGGAACGAATCACTGCAACTGGGCGGTTTTACTTCGGAGAATTTCTGTCTCGATCCAAGCGCAATATGTCCGCGTTCAGTGCGATTACGAACGATTGCAAGTATTTTATGATGTTGATGTTTCGTAGACATCGTGAAATTTCTCCATTCATTCAAAGCATGGACATCGCGTAGAAGGAAAGGGAGCTATATTTTATTACTGTATTCGAGTCATGAGAAGGAGATAATATTTCTGATGAATTATTTAGGTAGGTACTATTCCTTTTCTCTATAAGAAAATTCATATTCTATTGGTGAGATATTGTTAGCACTATTAAAAATATCGAAGCTTATTTAAAAACCAAATAATACAAATTAAAATGGAAAACAATAACATTTAAGACGTTAATATTGCTCGCAGTGCTAAACTGTAATACCTATTTCTAAAAACTCCAAAATACTGTTGATCTAATATAAATGAAATACTCGTACAGTAACGTTTGTTTATTTAAAGGAAGCAAAAGAAAAGGCATTATGTATTCACTTTTAAAATCTACAAGAGAACAAGTCCTCGACATCGTCTGAAAAATCATTGACTACGACCAAAAGAATAAAAAATTCCAACGTTACGAGAACCTTCAATCATTCACAAACTCCCAGCATTTTATACCGTCTTACACACGCACTATTAATCCAACCAATATTACACTCAAAGATTGACCAACCCCGTCTTCCACTGAAACATTAATCATGACAAGACAAAGTATCGATCACCACGCGTCACGTCTAAAATCTCTCTGGAAACGTATCATTACCGTCAGAGAAAGCTACCGCAATTATCCCCGACTATTAATCGCGCGAGGAACGAGCAGGCGCGGTACGATTGGCACGCGATTCGTTAACGCGGTTTAAAGGAGGCCGAGATCGCTGCCGCGAAATCTACAGGGCAGATCCATCATTGTCTGTTCAGAAGCTGATCAATTAAAAGCTCCTCTGTGCGCGTCTCGGCGCCGAGTGGAAGAGGGATGGATCGTGACGCGGTCGGATTCTTTGTTGCGAGACGCATCGTTCGCGTTGCGATTTTCGCCCGCTAACGAGATTTCCGCGGCACGTTCGCAAAACGAAACAGCAATCCCCCTGCCAGCCGGATGATATTCACGAGCGACGTGTTGCGTTCTAATCGAACGCTTTTTGCATCCAGCCGCATTCTTGCGTAACGACCGTTTGAATCTTTCATAAGGGCGAATGGAGAAAGGTCACGATCGAATTAAAATTTATGCGCTAGCGGCAAAGGCTCGCCGGCGCGACGCTTTTCCCACCTTTGATCAGGAAAGTTTCGCTGGCTACGGCAGCGATAGCTGCTCGGTTTCTTCCCTCCAAATATTTGGCATTGCGGCTTTATTGGGAGAAGTGGATGAAAGATTTAGTGGAAGTGGCCAGTTTTTTTTTATATCAAATTATTGATGAAGAATGTGTTGTGAGAGTAGGGATTTAACTTGTAGGTAAGGAGGGACTGGTAGTTTGTTGGGTGATGAGTAGTGTTTGACGTTTCGATGATATGTACATGGTGTGTTAAAGTAAATAATTGTTACTATTGGTAGTGTCCTTATAATTCTTCAATTCAAAGTTTGTCCTGAGATCTAATCAAATTAAAAGTCCAGACATAATCATGCCGTTCAGCAATTCATTTTTGCATAACTTTTTGCATAACTTATTTTCAGTTATATGAGGGAATTCTTCTAAGACAGTCATTTAGGCCGGTATCAAAATTATTTTTTCCTTTTTAGTAGATTTTAATAAAAGCTTATTTTTAAAGAACTTTTTTAACTACAAATTATTTTATGCTTTTTAAGCTTGTAATATATATATAATAAACGAACTAACAAGTGAAGTTAAATATAAAAGCTTGTTTCCAAAATTTGTTTGTTTTTTTACTATAAATTATTTTATGCTTTTTAATGAAAATATTGTATTGTTATCAGAACTACTTACGTGTGCAATGTTTCAAATCGATCGGATATGTGGAAGTGGACTAAAATTAGCTTACAAGATTTTTCACCCTAACAAATTAACTAACGAACTCACCAGTAAAGTTAAATAAAAGCTTGTAATTAATATTCTTTTGTCCAATAAATCGACCAATATTCGTTGCATTAGCAATTAACGTATGTTCAGAAATGCGATTCCAATCACTGTTTCGTTGTAAACAGGAACAAGCCTGTGATTGTTCCTTTTCACCACCCATGTTACATTTTCTATCTTCATCGCAGTACACCAATTTCATATTCATCCTTCCATTCCAAGACCTGAGTATGTTACACAACCAGCTGATATGTCACTTCTTAATCGCCGCAAATGTAAACTGTTTAAAACAGAAGCGCTGGCAATCACATTTTATATTCATATCACCTACATAAGCATCAACAAATTCCCAACTCACATATACACCTCTCAGCTTACTCTACGAATTAAATAGTCGACGCATTAAATATATTCGTTTCATCCACTAACGCCTCATTCGATCCTTCATTTTTCCATTCCACTTTCAATTTCGCGTAATGACATCCGCGGTGAATATTGTTTCATCCTGACTCCGGTTCAGCGCTCCAGTTATTCCCTTTAACACATTATTCCCTTTGCCCGAAACTATCTCCAATCGGCGCGCCGACGTTGATAGATCGCCGTCATTTGTGCTCATACGAATTTCATTTGATCGCTTTGCAGGAATTCTGTGAACGATCGCCGGGCGCGCGGCGATTCCATCGATGAAACCGTAATGGAAGCGACTCGTAATCGCACCCGATAATTTATTTTAATATTAATTCACCGTCGCCGATCGTTTTTTTTTTTTTTTTTAACGCTCCGCGGCCGTCCGCCGGACGCTCGTTGCAGATCAAATGGCCGTGAAAAGAAATCTGATCGCGGCAGCTCGTTGCGGTAATGAATTGCTCCTCCTTCATGTTGCTCGAGGATGAATTAAAAATTAATCCCCGTCCCGCTCCTCCGGTTACTTCTGAGGAGCGTTACATTTATGCACTTGACGTGATTATTCAACGCGACACGCCGCGACGAAGCGTTCGCTGCTTGGGGATTTTTATTCCGCCGTTGAAATCCGTTCCTCGTCAGGTGATATATCTAAGGACCAAATAGAATCTTAATTTCGCCCTCGTAAATTTCCCTGCGCGCAGCCAGAGTCAGTAACTTATCATTCTCGTGTAAGCCTTCTCCCCTCCCCCCTCTCTTCGTTTCTTCCTTCGCCTAGTTCGAGCCGGTAATAACGTTCTAACAGGCTTCAATTACGTATCATAAGAACCCTTATCGTCCTGCTCCACGTTTCTAATCCCGCGGCACAACCTATTCTCGTAACTTCTAATCTTATCCCTTATTGTCATGCCCCGCGAGCCTAATCCTCGCTGCAATATATTTTAATAAGATTCCATTTTCCCCTAGCCCTTTGAGATAAAGGACCATTCCGCCACTGTCTTACGATTTTCTAAAGGGATCGACAACGGTTACAGTGCTTGGGAAACAATGGGATGCGATTGTTTGTTCTTATTTGTGATGTGGAGTACGTGGTGTAAATGGGGGATTGTAAATGAGTAGGTATAGAAAAAGGGATCTTATTATGATGGTTCGGTGGAGGCTTATTGATCATAGAATACAGAATAGAATTGTTTATTCGTTTTATCAAATTATGAAATGAAGAGAATACGATTAAAAATTATCGATGTAAAGTGAAGTTGATTCTCGAGAGTCGAATTAGTAGATATGTTATGAGAAACAATTTAAAAGACTTGTAATTCTAGTTGTAGACTTATGCAAGTTCAATACGTAATTAGTATTAATAGCATACGTTAACGTAAAATGTCAATTGACATTAGTACCTATATTACAGTGAAAGGTGTTTAACAAATGTTTTACAATTTCTTACCAAAAAACCAACAAATATTAGAGAAATAGAATATGGTTGACATTAACCAGAGATTCTAGATTCAAATTTTAATGACTAGAAAGCACTTAGATTGCAAAAATCTGAAAAAGTGAATATTGTGTCGTCGTTTGAAATTAAAAGTGACTTACAATTAATATAAATTACTTCGAAATAGTCTTACATATACATCATCTGTTGTGGTGGTTAAGATAAAAATGAATTATTTCTGCAAAGGATGAAATATTTATTCCAATGTCTTTGTTTTCATTACAGCTCGTGCCCATCGCAGGAGTGGACTACACGACCAATGTAAGTTTCACCCACTATTTTCTGAAATGATTTAACTCTATTATTTTTAAACCCGCGACACTGCTGATGGGACAACCTCATTGCAAACTTATGCTCATACTAATATTTCTACAATTATTTGGATTCCTCTTTGTTTCCTAATTTACTGTGCCTTATGTTTATCTACACGATCTTTGTTTTAACATAATACACCGATAAAAATATGCATATATCGAGTGTAGGTCGCTGAGCGAGCCTCCCGCTCAGCGAGTAATTAAACGGAGGGCGCGTTGAGCTTTAAGGACTTTGAAAACTCCCGCTGTAAATTACGCGTGCAGGCGATTACATCGAGTGCTCCGGGCGCCGGCCACAGACGCCATCCTGACGAAGAAAAACGGGTCGCAAATATTAAGCCGCGCTAGCTGCCCTGCTGCTGTCTAATACTGGGCTTTTCGAAGCTTCGCGCCAAGTTCAAGCGGCGAGAAAGGATTACACCGAGCGAGAACAGATATTACCACGGCCCCTGAAAAACCCGCGGTCGAATATTGCACGGGAAAATAAAACGATCGGCCGCACGGCCGGATTGAAATGGCGAGCTTCTGCCACCGCGAACCGACCAACGAAACGCGTAACGCGTCCACGGAGCATTCATATTTTTCCCCGTTTTTAATCGATCGTTGATTTAATGGCAGGCGAACGTGAGAAAGTTCCGAGGCTCGTGTTCGGCGCTGAATAGCGTAGGAATGTTTCAGGGCATCGTTTTTCTTCGAAATGAAAAATTGAGGTGTTTCTTTCGAGTTTGTAACGGTGGTTATTGCGAGGCGGGTCTTGTAGGCCTTATTGCCGAGTGTAAGTCTCAGGGTAATGAGATTCGTGTTGGGGATAAGTGATTGAGGCTTTTAGGTGTGAAAGGTGTTCGTTTGGAAGAGTGTGCTGCAGATAGCTTCTGATTGTAGGTTTTTCGTATTTAACATAACGTGGGCCGTAAATTATCAATCAAATTTTACAATTGGGGAAAGTGCGGAGCTTGATAAATAAATAAATCGATAAATTAATCCTCAAACGTTGGATGAGTTTGCTATTTGGGACTCATAAGATGTGACCTTCTATACACACTATGAAATAAATTCTTTAAAGCGATATCTACACTTTTTAAGTATCTAGACTTTCTGTTGTTTTATGTTATCTCTAATGTTTCAACTTGAGGTTCTTACAATAATATAATAAATGTAAGGCGTAAAGTAAGGGAGAGTAGAGTAAAACGGAACATTAATGATTTTCTTAGATAAGAGCTGCGAATGAGTTGGTATTATGTGACAGACCATAACCCCGTGCACACGTTACTTTTCGATTAACAGTGGTTCTAAAAATTTCCGGTATCGAAGTTGCGACATTATGTTGGAGCTTCCATTAAAATCAAAACATGGCGTTATGGAAACGTCGAGATCTAACCCTTCAGATACCTCCCTCAGAGAAACATTCAGCAAATTATATGGGTATTTCACGCAGCACCTAGCACGAGAGGTCCTAAGCACCACACACTTTACCGCGTGAAGCCTCATCCGATTAGGGTGAGCAGGCCAGTAGCTGGACAGCGCCCAGCAGATGGACAAATCGTTGGTTAATCGTTAATATTGAAAGAACTAGAGTTTTAATCTACATTATTGTTTTTTTATTTTGTAGAAAAAACGTTTGTTGTTTTATAAAACATTAACATATTTATCGAAAAAAAAATTTTGTATGCGAAAAATGTATTTCTATGTACGATTTTCCGCCACCATGCGCGAGTCACTTCATACGTGAAACGTCTGGCGACATTAGGCTACAGATAACCTCACTTTATTTGCGGCCTGGGCCCATAACGTATTGCACCGTTTTCTGCCAATGAAGACTCCATACGTTTTTAATTTTTATGAAATAAACTATATTTTAACAAAAAATAACTTAATCTAGGTACGTACTATAGCTAATAAGTCTAGCCAGACACCTGTCCATCTATTGGTTCGCAACTGTCCATCTGTTAGCCCTATTGTCCATCCATTGGTAATATAGGCTATGAGGAGAATTTTCATAATTTTATCCTTAAATACATTAATTTTTTTACTTGCAGTTATTTTTTACTTTAAATTTGTACATTTTTACGTGCAAAGCTTCTGGTTTTTGTTTAATACAACAGATATTTCTAAGAAACACCTTGATGTAAACTTCGGAATCAGCTAAACTGTCCCGCTACTGGCCTGTTTACCCTAACGGCACACCATTGCTCGAACCGATTCAAGTCAGCTTGCATCATGATTGCATCCTGAAGGCTTTGGATTTTTCTAAAAACTTTCAGGTACGTCTGCATACAACAAAAATTGGTGTTCAAACATATGAATATTTTCCCTTTCTATTCCCCGATATTTAATCAAAAGTAAATTGGATTTCCTATTCGGCGCCGTTACTCTATACGCACAATTTTCGTAAAAACAATATTCAAGCAACATTACCTCCAAAACTTGTGTCTTAGTCAGCGTTCATAGTATTCAAATAAGTTAGGACCTTCTGCCTTTATATCTCGATCACATTCACACATCCCCATCTTCTGTCTTCCTTAAATCAGCACCCTCTCTGGATAGTGAATACTTATGAAATGCCAGTTGAAAGCTATAAAAGTGTGTTCCATAAAAATCCCTTAATGCAAAATACAGGAGAGAAAAAATTGTTAGCCCTTCATACTTCATTGTTCATCTGTCTTCTGACCACTCGCGTACACCCTACCCCTCGCCTCCGTTAAATCTACGACTCGACGATATCTCTTCCACCAAACAGACCCCTGTTCTACTGAACAATGTGGAACGCAGTCGAAACGAGTTGCCAGGGAAATATTTAAACGAGAAGTATTCCGCTGTTCGGCACGGATCGTACGTTAAATGCTGGCTTCCCTCTCAGCGTGGTCAAGATAAACTGGCTCGTTCGTCTGCTAGCGTACACCCCGCTCGGGGTGGCGCGCGCCCCGACTTTTCTGGTAATGACTCTTAACCCTTTCAATGCGCGACCGTTTCTTAGAATTATTGCCAGCGACGACCTGGCCCCGGAAGCACCTACGGCATCTCTGCCCAGCCCATTGGAAAGTAATGTATCAGAGTAACTGTTTCTTCAATTGAAGATATACGATTCGAAAGGGTTAAATGGGACTTGGGGATTTGTGTGTAATCGCCAGACGACGAAGAGCAGTCACGAGGGGGCACGAAAAGTTTCCAGGTTACTGCGACAACTTCCCTATTTCGCGTCTAATAGCTTCTGAGGAGAATTCCACCAACCCCCCATGACGCAGAATGTCGACGGTGGTGTCCAGAGTGTACACGACGACGTACCTTGCGATCTCTGCTTGTTGGAGTCGCGTCTAAGACGTGATGTTGCATACTGTCCTCGGGAATAGTGAAAACATCGTTCATTGGAAAGTTTGTGGTGAGACGTTTGTGATTTATAATAGACGTATATGGTTTCCTAGATAATTTCTTTAAGTAGAGACATGTTATTAAGATTGTGCTAGAAACGTGGTGACTTTATAGCAATCCTATTTGTAAATAGTAATTATTTTTGCAATCACTTCGTGGTGTAATACGACATACAATTAATATTTTAGATTAATTTTATCCCTGCTGCGGCAACTTTGACAAAAGCTTTCTGGTCAGCTTTTGTATATCGACGCATAAATACTTTTCATCATTACACCGTCAAACTTTATTCACCATAAATCCATACAGAAATGTGAATGATTAATACCAATGTTTTTTACGAACGCATTTTATTCGTAACCGAATCCTTTATATAAGGTATCATATGAAAAATCCTCGAAATCTGAATTCACATCTGTCATATTGCTGCTAAATTATGAAAATAAACAAGTGTACATTTAATGGGCAGCATTAATTAGCCCGAAATAATTTAAAAAAGCACGTATTTTAAAACTCTTTATAGCAATACTATCATGTGAAGGTCATTGCACGCCGAATCCATATTTTTGAATCTCGAAACCAGGGATTTTGATAAAATTGAATGTAGGTCACGTCCAATTAGCATTAGGTAAGTTATCATTTTCCTGGTTTCGGATTTGTTTAAAAAATTTCTGCCCCAATTATCTCTAGGGGGGTGAAATTAACCACTGATAATCCGGCTATTTTCCGATTTTGAAAAGGAATAGAAAAAAGTTTTCAGGCAAAAGTTACATCTTTTAATTAGGCGAATCATTTGATACCTTACAGTTTTTATAGTTCGCGAGTTACATCGCAAAATCGGAAAATAGCCGGATTTTCAAGGCTCAATTTCACAAAAAATTGCGTAATAGATATCTATATATCCACTATGTATCCCCAAAGTTTCATAATTTTTTGAATTTCTAAGTTGGTAATCCTCCCTGGAAGCCTATATTAATTTCCCAAGATTCTTGAATTATTCCCACTCCACTCGTTAAATAATAATAAATTCATTTATCAAATCACAAGTAAAACCGCCGAAACTGGTTCCAAATTAACCGTTAAGGAGCCTATGTACGTACAACGAAGCACGAAATGCCATATACCTCGAGTATATGTATGCATACGTGTCGTAATACGTTTAATAATTTACCCCGCTGGTGGTTTAACATGAAGCAGCGCGTGATCGTGACGCGGCGATAGTACCGTCAATTCTGATTCATCGAGAGCGTCGCTCGTTTCAAGTTCGAAACGGAATTAACGGTGTTGCGCGCGGCAACAAACAGTAATCGGGTGCAAAGGAGGTAGCCGTTCATCGTGGGTCGCGACGAAATCGACCTTTTAAAGCATTATTCAAATCCAGTTGCACGGGGTGAGGAGTGGGTCGGGAGCAAGTTGGACCGAAAGAAACGGCAACAGTAAGTGGATCATTATTTTTCCCGCGCCACTGGTATCCACGGGGATAGAATGATTCGAGAGAGGGTGCAGGGTGCAACTCGTAGCTTATCGAGTGCCGCCACGCCGCGTATCCAATAATTTATGTACCTCGAGCTTGGCCAGGTACGAATAGCTCGGGCTCTTAGTCCGCCAAGAAGTGCCGTAACTCATAATACTGGCCGGCAGGCTGAGTCGAGACGCACGTACATACTTACATCGTATTTCGCGTGGCGCGCGGATGTGTGGCGCCGCACCCCTTCCCCGTGGAAGATACGCCATCCACGCGGAGGATAGGAAACAGGAACTTCTGTACGACAAAGTTTCGCGGTGTGTCTACACTGTACGGTATACGCGGGGGTCTCTGTTGCTGCGAGTGCGACGAAGGGAACGGTGTAATTGGCGTGGCAGCCGACACTAGGAAAGGTGTGGCACGCCGCGAGGCGTCGCGTCGCGGCCGCGAGCAAATCTTTTCGTCCCTCGCACCTGCTCGCGTTGACGTAATTGCTCGCACTGCTTTGATGAATCTATCAGTCGACTGCAGTAGCGCGTGCGCGCGCGCGTCACACGCGCTCCGGCTGCTGCAGCTTCTGCAATTCAAATGAGAATTTTCTACAGACGCGTGTCACTCGTCTGCACCGGCAGAGACACACCTATACACACGGAGGAATACAGAGAGAGACAGCAGTGCACCGCGTGGAATCATTAACTCACACCACGCAGCGACGCATCCGATAAAGTGACTGCTGCGGACTGCACGCTCCCTAGTACACCGGGTTATTCCGCAACGTGCTCGCGCGTCTATTAGCGCCAAGCTAGAAGCTTCAATTTATGCCATCAACGCTCCTTTTTCGTGCCCCGTTCCGATCCGCCAAGCACTCCGGCTGCTGCCTCTGCACGGCTTTATCCGCTGTGTTGTTGCTAATAATTTATTCCGTTTAATGGCAGCCGACGCGAGAGGGGGCATTGAATTAACGAGGCGAGATGGGGCGGCAGAAAGGAACTCGGGGGGCACCGTGATCTCGTACGGTTTCCCTTCTTTTGGAGTTTCAATACGATTTTCATGCAGGGTGGGGTTGAAATCTTGGCACAATCGGCGGCGAGATAATTCTTTGTGAAAAAGCGAGTTAAAATTGAAGAATAACATTTTTTCATATAGGGCCTCGTTTTCGAGAAATTCGATTTTCAAATTTTCTTGGGTAGGTACGCGTGCATCTAATTAAGAACTGTATAATTTGTCTTCGAATAAGGCTCTGTTTCCAAAATATGGTAGGCCGGGAATACAAACACATTTTATATAAAAGCTGAATAAATCATTTCGAAAGAATTCTTTACTTAAATTAACTACTTGAATGAGGTCATATATAATCTCGAACTTTAAACGTAAAGCACAAAGTCGCGAAGTAGAATGAACATCTTCATCCTTAAAGTTTAACAGCGTTTGCTCTTATGCTTGCCTTTTATTTCTCAGTAATTTATTGCGGGCACATATAATTTAGTATCCCAATAAACATCTTCAAAATTCAAAGCTTCACCCAAGCAATATCCAGGTTTGCACACGTTCCAGATAACCACAGAATGAAGTAGGTATACAAAATAAATCTTGCCTTAAGCTTCACATTATATGCCATGCAACATTCTTCACTACGATTATAATCCTACGACACAATTTACATAGCAATAACCTGCGTCTTCTTTGCCGTATTTCATTTCCTTGCGGTCGCTTTTTTATATAAAATGTTCCACCACAAAGTCACGAGGTAGTTACTTTACAACTTTTTATTCTGTAAAATTTAAAAAATCACACCTCACCCACAGAAGCACGTAACCAAAATTGTGTTATCTTCAATAATTCAAGGGCGGAAATAAAATAAACGAACACTTCTGCAAGTCTATACATATATCTTTATATCGACGATGATACGTAAAAATCGTAGAACTTTGTAAACTTACGTATCTTGTTAACTGGGTCATTCATCGTCCAGAAACGTGTTTTACGGATTCAAAACTTGTTTTGGAGAACTGTTAAAGACTCACTCATTTTTATACATGAAAAATGCTTTGTCGGATCCACCGCCATGCTTCTTCGTTCTTAACGAGTAGAATGGGTAAATTATGTTGAGTGCACTCGTCTTTCCTAATAAAAATGTATTTCCAAATGACGCGTTAACTCGTCTTCCCCGGTTGAAAAACCTTCGCTTGGCGAATGCCAGGTCCATTTCGACCATCAACTTACTCAGGTATATTACGCTTTACTCATCACTACCACTTCTTCAAGGAAATAAGAATTCCTGGATCACAACAGGACACCAAAATCCAATATAAATTCTTATTCTGGGAGAACGTATGAATGGAATTATGTTACGTGAGAAAAGTCTACTCTGGCAAGCCATCTACACTCTACAGTCATCCGCCGAAAACGTAACGACTGCCAAGAACTGGTTTAATATCCGCGCCATTCATCATCCTTACGTCTCCATGCCTCCGCGTGAATTCTTCCCGCGTCTTCGCGTTATCACGTGGAACAATTACCGGCGTCCTTGAGGGACCGTCCTCCCCGAAGGACAGGCGGTAGATCAAAAAACGATTTGCAGGAAAATAGCCTTCACGGGACGACGGTGTACTCTGCCGGGGAATCGGGGTTCCGTTCGTCTCGTGCATCTCTAATGCGACGTTACTTCCGAAGTGGGCGTTACACACGTACGGCGAAATTTATGGTGTAAGCTCCTTCGAATCGACGTGTGCGCTTTGCTGAAATTCTCAAGTGATCAGCGCGTAGGAAGTTCGCCGGATATCTCCGAATTCCTAATGCAATTCACGTAGAGACTACTGCGCCTGTGGGAAATGTAGCGTCCACCAGCGCGCGAATAGTGCACGTACGCGTGTCAGCGCGGGCATGTACGTGTGCACGCGCGCGACCGCGAGAACAGAGGGCTGCCACCCTCCCACGCCCCGTCGCAAGAAAGCTGTAAAGCAGGGAATAATCATTTTCGGGGTGGTGATAGCCCGGGATCCCACAGTAAAAAAGTTAACCGAGCCAGGACCGAGTTTCCCTCGTTGTTACGATCCCGTGCGGTACCTTGGCCGCGAGTTATCGTCGCGAAGCAGTTTCAGAATAAAATAACGCAGGGACCCTGACGAGCTTCCTGGCGCGATTCTGTAATAGGGTGGTGAAATATTTCTAAACCACTCGCACGAGATAGCGCTTACATGGTGATACGATAAGAGAAACAATTTCTATCGAAGATACTAGATCGGAGCTAATGTAGACAATATACATACATATACATGCCTGGATATGGTCGAATCAATCGAAATACGTTCGAGCGGAATTATTGGGCGAGTGCGAAGGTTCTGTTTGTTGAAAAATGTAACGTATTGCTGGTACCTAATTGTTGTTGATACTAACTATGGGACTCGTGCAATACATTCTTATGATCTTCGGGCGATTGGTTAGTAAGGTACTTAGAACTTACAATAGAGGATTTGAAAGATATTGAAAAAGAACATACTTGACATGGATATATGATATTAGCGTTGGTGCTTCCACTGAAAGAATCAAGTGTGTTTGGTACCTGCTTTGCGAGTACGTAGTATGGACAGGTAATTATTCAAAACGATTGACGACAAGTAGATCGCTATTTAAGTTTGTGATACAAACGCATCGTAAATGCGGTATGTAAGATACGAAAGAAATACAAGATATTGTTACGTATAGGATTGTGACACATGATAATCCATCTTTTGCTGCAATGTGCAAATAGTACAGGGTACGCTCCAAAATCTTCCGACGGTGTTTACTTTCCTTCCCCCTGAAAATGTACAGTGGAGCAGTTGCCACGATTCGATTGCCCCTTGGACCGTAGAATTTTCTCTGCGCGTTTTTTTCCTCGCAGGAAACAGATGGGTACTCGAGCCAAGACCTCCCCGCGTGGGACTTCGTTTCCCTTTATTTCGAAGCGAACGATCTCGTATTCCAGAAAAGTGTTGCCGCCACGAAAGGCCCTCTGATCAAAAGAAGATAATACCCACCGGCCAAGAATCGACGTGCCCGCGAAAACTATCGAACCAAGCAACACGCGAAACGGCAGGATACTCGTCCTCGAGTAACACCGATCGTTAGTTAAACTAAAAGCACTTGGTACATTTCCTGTCGGTTTATTCTCGGAACAGAGGCGCCGCAGACGCTCTAAAGGACGAGTGGACGGTTCCCTGGGATTTCCTGGAGGATCCCATTTGCATCAATTCTCACGGCAGGGGATCGCGAAGAATCGAGAAGCTCGCGTTGCAGGGGTATCCCAACATCATTTCTGTAACAATCCCTCGCAGCTTACGTGCAACCGAATCGAGCTTAATGGATTCGGGTAATTACTTCTCCCCCTCCCACCAAAAGACGCCGCTACTTCAGAAAAAGTGCCGCGCAAAGAGTCGGGGTTGAGCCGCGGCTCGGACGCTTACAAAAGCCGTTCGAAAAGCAGAGGAAAGGATCCATTGAAGGGGGTAGTGGCTGAAACCGCGAGAACTCGATCCGCGTCCCTAGTTACCCTAAAACATCATATGATGGCGGCTTTCAGATGACTACCGGGCCAGGCGACCGCGACCGGCGTAAAAGGGGATACGGCTACGATGGGGCACACGCTCGCACACTCCGCCGGAATGGATATAAAGCGGGAGCACTCTGTGCGTTTCCTGTCGGACCCGCTCCGGAAGCACAAGGCACACATGTCGAGGCGAATGCTCGCGTGGATTTCTCGCACGTGTTGGCACACGTGTGGGCCTCATAAATGGCCCGTCCGTCGTGAAGCCGTTTGAAAAGTCCTTAAATTTTCATGTAAAGCTCCGAATCTCGCTGTTGTGCCGGCTACGGGATTAAACGGCGGGGGGAGTGGTAGACTGCGGGCGCGAGGCAAGGGGCGGGTATACCTTCAGCATTATCCTCAGCACGCAGTTGGGTTTGCATTAAACGAGCAACGGTGAATACAACGCACCGAAAAAAGCATAAAGGCCTCCCCCTCGGTGGCTGTAAGACGGGAGTAGATGGGATACTGCTATTGCCTCTGCCACTGTTGCGGGAAGAAGAGTCGCGTCGGCGGAGAAGATGAGGATGCCGTGAATGGCGATGAGTGGCGGATAAAGGTTTCGGTATCTCGTGGAACGGAGCCTTGGAAACAGTCCAGACAATCCGTGTCCGCGGATTGAGCTTTTACTGGAGATGCGTGGAGGATCATTCGCGGGGATTAGAAAGGAATCGACCGAGGGGGTGCAGCGATGTTCGCGTTAGTTTCACGTAGCCAAAGGAAGCCTCTGGCTCAGTTTAATTCGATGCCCCCGCGTATCTCGAGTCGACGATCGACCGATGCTTCCACGTTTCTCCTTTTCTCCAGAGCCAGTCGTCTTCTCGTTTCGACCCTCATTCAATGAAATCCAGCGTTCTGAAGGAAAGTGGGGTGGGGGCTTGCACTCGTTGATTTCCTGCTATTTAAATTCGATCTGGCCTCGGTTAATTAGACGATCTCGAGTTGATGGGCAGCGATCGGCGAGTACCCGATATGAATCGTGCCTGCGTCGATCCTCCACCCCCGAGGAAGCTTAATGATCGTGAAACGTCGAGTGGCGGAATACCGTTTTCGATCGGGGTCACATTCACCCTTTCGCGCTCGCCCAGGCCCCGATCAAATTAAATCCAATCTCGAGACGATTCTGCCCCCTCGATCCACTGCCTGAATTCTCTGTCCATAAAAATCACATTCCCGCTAATTCTTACGGGTCGTGGAGCGCGAAAGAACGAGAAACGCCCGCCCTCTTTCGGCAGAGAGGAGAGCGATCCCAGCGACATTCAGCTCGCGTTCACGTTCCTTTACGGTGGCCTTTAAACGCTGCGAGCGGGGATATAAAAAAGCAGGACTTATCTTTATACGGTTTCTGATATCAACACCCGCATCCAGCAGGTCGCTGTAAGCCGATTACGTCCGGCTTTCCCGTTCCGTCGTTCCCCGGTTTCCTCGATTCTCGGCCGGACTGCTGTCCTACGAGCGTTGGAAACGCCACTTACGAAACGCCAGCGAGTTTGCTCGCGTGCACGGCCACTTATTTAACGACACCGCCGCCGATACATCCACCCCCCTGCGAAATCACGTCGCGTGCCCCCGAAACGACCGCCGTTCTCAGCGCCGGCGGTCGCGCGTGACAGGCGAGGCGTGCATCCGTGCTCGGAATCCTTTTATCTCGCGGTAACCTCGTATCATCGCGCGTATCTGTGCCGCTTGTTTCTGTTTCGAAAACGTTATACGCTCGCGTGTAGATCTTTTATTCCCTTTCACAGGCATTCCTGCAGCTTAACGGACGTTTGACGTGTACGTCACCGCCCTTGTTGGTTTAAGCCGGAGTCACACGTATCAGTTTCGTGGCCGTTCAGTGGCGTCAGTGTCAATGGCAAAGAATATTGTTTCTCTGTTTCGGAACGGAACAGTTTAGATTTGTATCATTCAGTTACTGACACCCAAACAGAGACCATCGATTCTGACGGCGCTGAACCCGTGGCTGAGGCGGTATGAATTCGCCTTTACGTATGTACATAGTTGAATTTTCGTCGGACGGACTCTGCTGCTCGTACACAGTGGAAATGGGGAACGCGGCCGACCGTATGAATATGCTTGCACGATCCTCGCGGGATCACGCTCGTTTTTAATTTACTGTTTTATCGTTCCGCGGCCCGACCCTCCCCGCGACCTTATCGCTTTCGGCTGGTTTTTAATTTAGAGAGGATAAGGCGTCCCGTTTCGAGGCTTGTTGAGAATTTTTCTTCGTTTTTTTTCGTGCACGAATTTAGTTATCTTTCGCGGGAAATTCTCTCCGTACAAATTGTCCCCTGGTGGCCGTTTCGGGGCGTGTTCGGGTGCCGTGCTGTATCGCTGGGTTGTATATGACTTGCATCTGTCCACGTAACGTGTTGCGGATGTTCCAGAATTATTGTGGCTATGAATTTAACTAGGCGCTGGAAGTCGTTGGGGGAAATAGGAAAAGTTGAAAAAGTTGTGCTGCAATGTTCGTTTTTAAGTACTCTTTGCAGCATTGCAAGTAGGTACTGCAGAATGGTTGATTGCATACATACGTATGTGAATAGTAGGTACAGCATATCATTTGAGTCATTAGTAATCGCAGATTGAATATTTAGTAAGCAATAATTGATCTGGTATTGGATAAGTATTGTGTGCATTTTCAGTAGCATTAAAAGGAAAGGTCTCGAAATATGCCGCTCCTTTTTTAATGATCATTTGTACAATGATCTAGCTTACCACAGTGAAGCCAATGACACTCGATTTTAGGGGTCCACGGTGAACAGTTTATCAGTACCTATAGTCCACGAGAAATGGGAGAAGGTTCGTCATCATTTTGTTGATTTCGAATTTAGTTAAAAATTACAGGTTGTTAAATTTTTCAATTTCCACATATTTTCACGAAAATGGGGTCTATAAATTAATCTTTATCTCCTCAACAGTACCTACATCGCACGAAACTGATCTACCCCCCATTTTAATCAGAATAAATTGGTCCGTCCAAAAAACATTATTTTCGTTCTGAAAACTCATTTTTTCTTATTCTTTACATACCGCTTAAAATTCGCATTTTTAAACATAAAAAAGAAACAGGTCCGCATTATTTAAAGCCACCTGTATAAAATAAGAATTCGTTACTCTTTAGAAACATCGTTCGTTAATAATATCAAAATATGCGTGTCTTCTCCTAAAGTCCCAGGTACTTAAATGAAGACGTGCGCTAGAGTCACGATGTAGGGATCAACGAATGCCCATAAAATTGCTGGGCATATCGATCGAATTGGTGCGAAAGTATGCGCCGGTTGGGGGTAACTGCAGTCGACGGCTGTACGGGCGTACATCGAATGTCTCTCCATTATTAATATGCAGTCGTACGGACGATTAAACGTGGGCTCCCGTCGGCCCAGCCAATAATTATTTGCGGCATAGTTGCGTCGCCCTCCCGATTTCCAAAACCGCACTCGACGCTCCATCGTCAGCTGCACACGCCGCGACACACGATTCGACAATGTTATTCTGTCGAGTCATCTCGTTACTCTTCTTTCTATCTGTCAATCTGTACGATTCGGGCGGCATTGAGTCAACGAATCGTGCCCGTCCGCGAGCTTCCCATTCGATGCGATTTATCGCGATCGACAGAGGTCTATTTAGTTACGAATATCCAACCGGGCCCGTACAAATAGGGAAAGTTATTGTTTGATAGCGATCTAATTCAATTACCTGGAAACACGTACGCGATTGCTCTAAACGGCGCGGCTGTTATTCTCCATAATAATCGCGTGCGTGTACTTACAGATATCGGAGGAACGATGGAGGGGTAGCAAACACGAAAATAGCATTGGTGGCTCTCGATGAATGGAGCCTCTTATTTGAATACTGCTTTTGTGACGTATTTGGGAGCGCGTGGGCAAAATACTGCCACTTTCGTTTGCTCTACGCTGTTTGGCAACGGAATACCGGGACTGTATAAATTTCGAGAAAAACACATTTCGAATCGAGCATGCATTCCATTATAATTCGAAATATTCTTCCTCGGATATCATAACTTTACTGGACGCTGATAAACTCGTTTGAAACGCATTCTGAACTCCTGCCAACAGTTCCTTTGTTAATATCTTCTGTATTTTCGGATTTGCCGCTGTTCAGTGCGGATTTCATTTTGGGAACTAAGAAAAATGTATGCTAGACGTAAATCAGGACATTGTGGAGGGGGTGATTTATTTATTTATTAATTAACGGGCAATGGTCCAAATTTATTCGTTAACGGGAATGGATGATAGCTAATGCTAAAGTGTAATTATGAACGCGCAATTTTGTGATGTGGGATTACTTTGTAAAACTATTAAGTGATACAGAGAAGAGATCTATGCGGTCGTTAATCGAATTCGCGTGTTCATATCCATAATATGTGATATCCTTAAACCTAAGATTAGCTAATCCCAAATTTCCCGATTCTAAAAAACGACAAACCGATGTTAAAAGAAAATTGCTTCAAGTATTAATGTGTTGTCTATGTAATTGTTAATTACTTTAAAATTCAATAGCACACATTCTTCTTCATTTACTTCTGAAATCCCTTATTTTACTAAAAATTCGTTTACTCTTTCTGCAAAGTGTTTCTTTTCTCGAAACTGAGGCCCTCGATAAATTCTCTTCGGCAAACGAGACAGTATTCCTTATTCATCTAACACTGACAAGGTAGAACATTTTTTGTAATACACTCAGTGGCATATTTTAATTCTCAAATCTGGTACAAGCCACTTCGTAACTCGTATTTCACGCAGCTAGCGTTTATTAAGTGACATATGTACCTATGTTTTTATTACGAAGCTGTTCGCGCCGTGCGTCGCGCCCCGTCGACGTCATTGCATGCAAACTTCGCAATTAATTATTAAAGTATGTTGAACTGTCCTCAATAGAACGCTCAGGGGTACGTTCGAAACGCGCTGCCGAGTATCGCGCTTTTGCGATTTCAGATTCCGGCGTAGCCTACGCTGTAGAATATCCATCTCAACCGTTCCCTTTCAGATCTACGTATTAGTAACTGTTTGGCTAATAGCTGCGCGTTAGCAGTTAATACGACAAAGCCAGCAATTACGCGTCTAACCGCGCGCTTTCCATAGGAGAAGTTGCAGAAAAATGGCTTCAAAGGGCTCGCGTTCCCCGGGCTCCCTCTGTCATTACAAGTTCATTCGGGCAATCCGACGTTAGCACGTGTCCGCGAGAAGAAAAGGAAGAAGAGGCTTGCCCCCGTAAACGAAGCAATTAACAACAGGGCCTCTAATTAAGAGGACCTTAAATCAGTGTTCTCTGCTGGAATACGGGTATTTCATAAACTACCCCGTCACTCGACTTGGCGGAAAGTCCTCGCCCTCTTTTCCCCGTCGACACAATCGCGAACCCTCGCCTAGACGCCCGGCGTCGTCATCCCGCCTGTCTCCTCTGGCTGTACTGTCTCTCCCTCGGAGCGAAGGAGCCTGGCAAAAAATTTCTTTAAACGCCTGCTCATTGGTTATGCGCCAATGAGCACTCAAAGAACGAGAGGCAATTCACCAGACCCGTTCCTCCGTCCGGGAACCACCCTCTCCACCTCCCGCGCCTTGTCTGTCGCCCAACAAAAAGAGAATCAGGGGAAGGAAGAAGAATCTCCCGCGGAATGTCCCCCGCCGCGAGCTCGGCGACGGTTCGTCTTATCGTGACTGCACTCGAGGACAAACGCTGGGGTCCCCGTGTTCGCTCTCTCCACGGCCGCGTTTGTACGCGGATTCCTCGAAGGGGGTGCTGGCCAATGATACCGCACCCAGCCTCTCATCCCCGCGCCCGCGCGCACACCCCGAAAGGAGTAGGGGGCAAACGTGGCACGTACTAATGCTCCCCCGACCGGCGAATAAAACGAATGATTTGTGAGGGTGGCTTAAGCTTCGTTACCGCCGCGGCTCTTCCACGCAGCGAGGCAAATGGAGGCACCCGTTGCGAGCAGGACCCTCTGAAAGCTGGCTGAGGGGGGCGAGAGAGAGAGGAGCTGGTCTCGCCGGCTGTGCTCGAACGCCTCTGGAGGGACCAAGACGGAGGAGGCTGACGGACGACTCTGACGGAAGACTGAAGAGGACGAGAGACTCTGATGAACGAGTGTGTGCGATAAAAGAGAGATCTGACGGGTTTTAAAGCAGACTGCAGGAGGGAGAGGCACGGTTGTGAGCGAGAAAGAGGCGGAGGGCGACACAGAGGGGTGGGTGTAGAGATAGAAGGTGAGAACGAGAAGCAAAAGGTGAAGCAGAAGGAGGACAGAGGAGGTTACAGTCCCGTCTCATCTACTTGATTGCATCGCCCGGATTACAGCCAGGCTTTAACACATCCCCCTCGGGACGCCTAGCGTGAAAACAAAAAGAGAAGCGGCCGTGGTGCGGGGAGAGATGGTGGAAAAAAGAGGGGAAAGGCCGACCGACCGCTTCTTCTTCTTCTTCTTCTTCGGCTTCTCTAGCCTCCACACCGCGACGGCTGTCCTGAGTGAAATTCCCTGAGAATAATTTTCACTTCCACCTCCGGCGTCGTCTTCCGCCCCCTCTGCCTCCTTTCTTCTGCGTCCTCCTCATTCGATTCTTCCTCTTGTCCGCCGGTGTCGTTGTCCCTTTTGAACCTCTGGGGCTAAACCTTTCTTTCGAACGGTGAGCAAGATCAACTGCGCGCGAAATCTTGCGGACGACGCTAATATAATATGCTCGTCGAGAAGGAGTCCCTCTTTTTTTCCTCTTCTTTTCCTTCCTTCCTGTGCCCAGCTACCCCATATGTCGTTCCGTGGATACGGGGAAAGTGACGGAGGATATGCGGTGCGAATGAATTTTTCGTATCAAACCGGTCTCGCGGGCAGCCCCTCCAATTTTTCAGAAACAGTCGTACAAACCGGTAAATAGCCCCGAATTTCAACTCGCCTGTCACGATGAAGTGTTTGAAATGTTGCAGCGGTCATGGCGTTTCCGCTCAAACTGTTAATTAACGGCCGCGCGACGCGACATATTCGATTAACTTTCTGCGATTTATCGGGTTCAATGCGCTCCTCGTGGCCAGCCTGAACGATTCGGTTCTGATACAGTTTCACCACTTTCCTGGCTTCGGCGTGTTAATATTTTCTCGAAAGCGTCGAACGTATTGCTTCGCAGTTTCTAAATGTCTACTTTGAAAGCAAACCGAACTCAGGGTACCTACGGTCTATACGCTTTGTACGAAACTTTCCCGACAGAAGCAATTACTGGCAAAAGCCTGACCGACTTAAAGGAACATTTTCTAAAACCCTGCGTCACTGCAAGTGTTAATCGGTATGTATTCGCACTCTGTGCAAGAATCCAGAAATTTACACCGTAATCTGTTGGTCATGGACGAGCAGTAATATTCAGGCAACTACCGGTCGAACGTGAAACGCGGTTTAAAGAGCACAGTAGTTTTAATGACTCTCAAAGCGCTGTGTTCGTTTAACACGAAATAACCGCTCCGCGTCGCGAGCGGGCACGTTCGAAATCGAGGGAAATTCTCGTGGACGAGTGACATTTTTGTGCCATCCGTTTCTAGACTTACCCGTTCGCCTAACCGTGGAATTGTTTCTGTGGTAGTTTCTCACTGTGCGCCTCCGTTCGTGCAGATCTGCCCTCTGTTTACGATCAAGAGCAAAGATTAAAACAGTCCCGGCGCGGCGCGACGTGCCAAGTAGGACGACATGCGCCGAACAATGTCGTACACGCGAGCAACAGCGTTGTTCGTTCTCCTTTGGATTTCGATGATAGCGTGGAAGATCGATTATCGTAGACGGGATTGCAATTGCTCCTCCACTCCGGCCGACAACCGTTCAATTATCTCTGCCCATGTCGCCCTCTAAGACGCCTACGAATTTAATTGCGCCCAATGAAAGTACTCGATCACTATTACAACGTACATGCTGCTGGTCACACGAAAGCAGTTTTTGCAGGCCGTCTGTAAGCCAGCGATCACAAGAAAGTAAAGCGAAATACAGCATCCCCATGAAAAAAGTATCGCCCCATTTCTTGGAGCTTTCTGCATAAAATGTGTGTTTCAAAGGGGAGCGACTCTCTGGACACGGGGGAACAATATAAAACTTGCAGGCTGCACTGTTTCATCCGCTATCCAGGCGTCATGAGTTTGCAGTGTTAAACTTGACTTCTTTTAATACGCATTTTATGGCGGCAATTCAAGGAATGGGGTAGCAGTTCTTTATTACAGAGTGTTGTGTTGTTTTATGTTCGCTTAGCGGGTAGTTGGTAGACAGTGTATAAAATTTGCATTTTTGTGTAACCTGGATGATATGTGTTAACGTTGATCAATACGGGAATCGAATATTGAGAGATAATTTGTTAATGTCCTCTGCTTTGGTTTTTGAGTACGTGTACTTCGATGTCCTACAATTAAATGATAAAGCTTTGTCGGTTGATTCTGTGAGTAGAAATAATAATGAAATTTGGGTCTACAAAGGTTTTACCAAATTAGGTATTACATTAAAAGAAAATTATGTTCATTTAATTTTCCATTTCAAAATTCATTCCCCCGTTTCCTATGTAAGATATATGAAGTTTAATATTCTCAACATTTCATATCTACCTTGGTATAATTCAATAGATGTCATATTAATGATTTCAACTAATTCTTGTCACAAATTGACTCTCCTCTGATCCAATTTCTCGTTCCCAATTTCCTACAAGTAAAAATTGATAATATATATAGAACCTGTCGATCTCGAAACCTTGGGAATTGGTTTAGCTACTGGTTCATATTTGATGATCCTGTAATTATTCTCACACAAATTTGGAAAACAAGAATTAAATTAATCTCATGTTGTGTTTTAAATGAACAATGGTACTCAAGTATTTCAGGACTTGCTATTTTTACTCATAGAAGATATTAACGAAGTTTGATCGTTTAACTTTAGAACACCCCCTATTATTTGTGCAGAGTGGCCATCGTATGTTAGTCGATAACCCGATACGCCATTCCTCGATGTCATTCTGTAAGCGAGTACGGATATTGAAGGAAATGCCAAGGATCGGTCGTTGCAAGTTTGGGAACAGCTGCGCCTGCATCCAAACTAACAGCTGGATGAAAGCTTCTGTCTAAGCTTGAATATATGTATCAAGTTCTAATAGGGCGATGCACTTGGTTAATTTTAAATAAGAGTCTTCTCTCAAAATCATTTGATTTTATGATCGTCTTCGGATCCTTTCGTTATAGGTACCTATTAGTAAAATGTTCTACTTTGTTTTGAAAGGATTCGGGACAGAAACTGAAACTAAATCTCTTTAACTTTGGTCTAAAGTTCTAAAACGTTAAAATTTTCTTCGTAATACTCTTTTTTTCTTTAGTGAATTAATTAATTATAGAACAGACAGGAGTGTTGCAAATTTTATGTGATCTACTTTGTAATTTGTGTGAGAAATTTCATATGAAACTCTCTACTGCTATATACATATATTAATCAATGATATTGCATGTTTCATGATTCGTTCGTATCATTAATGCGCTCATGCAACCTTAACGCTCCGTGAATTTGAGTAACTTGCGTTTCTATTAAAATCGATTATAAAATTAAAGTGTAAAATATCGTAACGAACGAAATTCTAATATTCTAGTTCCTATTATAGAATTGTCCTTACATTTGTAGCAAGACCTTCTTTAAACAACGCCTTTCGCAAGTACTCACGTTGCATCTGTCACAAAATAAAATCAAACATTAATCAACTCTTGCAGAAACCGATTCCTCAAATTTCCAACGTTCATTCACAAAAGAAATTGCTTCCTCCTCATTAATACATAAATACACCGCATTGATAAAAAACGCCCTACCCCCGAACGATTCTCGAAAATTGACACGATACAATAAACACACACCTTGTTTCCAAATCCTTGACTTCACAAGCCCGACGACAGGACCTACAATGCAACGTCAAGAATCGACTGTGACGCATGGTCGCCTCACAATTCCCCCAGTAGCCGAACAACGTGTTCATCGTCTCTATTTACAGGCGAAATCACATGCCAGGAGGTGGCATTATGCGTGCAGTAACCCGTATAATCATTCCCGGGTCCTTTTCTGTTCGGTGTCCTGCGATAAAAATGCGGAGGATCGATCGCGTCGCAGGTTCAGCGAACAGCTGTGGCTTGGTTTCAGGCTGCGCTGGCAGCTGCTGCGAAAGCTCGCGTGCAGGCACGTGCACCAGGTCCATGTACCTTCGGCTCCTTGTGCACGTTTATGGCAGATGGCTAGCTGATCGTCGTGAAATGCACCGTGTTCAATGCCTTTTCCGCTGGCTGCGGCCGGGCAGACCGATGTGGAGCACGTTACGCCCGCGATACATAATTCGGCGCGCATTCCTCATCAGCTGTGGCTCCTCCAAAAAAAAACTGTTACACGTTCGAGCGGCCTCGTCGCAGCATTCCTGAGACGCCTCCGCGTCTCTACGTGCCAGGAGGGAACGATGTCTCGTTTGCACGCGAGCCCCCCTTATCCGTCTGCCATCTTGTTCCTTCTCGCGTGTATTAGATTCTGCAACGAGGCCTGACCCCGTCTATCGCGCTCAGGCACGTGCCTGCACCTGCGTTTTCATTTCGACCTTTTATGCAAGTTCCTGCCAGCCAGTCGCGAAGTTTTCGGCGCTACTGCGTTGGAAAGTCGTGGGGGGCGAAATTAACGCATACATGTGCGCGCATTTAAAGTTGGAGTTTCCAAAGCGCTGGGGGAAGTGCGGGACAGACGGGCTAGTAAATACGGGCTACGTAGCGAGCAAGTAGCAGAGTACCTATGTGTTGTATTTTAAAAATGGATAGCAACGCTGTTACTGCAACGTTCAACTTTACAGCTTCAAAAACTTGTAACAGACACTTCCACTGAGGTTATAGTTTATCCACCCTTCTGCTCGTTTCGGGTTTCCTGCGACGTAGGAAACATGGTTGGTCTTGTAAAACATAGGTGAATGTTAAAACAGGGTGAATTGAAGTACCTGCTGTTTAAAAAGGTAATTAATTCATTTACTACTGTGATCACTATTCCTATTTCCGCGGATAGAACCACTGTAGTTGAGAGTACAGTATTGAAACAATTCCCCCCGACAAGTAGGTACGACAAATATATCAGCCGTGGCATACGTAACAGTGTTCCTTTTGAAAGCAGATAATCGTCGCCGGGGCTTCCGCTAGCCCGTTTAAATATTTATATTGATCTCAACCTATTTCCCCAGCAGCGATGTTGCTCCAGCGTGTTAGCTAGCGCGCAGCCTATTTTCGCTGAACGAGGCCATTGCATTTTAAATCTCCATCCCCGCGGATCCGTCAGCTTTCCGCGATTCAAGGCACAGATATCTCGCCGTGTTCACCGTACGGTAGACAAATCCACGCTTGACGTATCGGTGGGGCTGCGTTTCCTCGGATCTGCTCGAGGAGCGGGTCCCTCGGAGACGTTCAAAATACTGGTTCCTGCAGAGACATCGCGTTCCACGGGATCAGACGTCGGATAATCAGCCGAACGTGTATTTACGATCGGACTAGGGGGATCTTAACCCATTTTTCCCTGGATCAGAGGAGGGGCTGGGAGCCTGGCTCCTTGGGGCACGTTCGTTGTACACAGATAGCGGGGCGTGTTGGTAAGAAAGCGGCCGCCACCAATTCTAGTTCAGAAAGCGACGATTCCGGCTTCCAGGCTGCCGTGGAGGGTTTGGCCGCCCCGACAAAAGATCTTATCGACTAATTGGAGCACCACGCGAGCGGCAATAGAGCCTCTCCCCCGACCCTCCTATCACACCCTCTCGAGGACGGTGTCTCCTCAACTTTAATACAACACACCCAGCGTCTTGAGCCCTTCTCACGAGGAGCGACAGCTACCTAATTACGATCTCTTCTTTTCGACGGAATTACCGGTCTAGCCGGTTCCTGCTACGGGGAGGGATATTTTTTTTTTCGACCGGAATGGTGTCGGTGGCGCGTGCATGCGGGAACTTGTCGTTTAGTTTATCGTCGCTCTGCGGCCCCTCTTTTTCTCTTGTCTGCCTTCCGTCGGGGAGGATACCGACGGCTTCCTGCAAGATCGTATCGATTAATTAGAGGGTCCAGGCAAGTGTCGGTCGGCTTTAGCGAAAAGAAGACGATACCGTGTTCGGTTTAATGGCTCTGCTTTTCTGTTTCTTCCTGTACCCGTTCCACGCCGCTTGTACCTGCCAGGGATCACTGCGAGGATTCTAGGTTACGTTTGGCGGAGGTCCGTGCTGATAGCACTTTGGAACGGAATCGTGCTGTAATGGCTGGTTCCATGCTGCTGATTGAAGTAATTGAATTTTTCATTCGTGGATTGCTGTTAGAAGGGAGGAATTGTTTTATAGGGAAAGTGATAGGTTATTGCTGCGATGGGGAATCACTGGAGGGTGAAGGTTGGGTTAAATGTTTTCGGGGAATGGGTCGATTAAGCTTTTAAAATTTTTGCCACTATGTAGGTATATAAATTGTCTTTTAATGATATATTCATATCAATAAATCGCCTGATAGATTTTCTTAGATTTTTGAAATGATAGAAAGGTGTTCTTTTTTACACGTAATCGTTTTTCTTATTTTGTTTATATGTGAAATTGTAAGTGGACAGAATAGCATTTCAATTCATCGCAATCCACAGCATTGAGCATTTTTTCTATCTTAGAAGCAGTAATTTTCAAAGTAACTAAAAATCAAAGAAGAAAAATTATCTCTGAAGACATTCAAACCTCAACAATAACCGATTAATTTTCTAGAAATCATAAATACTCCTTTCGTTTCAATCCTTCCTCCACGCAAAAATCGCAACTTGTCCCCTTGACGTACTAAGCTTCATTTCCCACCAAATTCTTCTCTTGCATTCTCAAATTCTCTGATTTTAATAGCTTTGTCTCAACGGCGTTTCAGTAGGTATATTATGCCTACTATGTACATGCAAAAAATCGAGCGCTCGCTTAACACAATTTCCAAGGCATGCACGCGTATGCAGGTGCAACACGGTTGCACGCAAAGCATCCTTTATCACGTTTCTTTTTTCACTTAATACATCGGGCCGCTGGTATCCCCGTGTCGACGCGCATTTAATTGTTACAGAAAGGAGGACAATGTAATCGCTTTATCGTAACTAAATTTCGCTCGCGAAACAGAAAGAGTCCTCTAATGAGCAACGTGATAAACATAAAATGCAAGAGCCCTCTTTTTTCCTCCCCTGTCCGCCATTGCATCCGCTGTTCCTCGAATGCAAAAAAGCCCCTCGTTCAGCAATTGCATAGCACTTCTTTGTCTGCCTCCTCGCAGTAACTTCGTGCATCGGTTTCATTGCTGTAAGTAAACAAACTGGGGGATTATCTCGGGGACTCTGGGAATTTGCACGTCGCTGCTTCTAATTCCATACGCCTCCTGGATCGGAAATAGTTGCGTGCAAATAAACCCGAAGCTAGACTGAGAACACGTATGGATACCCAAACTATTCAGTCACGTCCTGCATCGTTATGTCGTGCGTTTGCACAAACGGACACGTCGCCCATTGAAGTGCGCCTCCATCAAAGTTTCGAGCATTATTCGGAGACAGTTTCAGTCGGGCTCGTTCGTGGTAATTAGCGCTGTTTCCATTTCGTGGATCCTACTGTCCTTTTTCTTCTAAATATTCCTGTAACATCTCTTGACATGTTCCAGATTTCTACAATTTTTTAATTATCTTTAGGTGAGAAATAGCCAAATTATTGGAGCTTTGAAAATGTCCTCCCCCTCATCCTCTCCACCAACCCCCTCAAAATTCCCTCAAGTACGGCGCAAAATTGTATTGGAAATAAATCTAACTGTGTTTCGTTATATTTTTATTATTCCACTCGATAAGTCATTTTATAGCGTGATAGAATTTTAAACGCGGCTGTTTCAGTGGTATATATAAAATCTGTCAGCTCGTATTTCAAAGAATGACATCTCGACCCGACATTCTAGGTTATTGCATGATCAAATAATTTATCAAACGATGAGAATATACTAGTCGAAATATGTTGAATTTCAATTTTTAATCATTCTGCTCGATACAATTATGTATTATATTTCTTTCATTTACTACAAACTAAGAGTAACTGATCACTAAATTAGATGTGATCACCAATAAAAACACTTACCTTAAAATAAAAATATTCCTTTTTCACCACATTCTCTCCAGACTTGCTTTCCAAAGAAGTCGCCTTTTCCCTGTTTCTTTCCACTCAAACAACTGATATGCAATTACCCAATTAAACTTAAAAGGAGGACAAACTTATATCAAATTCCTCTTTCAAATCTAGGTTACAATAACTCTCCTCACGATCCTCTACAAATCCTACTACTTCACATACCAAAGCGAATCGTCAAAGAAACATTGTAGCTTACACTCGAAGGCAAATGAAGACTCCGAAACGGGTCACAAGGTTCCCCGATAAAAATACACAGCCGGGATGTTCGAAAGTCCACTCGTTACCGATCACGCTTTACCCTCGAAGAATACTTGTCGATATCCTCTTCGAACTTCCTTGACATTTGCCCCCGGCACACCAGCACGCGCCCGCGCGCACCCCAACCCTGTATGTGTGCAAGCCACGGGCGAGGAAAGTGAGTGAAATTCGGTCAGACTGTCGTGGCGGTCGATTCTAGAGCTCGAACACGTCCGCTCATAAGTCCCAACGCGGAATAAGTATCCACCAGCGATCTTGCTGACCGCCATGGAATTGTGGCGAGGGAATGGTCTCGCCCTCATCAATACACCCGGGATGGTGTACGTGTGTAGTCCAGGGCGATGTGCGTACACCCTCACACCTGCACGTTTGCACTTCACCCACACTCTCGTGCAGATTTTTCTTCCGTCTGCGTTGTGAAAGGCGCTGGTGCGGGGTCATCGTGAATTATCACGGCCATCATAATTTTCCCTGTGGTTTTCCCCGTTAACGTCAATGCCCCTGTTGATCGATCTAAATTGCTCCGCGCCACGCGATACCACCTTTAACTCTTTTATCGCCCTGTCGTCCCGTGGATGGATATCTCCCACCCTGAAACGGAGCGGCGCGGAAGGTGAACGCAAAATTCCATCCTACGCGGGTGGGATCACCCTTTGCGCCGAGCGAAATTGCGTTTAAAGGGCGAGGGATGCCCTGATGGGAACACGTTGTTTCGATAATAGGCTATCTGCTTTTGTTCCCGGGCCGTTAAGCTGGAGGAAAGAGCACATAGGAAATTGGGATTACTGCGGGGCTGAAGGAGTATAAACACCCGCGTTTACTACTTGCAAACACTTGCGAATGCTCAACGCGCTCGTGGATATGTCGAGAGCATGTATAATTATTAAGAATTTGCGGGAAAGTGTTGAAAGATTTTTTAAATTTACGTTGCATTTACATTTACCTCTATTAAATGGGCGTGTAATGTGTAATCAGCAGCTTACCTTAGAAAGGCATGTTTGTAATCTTGATTAATAGAACATTAGCAGTGGACATTACATTGTAGTTTTACTTCGAATTTCAGGCATCTTAAAAGCCTTGTGAGTCTTTTGCTTCTCGTTGGATACATGGCAAGTTGGCGATGGAAAATATTCTTACCACGCACGCCTGCACCTTTGCAATTCCAATTCTAATGCCACGTATTTATGCTTAGCTACTGTGAATGGTACAGTGTTACATGTGGAAACAATGGATGAGAAACAAAGGCTTCCTTAAACCATTTAAGGCTTGGTAATAAGTATTTAAAATTATTGAGTTTCGAATAATATTTAAAGTGACAGGTAATGTATATTTTTATCGTAAACAGTAGAGCGTTAATTCTCCGAACCACGATTATCCGAGTCAGGGTTGCATCATCGGCATTCTCACCATTTTTTAGAAAAATATATATTAGATAAATATATTACGTTTCAAATTACAGCAGTAGTATTCTTGTATTTAATAAATAATTTTAGGTGTAATTCCTATAGTTATAAACTGGGTAAAACATGCATGGCTTCATTCTCCTGACTTTTTGTTTATCCGAATAATTAACGCTCTACTGTATTCGAAGCGTCTTGAAACCCATTACGGTACAATGCATATTGTTAATAAATATCAATACACGTATCAGACATCTATATAGGTATGCTTATTTGCGTGAATACAGACACATCACTGTATTTTTCGTATTATTTTATCTATTGATCGTCAGCGAACCGCCCAGCGTAACACGGTTCTTCCATTTGAAAGCACTTCACGTTTATTTTCGGAGATATAAAAATTAACCGTAACTCGAATCCAGAGCATTTAGGAACACACAATCGGCTGTAAATTCGTTTCATCGTTTTGCTATGTAACTCTTCAAAACATGTACATTTAATTAACACTCTCTATATTAGCCAAGCCACGTCTTTCTTTGATATTGATTGAACAAACAGGAATCAAACCCTCTGTCCTATTATAAAGGATTTAATAATCCTTTGTTTTCTGAAAACCTCGTCGCGTTTCATCGTTAACTTCGTTACTCAGTCCTGTGATGTTCGCTGTGGAAAGGAACTGCCTAAAATGATTAGTCATCTGTGGAATTGGAAATCAAAATGTAATTTTACATGTGTATACGATGTGGTGAACAAAAGCAACTATTTTAATTATCAGTGTAAATTTTGATGACATATGTGAAAAAGTATGATAAACATAGTTACAAGCCTGTCTTCAAAAATATGCTACAGTCTGTGCGATCTCGATACTTTATTTTTAAATTTTCAAGAAAATTATTAAAACATTACTTGGACCAGTATTTCCATCGAACAGAATCACAGGTACGAGTTTTTATAATTGCTGTATCGGGTGATATTGTTCTCGTAGTTTTATAGCGGGGCTCCGTTACATTTTTTAATTAAGTCGAAATAACATTTAAACCGAATCTTCGGTGAAAGATAGATAGAGGGAAGAGGTTTAGTAGTAGATACAGCTTCCAAGATCACCTAACTTAAATCGTCCGCATTTATTTCGGTGGGTATACTTAAAGAATTCAGTATAGTCATCAATAATAAATAACGTAGTGAACATATAAAAACAAATAAAAAATGCATGTTGGAAAATGCCAGGCATGACAAGAATACTTGAAAATGTACACCAATCTATAATTCACTGTTACGAATGAATGTTAGATCCAGATGGAAGTGAGACACATCGAACATGTCACGTGAATATAAAACCAAACTTTTATATTTTACCCCGAAAGGATCGATTTTAGGACCTACACTGTCGGTCATAAGCACATATTAGGCCACCTACTCTCCGTAGAATACTTGCGAGGAACTTTGAAAATGTATAGAAGAACACTATTTGGTATTTTAAATTAAAACTGGAAAATCAAAGCAGTGAAAAGTATTGAATCTATACCAAATATCATAATTTTCGCAAGCACACCAGGTGTCTTAATACTTATGACCGACAGTGTATGTTGATTAAACATTTCTTACGCCTCTTCCTGAATAGGTACCATAAGCCTAAATAATCTTGGACCCTTTCTTAATCGCCTGTACGTCAGCCTAACGACTTGTTTCAAAACATCCACTCCTTCGCGGCTGAGAATGAGCTGAGCGACGTCTGGGGCCATTGTATCGCCGACAAAGAGTCACGAATATCGGTGCCTGAACGGCAAGAAAATTCCTTAAAGTCCTAAGAAAAGACGTCTACCGCGGTACGGCTGGCATAGCAGCCACGAGTAACTGGCGCGCGCGCCAGTTCAGAATGACAAAAGCGGCATTGTGCTCGCACGTGAGATTTCTGCGAGCCGGGTAACGCCCCCCAATCACTATATAACCTGCACGTATAGTTCCACCTAGCTCGTACACATAGTCTGTCGAGCCGCTCTATTGCTTATCGCGCCGGGCCACGACATCCAAGCCAGACCCTCTCACGTTGGAGCACCTTCTCTCCTTCCCGAAATTTCCGAAACCTGTTCTGCCTGCTGTCGTCGGTTGACCCGCTCAGATGGAAGCGAGCGCGTGCGTGCGTGCCACCGGCTTCGTCGGGATCCACCAGCTACGAATAAACCGGCTCTCGGAGTGAATAACACGTCTACCTTCGCCAGGGTTCTATCGTGCTTCGAAGTGCAACGATCGAGGGTGCTTGGATCACAACCAGCTCGCTATACTTAGTCACAGGAGGGTTGACATGGTGCGCAAAGTCGGATTCCTCGCGAAATAGTGTCTCCCGATCGTGTTTTAGTTGTGGCGAGTGAAACCGAGCGTGTGGTGCTCATGGGAACTTGGACCACGTGTGTGTAGTGAATCGACTTCGATTGAAAGGGATAATTGAAAGGTGTTGCGGAGGTTGTGTGGCAGTTAAGGCTTTCAGTGTCGTTGAGGGACGGATCGAAGGATTTTTTTGTGCCTGATGGATAGTCTGCAGAGGTAACTTCTATTTCCACTGGCATGGAGATCTTGCTAAATATCAATTGTACTGAACGTAACTAAGAGTTAGACCACTCCCAGCAGAATTTGCTGAAAACTGTTAGCGAAGTTTTAAGTGATCTTCAAGCAGTAATTAGTGTGACAGTACAGGGCAAAGTTTCTGGAACGCGAATTAGATTCTGTGTTGGGAAAGATCACGTAGAGTTCAGATAGCAATACATTTGCCTTCAACAGATAGCGATCACTGAATTACACGAGTTCCACATCCTCATTCTCCTTCCCCTAGCTCCTGTGTCCCGTCAAAAGCAAAAATACCACAGTCTACCTCAACAAATCACCTAATACTCTGTTAATGAATCCTGAATGTTTACCCGTAACGGTGAGACCAAGAACCCCGGCGCTGGCAACCCGAGCCAGGGGGTAATACCATCAGCGTCGTATCCCCGACGTTAAGGATCGCTGTCCACTCGAAACAGAGCTTAAAGTGTCTCCAGCCTCGGGCGGCCGCAGCTGGTTACCGGGTAGAAGGTGAATCAGTGCCAAGAACTCGCGACAATGATCGTCACGAGCTGATTCACGCGGCCCGGCCGCCGAGCTGGACCAGGACACGTTCGACGAAAGGTATGCGATTGGAGCAGGTCGCGAGGGGGGAAGGATGCATTATTAGTTAATCCTGCCGCGTTGCGTCACGTCCAGGCGTGATACCGGCCGCATCCAACGGGAGTGTTTGTCGTCGTTGCATAGTCGAACGTGTTTTATCCCCGTGGCATGGCGATAAATCACCCTGCATTTTAACAAACTTCACTGCGCCACCAGCAATAATGCACATATTCCGGGAGAATTTATACGCGCGTATTGCACCCCCACGCTGGCGATGGTGAATGATTGGACACTTTTTATCCCACGCCCACGCCCGCCTCTTCTTTTTCAGCCTTTAATTAATGTTTATCGCAGTTACGCGCGACACACAAAAGGTAGGCTGTCACTACGCCTCCCCTCGTTTTATTCTTCCTGTGCTTTTCTTATGCTTTTTTACCATTTCATTTGCGATACACATCGTGTCGGGTTGGTTCGACGCGACTGCGATCGGCAGATCTCTCTTCCAGAATATTTTGAGGAAGAGACGCGAGCCGTAGTGAACGTGTGCGAGTGAACGCAATGCCAACGCCTCGTTTAAGAATTGAGAAGAGAAATCTTAAAATAATTAAAAAAGCGTAATAGATTAGAGAAACGAATCCCAGAATAAGGAGATAATTTTTTCAAAATTTTGAAGACATGATTGTATGTAAGAATAAAGTTATAAACAATATAAACATATTTTTATAATTTTTATATCGCAAAAATGACTTTTGGAAGAAAAAAATTCAGTCAGGATGGCCTAATCTTAGCGATTAAAACGAACAGAAAACCAAATGAGTACCTATGTTTGACAGTGCCAGGGATTAAAATTTATTTGCGAAGGCAGCATCCGTGGAAATCGGCAAAACTGTGAACTTTGACTGCTCGTATTTTTTAAACAATTTTGAAACTAGAAAAATGATGATTTAAATCCCCCTAATTTCATATGGCGTACAAAATATTTCAATATCATGAACACCCTGATACCGAGGTACAAAAATGGTCGAGTTGGCGTGAAATGGCCTATACGTTTTCGGGCTTGCAGCATGGAGTTTGCTTGGCTTGGAAACGCGAAGCTTCGATCATTCGAAGCACGTGAGAGGGATTCGGGGGAGTTCGATGCAAAGTTTTACGGAAATACTTGGGCACTTGGTTTTTCGATGGCCGGTTAGTGTTATTCAACTCTTTGTTTCATGTTTTTTTTAAAGTTTGTATACTGCGAAGTCGTAGGAAATGAAACGAGTGTGACTCGCCGTTATAGGGCGATAGTTAATTTTATATTCGCTTGTGATTTTCGTATTATGGCATATTTTGCGTTGTGGTGCGTTGCTCCTCTTGCTGCACTAGTAACAGCTGTACGACGATTCTGATTTTGGAAATTTCGTGCTGGTGATTCGTAAGCATTCCACGGGCGCCATGTTATTCGCTTTATGATTAGATACCGAGAGTATCATGTTTGATGAACAATCGTGTTTATCCAATCACTGTACAGTATACGTCCTCATTAACTTCCTATTCCTTGAACAAGAACAACAATATAAACTTATTATTAAATAACGATAGCTTCTATTCGGATATTACCATTCTAGATATAAATGTAGGGATTAAATCTGAAGGAACATCTTGGGTCTTTGGTCTTATCTAACTCTATAATGTCCCCTTTCATGTTTCATTCTTTCTTTTTTTGTTGTGTTGATAAGTCCCTTTCCAACTGTATTTCATTTCTAGTATAATAAAAACATAATACTAATTAAAAATTTTAATCTGCTTGGGTACCATTTTACACGAGAAACATCCGCGGCTTCTGACTGGTATTTCAGATAAATTCACTTACAATTAGTGGAGATAGAGATGATTTAAAACCACAGAAAATGTGTAAAGGAGCCCAAAATACCAATGCGAAAAGGTACTTTCTACCTTGTGGAGCACCTCAACGATGTATCCTATGAGAATATCAAATATTTGCGCAGATATTCATACAATCCTGGATAAGTGAAATTTTTTCTCCAAGCCTTCAAGTGATTACAATTTTAAGCTTTTTTGCGTTTGTTGCGCGCTTAGTTCGCTTTAAGTGGCAAGCAATTCTCACGCGTCAGATTTGAGGTCACGGTCCAATTATTCGAACGAATTTCAGAACTGCACTCACGTAGACTTTTCTCTCTCTCTTTTTTTTTTGTCATTGTTCTCGTCAGCGCAGCTAGCTCAAATGCGCCTCTATTTTTATCCCAGTACGTGCTCGTTTTCGGTCCTTTTCCGCGTTTTAATCGTTTTAATTGCTTTGCTTAAAACCCTCGCAGGTTTTATCGCGCTGTGTGCCGACCAGAATATTCTTCGTTATTAGATGTTTGCCGAGTTCGGATTTTGTTTCCATTCTTTTGGCGGCCCGCTTTTATCGAATCTCCGAGCCGACGTTTCTGGTTAACTTTCATCGATCTGGACCGACGATAAATTTTGTTAGGCGAATATTTGGGAACAGCCCTGCACGTTGCTGCTCGGCGCCCATGGCCGATCGATGAATGTAGGAAGCCTCGATATAGGAACGGCGGAGCAGTTAAAAATTCACTGTTGCATATTCAACAAGTTAATTCTATCTTCACCACCTTGCGTCGATGTTCGTACCGTTACATACCACTAACTTGTTGTCTCGCTGCCTAATTAGAACACGTGTACGCCGGAGTAAACGTGACACGTCGTATCTCTTTCACGAGGCTCCGTTTACCACGTCTTTTGTAGTGGGTAGCTGTGAAAGTCCACTTTTACACCATTCAATTTGATGAAACAGTACGTACTTGAACAGTCGAAAAATTGCGGAATAAAAACGGAACGCTTGTAGCGTCGACGTGTTGTTTCGCGGGTTTATTATCAGTTTAAAAAAGATAGTAACGCAACAGAAACGACGAATAGTATTTGTGACATTTACAGGGAAAGTGCCTCACACAAAATCTGTATCGAACAATTTCAAACACTCAGCGAGGCAATAAAAAATAACCACCCACGTTTGGCTAATCGCGAAGGTTGTAGCTTCCATCAGAACCATGGTTACACAGCACTGGTTACGGCTGACTGTAAAATTTTGGCGCATTCATACACTTCGAGCAACGCAGCCACATAGTTTCGTTCGCTCCGAAACATTCGCGTTGGCGAAATATTCACGAACATGGGAAGTCTTATGAACGAGTTTTTCAAGCTGGAAGGTAAAAAACATTACGATAAAGCGACTGTAAAGCTCCAGGAAAGACGTGGCGAATTATATTTGGCAGATTGCACTGGGCGTGAGTTAATAACAATTTCATCTGCGCTGAGTATCCGAGCGAACAGAACTTTTACAGTCACTTGATAGGTGCGCGTCGTCGCGACGCGCGCCAAGGAATAACTGCATCCTGTTACGAGACCCGTGCACTTTGAAAACAACCTCTTGCTATCTCTGCAGGCGGCTGCCGCGAGTTAGTCTTCGATTATGCTCCCCGAGGAGCAATCCACGAAATAGCTCTCGGTCGAGATGGCCCAAGTAGCTCGAACGACGGTTACCGCGGCCGTTTGCTCGCATTTAAATCGAGCAAAGCATCGGCCCCCATGCTCTGGTAAAGTTTGAGGCTGCATGTGTTCTGCTCGTCCGACGTCTCCCTTCTAGGAAGAAGCGCGTCCATCCGGTTAAATTAAATTAACACTTCGGAGACCCTTGAAAACCGCCAGCCGTGGTTACGGGATGCACCGGAATCGTGATTCAGGTCTAGGAGCGCGTTGCTGTTTGTTTCAGGGGTCATTCGTCGGCAGAACGAGCAAATTAATTGGCCGTGCTGGTCAAATATTTGAATGAAAATTTATTTATTTTAAAGCCTTCAAAGGTTGATTATTGCGGGGTATAACGATGGGTGACAGGTCCGGCTCGAGCCTTTTTTGCGCCCTTTACTGGAGGCATTGAGAGCAAAAACGGACTAAATTAAATTTCCTATTTTATATGGTTAGTAGAGCATATTGGAATACATTATTGCTACTAATTCGTGTTTGTTCTCAGTGCCTCATTTATAATACATTTATTTGAGCGTTTAGATGGTCTTACTCGGAATTTGTATGCGTAGCTTAAAACATTTACAGTACAACTTGTAATATTTCATTAAAAATTTATTTTTCCGGCCATTTTCAACTTTACACCCTACGCAGCTGCATAATTTTGCCTATACTTGAATGTTGAATAGAAAATGATTTACAATCACCTGCAGATTGCATTAAAAGTAATCAGAATTAATATAGAAATAAGATCTATTTAAGTCCAAGAATTTCATTAGTAGTTTCCTAAATTATCAGGATCAAGTACAATTCGACAACCTATTATTTTATGTAGAAACCTCACTGGAAGGTTTACTCAGTCTAAATCATTCCTAGTTCCCTTCACGCAAGAAATATCCAAAGTTCGTTTCGAATCAACATTCCAGTTCCTCGTTCGTTCTGCCTGCGTAGGTGTGGGTCGTCCATGAATTACGCGCGTTCTACTTAAATCGACACTTATATCTACCACGGAATACACGATGAAGGGTTCCTCGATCGAGGGAACGAAACGATGCTTCTATACGCAGCCACGAAGTGAAACGGGGGCGTCGAATAACCGCGTCGTGACGGCGAATACGGGTCAGCCCTTAATACCTGAATGATCCCTCGCGGCTCGATACGGAATCGGCACGCACGCGCTCGTTTTTCGAAATTTTTCGATCGACGCCGGCTTTTTAACGAACCCGCCACTCAAGCAGCTTCTGTTTTGCTGACTGTAAGCGTATTACCTGACGCTTATGGGGGCACTTCTCCCGGATTACGTTCATCCCCTTGGGGAGCCTTTAATTTTTATGGATCCCCTTAGCAAAGGGTTTCGCCATTATTTCGCTGAATGATTAACTCTCATTCGAAGCTACGGTTTTCTTTCTATATTCTTTCGCCCTGCTTTTTGCCTATGCTTGTATTTCCTTGCGACACTGTTGCACAGTTAGGATTGTTTCTTTTTTATTGTCAATGCACGGGAATGTATTTGGAGGGACGGTCTAATTGATTACACAGTGTAGTTATATGTATCAGGACTTGGAATTATGTAGCTTGGAGTATACGATGAAAGCTTCTCTTCTCCGACTTATATTTACATAGTCAGCTGGAGGAACTTTAATGATACACTGTGACGATAAATTGCAGTGCACTTTATGCTCTTGTGAAAAGTCATTAACCCTTTCGCCCCTAAGATCTTCGACATCGGGCGCTCGGTACGTGCAGAGCAGCAACGATAGTAACAGCTGGCTCTACTTGCTATGTACGTTTATATGGACGGATATGTGCCTCGATACCGCCGCAAGGGTCAGGTTGCTGTACTTTAAATCTAAAAGGGATTACGCGGTGTTACGAAGAGGGAACAAGGAATCGTGATGACATACATAAAGACAAGATTAACACGCTGGCTGGCAGCTTGCCACCACGCTACATTTTCGGTAGTATTAATCAGTAGCGTGGAAATTTTAATTATGCACGATAAGAGTGTAACAAAGAGGTCAAGCTCGTGTTCTGAATGTCTTGTAGGCCGTCTGATTGCAATATTTTAAAAACATGCAGCTTGTTGACATGCACCTACCTATACGGATTACGGAGCGATGCTTTTTACAAAAATTAAAAATGTCACTATTAAGTGACGCGTAGTAACGATTTTATTAAGGTCAGGGCCATGATAAAGCTTTATAGTGAAGATATAACTTGTTTACTATTTCTAAGATTTTAATTTTCGTTCAGGATTGAAAGAATTTATGATCGATGTATAAAACTCAGAAAATAAGGTTCTACCCACTTCACTCAAAATCCATTAGACTATAAAATTGTAAGCACTTATAGGTACTTTGAGCTTGGACTGTTTCCCTTTGCACTTCAAAACTTTTACACCATGATCATTGGCTCTAATACATAGGAACACTCTGTTATAATGCTAAAATTTATCACTTGGCTGTCACTAGTATCGCAATAATTGCGTTACTACACTTTGAAAGAAATAATTCTTTGTTTCTCCGCGCGCTACGTTTTATGTGGCAAAAATTAACAAAGAATGCGAAGTATTCACGAGCGTAGAAGTATTTCCAGCGAACTCCATCTAGCGTTCCCATTTGCCCACAAGAAAGGTGTACCGATAACCAGGAGGTATCTCCCAGAATAAGGACGTCGATCGCGCGATATTTTCCCTCTGCAATCAGACGAAAAATCATCGACCCAACTGTTCCTTCGCGAGACCGTGGAAGCCCGTTAAAAAAAGTCGAATTATTCATCGCCGCCCCTTTCTTTTCTAACATGCCAGGCGTCAGGCGTCTCGTTTGTTCGTAGGGGCCCTTGCGTATTCACGGTGTCTGTCACCGGTACTCAGGGATTCAAACAGAAAGAGGGACGAGTTGGCGGAAAGTTTTATTTACTTCAAAAACGCGGCGCCAGGGATCCTTGAGCCAATGTGAAGGGAAAATAAAGTTCTGGCCTGGGTAGTGAGGCACGGCGAGAGGAAGCAGAAGAAGAAGAAGAAGAAGAAAGAAGTGGAAGAAGTAGAAGAAGTAGTCTCGACGGTTACCGTTCTCAGTTGGCGAGAAGAGAAATGACAAAAAATCGGGACGAGTTGAAAAAGTCAATTATCGTGGCAATCCGAGTTACTGCTCCGTCTCGTAGAAGCTTGCCAGCTTAGCTCGAGCCAGTGGTCGTTGCACAGTGGCTGGGCAAAACCAGCGTAACCCCTCCGTTTGCACACAGCTGAAGGTGAAATCATTTCGCCGAAACGTAAGTGGGTTATTCGCGGGGAAAAAAAGGGCCGCTTACTCTTTTTGGTTATACTCGGCCGCGGAGCATTACGAATCTCTATGAAAATTAAGTACCCACCCCCACTCGCCTTATCTATAATTTACTCCCGTGGCCGCAGGCGAGCCTCTCCGCAGCCGCAGCGTCAGCGTCGGCCTTCCGAATCTCCCAGCTCGCTCGATACTTTTATACGCGATTTTCGCGCGTTCCCGCAGCGGCAGCGCGGTTTAACGAGCGTAATCCCATCAAGGAAGCGGCTGGGGGCAACAAGCGTCGAACCGCGTTGGTATTTATTTTGCAGCGATAAATATCGGCGTTTTCCCTTGAAATTTTCAACGCCCGCGCGATTGGACCCGCGACGCCGCTAATAATTGAAACCGAGGAGCGGGGGATTTCGTCGGAACGCGTCAGAACGTATCGAGGATACCGGGGCGAGATCTGGTCGGTGGGAAAAATGCATCGAATAACGCGCGCGAAACCCGCGATAAACCATTTTCCAATTTTCCGCTCGAACCTACCGTAAGGTTCTCTCTCTCTTCTACGCTGAACGAAAATTCTTCTCCCCAAGTTGGAGTCCGCGATATCGAAGGGCTGCACTCGCGATAGCGGCGGGGATGTAATGCACCAGATGCCACCCCTCCCAGGGACCCCTTCGATTTTCCACACAATTTTCGTACCGCCGCCGGACAGATGGCCCGCGAATCGTATCTATTGTCGCTCAACGATACCAGCTTCCGCTCCTGCCGCCTTCCCATCGCTGCCTACCCCGTTATGTGTGCTCGTAGGTCGCGCATTATGCAATCTCTGTATAGGAGCTGGTGCAAATATTTTGCCTGCACGTGCATACACTTACCTCTGCGCGGGATGATTACATACATATGTAGATGCGCGAGCCTAATAATGGAAATTATGGGCGCCTATACGTAACTGCGTAACGTGGCAGTCGACTGGCGCGCGCTGGGGGCTGAGACTGTATCGAGCAATGTTCGAAGCTCCTCGATTTTGCGCTCGAAAAGATTGTTTTGGTAGTGGAGAGAGAATTTCCTGGGCGCCGTATTTGTCGTTGCGCTCTTCCGGATGAGAAAGGTGCATTTTTGGAGGTTTAATGATTGGTGGAATTAATGGAGTGTAGTAGGCTTGGTTGCTGGGAATATTTATGGTGTGTATTTTGTTAATATGTCATGGATATGTATTAAGTTGTCCTGTGTGTGTTTTCTTTCGTTAGGAAGTGGTCGATATTTTTTTTTAAGGAATTGTTTTCTCTTCGTCTATGGTTAGTCGAGCATTAGGATTAATTGGTGTGTCATTGGCTGAATTTGAGGAATTTATTAATAAATGAAAAGAATGAAAATTAAAGGCGATCTTGGGAATCATTTATTCGTAGGTGTTATTTGAACTGAATTGGCACGTTTCATAGACTGGTGTGCTTGATTACGGATTACTGAATGAAAATTATCTCACCAGTTGTGTGTCAAATTATAGATTTTATTTCACTGCGTATAGAACATCATTTTGTTCGTCAAACGGGTTGAGAGTGATTTAGAGAGAGATTTCTCTATACATTTCAGAGACAAAGATTTCAGTAGTGGCAATCCGTAACATTAATTCGGTGTTTTAGACAAGTACAGCTAGTAGACTGAACAATTTCGGTTAAGAAAATTTTGTCTTCAAACTGAGCCGCATAAAACGATAGATAACAATGAATTTAACCTACTTTTCCACAGACCATTTTGTAACGACCCTAAAAGCATTTTCAACCCAATATTGCTCATCTCAAAACTCCAATTTTCACAGTAGCATCGCAAATACCTATGCATTTCGTTGGTAAAAGTGTCTCGACTCCCCCGAACCTTTCTCTCCCCGATAGAATCAAAATTCTCACCTAAATTGTCGCACTTGAAAGTTTCACCAAGAAATCCTGCGCACTCGCGCGCACCAACCAATACTTACAAGCCCCCGAACCCCCAACAATTTCGGGCCGTCTGTCGCTTCATGCGGCAAGACTTATTACCATACTCCGCCGTGCATCTGCGTACCCTAAAATCCATTTATATGTGTATACACGCGCATTAACATAGTAACCCACTTATGTATATACATATATTATATATTATGCACCGCACAGAGGCGCGGACGGACGTGTATGCGTGCGTTTGCACATAAGATCGCGGTCTGCGCATATAAGCATCAATATGTCCAATATTCAAGCCCCCGTAAGTACATACCTATACGCACGCCGGCGGAGGCAACGGTATTACGTGCACCCACCGCCGATATAGGTCGGTTATAGGTGGAGGGTAATATTCGAGGATGCCGAAAGCACGTTCGAGCGATCGATCTCTCGGTCTGGCCCTCCCTCTTAGCGAGTCTTACACCAACACGAGCGCCTACGTCCTACGGTTTGCGCGGTGCCGGTTGCATTCGGGAGGGTTACAGACTTCAACGTCGCCAGGAGAGAAGCACGACTTGCTTCTCTGGAAGAGGATAAGGGAATCAGGGAAGCGGGCAGGGGGACGGGGGCGCGTCGGATGGAGGGTTGAAACCGAGGGGGTGAGAAAGGAGAGGGGCGGCCCTCTCTCAGTAGGTATCTCAACTTACGATTGCCCTGGGGGCGTGCACAGAAGTGCAAAGCAATCGTCTCCCAGGTCGACCCCATGGCTGTAGGTTCTTCTGGAAACGGTAACGTATCGAAATACACGCGGCGGAAACGCTCGGTCCCGGCCCGGCTCGGCTCGGCGCCCGGCGTTACCCTCTGCCTTCCACGAAGCTCGCGTTACGCCCGCCAGAATCTACGGTCCCCTGGAATTCCCGCGGCGCTGGAATTCTCGCGATCTTTTTCCTCTCTCTCTCTCTCTCTCTCTCTCTCTCTCTCTCTCTCTCTCTCTCCCTCCGTCCCCCTTTCCTCTTTTCCCGCCCTCTTCACGAGCCGCGCCACGCGCCCGCTCTTCACGCCTCTTGTTTCCCAGCCGCTATGGATGCACGCGTGCAATTATAGGGGGAAGAAATTGAAATTGCACGGCCGTTTCGAACACGCGCAGCGGCTACGCTCGTTCACCATCGCGGTCTATCTGTTTGTTTCTCGGGGCAGGGGGGATTTATGGGAAAGTGCAAAACAGTTGTCCACGGGTGGATTTATGGCGTAGATTTGTTGCGGGGAGAGTCTGTTCGATGATATTTCGGGCATCGGGAGGGGCGCACTGTCGTAAATAAGGAAAGAAAATCAAGATAGTTCGACGTGCGCTTGTTTCCCGTCTCCAGATGAAACAGCGTGGAACAATGTAGTCGATGTCACGCGAGGAACCAAGGGATCGCGAATTTGACTTCGCTCTGGCACCGTGTCATGTGTGTTTTAATCATCCGGGGAGACGTTCTTCATCTATGCGTCGCTCCATTATCTTCATTATCGTCCAATTAGAATTCCCAGGTAAAAGGTTTGTGTACTGAAGACAGATCCGTCTCCGGTTATGACAGAACGTGAGGGGGTATAAAGTTTCACGGTTAACTCTCGTCGCCGCAGCGTCCAAGTAGATTCAGGACTGTACTAGTCAGACAGTGGCGGTCGAATTCTGCGGAGAATAGGAACTTCCATTGAATTTAATCTTATTACGGTTACCTTAGTTTGCTAGCTGTAGACACTGGCTGGAAAACAAAGTAATTGTCTATCGACACGACCCCTTGGTTGCAGCCTCGTCCCGATACGTATCGAGATACATGGATAGCAAAAGGGAGGCCGATATCCTCTAGTTTCGGACTCGAATTACAACGGCAGGATCTATGACTCAGGGCATTCCCACGGAGGGTTGCTGTTGCATTCTTTTCATCTTGGTTGTTTACGAGATATTTCGTTGTGTTCGGGAGAAGTAGTCTCGAAGCGTGGAATTTATGTACAGTCGTGAACTGGGTTAAGTTCAGTCGAACGGAGTTTAGCGGACGCTTTAGCGCAGGGGAAATGCTGGCTAAACGTTACATCGACACATCGAAACTTGCCAACTATGTATTATCGATACTTCTGTCCCGAGCATTGCTAGCTAAACTTCACCGTGATACGTTGTACAGGATGTTGAATCTGTATTTCTGCCACGAATATTATCTCCTCGAATATAATTTCCCTTCTCTGCGCTGGGATGTTGTGTTCGTGAAATTATCACGTAAAGGGTATCATAAAATCGTAACTGAAACAATCAGTTCATTTGCATATACTTGATATTTTCTTTTCTGTTTAAAGTGTCCAACGAACTGCCTTGATATGACTTGGATATGAATTAGATATTACAAGGAGCAAAGAGTATAGTATTATTTGCTAGTGAGAAATTCTTCGATAAAACCGTAAATGATGTATTTATGAAAATTATGCAGTTAAAGTGTCGTTATTCATTTATTCTACGTCTCAAAAGTAATGTCAGCCTCACAATCTCAAAAATTGTAGTGTAAGAAATAGTGATTTTTTATTTCTTTCACATAAATTTTTTTATATAAACCACAGATGCTAACTAACAGGAAACAAGGGCAACTATAAGTAGGCACTACTGTATTTCTAGTTGCAAATATAGCTACTCTTCAAGAATGATTATCCAACGCCCACTTCGTATGTTATAAACCCTCTAATGGATATGAGCACAAAATGCAAGCTCAAAAAATAAAATATTAGGAAGAGCTTAATAAGTCGTATTTCTCCGAAAACTGGGTGTAGGAGTTTCGTTGGCGTAAATTCCGCGAATTTCCACTGTGGAAACGGTTTAAGTGCAACGGGTGTAATTCGCCAGAAATAAACATTTAATTCGCTCGTAAATAAGCCCATTTACGTAGTACATGAAACTTGTGGTTCCACGAGTGCAACGAGTTTCGCGGTTCTGCCCTGTGGCTGTTGATTTTCTTATGAACGCTAATCTGCCGGTGTATATATTAATAAGCGTAATTTCCCGTGCCTTAAGACTGACTGAAGCAGAGAGCAGTTAATCACGATCGTTGAAAAATTCGTTTCAATTATAGCATTTCGCGAAAATGGCGAAGAACAATGTGCGCATGACGTACCTAACTAGAGATTCGTGGTACATACTTTCCTTCGTACAACCAGTACGAGATTCAACGAACAATAAACAGATTATAACGTAATCCAGCGACAACAGATTATCCTAGAAACTTTAGACGCAGGGGCACGTAGAACAGAAAGGAGATTCTCGTTACATTCTACCCTCTTACTCGAATTACGCCAGGCAAACGTATGGTTCGGGGAATCTCTTGAACTTGAGTGTTTTCAATCCGTTTCTCCGATTTCTCATACCGTTGTCTCGATCCATCGCCTATTATTTACGCGTTTCTTCCCGATTCCCTGATGTATTCCATGAAACATCAGGGGTTCGAGCGTCTGTCATGAATTTACAATGCTTCAATAACCTCAGCAACAAAATGTTTGTACACTGATGCTTTTAATTATCGGTATTTAATATTCCATGCTGCAACTTCAGGCGATGCGGGGAATTTTATTTCTCGTAATTGATCGATAAATATTTAGTGCATAAACATTTTCGCTAATCAAGCTAACGAGCGATATTTCTGAACGCATTATATTTTATCATACACGGTTATATGTATATAATTCATTTCTTCTATTTAAGCATAATTCGTCGTACGAGTTATCGCGGTACAGTTTAACGGGTAAAGCTTGCGTAGAAACTTGATGGTAGTGTATATGTAAACGTCGATTGTTCAAGCGCGTCATTCACGCATCCAACAAAGCGGAATGCATACAGCAAAATGTATTTTCTCGCGTGATATACTCGTGTATTATAAATTAACCATTTATCAAACGTTAAATTCAGATATGGGTGGTTTCAAAATAGTGAAGGAATAATTGCTTATCAACGTATTATTAGATATTCGCAAATTTTTAATTTAACAAATGTACATACAATAGTGAAGGTATAAGTGACTCGTCTAGACTATATTAAATTTCCAAGTATCGGTTCGTTTAATTTTAAGGAGAGCTACACCAACGGTGCTAAATCGGAATTATCGGAGGATTATCCTTTCTAAGTTTAAACGTGGTTGCTCATGGAAAAACGTCAAATATTCAATGACTGTTGTCCTTTCTTAATGGGTACATGAATGGTATAAAGGTTTTCGGAATGAAAAATTTGACCTGAAGAAAGATCATCGTTTCAAACAGATAATGAAGACGTCAGTCCGAAAAAGATTGCTAATGTTCAAAAGTTAATTGCCTAAAATCTCTGACAATGTAGGCAAGTCAAAAATGTACTATCTGAATTAAATGACACAAGTTTATGCTATAAGGAACTTGAATCTAAATTCTAAAATATCAAAATTCATGTATTTTGTCATAATCGGGGATCAAACTTTCGCTGCGTATAAAAGACTAAGAAGCAATGACGATGCAAGTGTGATTTATTTGATAAAGAATAATCGATTTTGGCGGGAAACGTTGGAAGAACTCATTGTTTGCTTAGGTAGCAGATAGAAAACAAACACTACTACTTAATGCATAGAAAACTAAAAATACTTAAAAAATGATTCTACAATGAACACAATTCCACAAGAAAATCCATCCAACACCCCACGTACAAATATGTGTAATGGAAGCAACCAGGGTGCACAGAAATTTCCAAATAACCCGAAATGCAAAACAGTGACATTCCTCCGCCCACTGTTTAGAAAGCGGCGTCCCAATGAATCAACCAGCACATATTCGTGACGACTCACGTACTGGAAGTAGTTCAGCGAATCGAAACGTTTCCCGGGCACGCGAGTAATGCGCTCTCGGGACAAGCATCGACGACGTTCCCCAGTTCAATCTTTCGAAGCGATTCGCTGGCAACGAATAGACACTAATAGTCGAAGGGGTTTGGTAAATTCACGGGAATCGGAATCGATCGGATGCCAGTCACCCGGCTTGGTGGCCGTACCAAAAATCCTCAGATCGCGGTCGCCTCCGCGTTCCTTCTATCGCACTCGTTCTCCGCCGCGCTCCCTCCTTCCCATTCTATATACCGAATACTTCGAATAGAATCCCAGAACATTCTTGACGTCCGTGACGTAGCTATCGAATTAACGGTGTGTACAAGCCACGGTGAAACGGCGGTTCCCTCCCGTTCGCCGTGGTAGTTGTCGGTTTCTCTGCAGCAGTTCCCTCCTACATACCTGCGGTAGTGTCAGTTTTGCAGGTTTCTTCGGCAACTATTCCGAACTCTCCGGCTGAGAACGACTTCCGTCGATTAGATCGGCAGCACGCTCGTCGCCGCGCCGTCCTCGCCCTCGTTGCCGTGCTTTCTTTGCGATGGAATTCCACCGTCGACGAATGGAATCTTCGCCGTACAATGAGCAATGACTTTGGTGAACGGGGATTTACGATTCTGCGGCAGCGGCTTGGCGAACGAGTGGGCGGGCGGAGACGATACACGCGCGACAATACCGATAGGATGTAGCGTTGTCGAGATAATACGTCCACTGCACACCGACAACCAGACAGTGTAACGCCGTAGTGAACGGTTATATCTCAATAACGCAGGATAATACTAGGTGGCCCGTTCTTGCGGTGAATGCTCCCTTCCCGTCACAATACCCGAATATACAGGATGCTCGACTACAGGTGCGCATCCTTTAAGAGGGTGATTCTATGGGCCAAAATAAGACGAAAATCAGGAATAACGAAAACGCGTATAAAGCTTCGTTTCCGAGTTATTAATTCTTCACTAAAGGCAGGCTCCCACTACGCCTCGCCTCGGCGCGACGCCGAGCCGCGGATTGTTCCTCGAGAATATTTTGAGGAAGAAAGGCAAGGCGTAGCGTGAGTGGATGCAATGCCACCGCACAGGAAGAGGTTCTCCGAGCAACTGACCAAATGTATGAAACGAGGCAAGCCCAGATAACTTCAGGTACAGAAAAACCGAGGTGACGCGAGTCTAGATGCGAGTGCGAAAGGAAGTTGCGTCGAGGCGAGGCGTAGTGAGAGACTACTGTCTTTCTAGGTGGTTAAAACCTGCGGGCCGGCAGTAGTATTAGTTACATAATTCGAAAACGAAACCTCAAACGCAATTTCGTAATTCTTGATTTTCGACTGATTTTGGCCTGTAGTCGAACATCCTGTATAGTTTCCAATGTTCTCACTGACACCTCAAGGTAAATTGAATTGTTAATCAGTACAAATCTAGGTAGTGAATTTGCAGTTGGTTTTAATGCTTCGGAGAAGCAAGCCTGCTGCAGAGGGAAGGGAACTTTTGATACTTATTAGGCCCGTGTTTAAAAGGGTTTCCCTTGTCCGCCCGCGAGGAAAAGGCAGGTTCATCGATCGACCCCGTCCTCCGCTCGCTTTCAGCGTTCCCTTTCTTCCGTTGGAAAAATTTACTTTGGTCTCGACCATTGAAATGCAATCTTCGTTCGTTACAAGCGTTCCGGCAAGTTCCAGCAACTTTCGCTCCCCACTCCGCTCGCAGTTTGAAACAATAAATAAGCGGGGGCAAAAAACGAGCCACGGGTATAGCTGTCATCCGTGCGTTTTTTTCTGCCCACCCTTTCTGCTTTTTTACAGGCCCGCGAGTTTCGAACAGATTATTCTGGGTTCTCCAGCGGAGGGCGACTTCCGCCGATTAGACTGGTCGCTGAGAGACCGACCCCTAGTTGGAACGATGGTTTCTTTGCGTGGAAAATTCGACGCCCGTAGCAGCAGCTCGACGAGCAAGAAACGATAATATCATTGAATAGATAGCGTGTAGTAAGAATAATTGTCGGCGATGTTTTATGCATTGCGGTGATTTCGCATTCAGATGCCTAAAGTAGTCGCGTTTGCTGAACTTTCTTGTAGCGGCAATCTTAAATCTTTAACGAAGCAATTCCTCCTTCTGCAGCCCCTCTTGGTCTCTCTGAAAATCAACTTTTCAATGATTGCAATGAAATTTGTTTTTACGCGCGCCACGGTGAAATTCTGCATTTTCAGTTTTTACTACCGAGCAATTATTCAGCGCCGTACGTAGTTAACAATATTGAGGAAACGTTAAAAGGACACTTTTGTTGCTTTTTGCAACGACCACTTTATTAACTCGTAGAATGCAAATGTTTCCTACGGAGTTAAAATAAAAGGTAGCGAACACTCGCGCGTTCTGAGTACGTTTACGTTATTAAGAATGAACATATCGTCAAACCCGTACTTCGCATTTAGTTTTATAACATTATGTATCGATGGTTAAATGTTGTGATTTGAATTTGAGTGGAAACGTAGGAATATAATATTGCGCTTGTGAAATGTCAACAATTCCTTAGGGAAAATATTACCGGTGGACGCTATTATTACGCATACCATGAACAATGTGTTTAATGTGATGGTTCCATTGGCAGATTTTTCATTAACCGAAAGGGAGAATTAATAATGGAGTAATTACACGCGTAGTTTCAATCGGGCGACAGGTATATTCGTCGAATTTAACCCCGCGAATTGTAATAACGACAACGTACCTATTAATTCCCGAAAAGTAATCATTATTAAGGACGATGACCTGCTAGTTAGAAAATTAAATGGGAAATGCATCTGTGGACTCGATAGAGTATATAAAAGGATTTATAATGACTTTTAGAGTAACTTTTACATTCATTTCAATGGGTTACATGTTTAAAACTACTTTATAATATACTAGCTTTACTACTTGGCTTCGTCTGAAATGTAGATTATTGTGAATGCCAGAGAAAGAATCTATTTTACTTTAGTCCTTAGAGGGCGTGTTTAGTGAGTAGAATACATAGTTCAGAATTATACTAATGCAATAACAGTTATATCAAAACCACCCTAAATCAAAATTATGAAAAAAGTATCTCCCACATTCTACATCTAAGTATCTGTATTGATTTTACTAATTTCCATCAATTTTCATCAATAAACAAAAATCGCATAGAAACTTAATCCCATTAATCCCATCGCAACGAACCGGTGTCCTCAATACTTGGCACGGAGGCGGATTTCCTTAAAATTACAACAACTTCCTGAAACGCTTCCCGCGTACCGCTTCAAGTAGCCCAACTCCACCCAACTCGGTACCCTGAAATCCGTCCACCCTCAGGCACTAGATCAATCTAACAAGCGTCGGTGGTTTTGTTTCAGATGAATCACCGCGACTCGTCGCAGCAGCTCTCGTCGGCCGATTCGCAAGCGCTTCAGACGCGGGTAAGTTTCTATTCCGATCTTCGTACACGCCGGCTATTTAAGTACACGCCAGGGGCTGGAGGAAAGTTTCGGCGCGTATCGAAGCAGCTCAGGGTCAGAGGGGCGGGAGGAGGGGGTGGGAAACAGGAGACGAGGGGTCGAGTTGGTTGACCTCGCGTCTACGGAGCTACCCTATCGTGGCTCGTGTGTCGGGTATCTTGAAAATCGCGTGGGTCAGGGCGTGGTGGCGGGTAGCTCGGTCCGCAATCAGGCCTGCTACGCCGCTCGACCAACTTCCCTGCTGGTCGCCAAATGCATCCACCGGCCAGACTTTCCCTCCGTGTCCTTCCCCGTCGCGCACGTTCTCAGCCGTTCTGATTAGTGGCAAATAATGCCTGTAACAATAGCCGCTGCCCGATACAGCTTGTACGTCGCTCTTACGCCCGGCGCCCCTGTTTGTGGACCCCGTAACGCGACTCCGCACGCGTGTGCCGCTCTTAATACGCGCGTACGTGCACGTACGGCAGGGTTTATCGCGTATGTCCTCGCAAGGTTGATATATGAGGCCGTGTGCGTGCCTCCCCCCCCATCGGTGCACATGCGTCTCTATGATCTATGCGGCTCTACCTGGTCGAGTGAACGTGTATGTCCCGGGTGTTGCCCGCGATGTACACCCCCGTGATGGTGTACACGTGGTTCCGCGCGTATGCGTGAATTAGCCAGGGCACACGCGCGTTATCCATGTACGGCTCCGCGTTCCCGTGCACCCCGTGAAAGCGGTGCGTGTGCTGACCGCCCCCGTGCACGTCGACGGTGTGTACTTTTGCACGTGCTTTAACGGCGGACATGCGCGTTCCACGGGCCACTCGGCCTGGACACGGCGCGTACACGAACGCGTTATGCATATCACGGGACGCGTGACCCGGCCGTTCACGCGCGCGATGCGCCTAGGTGCGGGACGGGACGAGAGGGAGCGCGCGTGTTTATCAGCGTCGAGTGGGGCCTCCAGCGAGTCCCTGCCGCGCGCTGTTCGACGTGTGCGTGATTGCGTGCGCGCGTGCATAAGACCCCTTTGTAACTGGGGATTCGACGGAGCTGCCTTTACGCCGAGCGGAGGAGACACGAGCCAATCAATCCCCATCTGCTTTCGGTTTCGCCTTCCCTTAGAGGGTGCGAGCCACCCTCGCGCTCTACGTCTCCGGAATTTCGATGATCTTCGCCTAGAAACAGATTTATCTCGCCTGCTTTCCTTTCTACTCGCCGACGGTAGCTTTCCAGTCCGGTTCGACCCTTCGTCGATTCCGTGGGGATGTGTTTTCTCGCGATACAGCTACCCACCGTGCACCCTCTCTCGCCCCTCCGTCGGTTTCTATCTGGGGGATGTTTCCCGTACGAAAGGTAATTTTATTCCGCTTGCAATGGATGCCACATGGCGGCTCCTCATCCCCGTCGCGTTGTGGGAGCCCTGCCACGCTCTATTATCGGTTGATGGGGCTGTTGCGGTATCGCGGATGGAAGGGATACAAGCTGGTACTCGGGACTCGCTCAACTGGCGTGTACAGCGATATTCTTGAAAGTACGAGACACTGGACGTGCTTTCCGTAGCTCGCTGCAGAGTCAGGCAGACGCGAAATACAAATGATCTGGGTCGATTCAGATCTTTAGTGAGCAAGTGAGCTAAAACTACGCGGGGACTGTTTAAGTGCCGTCGATTTCCAACGTAACTCGGCGTTATCTGCACCCCCTACTGTTTCACGACTTCACCCGTGAACTCCATCCGCAACACACGGTCGCTCATCCCGAGAACGATTCGTCTTTCGAAGATATCGACACTACGTCGCACCCTCTAGAGCATCCTCGACCCATCCCCGTCATCGTAGTTGCGTTTTTAATCTAGTCGCCTAGTTTCGAGGGTTCTTATCGCGAGCGATCCGTCGTTTGTCATCGTGTCAACGGCCGATACCTCGTGAAAGCCACCCTCGTCTGGCGGCTTCCGAAAAAGTTAAATAGCTTTTTTCCCTATCCCCGCTGTATTATCTTGGCCTCTTATCTTGGCGTGGATGCCGCGCTCAAAGGATGGCGTCGTTAATCGTCGGGGGAGCCAGATTGGGGTTACACGAGAGGCCGCCGAAGGTTAAGGTCGAACTTTCGAATGAAACACGGCGTTAACGGGAAACCGTCTAATTTCCACTGGATACAGACGGTCACGACCGACGGTTTATCTTATCTCCGTCTCGATTGGAAGTGACAGCAGCGTGTACGCTGGAAAATTTACCGCCTCCGCCGCGGGGCGACGTTCCTCGAAGACGGAGATAATGATTCGAGTTACAGGCGACCTCGCAGGTGTCTAATTGCGCGCGGTTGCGGCCGACTCGCGCGTAGCTGCTGCGGTCGCGTCGCGGCACCCGTCACCTGCAGGTTCCGCTGAAACGACCGCGATAGCACCGCGCAGGTACAGGGGGGAGGGCGGGGAGCGACTCGAGTGAACGACCCCGTAAAATTCTGGCGATTTATGTCGCGTTTCCTTGTTTCGAACTTTTGCCGTCACGATACGCCGTTTTTGCGGTCTCACGACGCAATCTTTCTTTCGTGGATTCATGCCACGTTCGTTCACTGCCAAACGTCGCTGGCGAATATTACCCGCCTCGAATCGTGGCTGAAACAGTTGCCGAATTATCCTTTCGTTGAGCACGATGTTAGGGGACAGCGTACCAGGGCATTGTTCCATCACGAGATTTGTCGACGTCTCATTCTTCACCGAAACGCTTCCTCTTGAACGCGATGCTCTGACATTTTCATTGCTTATTAGACAGTTTTTTTTTTACAGTTTATTAGCGAAGTAGGAGTTTATTAAAAAGGGACGCAGAATTGATTGTCACAAACAAATACGTTTTCTTACTCTGACTCCGGGATTGCCAATTTGACGCCAATTGTCTCTTCAGTGATAGTTAATGTACTAAGTAATATATTATAATATATTTAAAAGTTTTTTTCGTCAGGTATTTTTTTAAACTCTTTTCAAAGTTTTGTTAATGCAAGTTTGCAGTGCTTATGGCACCATTAAACTTTTGTTTAAATTTTTTCTGTCTCTGGTACTTCAGGAGTTATACGTAAAAAATGAGGAGTGCCTATTTAACTTTAAGGTTAGATTTCACCCCCTTAAATGGGGATTGGACAGGAATGAAAGATACTCTTGCTCTTGTCTTGAATGACTCTATAAATTCACGAAGTTGGGTTCCAATCGGTAAGTGCGGGTTCACGGTGTTCCCTTGTAAGTAAATGCTCTTCGACATAGTACATCTGAAAACCTATGCGCCCTGAAGCCCAAAATCGCTTTATACTCACTCTCACATTCTAATGCACTAAATTAATGGCGTGGTCTATACAACTAACAGTTGAGAGAAATTTGTAACAAGTTCCACGCTTCATAGACAGTACAGCGTGATCTGCACCCACTGTGAACTTTTCTCGTTGCAACGAAGAAGAGAGGATAGAAGTGAAGGGGGCGCATCAAATACACCGGAAGCGGTCCAATTAAAGTATTTCGTACGTTCGAGCAGCCTTATAAGAAACGTGGGCGCACGTATTTGGAGCTTCGCGGAAAATTGAATTGGGAGGCTTAAAGTCTTCGACTTCGAGGGAATCAATAGTAACTCGCGCGTGGCTAGGTGATATTCTGTGAACCCGCGATTTTTAGCCCAAGTTCCCCGAATGGCCCAGATTCCTCTCGTCTTTCACTTTATTATCCACACTCCGATTGCACGCCGACGTCCGGGGGAATATAGCTCTGGACCAAGAGACGGTAAGGTGCACGGCCTTATTAAATGGGTATCACGCTGCAGCTCTCTGCTCGCTTTATCCAGCGAGATATCGAGTAGGTGTACGTATCACTGGCAGGGTATCCTCATTGACATTCGATCACAATAGCTATTTGCAGATGATCCGTTGAAAATGGAATTTGTAACGGGGCCGAACAATCCCGTTACCGTGGTTATACATTGAGAAAAATCAGCCACTCGGATTCTGGCATCAAGCAGAGTCGCATTATAATCTGGACCTCGCGTGATTTGATCGCAAAAATCTTTTCGCGGTCGAACCTCCGTCGTCTCGTTTGCGTCTACGGCAATAAATATTAACGCACTCGACAAACAGCCGATTACACGTGAATAAATTACGGGCTCGGTGATGGAGAATGGCGACGAGGATCGATTCATATAAAGTTACATAGCGCGACGTAGGTACCTACTTCATGAATGGCTGAAAATAGAGTTTTTCTGGAGAACTATGGTTTCATTCGTGATTCACTCGTTGAACTGGGTGACTGTGTAATAATAGATTTGAGACTCGCCCTGCTTGGAACTATGTATGTAAATCTAGGTAACGCTTTGGGGGTAATGCTCGCGATTATAGTTGTTCGTAGAAGTTTGCAGGCATTTATTTAATATGATATACAAGGGAGTAGACGATTTTTCAAATAATTATCGTTTATAGGATAATAGGCTAGTTATAAATCGAGCTTTTTATGATTTAAGAGAATAAAAAGTGGAAGTGATAAAAATTTAGAAAACATCTCTTTTTCGGGAAAACCTCAAGGTTAGGTTGAGTTTGTTTTTAATGGGAGCGCACAATCATCTTGTTATGTTGTTCGAGAGAATATCATGGGAAGTTTGACGTTCAGCAAAAATGTTGAGACTTTTGGTGGCCCTATATCTAGATGTTCAATTGTTTGACAGCAGGTAATCTGTTAAATTTGGAGGTATTCCAAAAATTAATATTTATTCCGCACTATTTTCTAAAAGTTTATAACGTTCCTTTGAACAGCTGTATTTAAAGCAGTATTTAAATGTCTACAAAATACTGTTACAACTCAAGCTTTTCGTAAAATATTTATTACAGTATTCGTTCTATTAATCGTTGCGTAATATGATGATATTACATTCGACGTGGATAATTACAAGAGCAAAATGGCATCGCGCATAAGCGAGATTGCGTGGTGCAAATTTAAATATATAAACCGGTTACATAGAGAAATCGATTATACCCAAGTTGCCAGTTAGTCACTCGTATCGACAGTAGTATCTGGTCCCTTTCGATACGCAGTTCCGTTTGCCAAAGAAAATGTCACGAGAAGGAAAGAACGTAGGAAGTGGTAATCTGGTTATTCACGATTTTCGGTATAAGAATTCGTCGATGCCAAAAATTCAATTTGGTCAGTAGCACAGGTTACAAGTCAGCCTACACGTTGGGGAGAAATATATTAATTGCATAAGAAATTGGTATAATAAAAGAAGACAAGTTTTATGGTCGACAAAATGGGAACTGAAGAAACAAATAATTTTAAAAATCAATCTATTCGCAAGTATAGTTTTAACTATGCATAAGAATAAATTTAAAGCCAAATTTCGATGCCCTATTGGTTGAATAATACCAGAAACTCCGTTCTAATAAAGAAACACCTTGTCGATTGAAAGTTCAAAGAGTTCTAAATTCAATTTGCGCTAACAAAGGTACGTGTTGTATTTTTTAATTCAACAAGTTTCCCGGTCGATTTAAATTAAAAAAGTTTGTCGTGTTGTTGCCGGAGTAGTTATACTCTGCCTTCTATCACGTACAAACTATTATGTTGCGAGAGATTATACTGATGGCTACAAGATAATACGATTAATTAGCATATGTATCGTAACACGATTAATTAGTACACGTGTTCAACCGGATTTCAAAGTTTTATTTCGATAATGCAGCTAATTAACATCGATCTATTTCCTTCAAAGAATTTTGTTCCAACTTTTTACGAAAATTATTCCAGAGTAAAGTAATAAACAAGACGATAATTATCAAATATTTCACATTATCGTAACGAAATACATATCGTATTCATATTACTGACCAATATCTGGCAAACATTAACGATTGTGTTCTCCATTATCGAGAGGAATTTATTTTTTCACTTGTCACAAATGAATAGGATACTGTTAGGACATGAATTACATATCTAAACAGTGATTACAAGGATAGATCTCGATTATAACATCCATTTCTTCAAATTCAATAACTCTCAACACGCACACAAATAAAAACCCTTCTATTTAAGATAGGAAAACAATTTTCCTCGCATAAGCGAACACATATACACACATACCAACAGAAATTTATCCAACGGTCAATAAAGGTTCTACCAGGAACTAGTTCCTCATCGTCAACAATTCAAAACGACTACATCATCCCCTAACAAAGGGGAAACACTTTGCCCCCGAAGAATCGTGTCGATCAAACACCCGTGCAGCCCTCAAATTTCTCATAAATACATCCAGCCGTGTATTCGAAAGCTATTTTTCACACGAGCACACCGCAGCCCATCCATTATATTTTCCCCGAGCTTTCGAGAGCCATCAAAGAATCTTTGGAAAATCGACGCGGTTCGCGGGATGGCGCGCTATCGGTCGAATCGATCATGCACAGACGCGAAGTAATAACCAGCCAGAAACGATAACGCCCGTGAACTTATAACTCGCGAGCCTCGTGTCTTCGTCCACGTCAACCTGTAGTTTCACGGGAATAAAGAAACGACGCGTCGTGTACTGGGTTAACACCTTTACTGGTTAAAGTGCCTACTTATATTTCTTAGAAAAATTGGTTAGAACTTCGGTAACCCGAAAATTCAGATTTTGTTGAAAATTTGTTGGTTTATCGGAGACTACAACAGAAAGAGGTATTAGGCAATTTGTTTTCTACTACATTTTAGTTCTTCAGGGCGAAAACGCCTCTTAAATTTAATGTGTGTTTTCCTATTTTCCTGTAAGTATATCTTGAAAACTACGGTAGATATAAAAAAATTGTTAGAATGAAAATTTCATGGTTTTATCCTCCATAAAATTATGTAATCAAATTGTTTAAAGTTTATAGTTTAATCCAAAAATCGTTCTTCATTACGAATGAACACTTTTTGGACTATGTGTAACTGATTTTGATAAGATTCAAATATGACGTAGTGCACGTGAAATTGGATGGAGTTTTAAGTCGTAATTTTCCTGGTTTCGAATTTCTTTCGAAAATTGAAGCTATTGAATTTGCAATTTTTGTTATGTGAATCGTTTTATCTGACAAACGAATTTTCCCATTTTCAATCTAAAAAGTACGTTTATTCAAACTGGGTAATTCTTCGTTAAAATAAAACAACGAACATTTCACGATTTATATTTTTCACCATAAAAGTAGGCCAGGACTGCAAATTGTAACTATCTACATATATCTTTTAAACAAATTCTAAGCCAGCAAAATGATGACCTTAAACTCTCCCTGAATTCACATGGACCACGTGATATTGAATTGAGATTGCGTGGCATAGTCTATAACACAAATAACATACACTATACAGACTAGGCAGCGAAATGGTTAAATGGTCAGCGACGCTCGGTTGGATCGATCTGCCACTCCTGATCGACTTCTCCTCCTGACGGGGTCGCATGGAAGGCTTGCAAGCCAGGGCAAAGAAGTGTGAAAGCTGATTTCCTCCCGACACCGTAAATCACCATCCGCGGATATATAAAAGCGATTATCGAAACTTCGCTAATGCGATTTTCCTGCCGTCTGTCCCGTGCCTCGGCGCCCTGATGCAATAGGTAGGTAGTGGCTTGGTGAATGCAATGGACTGATAGAGAAACGCACTAATTATACGGACATTATTATTTACAAGCGCTCACGGCTGTTGAGGATGAAATGTAATACGCTGGTTAAAATGGAAACTCGTTGAAACGTAAATCGTCCATTATCATAAATGATAATGTAATCGCCGCGGAAAGTAATTTACTTACACATGGCTTCGACGCTTCGATGGTTATGAACATATGCAAAACGATATTTGCTTCTTCCACGCTTGAGACGAAAATTTTATTCTATATTATATAGAACCAAGAATAATTGTAATTGAAGTGGTAAGACAATTAACGTTGCTCGTAACAATTTCCCTGTGGGAGCCATGAATTAATAACGGTGCAATGGAAGTCATGCGTGCGTTGTAAAATCGATTGATCGGTGGCACCTGATGCTTCAGTTTTTTCGTTTTCAGTGACCTTCGCTGACGCGAAACGGGCACAGACGCTGGGTCTGGCCTGTAAATCACGGTCGATGGATATAAAAGCGATTACCCTGACTTCACTGATGCGATCTTTTTGGCGTTTCGACGCATCGGTGGCCGTTGCGTTCCTCCAATACGTTCAACTTTTGGATTACTGTTTTGCGTCACAGTATCGCCGGGCGAATTTCAATCAATCCGTGCCTGTACCGAGACTTTTTTTTAACAGATTATTGACACGCGGAGTCATTTTCTGTGATGTGTAACTTTCTAGTTCAGTGAGGGATTTAGTTTACAGCTGTGCTTCAAACAGATATAGGTATGTAGTTTAGCCAGTTTGCGTTTCAATCAGGTTTAGTTCGTTACAGAGAATTCGGTTCGACGTTTATTTTGGCAAAGGGAGGAATTTACAAGGGAACTAAATGTTCCTCTAATGAAAATACTCCATTTTTTAATTACAGACTGTGAGAATACTAAATTCTTACTCTCGGAATAGTATAATTATTATTAATTTTAATGCTTCGTATGAAAATGATATTAAATCGGGGCAATAAAAATATTTTTTCTATTTACATACTCGTTTCGATTTTATTTATTTTTATACATGCTTCTCCTGATACTTCGTCGTTATTTTAACCACACACTTATTAGATCTTCCAACCGCGTATACTTTTCCACCCGCGCAGCACAATTTCGAGCAATCCCAGAAACGTATATTTTACAACTTCATATCTCCAAAACCATACCCGGAGTCCATAAAACTCACTTGCCCCCGCAATATCAATATAACCTACCCAACCCAACCCACCTATTCAATGGTTGCACGGAAAGTTTTTGCGTTTTTCTTTTATTAGATAAGATCACTGCATTATTCTTGCAGAGTGTTTCATTTTGTTATTGACACGCATTTAACTTCAACGCGAGTACTGTAGCAGTGGTGGGTCGATTTGTGGCAATTGTCACCTGTAAATTATCTTCATCTGTTGCCTTTGATCGCTCAGAACGTGGTGCATCATCTGACTCAGAATCTGCCGATCAGAATGTTTCAAACCAGATTGAAACATACATCTTCTGGATACACTTCGCAAATGTTTTTTGCTGTTTCTGTGACTCTAGTACCTTGCCAAAAATCATAAAGTAGTACATGTCAAATTGTACTTTACTAACTAACATGCCTGGACTAATTTTAGAAAAAACAAACAAGCAAAATGTATACTGAAAATATAATTATAGACATCGATAACTCATTTGTTATCGGATTTATATGAAACGAGCACCAAACGATGTAGATTTTTTTTACGTATCTATGTTTACACGTCATAACTCAAAAACTGTGAAAAATAGAGCTGCACCCCTCGTTTAACGACACCCCGCAAAAAACGCAAAAGCTTCCTGTTCGACCCAATACAATCACTCCATTCACATTCCCTTTTCCCATTTACAAGACACCTCCCACAAACACCTGATCCATAAAACACTAATCAAAAGAAAACATAATACTGGTATTCCCACACCTAATGTATCACTTACCGCATTCACCTCCCTAGTCTATTCTCAGTAATCTTCTCCTTCTACTCGACATAAAACGAGAAACACACTTCCTTCCTGGCGAATCGTGCTGCTCTTGTCATTTTTTAAGCCCTCCGTTGACCATCAATGTGCCCCCTCCCCTCCGCGATGAATTATGAACACGTCCGCGATGCAACGGAAGCACGCCCCCTGCCCCCCGACAAATTGAACGGGACGAACGAACCCGGAAATCGAAGCGTCCGCTTAATCGCGAGCGTTCGATCGATTTGTTATTCGCACTCTGATTTCTCTGGCGAGGGTCGCGATATCGTGGCGCACACGGAATTACGGGCGTCGCGCGGCAGCTTTGGCGCCGTCAGTCACACGGAGGGGGTGGGTAAAAAAAATGTGATAGTTGAAGGTTGGCTAACGTAATTTCAGCGGGTGCGATACCTCGCCACCCGTCATCTGCTCTTCAATTACGCGTCAATAAAGACCCCCGCCTCCCGTTCTCTGCGAAGAGGATAATAATGGGGTGGTTCACCTGAAAGGACAGCAGAGAGCTGCGCACCGAACGCGCGGCTTTGTCGGCCGCGCAACTAGCTTCGCGTAAGTATCGCTAAAGACGAGAGATATAGACGGCATTATAAATACATATTCGTGTGTGCCTACAGGCTTCCGACCGATAGAAAAGTTGGACGTTGAATTAAATATATTGTTTCCGTTATCGAGGCGCGGGAAAAGCCACACGGTGTATTCCCGTCGGGGAAGTTGATCTTCGACGGGGCTATTTAAGCGGCAATTCTTTATGAGCGGCGCTTTGTGTTTTTTTATTGAGTTGAGATTCGACGATTCGGTTCGAGGAAGCAGGGTAGCGATCGTGGGATGGTGCAGGATTAATGGGGGACGGTTGGTAAAGGAATCGTTTACTCTTTAGCGGTGGTTTGTTTTGACTCTGGATGGTGTTGGTGATAAGATTTCTTTGAAATTGAAGAGGGGTGTTTTTAACAGGAAGTCTTGTTTCAAAGGAATGCTCAGGTGATATGGAAGTTTCAAACGAATGGCTTAACACGCGGACTGCAGTGTGGGTTACTAGGAGCTAGCCCCTTGAACTCGTGATTAATCTTTGGAATACTTTATCTCCTCTTCTCTACACACGTATGTGAAAAAGTTGTCTGTCTGTCTGTTACCTTGTAACTCAGAAACTAATAGATCAATTTCGATGCGGGTTTTTTAACGTACAGAAGAATTCTTTGGGAAGGTTTTAGGCTATTTTTAGACAATCTAAAACTGAATTTAGATAAAATTCATTTAGTTCAATTTCTTTAATTTTTCCGAATCTCGTAAATTCGGGGGAAATTGAATCAAATGGGGTGAAATCGAAAGATGAGTCAAGTTTTCTAATGTTGAAAGCTAGAAAACTTATAGTTCCTGCTAGAGATAAGGTAGGTGAGCCTTTTCCCCATCCGGTGTCCCCAGATATGGAAAGTTGTTTTTATCACTTGATGAAATGTGATTCGATGAATCACTTCTGGTACTTCTATTTTATATGCACTATACAGGGTGTTCTAAAGTTATCCGATCACACTTCACCAGTATGTTTTATAAGTAGAAGTAAGAAAACAATGTTCTATACATGTAGATTGTAGGTCCACGAAAGCATTATTATTACGGTAATATATATGTAGAAAAAATAATTTATATTTTCATTTCAAAATGCTGTCCTCCGTTTCGAGTACAAGTCTGACATGATAAATAGATCGAATATATAACACTCTCTGAATTTCATGCGCACCTTGTTTTAGTTCAGTGAATGTATCATTGACCGTTCGGGAATAAAAATTAAATTGAAATTTATACGTAATTATGAAGCCACCAATTATGCTTTAGACTAAAGGTACTATTATACAATATCATGATTATTTGTAAATTATGGAAAACATACAAGTTGTAACAAAATAAGATACTAATGATCGAAGTAACGAGGATCAACTACCTATAAATAATTGGAACCACAAATGGTTGAATTTGCGAATTCAGGAACCATTACAGTAATCAATCCAGAAATTTAATATCATCGTCGATTGGACGAGAAGCACAGGTTCACTTTGAGGATATAAAAAGAACCACATCTCTCTAGCTTCTCCCTTAAGTCTGCACGGGCGGAATTTATTTCCCAGTCTCGATATCTTAATATATATTGGTACGCAACGGAAAACCATCGAAACTGTAATTAAATTTTAATGAATCTTCTTCATCAGCAGCGGTGCCTCCGTTTCAGAAATGTGCCAGCAAATAATTTTACGCGAAATTGATAGGCAGAGGAACGAGTTAACTCCTCCACACTAATCATTTACGTGAGCTCACGAAGCTGGAATTTACTCTATTTAGAATAAAGTTGCACCGCCTCTGGGCAGCATTTCCTTAAACCACAGTCGCGTGCATATTACTGTCAAAATGGCTGGAGTGACAGGCGGGGTGCAAAAGTGAAATAAGATTCAATGTGAAAATAGCGTGTTCATTGACCTTGAATGGATACTTTTGAAAACCTTGCGCCACTCGAAGTGTTAATCGTCGGACTTAAAATCGTGGAAACGCAAAAGCGATACCTCTTCAACCGCTCGACAACAGTGTCAAAACGCCGAAGCCTTCAATTTCAACTAGAGATCGACTGGCTGTCGACACAGACGTGGCGGAGCATCGAGCAGACGAAAGTCGATTCCGCGACGCGAACCGTTCTCCCCCGCACCCCCGCGTCGCCAACGGGGCGCAAAAACTGATTGTGTCGGCGCTGTCAATCAACAGCGACGGATATAAAAGCGATTACCGAAACATCACTAATGTGATTTTCCCGGCGAGCAGCCCCGCCTTTATGATGTATCAGCTACACCGTCGACTCTTGCTCGCCACCCTTGAACGGGGCCACGCTAAAATTCATCGGTTTAGACCGATACGAAACGAAGTAAAGAGAAAAAAAAAGAACGGAAATGGAGAGCGATTGGTCTCGCTTTGTGATAACCGAGGGGAACGAAGACTCAAAGTAACGCGATTGCCGTATCTCGTTCCGTTTTACCGATTCCATGGAGAAGAGAGGGGAAATGCACGGAGGTGTATGACCTCTTTGCGATAATCGAGACCTCTCACCCAGGTATCGTAAGGTTATTTACCTGAATAAACCGTTCGATAGAAGAGTGCGCAGCCAGCGTGAGACGCGGTTAAATAATTTCGCAGGCTTTGTGTACAATTGGAATATCGCCTGCCGCGGAACACGGCGTGTGTACATTTTTCACGAAGCTCGCGCTGATAGACGCGTCAAGGCTCTCCTATGGATCGTTACTCGCCTCGGATTTATACATTACGACACGAAAGCAGCGTGTCGCTCTGTAATAAATTAGTCACTGAGAGACGCTGTGACTCGTTCTGGGGTAAAGATTAGCTAATGTGAAAGGAATGGTTCCGCGCGGCGCGAGTCGAAAGTTAGGGCGTGGAGTTGGGAATTATGTACATATCTTGTTTTTCGCGGGATGCCATTAGACCGAGACTTCGCGAGAAGTTGATGGTCTGCGTGGCGCAAGGGAAGTGTTTGCGATGTTTCTTGCCTGTTATTGTTTAAGTTGGGCGAAATAAAAGTTTTTGTATGCGTAATGTTCCCTTGGAAGACGATCGTTGTGTATATTTTCTTTGTACACTGGACTATAACTGTAACAATGGGCTATGCAAATTCGTGGCAAACGGGATAATTTACTCGCTCGCGATGTCTGATGACGGGCTTCTGTTAAACGAAAAGTCAAATTCCCGAGTGTACCGCGACGAGCGCCGAAAATAATTAAGCAACTTCACAAATTAACATAATTACCCGACGAGGCCGGCGTGTATCGCCTCTTGCCAATTAATTCCGGAGTAATAATTAAATTACGCGATGCTAGTTGCGAAACATTCTTAACGATGGAAAATAAACACAGCGGCTCGCCAGAAATCGCTGTGTAAAGTAACTTTCGGTTGAGTTTAGAAAAATCTGCTTTAAACGGACCTTGCGTGAAGTCTTCTTCTATGAATGCTGCGAATCATCACTGCTCTACTAGTCGTTTACATGCATTTGTGATTCTATAATACTTTCGAGTGAAGTGGAGATTTATTCATTCATCCCAAAAATATACGAAGAGATCGAATTAAAACTTTGAGACAGTCGTGACATAAACATTCCTGCGTTCTTCGTATTTTATGCTTGTGATCATTATATTTCTAGGATTTAAAAATTTAAATACCTAAACGAAAACAATTTATCCCACTATTGACAAATAACAAATCTTCTCTTCCAATTCGAAGCTAACAGTTTCAGAGACAATGGCAAACATTCTTTACCCCGATTACACACAAATTAACTTACCTTTCCTACACTAAGAGTACATTATCTCCAAATTGTCACTGAAAAAAGTCATTTAAAGTTAATGCAACAAAAAATTCTCCTTCCACTGCACACAATAATTCTAAATTTTTAAACAGCATCGCGCAGCTCGTGCAACCCATTTTCCTCGACCGTCAATCGAATGGAACATTATTTTAGACACTCCCCAGCGAGTCGTCCCGCGTCCACCGCAATCATAAACGAAACATCCGAGCTTTTGCAGTTTCAGCCCGACAAGCCTAGAATTTCCCGAAGTAATCACTTAATTATCATTATCGCCGGCTTTGTCGCTGCTTATCAAACTAATAATGTTAATAGTCCGGCTCGGTGTGGCTGGCGAGCGCGAGGACACGAAAACTGGAGCCGCGTACGAGCGACTCTCGAGCTTATCACTTTATCGGTGTATTACGTGACGCCTTTCATGCCCGTAATTATAATTAATGCGAAGGCAGCGGCCGTTGGCCGTCATTTGGAAGAGTGGCCATTATTAAAGGGTCAGGGAACGCGCGCGCGAACCAGTGTCACTGTCAGTGCGTGCCGACTGGCAATTCCACGGTGGTGATAACTGGCGCGCCGTGCCATTAGGTGATAGATTTTATTGTCCACCCGGGCCCACCCTGCCGCGATAATCATCGCGATACCTTACCTTGCACGCTCCTGGGCTGGAACGTGGCCGCATGTGACGGAAATGCGCGCCAGCAATCAGTATACGCACCTGGTTGATATACACCGCGTGTTCCGTTCACCCTAGCCAACGTGAATATCTCCGTTCTGAACCGCGACACGATAAGTGTAAGGGAGAAATTGTTTCCTTCGACGTGATGAATGTAGAGCGATCCATTGACTGTCTTCCTCGAACGAGGAAAGACGTTTATCGTTTCTTCTTTCTTCTGAATGCAATGCATTTTATTTTTTGGAGTTTCTTATTTGTTAATTGATTGACTAATAGATACTTTGACTGTCGGGGTAACTGTGTATTTGAAGCAGGCTGAATCTAATGTGCTGCCTCTTTTCTGAATGCTATCTGTGGTTTGGTATATGACTGTGGAGTTCGTTGCTTGGTAATTAATTATACCTGTTTATGGTTTAACTGTCGCGTGATCGACACATGAGTGACAGTTTCATTTGCACGTTAATAGGTCACACCCGTCTAGAACACAATGAATGTTGTTAACGCTTAATATGCCACTAGCACGCATCTGTGATTTCACGATTTTTATCCAACACCGAACGTGAGCGTCAGAATTCGATTTTATTTTATGTTTATTAACGATAAAACTATTGGGAATTAGGCTATGAAAACTCGAGACACATTTATAGTTTTGACTTTGATTTTATTCAGGACACTCGGAAGGAATGTCTTTAACGAATGAAACGATTCGGCAGAATGAGACATGAATCGAGTTCCGTCAAGCGGACGGACTCTAGCGGTTGGTCATGCTATCGCTATAAACAACGTAACATAAACATTACAGCCCTGTCCTCTCATGCATTCCAGAGCAGTAATATAAAAGATAATTTTTGCATAAATAAACTTTCATTTGATAAGCAAAACCAACAAAAACAGTACCACTGAAATATCTGCATTTCGTTTGGAAGGTATAGTTACGACGGTTTTTAAAAATCAATGAGTTTCGCTCCAAAATGTGCGATTAAGAGTTGAGAATTTCTAATGAAAGCTAGTGGATCGAAGAAAGCACTGTGAAATCTATGGAAAAGTATTTAAAACTGAATCTATACATAATAAAATAGTGATAATATAATTCATTACACAGAGTAGATCATTCTTGGTACAACTTAATAAAAAATAAATGATGGGGGCAAAAGGAAACTTTGAAGCTTTTTACAGTCGATTGAAACACAGCGAAGTAAATCTTCGTTACTCGTTCTAAGCATCAGTATCAAAGTTATGCAATTTAGATCATAAGGTAACCTAGTTTGCGCATAGTTGTGTATACAGTAAAGTATACACAACTTTTAAGAATTTCTCCATTAACGAATCTGAACAGAGGCTAAATACCTAAAATTCCATCCGCAGTCCAGTACACAATTATTTTTGAAGATTCAAGGGCCGACAGAAAAGAGTGAACCCTGCGGTCTACTGGATCGAGGATTCTAACTCGTATCCCTCATTTGCCAGCCGACTGCCCTAGCCAATTGAGCAGCCCAGACGGATTTGTTCCCCCTGATCGTGAGTGTAATATCTAAATGCTTGCCGCCCACGCAAGGTCAGCGACATTTTTCTTCTTAAATAGAACGATATGTCTTTATCAACGCAATGTCGTATCCGACGGAGAAAACATTCGACAACAAGCAGTCAGTCCACGTTGGATGAAGAGATGATGTCTCTGTCGTGCCACTAAGTGGCGGTATATCTAGACGCCATGAATATTATTACACTGGAATGGTCACTGAGGCATCTGTTCTCCATTAAGCCGTACGACTTTCTTGAGAGAATGGGCATATGCTGAGTTGATGTACGAGGTTCCATGAAGAACTGAATTTACGACATCCTTCGGGTACGAGATCCGTGGGACTATTTCACCGAAGGTGATTAAAAATCTGGAACCATTTTTAAGAATACATCTGGATCAATAATAGTCGTTTCCAATGCCAGCGATGACTAAAGAATTATTTCATTAAAGACGCAGTCAGCGATGATGGTGCCTATCCTCTTCCTCCATTTAATTGCAATTTCTTTTTCTTCAGAATTAATACTATATAATATCAATATATCGTATGTTATAATATTCCTTGCTCTGTGATCGGAATACCGTGATTTTAGAATTTTCGAAACAGCAAAAGTATTTCTTCTTTAAATATTTTATTTCTTGTTTAAGAATAATGGAGATAGTGAAGGTATTAAACACGCAGCACGTGATAGAACAATGACGCGTGCTCAGTTACGTGTTTTAGTAGCGCAATATCTGCTCTGAAATTAAATTGCTATCTAACGAGGGTGAGTCCTGGTTACCAAGATTCTCAGGGACGATTTGCTAGCTTTCGTAGATTATTTTGTGAGTTCCAGTTTGGAAAGTTTGTATCTCTCGCTCGATTATTTGAGGGAGTTTCGGGGATCTTCTAATTTAGGGCGTTTATGTGTACCCGTGTGCGTGTTGCAAGTGATTTATTACATCCACCAATCAGATAGAGTAGAAGCGAAGTTCGTCGATAATAAAATTTTAAAAAATGTGATGCCACTTTTGTGAGAAAAAAGTTCCGCCAACGTGACTCTACGTATAACACTGATTCATATGCATTAAAATCTCGATTTTCCGAACTAATAGGAGGACAAATCGGTTCCGTTTTCTATTGAAAATTTGATAGTAGTTGTCATTTACCATCTAATTCAAGTACCTACCGTTTACAAAAATTACACTTTTGTACCACATTTTCTCTGAAAATAATTGCTCCTTCAACTTGCTTTCTTCTAAAATCATAAAACAGTGGTACCTATGTGCCTGCTTTCCGCTGGGCGCCTCAAATGTATTACAAAATATTATTTGGCCGTTAAATCGAATGTTAAGCTGCAAGTAGAAACTCTTATAATTCGAGAAAGTACAAAATTATATTTTAATTACAGTTTCTTGAATAATACAGGCAGGTGTAATTATGCATTCTTCAAAATTTTCGATCCAAATAAAAATCCACGGTAAGGAAAATTAAAACCTGACGTTTTAACTTACTCGTTTAGCCCCGAGTGAAATTTTCAGCTTTACGTAATTTATTGGCATTCAACGCGAACCTTCGTAGTTTTCTATTAAAAGTGACCTATAATGAATCCCTCAAACTTGGAGTAATCCTATTGAACGTTGTTTAGTATTAAAATGCCTGCTCATTTTCAAAGTAGACCACGTAATTCAGTTCACACGCGGAGATTTATTTTTGACCAGGGAAATCCCTGCTATTCTACTCTGAAAGTTACTTCGTCGGGTTTAACAAACTTCGTCAACGTCCTTTAATAAGCAGCTGCATCGTCGACCCATGGTTTATGTAGTTACTCTCTGAGGGGGCATTGCACAAACTATGTCGAACAATCGCGACACATGCACGCATATTGACACCCAACGATCACATTTGCGCGATATTTGTTAGCATTTCTATGGCGCACAGCTAGCCGTCACTCAAAACCTACAATCTAAAATATTTCCATTATTCTGACTAATAAAGTACCGAGACAATGCCACGTAGGTGCTATAATTAAAATCACTGTTTCCTTTAAATTATATTTCCAAACTTCAACGTGATTGAAATTTTCTAATTTAAGAATATTTTCTCTTTACTTCCGTTAAAAAAATTACAGATTCTCACGAAGAGAGAAAGCTTAGGTAACATTAAGATTCCAGTGATGTGAATCGTTTAACCGCCTCTTCGAATCAGACGTACCTTCATTTTGGATTTCAGTCTGGTGAATTCGCCCTGTACATTCAGTGGCGATAAATCTATAATACCAGGTGATCAGTAACTTAGACCCAACCCAGCGATGCATCGATGTTATACCCAGGAACATTGGAGCAAATGTTGCAACTACGTTGGATCGCATTGTTGCGTTAACGAGCTGTGTCATGCAGATTGTTACCCTCTCTGTCAATAGAATTGATGCTCCCTGGTGGCCACTCAGTAGCTGGTCAATCGATATTCCGTTATTTTAATGTACTTTCACGTGCTTCTTTATTCGCGTACCTACCATCAAACATTATTTCCGCGAATGGTGTCCTCGATGTAATCCCTGTACACACGTAAAAGCGACAGATTATCAGGAATTACTTCTTAGCGTTAAATAAAGTGAAAATCCAATTATGGTAATGTTCCAATAAAATACAGATAACGTAATTACAGCTCAGAGGCATTGCATAGAGTGGAAAGTACAGGTTCGTGGGGTCATGTTTCCCCTTATCGTGTCCACCACGGTGCCCATTAATCGCGGGGGGCCGGAATCGATCACTAGCTCCGCAGGAGCGAGGGTTATCGCGTATTTGTAATTATAGGCTCCTAATATCTTGCTCATCAGGATAGTAATCAGGCTCGCCAAATGTCTCTGGTCGGTCGAGATTGTCCTCAATTTCGATATTATTGGCGGTGACAGAAGCAGGCCAGCTCCTCGGAGACGGATGACCCGAAAAACTCGGCGACCATGGATTCGATTCGCGAAGAACCCGCGGACGACGAACGCCGTGCGTACGATAAATACTTGTCCCAAGTTTCTTTCTCTCGATCGGTTGACGCCGCGATTGCAAACGATCCCCGCTTACCGTGCACGTGTAAACACGGGCAGGTTTTTAGTGGTAACGAGCGGGGAGTTTCGTGAGAGATTTTTTCGAAGACGCATAGAGACGAGTACCCGCAGAGATTCGTCGGGTTGATGTTGCTTATCAGTTGATTATAACGCGCAACTTATTGATCGGCACTGAAATCGATTCGATTCAATCTCCTAGGTAAATTGATTCGTTTCTGATCCAGGAGAAATAGTTTTCCTTCGGCTGGATATCTGAAATTCTATCGGGAACACGTCGGTTCTAGTCAATATCAGACGAAATTAGGATTAAACGGAGATTCGGGATGATATTTGTTGAACGTGGATAGTTTATGCTCGGGGGGTTAGGTATTTCATCTACGAGGGTCGCTTGAAAAGTAGTGCACACTCGCGTACTTATAACTCGAGAAAAAAAAAAGTACAAGGCAGCGTGGGTCATCAGAACCGAGCTATATTCGTCCACTACAAATGTGCAAAGTGTCGTTCTCTTTAGCTTCCTCGTTTGTGATCAGTAAAATAAAGAGCAGTGATCGAATTTTTAACCGCTAGAAACGTTAATCCAGCTGACATTCATCGTCGTTTATGGCAATGAAACTGTGGACCGAAAACTAGTGGCTTGTTTTAGGTATCAAAGACGTATGAAAACTTGATGAACATTTTCCTTCGTTCTTCCTTTTTTGGCAGTTAGGTACATTTTAAAAAGAATTTCAAGAAGAACAACAATTGTTCACACGTTCAAACACTTCAGCCCCCGAAAACCAGTAGGTTCGACTAATGTAACACCAACCCCACCAGAAAGGAATCAATCTACCATCCCAGTAACTTGTTAACGAGCAAAGGGACAGGCGTGGAAGCGCAGTAATTAACGAGAATAACTGCACAGGGAGTCATGTGTGGCTCGGAAGGAACACGTGTCATTAGGGTGGTCCAGGAGTTCCGCGGAGCGGCGCGTATTGAAGAATCAATGCGCTGGCGGGTGGAAAGAGGAGAAGAAAGACGACGTTCCCCGTTGCTGCTGGCTGACACCGTCGCTTCGAAATCCTACCGTAAATACATCGGGGCTGGTAAACACCCCGTATATCGTTAAGCAAAGGCTTCAGCCACTTTTCCCCCCCAGGGAACAAAGTGCACGGGCCTAGCCGAGGATTGTGTGCGTGGCCATGTTCCACGCCCATTTTCTCAGCCTCAACCCCAGCCACCGCGCGGCGCGGCTGATCCCTGACGTCACTTCCGCCGCTCGCGGTGGTTCCCTCTGTTCGAGATCTGACATAGATTGGGGAGCAGCAGCGAGCTGCTCGTGCATGGAGTTTTACGGTTCGCCTTTGTTTGCCGTTCTTACGGCCGCGAAACTCGCCTCCCCGTTGCTGGAGAACGAACAAAGAACCAAGACACCCAGGCGCGGCAGACACGACCGCGGTGGGGGAATTTCAGCTCTGACATTTTTATTTGCGAGACTTGCGTGTAGGTCGCGGGGAGAATTCCATCTGCAAAAATGAATCGCTGTCGTATCGACTTTTCGGCGGCTATCAGCTCGTTCTGGCTTTATTCCGCGCCGCCGAGGCCGGGGCAGGTGTGTGTTTTTAGTGGGTTTGGATTAACACGCTGGATTTTATTCCACAAAGTTTGTATGAACACGTTGGCTTTTATTTTATACGGTTTCTTTTAACGGGATACAAGTCCCTTTGGTTGTTTCCCTTTCTCCGCTTCTGTCCTACCTTCAACTCCGCACGCCCGAGCTCTCCTCCTCAGTAGTAATATGTTAGTGGTTGTATTAACAATGAAAAGTCAACCTCAATCTTCTTCCTGTGGTACCGAAAATACACATGAAATGTGGCATAGGACTTACATTAGTGTGAGGTGTGTGGGATATAATTATTAATTTCAGAGATAATGAGATAAAGAGTTATGGTGATTACAGGAGAAGGAACAACATATTGAAAATATTCTATTATGTGTTAATATTGAATCGCAGTTTTCCTCGATATAATATTTTACTAAATTTTAAATTTGTCGAGAAAATTTTTCGTCGCAACAAACACAGTATGTTTCATGAAATAATTTCCATGAGAAAATTTTCCTTTGTAATAAATACATTGTGTTGCATGATATAGTAAAATATGTTGGTTTACAAGCTCATATTGGCAAACCAAATAGGTATAGAAAAATTTAATACCATACGAAAATAATGTTATATAAAAATAATAGTAATAATAAAAATAATACCGATGTTGCAGAAATGTTAGTTTTTTAAATACACTGGAAATGAAACTTCCTTTGTGTAAATTTAGCAACAAAGCTTTCGATGTAGGTATGTATATAAGGTATTCAAATTTTATGGGCATTTCAACGATCTAGATTCTAGATACATACATGTAACGTCCCTACTGCCCTAACTCTACATTTCTGAAGTGAACGTTGGCGATTCTTCCACCATAGCATGAACACGCGCTTACTGCGCTAAAAAGATTCATTCGGCTCGTGCAAGAGGGCAGGTACGTATCTACCCGATGTCGAATTAACTCGTAAAGCACGGAACTAGGTTTTATTGGGACTCTTGAAGATCGACCTCAAAAAGTAGTAAAGAATAACAAACGTCGGCGTTTTATGTCTTTGGGTGGCACGTTCCAAAAAATATACCGCCACGAAGAGGCGGATTCTGTGGTCCCGAATAAAATGGCTATTTGAAGGTTTTCGCGGTTTGTCGAGTAAATGACAGTTGCTCAGTATCGCGGTTTAGAGACCAACAGTATCAAGCCGTGCGCCCTCAAAGAAGAGCTAGGTATATTACGATTCACCGTGAAACCGAATCCCGTTTCGCTCGCGAGTATCGAGTGGGTCAAATGAAAGTGTCATTTGCATTCCTTCGTGATTAATTCTTTCAAATTAACAGTTTGTACGAGCCCAAATAAGAATTAATTTTAATGAAAGTGAAAGTATACTCACGTGCGTTGGTAACACTCACGTTTTCTGTATCCAGATCATATTTGTAGTTAATCCTTGTTTGTACAAAATATTTTCGTGGCGTACACAAGCTGATCGCTCCGAAAGCAAATAATGAAAAAAATATTGGTGCGTAGGTATAGTTTTATTTTCAAAAGTATTGGGGCATTCCACAGTTGTTGCGTGGCATATGGAGGTTTTCCTCCCTTTGTTCATGTTTGCAGAAGCTTGAAAAGGCAATATTGACTAACAAACCTATTTGTCGTATGAAAGCGATGAACGTGAAATGAGGAGCTTTCCTTGTCACCCATGAAATATTCGTTTGTAAATGCTTGCGACGATGTTCCACTGTTGTTTGCTAACATGTGTTCTACTCAAAATGAACGTCAGCGAGAAAAGGGATAATAATAGCTCGACCGATAGCCGCATTGTAGCGGCCGTGTGAACGGTTTTCAATATTGTAATCTGAACACACCTTCGAGGCAATAAATATTGGTTAGATTCGTGTCAAACACAAACACTTCGTTTTATTTCCGTAAAAAATACAATTCGTGTAGAAAAATTGCAACGACAGATCACTAACCGCCAGGTGATACGGCCGTGATATAAACAAATTGATTTAATGTCGACCACGTTTGAACATGTATGTAGATTGTACACTTTTGTTTCAATTTATAAATAAAATTGTGGGTAAAGTTTGTAGAGATTCGTGGAATTCGTTAAAAAAAAAAGGAAATGGCCTTAACTAATATAGGTCTGGAAATAAATAATAATTTTAGCAATATTCACTTTTTTTATTTACAAGTCGATAGCTATTTACACGCAGGGATTACACAAAATACACTGCACGCGAGTAACTAAAAAAATTGTAAAATACTCTATAGATCACACAAAATGTTCTTCCATAAGAAATGGCGAAAGTCGTGATCGTTTATTTCAATGATGGATTCCACGCGTTTCCTCGGTGAATTCCGTACATGTCCGAGCATATGTATACTGTGCTTCCTTCATGTTCCCAAAATCATCATTAACGCCTTGTTTGAGTCCATCCGTATTACCGGTAGAACCCATTAATTATTGACAGATTGAGCCGTCAAGGTATCGATCGTTCTACAGAATGCCTAAACGTACAGTATTCCCTCGCTAGGTATATGTAGACACCACTTTCACTCCCGCTATATGCACTCGAGTCATCTCCAGCACAGTTTTTTATTTATGTCGAGGAAACTACCATTGACTTACAAATTGAAAACAAGAAGACTTCCAAAATTATTCGCCCCCAGTCTTATATCGCTGATAGGTGGGCAAACGAGTATAAGTCAGAATTCTTAGCTTTGCAGGAACACCCTTAGAATATTTAAAGCGCTACGTAAGATAAGGTGTTAAATTTTGGACATGAATGTTGATGACATATGCCTTGTCCCATTGGGTTTGGAAAATGTACTTCATATTCGAGGAAAAGTTACATAATTTGAATTAAATTACAAATTGAGGGAAGAAAATTTGTTTTTAACCTCGATTCACAGGGAAAAAAAAGAAAAAAAAAAGAAACTGTTTAACTTGAGGCGAGATATTAGTTTCTTCATCCTATTCATCGACATAACTCAACTTAATTTATTTTTGTATTTTTTACATATACCTACTATTACGATCTTTGGTAAAAAAAGGCGGAAAAAGAGTGATATTGACTGGTAGTACTGGAACCATAAGCAAATAACAGCAATGTAGAAAATGTTTTTCTTTTGACCAAAATTTCACTTATACTCGTTTGTTCGACCTGCGGAGATATGGTAATTAAGTCTCCTCTATTTATTTCAACAAGCCCCACGAATTCTGAAAGTGTCTGTCCATAATTTATTTATACCCCGTACCAATGTGCCGCGCAAGGATCGACACTGGTGTTCGTGGTTAAATCGAGACAACTCGAATGCTTGCTCATCGGCCACCGTGTATTCCTTTCCGATGGCCGCGTATCGAGCCATTCGGGCATTCCCCCCAACTTTAGGCAACACGTACAGCAATACGTTCTATCGCGGTGATAAAAGAACGCCGTAAAACGCGACCCATATAGCCACCGCGGAAACGCAACGGTTTTACAGCCGTATCCGTTGCACGCGCGAGAAGCGGCCAGGTCAAGAATGTTTCGCTGCAAAGCACAGAGATATGGATAATCTACCCGTTTCTAAGGTAATTTGAGAATTGAGATGAGCTGTTTGGGCGAGGTGAATGAGACATCATCGGAAGAGCCTTTAAACTTTAAAGTAGAAGCAATTTTTGCAAGTTATTCGTGGACTAGGGGATGATGTTTGACATTCTAATGTGAATATATTAAAAGAAACCGGGAGCAATAGAAACGGGGTATTTTAAATTCGGTATATTTATGGATTATGTGTAGTTTTAGTTTATTAACTTTCCTTATAAAAGAATAATTCATGATCTTTCATAAAGTGTCTTGTATTTCCTTCACTTGGCAATTTTATCCCTTTGTATATGCTTCGCCCGCTCTTGGGTACCTTGCTAGAATTTTCTCCTTCCGTTTGTCTTTTTCCTCCTTCTTTTACGTAAGTAGCAATTGTTGCGCTTTGCCTTTTCCTACTCTTCTACGCAGTTACTATAATGGTAGGATTTTCATTAAATGTCATATTTGTCTTAATGGCTTTGTTCTGCAACCACCCGCTATTCCATTTCCTAATTCCTCAGAGCTATAAATTATTTAAGATCGAATCACTGACTATTATATCATATACTTACACTACTTTGCTAAGAAAGTACATAATACGAATGCCTTTACACAGCAGATGCACTCACTCAGGCCTCCTAAGATCTTCTCTAAACAATCAAAAACTAAGCACTCTAATTGCCGCAAGATACTGCGAACTACCGATTCAAATCGATCGGGCTTTTCCCAGAGATCGCTACTGCCGAGGAACCTCTGCTTAACTCTCTCCTATCAAACATTCAGGGTCATTTGAACAAAGTTTTCAATCACAAAAACACGTCGACAGCGTGCGAAGACACGCAGACAGCACTCATAGCGTTATTTCCTAAATCAGGAAATCGGTATCGAAATACCCAGGTTATTCCAATTTCACGATTAAATCCATCTTCCAATTCCATTTCGAATTACTGATCTAGATCTAACTACTTAGCCTAGATGCGTCTATTACTCTTCTACAACATCGACAGTTGGGGAGTACACGCCAGTAAATATTTTACTATTTCGCTGCCGGAAGAATCGTAATGGCGACCCGTGTTCTACGGAGCGACCTGGTGCTGGCTGAGAACGGTGGCGGTGACGGGCGTTTACGATACGCCCGTCGCATCGTTAAGCATTTATCGGAATCTGCGTGGAAAGCTCGGAACTCGTATTAACGGCTCTCAACAATTACGCGTCGTTGCTATTTGATTATCGTCCCAGGGTGGTTTAAGCGACGATTCCTCGCGTACTTTAGAGGTTGGTGCTTCCATTAAACGGGGAATGAAGAGACCCTTCGAGCTGCCGGTATTATTCACCGGGAGGCAAAGAGTTTGGTCAATCGACCCAGTTCCTGTTTTTCCGTAGCCACGGTACTTGCTTTTGCCTCCCCACCACCCTGCGCGCTTTTATCCGCGTAAGAGCGTCTCTCTATTCACGGATTAGCGTGGCTTATCGATGTAATTTGTTTGAGGAGAAAGGTAATCAGTCGGAGGCAACCCCCTCTTTTGAACTGCCTGTTAAATGGGCCCACGAGCGTTCGCGATACATAGTATTGCGAAACACGTATGTAGGTCGTTGCACGGGAGATTTGTTTTTCGATTAAAAATGGGGGATACTCTTTTGCGAATATTCTTTTCCTGCAGGTAATTAATTGCGGGAATTTGGAATGTCACTTGCAGCATTTGCGTTAACATTGAATTACATTTACAGGTGTTTTATTTGTAGCTAATGCTTATTCTTCATACCAAAAGAGATGAAAATGCATCGTTCCATATGCTAAACAAGTCGCTGCGAAATGTGAGAAAATATGAATTAATTTTTGTGGTCATTGCCAGTATTTAACAATAAACATAGTCCAGATGATGCTTGCGAAGGAAGTGGAAAAGGAAAGGCGGCTGTTATGTATTTACTGTGGTAAGGAACTCTATGACATTTCTCGGACCTTGGCTCCGTCATAAATCTCGCGCGCAAGTGACCGAAATCTTGGGACCTCAGCTCCCACCATTCAGCGACTCTTTCACCTTCCTCACCCACTTACCCTACATTTTTTGTGTACTGTGAATTTGGAGACAAACACAGGGACCCCCCACTAAATCGTCTGATGTTCGTTCTCAGAAATAGTAGGTATTAATATTTTGAAAACATATTATTTATTATTTTTTTTTTGTTATCTTTTTTAATGTTCATTTTAATATAACATTACTTTGAGTTTTGAAAACGTACAAATACACGTTACAAAAAGTCATCATAAATAGCTAGTAAAAACTGATATATATCTAGGAATGTTCGTAAGTATATGTACATTTTGTTTTCCAAAAATCACAAGAAATATAAATTATTATTTGTATTGCATTTAAACGTTATTGTTTCCATATATTTAAACGAGAGTGTCTTTTTAATGTGAAGTTGCGCAATATAAGAAAATTAAACATACATTATTTCAATTAAAATTAAAGTCACTAAAGTGAAAGGAGCGATATGCAAATATAATATTAATAATTAAGTATAGTGTCCTTGGACGTGCATCTGCTCGTGTTTCTTGTATGAGTGCTTGTGTACCACTGATGGCTTACAATGATAAAGGAGCCTCACGTTACAACACGATGAAGTAGTTTCCGACTTTTCTTGGCATGAGGAAATTTTATGTTCGACTGAACCTATTATTGTGCGATAGTCTATACTTATATTTCTAGTAGTCTTCTCATGTGAATCAAATGCCGTCCAATTTTGTATTTACTAAAGTTAGCGAGGAATTTTGTAATGCAGTAAACGAAGAATAAATTTCACGTTATTTTCCGTACGTTGCGCTTAAATTAATCAGCTTATAAATAATTCCAAACTGTAAAAGAGGTAACGCTAATTATAAACATTTATCTTTTAAGGTCTTTAAAGATTCATTCGAATCTTATTCATTCGTGACGAAAAGATTAATAGAATTAGAATAATTGAAAGCTTTATAATTAAATACCTTCCATTACAATTACGCTTATTTATGAAGCAATTATCCAATGCGATTTTCTATTTCTAATTTACTTACTATCTTAAATCAAGCTCAATCCTATCACACGAAAAATGACCTAACAACTGAAAAACTACCCATGTATGTACAACCAGCTTTTCGATTATAACTTTCCATCGACGAACATGCATATCTGAACATACCTTCACCGGTTCTACTAACAGTCTCACCCTTATCTCAATCTCGTGCCACTTCGTTTATATACACCCCGTACAGTGTATAGAAATGTACATATTTACAGTGCCATTTCGTGTCACGACTATAACTCGCTTCATCGAGACAACAAATCTCCCTTTAAATTATATTTATAATTCAAGAGGAACGCTTGAGAGTTTGCGCAAGCCACTGTTGTTCGAAACTCGTAATCGTTTACCTGTCTCGCGTAATAATTATTTAAACGTTTCTCGAACCCAGCATCGCCTAAGAAATATTAACTGCTCCCGCGGAAACTCATTCCCCGTAGCTTTGCAGCCGGGTTTGCATAATTTCTCTTCTTTTCTACGCTGTCTGCCCGTAGCGAATGGCTCTTTATCGACGCGAAGGATCAGGAACGTTCTTGGACCGGTAAAAATGTTGATAGGTTCGGAAACTTTGCCCTTATCTTTATAGAATCGCTGTCAACCAACTGATAAATGATCTCCCCCGTTGCCACGCTAATCTTTAATTAAAAGAAGCAAACGTAACATGTTGCTGATTCACTTCTGGCCGGGATCCTGTATTCAGAATCTATTATCCTCTGCCAAGAATTCAATCCCCACATGCTTCTGAAACTATTCACATTTCGCGTGGACTTGTTTATGCACCTGCTGTGATAAACAGGCCGAGTTACCCGCAGACTGGAATCTGGAACGTGTTCGTTGCTTTTGATGATACACGAAAATGCCTGAGACGAAATATCCGGTTCAAAGGGGCAGATAATGCATAGATATAATAAAGGCGAATTTTATCTCCCATGGTGTGCCACCAACAACAACCCCAGCGTACAAGCACACTGCCATAGAACACTAAGGCCGGTATTCATAGTCGCTACTTATTCTTAAGCAAATGCTTAACCATGCGGCATCCTCTACTAACCTACTTAATAGCTAGTAAAGGATGCCGAATGCTTTAGCATTTCCTTAAGAACAAGTAGGGGCTATGAATACCGGCCTAAAACATCTACCAATTGTCATCAAACCCAATTTCCAACTGGACTCAACATACCGTCAAGGACCCAGTTCCTGATCAGAACCCAATTCCTGATCAGTTTAGTATATAAATACCAAATAATAAATTTATCACGATACAAATTTAGTCCAAAAATTATTAAATAATTATGAAGTATTTTTAAATTTATACGCAAACATTTGATAGCTCATAGTAAAATGTTTTAGGTTGATCAGAAACTGCTCCCTTTGCATCTTAAGTGATCAGGAACTGGGTCCTTGACGGTACGACCGTCTTAATATCAAACAAAACATTGCATCTTCCTCAACGTAGAACCTCAAAGAATGGATGCACTCCATTCTGGCCCGCAACGGTCCGCGCGCACTGAACTTATCGGGTAAACACGCAATTGCAATAGGTTAATCGTTCGGTGTTAGCCCTGGGACCCGGTCGACCAATATTCCACTTGCACTTTCGTCGGAACTGCGCGGCCTTATCAGAAACAATTTATCAACCAGCCTGGACAATGCGATCGCCCCTGGCGCCCAGAACAATCCGCCTAATTTACTCGCTTATTTTACTATTGACCCGATACACTGGCCAGCAGGTGAACTTTTCCTGCCAGTAGGATTAATACGTACACTCCATGGGGGATGATTTATCGGCCCTGCGGCGGGAACGATCGAAATCGCGACCAGTCACGGTCTACTTGACACAATCACTTTTGATCGAGATCTACCGCGAACGGTCGTCCATCCTTGTCAGCCGGTAATTAACGTAAGCAAAGATCGTTATCTCCTTTGAAGCCAAACTTCTCCTCCACCTTCGTTTCGCCCTTCCTAGCTGCCTCCCCCTTTCTTCGTTACCCTCTTCCTTTCCACCCTCGTGCATGTGCAAACCAGGCCCCTATCTTTTGACCACTTCCCCCTCCACCATCCCACGGTGCATTTGCCCCCCACGCTAACCGAAACTCTGGCCCTTTTAGCCACCCTCTTGCATCGGTCTTCCGCGAGCAGCGAACCTCCCCTGTCGGCCGTCTGCTGCTTTTCCAATGCATCTTCCGATTCCTCTCCGTCTTCGTTTCAACCCCCCTCCCCCCTCTTCGCCTTCTTCCATCCGAGCTCCTTGTGCGTGCCCTGTATCACTTTTACGTCTTTTGGATTTCATCCCCTTTGTTGCCGCTCCCTCTTCCCGTCTTTGGACTTCCGTCCGCGTTTCTCTGCTACGATGCCCGTTCGTTTCCGCGGCCTTGGATTTATTTCGACGTCGTCATGCAGGGGGATTAAAGCGAACTACTGGTGGATTTCGTGTACGCCGTTGCAGCGCGATTTTCGTCGAACCGCAACAAATACGGCGCGCCGTGTGGTTCGACGCGTGCACCGAAAAGTGGATGCAAGTATGTATGTCGGCAGTAGCGCAGCGGATTCGAGGGGGGTGAGCAGGGGTGCGGTGCTGGATGCTTTTGAAATTTCTATGTACTCGCTCGAGGCTTCATTTCATCTGGGCGGGGGCGTTGAAAAATTAGTCGCGGTCGGCCCCGTCCTTGTTGCGGAACGTGCAAACCGTTCGAATGATTTTTCGGTTTGCGGCCGTTGCGGTTACTCGCCGTTTTCACAAACAAATTTGACAGCGACTGCGGAGCACGTGGCGACGAGACGCGTCAGCGGGAAAGCGGTCGCGGAAATTAACTCGAACTGCCTGCATTGGCCAGCTTCATGGATGTGTGTTTTTGAATGATTTAGTTTTAAGTTACCTTTCTTTCAATTTCGTTCATTTAACTTCAGCATCTGAGTAGGATGGTGGCTTTACTGGTAGATCGTTAGTAGTGGTGGATGTAGAATTTGTGTTTTGAGCGTTTGCCTGCAGCGGCGATCGTCGGTGGATTTTGTTATGATTGGAAATTTCGGTTTAGTGAAACTGCATCGTAATAGGATATTAGAGATAATTTGTGGAGTTTCAGAACTGTAGGTAGTTGATGTGTAATAAACAGTTTTATGTACCTATGTGTTTTTATGTTTTGTATTACCTTCTGAGAATTATCACTCTTTCCAAACTTTTTTTATTGGTATAAACGTGAAGAAACATAATCAGTTTGTAACAGCGATTAAAGTGCAGTTTTATGCGTTGTGATATTTACTCAGTCTGCGGAGAAAATTACTGCACAACGGAAGATAAAATATAAATTAGGTATGGTACAACGTTCTTTTTGCAAAACTTTGCTTTCTTTGAAAGCTATTTGAAATTTTTCGGAAGTGTAAATGTATTGCCATTGGTAGATTCCATTTTTATGCGATTATTGTGATTACGTAGAACGCGTATTATTCTTATAAATAGTTATAATTATGGGAATATTATTATATATAATGAGTAATGTAATAATGACATTATATGCTGTTCTGCCATATTCCTCATTTGTTGGCTGCAATAAAACGCCACATTATCGAACAACATTACAAACTATTATCTCCGGTTTTCCATAAAATGCAAAAGTACGTTTGAAATATTGGTCTAAATTTCGGCCGAACTTATGAGATGGACTAAATAATATAATACATTTCCATCATCTATATCACTCAACAATAAAGATAACAACGCAAGTGGACAATTCAGCATTCACAATGGAAAGCAAGCACCATGGCGTTCTCTAAAGACCTCCCAATTTTTCCACCCATCGGACGAGCAATTACCACCTGGCCAGCGTGCACAGCGCCAGAACTTGATTGCACGCACGTTTGTGTACGGAAGAAGGGTGCGCGCCGAGTGTAAACGCGCACAAATGCAAACAGTCGCGCGTATCCGCGGCCAGGACGAATCGAATGAATCCATAACGGATATGACAGAAGGGTTACCGTTTTTCCCATTACTCTCCCCCCTCCCCTCCTGTATCAGAATCCGGAAATTACCTGCCGTCGTATTATCATACGAGGGTCAAATCGAGACCACCCGATCTCTCTCCCCCTCGGCCGATTTTGTGGCCCCCCAGCGTGCTCTGCCCCTGTTTTTCTATCTCCCTCCGGCCCACAGTCTTGCACGGTGCACACACACGCGAAATACGAGCTCGTCGTTCGCCAATCAATAGCCTACGTGCCCCGCAGTCCGAATTTTCGGTGCCACCGCCCGTTGCCCGGAATGAAACTGCCCTCGGTATGTATCCGCTTGCGGTTAAAATATCTGCCCATCTACTCGAGCTGTTCAGAAGATCCTGCTGCCGCGGGTGTTATCGTTCCAGCGTATGGAGGGTGGACGAAGTACAGTGGGGTGCTTGACGCACGCTCCAGTGGAATGTTGTTGAGGGATCAATCGTCTGTTAGGTCTGAGGTATTAAAGGATTTCAGTTCCAAGTATTCTAGTCTAGTAGCGGGATATAAAATCTACTTTCAAAGCGAGTGATGTTGTTGATTCAGTAATTTGGCACTGTCGCTTTCTCAATACTAAATACCGTAACGTACGCAACACGCGCAAATTCTCATTACTTAGAGAAACCGTAGAGAAGACTGTATTAAGTACAATTAAGACTCAATCCTGGTTAAAATAGGCTTAATACGTGCTTAAGACTTCTTCTCACACGGGACAATATTGTGACTCGCAATTTGTATTTAAGATATATTCACTTGCTAGAGATACCGTTAGCTTAGTGTAACAAATCTCAGAGATACCGATGTTACATGATGGAACCGTTCACTGGAAGATTCTCGAAAAATTAATGGAAATCGGTATCCATCGTATCGCGTATATGTCTCGTCGCGTGAAACCAGGCTAAGTTTCTCTGGAGCGGGGGCTAACTTCAAACAACTCTCGTTGTAACTCTAGCAGTATCCAAAAACTGTCTTCAAAATATGTTAGACAGGATCAGCCTCTCAAGACGATCGTCCACTTTGATATGACTAAGCCTTTAACATTCTAGCTTCCAAAAACTCCACAAACCACATCCCTGGGCTCTCCACCCTCGAGACTCCACTATGCTACCATTCCCCTCCACTACCTTAACGATCTCACTATACTTCCTCCAGTTGCAATACCAAAGCAAGTACCACTTCACCGAACTCTAGATGGAAAATTAACCACCGACCATCCGGGAACTCCGCACATGACTTTTCCTCTGTCGAGCTGCTGCTTCTCGCCCCGCTAAACTCACGTTTAAGCAAGAAACCTTGTTACGATCATCAGCCTCGACACGCCAGAGGCACTTAGAGCGCAGCATTTCTGCCACCTTTGAATATTTCGAATATCGAGACGTTACGGGACTGCGAACGCTCTCAAAGCGAGTATTCGGGGATGAAACGTTTTCGTTTAGTGCAGCTGCTTCGAGGGTGGAATAGCTGCTCGACCAGCGCCACCGCTGCCTGCTCCTACTCGCTCGCGGCCACGCGAGTTTAGCCCCGTCCAAGTGCGCTGTGTTTCGCAAAAGGATCGGCGAATTTTATTACCCAACCCGCGTCCCGTACGAGAGGCTTAATTATTCAGGCTCATAATTTTTTAGAAGAGCCATGCCACGTACACACGAGAAGCTTTTGTTACCTATTTTTTCGCGCTGCCGTTCGAGGCAAATGCATCACCATCAAGATACCCGCCGGCGCGTAAATAACGCGGCTCAGGGTGAAAGTGAGAGGCTGAAGGATCGCGGAGAATTTAAGAAACTAGATCGTTTTGCAGCGCGGAGGTAGCGGCTACATTTTTAGAGAGGTTGAGATATTAAGTTAACGCGGTTAACAAAATGTCAACTGAAGTTAAAACACATGATAAAAAGATAGAAAAGTCGCAATCTTCGTGTGACCTACGTGCATCGTTGTAAAAATCAATCAGTTTCGTTGGTAGTGAGCTGTTGGAGGTCAAATAATTTTTGGATCACAATAATTGTGCATGGTTCGTGGTTTTCGAGACATTTCCTTGAAAAATGATTGACAAATACCCAGATTGTATAATAGAAGTAGATCTCAAGATATTGAAGATTTTGGGGAGCGATGATTTAATGCTTCAAGTATTGGACACAATTTATTTGCGTACGACGAATATTCGTAGACTATCGAACGAAGGGTTGCTCTAGGAAAGTTCTCTAGTGTGCATCTCGTTAAAAATAATTAATAATAAGGAGGATCCTCGGTTAAAGTAAACGTCGGCCCCATTGTAACCACGATGACATAATTAAAATATTCAAATGAAGTTGAACTTCATCCCACCGGCGAAACGCGGTCACAGTTGGCGCAAGAAGCGATATCTCAACAGTTTCTGTCGGAAATGTAATCATTAAACTCTCGCTGCGAGTTAACTGGTCGTTTTCAAGTAACGAGCGAGGCCGTTTTACGCGCTTAAAAGATTAATTTAAAGAAGTCGTAAGAGAGTTCGCCCCCGTTCTCTTAAATGACACAGCTTTGGTGAATCCGGGACGATTTGTATCATGGTAATTTGCTAATTGCCAGCAACCTCGGGGAAAAAAAACCTCGCCGACTCCGCCTGGCGACGGGGGAGTCTCTTTCGAAGATGAAGGGGACGGGGCAGGTGGGGCCAGCGGAGAATTTCAGAAACGACGGGAACCCCCCGATACGCTGCGGGGAGGACGTAAAAATCGATAGTCGACGTACTCGATGGTACCCGTATCTGCCTGCTAGCCAAGGATAAAGCTTCCTCAGAACGTATCCTGGGCTGGTAGGTTAAAATCTCCACGCGTCTGCTCGTTCTTGCTGACAGACTCGGGTGAGGGTTTGCCTCCATTCATGGGTACGTACGGCTCGATACACGGGGCATTTCAGAATAGGGGTTGCAAACCTTCAGATTTTTTATTTTTAATAAGTCTTCTATTTCTTTTCGAATGTTTTATACATACAGTGATATACACAATTGCAGTAGGTATTGGAAGAATGCTGTATCAATATTCCTACAGTAGGATTACTGTTTGTATTGAGCTGTTTTGTAACGTGGTTCATTTTAAAATGTAAGCTGTTGGGTAAGTAGAACTTGTAGAGATCATAACGCTCATCCTAGCAAGAAACAGTTTTTGATAAACTTACTGTATGTTCTAAAATTAATTCTAATTGAAGTACACAAGATTCTGGGAATGGGATTCATTCTTCTCAGCTCAATATCAAGAGCTTCACAAATTATACTGCCATATCTAAATTCTGTGATATTAAAGGTGTATGAAAATCGCATAAAACATTTCCTCTAGAGGTGACCCATAATATCTTCATTTCTAACACTTTTCTTTTACTTGGTTAGATGTTCATTACGAACCCTAAAAGTTGGTTATCCTTCTTTTGAAACAGTCTGTATAAAGGCGTCGCAAGCGTAAGTGGCTAAGCTTTGAGAGCTTATTCTACTCACCTTGGGGATGAAAAGATATCATACGATCGTGTGATGGAAATACTTCCTCTCTGTGCTGTAAGCAGTTTTTGTCTGGAATAGAATTTTGTGAAAATATCTGGGTATATTAGAGATACAAGTTAAAGATACAAGAGATCACTGTTTTCATTTTTGTGTAAAGTGGTATAAACAATGATATTAACGCTTAATATGATGAGATGAATTATGTGTTGAAATAATTCTTGCAAAACTCCGCAACAGAAAAATTTGTTTACAAGTAAGTACACGTATCAATAAGATACCTCAGCTTACTTGCTTATTCTCATGGCACCTAGTCGATATGCAATATAAAAAAAAACAACAACAATCGTTTCGTGGAATTACTAATTATCCACATTTTTTTTACTGCTGAATACATTTAGTTGGGTAATCTAAAATTCTCAATGAACACGTCCAGTCATTATTTTTATGGGTTTTGGTTCAAATGTGTACGAATCATAAATATACCTGTCCACATTCGTCTTCCAACTCGTGGACTGTTTTACAGCTTGCTCGGCAGCCCTTGGCAAGATTAAGAAGGGAAACTGGAGGCCGAATTTAGGCTCGCCTTCACAATCTGCACGTTCTTAAATTTATCACTCTTCCGTATGTTCCTTCGGAAAATAAAGGAGTAATACGAATATTCAATTCAACCATACGTCGAAGGTATCGAGCAAGTTTCTAATTCTTCTATTAAAAAGTTCTGCTTGCGTTAAGAAGCTCGTTCATGCCACTTTTCACTTTCTCAGATTCATTGAAAGTTTAGTTAGCTAAGAAAACTCTGTAATGCATGGACCAGGGAGCATTTGATGATTCAGTATCTAACAAGCATAGTAGGTGTGATAGAACTTCTCATTACAGTTAATTTTATAGTCCTGCCGAGCACTGTAATTGTGTTTTGGTGCTACTCGAGAACGAACAAGGAGCTGTAAAGTATCGAAAGTTTTCAAGAGTTTTAGCTGCACGACAAGAAAGACCAAGAGCTTCGAACGCAGAGTCAAGTATGTCCTGGTAGTGCTCGAAAAGGAAAAGTATGTGCACGCAAAAGTATTTCACATTATTTAGGATATATTTAATCAGCTTATTTTTATGACTAAAATACACACGTGATTTGAGAACTTGAGAACGTTGAAATACACATTTTTACTTGCACACCAAGATAACCTATCGAGATCATTTTTAAATAGTATCATATTTTCCAATAGGCACCTAAACCAGGCGTGCACAACTGGATGCCCTAAGAGCGTCCGCCAGATGCCCGCGGGCATAGGGCAAATGGCGACGTCACTAGCAGTAGATGAGAAGTGGGAAACAGTTCAAGTAGTGAGAGCGTAACGTCGTTCAAATATACATACAACACATTGAAAGGGCTGTGCCCGTGGCTGTGCTCGCTGCTGTGCTTGCGAGCATTGACGGGCATCCGTGCCTTCCGACAGTTGAAACAACTGTCGAACTCGACGCGCCAGTTGGACACGCCTGTGTTTAGCACACGGACGCTTTCACGGCTCCAGCCGTTGTCCACTCATCCGCCAACACTCGTGATGTCACTATTTGCCCGCGTCTGTGGTCGCCGGTTGCTGGCGGGCGGCCATGCCCGCCAAACGGCCAGTTGTGCATGGTTGACCTAAACAAAGCGATACATGTATTTTCAGAACCCCTGTATAAACTTAGTTTACTTTCAAGGAAAGCTTCAAATAACTCGCTACTAAATAAATTAATCCTAAACTTGATTTCAAATCCTCGTACTTCACCTGATCACACTCCTGTAATCTACACCTATCATTTACACTTTACACTGTCATCAAAATACTCTCTGACACCACAATCTCCTTTAAAATAAATGGCATGCTGCGGCGCATCGAAGATATCGAGAAACCATTGTGACGTGGTACTTCGAAACGAAACCAATGAAATATTTCACCTCGCACGGCCAATAAACGGGGCCACATGTCAGTTTCGCATTCTGCCGATTAAACAGCTTCATCCTCGATGGGTTGCAAAACCCAGGTCGCCCCTTGGCTGTGTACCGTGTGTGGAGAAAAAATTTATCCGTTCCAATCGATTTCTCCAATGGCTGTTGTCACCGACCATTCGAACGATTTCGTATTGTGCCCTGAGCGCGTACGCGGTGCTGGGAAGCCCGCGATGTCGGTTGGGCCCGATGATTCGCGTTCCCTATCGGCCACGGTCGAATTGATCGTTTCCAGAAGCTGTTGGCAAACAGAGAACAGCCCTGTCGTCCACTAAACGGCGCGGCGGCTCGATGTTACCACGGCCAGCCAACGCTCGCTGGCCGAGCGTAAGCCACGTGGAAACGGTGTTAATTATGCCGTAGCGCGGCGCGCGCGAAACAACCCCCTCGAACATTAGCAAATATCCCGCAATGCCGGGCGGATCGGAATGTAAGCTAATCGCCAGTGGCGCGGAACGATTAAAAAATCGTAAACGCGGCCGTGCAGCTAAGCCGCCGAGCGCTAAGCGCATTCGTAGCTAGTAAAGGGAATTTCTGCGTACGCGAGCATTGACGCGGGGCGCCCGGCAAAGCGTAGAATAGCCGCACGCTCGAGCAAAGTGCGATTAAAAGCCCGAAGGCTACGTCGGGAGACCGGGCCAGAGGAGACGGGGGTATTCTATCTCTGATAGCCATCCCCCAGCTCTCTTTTTCTCTCTCTCTCTCTCCCCCCCTCTGATTTCGCTCCACCCTTAATCTCCCGCAGGTCTGCGAGTTTCCTCTGACTCGTTCCCCTTTATTCCGCCTTTTCCGTCTGCCCCGTTTTCCCAGCCACCCCCTTATTGCTTTCCCTTTCTTCCAGGCCACCTTTCACTGCCTTACGTTTCCCATTGCGTTTCCGGCGCCATTGTCACGGTAGGGTCTATTTGTTTATCGGCGGAATGGCTGGTTTCCCGCTGTTGTCTCTCAGAGATTTTGTCGGCACTGTTGCGTCGCGATGCAAGACGCAGCCCGGCTTGGTGCAAAAAGCCTGGCGGAGGGTGGAAGAAGCATCCAGCGGGCGAATCGAAGCAGAACGGGGAAGATGGACGTGCTGGTGAATAGAGCACGGGATAGAGGGGTGGGAGAACCAAGGGGGACGATGCGTGATAGTGGAGATGGTCAGGGAAAATTGAAGGAGAAAATTGTGTGCGATTTATGGCACGATTCCAGGGCACTGTATTTGCCGTACCACTGCGGGGATGTTACGGTCGACAGGTCTTAATAAGTGTTTTCCTTCCTCCTTCTGGGGTTTAGCGAAGATAATTTCTGATTTCTGATTGCTCAAGTCGTTGGAAATACGTGGATGTCAAAAGTTCCAAAGCAGAATTTTCGCAAGAGATTAGATCGGTCAACGCGGTTTACAGTATTAAACGTTAATTCGAAGTAAAACTATGATTTATGGGGGAAGTTGAGCAACCCGGAAATTCAGAAAATTATGCTACTTTGTATGCAAGTAGAAAAGCAGAGGTTCATGCGTAAGACAAACCTATTATTTTTAAAAAATGAGAACTGTTACAAGAGGAATCTATTAAGCTGAACAGAAAAAATTAAATTACCAGTTGTACGTAAAAATATAAGTAGGTGTAGCAAGTATTTGCACTTTTTCTATGCAAATGTGGATCTAGGTATGAAATCGACTACAAAATTATGACTGCAGTTCAAATTGCTGAAGTATTAAAAACTCATTAAACGAAGACTAAACCAATACAACTTTCTGCATTTCAGTTTTTTTCTTCTCGTTATTTAGTTGAGAGTGGTGCGTCTTATTTCTCGCATGGCTCTTCCTTTAATATAAAAATATACGTCTCGAAGTAGAAACTTTGTGAAAAGCATCCTCTGCAAATACTCACTGTGAGAATGTAACATGGTCTCTCAGGTTTCTACCAGTGTTTCTTCAATGGGCGTTCCAGTTTGCGTTTCGCTTTTAGGTAAAACTAAAACACCTGCTGGAAATACTTAATCTCCACCGTCCCCGCCCCCTTCGTCAAAATGCCAGCGTACACGTTCCATTCTCGTTCCTTCTCTTCTCAGCGCATCAGTCTTCTTCTTCGCGCGTTCCTTGGAGATCTCGATCTCCGGCAAGATTCATGAAATGCTTTGCAACCCACGATGTATTCGCGGTTAAAGGCTGCCACGCTAAGGTTGTACACTGCAACGGCTGCATTCACACACAAGTGCAGGCAAGAATGCCCTGAGAGTCATTGGCGACACTGAACTCTTCTGTGGCGTTATGAGGGTTGCTGTGGCACTCTGGAAGAAACTGATTTTACTACTTGTAAACACCTAAAGGGCGTTAATATTTTAATAGTGGTATGATGGGAAGATGCACTGCTACACAATTAAATTTTTTCTTCGACGATATCCAAATGCTTTCAAATTCCGTAGTTACATATGAAAAAACTGTTCGTAGGAGTAATGCACTAGTCAGCGACGAATATTAATATTCTTGTAGTAAATGTCATAGAATTTTTCATAAAATACTAACGAGTCTTCGAGTTTTCTTTCATTTCTCTAAATAAAATGTGACTTTCCACTGGATTTGGAAACCATTTGAAAATGGCATCAAGAACGTATCAAATGATATAATTAAAGACCACAGACACGGAGTGCAATAATGTTAAAAGTATATCTACTCCCAAAGGTAGTAATTTTCTCGGTACCGTCTACATACCTTTAATGTCGTCTTCTTGTAATTTCCCCGACTTGATTGCCGTAGTCCTGGGTCATGAAATTCGTCTTAAAAATATATATCTACAAGTATTGCTAGCAAGTAAAAGATACGGCATCTTTTTTTAAAATTATGAAGAAATACAATTAAATTACCTATCAGATGTACTGCTCCTCCACATAAATTATACATTTCTATGCTATTTACTATAAATATTAGGTTGTTGCATACGAAATTGCCATTTCCCGTAGGGAAGTTTGAATGAAAATATTTTTTGCTTTTTAACTATTTTATTTATTTTATTTCTTTGGGTTTCGGTGACATTTTTCGAATCGTAAGCCATCGTTATTAATTCTTATTATATACCCACCATAAAAAAAGGAACTTTATGATATCCGCGATCGACAATTTCGTATGCACCAATCCACTATATCTCATGTCTCGTTTCGGGCCTCCTGAGTATCGTTTATCTTACACTAATACAAGAAACTACGCTGCGGATTAAATATTGAGGCACGTAGCATTCGTTTAAACGCCAACGTGCCAGCAGTCTTACCATACAGTTTCGCCGAAATTAGTTTGAAACGAGAACGAGTTGCAAGTGTCGCTACATGGGGATAACGATTGAATGGAGAGAGTGGAGAGACAATAGCTGAACGGAGTATCTTGTTACGCGGCCGATGCGATGGAAAGTGGCGAAATTGATTTCGATGCTTACTTTATTAAATACGCCGCACAGCCAGGAAATTGTCGACTAACTAAATAACATCCTGGCGCTCCGTATCGATTATCCGCCATCGTTCATTTTCAAAGCTCATCGTCTCCGTTATTATCTCCTGAAATTAGTTTAAACGGAAGTAGGAGTTAGGTGGGCGCCTGTTAGCCGCGAGGAAGGACATTAATTTATGACGAGCCCGTGTGAAATTAGCCGTCGATGGAGAATTAAATATCGTGTCGGATCTATGGCCGCAAAAGATAAAGGCGACGATCATTGATGCAGGGATGTAGGTGCGGAGAAAAAATTCATGAGGAAAAATATCTGAAAGCTGTGGAAAAGATTTTCTTTCGAGTGTAAATATTTAATCGAATGAATTAACAGAAAATATTTGAGAACACCAATATTGTTCTTATTGCGAAGCATAGATTACTTCCACCACTTTCTGATTGTAAACTCAATTATTGTGAGGTTTCTTCAGGGACAAATCACGTAGATAATTAGTAAAGTCATTGCACAATACAGTTATTATTAGGGGTTTCGTTTTCGTTCCTGAGAAAATTGATTCGAAATCGATTGAGCACGGCCTACCCTATTTGCTTACTTCTAATTAATTCTACTTGCTTGTTGCTGTATGCAAGCATTGACGGTGTTACGAGTCAAAATATACGCAGCTGTATTTTGTGGATTATTTATTTTTTATTGTGTTAAGATTTCTGGAAATCTAAGTAAGTAGCATGAATGGGAAGTAATTATGTGCTTGCAAACACTGAATTACATTTTGATAATTCGTGCATAATGTATTTGTTGAGTTGATGAGATTGTCAATTTCTATTTGTAGACTTCCGTTTTAATTTTTAATACATCTCTATGAATAGAAATTAAAGAAATCTGTCTGTCGTAATATTTGAACATACCACTATCAACTTCAGACTCGAATGCCGAAGTAGAATCAATATGTAATCGTCAGACACCAGCTAAATCATCCTTACAATTAGTCACATGCATAGGTTCTCGGAAACGAAGCCCCCTACGAAAAGATGTATCCTATATTTTCCCTTCATTTTTTATGGGAATTTATTTTTCTGTGTTGTAGGTAATTTGTTTCACGAAATATTGGTCTCTAAATAATATGTATGTATGAATAAAAACAAATACGCACTCGCGGACATATTTTTAAATGTCTATGCAAAGATAACAATGTTAAGCAATTAAACATATAGCAAAAACCGTTGCAAATTTGAAGGTTATTGACAAATGATAGTTATAGATATTTATATTGAAGTCCGGAGAAGATGATACAAGCTAAACTATTTGAGAATTTCTAAAAATGGAAAATAAATTTTACAGAAACAGACAGGCTCATTTTTATTTGCAGAAGATTGCTATACTTTGGATGCTTCATACACAAATATCATTCAAGCATATAGCAAAACAACATTAGTCCCATTTGGAGGCTTCAGTTTCCCAACAAATGCAATAATTTGTAAACAGAAAATCCTAAAATTGCGTTTTCGACCAGTTGGTGCGTTTCCCCTTCATCCCTTGAAATCCGAAAGTTCATTCACGCATTTCGACCCCCGCGCACGCACCTCGCATAAAGGCATTCATATACCACTGAATACATAATGTTGCCACGCGCAAGGAGCCCGTGTCGCGTTATGCCGCGTAATCCACTGTATTTCAGCATTCGCGACTAGAACGTGAAGGAGGGGGAGATAGGATACGACGAATAGGAAAGTGAAGAAGACACGGAGGGCGCTGAAGAGTAAGAAGAAAAGGGCCAAACGCGAGGATGAGTCGCTTGGGGCGCTCTTCCAGGAGTTCTTGGGGGACGCGTGCTTTTGTAAATATGACAACATCCACGCCCTCGTCTCGGAGCCGTCGAGGGGCCGAAAGGGGTTGGTGGGGGCGTGAGAGGGTTGCGGGGGGGGGGGGGGGCGCTGGAGAGCAAGGCGGAATAAAGAAAAAGGACGCGTTCGAGCAGACGACTACGGGGGTTGGGCACGAAAGGAATATACAGTTCGGTCTCTCGCGCGACATACGAGTTATCGATACCATAACTCGAGGAACTTGGATACATCCTCGTCCTCTTCGACGACGCGTCCCCCCGGATCGTTGTCGTCGCCGTTGCCCTCTCGCCTTTCCTCCGCCCGCGCCTCTCGACTGTATAATGCTCCAGCCGTGGGCAACTTTTTTATTTATCGGCTACCTCGGAAAATCTCTTGCCTGCCGTTTCCTCTTCGGCGCCCTCGACCTCTGGACGCTTCCGCGTACCCCGTGCCGCGTTTCCTGTCCTCGCGGCCCGTCCATTTCTCCCGGGCTTCTTTCCACACAACCGACAGAGCCCCCCACTACACCTTTTGTTCTCCCCGTTACCTCGTCTTTTTCGCCCCATCTTCGTCGCCAACCTTACCTCTCCTCCCCACGCCCCCGCTTCCTTCCCTATCTTTTTCCTCACCCTCTCTTCCGCCTGTCTTTAGCCTTGTTTTTCCGTGTCGCTCCCCACGCCTCCCTCTTCCAGCGATTCCCCAGCCCTATCCCACGGATTCCGACACTGCCTCTTCCCTCCGTGTAGAGCTAATTGTACTCGTTGCTTCTTGTCGTCGCAGCGAACTCCGACGTCGTTCTTAGTTGCAGAGCTGGAAACTGGGTCTCTCTTAACTGGGTTGGAGTGGTGGGCGTCGGTGTTTCTGCGTGCGCCACTCGTCCGTCCCGGTGTGGAGACTTGTGAGCGCGCGGTGCGATGCACGCTCGCGTGTATAGTGCCTGCTCGTACAGACGCTGAAAGGGAAGCGGTGAGGACGCACAAGGGAAGAACGGGCGCGGCTGGAAGGGAGGGCGCGGGGTGCCGGAGGACGCGGACTTACCCTGAATTTAAGCCGACGTCTTCTACTTGAACGCCGCGTGAATTAATCGAGTTAATTGTTGTGTACTCTAACCCGCCCCCGCCCTCCCCCCACACTTCGCCGCTTCTTTGCGCTTAATTAGACGCGTTCGGCTACGGGAGGAGAGCAAGTTAAACGGCGTTTAGTACGATATGACGAGGGGCCGGTGTTTGACTTTCGGTATCCTTTGGCCGCTGATTAAAAATCGGCCAGCCGCTCCCCTGGAGATTTTTGGTAATCTTGTCGCGACGGCTCCTCGATGCCCTTTGTAACGGCCGACACGGCCGCCGGGAAACGAACGAAAGGGGATTACTCTCCGCCTTTAATTTCGACGAAGACGGGCGAGGGCTTTTTACCGAGGATAATTCGGTTGGGAACGGCGCGGGCACTTCCGAGGAGTGCCTCTTTGGATTACTAATTTCACATTTTCGACGGGGACACCGCGGGCGCCGGAACCTATCTTCCACCTCGGAGTTTTTATCACACTTTGCTAATGCATCTGGACACGTGATCAGTCGTTTCGTGCTTTATTTGTGGACTGAAAATGATTTCGAGCGTTTCATTTTTTTTTTAATTATGAGACAATGAGGGGAACTCGTGAAATCTTTTTATGTGTACTTTAGTTTTAATAGCTGGTGCTTTTGTGGTGTGCAGTTTTAACGGGAAATGTTCTTGAATTGGTCTTGCAAGTCTAGGGTCTTGTTTTCATCGATTTTTGTAATGGTATCTACTTAAAATTTAGAAACTTCCTGCCGACTTCATAGAATCATAATGTAATCTATTTTCTAACCAATGAGCAATTGAAGTCATTGCAGCAAAAAGGGGACCAATGTATTAATTTTTGGAATGCTAATAAAACCAGTATTAACAAAATGTTTTTAGACATATGCTCAGAGTATTTTATCCACTTAAAATGTACATGTTAACTCTAGGGGAGGGTAAATTTTCCAATTTGGGGCTGCCCCCTTTTTGCATTAAATTGTTTAATATTTCCCTTATCCCGGCTAAATAATTACATTAAACATGTATTATTACATGAAAATATGTCAAAAAACATCAATCTACACGATGTCAGAAAAATTATAGTAAAGTATGCTCCCTTCATTCAACAATTTCAAAAAGGGAGCAAGTACTAGTAACCTCATAATTTGGGACTGGATTATCGGATCTGTCTCTTTCGTCAATCTACTCAGAATCTTGTTAATATGCAATACTACCTATAACTCAATTTCAAACATTAATTATGAAGCTGCCTCCTTTTTGCAGCAGTCTTCAATTGTTTTCTACCGTGACATCGTGCTAGCTATTACTAACCTTCTCAACGACTATAAAAATAACTATTCATCTGATCGACCTAAAGGTTATAAAAATAAATATCCATCTGATCGACCTAAAGAAAATCCTTTTCCGCTGAATAATATCACGCTTCTTCGCCCCAAAATTCAACTCCAATTGCAGCCACGCTCCCCGACTTCATTTCATTAAAACAGCTTTACTCCTCGTCCATATGTATTAAAACATCAAGGAGTCCTTCGCGATTCCCTAGATTCCCCTCGCATCAGCAACAATATCGATAACAGCGTGTCACATGAACCCTCGCGTTAACATCCGACCGAAGGCATGCTCCGAGGAAAAAGAAAACGACTGAAAGATTTATAAATTACATCGAACATCGGCAAAGGGGGCAAGCCGTCCCTGCGTCAACCGGCGTCGATAAAGATTGCCCTTTAATCTTCCTCCCCGTACAACACCACGATACATCGTTATTAGCTTTCCCCGGCATGGCTCCCATTTTCCCAGACTCACGTAGAAAGGAGATTTGACACTTGCCGTACGATCTAACGAGACCGTTGCTATATAGATCTGTCATACGTGTTACGCTCAACCTTTCGTGCAGATGGCAGGAAAAGGTGGGCGGGGGAATGCGAGAGAAGCGAAGAGGCAGGAAGATGGAGGAGGACGCGAAGCGAGAAGAGCGCAAAAGCGGAGAATGCAAACAGAGAACACAGAAAGGAGCAACGACACAGGGCACACGGGCCAACCTTTAGTCGGCTATTAATTTTGTATTTCGCTTAAACATGCGACGATGGGACTGCACCAGACGGAAATTCATTTCCCAGCGTTCCCTCTCTCTTAGTGCAGCGAAGCGACCGCGACTCTTATTGGATTCCCCGACCAAGACAGGCCTCGCTCTGCTCTCAGTTACAGAAGCGGTTTATCGAAAGTTTAAATTATTTCACCGCACGATGTCGACCAGCCGGGAGACAGAGAGAAGCGACTGAGATTCTCTGTCAGGCCGAGAGAACCAGGGATGGAGAATCTGGGAGGGCGGAATATCAAAAACGAGGGTGGCAGATGTGTGAAGGAGAAAATAATGGTGATTCAGTTTGGGATGATTTCGGCCGAGCTTGAACACGTTCCGTACCACGTGAACCACCGGTGGCCCACGATTCTTATTAAACACCGAAACATTCATTAAAAGGAAAAAAGATACTTCTCAATTCAGTGTGAAAATCGAAACGAAAGAAGAAACAGCTGAAATTACGAAACATGTAACAGAAGTACTAATTTTCTATAATAAGATACTTATTACAGTTTTACGAAAAATCTGAATTCCCGTCGCGGCGCCGAACACGTTACCTTCACCCATTAACTCAGAAGAAATCGTTTGAATATTTGTTTGCGTTAACTATGCTGAGTTCACTCGCCACTTTGTTCAAAGTGTTATACCTGTACTTTGAGAAATGTGCCATCGATTGGAAGCTTAATATTGGTGTCGTAGAATTTCAAATTAATTAAATACTCTGAAATTTTTAAACGAATAGAGAAGTTACGAGAACCGTCTACAGGCTAGACGAAGAAGTTACTTCAGAAACCTTCCGAGCGACGCGTGGAGCAGAGGAAACTCGAAGGGGACGAGATTGCATATGAGAGATAATATAGAATAGTCTTAAAGAAAAGGAGGAAATCGAGAGTTTAAGAGAGCCCATGGGAATGGTGTGGGTCGCGACGTCGCGAGGGAGGGGGCGCGAGCAGACGAAGCTGCAAAAAAGAATTGGAAGAAACAACTGAGGGACACGGTAGGATGGTAGGGGCTGCTGGGTAAGGGGTCGAGTGTAAGAGAGTCTTTCGTCAAGCGGGCGCGGTTGGTTCCTGCCTTATATATGCCACTCTCTGTCTCCCATCTCGGAAAATCGATGTCCCGCGACCTGGAACGAAATTCCACGGGAGATTCCAGACGACGGACCGTTTTCCCAGAAATTCTCACGGGTTAATCGCGAATAACGGCCGCCGCTACAAGCACGATGCTCGCTCAGCTATTCGTAGAGCTGGACGTGTGACTCGGTCGTCGCATGGGGGAGGAAGGATCACGGGGAACAAGGGAAAGAAGATGTGTTGGAATCCCGGTTGGAAACTGCACCGCGGAACATGTAAAACGCGGGCCAGCCAGCCGCGTGTAAACAATAAATCGAGTCCGTGGGGCAGGCCAATTATGCCGTTCGATCGACGGAATTATTGATGTTCGATGCGCGGTTCCGGCAGCAGATTCCTGGGCCGGCGACGACTTGCCCGTGCTCGCGGATACGGAAATTGAATTTTCTCGCTTGACGAATTCGTCGTGGCCCGTGCACCGTTGTCCGCGCGCCGCGCGGAAATTCCCTTGGACGTTTTTGCCCGGACGGAACAAAAGGGACGGACAGGGCGCGTCAGTCGATGCCGGGCCACGCCAGACGTTTAATTGATCATTTTCTGGCCGGTGAATGACGTGGAAATTGTTTGTGTTCGTTCGGGGCGGGTGGACCGCCTCGTTATTGCCACGGGAATATCGTTATACGCCCGGAACTTAGCGGTCGACTAATGCGATCTTGATCCTCGACGCTTTGAGCTTGGGTCGCGTTTGTCCGACCGTTTGATTGCGGTCCACGGCGGCCCCGGCACTCTGCGCGACCACTGCCTTTGCGCTCGGGCAAATAGCGGAACGAGCGTTTGTTTAATCGATTCGACGCGATGGGCCTGGGTTCGATAAAGACACAATGATTGTGCAACTGTGTCGCTAGACGGACAAGGGGAAATTCTGCTCAATGACGCGCACTGTGCCTTACAGAGATGTAGTGAGTCACTTGGGAGTCGAGTGGTGTGCGAAACGATATTCTTGGAGGTTCAAGGATTCAATTATATTCTTTGTCGCCAATTAGTTCATCCGAAAAGTAATGCGATTTTTTCTGTGCATTGTCCATATTGTGCACTTGTTTGGCTACTTAGGATAAAGCACTAATAGTGAGAAAAAATTACGAATGTGTGCCTGAATTTTTAGCTGGTTAGTGAGATGTTCGAGGGTTTCATCTATCTCTTGGTTTTATGATATTACTATACGTTTTAAACACGTTGTCTTCTTATCTATGCAGGAGGGGGTTGAAGTTCGGAATATAACCAAAAAGATGTTGATTTTTCCTGTTCTCTTTATTTTCAACAAACTCAGTTGTGAAGGTGAAATTAAGTATTGCTCAAGTGCACGTGTACTTAATAAATTCTCAAAACCAATATTCGCGGAAACGAAGCCCTGCAGTACTCCATTTCTCTTTTACCCGTTTATCTATGGTTCCACTTTTGAGTAAATTACGCTTTTACGGTCCCATCGTTCCAATTCATTACATAAATGGTCTGAGAGTTATGTCGAGGGACTGAAGAAATGAATGCAAAGTTCTACGGCACTTATAAATTAAATATATAACCCTTTATTAATTCTGCGATGTATAAGCAAACCTTCAACTCAAATTATTCATTTACTGATGACAAACATTAGTATTGCTGATTAAAATATAACCTCGAATTCTATTGAACAGGTAACAGGACTTTATTTGGTGGTGGTTTTCTTCAAAATTTACGAAAGAATCTTTCTTTTTCATCAAAATATCTATTCTTTTTTATTTTCTTACAACATTGTATTGGAAAGTTGTATGGATGTTTGTGAAAAATGGAGAAAAATGTGTAGTAACACTGGTTAGTCAATTTATGCAGAACCCATACGCATAATTTTGAGGCCATTCGAAGGCGATGAATATTTCTCAGGTCAGTTGTCCTGCGAGCTTCAAGTCCTTCTCTCAGATTCACTGTCGTTTATTGAGAATCAATTACGGCTATGAATTCGTTGTCGTCAGTTCCAGTGGACGGTTCAGAGCGTTCCTCGTCTTCGAGAGAAAAATCTCCCTCTCTGAATTTTCAGCCCCATTTTTCGCACGCGGAATCGTCAACAGCATCCCCTTTGCACGTATCGCAAACGATTTTGCATGTTTCTACGGTACTATTCTCGTGGTTATATGAAAACGGCAGACAATGTCTGAAATACACTTTATCCGCAGCCGTCCTTGTACTCGAAATCCCGCGAAAGGAATAGCTGGGTATAAACTTATCCACCTTTGTAGAACACGTTTACCATTCAAATACATTTTACAATCAGAATTTACCAACTACCTCAGCAAATACGATCGGAACATATACTTACAATAAAGTATAAAATAAAACTAGTAGAATCTTCGTACGTTGCAAGTTTTGTGAATTATGGTGCATGGTTATAAAATAAAGTAACAGAGAGATGCGAGTGCTTTTCAGTCTAAAAACACGATGGCAAATTTCAAGTGTTTTCGTTCAGTATACTTCAAGTATTTATTTATTCAATCAAATTAGAGACTATAGTGCGATGGTATGAAGACTTTTTATGTACTGACAATATTTATTCGGAACTAAAAATTGAACTGCACTTAAAAACAGAAATCAGTACACTGTGGATATCTCAGAAGCTTACTGAAGAGCAAAACAATTGTGATTTAAGTCGTGTGGAAGAATGCTAGAAAGATTGGAATGTAGAACATCGGACGTGATAAATTATACTACAATTAGTGGCATAACGTGGATATGCAAATGTGAAGTCGCTGTATGAACGAGGTCACAGCCAGGGAGCAAGCTATCAGAAGATGAGCAACCGGCAAACATAGTGAAATAATTAAGCAGAAAGAAAAGTTATTGCTATCTACCGCATCAGAAATTGTTTGCCACAAATAATTCAGTGTTTAAAGAATTTACAACACTTATTACGCTGATGTGTATTCTTAAAATATACAGATCTGGAATTACTTAAACATACTCCCTAGAAACTGCAAATAATAAAGTACACCCTATTCATACTCTTAAATATTACGAGTTTTGTATAAATGGATAATTTTACAAACGAAGACATTTCGGTAAATTTAATAAAACAGATTTTGACGGCCAATTTAAACGAATGCCAATTTATAACGAAATTACAGCAAACGTCATGGCACGGAATTTCCCTCTCACCTAGAACCACATTCATCAGAGGAAGAGAGTAGCAGAAATGGAACGAGCCCTTTCGCGAAGAGTTCGAAGCACGATTTTTTCCCGATAGTTCTATCATTGAGGGGGAGGGAGAATCAATCAACGCGAATCGCGGGAGCAGGCGGTTCGGTGCGTTTGCCAGGTCGTTCAATCGCGCCTGGACAGTAATCGATATTTACACGGGGATCGGTCCAACTCCCAGCCGGAGAGTACGCGTGTCGCCCGAAATTTCAATGAATAAAATGACCAGTGTGTCACCCTAAATTTTCACACCCCACGGCGAAAAAGGGGTGAGCAGAGGGGGAGGACCAGTTGGCTGTATCCCCTTACTGCGAATTACCCCCGCCGGACTTTATGGCTTTCGTTTAACCCTAACCCATGGAAAAGTGACACAATGTTCGCGCGGAATAGAAGCGGGGACACGGCCCTTTAATATTCCTCGCCGTGGTCTTCATCGCGCGGTTGTAATCGCGGGAAGCATCGTTTGAGATGAGCTCCGGGTGAAAAGTCTCCTAATCCCAGACTGGCGCAGCTTGATCCGCGTCTTTCACCGATTTCCGAGGCAGGAGGCCCGCATCCTCTTCTCCGACCAAGCGTGTCCAGCCACGCGAGAGATACTTTATGAAGGGCCGTCTATAAATCAGAGGTTAATGACGGTAGCCGGGGATGATAATTGTCCCCGTGGCGGCGCCGTTGGCGCGCAGGAATTCCTCCCGTCCGATACGCGATAAAATTAATAGAAGTCGGGCGACGTTGATATCGTATTGTATAATACGAGGTCAGCGTGAATTATGGTAACCGATAAAACAGTTATGCACGCATACGATTCCTTAATAAGCGGTTGATAACACCGGACGCGTATAAATCATTCGCGGTAATTGCCGCCAACCATATACTTGCACCGTGTACTTAAACCCGAACGGGGAAGATTGAAAAGCATGCTTTATTCCCGCTTGTTAAAGGGATCGGAGGAGTAAGCGATTTTTAAGGGAGTATTTGGAATTCTGTTCTCGTATCGTTGGGGTTAGACGGCTTCGAACTGCGGGACAGTTGTTGGTTCATTGCGAGATTGAGCGTGACGTTTTTAAAAGCAGTGCATGGAATATTGCCGACTGTTGGCGAGATATGAATCAAGAATTATGCGTTGCGCTTAGGAAAGGGGTGTTTTACTGTTACTTTCATGCTGGGAAGCTTGGTGTTGGATTAGACGACGCAGCTGGGCCCGCATGGGTCGTTTATAAAACGGGCGTTCGAGCTGGGGTCATTGAATTAAATAGACGTGTTTTTGCTTCTGTCAATTATACTATTAGGAACGTATTATTAGCAATTAGCGGAGATCATAGATCTCGAATGCTGTAATTGTGTTTTTTTTTTCAAAGCTGTACTGGTGGAAACTATACCAAATTGTGTATATTCGAAGGTTCTACTAAACTGATTTTCATGAAATTTGCGATTTAAAGAATACCTGAATTGATTGTTATCGAAATTGACACAGTAGAACCTAATATACCTTCCAAAAATGAAACAGCAGGATTAGAAAATTTGCGATCAATTTCCATCGAAATGAATCTTCATAAGTCCGCAAAAATACTCCTGTCAATCCAATGCACGAAGCTGATCGATTATAATAGTTGATTCAAGAACAGTAGGAAGGAAAATACGTGGCAATAATGTTACTGACAGGCTCCGTGGATCCGACCAAGCGCACTCATTGGAAAGACACCATAATCCCTCATGATCGCAGGTTTGGACCGACGGAAGTGCGCGCAGCTATGTAATCGAAATTGCATTATCAATTGCAGAACGATTCACAATCAGGCCAGTCCCGAAGTTGAAGCAAAACTGGATGGCAGAAATAATTGCAACATCAGCTGACGTTAGCTGTAAATTCCAGACTTTGGTCGCCATCTGTCACGCAAACTTGGCGCCATACGCTCCGGTGGTTTCTTACCAATCTACAGCCGGCCGTGGAAAGTTTTGTCCTCTTGCATCCCCCCACCCCTGTTCCCAACATTGTGCAGTCCGCCGGAGGAAATATCGCGGCTTATGTATCATCAACAAATAATTACAGGCCTCGCCTACTTTCATTGTACGAGGCGGCAACTTTTTATCCGGGCAAACTTTTAGCGCGTAAAGATGATACCCGGAGTCTTCTAAATGGCTGGAAGAAACTACGCAATAACGATATTTCACGCCCGTACATGACTATTCCTCGCTGGTTCGCACGTAAATGCGCGGCTGCCTCAACGAGGGAACTTTTCAATTTCGTAAATTAAAAATACTCTTCAGCTGAGCTCGTTAAGTTGCTGAGGGCGATCAATCAGTAATTTTCCGACGCTTAAAACCTCCTTTAAAGTGTTTAGGAGTAGAATGGGGGCATTGAGGAATGCAATTAGTGAAAATCGATTTATTTGCAAGTTACGAAGATATTCTAGACGTAAAGTCTGTACTACGGATCAAGGCCATCAAGTTGCCCGGATTAGCGTTATTTAGTTTTCCATTGTGCGTGCTGATTTTTAGTGGTTATTGATGAAGACATGGACTCTTAATAGCGTTTAATCTACTTACACAAATTTGGTTTGTTTTATGCAGATAGTCTGCGGTGTATATAATTTTTACAATTAGAGTTCATTATCATTCGCCATTTCAAAATAGTAGACAATTATTTTGTGTGAATTCAAGTATAATATATTGTTGGGTTTGAATTTGCTGTCAGATTATTAGTCGCACAGTTTTTAATGTCGATTATTTTTTACATAAGAAATAATAAGTAAAACGTAGTTCCCACCAATTATTTACTCGATAGTTTCATCTAGTAAATAATTATGTAAGTATTGACTCATGCATATGTTCACTCAACTATTTAGAACTACTATTGATCTTGATATTTCCTGCAAATATACATAGAATGAAAATATGTACCATAAAAGTTCATCCATTTCTAAAACTGAAAGTGACATTAAAGTCTATGCAAAAAATTGTAGTTCAATATTAAATTCCTCATTTCAAATTAGACAACTTTCTCGTATCTCCAATAATTTAAAATATAGGTATGTAATTGTCTATGCTGGTGTACTGTATGTGACTATTATCACACAAAATACAACTATATCATACTGGACATTGACCCATAACGCCATATTTTTAGCTCAAACCAAACTACTTAGTCCAACGAATTTGACTTCCGCCTGTGCAACAAGGAATACACTTTCGTGTACAGCAATAATTATCAAAATATTAAATTATGAAAGACCATTTATTTAAATTTGAAGTAAAAAAAATCTCTTTTCAATTAATATTTCACACTTATCACTCTTACTTAATATCCCTCAAACTGAATCAGAATAATTTATCCCACAATTTTACCGACCCTTCCCATGTTGCAAAATTCAAACCACTTAGAAAACCAAACTTACACGCACCAGTCTCCTTAAAGGCGTAAAACACGACCAGCCAATAGTTTCAAGCACTCAGAATCGATGGGCGAGCGAAGACCTCCCATGAATTTAAATCACCAGCTGTTTCGCTGTTTATCGAGAATCAGTTGAGACAATTTCTCTCAATATTTGATGCCTCCTTTCAATCTTTTGATTAGTCAGGGACGTTCCTCTCGGCCCCATGAAATCCCATTTCGCCGAGGACACTCGTAGCGTCTCGCTGATTCGAATGCCCGCCTCGCAGGTTGCAGCGACCGTGCCACCACCCTATCCCCCTCCTTCACCATTCGTGTATTGACGGGAGGCGCGGATGTAATTCGCTTTTTATGATCTACTCGAACGCGGCCATTCTACCAAGATTCATTACGGACGAGTCTAATAAAGCCACTCGCCGTCCCACTTCGTTTCCATTTTCCTCGATTCCTCCTTTTTCCGCAGCGACGCGAGCGCGAAAAGTGCCATACTTCCGGCGTGACGTAAATTGAGCAACCTCGTTGAGATTCGCCAGAGCCACGGGGCACGGGGTACCTTACGGGGCCAGGGAACGGCGAAGGAAGAAGGAAGGAAGGAACGAACGACAGAAAGTAAGTGGGACGTTCCATGCCAAATCGATCAGCCATTCTGATCAAAGAGAGAGGGCTTTGAATGTAAGCCGGGGTGCTCGCCCGAGATTGCCAAGGAAAAATCTAATTTGAAACTTAAATGGAGGAATTTGTATCCCATTGCTCTTATGACGACTTTTTACGCGTAGGAAATGAGAATCGCCGAGGGAGCGCAGCGATCCTTGCTCGATTTCCAACCACCACTTCTGCGCGCGCTGCGTTCTCGACGCGCGTCTCCGTCGTTGTGTTTTATTTGACGAATGTTATGGTTCACATTTGGTTTCCGTTTCTCCCGTTTCATTGTGATTATTAGAAGCATGACATGTAAGTACGGAGCAGCTGATTTCACTGTACGGTGATTCATCGAGATATTTATTGTTTCTGGTGACTGTCTGTCTTTGGAATCTAACGCTATTTCTGATAAATGATGAGATATATCTAAAATAGGTACCTACCAGTTGCGAGTTCTAGAAATGTCTCGTGTGAAAAGGCCCTTACAGTTATTGTGATGCGAGATATGAAGTGAGAATTGCGAATGGTCAAATGTTGATTGTCAAAGAGATAATCGCATATATTGTCAGCTGTTTCTGATATTGCTAACGGGCAAGACCTATTTATCGCGCTTCGTGATAAATTATTCTGACATTTATAGAGTCATGATTTGTAGTTATTTTCAGTTGCCGCGTCGTGACCGAAATGTGTAATTTATCACGCGCCTGTGATAATTGGAGATTATCTTGATATTATTGGAATTGTCCTTTACGTTTAATTCAAAGTCATTAATTTAGTGGACGGTCGAAAATTCAGACCAGTCAAAGATAACGTGTTTGCCATTCATAACAGCACTGAAAATAATTAATTTATTCATTTGTTCAACAACTGGCTATTGTTCAATTATAGATAGGTCAGCTAAATTATACTTTGAAAAATTGAATAGTTTCTACAGTGAAATTGCTCTAGTATAGGTAGTAGCAGTAATAAAAATTGTATCGACATCCATGAATCTTCTATGTGAAAATATTGTCTTCACTAGGACTGATACTTTTTTCAACATCTACTCAAATTTATTTACTCCTTCCACTAACAGGACATATGAACATGGAACAGGAGCAAATTTATCAAACTCAGCACAGAGAAAAATTGGAATTTTTCTTCTTAGAATAAGCCATTAATCAACCAAATTCTTCTTTCCTCGGAGCGATTTTATTTGTTTCATGATCAGAAAATGAGAAATTGTTGTAGGAACAGTGACATAATTCAGTAAAAGTAACTTTGATGGAAAAGATTTAAAGCAAAACATCTTAATTTATGTGTACAGTTCAAAATAGTCATATTAAAGCTTACAAAAATATTAGAAATGCATTATAAATTCTAGTTATCGCTTATATGTTTATTTTGATACTGATAACAGAATATGTATTGTTTTTATTTTCTGCTCTTATAAATACAATACAAACAATTTCAAAGATAGTCCTCGGACAATTAATACAGTAGTCAGAAAATAATTTGTAGAAATGTATAAAACGTAATCACAGTGATGCTTGCGTAAATCTTCTGGAGGAAATAACAGTTTCAAGAAATAAATCTACACAAGTTGGACGTGCCATTAGCACAGATTCAAACACAATGAGAGAAGCAGTTTCAGATAAATTCGTTCTTATGAAATCTTGCTCTAATAATAGTGTTTCACTAAGAGATCCAGATTCTAGAACAAGCATTAAAGTTAATCTATTCAAGTGCGTTTGAATAATTAACACAGCCGCCATTAATCCTGCACACAAGTGTGACATCAGCTAAATGCATACGTTTTACTATTGGCATTATCTGTACACGAGCCAAGATCTCATCAAAGTTGTTGTTAGACATTAGATCTTATTAATTCACAACTAATTCTAGCTGCAGTAGGTAAGTTGCAAGTATATATTCATATTAAAATTCTTTCAAAATGTTCTGATACATCATCAATGTGTTCTGACACAATATCAACAGACCATATAATACTTAACGATTTCTATTATTACATTTTGTATTTGGAGTAGGTACTATAGGAAAATTTAGGAGGAAACTGACTACTTTGTATACTATATTTTCTATATTTTTAATATCCTAAACATGCTCTGCATATTATAATAATTGATTGTTGATTAATCCTTTTTCCAGTTTAGTGCGTTTGAAAGATACTCAGACCATATAAAACCAAAAAGTGTACACAGAACATATTACGATTATCTTTATACAACAATCTACTAGATTCAAAAATAAAAGATACGCATTTTACCTTATTAACGCGCATTAGAAAAAATCTTGAATAAATTACGCACGAAATAGGGATCAACTATCATGAAACCAGACCACACTTCGTTTTGAAACGCTGAAATTAAATATATTACCTATAACATAGAACATATTTTCTGTAAATAATTTTTATATTCCGCGACGTTGAAATATTCACCTCATCGATACTTAAATTCTTCGAAATGAAAGTTCAATTTATTAATGCTAGCAGAACCCAAAAATCGTAAATATCGCGGGGGAGGGTGGGTGATTATGCCTGCATACAAAACTGTAATTAAAATACGATGACCAAATCGACGACGAAACGAGATCATGAAATATGTTTCTGTGTCATGAAATGTAATTTCAAGGTGCGCGCAATTTTGCGATTTGAAAACACACGGAAAGAGAGCGCGGGCCAAATTAGGTCAGTGCGGGAGTAATTTCGTATTTATCCCGCTGTACGTAGAACTTGTTAACGCGCCCGTTAACAACGCTTTTATTTCGTACGGATGAACACTTCGTTCGAAGTTTCAGCGTGATGAAAATTTGACAGGCGGAAAGTTTAAAACCATTTTTCACGAGTTCCAGGAACGGCCTCGTGAATAAAACTCGCATTAAATGCTGCGCGTTTCATCCTCCGCTAGAGGGTGGGGGAAGCGCCACTGAAGCTACAGAGTTGATTTGTTTCATTCGCGGCCTGATTCTTCGAGCGTTCAATGCAAAGTGGTTTGCGAGATTTACGGGTACAAATGAGAAAATTTCACGAGCGAAGCTAAAAGTGTGCACCCTTTCGCGAGAATAAAATACGTTGATTGCTAATCAACGGAAAGAGAATCATCGAAAAGTAGTTCGACATGTTTCCATTAGTGATTGTATATGTACCTATAGGTAGTGGCGGATTCAAACAAATTTCTAATTCCTTCGGTGAAAGATTCTTTATGACTGAAAGCGAAGAACCCGTTTATTTCATTTTTCACTTCTTTTGCATGCATAAATATATTGCTATGGAGAAATTTGTACCTATATCCCCTTAATCTCTACTTTATCACGGTGAAATACAGCACTTCTGCACAACCAACTGTATACCAACTTTTGTACACTGCACCATTCGAAAATCTGACAGAATTTACCTTTTTCTCCTATGTAGATGTACATAAGTACAAGACACAAAGGCCTTCATCAAAAAAGGATCAATTCGCTACTTACTTTCGCGAAACTCTTTGATAACGCAAGACTGTGCTCCTCTTTGTAATCAATCCTCCCTGGTGAGCTTGGCTCAATGACATCGACGGGAATATACGTCTGACCTCACCGCTACTGCTACGCGGCAGGAAACCGATGCGGCGCGGCGCTATCTATCAGATGGTTTTTCGCCGAGGAACACGCTGTTCCGGCGCGCAGAGGTGGACGCGACATTAATGTTACTAATGTCGTGGGACGTTTTGTTGACTCCCCGGGCCACTTTGGTGAAAGTTCATTTCGTGCTCGGCGCTGCACGGACATGAATTAATACCGTCATATACCGTGGACGCGGTGAACACGGTTTTGCGCCATCGACCAAACGACAACGTCTGAATCCTGGCCGCGAACCATCGGGGCACGCGTGCACCCGACCAAACCACCTGATTCCAGAACCTTTGAGTGAAGGATAGCTTAACGGTTCATGGCATGGCGGATGCGGGATCTTTGTTGATCTATGATATTGCTTTTGTAGTAGGGTAAGCGCATCTAATACATAGCATCGCCACTCATAATATGTATCCCGAGAGGAAAATGCTAACATGTGTTGGTAATGAACACTGTTATTTCGCGACCACGCCAGGGCGAGGATCCGAGGTTAAACTGCAGGCGCGAAGTTATTCTCTGAAGCGATTCGAAACCATTTTCTCGAGTTTCTTAAGAATTTGGTGAAGATGAACAGTTCAGTGCACTGCTGTGACAATTAAAACTGGACTAATAATGGAATCTGTAATAATATATGTACCGAAGGTGAAATCGTTATCAATTAGTTTATGAAAACAAATATGACAACTCTGCAACCTAGTCGAACGAAGAATCATAACGGCTGTGGGTCCTTGTACTCAACAAATAGACAGCAAACCACACACGTTTCTGTGAAGAGACAAAAGGAGGGTTTTTATTGTTGTGTAGTTATATAATAGGACAGGTGAAGGGTGGTCGCATGTTTCACAACATTATCTTCTGAACTCTCGACAGCCGAGCCAGCCCTGACGCCCTCGAATTCCCTCGTCGTCCTCGGGACTTGTTGCTTCGACCTGAATCCTAACGAATCGAGCTCGTGGAGAACGCTTCGCGACTCCAGCGTTTCGTGCACAGCTGTCGAGGAACGATGAGCCCACTGGTCGTATCACCACCGTCACGAACGGGTGCAATCAATTATCGTGAATTGCACATTATTCGTAAAGTAACTGAGTGGTAGATATTTTTTTTTAAGGACCATTGTGTGCGAACGACGTGTGCCAGGAGTGTTTGAATTATCGTAGTTATTTCAGACGGAAAATTTATATTGAATGTTTGAAAGTATATTGTTAGCAGTTGGCTTCTTTACAAAAATATTGCTATTGGTTATTAAGGATGAAGAGTTAAGGAGGTAGTCTAGTGTAACTGCCCGTTTTTCAACACCATGATCGGAAATTTATTTAACAAAAACTATAAGTTTATACTATCTGTCGTTTTGCCTGCTTATTAAGGTATGTTTGAAGTAATAGTTAGAATTTTTTTGATCTTTTTTATCGCGCATATATATATACCTACATAATCGGTTGCGCAAGCTTTTTCAAAAAATTCTTTTCCGAACGGCATTGGTGTGGGAACAGAACATCCAAAATGGAAAAACTAAGGTTTATTTTTTTTTATTATGTTTGTCACAATGGTTGGAACCATAGAGGCCCCTAACAATAAAAATTGGCAAAATGACAGTGTTTTGAAAAAAAATTCTACTTTTGCTGATAAATTTAGCTGTTTTCGTTCTGTAGAATTAATTTTATACAAAATAGAAACTCGTCCGTGGCTGGGCTCCCTCCCTTTGAGAACCATAGACCATAAAATCAACCTACATTACAACCTAACACATATACCTAAGCCTAGTAACTAATTAACCCTTTAGTTAAAGCAGAATTCCTTACCCCACATTGCAATAATATTCGAATTTTCTAATAAGAGTTACCTAAATGAATATTGAACCACCAAACGATCTGCTAGTAAATATTAACACAAATGGTGGCCCAAAGCAAACTACATAAGTATAATACATTTATTCTCAATTACTTTCCAGCATTTATATTCATTCCCTACTGATTGGTTATTAAAATTTGTCCATTTCTACTAATTCCTCCAATATAACGTCAGTCGAAAATGACAAATAACGCGTGCCGTCCGACTGTAGAAGCTTAATCGAATGATTGCGTGGAATGAAACAATATTAATCGGATTAGAGTAAATCTTAATAGATTTTCAACAGTAAAACAGTCAATTGAATTAATCTGCTCGGCGTTCCTCGATTAACGAGGAATGCAATTTCTCGAGTGCTGAATACCGATCTATTTTCCGCGTAACGCAAGCAGTGTTTAATTTAAGGGAACGTAGATGACATCGCGATGTCAAACATTGAATTTACAATGTATCGGTTTATCAATTATTCACGTGTACATGGAAATTAATCAGTTTTATCTGGCCTCTGCTATATACACGCGAATATCAGAGATTATTTGCGACTGAATGTTCTTGTAATTTTGTAATTGTACGTAAGATACAATGACCGTATTTTCGCGCACCGGGATTGTTTGATACTGTACGATGATTGCTCATTAATCGTTGCTAGTTATTTCAGCCAGGAATGTCAAACGACGCGAATTTCCATTCTGGTTTCTCACTGGTGCTAATAACTCGCCCGGAAAATTAATCTAAAACGAATGTTCTCGGTTGAAATAACTTTTTCTTTTATAAGAAAAAATTACCACGGTAATTGAGAAGAATTACCTTTCATTTTCCGCGTGTTCAAACTAGAAAGGTCGAGATATTTTTTGCTACTTTTATTCGTAAACACGGTTTTTATTTTTGCTTGCGCGTTTCAATTTTAACGAAAATGTACGGCTATGCTGTTTGTGCCTGGAACGTGTCATTGGAGATGTTGGCGCATATTACATTAAATGGAGACAGATTTTTATTTACACTTTACGCCCGCGTCGTCATTTAACTTATTTCCTGTGCGAAGTATTTAATTCGAGAGTGCAAGATTGCCATCGTATGCTTACTTCTCGTTGAAAACGGTTTGATAATTTAATAATCGTGTTACTCTTTCTGTTGCAGGTATGTGACACAGACAGGAAATCGTTCTTAACAAGTGTGTATGTGAGTACCAGTTGGTTAAATTTGATGTGATATCGAATGATACATACCATTGTTCTTGTCTGTAAAAAATTCTCAAAAAGTATAGATATGTATACCAAAAATGGCATATGCAAAGAAATTTTCAAGTATATAACAAAAATTCCTGCAACATCCGTGGCAGACCAAGCACCATATTTAATCTCAGAGTAAATATTCCCACAGCATCCGTTAATATACCACGTAACTTTTATCTTCCCATAACCATTACCATCCCTTCAAAAGAAAACTAATTCTACTGAGGATCTGAATACTGAAGAACGACTAGGTTTCGTATCTACGTGCATCAGAACTTGTTTGCTCCCTCCCCTCCAAGTTCTATTACCCACTTAAGTTGCTTCCTACAGTTCTCCAGCACTCTGCGTAATACCAAGGGAATATCGAGGGAATTACTCTGTTGCTTTGGGAGATGCTCAATGATGTTCCGTTTTCGAGTCGTGCCCTGAAAGCAGAGGCCGCGCGATGACCTGTGTCGGTTCCTTTTTCTGTTTTCAGCATGAACGTTATTCGGACACAATTTTCCAGCCGCGTGGGGTCTGATGCGTGTACATACAGTCTTTCACTCGGGGAGCAATTTCCCTCGGACACCCGACGAAAAATTACGCAGCTACGTGGCTGGTATAATCCAGGGGAAACATGTAACAGAGCACGATAATAATTAAATATATCCCTTTGGAGGGGGCGACCGGCGCGCGATCCGATTAAACGCGACGTTTGTCCCGTGTGTCGCACGTATTAATTCATTCGGTGGCTCGGTAATGCGCGTGACACATGACGCGATTGATAACAGTTGTTTGGGAATGCTATCGTTCCTATGATAATGCAATTCACCCGCGCGCACCACCCTGCGGCGAATAAACGATTTTTCGCCGCGTTTGCTCTTGCGCTGACAGATTCCAGTTGGCTCTTCTTGAATTAATCTCTGCCTCCCTACGCGGTGGTCAGGGGGATGGGGTCCAGGGTAGGATTGAAGATAACGTTGAAGTTTGAAATAAAGAAATGTACTTTAGAATTCAGTCAAGTGTCGCTCGTGCGGTTACGTAACAATGTGATTTGCTTTAATAAATCATTTTGCAGACGTTTGTGTGCTTGAGTGTGTGCCTGTAAGAGGTAGGAGATGAGTGTGAGGTTTATATGTTCTGGTCTTGTGCTTGGGGTAAAAAGGAAGTATAGATTTTTTTTATAAAAATAGGTGTTGGAGACTTGAGTGAAGTTGTGTTATAGAATACTCGTGTGTCGATTATCTCACCTTGTAAGTACCTAGTTTAGGGTATGTAATTATGAAAACGATGGATTTAAGGAATTTTAAAAATAAAGCAATATATTTGACCAGAGTTAAGGACTGTTTGAATTTAGAATAAGGTAACAGAAAGTTGAGGAAACCAAGTGATAAGTAGCAAATCATGATGCATATTTTCCTTTAACACTTTATGCCACTCGCTACATTTTCCATTTTTGAAACACGATGTAAAGATTGTTCGATAAATCGGGACCAATAACTTTCACATGTGATGATAGAGAATATTAGCATCGTAAAATGTAATAGTTTCTCTCACGTTTAAATGGCCAATCACTTTCTCTGCACGCAATACACTTTAAAACGTCCTCGTAAAAATCGTAATTATTGCAGGAATACGCTCACGAACGTGCTTTCGTATAAAATTACCTACTCGTATTTTCTGTAGATATGTATAATGAAATAAACACGGTGCCTTTCCGGTGGACATGGTACAATTTCCCAATGCCGCAGAGAATGTATGCGCTTTAATTAATCAGATGCATCGCTAAAAACTATTTCAGCCCGTAATTAGATTTTCTCTTCCGCAATTCTTGCATGGGCATTCATTTATACACTACGACGCCAAATGCAAATGTACTATTATGTATTTTATAATTCCAGTATTTAATTTTTATACCTTTACATAACGAACCATTTAAAGTTTGTTAAGGAACGAATAAAAATGAATCAATGCTTCATCAACCACAATAGTAATTATTCCAGCCACCCGAAACATATTATATAAATCTCGTCGCTTCTCCCACTGAATATATCAGACTGTAAACAGTAGTTTGGTAAAACATGTACCTATCTATTAGAAACTAATCAGCCGTTTCAACACGAAAATCAGGGAACTAAGTAGTTTCGTGTATTCAAAGAGAGCGCTGAATGACGCCATCCCCTCGATCATGCCATTGCAAAGCCCACGTGCACGTTCACCAACGCGTTTTACGATCTGCTTAATCGTCGCTGGCAATGTTATCGAGCGCGTCGCAGCGGGGTCGAAGTTACGAAGAAACGCCATTGTTTCCCCTGGCCGATAAGATTATCCCCGTGCAAACGAATTCGTGGTGTCGGTGACCGTTATCAGGGACACGCGCGCTATTTCGCGCCATGCTTGCAATGCTGCAAAAGGTTACGCGTGTGAAGCGCGTTAATTTTGAAAAGCAGCCGATAACAAGCGCTCGTCGGTTTAGACGCGGCGCAAATGCTGCTGTAAATTCATCGGCGATATTTACATTCCGGTACGCGTTAATCCGTCACACAACGACCGTCGAACGGGCATATCGATTTTGCAGCCGATCATGTGTCCGTAGCAAACATTGGTTGACCAAAGTATTTTTCTCCAACTAATAAAGCTGGTTCGTTCGTGGCACGGTGTAAGAGGATAGTTGGGAGACCTTTCTTCTGAAATCATGAATTAATTACTGGCGACTACGGTAAATCGTTCGAAGCTGAACATCGATGCAGGCAAAGTTGTAAACCACTACACTTGGATGACACATGACGTTGGAACACCAGAAGCTTTCAATATGCAAGCTGAGCAATCAGAATGAAGCCGAAGGTCCAGAACCAATTGTATTCTGAAGTCGATAAAATTGAGGGAAATATTTGTCGATTTAATACTTATCTACAATTATCTACAATTATCTACAATTAGGCTTCTTGGTTCAGCTTTAGCGAAGTAGTAAATTTAAGAATCAAGTGGCGCAGTTTGGGATACAAAGGTCCAGGGCTGCATACTGAATATCATTTTTTCAGTTCAGTGTATCCTACATTGGACTTAATGGAGATTTGAATGGGAATTGAGATACCCTATATACCCCTAAACGAATCCGCAGTCTTCTTCTCTCCATATTTCTTTTAAATGTGTCTACTTTATTTCGTGGATGATTTTACGGGTTTCCTATACCTCTACTGCCAAGAATGCAAGAAAATACAGTCACCACCAAGTCCATCTGCTTGATTGAGCGCGACTCAATTTCAATGCGACCGAGTTTCCTTACGTTTCGTCTGAAGTAAATGTAGGTACGCATGTCCCCGCAGGGTACACTTCAGAACGTCACAACCGTCGACGCTCGACAAATGTCCTTCGATCGCGTCTCGAGCTTCGTAGCAGCGACTGGAGGACCCTCGTCGAAGATTCTTCCATTTACTCCATTTTCCTGTCGTTTCTGTTCGTCGAGCTCGCGAGCTTCGCGGTGAGCCCGCGTTGCATACCAGCCACCACACGCTCAATCGCGATTTACGGGATCCGTTCGATTGTTTGAGCGACGAAAGAACGATACCCTTGATACCCTCTGACAAGCATCGATCGCGATGCAGAGCCAGGTTAAATGTATCGTGTATCGCGTCGATACGAACCGAAGTGTGCATCGGGAAACGCCTTGTTCACCGTTTAAGCATTTAGAAGCGTAAAACCAGAGAGTCGAATTATTTGAAACGTACCGTTGTAATATTAGCTTTCGATCAAGTCGCTTGGCACTGTTGATTTTTGTCGCTTCCGAAATCTCACTTGAAATGATCGAACGAAGAGTAGGTATGAATATGGATAAAGGTTGGATGAACCTTCCCACTTACGCTTGTCGAAGGGCGTTTTACTTTGGCTGCAGTTCCTCCGTTAAGCTGGAATTTAATCGGGAGCCAAATTCGAGGGTGCACTCTTCGTTGCGAGATTCTAAATTCATCTATGACACAAAGCGCGTCGATTGTACGAATCAGTGCACGAATTCTCCATCGCACTAATGCGGCCCGCGGGGTGACACAGATAGAGGAAGCGATTTTCGTTTTACGTAATGGAAACCAAATAATACTGGCGCAAACGGAGGAAGAAAAATTGCATCGCTTGCGTTCTCGCCTGTTGTTCATACATTTCGGAAGTTAATTGTTATCGAAGCGTGTATTATCACTGGAATGAATTATTATGGAATAATTAATTCGCGAAACGGGGCGCTAATTAATTAACACATAAGAGTGTGGTATTCGCGCCCTGTATAAGTGCAGATATCGTGTTGAACATTTCGGAATGAAAACGTGATTGACATGGGTCGTTTCATGTCGTAGCTGTTTGCTGTGTTGTTTATTCGAAGGTGGAATCTCTTGCGTTTATGCACAAATATTGGTAATTTAATATAAATTCTTGTTTATTTGTGGTTGAGTTTAATATTTATGCAATCGTATTGTGGTTTGGTTGAATATAATCTGAATCTTAATTGTCGTTTATCAGTTTTCCAGTATAAAGGTACAAACACGCTTATCAGATCCGTTCCGGCGTGCCAGTGGTAAGAAGAAGAGGGGTGTAGAGTGTCTCTTCTTCTGACCACTGGCACGCCGGAACAGAATTGACACAGAACGGATATGTGTGCGCAGACCTTTTAGGATCCCATGCATCGATATCGAGACAGTCAACCGAATACAGATTTGTATCCAGAGCCGTCTTAACAGTATTGCAGGCCCCGGGCAAAGCAATGCACTGGGCCCCTACTGCCATGGGGCCCCTGGCGACTGCCCAGCGTGCCCATGCCTAGAGACGGCACTGTTTGCATCGCGATACCTACTGATACTTGTAACATGTATCGATACAGACCTCAACGTGTATGGGAGCCTTTTATTCTCCAATGCAATAAAGTTAAATGAAATTCCAAGCGTGGCATGTACAAAAAAAAAGTAATAAACTACTTAGACAACTTTTTTCGCGACCTCCTTCGTAAAATTCATTTGACGAAACCAAGCTCAACACAGTTTCTAATTTATAAGAGAAGCTGATTTCCTGTTTCAACCCGTTCAAAATGAAAAGATCTCAAAGTGGAAATCTATTAAAACGATGCATCAACCGCGAGGCCAGCGAGCTCACCGCGGGGTACACGTTGAAGGAGGGTATAAAGAAACGCTTCTCGACCGTTTTCTTTCCGAGCAGCGCGTCTGGGGAGGCTTTGAAAAATCGCTGAGCCGCGAGAACAAAGCTACGGAAATTAATTCCTCGTGCTGGAGGGGGCAACGCGGTCGATCGGATTCAATGCATCGCCCACAGAGGATCCATGGATTCCCCGACCCTAATTTCGCCAGAATCGCATAAGGGGCCATGAGAAAATACGCTGCGCTCGTAAACGTTTCCTCTGCAGTAACCGCGACCGGAAACACGCGGTCGCACCTCTTTCCATTCCACGCCACCGTGGCCAGTGTAATGTTTCATACTTGACATTACAACCCGTAACGTAATCTGCCGTCGTTGCTAGACAGAAAAAAAAGATACGTGCATTTGTGTACTGGGAACGGAGAAGGGATGCGGAATGGCAGAGGACGAGAGAAAGGGAACGGAGTGCGGGGGGAGAGGCAAAGAGGATCGGTGGCCCCGATGTTCGGGGGCTGGAAACGCACGAGTCCGCGTAAACGAAGAACCATTAATCAAAATCCAACCCCCCCCAGTGTCGTTCGGTATCATTGAAATCAGAACAAACGCAGCCCCCACGTGCACGGGTTCCCATATTAAATGTGGATACATCACGCAACGGACAGGATCGAGCGTCCTACATTGTTGTGAATTTCTGAGTAACGCGAGTATGCTGGTTTGGGGGTGGACGCACAGGGTGTGCCAGGTAATTCCGAGTGGTCTGATGTGCTGGCGAGATGATTACCTCATTTCCTTGAAGGAAAGAAGTTGGCTGTGCTGCTGTACTGGGGAGGTCTGTAATTGCTAGTTCTCAGCGTTGTGGCTGATGACGAAAACAATTTCATGGCATGAAGATGAGAAAAATGTTGATAATGTGAAACGACTGATTATTCCTATATATGTTTGCGAATGGCATACAGTGGTGGTCGACTGCAGGGGTTGAAATTTTCCATACTGTATTGCCATTTTGCGATAAATTAATTTCGCAAATCGGGCTCAGGGTGAGTTATATTGACAAGGACGCGTGGGGGCGGAGGTTCCGTATGATAGAATTTAATTGACGTAATGTATCTTGAGAGGTGGAATCTAAGACGAGATAAAGCTGAGGCGAATCTAATAACAGAATCGCTCACGCCTATCGAACGAACAATGTTGCCTGCCGATGGAACTGGGTTAATTGTTTCGTTTGAAATGGTTCGACCCACCTTATCGTCTAGCGCAATCAGCATGTCCAATCCACCCGTTTCTAATATTATCGAATCGTCTAATCTGCTGTAGAATTTCAAGCTGTAGAATACACTGATTCTCTTTGCTCGAAAATATTCCTTAGCTTCTTATGCACAATGAAAGCCGACTTGGTTATATAGGGTAAGTGCATTTAATATCGCGACTTGTAATATTTCGTCAAGAAAGTACCCACTGGCATGTGTTGGTAATGAACTGAATAATGAACCGAAGTAGCCAAGCATGTGTAGGGCGACATACTATGATTGCGACGTCGCTTCGGCAACGTCTAGCGGAGAAGTATTTCACTGAATCTTGATAGTGCAGAAATTTATTGTACCGTGACGATTTTACATCATATTGAGGGAAGGTGAGTTTAAAAATTCTATGAATGTATGAATATTTTCTGTGAGTATCTAAATTCTAATTAATGGCATACTTGAGCAATTCAATCGGTTCCAACATTTTTGTTAACGGAAAGTTTTTTTTCTTGGCCCCTTTTAGAGTGAATTTTGGCAACAAAAAGAATTGCGTAATATCTATACATATATCCTCTACATATCCCCATAGATTCATAATTTTTTTAATTTCCGGGCTGTGGATTTTCTCTTGTGAGAGTAATTAAATACAAAAATATCAAATACCCTTCGATTAAGCACGATTTGAATTTAAATAAGCAAAATTAGATGCATTTAAACGGAAGTATTCTAAAATATTCTTTTGCTACGCATTAGTTAAACGTCCAATTTTTACGTTCCCATATGAGAATGCCCCGCGTTAACCTTTAAGTTTCATATGCGAGCGTTCTCCAAACGCCAGTCTGCCGTTTGCTCGTGCAAAATAAGCAGATATTAATGCCAGCGCGACACGCTAATCGTTTATCAACGTCAAACCTTCCCTCGTACGGTGGCAGACACGGTATCGTTCAACGGGTGAACCGATTATGGGATGGTCGAATAAAAAATGGCACCCAACTAGGAATTCTGTCGACCATCAGCACCGTGTCCCAGCGCGTCCCTTCGCCCTCTATACAGACACACTGGCTGCCGCGTGCATGTGCCGTTGCTCCTATTCACATGGAGCCGGGGGTGACATAAGGTGATAGGTATCGAAACGCATTTCACGAGACGAGATGCTGGTCTAATGGGCGACGGAGGACGATGCACCCCTTCGAACGCAATCGCCCGACGCTACCGTGAACGCTGAAAAGTTCACCGTTCACTCTGCTGGGAACGATTCAATCCAGCCTGTCGGACATATTTGTCGAAGAGCTGAGGGAATGGTTGTCTGGATCGTAAGTAATTCACACGAAGGAGTCAGCAGTTCCTCTGTCTACCCCCGTGAATGTATTCCTCGTTAGCGGGTGGATGCATAACGATGGAGGAACGGAGCTCTATATTATCAGATGCGAAACGACGGAATACCTTCTTACTTAATGAGCAAATACTTCTCGCGAATAATTATTCGCGCTTTTCTATTTTTCTCGCGATCCAACGGGGGTGGCTGGATCGCTCGAGTAATCGGTATTTGAAGAGGCTCGTAGCCGGCGCGCGTATTTTATTTAAATCAGCGATCGTGCACGTGCGAAATCGAAGGAGCATAGGAGTCAAGGAAAAATGGACGCGCTCGAGGTAGCCGGAGAGAGAGAGAGATGAAAAAAAGCGCGTCAGCGGATCTACCATACGATTTCAGTCGAGTGAAATCAAGCTCCATCCAAGAAATTCAACGATTGCCCGTACGTTTCAGACTTCCGTTTCCCAGGATATAATTTTCGCGCACGTAGCATGCGGACTTTTGTATCACATTTTCATATCGCTTGTCCTTGTTTTGCGCGTTTGAATACCTATGCTTCGACGTTTCGACGTGTGCACAGACTCGATGGGAATTAGTGATCGATGTCGGGAATGAATCATTCATGGAATTATCATTTCTACATACCTAATTTGATTCCGTATTTCCAGCGAAACAAAAGCCTAGCTGTTTTAGCTTCGAAAGCTTCTTTCAAAGCGAAAGGAGCCTCTCGGCGATAATAACTTACTTTTCTTCAGACGAAGGAAATAGAATTTAATAATAAGTTTTCTGAATGCTGAGCAAAGGAGCTGCGACGTGTGCGCAAGACACAGGAGAAGAATACATGCGGAGTAATGCGAAAGCAATTTCTCGACTTAATGGAATTTCCGCGCTTTGAGGAGCGTTCTGAAGATGTTTCTGATCTTCGATCAGATTCTTCAATTATCAAACCGATTGACTGGCACTCGGAGGAAATATCTGTCGTCTCTGTAATACACAAGAACCTGTACTTTTGAATTATAAAGCGTATTGAATGATATTACGACCAATTGGAGAGCTAACAAGGGGAATGCGTCAAGTTCGAGTCAGGCATTTCTTTCCAATTTCACGTATAATGATTGCAGATGCAGTATATAAGTACTGGTGTTCGATTACAGCCTGCCGGGTTAATTTGAAAGAGATAAATGACTTTTTAGTATTTTTGTGTTATGCCATTGGTATTTTGTTGTATTTATCAAAGGACTTCCTTTTATTAAATTAAAATAAACAAATTTTATATACATCACATTAGGTTAAGAGGAGGTTCCGGTTTAAAAATCTCGAAACATCAATATTTTCGTTTCATTTTTCGAATGTCCCACCTTTTAAGAATACGTGTTTAAAAAGATTTTTTGAAACTCGAAAAATTCCTGAAATTATAGGCATTTGAGTAGCGGTGAATGCGTGGGTAAAAGCCGGCCACTCGGCGCTCGCGTCGCTAAAACTTTCAACGCGATTTACTCGAATCAGTGTTCTTCAAATGGGTAGAACATATACCTATATGGACAAGTTATTAACCGATTTGATTGAAACATTTGTTATTTTGAAGAGTAAAAAGAAACCTCTAACATTTTAAAAAATTGAAAATTGGTATTTTTTAAAGGCGATGTAACCACGAAAACCAGAGAAAAGTGATTTCATTTTCAAATGTCATTATTTTATAAAAAAAAAAACGTCATTTTATACATTTTTAAAGCTGTGTCCACTATGAAATTTCATGCCCTTTAAAAATCTGGCATTGTTTTCTATTTCAGATCAATAGTTTAGGTGCTACGAGTCCCACCGTGCTGTATGTTTTTTTTAATCAATTTCTTTTACAATTTATACATAACTAGGTATATGAAAGACTGGTTACAAAATCAAGAATCACATATCGTACCATTAACGGGTAAATCGAATACGCTGAAAGGATTTACCCTCGCACACCGGAAGCTGTAAGAGGCTAACACGCCCGATCGAGCTACCCCCGGGGATATCAGTCACTATCCACAGCTCCTTATAGGTCGTTTCCTACTACGACAAATGGAAATGTCCTTCGTTGCTTTGTAGTACAAGCCCGGCGTAATTTTATGAACGCCATGAGGCAGGAGCCGTTCCTGGAGCAACGGCTCCATTAATGTGCTCCCGCTGAAAATAAACATCGCCCGCGCGGCAAAGGTGGAACAGGTAGCATGTTGATTCGATCATGACCCTTTTAGCGTCGTCAAACAACTAAGCGAATTAGCCATGCGCAAAAATCGACCGTTTACCTAGGCCGTCGCACGCACACGTCCCATTTAACGTATTATTTCGCGCGATTCGATTATGTCTGTTTTCGATTAACCCCCCTCCCCCTAATCTGAAACTTTCATCTAAATGTCTGTTAGCGTACATTATTAATCGAATCATACGCATCCTAATGCGACTCCACGGTTACATATGGCTTTCAATGGCCGATCGATCCGCGTAATCCGTTTACCTGAAAATCACGCCTCAGTTGCATCATCCCCGACAGTCATTAATTCCGTCGTGCTTCCATAAAATTCAGCCCGTCAATACGCTCCGATTTTATCGAGGCGATCATTGTGCTCCCGCTACCAAACATCGCTGTCCGCTCGATAGGAAACAAAATCAGGAGGCACACGATTTATGGGGACATGTGGATCGTGTTGATCGACGACAACGCGTATGCAACAGCGGAACGATTGTATACTATTATAGAAATAATGGTGGAAGAGTCGCGTGTGTGGGTTATTTCTGAAATAGTTTCGAATAACCGAAATAATACTAGCACTGACAGAGAAGGTTGTCGCGTTCCGGGTACAGTTCCAATATTGGCCCTCGGAATGGCACTACATCTGTTTCTTGTCCATTTCATATCGGTTCTAGAATCGATTTCAGAAGTGGTTCCAGTATCGCTTCCGCGGAGATAGTGGTGACTGAAGACTGTCGTATGTATGCGCATTTCGTATAGAATTGTTATGAAGGATCAGAGATCGTGCTTGTTAGATGTATTTTTGTGTGAACTTGTAGTATGAAAGGTATTTCAAGGAACAGTTCAGATGAATTTAAAATGTATTTCGAATGGTATCAGTTCCTCTAAATTTTTTATTAATTTTTATCCCAAACTTGCAACGAACTGGATGACGGTAGAAAGTTGTATTTTTTAGGGTGTGACATTATTCTTAACCTGATACTGATACTGTGATACTGATCAGTGTGTCCTCAGACCCTTGACGAAGCTAAGTAGTTGCAATACTGACGAAACGTTGGGAATCTTGCCCTCCTCGACAGGGCTTACACTCGAAAGTTTCAAAACTCTCTATTTTTTTTTATGATACACAGTATATAATAGTTTCTAATATTTAATACATAATTATATCGTATAATATTACACAATAAAACTACCGAATACAATAAAATTGTTAAAAATAAGTTTCTGAGTTTTGTTTATAAATGAAACAACCGGTCCAGAACAAAATTTGTTTTTCGTTCCAATGGAAACGAAATATTTTTCAGCAACAACGATATTAACCGAAATGAAATTATTATTATAGCAGCTAAACCGAAACGAAACAAGAAGACATTTCGCCCGTGATCCCTCACAAGAACATATTCCATTAAAAAAACAGGGGGAATCCTTTATTTCCATTTAACTCGGTATTACAAAACAGTAATTGAACATTGCGAATGCTGGAGGTTCCACAGCACAGCTCTCAGTCTCTTCCGACACCATCGCAGCCCCTTCACATTTTCCTCGAGAAAACGTCCGGTAATTAGACAATTTGTCACCAGCTTGGTGGAAGCTGCTCACCCCAGACGCCTTCAACCGAAAGATAAAAAGTCGTACGCTTTCTGCTTCTTTTCCCCCCGTGTCTCGTTGCACGTCCCGGCGTGTCATCAACTGTGCATAAATGCAATCGCGAGCTAGCGTGCATTACCGACGCATCTGGTCCTCCCCCCCGGTGTACCGTGGTGTTTCAGTTTTTCCCTCTTTCACGCCGCCCGGCCCGCCGCGCCCCTCGCGGCCCGATCTCTGTCTCGCTTCCAGCACGATGCATTCGACGTTAATGCTCGACACTCGACGGCTCTCGCCGGCGCTACACTCGCGAAATAGAGGGTTGGGTCGTACGTTTCTGTTTATACCTCGATAGATACGAATGGCTGCGCAAAGGATGAAAGAGACGCTCCCTAAAACTACCCCCATGGCGCTCCGGCGGGCTCGCTCGCTTTCTGGTCCACCCTCCAGCCGCGTTTCCGTCACAGCCGTTCCGCGGAACGACGGAGGAGGCAATGAAAAAAAAAAACCGAGGGAGATTCGCCGTAGGAAGGTTTGAGGAATCTGTGAATGAACGCGTGCAACTTAAATATGGTGTAAAAGAATAATAAAAGAGGGAAACCGGAGGGATGGAAGCGTGGCTGGGGGCGACGGCCTTAGGAGAATCAGAGGGGGTGGCTCGCTACGGAGAGTCCAGGAGGATAAGCAAATAGAAAGAACCTGGCCGATTGAGGGGTATAATTGTGGATTAAAAATACGCAGCGGAGCCGTGGAAAAAATGTGAAGTAAATGTGGAGGGACGATTTGGAAAGGACGTAGGAGCTGAACAAAAGACGGGTGGAGTGAAGTGGGCTTGCAGCGGCGCAGGGAATGTCAAGAAAAGGCTAAAATTCAAGAGTGGAAATCAAAAAGTAGCATGGGCAATGGGCAACGAAACAAAAGACCGTTGGAAAAATGGTCGTGGTGCGTGCAGACGGGGCGATTGGAGTATGTATTTTGTTTCGTTTTTCAAGTTAGGTGAAGGAGACCGTGAATGGTAGGTACGAGCAATCGCAGCAACGATGCCAATTGTTCGCGACACCTGATCCGTGAATTGTCACAAGTATAAAAGACAGTGAGAAAGATGTGTAATTACCATGGTATGAACGATACATGCTGATTGCTGACTGAAGGTTGATAGAAGCGTAATTTTAAGTTAACCTGTGCATTCCGTCGCGTAATTGATATTGCAGACTGCTGATGATTCATACATCGAACTTTCATCTAGCCTGATAGTAGATCTTTAATTTTTGTCGTGCTTTTTATGGAGCTATTAAATATCTATTTATAAATACTTGAATGAAATAGTAAAAATTATTAGGAATGTTTCCCTTATTCTTTTTAATTAGATTCGTTAGAAAAGGGAATACCTGGTCCTACCCTTTTAACTTTTTTCTAATTTGAAAACGATATTTTAGTTTCTTCTAACATATCCACAAAGCATGACTTAATCGCTATCGAATGCTTCGTCATTATGCAATTTTCTAAAACTATCTGAAACTGAAAATTGCATGCGCTGACAGTTTAACCTGTTGTAGACAGTGATTGTTTAGTTCAATATTAACACCTCTAGGCTAAGAAATGTTAAATTAATTTATCTGTACATACACAAGATATAACACACCCTTACGACATTTGAAAGCAGACAACACTCTCCTTAAGAATTATCCGGTATAATTTATTTAAAAAGACCCAAGATACTTAAGAAATAAAAATGCCATTTAAGAGTTAATTACTAGTATCACGCGTTCTAGGAAAAGAAAACGAAATGATATATTTTCGTGTGTTGTTAAAGGAGGCAGTAAAACATTGCAGCCACCCTGTTAAACGCCCCGAGAAAATGGAGGAATGTGAAATGGTGGGGTAGATAGGAACATCGTTCAAGATAGCCGCGAATGTGCGTGAACGGAGGGTGAATCGAGAGCAAGGAAATAGATCAAGGGCGGTTTTTCTACCGTTTGCCTTTCGACTAAGATATATCCTCGCGCGTAATTGCGCGCACAGAAGTGGAAAAAGAAAATAAGGTCGTTTAGCGACGCAGGTAACGCACCTGTGCCGTTCTGCTTTTTCCGGTGTTTCTTAGCTCCGCTGAAATGGATTAAAGAAAAGAAATAGGATATTGTACTTGGGAAGGAAGATTGCTCGTTGCTTGTGCTTTATTCGGCCAAGATTGTAATTGAATTTCATTCTGTTCAGCCTTGTATCTGTGTTAGAAAATGTTGATTTGGTATAAAATGATTGTCGAACTGAAATAAGTAAGTACACTTGCATACTAATAACAAATTGACTGAATAGATAAAGGATTACTACTCCTCTCAAATGCACGTGATTTTACCAAATTTTCTATTCTTCCTGTAACCTCTGTCCCACATGAAACGTATACAAACACTAGATATACATTGAAATCCTTTGTTTCACTTACCAATCCAGACAAAAATCGAGTCGCACACGTTACAGTACCCTTAAAACCACGGCGAAAAAGGACAAGCTACAATTTATACAAGTTCGCACGATTAAACGCACTTGGTTACCCGTGAATCGCTTCGAATTCTCCACAGCCGAGTTTAAAACAATTTCATTAACCCTCATTGACCCGTAGCGGCGCTCCTGGTTCACGTTATAACAGTAACGATATCGTTATTTTTGCACACGGTCGCGTGCAGCGCGACATACATACATCATTCGCAACCGGGTGTGGAGCAACAGAACGTAAAAGGAGAGCAGCTCGCCCAGCAATTTTTCACCGTCAAGATCCAGATGAAAGGTTATCAAGAAGGATCGCCCGTTGTTGCGAGCATAGGACGAACGTATTCGTTAGCGAGTTGCTGGTCGAAAATGTTAGGGGTGTATTGATCTACCAACGGTTTGGATCAGTCTAGCGCCACAGCGAGCGTGCGCCCTCTTCGTAGCACGCCCATTGTGCCATCCAGCACACTCCCGTCGCGAGTGATCTTCGAAAATTCGTTAACACAATATTATGAGGTAGTGTCTAGACACGTTAATTACCTCCTCGTATTTACGCCGTTGCTGTGAGCCACGTACCCGTCGAAGTGATTAATAGCGAGGACAAGGAGGATTACGGATGATCGTGGCGGTCGACGGTGAATTTTCGTCGAAGTCGCGCTCGAGAGAATCGAGATAAGGGTTCGCCACGAATTAAATCACCGTGAATGCGACTTGCTGCGGCAACATTACTCGTGCTGGTGTTTTCACACATGATTGTGAAGAAAAATGTTGTAGTGTTGAGTTTCTTTATTCCAATATAATATTCCAAACTGATTCAAAATACCAAAGTAACTCGAGTTGATTAATCAATATTGTATTCAAAGTAAGATGTAATAAAAGCTGTCGAAGAACGTGATTTTTGGAGTCAAGATTTGATTGTAGTTGCCATTTGCCATCTAATACAATTAACAGTTAAAATAATTACAATTTAAAACCAGATTTTCTGAGAAAATTAATTTTCCTATAACTTGATTTCGTGTAAATTTATATTATTGTGGCATGTGCCTGTTTTCCAATGGATCTCTCAATTTTTGGTTTAGTATTCACAATAACCAAGCGATTCAAATGTTTAAATTAAATACAGTGAAGACACTGTATATACCTAGTAGAATTTCATTTAATGGGTAGATCAGTTGTATGGTCTCATTATGAATATCATTGTGACAACAGACTATAGAGGATATACAGCGCAAATTCCTCCATCTTGCTGCGTTTCATATCGAAAATTCCATGCCATTATCATGCTGTAATTATTGTGCTATTTTGCGTTGTCTAAATTTAATGATATACACTGCGATTATTTTCTGTGTAATTATAATACGTATGTGGCTCTACGAATTCCATCATGGATAATTTTCTTTGCGTTTCGTGCACAACAACCCAAAATTCGGTTTATTTCAATCATTGCGTTACCTGAAATTTAGCTACTCCCTTAATTGCAGCTTCGCTAACAAGAAATATTACAAATAGAAATTTTACTTATTATCGTCTGAATTATAGTGATAATCTGTTATAAACGAGGCACGAGCTTATCTTTCGCTTACGTAATTATAAGAGTTTAAATTTTTACTGTTGTCCTAGTACAATCTACGAACAACATACATAATTTTTTTCTGTACATCATGACTGGTATTTTAGATATGTTCCCTAAGCAAGAACAACGCCAGTGAAAAAGAACTAAATAGAAAAAGGTATCTACGAACTGACGAATATATCGCATATATCAGTCGTCAGCCACAAAAGGTCTTCGCGTAACAAGGCCCCCAAGCAGTAAACTGTCAACCACGGTATATCAAATAATTCTGTTCCTCCTCACATACGAGTTGCTTAACCTGTTATTCTCACTTCTGTAACTCGTCGTGACGCTACAAAGATCCCTTCTCTCTCCCGTTTACAAGAAGGACATGCTTCACTTATCAAAAGTACGTTTTACCATAGAAATTAGTTGCTCCACTGAATCGGTTGTAAGTCCTCTCTTTAGACGCGCACGGCGTGCCAACGGCGGAATAAATCCCTTGCATAATCGAATATCCGTTTCGCGGCCCCGTCACTGTCGATTCGCTAAATCTGTTTAAAATCTCTTTCCTCTCTCTGTCGAGGCACGCTTGCTACTGGAAGGTCGCGAATCGATGCACAATGGAGCTGCTGAGAGAAAGAAGAGCGACCGTTCTTTGATGGGCTTCCTCGTTGATCCGCGACATCGATGCGATCAGAATCGTATCGCGGTGTCGCGGCGGTTTTTAATCGCGCGGGCGACGTCCAACCGCTTTCCTCGAGTTAATAAAAAGGACCTCTCATCGGGACTGAATCGCAAAGGAGAGGGAAGCCTGCTAGGTAGAAGGAAATGCACTCGTTGAGGAAAGTGGAATTGAAAGGCACCCGATTTAATTAGAAGGGAATAATTTCGTTTTTCTCGGCCGCCTTCGCACGCATAATTAGAATTCCATTTTTACTTACCCGCCGTTTATTACGTTGGCGCGAAAGTACGGAATCTCTTTAGAGGAAATAATTTCCTTATTACTCGCGCTGCTTATTTATCGCGGGGCTCGTTTCCTCCTGATAAAATTAGGTATCCTCAAAATAATCACCAGCGCGCTCGATGAACGTCAATGTCTCTTGCATTGTACTATTCCGAGCTTTCTTTTCCTTCGTTTAGGTTTTGGGGAAATAATGTAACTATTCCATGAATGGGATAAATGCTGTAACATTTGTAGTATCGTATTTTTGGTGCAATTCACACTGCGACTGATATGAAAATTTGAACTTTTGCCGTTAACGAACTCCGAGTAAAATACGTAAATGAAAAACAGGACGGTAATTGAGTGTACGTGAAATTACGTTTACACGGGGCGGAGCGCATAAAAATCCACCGCAGCTGAAACAGTTCGCAGATGAATGTCGCCGTTCGGTTGATTTCATATAAAAGGGCCCTCGATTGGATTGTAAATTCGGCCATGGATTTGTCGCAAATAATCTATTGTCCCAATTTGAGAATATGTTGTAAAAACTGATTTTGACAGCGAATGTGTACTAATTTTTATATTTACTCAAGATTCATAATAAACAATTTTTTATTAATAGTTAGTACCTTCTATCAGCTTTTCTATTCCTATTTTTTAAAATTAAAAAAAATCTTCGGTTACGTTTGCGACATCAGACTTGGTTCTTATCTACTCTGTTCTACTCAAATAATTTAAAAGCTTAGAAATTTAATGTGGTAGTGTTCGATAAATATCTCGGATGAATAATCCACAACTTCAATAACTAAGTGATGTAATTTGTCTAACATTCCTTTTGCTAGATGTGGTCTGGCGTTGTCTTACCAGAATAAAACATTTATAAAGCTCGTCGTTCCTCTTCTAATGCCGACTTTAAGCAGCTTAATTACTCACTATTAAACTCGTTAGTTATTGTTTGAGTGCGGGCAGTTTATATTGAGTAATTCCTCCCGTATCGCAGCAAACATACAATAAAGCTTTCTGCGGGCGCAGTCTTGGGTTTAATTGTGGTAGTGGTACTTGCGCCTGACTAGCCAATTATCTTTGATGCTTAACATTGTGAAATAACACTCGCCTTCATTTCCTATAACAATTTGTTTCTAAAACAAATGCTCCACTTCATAAATCTTCCAAAATTTTACATATGCACTCTAAACCCCACAAAAGTGGAGCAGAATTCAGGAAGTTCTATCACATTAAAAGAAGCACTACATCGAAACCCTTCCACGGCCAGTATGTATCACTTTCACCACGTCAATATCATCACAATGCATACCTCTAACTCTAAATCGTTTGGCCGAGAAGAATTGGTCCCCGACTATAACGAAACTGCGCCAGGTCCAAGCCGACGCATTACAATAGCCGTGACCCAGGTGCCGAAAAGAGCAACGCGAGTTCAAGTGGCAGCGTTTAACCAGCGTTGGCGGGAACATCGATAAAAACAACATGCCGGAAATTGGCGGGGCCGCGTTTGCCAAGCAAGGGAATTCAATCAATCGCATCCCTAACCATCTCCACTCGGGGCGACGACTTCCTCCTCGTTCTCGGTTTCAAGCGGGCTGCTCGGGCGGAACAATGTAAGAACCGATCGACACGGATGGACTCTTCTCCCCTGGCGAATGCATTTAGAGAGGGCGGCTTTTACAGGGCGATTATTTCGTTACGAATTCACCGTCGAGCGATCGTAAAGTCTGCTACGCAATTATCTAATTACCGCGGGCAATTACGCCTCTGAAATTCCATTGGCCGCATTAAACGGCCAGGTAAGGCTAGGAACACACAATCGTCGGTGGGTACACTTCGATCGACGCCGACAGGTAACTCGATTTCAGCTGGACAAGGGGAGGGGGTGGTTGGTGGAAGAGGAAGAGGGCACGGCGGGCGTTCGGGGGCGAAACGCGCGACTGAAGGTTTGAAGGGAGTGGCGGATCGAGGCGGAGAAACTATTTTGCCGCTCGTGGCAATTACAGAAAATCAACTGGCTTCGCGGTGGAATCTCACGGATAAGAGGCCTCGGCTGTGCGCGGCTGCGCTAGGAACGCGATTAATTTATTGACCCGCGATCGCACGATGGATGTAAACGACTCGTTAGCTGCGAGTTAGAATCGTTAAGTCCCTCTCTCCCCCACTTCCGCTTGTAATCGGTGAATATGTACAGGGCGAGGAGGCTCGCGTTAAATCTGCTGGGCATTATGTAAGTATACATATGTATACTTCCAAGGGATCCAGCCGCCGCTGGATCAGTTAGAGCAATATATGTATGTAGGGTATGTATTTGAATTTGAACAGCGAGGGAATGCTGATGGATTCATATGATTTTTATCTGGTTCTCTTTTTTCAAATTTATTCCCTATTTACTTTATTTAACGTATGTGTAATAAAATTTTGTACATGGTGAGACTAACAATGGGAAGTGCTACTCAAAAGTTTTTGAGATTATCAGGTGAGAAAGTTTTGCCTTTTTCCTTGCATAGAAATAAATCGGAAATGTAGAATAAATATTTATGCCAGTTAATAACCGATATTATGTTCCAAATGCAGCTGAACTGCTATTGTTATAATAATTGCAGGCATATGCATACACTTTTATAGATTTTAAATTATCTGTACGACTAGCTATTTTTTACATCTTCTCGTGTGTAGATCCAGATGTAGGAACTGGGAAAGACAACACTTCTAACTAATAGATTTGCTAACAAAATTTTGAGTAGTGCGCCCCATGGATTTAAAACATTATGATGTATAGCAGAGATTAATATTATGACCTGAACTATATGCATCCACTTCGTGAGAGATATGGTGGTGACCAAAAGTAAGATTAAAATTTATTCAATTTTATATGCACACAAATAATTTTAACACCAGATTTTGGTTTACATTTTAACATCACTTGCGTAGGTACTTCATGCCAAATCGATCACTTTTTGTATTACGTGTCAGAGATTTCTATGACATTGCAATATAATGTAATAAACGTGAAATTTCGGAGGAGTTTAAGTCATCCCTTTGCCGCGTTTCGAATTTGTTTAAAAAATACAAGCCATCAAAGTTCACAATTTTGCCTCGTTTCGTGAAAACTCTATAAATGAATTAAAACATTCGAAACCTGCAAAATGATGACGTAAAACACCCTTAAATTAACATGGACTACATTATATATATGTATCTATTTCTGTCTCATCAAAACCCCCGACGTCGACTGCAAATCTAATAGACAGGGTGAATGACATGAAAAAGGAGAGAATACCCACAGTCATTTTCTTTTTACTGTTTCTGTCCATTTTCGTCTCATAATCAGACCACGATGAAAAAAAACAAATGTGTAAACCTGCGATTACCAAACATGGCATGGCATTTCATCACCGTAGCAAAGTTAATTCCTTTACTTCGATACAATTACATCCCTTTGATAGCATACCGTATTTTCACCGGTGATGGTAGCGCACCTCTAATCGAGTGCATATTGTTTTGGTGAACGAGGATTCGTTTGGCGAATTCTGGCGCGCCGTATAAAGAACGTTTCGGGAATGCCGCGAGACATTTATACCGCGCAATCGTGTAGACGTGGTCCGGACGATAATCGACCGCCGCTCGATAAAGTCCTCGATTCTCGTAATTGCTCTTTTACCGCGCCGAAAAAAAAAAATAAATCCCAAAGCTATTCGGGGAATGGACGAATTCAATTCTCCGCACGCGTGCAAGTACAACCGGGGGGCAACACGGCCGGATTATACTATAAACTAAACGGAAGTACCGCTGCAGCGATTGTTCGCGATTGACCCTGACACGGAAATTTGATCCTTCTTTTACAAGCATTCTCTACTCTTTGTCGCTATAATATGCAGAGCACGCGCCGGCATCTTTCTTTTTTACGAGGCGAGGGAAGTGCAAGTATAAAAATATATATGTACTTGCTGTAGGTTTCGAAAATTGAAACGTTGCTAACTTCATTCATGCCCATGTATAGGGTGTTCCGTCCAGCTTCGTCATCTGAAACGGTTTCTCTATTTTTTAGCATTTTAAACAAAGGCTTTTTTATGAAACTGTTTTGCAAGAGTCTTTTAGTGGTGAGGGATGATGTATAATGAAAATATTCTGGTAATGGGTAACATTGGCCAGGAAATATTGAAGTTATTTTTATTTCTGTAAATGGAATGGTATTTTATTTTTATTGATTTAAACTCTCCTATTGCCTTTATCTTATACTTTGAGATTAACAAAACATCTGATAACTACAATGTATTTTGATCTTTTTGAAACTAGAAAGGCACGACACTCTGAAGGATTGAGTTATATTTTTTTTAACGATTTGAAGTTACAATTATCGTTAAATCGGAGATGAAAGATTTAACTTTAAATATTATTGTTTGCTAAGCAGATATTACAAACTGAAATTCCACATAAATTAGGTGTTCGAAAGTGTCATGAAATGCTGCGAGTCTGAAGAAATGATTATACATATTATTGTAACACATCTTGTACCGCTTGATGTGGAGTGTTTCAGAAGCTGTTGTTAGAATGCTATGTTCTTTTCCGCACCCCGGAGAAAAGTAATGTAAGAGTGCTAAACCCATAAAATAGGACAATTTCATAGTCCTTGGGGACGTAAAACATAAATAAAAATGTTATTACGTTAAAAGATATGAGGATGATTCCAGAAACTCGACATTACTGGAACCGACGCGACGATCTCTTAACATTTCTATCTAGAATAAAAGTATCTTTACGATCTCTCCGACAATGCCACACAATTATTGCAGAAAATATTTTCCTGAAATACTAAAATTACAGGAAATGTTGCAAACGATAAAGTTACGTGGGAAACCCAGCACATTTTTGCTCTGGTGCGCTTGCTAGTGGCTGATGAACACGTTAACTTTTTCGAGATCACTTCTCTACCTTTTTACGTTTGAAATATCTGGCAGACCTTTGGGCAACATACAATCGTTACGAGTTGACATTCCTGTCACAGCTTCCTGAGTGCTATAGCTGCGAGTCGTTAACTATTGCGCCCATTCGTGTTCATCACGAAATGCGTTTCTATTGGATTTCTTTTTTCAAAAAATCTGAGAAAATGTATTTTTCTCTTCTTTCTACATATCGTAAGAACCATATGTTATTTTTAACTCGGTATTTTGAGATTTTCGTTACATAATTTACTAACAAGCGGGTATGGATCAGTCTCATTACCTAATTCATTGTAATAGATTGAACGTTAAATTTCCATTTACCGAAAATTAAGAAATATTGACTTGGTCAGTTTTACTAACAAGCCAACGAACCTCTCGTTCTCAAATTACATATTAAGTTCCTTACCATTAATTTCCCAAGAATAAATCAAAACTAAACACGTAAACATTGCGCAAGTGACAACGCCCCCATAAAATACACAAGCTGTATAGAACGTAACAAGCGATCACTTCTTATACTTCATTATACTAATATTCGTAGACTAATCTTATACTATTATTCTTATACTAATCACTTATTATTAAAACACCGTTCGGCCAGACATCGTGTTTTCCGTCAATTAAAACGGAGGAAAATCGCAATTTTTGCGAACAATCGAAGGTGCTCGCCGACAGGATCGTCGTGGTCGCTGGCAAAGTGCAGGTGCACCGCGCCGAGAGGGGTCTCGAAACGTCGCGGCGCCGTTTCGCCGTACCCTCTTTCGATCTGTTTTACCTGATCGATATAATCCCGCGCCCCCGAAATGCTTTTCCATGGCGGACAATGATCGGGGGAGGTGGGGCCCCGCGCTCGTTCCCCGTCCACACGTGCCCGGCCATTACCATGGAAAATACCTTTTCCATAAAACGAAGCGTGACAGCATTTCGAGGTACGAGCGCGTCCGTAATAATAGTCGCCCGTGGCGTATATGTCGGCTAATCCGATTGATCGAGCGCTAAAGCGCGTTATTATCGCCTTACACAATCCACGCTGTGCCGTTGCGCCCCTCAGACTTGTCGCGTCGAGCACAGTTCCGGGGGGTGGTGTGGGGTGCGTGAGCGTGGACACGGCACTCGATCCTACGACCTCCGTCACCCCGTCCTGTCTGTCCTCGACGTACCCGCGCGCGCAATCCTGTCGGCGTTGTCCCCGTGTCTATATGTCAAGTGGGTAGGGTGGCTCGCTCATTGTCTGGCGGGGCCAACGATCGGGGTTCTTTTTCGGTGCTCATTGTGGAAACATTAATTTTAGTATTGTTAGGGGGGACACCAGCCTGTGTCGGCGAGGAGGAAGACGATCGACGAGAATGAAGTGATACGGCTGTGATTCGTTTGGGGGGAGGGGGTTCGTGGGATTTGCGAGTCAGGATCCTTTCATTTATTGTTGGCCGATCGGTGCTGCTCTGTCGGGGGTTTCGATATTGAATCTCTGTTTGGAAAGTGTCTGTGACGAGTTCGGGGGGTTTTCTTAGATAGTGGGGTTGAACAGTTTGCGGTACTTTTCGGGTGCATGTGGTTGTGTGGAAGTTGTTTGATGAAGTAAAATGTTGAAACGGTTCTCGGTGAGTTTAGAGTTGTGTACGGGGATTATTTTAGTCTGAGTCATCTTTTCTCCTTTTCCTAATTCTTCGGGGGTTAAACATTTATGGATCTTTTGTAGGAGAGCATATTTTTTAGGTATAATAGAGCATTCTATATTTTTTAACACCCAGTTTATTGTCGTTTAGAGAACTCCCTTTTCATCAATTCTTTCATATTAATTAATAATAATACTATTAGCTCCTTGTCTTAAAATGATGTCTTGGTTACGTCATGCGATTTTATTTTCCACCGTTGCGTATATATGTATAGGGCGTGAAATGAAATTAAATCGTACGTTTTGGCTAGCAACTTCGGAATTAAATTGGAAGGCAAGGGATTAATGTCCTCAAAATGCAGTTTCTGCTTGAAAATATACACGTGCAAAGTATAGTATTTCATAAAAAATAACGGTAAAATGTACGGGTCTTGTCGCCCGAAGTAATAATAATAATGTCGGACGTAAGTAGGTATGTAATTTATAAAATATTCCCCCCAGTAAGTAGTATTTCCAGAGATAAATCTGACCCAAATCCATCAACATTTATAACACATCATTGCTCAAAATATTTAATTATTTTTCACTTTTAGAGTGCATTCATTAGTCGTATTTTCCGAGTTTGCTTCTCGGAAATTCTATCAAGTAATGCAGCGTATAATTATTTTGTCGTTGTCGGCTCACCGCAGGAAGCAGTAAACGAATGAAATTAAAAAATCACTCAGGGAAACGTGGTTGACAAAGTCACGTTTGTGCACTTACTAATTAGCCGAGGAGTGTGTTTTTTCTCAGGAGAGAACATTTTTTTCCTTTTCCCTTTTGGTCGAAAGATAAAGTTCTGTGGCTTGGAACGGAAGTGCTTCCGGAGTTGCGTTCACGCGAGCCTGTGCTTTTTTTTTCGTCGTTGTGCTGACGAACGGATTTCATTTTTAAAATATCGCGAGGCCCTTTAAGAAACATTTCGCGTTAATAAAGCATTGAGTTCGCCCCGTAACGTTCTTTGAATGGCGTTTGTCATTCTGCGACTATCTTCCGTGCTGAGTAGGTGAAATATTCGTGAATATCTTCCGAAATTCGCCTCTTTACCTTAATAATTTTACGAGCAACAGGGGCAGATTATGGTGGAACCATAAAGGTTTGACATCCTTTCCGAACCACAAAATTCTGTTCATAAAATGGATTCTTGAATTTCTATTGTATTTTTAAACAGAACTACTGGGCTGTGAAATATGTAACGTAAAATTTGTGATGATTCAGCTGTCGCTGAAAGTACCAATAAAAATATCTCCAATGATGACAGAAATTCAGATATTCGTGCAAAGAGGAAGTAGAATGTGACACCAATAATAGTTGACGTTGAATTCGGTATAATAGCTTTTAAAATATAAAATTGGAAGAATAAGTATGTATAAGTTTATTCACCGACAGACGGAATAAAATTGATATTTTCTTAATCAACCTTAATGTCAAAAGAAGCTTCCTATTAATATTGCAACTACAAGAAATATTTATACAATCCTTCGGCGTAGTCTCGTGTAATGAAATATTGAAAGCTAATATTATTTTTCTTTTAAAAAATAACTTTCTTTCGGTAAAATTTCTGAAGACTAGAATCATTGCGTGCATTCCATACAACGTGCTTAGGCAAGTTTGTAACTTTCTATTACATTCCCTATAAATTGTAGCATACGTACATACCTACTTGCATTGCTGCATCGAACGATGTTCCCTAAGATAAATGTGACAGAGGTTCTACGTGAACCTAGCTCACCGTAGTTTCAGATAAAATTAACTGCTCAAGCACGCAAGGAAAGCATAGTTAATTTGTTCACATCTAAGCGATAATTTTCAGGGTGAATTGTGATTAGCAATTAAACAGTAACGTAACTTTACAAAGGTGTAACCGCTTTTCTTACAATTAGTTATCGAATTTCGTAGCCTCGCGTGCTGCTTCACAATTTGCCCCTTAAACAGTGTACCTACCTACATACTAGTGGAATATAATTTTCGAGTACTTACGTTGGAAAATGTCGTTTCTTCTTACTTTTTTATGAACATACAGGACACGTTATTAATCACTTCGATAGAAAAATTCCTCGGGGAATAGAAAGCAGTGTGTACCCTTTCAAATCGAAATCCTAAAGCTCGTACCGTTGCACGAGCGAATCAGCTGAAATTCAGACACAGAATTCGATGGACCATCCGCGACGAAATTAAATCGCGTTCGATTCAATTTCACACCCAATCCAGAATAATATCTGTGCTTCGATTAAATTTAGTGAAACGCTGATTCGTCGACCGGCATTCCTTTTTCCCCCGTTTTCTCTCTGTTAACGCGAACAAGATCGGGTTGACATTCGTCGCAGGTGCGGTACACAAAATATAGAACAAGCTGCGCGCTCGCGAACATTCATCTGGGGTAATCGAAGCTAAAAATGGAGAGAGAAAGAAATGAGACAGTAATAATCGTAGGTGCGTGCAACGACTTCGCTCGTATGTGACGCACGATGAAAATCTCCAACCAGAGATGGATATCGAAAGCGAGGAAAATCGTGAGCTTCGGTGCTCGACGATGCGAGCACGTTGGGTAAATATCGATTTGTGTTAACACTTTAACCAGTCCCGTACTAACGCGCGTCTGAATTCGCAGAAAATCCTCGCGTCTCTGTGCATGTGACAGAAAACTTTCGAAATAAAAAAGAACGGTGCTAAGCGTCGCGGACAATGAAAACGTGTCAGTTTAGATATGTAAAATGGTGCAAGTAACTTGTGAAGTGGAAATGGCGAGTTAACTTGTCACGCGAAAGTCACTCGATTTTTAATAAATCAAGTTATCTCTCTGTAAAAATGTAATAATTACACTGCTGCAGGAACATCAAATCGTCAAATCGATTAATAATGAAACTCTGATATGCTGTAATCTACGCGAAAGTAGGAAGGATTGATGTCCTCATTTTAATAATTTCTATTTTTTAAAAATAGAAACACCAGATGTTGAAATTTCTAATTATTGTCTTTCTTCGTAGAAACAAGATCTATAAATGAATTTTTATCTCCGATAATTTGAAACGTACAAAACTCATTCCTCCTTTGTTTCAATCGAGAAGGATTGGCCTCTCTAAATGAATTTAGTTGACCGATACACTCACTACGTTATACAAATCGTTTCTCATTTTTAAATAACCAATTTAATAAAACATATAACAGACGTCTGCGGTTAAAAAATGATCTAATGCTCAAAATAACTTCATGGTAAAATAATGGTGAATACTTTATGAAATTAAACATGATAATACAAATAGCTTATATTTATTATATAGGTACGTTCAGTATTTTTTACTTTTCCTATAAGGTGTATAGAAATGTTTGGCCATGTGCTCATCAAAATTATATCCTGGTACTGCACACCTACTCCAATTATATTCTTCATACGGTGGCTCGGTTCATTTACTAATTCGTACTCTCCGCTCTGCCTTTCGGAAATGCTGTTAACGCGAAGGGCAGGACCATGAAACAAAAGAGACAGGGTATTCAAAGGATACCTACAGATGGAATGGTCTCTCAGTGACCGTGACCAGTTAAAATTCCCCTGCCTGAGTATAGGACGGATGGATCTCGAGCTGGTGAATTCTCCGACATCCCAGGCCTGTCGTTAAAATGTTAAAACACAATCTGACACCCTTGGCCCAGGCGACTGCTTTACGCCCTTGTTCGCCTCCCTTTCTTCGTCCTTCATTCCGGCCACATCCATTCTGCACCGAAATTACCGGAAGACCGTGCGAAATTTCCAGGGAAAACCCCACTGCCGCGCGACATCAAGGCATTTTAATCGACTTTGATCCAACAGCGTATCGCGATTAACGTACCGATTAAACGTTATGAATATTTCTCGAGAACGACGCGTGCCACCCCCATTTTTTTTTTCACCACCCGGCTGATGGCCGATATTATACGAATTATTTAAATTGTTCAGAAGAGTGCACGCTGCACGCTCGTCGACCGTGTGCGCATCAATTTGCCCGCGCCTATTTAATATTAATGCACGTGCCCCGAAATCGTGTCACCGCGCATTTTTCGTTCGACACCGAAACTGCACCGAAACGAGAGATTTCTATTATATTGTTCGACGTTTATAAAATTTATTGGGTACGAGTGGAATGCTTGATGAACCGTGCGCTTCAACGTATTCGCGAGACAACTTGCGCGTACGGAAGGACATTCATCGATCACTGTACGCAATCAGCGTGCTCCCGGTTCGTGGCATTCACGGAGTGCAGAATCGTCGAAGCGTTCGACTTTCAGCTCAAACTGATAAAAGTTGTTGATGACGGTTCAGGAGGGACTCGGAGACTTGGAAATTTTTCGTCACAGGAAGTATTTCGTCACTAGCATCCTAACCCTCGATTTCTCTCTTCAAGTGTTACACTTCGATCCATCGAAAATCATGTCTCTGTAGCAAACAGTGTCGAACGAAGTATGAAAGTTGACACACCTCTTTTTTCGATCAACTTTGAATGGTGGCTCACATCCAGAGCAATTTTTGAACGACTGCCATTCTCATCTGAAGAATCCAATCGTTATGAAAAAAATCATGGTTCATTTTCAAGGTCTCTAGAATGCATTCCAATAGTTTTATTATTGAAACTTCATCACAGCTTTTGTGGACAAATTCAAAATTATCATATGTTGAGAAAAAACGAAGAAAATCTTCAAAAAATTGTAACTTGTACAAATTTCAATATTAGAAGCTAAAAATCTACAAGGTTGTTGCTCAGATATAATATTTGGAGGAAAAAAAATAGTTTACAAGTTGGCTCTAGAGAAAAGGTAATTATTTTGCATGTGCAAGGTAGACAGCATCAAAATCAACTTATGAGTGGATCACACCCAGAGTGTCAATAAAGAGTTAATTTCATGCCACTGGCACAGGAATATCGAACGTCGAAACCAAAAGTGACATTTTTAAATGAGTGACTAGGAAAAATAGAGAATTAAGAAAACTGAATGAAAAATTACGATAAATGTAGAAGAAAAGTTTTCGTACCTTCTACCATGTATATACCTACTATTTCGTACTCCCACTCCGATTTCAATAGCAAACGTAATTATAAAGGTACCTGAATCACGCACAACAAAGGTTACAGAGTCGCGGAACGTTACTAATTGCTCAACTAATGCAGGGCTTTGTTGATTGTTCCATAACGCCAAACAATTCCTAACGACACAGGCTAGTTTCCAAATACGCGTCCACGTCGCTCGCAAGCCGGCAGACATAATTACCATTACATCTCTGACCGTGATAATCGATGTGACGGGAACGCGCGCCACCGGGCACCAATAGAAAATACGGAACCGCGATACCATAACAGCCCACGGAGCTAATACTGGATTAAGTATTCCCCTTTTGATTGAAATCGGCTGAATCTGCTGCAGCCGAATGAATTAGCCGGCGCGTCGCGTCGCTGCGGTACCGCGCGCTTAAACGAAAATAGAGTACAATTATCGTAATACGAATTTAAACTCGTCGGATATTAACAGGGATCGGGTCATCGAACATTCAGTGCTGGTTAATTTAGGCATTACGCATTATAAAGTTGTTAATTATAGACGGTGGATTAGCTGGGAGACAAAATGGAGCCTGACGTACTCGCCAGGGTGGATAATTCGCGCTGGATTATTCCGCGAACGGGGACGTTCCTACAGCGAACTGCACTCGAAACAAATCCAGAAAAAAACCGGTCGAAATAAAAATAAAACCGCCCCGAGAGTCCGCCTCCCGAGTAAACTTTCAATATTTGAATTGCTGAATTTTCCACGGACCTCGAAATTTATCCGGAACTGTCGTCTTTATTGGCGATCGTGGTCGCGAAAACTCATCGAAGGTTTTTAGAATTTATCGATACACCGCGGGAAAGGGGCCACGGGGTGCAAGGGGCGAGAGGAAGGGACGGCGGACGCGAAACGTGACAGAATGGTCGGTTCTAATTAAAAGTGACTTAGGTCGGGTCTTCTCCCAGGGCTGGGAAACTAGTTTCGACGACTGGAGACGGAAAACTGTGGCGCGACAGCCGGCCGATTCGAGTTAAAATTCAATCTGCCGTCGTTGCCATCTATGTTCCGGTCGCACCTGTCGAACGTGGCCCGAGTTCACGGAAACGAAATTCAGAAAGAATCCGGATGTTCCGTATCTCATTGAAAATTCAGCGAATTTTCGATCCGCCCGCGTCTAGTTTAATCTTGTCGCGCTCAGATCGTTTGACGGCGTCACATTTGCTTCAATGGAAATCTAATTGTTTCGCTAATACGCCTCCTGATCTCTACAATGCCATTCATTCGTCGAAATTGCTCCTTTTATTCGTCCACGGCACATCAGCTGCCACGTTTCAATCCCAGATTAAAGCATTCAGCTCTTCGCGACTCTAAATACTTGTTTTGATAACTAGTGCAGCCATTGTTTACTAACAACTATTTATTCGATCATGTTAGAGTTGGGATTCCCCTTTAATTGGCGAAAACGAGAATTTTTGGCCGCACAGTAAACAGGCTCACTATTCAATAGAATACTTAATGTTTATTGATTGTAGATATCACATAATTGAAATAGTTTGAAGTTGCACGTAGCGACGAGAAATATAAAATACCTATCTTTCCAGTCAAGCCCCTTAAAAAAATAGATGATCTTTATGAATTTTTTACAAGAAGAGGTTATAAGAGGATTTTGGCATTTATTGATATACTCGTTAGGCTACAAAAAAATTTGTTTCATGTTCTCGGTCTTGATGGATTTTCTAGGTGGTGCTTAATTCAGGCACTGCCAAAAAGAGATGCAAAAAATGGTAACAACGAAATTTACTCACAGGATCGTCAGAAATAAACAATTGAAACAATTTCTTAAAATTTATTCCAATGCCTATCGCACCACCCCTTCAGGCGAAAAAGACCAAAACTTTTTCTAAATTTTAATATCTCTAACAGTTCATAACTTGCCTTTTAATACTTCCGTAATAAAATCGTGTAACACTTTTATTACACGAATCTTTGCTATAAGCAAAGTTCTTTTTAATTAAATTACCCAACGGTTGAAATAATTATTGTTCCCACAATATGCGTTTATATATGTATAAGGATTCTCGCCCATTACGTCTTATCGTACAATTAAGCTCATATTACTGTAGCACGGTTCCTATTTTTTTGTTAATTGCATATGGAACGTAATAAAGACTTATTATTATTATTATTTCTGATTACGAACGTTTGAACGCCTTCGCAATCCACTGCACCCCACAAAGACCCGAGAAGCATTAAAATTTAACACAAACCCTAACGAGGGGCGAAATATCTTATGTAAAATTAATTGCTCGTCATCCGTTGCTGAAATCGACTATTTCCTATCCGAAAACGAGCATAAACGCCTCCAAGTATTTTAAAGGCAATAGAACGATCACATTTATCACGATCCTCGGCGTAATTCAAAACGCTCGGAGTTTTCCGCGGAGGAAATGGCTCGGAAACTTTTGTAATCTGAACGGTGGACAATCCAAACTCTGGCGGAGCATTTAATTCAAAATAGATCGGTAATTGTTCGGTCAATACTCTTCACGGTACGGGCGACACTGTCGTCTTTCCTCCCCTTCCAACCTGTCCGGGGGTTTTCATCAGCGTCCCGTCGACTGTACATTTCCGGCGATCCTGCCATTGTCCCCCGTTTATCGTGCACAAAACAACGACCCCGAGGTTCCGCCATTCTTCTCCATCTAAAATCGGCTTCTAAGCGTTACTCTACGTCCCTCGAATCTGCTCCAGGCCGCATTACTCATTGTTCTACCATGACCGTCGAGCGTCCTCCATTATCTGCTGGAACGTGGTCGGTTGGATCCTGGCGGACAACGGCCACGAGGATCCGCATTAAGGAGGATCCAAAGGGGTGGGTAGGGGTGCGACGGCGAAACGAAAAATTGGTTTTCAGTTAAATTACGACAGTATCGTGATTCATGCACGAGGACGAAAGGGGTGGCAGGCAGGGGGAGGTTCCGGGGTTGAGATAGGGAGAGAGGGTTCGAAATGTAAACGGATCTTATCTCGGTCGATGAAGCACGCCGTTCGATATTCCGATACTTGCACCATCGCCATTACCGTTGGCTCCAAGGGTATCGGAGCCTGGCATAATGGAATTCCTCGTTATATAAATTTCGGTGCACATTTTTCTGGCACCCATCGATCTCCCCGGTCTTCCATTTCCCCGGCCTTTCTCTTTTAAAGTCGACGTATGTACTAGCACCCCCCCGGACCCCTCGCTCGTCCCCCATCCCGAACCGATACCCTTTTTCGCCTCCTAACCCACCAACGCGCCCCCTGCACCCCCGCGTTTTATTCCGTCTCCGCGAATCGGCTGCACCGGCTCCTCGACTGGACGTTTTTCGAGAAGCGCGGGGAAACGGAAATTCCATCGATAACTACGAAAATCCGGGGATCGTTTCTTTAAATGATTTTATCTCGCCGAACAAAATGCTTGGGGCCGATAAAAAGGGGGATTCCCGTCGATTAACTTCCGCTTCGCTTTTGTACGCCGTTCGCGAGCCGGCGAATGCCAGCTAGATCATCTCGAGAGCGGTACTTAGACGAGACCTTCGAGTGCCCCCTCCCGGATATCCGCGGACCGAATATCTGAATGGTGACGTCAATGGTTATCTGCGATATGGTTGCCCCAATACGATCGAACCAGATCGCCAGAGCGGACAGCATTTCGCGTATTTTGACCGATCTTTGACCGTTGAATTTAGTGAACCATTCAGGCTAACGTCGAGTATATCGATGGCTTTCGTTGGATTTTTTGTTACCTTCCGTTTAATCCACAGTTGGAGTTTATCTGGATGGAGGAGTTATCTAAAGCGGGAATTGAATAAGAGGTAGTCGGTCTTCGTCCTTGTTATTCGAACGATATTTATTCGATGGATAAAGATTCGATTCTGATCCAAGAAACTTTTTATCTTTAGCATCGAATAAGGTTTTTATAGTAATGGACATTTTTACTGGAAATTTATTTGAAAGTCAGAGGAAGTTTTATGAAGTGTTAACCACAGAGTTGGTTGTATCCTACAATCTTAGGTATTGAAAGAGGAGTCATTTTCTTTCTGGGTTTATGTGATATCGTTTTTATTTGAAGTTCAAAGTCACATCGACTGCATATCATTAGCGTCTTAACGACTATACATCGGTTTCACAGCATCTTTGCATATTTTTTAGAGACTCTCATGTTTTTTATGATATTTGATTACGTTTTCCTGGTATGATATACCATATATGCAAGTATCTATATCGGTGAGGTTATCATTACCTAATAATGGAATTTATTCTTTTTTTTTGTGCTTCGCTGTTTAAAATATGTGTTTTGTTAGTTTGGTGTGTCCGATTCTTACTCTGATTATTATAACTTGTTGCTTACGACTGAGGTCTGGGTGAGTTTTAAACTTTTAACCCGTCGTTGACATCCTGAGTGTGAGCCACCCAAAAGCTGATTTTGACGCTTTGTACCTTTTTCAATACGTAGAATATCCTGGATCTTTGTGGAATATCTCTTTTTTTCTTAATTACCGAAATAGCTTACCTTCTATATACAAAATGAATACCTTTTTTCCAAAGCCAACTTACAAATTATTCTTTTCTCAAAATATTATTTGTGAAAAATACTCCGCAGATTTTTAGGTTCTAATATTGAAATTTGTAAAAGTTACAATAAAAGAAAGTTAAAAACACTGCAACATAAAATCCTTCAAACAAAGTCATGAATAAAAATAAAAGCCTTCCCTAAAACTGAAAGAATTATTATTCAAATGTATTTCATATCGCACAGAAATAATCCACTTTAGCCAAATCCTTCATAAAAAGGATAAAAAGAAATTATCTTTCATTCAATCCTTGACTCAAGTATCTTCAGTATTTAAATAAAGTTATATTTAAATAAAGCCCAACGAACATTTCACTGTATAATCTTGAAAAAATAATAATTCTCCTACCTCTGATGCTTTATTAAAAATTGAAATGCCGGCAAAGTTTTCTCTCTTCGCCGCGTCTAGCTCGAGATGTATCGATCAGCGTCGATCCCTCGCATCGATAGATGGCTCTGGCATCTGGCTCGATCGCGTCGCATCGGTGTGCGTCGCCATGGACCGTTACTTGGAACGCGGCTGCACAAGTCTACGCTTGTTTACCTCCGTCAAACCGTTCGATTTAGTGGATTTAAGTCGTGCTTTTCCGTTCTACGTCGACGTCCTTCCTTCCGTGCCGCGTACAGCTCTAGGTTTGTGTACATTATAACGCGACCCTCGTTTTTGCGGGCTTGAACGTTGCCTGTTAATAATTCAGGTACAAGTCGGGACGCGGCGAGGATGACAGTAGGCATTCGGGCCCCGTATCTCGTCGAGTGAAGAGCGTCTCGCGTGTTCGCCCTTTTCGACGTTTATTAGTGGACTTTACAAACTGTGCGCGTATAATGTGTGTAGTGCCACCCGGAAATTTGGATATCGTACAGCTGTTGTCTATCATCGGTTCCCCAAGTGCTCCTGGTGAGTGCACCTTTTAATAATTATTAAGAAAGCATAGATACATGCGTACTGGTCGCCCGATTGGGTAACCATCGAACATGCGAGTGAGGAGGCGATATTATTAACGTTTTATCGATCACTCGTTGTCGGAACGAAATTCCCTATCATTGATCACGTTCAAGAATCACAGCTAAACGAATGATGTTTGAAAGGGAAATGAGGAATAACGATTTAAAATGACGTTTTAATAGTTTGTTTGAATCGTTGTGTAATTGTTATACAATTTTTCAAATCTGTCACGAATAATAACTTGTGATTCTTGAAAATGTGTAGGTAAATAGGTACAATTTGTATTTCATAAATAGTTTTAACACATTTTCATTAGCTATTTTTCTTAATGCCGAATATTTGTATTGGTTTTTGCAAATATACACATGTTAGTAGATATTTTAATATGCCATCATATTTTTCCAAATATTCTTCTACACACATATATATGATATGCGGTGCTGCAAAATGACTAGATAAATTCCCTCAAACTCTTTTTTCTGTCTGGATTTTTCTTTTTTTATGTTGCTTTGATGTAAAAAAATCAAAGGATTTATAAAATAAAATTGCGTAGTCGGTTAACTATATTGTCAAAAGTTAAAAATTTGTTTCAACATAAAATGCGCTGCTGTTGAAATCGAAAATCAATTACATATCACATATTTTTTTTTTTCAAAAGGAGAAATAAAACTATTCGTTTAAAAAACTGCAATGTAGCCAAATCCAAACTCTTTCGTACTCTGTATTCTGCAAAATTTCAAATGAAATTGGTCAAATATTCCTGGCGAGGTCGCGTCCACGAATCTAAAGGACGGTATTTTGAGAAAATTATGACGGTAGAAGATATTTCTGAAGAAATACACTTCAATTATTTATCTCTCTTTAAACACTGATTTCTGCTAAAAAAAAAGGTCCAGGAAAAATACGTACAATAAGAAAAGATTGTGTACTACCCGTAGAACATAATAGAATTCAAAACCTTACCGGACCTGACAAGGTCTTTTGACCTGCAGAACGAGGGGTGTGCACGTGCGTTTGAGGTTCGTTTAAAATTCCCTAACTTTCTCACTAACGTGAATCCCATTGTCGCAGTTTAGAAATATATTGTCAATGCTTCGTACATTAAAACAGCGTTTCCCAACTAAATTTAGCCAAGGGACCCTTCAAAACTCACGAAAATTTGTAACATCGAAATAAATCATTTTTAAATAAAACAAAGCAATTAGAACTTTTACTATAACATAACTTTTTGCGGAACTCTAAACTTCGTATCCCGGAACACTAGTTGGGAAACGCTGCATGAAAAGAATACCAAAAAGGAACGAAAAATCCACGTGCATGTAACACCTTAATCAAGTACAATCACGCACAAATTACGTTTACGCGTGCGCGTTTTAACGAACACAATTTCCTCCAATTCCCCGCAGAAAGTACACACTAGCCTGAGCATCGGGAAGCCAATTGCTCCATGAAGAGACACTTGATTTTTAAATTCCCTACCTCTAACCAAATAAAGCTCTCGATGCTCCACCGACGCGGCTTTTTGTCGAAGCTCTTAATCAGGACAATTTGTCGTGCTTAAAAAAACCATACAAAAATTGAAGGTGCAAGGCAACGGACGCCAAGAGACCTACGGCGGCGTATCGTCCCCTCGACGGAGCCTCGTAACCGCGGAACGTTCGTTTCGAAATTGATCGGTCGAGAGTTCAAACACGCGACTGATCGATAATAAAAATACAAGCGCGAGAAGGAATAATCAACGGGACGGGAATTGGTTCTCTCGTTACTGCCATACCTCTTTTTCCCCGTCGTCCTTCGGTTGTCATACGAACGCGCAGATCAGCGCAACCCACAAACGTAGACAGATGTTGCTTTGTAACTTTACGTTGCCAGCTATCGGCGAATTTATTGACTTTTTATCGGGAGCCCGCTGGACTCGTAACGCGTCCCGCCATTATGTATCGTTCCCTTTTATCGGCCAACAATAGCCTTTCATCCGGGCTCCGCGGCCCCGTTTCCCGAAAATCTATTTCCTGCTGGAGTAATTTTTGATTACTTTCAATTTACCGTCCCGCGCTGCGCGACCTCGGCGCCAAATATTCGACAGAGCCAGGATGAAACTTTTATCACCTGGAAGTAATAGCTGATTCTACGCGCACCGGGTTCACGTGTGATTCGGAACTGATTATATTAAAATTCTAATGGCTTCTCGCTTTAGATTCATGGGTGGGAGGCATCATGTCACCGGCATTCACGGGCTTTAATTATTCCTGTGGAATAAGAATTTTATTCAATGGGCGCCGTTAATAGATCGATGCTGGATTACGTCCGTACGCAAGTATTTTAACGGACCTTCTTACGGGGCTAAGCTCGGTTTTGTGTTATTAACCGGTGAGGCGAGGCATTAAATAGGTAGGTTTCATGTAGCGTGTAGTAGGAGAGGCTAGCGTTTTCGAGATTGAAGAGAATACAAGCTGAATTGTCTTGAAGTAGTATATATTATATGCTATTAATAATAGGCACCTATTTCGATTTTTTTGTCGACTTTTACGTAGGCGTCCTGGGAAGCTTCGTGCAAGATTTCTTTCCCTTGAATATGTACCTGCAAAATACTGTAGAAGATAAATTCTTTTTGGCTAGAAAAATGTGCTGTTTAATGTTATTTTCGTTAGGAGGGTGTGTCAGCAAACTTTTTCAATCACAATGTTCTAAATACAATATGTACAGTTGTTATCTGGAAGTATTCAGGGAATTGAAGGTGCTCTTGCATTAATTCTCTGTTACTTTTAAAATGAAATTAAGAATATATAGTAGGTACTGTAAAATAGTATTTAAACTACTGCACTTTATGAAACAATTTACTATAAAAATCATTATAAAATAGAAAAAGGGGAGCATAGTTCTCTTCGCGTAAGCTCTATTATATTTCAAATAAGTATTTCGAATAGCCATAGTACGCATTTCTAATACATATCTAGTATTTCAATTTGATACACATTTTCTACAAAAATAGTGCAATACCAAAAAATTAAACACAGGGTGCATGAAATTGCTTGTCATCTGAAAGGATGTTTTCTTTTGTACTCTTCGCACCAGGTCCCGTTGAAATGCCTCAAACAAGCCAAGAGTTACAGCCATTCGAATACTTCCCTCGAAGGTTACTTCTCCCTGGCCCCTTCTCCCAAATGACTTCTAGGCAAAGGTGAGGCGAAAAATTGGTGCCCACTGTGAGGCCCTTTTGTAGGAAGAAAAAGAATTGTTGGTTTGCTGGACGGCTGCACTGCCAGGTGCGCTACCCGACCCGGCCGCGGATTCTTTCTCCTAAGCTAAACCTAATAGTCGAAGGCGAGTGCCGCCTACGGCTAGGCCCACCTGACGGAACCCTCCAACCGCCCTTGTCCGCGCACAAAACTCGAAATTCGAAATAGCATGGAAAAGCAAGCGCGCAGGGGCGCGAGAACAGGCCCTATTCCTGAAAATCGTCGACAGGAAACGAGTCGTCCGATCGATACGGTAGATCGGTACTCGAATCAGGATCCTTTCATCGCTGGACGATTGTTCTATCAATTGAGGTATTCAGGCCCTGAATGCTTTCTTTGTCCACCGATTTCATATTTGGAAGCGCCTCTTCTGTGACCTTATCCCGCAAAAATTTGAGGAAACTTTGTTTGGAGGGTTTGAATGGGCACAGGTGGGCACGGGCATCGTTCGAAATGGACGAACATGGAATAATCGTGAAGGATTCTGCGATCCTTGTACGTGTCTTGTGGAAAAGAATGTGCTGAATTCTCTACCGTAGAAATTTTGGGATGTACATCCTGTGAAGATAGGGAAGATGTAATTTTATTACTTGAAGGAGCGTTATTAAACACGTGCTGAATATTTTCCAATGAAATATGTAAATAGGTCGTGTAATAATTCTAAAAAGTGTTTCTATTTTTTATGCTAACTTAATTGTACAGGGATATCTTTAATCCTGTGTGTTATGGCAAGGAATATCCTATTTAAAGTATGACAAGATATTAAATGCACTCTAGATTGGTCTTCCCGATAGTGCACTTTATCCTGAAATTTTTCCGTTACGCGAGACTCTATGGATTAAAAAAGGCCATTTTCCACGCGTCATCGAGTACAACGGCTAGAACTTTCGCTCATTCTACTATACCTAACGATCTGACAATATTTCCACTTTCTTCGACGCAATTACAGCTTAATTGCCGGAAAATAGAGCGATTTACAAACACGTCTGGAAAAATACACGTATATACGTACACCCTCTGTACACACGTCCCGACGATTTAAGTCGAGGACGTGAGGTCCCAGCTAACGTTTCCAAATGCTTCGGCGAAGTTTGCCCTTTACGAACTTCCAAACTTTATTTCGAGTCGTAAAATCTGATGGTTAAAGTTGACTCCCTGGCCGTCCGACACGTGGGACAGACAGCGTCACGCCGTTTTGTAATCGTTTTAAATATCGATGTCAAACGACACCGTGGTAAAACGAATTTAGCGTGTAATAATTAAAGGTTTGCAATACATTGCAGTGGAAAATAATACTTCAATAGGAGTATTAAATAAAAGCTTATATCCGAAACATCATTTAACTTATCATCCAATTCAAACATTTATAATACAGCATTCAATGTTCTATATATGCTATTATCAATGACAAAAGTGTAAACCTTAAACTTCCATATTTCCAACATTTTCGATAAAAGAATCTGTTCATCCTTGCGCAACATTTTTGCTACCATGAACTAAAGATTTCAACAGTAATTTATACATCCATAAAAACAATCTGAATATACGAGTAAGGCGTTTTGAAAATAATTTTAAAACAGCCACATATTTGTAAATCGACCTCTATGTCAACAAACGTTTTCAGAACTACGAACAAAAATATATATTGAATAGCTTTCCAAGCTATTTAAGACGATTCGAAGGTAAGCTCTTGGATTGCCTATACGCGTGGCACTCGTGGCAGTGTGCTCGAGTGTGATGCAGTTTTTATCGCAGCCTCGTGACGCTGGGCGGCCATATTTTTCACTTTCCATACTGGCAATTAATTTTTTTCATTTCTCGAGGCTCACCTTCCGCAAGAGTTCCTAACGTGACTTCCTTTTTCCCGGGGTAGCTTTTTAGTCGGAGCGCCCAACCGTTCCTGCGACGCCAGATTTCCCCGATAGTTCGATAAATTCTCTTGGCAAAGGTTTGCTATTTTATGGTCGGCTCTTCGAGCGCCTCCTCCAGCCTGGACGAAAGAGCGCGCTTAAGAATGAGCGGTAGAAAGAGAAAAAAAAAAGGATTCTTGGTCGATTAATCTTCGTTTCTTTTGCTCGTTGCGCTCGGCCTTTACCTTTGGAGTCCTTCAGAGGCATATTGTATACCAGAGTCACATCATTTTCTCCCCTCTTCGACGAGTGGCTTCCCTTTCCAGTCTCACGTATTATGCATCATGAGTTATTAATTATTTATAAGTGTTCTATCTACTTGAAAGTTCTTCTCCATTCCGCGCGTCTCCCGACGTTAATGCGATTTATCCGACGACCTGATCTTCTCCTTTACCTAAACGAAAATTTTATTTCGCCACCGTGAGTAATTCAGGGAATAATGGCCCCGGGGCTTATGAAATAATGGGAGTCAGTCTTGTGGTTACGTTTAGGCGAGGATTTACATTTATATTAGATTGTAATACATGTTAATAAATATTTCGTGTCAATTACCGGTACCTATTATTGCTTCGCGTCTGATCACTTTACTTTCTGCTCCTCAAATGAAGTGCATCTGTACCTTCTTCTGTTTTTGGGACAAGTGTTTTGATATTTGTTAGTATTCCGTGTGGATAGTTGATAAAATATCAGTGGGGTTAGTTAGAAGTTTGTGATTGCTACTTTATATTTCATTTCACAGCGAATTTTGTAATATTTAAAGTAAGGTACTGCTACAAGCCTCCTGCTTCTTGAGAGATTTAACTTCATACGAAGTTTTAAATTCTTAGACCGAGAAATGGAGTACCAATTACATGAATGATAGGTACTTTGTAGAAGTTCTTTTTTATACGTTCTTTTAATTACACTTTGAAGCAATTTATAACTAAATATAAATTAAAGCTTACACCATCGTAACTTGAAGATATACTGAAGCAAATGGAGAATTAACAGCAGAAACCATGTTGATAATAAATACAATATGACGATGACGGAACTTTTCACTTTTGGTAATTTTCCCAAGTCGCAGTAACAATTTTAGGTGAATTTATTGGATTGTTGAACAATAGCACTACTTGTGTTTTTGTTTTGTAATTTTTATATTCTACGCTCCCCTATTTATAAACTCTATTTTCGGTTTCAGGTTTGAGCTGTCGTTCAGTTATACAAACGTCAGTTTATTCCTAGAACCTTCATATCCTGACAGTTTTAAATGTTTTGCAGTATTATTCTGACAGAAGGATTCATTTTCTCTAATACATATACCTCCCACTCGAAACGCAATAGTTAAACATTACCTGTACGTCCAATCAAATATGTACACGATTTCGACAAACTGAATAAACAGAAGGATTTAAAAATAACATTTTATTGGATTTAAAAATAATTGTAAATAATCCTATATTTGCATGATTTTTCTATGGAAGATAAAAGATGAGTTCAATATAAAAAATATAGATACCTATTCCGAAATATTGTGGAAAGCTTTGTACCACTGAATTCTATATTTTAAAAATATAAATTTCAGATTATAAGAAATAAGTTCCTCAATTACAGACAAATATATTTCATTTTCCACATTGTATAAAATTAGCGGTTGCATATTTGACAATTTCTTCTGAAAGTCCAGTTTGTCTCTGAATGTAAAACCCGTTTAAAAATCTTTCGATAAATTGAACAATGTTGGAGCAGAAGGTGTTGATCATCGATTGTTGTATATTTCACTATTGTCTAATTTATACGGCATAGTCTCCAATGAAAAGCGCTCCGTAATCTGTTCCTGAGCGATTTTTATCTGGCAGAGTGGAAAATGTCGAAGCTCGATGGAACCGAGTTTCTCTCGGATTAATTTTCGCTTCTCTGTCGTCTCCTGTTCGCGTTAAATTCGCCCCCATTTTCGCGCTCATCGTCGTGCGGCGTTCTCTTGACACATAATTGCACCGGATTGCCCTTTTGTTGCGTCTTAAATTGTTACGTCGACGTTAATGCTTCAAATCAACCGTGCAAGGATTCGCCCGGTATTTATTATTGCGATTATCCGTGGATTCCGAAACATGTCTACCATTTATATCACGTTTAAAAGTCTGCCAATTTCAAGCACTCAAAAAAATTGTACAACATTATCTCTGTGTAAGTATTCTTTAAACGAGCCTTCGATTATATTCAAATATTCCACTGAATAAAATATTGTAAATTAATTTCTTCTTCAGAAAAAAAAAAACAGAACGTCGAAATAGAAGTTAAAAGTAGTCTGGCATCGTAATCGATTCGAAAGCGGTTTAAATAGGACAAAATGGGACGGAATTGCTGACAATATGTAGGTCGCGGGGTGAACGGCACGGGTGACAAAATAAAATTGTCCCGAAATCGTGGCGCGAATAGTTCGGCAATTATCCGTTTAAAATTTTAATTCATTCACTTATCGGCAAATTTGATCGTTGATCGAGCAGTGAAGCGAAATAATTCGATGAAAAATTTATCTGAGATTATACCAACCGTGTGCTCGGTCAATAATCATTGTTAAAGGTCAAATGCTAAGCCGCCGTCTCTTTTCCGTCCAGCGCCAGCGATTCGATCGCGTTCCTCTCGCCCTCTACATATCTGAATTACAAAAGTCGCGGGATTAGGCGATCCGCTTAATTTCGGAATATAATATATTATTCATACCCTTATTTGCATATCCCTTCGCGCACCTATCCCCAGATAGAAAATACGGTACAAGATGCAAATGTAATTCATGCTCGCTATCATCGCGGACCCGCGGCCACTATTGCGCCGTCGTCGCGTAATCACGTGGCTCGCGCGCGTGAAAGTCGACTCGTTAATCGAGCCATCGATACACTGGGAGTCGTTTCCTCGATGATTTTCATCCCGACGAACACTAAGCACGAACAGAGCCGCGAAAATAAAAAAAGTGATTATCCCGCCCATTATTTCCGCTTGCTTCTTTCACTCCGCCGTGTCCACGTTCGTGTGAAACGCCGATTTTCAAGTCCACCGAGCTGTACTCGAGATTCATTATTGCCTTCCTCCACACCTCTGCGTTCCCGCTCCCAGTTCATATCTTTTGATTACTTTTACGCCCGAACCTGTTCGTTCACTATTTTTCAATGCACGTTCGCGACGAGCTTATGATTTTCCAGGATAGGTAGGGTAGGGTGGGGCTAAAAGTCCGGCGGGTAAAAAGTCCCGAATGTAAAATCTCTGTTCCTAAACAAAATATCGAGTTTCGCAGTATACTATATAAAAGGCGAGAAGAAACGAAGGTAACCACAGAGTCGCCAGTCGTTTTTGGTCGTTCGTTCGGATTACACGACATCTTTGGTATTATACGCGTTAAAAAGTGAAATAAATACGTCGCCTTTATTGTTTAGTACGAAGTAAACCGAAGTTTATCAGTGTATCAGCTAAGTACGTTAAGATTCTATGTTTCTTTAGTAATCTGTACATGATATTGTTTATTTGGAAATGATAATATTTTCTACCGTAAATATCGCATAAACTATAGAAGTACCATTGGGGCAAAAAGTCCCTTATTGGGACTGTTACCACGCATGAGAACTTATGGCCTCTTCACTTGAAATTAGAGAACTATTTATATTTATTATTGTTTTTTAGAATGCGCCATTATAAAACAAGGTAGTATTTGATTTCATAATCAAATAATACTAAGAAAATGATTTTTGTTTTATATAAGCAAGGTAGAGTTTGAAATGAAATTATATTTTTTATTATTTGCTTTCATAATAAGATGGCCAAAGCATAAAGAAACGATGCCAAAGCCTTTAAATAGTGTCTTTGTTTTAGTTGAGGGAAGATTTTTGATAGTTTTTAATTCAAAGTAAGTCTCTGACATATATTTTTATTTTTTTTTAAGCAAATAATGCTTTCCTTTCATTTTGTATGCCGAAAAGAATTGATTCAATAAATATTTGTTGATTTAAGAAGAGTTTTTTGCTTATTTAGTTTTATATTACACGAAATGTTGGTTAGAAGATATTAGGGACTTTTTACCCCAAGCAATGGACTTTTTGCCCCGCACGTGGGGCAATAAGTCCATTTGGAATTGACGAACATTTTGTGGTATAACTCAACAAAAAATAACAATATCACCAATTGAACTTCGCGAACGTAAAGCCCAATAGTTATAGTTTTAACAAAATAACACCAGATATCTCTAGATTGTTAGTACTAAATTTTACATAAGATTATACGAAAAACGGGACTATTAGCCCCACCCTACCCTACTCTTTTCAGGGCCCTGTATTGCGGAGATATGAGAAGTTGGCTAGGCAAAGGAATGCGGATCTATCTAATAGCCAGTGGTGGATTTCCCCCCCAGGGTCCTACTTAAAAAAAACAATATATTTTTTCTGTACTATTACACTTAGCCTGTTTTTTTTTTATAAACTACCTCTTCATTTTCCCGAACAAATAGACCTCTCAGAATGTTTGCCACCTGGGGCTTTTTCTTTAAATCCACCACTGTTTAGATTAGACTGTTTAGGTTAGGTTTAGAATCTACTTTAACCTCCTCTCACACGAATTTTCGTTATTGGTCGAAACGGTCACATGTGGGTCAAAGGTGGGGTCAGGCGGAACGTTCGGAGTACCCCTCTTGTCCTTGTGCCATCCCGTTAGCCGTCTCTTCACCTATGCACAGTAGGTACAAGGTTCAGGTCACCGATTTCGCTAGAATCTTGCACATCGTTAATCCATGTTAATTACGGTAACATGTTAAATGCATAGTGTACTCTACTCAAAATTTTGTGAGACTTCTTTGGAGTCTGTATCTACATATACTACGTAGTTCTGTATATAAAAGCGAGAATGATTTAAGATGTATTATAGAAATGGTTGAAAAATTGTGAAAACATGCATATTAGTCTGTACACAAATCCACCCCTGGGTATTGCGGTACTTTTACTACTTAGAATCTTTTCGAACAATTTAGGTGTAAGGCACATTGGAGAGGCGTCAAATACTGATTGTTGTAAGATATTGCAGGTTTACGGGATGAAATTACAGTCCAAATATTAGTAAAAGACCTATGGTACTTGGTATTGGAGATATAAAGAATTTCTTTGTATAAAAAGATGCAATCAATAAAATTGAAACGGTGTTACTATAAAACTGTACTTTTTACGCAGTAAATTAATAAAACTATAACTAACCCCACTTTCTTTTTCTGTTTTAGGTGAGTGATAATCTTCAAAGCACTTTCCTTTGTGAATGAATTGACAGAATTCATTCTGACCTTCGTCATTAAGGTAACTCGAAAAAGCAAATAAATTATACATAGTCTTTCTCTTACACATCGAAACTGTAATAGTAAGAGTTAAAGAAATCAATTTCACAAAATCAGCATTCACGAATGCAAGTCAATTATTAAAATTCCCTGCCATTTACTTTTCAATATAATCAAGTTTACCAACTGCATGAATTGCATACTCAACTAATGTAAACACATAGATATCTACTTAGTCCATTCGTAAAAATTACAAGGACGAATAAAATCGGCAAACCTAGTTTGATGACTTGCCCTCGTATTAAGAAAATTTTTAATTATCTCTGTACATAATTAAATGATCCCCGTAGCGAATAAATTCTTACAGACCATTCATTATGGCCATAGGAAAGAAGACTTTTGCATTTCGTAATACGATTTTTACGAACACACGCTATTATGTAACGGTAGTATGGCCGGAATGCATCTGCTGCTGTCGATCAGTGATCAATGCATCCAGCCCATGGTTTTGTAATTCTCTTCTTTCCGCTATGCGATTCAGCGAGCATTCGAAGCATCATTATGACGAGGCATGATCTGCATGCGAATTCCGCGCGTCTTTTGCAAGCAAATATGCATGTCGACGTCGATGTTTCGCACACATTTCCACCGTATGAATGCATTTTCTAGTTCTCGCGATCATTCCCCAAATGATCTATATCTTCTGCGCCAGGGTCCCGGGGGGATGTTGCATGAAAGGGATTCTTGTCGATTAAGTTACCCTCTCTATTCTGCTAACGATATATTCACTCGAATCGCGTGCAATTTTTCCAAGTTCCCCGTGGTACCTACGTGCATTGTATTCTTAACGATATTTCTCTCGTTCCTCTCAATACGACAATTCATGGTTCTAAGGCTACAGCCGTGGAAATTGCGTTCTGATTGTTTCAACGTCGACTTGTTCTGCTCGTCGACGAACCTAGATATTCCTACGATGAGTGATTAAAATTTCTTACCACCTTCTGGAATGAACGTTGGCCCCTTCAATTTATTCTACTCTATAATCATTGCTTTAAAATTACTCTAGAGTCACGGAAAATACTGTACCTCTTGCGATCAACATTGAAGGTTTCTAGAACCTTTCTTCCCTTCGTAGTTTATTTAACGTGAATGAAGAATGAACGCGCTCGGAATATTTCGAGCTCGTAATTCCCCGCAGTTTGAAGATCGACGGATCGTTGTTAGTCGTCGTAGGATCCTCTCGGGGTCGGAGAATCGCGTGTCGTCACCGTGGTAAACCATTTTCACGTGCTCGCTCCCCCTCGGGAAACGAAATCACAGATTTCTCGCGCGATTTTCCTACCATATGGCCACATTTTCTAGTCGTCGTGGTCGTCCTGGTCGTCCTTCAAACGATCTCTATCTGCCTCGACAAAATGCCGGGGGTTGTGCGGGAGAAAAAAGAGATAGGTACCCGCCGATTAATTTCCGTTTCTCTTTCGTCCGTCGTTCGTGCGAATCGCGCCCGGCTGTTTTCAAACCCACTGAGGCGTATTATATCCTCGACGCACTATTGCGTTTTGTCTCGACCTACCGCTCTGATATTAAATCATTTGAGACTCTCCATCAACGGAGCCCGCGGGATCGGATATTTAAAACCGTTCCTACGCGACAGTCGACGATATTATGATTATTCAACGAACCAGAAGAAACTGTATAAGCACCCGCGTTGGAAATTAATCGGCGGTTACAGATAGTTGAGATTACAATAATAATAGGTTTTTTAAAATGTACAATACAATTTGTTCATTATTTAATTGAAAACTCGATATGTTTTGCGGTCATTGTTACGGATTTTAATGTAATTGAAATATAATATACTCCGCGCTTAACTAGAGAGCGTTTATTTCGAATTTATTTAAAGTAAAGTTCAACGGAGTTCAGCGCGCTATGTAACGGCTTGTTGTAAAGTCAATTTTAAAGTAGCAGACATAAATGATGTGTTATTTAGTAGAGATGCTTCCGCAGAGTACAAAATAATGAAGCTGCTTCTCGATAAAAATAAAAGTAGAACAAATTTTGTACGATCAATACTACTGGAGATAAACATTTATTTATAGAGCCTGTTTCCGTGAAAACAGGCAAAAATTTCTAACTTTAACTGTCTGTACGTTTTTAACAAATTCGAAACCAGTAAGATGGTGACTTAAACCCTGCCTAATTTCCTGTGGTTTGCGTCATATTTTAATTTTCTCAACATGCTGCAAAACCAGTGCAAAAAATGATCGATTTGGATTTGAATGATCGAAGGGTAGTTTTGACAGGCGTACGGCATTATTTCAAACTAAAATAGCAGTTCGCCACTCTAACGCATGCAATTAGTCCGTTAACTAATGGACACTGGTTGGCTCGTAGTTTGGAAATGTCTCTGCCTTTGATTACACGAACTTGACAGGAAAGTTGACTAATTATACTCGCAGAAAAAGAGGAAACAAGTATATTGGGTCACGAGTAAAACGTTCACTCATATATTGCCAGTTAGGAAGTTTAAACATTTCTAAACTTTCATAAAAGTAGACATTTATTACCAGCGATGTTAACCGATAGCCAAATTCGTGGGAAAAAGCAATTGGCAGATTGCACAGTCCATAATGTTACATCGTTCCAGTTCTACAAGAGGACGTCCGCGCTATTTTATTGCTCGAAATCGCTTCCATCGAATACCGCATGCATTATGCACGCTACTCGATCGCGGAAGGTCAATACGTCTTCGAAGTCAGCCCATTTTCCCAGTTTCTTGCGATTTGAATATCGAAATGGGGCATCCACCACCTCGAGCTCTTTCCTATCAAACCCCAAACTATCCCCGAGAACAAAATACCATGAGTCGCTAGGGGGAAAGCGGAGATTTCCGCCGATTAATTTCCGTTCCCCGTTCCACCGTTGCTCGTGTGAATCGTACGCGACCGTTTTCAACTCCGCCGAGGCATATTACATCCCCGAATCATTGTCCTTTTCCACCCTTCTTCTCTCGCTCTCTCTCTCTCTCTATCTCTCTCTCTCTCTCTCTCTCTCTATCTCTCTCTATCTCTCTTTCCCTCCCTCTTTCTCTGATCCAATCTACTCCTCCACAGGCCCTCGCTCTCCTTGGATCTCCCTCGTCCAGCGATCCCCGAATTCGTTATAACCGAGAGCTCGGGAGCCACGCAACCGTAACTTCGCAGGATACGATATGCGACTGAAGAGCAACGAGAGGGTACGTAGGGGAATGCTTCACCCCTTCGTCGAACGGAGAAAGATGGCTTGAATCAAATTTACAAGCTGCTGAGTATTCCACCCTCCGTGGGCGGCTAGCAGAGTGTATGCAGCTTCCTCTCTCAAGAACCAGCAGCACTCCTCTTGTCACGAGTCACCTGGAAATGTTTGTTTGTTTGCCGGTGGTAACCAATGTATCGATTATTGATCGCTAGCTGCAATTGTAATCTTGATAGAAAATTAATTCTCTCTGTATTTAACTTACCCATGGCCCCCCGCTTCGGGTTTAGAGGGTTCGATTATTTGGTTTGAGGGCGAAAAGCACAGACGGTCGGGAGGAAACAGAGTTGTTGGACTGAGGAGGCAAGTACTTATCTAGGGAAGAGAAATGAGAAGGTGAATGTGAGGATGGAAGGGAAAGGTAAATAGGTTATTCGCAGTGACAAATTGCAACCAAATCGGTTATTGTCGACTGGAGTACTTATAATTTAATTTTTACAATAAATATCTAGAAGACTCACGGTCAAACGAATCACCCTCCAATCTGCCTCGCAAAGATGTAGTGGCTACCCTAGAATCCACTCAATTGTGTATAAACTGACATCCCTAAGTATACAAAACATAAAAAATTCGTTCCTTGTCATCTATTGACAAGCACTCCTCTAGTTACGTTCCTACAAAACGCGGGGCCTTTAAACACTGATATTCCAAAAATATTCTGTACACATCTTCAAAGTCTTGATACGATTCTACCTACTTCGTGCTCTAGTACTTTCACTACATCACAATTTATCTGTAAACCACCATGCTACAACCCCTTGTACACCGAGTTCTCGTGAATCTCGGAGATCAACCGCAATCACATAGTGAAAGAGCTGGCCCAAAGGAGATATAGCTCCCGCCAAGGAGGGCCCGGCTGTTTCACCGTGTGAGAGCGGTTGATCTGCGAGAATCAAGGAAACACGGCGTACTACTTGTTTGAACAGATATAGAGCAGTGTTTCTCAAAGTGCGCGTCCCGTTGGGGGCGTTTGAATTATCTAGGGGGACATTAGACATTAAGGGAGTGGCATGGGATATTGGACATAAGGGGGTGATTAAGATTTTAGTAACACGAGGTTGCCCACGATTATCCAAAAAGTTCGTTAGGTCCGTAAAACTGTAAATGCAGAGGTAGAATGTAGAATATTTTTTATGCCAATTATATCAGTAACATTCGACGGCCTGCAACTTTAGAATGCTTGTAATCGTCGTAAATGTTGTAACACATAATGCCAATGGTCCGCTCAATGTTATTAACCCAAATTTGTCGTTTGTTGTTTCACTGGGCGCGTGGCATCGAATGTGCGGCTTATGTGCCGTATGTGCTTAGGAGATAATCGCGTGGAAAGATTAAAATGGTGCACTCTGTATGTGGCAAGCGGTGGTTGGAATAATTTGATGGAAAGGAGCGGGTGGAATAATTTCATAGAACTAAAGGGGTCGTGGCTTCAAAAAGTTTGAGTGACACTGATATAGAGAATTGCTTAGTACCCAATCGAGTGGTGTAGCAAGCGACATAAACATACGCCTTCATCCACTCCCTCCAGAGCTGTGTAGATTCAAAACATCTATCCACCTTCTTGCACAAAGAGCCTAATGAAGCCTGATGATGAACTTATACTTATAGTAGTCTGCAAAGGAATGTGATGTGAGATTCCTTAAGATACAACTATTACTACAGCCTTGCACTTATTTCGTCACATTCCTGCGCACCACAGTATCTCGAACCACTAACGACAAAAAGTAAGCTAATAGCATTAGCCCAATACTTCTCTGAATTACTGACTTGTCAGCAAGACACAAGGACCCTGCAGACTCTACCCCTTGCTTTTTTCGCGACATCACTATATCTCTGTAAGTCACTATACATTATATAGCCAGCCCCACTCAAACAGCTCTCGTTCCAATTGTATGTAGACACTCCCAAGCACTACACAGTGTCCACTGAACTGCAGTAATCGAACGAGACCCGATGCTCGCCCGCGTAGCACACCCGTGGCCGTTGGCATTTCGATATATTTTTCACTGTACCGTTCAGCAAACTCAAAGTAGATTTCGCGTTATTTATTTAGAGCGTAGCGTGGACTGTGCACGCGTGGGGAGGGGTGGCGATTAACCGAACGCACCGGCATCGACGGAGGGTAATTGGTTTCGGCCAATCAGCATGCATTCGTCGGAACGTGCCGCTTATAACGCTTCTGTGTTTGTTGTAATTAGGATGTCAACGAATAATGCGTGTCCGGTAATTATCGATGATATCTGACTTTACCGGCCAGGGCATTCGGATTAATTTCGATACTGAATTCGACGGGACCCCGGTAGTAATTAGTTTATTATGTTTGCCGTCGCACTTGCTTCCCTTTGAGGGTGTGGGTGAACAGGGTGGGCAGGTCTCTGCGCAGCGTACGGTAAGATAGCTATTTAGCGTTCATCAAGCTCCGTGGATTAATGAATATTTAATGTTGTTTGAAAATCCGATGCCGGAAATTAAACCTGGCGAGGGTAAATATCACCGCGGAACAGGCATCGCCGATTGGCAAATTATTCTTGGGCGGGGGCGACTTTTGACACAAACTGTTTTTTCAGAGGTTTCTGTTTGTTTGTCATTTCGATGGATAAAGTTTTTTGTTCTTTCTGTCGATGAAGAAATTAGACAAAACAACTTGGGAAAAGTGGTACTATGATGGTGGTGCATTACTATTTTTTTTTTTTTTGGCTGTGTTGATCCAAATTTTCAGTATCCAGGCATGTTTGTATTACACTTTTGATATCATATTATGTTTTGAAAACGACCGGGAAACTTGACTGTGTTCTGGGTGAGGTATTTAGTAATGGCGAATTTCGATTTGATGCGTAATCTGCAGCTATGCCGGTGTATAACCTTAATGTACCGATGTCCATAGTCCGATTGTAGCAATTACAGTTCCATTCAGGTAGTTCATAAAGCAAAAACAAGTAACAGATATAACCTCCAGTTTTTCTACCGTCTTACAGTTACTATGGTCGAATATCTTAATGGAAAAAATGCACATTTTATTGAAATCTATATCGTAGATGTGCGTTGAAATGTCACAAAATTGATTAATGAAAGCAAATCGTATAAAATAGCATTTATAAAAATAATCTAGATTATTTTAATGAATATAATTAGAAAAATATTCGAAGTTTGTCAATCATTTTGGGTGCCAATTTACACAAATTTTTAAACCTCATAGAGCTCGGATCGCACAATCAATAATTACGAATTCCGACGAGAAATATGTTAACATCGCCAAGGTTTCTCATTAAGGGGTGAAAAAATGAATCCCAGAAAGGAAACGCGAAGGAATAATGGATTATAATATTCCCTGCGCAATTGCAACCGACAACAAGCTAATAAACAAGCTTCCTTTTATTGCGAATGAAATAAGTAATTAATCAAAGCAAAGTACGTGTTCGCCACGGTTAATCCTCGTCCCATCGAATTTCTTAGCGATTATCAGATTTTTTTACGGTATCGGTAGTAATCAGAAAATTCAATTTTCCATTGGAAATGAGCTTTAAGCTTCCTCGCCCAGTCGAACGAAGAATCTCCGCAAAAAAATTCTTATGGAAAAAGCCTCGAGCGGAAATTAATTCCAAGACTTAATGAAAGTGGTAATGAGCGACGAAGATTAAGGATATAAAGCAATCGCCGTGAAACTCCATTGTCGCGCGATTTTCACATTTTACGTCGGTCTTCTCAGCCATCGGCTCATTAAAAAAAATATTCAGCGTCCGTTCACCGCAAAGTCAACGATCCCCATTTTCCCGTCTGTCATTTGGGCTTCGAGATATAATTAACGAACGTCCAACGTGAGTAATTGTAAATCGAGCTTGCAGTCTGTGGATTCCGTGTTTGTCAGCCTCGCCTTGCATCCTGGATCGATATTCTCAATTTTCGAAGCTCATTATCCGTATAATTAGACCTGGAACCTAATGTCTGCGAAGTAATTTTCCACTCTTTTTCGAAAATTATTCTACCCATGGCTATTTTCTAGAACGCCCATACTCTTTCCCAGCCATCGTCCGCAAATTCAAACCTGTCATGTGCAAATTGAGTGGCAGTCACAAAATTAGTGGCTCGGAGAGATTTTTCGATTAAAGACTTCGGTTGGTTTCCTGCATTATTGAACGCAATCAACTGGTCCATCGGTACTAAATGTGTAAAAGATCAAATTTAGATCAGAACTTTCTGATACTTAATTGGGGTTTGTTACGATTAATGGTTCATTATGTTACTCCGTTAATGCAATATGTGAATTATACAATATTTGGCATTTAAAAGTACTTATATACTTCATTCATTACATTGTGTTTGAATATATGAAGACATTATTAATTATAAAGGCCTTTTCACACGAAACACTTCTACGGCTATTGATTATTTATTTCGGATATGTTCACAAATTTTCTAACTTTTTGTGTGCTTTTGAACCATCTCTGTCTCTGCTACGTAAATTATATAAAAAATATATTCTTAATAATTTTGTGAAGCATGGAATGTTTTGTATGCAAAGGTCTTCAGAGGAAGAAATGAAAGAATAAAGTTTGCGCAGAGTAAAGTGGCAAAAATATGATAATTTAGCGAATATTTTTCTCAAGATCATCAACTTTTTGTCTGCATTGGGTGGGTCATGTGCATGCATTATGAGATATATTGTATTTTTTACATACCTGCGACCTTTTCTGACACAGTCATTTTCCTTTGACACACATCATGCCAAAGTGTCTTCCATCAAGCGGCTCCTGATTTATGTAAATAAATATCATATAAATATATATACTGCTCGACACTATTTTTTACCGATCGTTCACACAAAAAGTTAAACGAAATTCATGTAAAGTAAAATAGTGTAGGTATCGTGTGATAGAAGATGATGGCGTAGGTATTGTTTCAATTTTGAGAATTAGTTACAAGTTTTCCAAAGTTGTATGTAAAATTGTTATCTATGTTTTATTTACTTCTCACATGATTTTTAAGAAGATTGTAGTATATGCCCTTTCATGACCATTTATATTCCAATTAATGTATACATAATCATTCGACAGAAACTAATGTCGAGCAGTGGGAGTTAAATTTGACTTTCCTCTGACCACCAGCAGAATATAAAAATCATACAGAATCCTTGAAAGTTCATAAACAAAAACATTCAATCACCCTCTCCCCTCCCCATTAATCAGAGCAACCTTCATTCTTCTTACTACCCCCTACATCGAAGGACAAAGAAGAATCTCGTGTATATTCCTAAGTATCCCATTCTTTGTACCTATCCCCTAACGAAGAATACGAAGCTCTTCGTTAGTCTTGTATGTGAAACCATTTTATCAGCTTTCCACCAATCCCAATAACCAAGAGCCACCGTGCCTCTCGCCCATCAGAATCATAAATCGTGGTCGGGGCGCGAGGGATCCAGAAACGCTTCCCGTTTCCCCGAGCGTTTTAATCCGAGGAGGAGGAAATTGTTTTGCACGCGGCAAGAAAGTCAGATTACTTTACAAACCCTTTGAGGTTGAAATTGCAGCGATGCTGCGCGTTCTGCCGCGAGACGTCTCGCGCCGCTGTCAGGAGTGCGGAGAGAAGCGCGCGTCTTCGAGAGCAACGCGGGGCCGCTTACGCGGTTTATCGTGTTCCGTTTTTCCTGTTACCATCCGTGGGTCTTGTTTTTCCCACTCACTTAGCATAAACCGTCAGCCGGGCTTTCGTTTAAACCAGTTTAGCGGTTTTTTTCTCGCTCCACGCGGGAACTGGATCCCTCGGTAAATCCAGGAGGCATAAAAAAAAAAACGATTTCGTTGCACGATGTTTGTTAGCCGTAATCGTTAACGAACCGGGGAAAATGATTGATCAAGGGGGATCGAGGCCGAGTGACCTCGCCACGAAATCTGGGTTAAGACTCCGAGTGGGATGATTAACAGCCACTAGGAATTAAGCAGATTATTGCGACGTCGCGAAAAACACTCGGTAGCTGCCAAGTCGGATAATCGTGGCCGCTCGTGGTACAGATTTCAATAGCTTTTTGCGATCGTTACGCGACGGGCAGCCGTTCTGCAGTCGAACTTCTTAGAGAACGATAATAACAAGGGAAACGCAGTTAATTTGTCGTTGATTTAATTGATCGCGCCACCGCTAATCAATTCCAACGAAAGGCTGAAGTTCAGAAAATCGTCGGTTTGGCGTGATATGTTTGCCAAAACACGAAACAATCAACTGTGCTCTACTAAACCATCTGACCCATCTGAACATCGGGTGTTGCTGTCAACTATCATGCTGGGGTTCCCAAAAGCTAAACACTAAAACACTTAGCCAGTACGTCAGCGAACATAACGCAACATCATCCAGGAAGAACCGTACTACACGATGCATTCCCGCGATAAGCTACTTTCCTAGAGGCGTTCGTGACCCGGTGTCCCTAATTCGCGACGCGATGCATAATGCCCGGCGATATTCGTCGCTGAAAGCGATATTATCTGGAGCTGCCGTGTTGTTGTCGGGGATACAGAGTCGAGTCACGAACCGTTGACCGGCGACGTCAGTTTGCCGGCTAATAAGAGCGTATCGTTGGGGAAGAAAAAGCGAGGAAGGAGAGGACGGAAAGAAATTGGAAGCCCGGCGAGCGAGATGGTGGCCCGTCGCGATATGGATGCGAATACGGGCGCTTTCGGGGAATCAAGATGAGGGAGCGGCACGGGAGACGTCGTTGTCACGTAGCGGCCTGATGGCCCGGAGAATTCACGGGCCTCGACAGGGGGCTTTAAAAGGAAGAAATATTAATCCAAGTTAAGCTTACGTAACGATGAAACACGACTGTTTCTCCGCCCGCCGAAGTGAAGTTCTCATGGAGCGGCTGCAAGGAGGCGAGTGCACTCTAACTAGACAAAGGCGAGCGGCGCGCGCGCGGGGGCCACTCCTGTTTCGCCCTGTCCCAGCGCCCGTGTGCCCGGGCTGTGTGTGTGTGTCCGCGCGAGATGAAGGGGCAAATTTATTATGCCCTTAGAGCGAAACGCGGGCGTGTTGCCTCACATACGTATGCAGGTTAATTAGCCCTGGGCACACAACGGGCGAGTGGTAGTGGGTCGAAATTTTTCCTCGCCAGTTGACTGACGGCAACGCGTCCTGAGCACGTCGTCGGAAATTGTTGGCCATTGGACTCGCGAACTGTGGAGGAGCGGGAGAGTATACGCTACTGGGATTCGCTGGAGGGACAGATTTATTGGTTTGGGAGGATATTTCTTGGAGTAAGGGGATATGAATAATCTGTGTAAGTAGGAACGTTGCTGTGAATTTTATTATCGTGTCTTTTCCATTTAGTCCGTTTGGTCCAAATGATGAGAAACATTTCTGGGGATTCCGACAAGAGGAGCTCACAAATTTTTGGTTATTGCATTGGTTAATATCTTGCTTACAGGTGGTCCACGGTATATATACATAGTAATGTGTTGAATGCGTAGGTCGCATTATTTAATTTTTTTAGATAATCGTGTCGTAAGTTTTTTCTGTGTTAAATCCTGTATCTGGGTTCAGATGGTAGAAATAATTAACATTAGTAAAATAATAATAATATTTCAGATATATGCACAGAATTTCTATCTTCTTTTATCTTATTTAATCCAATGGTGTCTCTACTCTAATGATAAATATATTTGAAATATTAGTTGAAATATTACCTCGTGCGAAACAGATCCAGGTTTAGAAGGGAACAATGTTATCCTGTGCATTTTGTAATCCCATTAATGACCCTTGCAATTGTTGGCATAGATTTTTTTTAAAATTCAAACAATACTTCGTGCATGTGCTTTCATTCGTAATGCACGATAGTAATTCCAGTATCATTTAACTTGTTATCACGGGTTATTTTCTTGTAATTTCAATGATGTACGTTTTACACAATTTTTCATAAAATTAATATACGAAGAAACTAACAAAAGTTGCCAGTAAAAAAAAAGAAGTTTGAGATATTTTTATACCACTGAAAGTGGGAAAACAGTTTGTTAGTCGATTAATAATCCATGTATGAAAGTAGTGCGATGCTGAACTAGGTTAAAATGGCGAGCGTAGTTTATTTAGACGTACATTAGCATATTACATATTGCGCATACGCGTAAACAAAGCGAGCGTTCTATCGCATGAAACCCGTGCTGCAGCAGCGGCATGTGTGCATATTGTACAGAGTTAATCATACATGGGGATAAAACAAGCAGAATAAATAAGGGAATTTCACATCGATGTCATGGAGATTATACAATTCCCACTGCGTAAGATGCACAGAAAACGAATTAACTGTGTTACTCGCGTAAAATAAACCAGAAAAATGTAAAAAAACCGTGCACGTCGGTCGGTTGTTTGCTGAACGTTTAATATATTCGCTTCAGGGAAGCTATTATTCACTTTCTCATGAATACTTCACGATCTCGTACTATAATTCACTTTCGAGGAAAACAACAACGTAGTCCAAAAAACCTGCAGCTAGTTCTTTAGAACAGCCTTATTACATGGGGTGTCTGACAGGTTGTTGTATAAGCTTCGCCAACATGTTCCATGGCTAAAAATAAGAAGAAAATGTTGTACGAACCGGCTCATAAATGCTTTATTGAAAAGTTATATGAAAAATATGGGATGTGAAGGAAACAAGGCAAGAGTAGTAGGCCAATATATTCGTTATATGTTCATCCGAGTTGTGTTTACTATTTTAAAAAGATTCACTGTGACTTTTAATCTAAACAAAAAAAATACAAATCTGAATGAATGGAAAGAATTACATAGTCGTCCAGCAGGTGTGCAATTTATTGCATGACAAATAAGAAATTGGTTATTTTAATGCAACCTTTATATAAAATTAAATTGATTGAGAAAGATTAGTTCTATGCTCCCTAGGCTACGAGACGATACACTTTTAAATTTTTAGCAGTCAGGGACTAAAAATTATTCATAGTGCGGGAATACTTACCGATACAGAACCGAAAGCTTGATTCAGCCGGAATAAAGTCCCAGAATGGTAACCAGAAGCGCGTCAGCTGTCTCCCAGTTCGGACGCGGCATGTCCGATCGAAAGACACCGGCCAGGCAACGCGGGATAAGCGCGAGTCTCGCTTTTGCCGTCGATTTGCATAAATAAGGCGGGGCGCGCGTCGGTGTTCCATCAGGTATTATGCCCTCGAAATGCATCGAATACGGAAAGGACGGGGGGGAGATAGTCATGCATCGGCGATGAATGCAACGGCGGCAACCCCTTCTGCATCCATTCGCGTACGCGTCGCGGTTATCAGGCCTCTGGCGAATGGAAGAAAGAGGGAAAGAGCGGTAGGGGGCGCAGAATACCTGACCATGATAAATGCCCGACGCGCATCACTCTCGCGACGCACGTCGCTCGAAACGGCTACAATGCAGCCCGGTGCCTATTATGCTAAAATGCAATCTCCTGATAACCGCAGCGGCGTCATTGCGGAGCTTAATCTCACCTATCTGTACAACCGACTGAGGGGGGGGGGGGGTGGAAGGGGGGCAGGGTGGTTGGAGGGAGTTGGGGTGGGAAACAAAATGGGAATGAGAGACCACGCGGGCTCTCGGTGATTCGGGATAAAGAGCAGGATCGGTGATAGTAGCAGCAGGATGAGAGCTCGTTCCGGGGAGAAACGGAGAGAACGGGGAAGGTGGAAAAGGGTGGCGGGCAACGGAACGGGGCTGAGCGAGAAAGAGGGTGGGAACGTTGGAAGAGATAGAGGCGAACAGTGGTGGTAGAGACTCGAGAGATACGAAAAGAAATAAATTCCACGATCGATAAGCGTCCGGTCGAATGTCAAAGCGCGGCTGTGTGGGTGGACACCGGTGTGCCTCGGATCTGTGGCAAAAATAAAAAGAAGAAGAGACGATGGGAGGAACGGCAATCGGCGTGTCATTTCGAGGGTGTAGAACCACCTTCGAATCTTTCTCGCTGACAAGTGGCCGTTTCACCGTCCTCGGATCATGGAGCGAACGTGTGTCCCGGTGCGTGTAGCGATTAGAGGACCTGGGTCTCCGAGGGGATGTTGATTGTTTCATCTTGATTAGCGTGATAAGGTTTGATGGGATGCTGGAGAACCCCGCGGAGAGGGAAAGGGTTCGAGAGCGGTAATTTAGTTGAAACGTCGGGTCGGTGGGGGAAGTATCGAAAATCGCGTCTGTCTTGCTCGGTTCTTGCGCGTCGCTAAAGTATTTATTCACCCTGCGAAAGTAATATATTGCTATGAATGTACTGCCGAGTAAAGTATTGCAACTGTATTGCAAAAGTAACTGCTGCTTTACTAAGTAGGTGATCAATGTGATCAGAAATGTTTTTTTCTATTGTCAAGTTAATGAAGGTTGTATTTTGTAGCGCGATTTTCCGAAGCATTTTTCAGCTCGTTTTATACAGTTTATTGTAGGTATGTCTTATTTCTTATTTTTATTATTCCAATGAGGACGATGCCATTCGCTTGCAATAGAAGATTTTTATAGAACTAATACCTAGACATATACGGAAGTGTTACTTATTCGTAGAACGTAAAGTGTGCTTGAAACTGGGCAGAGACAAATCGAACGGGTTTAGAAATTCATTACTAGAGTTCACTAGGTGCCGTGTTCTATTGATGGTCCTATTGATACCAAAAGCTGTGTTATGTCAGGGTAAACGATCAATGCTTCATCATTTCGAATCGCGTCGCAGATATACGCGAGAAGTTTTTAAAAAATCTGTTACGCTATAGCGTTTAAGCCGATGCGTTATTGTGACGGTGGAATAAACTTGAAATAAATATGCCTCCGCGAGCGCGTTGTAAATCGTCGTTTTTACCATTTGGCTTTGCAGAAATTAAAAATACGGGAGCTTGCGGTGTGCAACTGCAGTTGGTAACTCGATTAAGACGGATCAACGTTAACAGAATGGTAAATTTCGGAGGAAACGGAGATTCTGAAAGTGGGGAAAACAAACGTCCAAACAAGAGACGTTTGTAATCTTCTTTCAAACGTAATCGGCTTACTTACGCATTATTTTAACATTTATCCGAGACTATTCCCGCTGCCTTTATCCGTTGTACTGTGCCTGATGAACAAACGGTTCGGTGAACGTAACATTGCCTGACAGAAACTCGTAATTTTCGTTTTGCATCGGCATTCAATTTTCCATCTCAACTACTTAAGTAGTTCGTTTGATAATAATTCAATAGAACACTCGTATATTGAAACTAATTACTATGAAATACTTGGCAAGCCATCTCAATCAACGAAAAATGCCATAGAATTTTCTTTTTCCGAGGCCATTTTTCAACCTCCAGAATTCGAGTAACTGTAAGCAGGAATCCACTTTGACTGCATTTTCAGTTCGGTATACACATGCACACTTCGAACAGTCCCTGAGGCAAGTGTACCAAGTCTTGCAGAGATATAGTGACTCACCTGGGAACCACTCAACTATTATAAAATGCATTATCCCTATAGAAACTACCCAATGTGTTTATTATAACAATATCCAAAATGTGTATACAGGGTGTTCGACTACTGGTTGTAATCCTTTTAGAAGACCATTCCACCTGCAGGCAAAAATAAACACGAAAATATAAATAAAAATTTTAATATCGCGCTTTGATGTCGAGAAAATTGACTTTGAATTTCGACTAAGGTGTACGGTCGACGAGGTACAGTTTTAGGTGCTTGGAGGTACGCGTATGAAGCTAAAATTGAACGTCAATTTTCTTGAAAACGAACCGCGATATCAAGAAATTTTATTCTATAGGTACTTTGGTCTGATTTTGGCCTGTAAAATTACCCCCTGAAAGGATGACCATCGGTATCCGAACTCCCTGTATATACCGAATATATTTCTAGGTTCTTGTCAGCGAGACACTCAAGGGCCCCACCGATTTTACTCTCCGCTGGTTCTACGACGCGACTATATCTCTGCAAGGCACTGTATACACAGTGAACCTCGTCTATTGCCACGACTTAGACAATGGACAAAAAGAAGCCTTTTCCTCTGCCTTGGCAGCTAGAAAATCGCTCGACGTTTAGCTCTCTACAGGACGAACATTCGGAAAGTTTAGATACCTCTTCGGGATCCTCTTCCAGGCGAGCGAATAAGCAGGTATTAAGGGCTTAGACCACAGATCGAATTCGGAGTATCTATACCCGTGCTCGTGCATCTCGCTTCTTCCTACTCTCTCTTTCCCACTTTTTGCTTTCTTCCGCCACACCCCCGCCAACCCTCGCGCCGTCGTTCTTCCGGTTTCTCCGTTTCTCTTGTTCGCCAACGCCCTAGACTACGGCCAAGTACCGAGAACGTAGGGGGTGGCTGGGCCAGGCGAGGTTAAGTATCGGGGATCGTCGAACTGCTCAACCAGCTTCGTGGCAAAAGCGGAAGGGGACTTAATGGAGGATCATCGTCTGATTTCGTGCAAGTTTCGTCGGCGTGGGCAGCCCGCCCTTCGCTGCGCTTGTAATTACGCCCGCGACGGGTGCTGCGATCCAGTCTTCCCTTTTTTATTCTTTTGCTTCGATTGGAGTTTTGATTACGCGATTCAGGACGTCTGAGAACATTTTCGAGGATTAGGCGGCTTCTGTGGGCGTCTGTTGGAGTTTACGGAGCTGGGTGATGACGAGTGCGTGATTATTTGCTCACTCGCAGTCAGGTAATTTAGAAATTGATTGCAGAGTGTTTATTTAACAATTAACAGGGTTTATAAATTACCTATAGGGAATAGAATTGAATGTTATATAACCGGGGAATTTTTAATAGTTTTAAACTAGTAAGAGTATATTTTTAAACGTGTAGGAATATTTAGCAGCGTTCAATAGCTTGTAGCAACATTCAAATTCAACAAATTCAAATTTTCTTTTCATAGCAAGTCGATAATTACGGATTTTAGCGATGATAGGCGTGATCGCATCTTGGGGACCATAAATTTTGAAGCACAAAACGTGAAATTCAAATTTACTTTAATCACTGCTGAAAGTAGAATGAGTAAGGGATTTCTGCAAGATTAATGAATGGGAACGCGTAATCTCGCGCTGAAGATTTCAACTATTCGCTTCTCAGAGGTTTCAAATCCCTCTTTATAGAGCATTTTGCAATGGTGGTTCTTGGAAGGAATGGTTCTGTGTCATCATTCGTACGCAGTAATGAAAATTCCAATATAATTAACCGCGGGAATTTTCATATGTCTATATTTCATTTCGACGCGTCGAAAACAGCACAGCTGACCGACATACGTGCAAATATCAACACCGAATTCGGGCTATGCTGACCGAACCACACTCCGGGATCGATGCTTCGGCAGGACAACAGTGTAGGATACAGGATGCTTGAAATGGCTGAGGTTAAGTATCGGAGATGGTCAAACTACTCGACCAGCGTCGTATCTCGTGTAGAAAGTACGTTTAATCAAGGTTTATCAAGTTCATGATTCTATCGAGAAGGAAGAGGATTTCAGAACAGTTTAGGATACGAGTTGACAGATATTCTTCTCTTCTTTTATAAATGTTTCTTTAGTGTAATGTGTATTGGTATAGAAATTAATATACAGACTGCTTTTAAATAAGTGAAATAATTAATTATAACCATAGTCTAGAATTTACGATTTTTTAATTTTAACATCTACGTGAAAGTATCGAATCAAATGACAGTTCATGCAATCGAAGATTCCATTAGAAATATTTCTTAATAACAAATTTGCAAATATAGAAAGTGAAATTACGTCCAGATGAGTTCAAATAAGTTATTTTGTACGAAAGCGGTGAATTGTTTCTACTTTTTCATGGCATGTAAACATTCCACGAAAAAAGTACACAGAAATCTTGAAAAAATTAAAAAAAATTTCATGACATTTCTATTTCAATAGACAAAACATGGTAACAATCTTTTTCACATATCTTCGTATCTCTTACAGCTCAACAACCATTATATCCCTTATCTAAAGATTGCCTGCATACAACGTTCGCCAAACTGCTATAATTTCGCCTCCAATTTTCCAGTCACAGTCTCTTGCTCCTGTATCAATCAAATTCCTACAATGAAAATCAATACAGTCGCCCAAGTTTCCCTACAAACCACACACGCCTCCACAAACATTTTAAGTGCACCATTCCTTTCGATTGAATCTCCAACCAAAATCCCCTCTCCCAGGAACCGTTGAATCACGATTCCCCCGTATGATCCCAACAAATGAAGCAGCTAGACCTCATAGCCTATTCCCAGCCAGGCCTAGGAAACATCCGCCGCGGGGCCGATCTCGAATTAGGCTGCTGCTCGATGATGGCTCAGCCTGATCTCCGAATTTATCATCCACCGTTCCGGCTTTCTCTTTTTTCCTCCTGCTATCACTTTCCCTTAAGCGGCGCATCAATACCTCTCGTATGCGCTTAGCGCAAAATCGTGGCAGGCGTTAAGGGAAGATTGAAGTCTCGACGGGAGTAGAGTGGCTCGCAAGCCGTGGAAGGACGGGTGATAAGGGGGCGCGAGAGAGAGAGAGAGAGAGAGAGAGAGAGAGCGAGAGAGTGAGCGCGGAGGGAACCGTAGGGGAAGTCGTGTGCTGAAGGATAAAACGGGAAGGCGTGGAGCGGTGATGGGTTACCGAGACGAGGTTACAGTAATCCGCAAAGCTCATCGTGTAATTTCCCATAAGACCGCGGGAGCTTGTACTTTGCTTTTGTCAAAAGTTTTCGCCGAGCATCCCCTCACCGTCTCCGCCCCGTTTGACCGTCCGCCTCGTTGCACCTTCTAAAGTGGCCACGAGTCGTCGCGCGGCGTGTGCCCCGATTCGGCAATCGAAGGCACATTTTTCTACCCTGTTATTCACCCTCGTCTATCGTGGGCCCCTTTGTACGTCGCTTCTGCTCGCTTTCACCGAGCCACTCCGCCAACGGGTGTCACGAGGCTTAATCAACCTAATGGATATCCGTAATTGACGCAACGAGACTGCCCGCGCAGGTAGGCGGACGTATTAGTTCGTCGAGCGCGTGGTATACCGTCGTTCGTGGCGAATATCGGTTTGAATTTCGTCCGCAGACCCTGCCCCCTCCCAACGACGGGTGGCTCGGCATGTAATTGCGGGTAGTCGATTGGAATGGAATTTCGAAGAAACGTTTCGAGGCTCTGAAAGGATTTCTTTGTTCTACGCCTGGGCACACATATCAGTTCCGTGGCGACGCAGTGCCGACGTCCCAGTGGTAAGAAGAAGAAGGAAGAAGTCTTCTTACTTCTGGTACACCGACACTGTGTCGTCACGGAGCTGATAAGTGTGTTTAGATCTTTAGGGATCTCACGACTGATGCTTTGAATTCAAATAATTGTAGAACATGAGTCGCGGGGATCTAAGCGCATCCCCTTGTTTAAGGATTATTGGGTGATCCGAATAACGATGCACTTTTGGCGGATTAACTTTAAGCCGTGGGTAACGAGCCTAGGATCGCTGTAATCTCGTGTGTTACGTATTTGAGGTTTTAAATAAGAAATACTAACACCGGCGTAGTGAGCTAATCCGCATGCGACTTTTCCACTCGATGCACAGAATAAGGAGATTAAGTTTATAATACGATGGCGCTGTGTGCTGGAGAGAAGACAAGTGCTTTCGCTTCTTGTTGGATTATTCTGATGGGACACCTTTGTTTCTCGGTCTGATCGTTAATTCTCTAGTATCCGTTGTTATTGGACGATGCCTCTTTACATTCTGTGAAGCTTGTTAGAATTTTTTGTTGCTTCATATTTAATTCCATCTATTACCAATATGTCGCCTCGATAAATTCGACGAAGGGAAATAAATGGTTAAATTCGCAATATATTACGTACTTGGATCTATATGATTATACTATCCACGGTTTATTACTGTTCGTTTGGTAAGCTATTCACTAACTTCTAAAATGTTAAGAAAGGAAGAGTATAAAATGTGAAAAAGAATAAAACTGGGCGATTTTATTTTTTATTGTAAAATATGACAAAAATTGTATTAAATGGAAGCATTAAAAAAAATGTAACGTCGAAACTTAATGTAAGTATTTTTAATACAGACAGCATATCTATCTACATATCCGAAAGATCATTTTTATAGTGATAATATTCTATTTCCTTGATAAAGCGGAGTCAAATTATTTTTGTGCCACCAAAGTGCATTCACTCCTTGACCGCGTCAGTTGCTTCATACACGGCAGGCATATTTTCCATCCACCGCACGAATCGCGGTTGAACCGCATGAACCGCATCTAATTTTAGCACACGGTATGATTAAGCGTGACATAGAAGCTGTATAGTGTGAACAGAGCAGTCTCCTTTGAAAAGGAGACTGAATCATTTATGCAACTCTGATAGTCTATATTCGGTAAATAATGAAGGGAAAATTGTTGGGGTGCGACTTCACTACTGTACTAAGTTGTTTATTATATTTTATTCCTCCTCGTTCTTTCCGACGGAGTTTTTTGGATTCCAAAAATCCCGGGATTTGATATAACTAATCCCAAGAACTTCGGTATTTTTTAAAAACGTGAATTACTTTATGAACAACTGAAAAGTATAAATGTGAATATTTATTGCTAATTCCTCCTACAAGCATTGAAGCAGAGCGAGCTTTATCAGCGGCCGGTTATATTGGAAATAAAATAAGAAGTCGGCTAGGAGATGATACTTTAGAAGCTTTACTATTTCCGCGTTTGCATTTTGCAAAAATCTTCATAATTGTTTACTGATATTACCCACTTATTCAGACGTTATTATTCTTCGTTGTTCTATTGGGGAATTTTATTGATGTATTGTAAATATAATATTTTTACGTACTATATCTTTCTCCAACAGTATATAGTACACTAGACAAAAATATAGTACAATGCTATATATTATAGTACGGTTGGCAACCCTACCCGTCACCAACGTCTGTCAGTTCAGATAATATGTACGTACCTATAAAGACACCGAGCACTGCCAGGTTAAAACCCCGCTGGAGGAACTGTCGCGCGTTTGAAAGATTGAATTTCCACTTAAACCCCCGACCGTAGCGATTTCTCCGCAAAGCTGGCGCTGAACACGCTAGGTCTTCTTCCGTGGGGGAGACGTATCGTCGTCGACCTCTTAAATAGCCGTCAGCGGGACGCATTAAAAAGTCGTGGCTCTGCGAAGGAGCTTGATTCTCCCCACGACAATGCCTTCAACGAACGTTATCAACCTGCGCAGCAGGGTATCGTGCTCGTGGCAACACGCGAGACGAGGAGGAAACGCGCTCACGAGAAGTAGTAGCGAAAGGTTCTGCGCGACGAAACGGGGCGAAGGGACCCTAATGCAAGGTACCCCTGGCTAGGAGCAGCATAATGGAATCCGCGACGCGGAAACGTATCTTGGCTGGAACGTGCCCCACGGGGAGGATACGCTTCTCTGTGTTGCGATGGCCTCTTCCATTCGGGGAACCACTTAAGTCAGTAGTCGCGAAATCGATAAGGAATCGGGCTGTCATACCGTCGCTCAAGATCTGCATTTTCAATTTTTTATACACGGTGTCTAAAGAGTGAGGATCGTGTCGGATGACAGCGAGCGTCTTTAGTTAGATGTGGTAGGGTGTGGTCGACTGCTGATAGTGACATTGTAGTCCAGTTCTTCATTGTGTGTATAGGGTAAAGGACCCAATTACTGACACCTAACCTATTACTGTCACCTTAAGCTATTTTGCTTAAAATAATGAATAAATAAACTATATTATATAATCCATAGTACAGATTATAGATTGAATTATATAATTCTTTTTGTGTATGACTTTGCAACTTTTATTTATTCGTTATTTTAAGTAAAATAGCTTAAGGTGACAGTAATAGATTAGGTGTCAGTAATTGGGTCCTTTACCCTAGTCGGTTGTATAGGTTTCCGTAAAAAATTTTGAATACTTCCAGCAATTTGTACATGGAATCACCCCAGGAATTTGTGGTTTCTATTCGTTGCATTCTGCTCTCCCAGTTAGACGCATAGGAAACAGGCTCTGTGTGAGATACAGATTCGTCTCGATTTAAGTAGAGACATGGTCCACGGATTTTGTCGATGCACAGGTCGATTTGGCGGAAAAGATGTCTCCACTGGTGCAACTGCGCGGCGTGCACGAGTCATACATATTTACAAGTTTCGACCACATTGGAGCACTTGAAAGGGGCGACTTTTACGACGAGGCGCGGGTCGGGAACGGGTCATTTCCAAACAAATGGATTCAATCTATTAGATAAATAGTTCACTCTATTTCTCTCATTCCTGACCTTGCGTGAAATTGAAGGTCACAGTATACCACATGGTTGAATGTGTGTGGCAGTCGCTGTCATATCGTGTAAAAAAGTATGTATATAGTACTACTTAAGTAGTATTCCATTTAAAAACTGAAGGTCCCCTCCGTTCACGGAAAATATTGCGAACACAAAAAATTGGTTCATATACCGTATTATATTGGTTATAAAACACAGTAAAAGTTTTCCTGTTTCATTTTTTTTTTCATGTAGGTAGCATTTGCAAGAACCTTGCACTGACGCAGCGTTTATGCAATTAATTTTCATGTAACCAATTTTAAAGCGTCCGTATTTCTGAAAAGTTCTGTGCGCACATCCTCATTTTTTTTTTCAAATTTTTCAATATTGCTCTGCTATTGTAAAATCGCTTTTGTTAAGAACAATCGTCAAATAAATGGTCAGAAATTTATTTTATCTGAAATATTTTTTATTCGATACTCTGATGTCTCCACTATATGCACCCAAAAGTGCATTTTTACCAGTTTGTAAGTTCAACAGTTATAATTTCTTGAAAAAAGGTCAACACTGTATTTCGAAGGGCCGTAAGGCCAACCATTTGTAAGATTTTGACAAATCCTTCAAGATACGTTTATACATCACTAAAGACTGCATCATGTTTAAGTTTCAGCAAAATCCGAAATGTTACTTTTAAAAATGACCTATTTCGCGTGGTATGACGATCTTTTTATCTCAACATCTTTACAACACAAACGGATTACCGAGTTTACATTCAAAAGTGGCGAATGGATGATGAGATAGGCGACGGAGAAGAAACTGTATTCAGGTTGCCTCGTAGGCAGCATTAATTGCTCTCCCCGATTGTCCCCAACGACATCGTCATTCGTTGTTCCATTATCCCAGCTTTGATCGTCGTGAATTCTTTAATAAGGTTTGCTGGGGCGTCGATGTTTCCTTTCATTCAACGGCTCGTCCCTCTTAAAGGCGGCAGGAGGGACGCTGGTGGGATTAAGTAGGATTTAATAAGGAACGATGAGATTGTTCCGTGTGCATTGCGTCCTGTAGATTACAACCAGCGGAGAAATGACGGATTACTGAGATAAATAATGGAAAGTATTTCGGTATCTGATTGGCCAATAATGATCGACGCTGTTATTTAGCATCATTTAGCATCTTCTTATTTTTACCATCATTTCTCCTAACGATCTATAAGTTTCCAGAAAAGCCACAATTTTCACGCACTTTCCAGTTTGACGATTTACCATCATATTTCACAATCTCCGATTACTACGAGCTTTCTTCGAAAACGATGAAAAAATTCTCGTCCCACGAACTTGTTACTGGGGGCGGCCCTCTTTTGCATGCTTTTGTATCGTCTCGTCGTCAATTTGCATTTAGAAACTGTTAGGAAAGTGATATTCGCCGGAGTCTATTCTTCGGATAAAAATTTACGAACGCAGAGATAATTGAAGATTTTCCGATATCGCTCGTAGAGCTTGATAAAGGTGAACGTTCCGTTTCCTTTTTTTTCCTCGAGGATACCTGGCCCTTTACTATCGCCAAAGTTATTAGTGGACGCTTTTCTTTTTAGAATTTTTTTAATAAAGACAAGGGGCTCCTTAATGCATCCTTTAATTTACCGTTTTCTCGAAGCCATTTTCATGGCGCCGGATGTTGCGAGAGGAATGACGTTACCGTGAAAAAAAAAGTAATTAAGAAACGCTTTTAACGTTACTTATAGCATAGCAACACATTTATCATATGAAAACGATCCCTTAGATGCGATTCTTTCGTTATAATATCAATTTTACGATCGACTTCTTTCAATTTTTGCAGTTCGCGAATACTTTTAACGCACCCTGAAAACCGGCAAACCGACCGTGAGCGTTGCGGAAAATAACTGCTATTCTTTCAAAGTATTTATTCGAGAGGGATGCAAATAATTGATGAGGCGCGGAGATCCTTCTCTTAATTGGAAGACCAAAACTTTCTCGTGTAACTCTGTGACATTTTTTAAATCGTTCGACTTATGAAATTCACAATAATAGAACATTGAAAAATCGTGGGAAGTTGTTTGCTTGTTCGCTCTACCAGGAAAACAACTGACCTCAGTGGAATAAGAACTTTTTGTCCGCTTAACCTTTAACTTAAAATCAGAACGAAGTTGATCGGATGCCTGGAATTTTCAATATATAAAGCCATTTTTCGTCTAATATTCTACAATTTATTGATACTCATCGGTCTCTATGATTTGGCACTGGTCTCGTTAACATATCGCCCGTCTCGATCATGGCCTCCCCTTTCAGTCGCGTCGTCCCACAAGGTTTGCAAAAAGTGCCATTTCCATTCTGGAGCGACCCTGCGTCGCAGCTTGACCGCATTCCCTCCCAGCCGCGGTAATCTTAAATGCCAGCATTTGCTGCCACTGCCCCCCGCTTCGAAACGAAACGGAGAAACGTAAATAAAGCAGTCCGCGAGACAATGGGCCGCGCGACTAAGTTTTTCGCGCGGAAAAAGCCGCGTGCCCGAACGAACCTTGCGAAATTACTGGTTTTGCTTGGTTCCCGTCTGAATGGAAGCCGACAGCACTTCGCAGCTACCATGCACTCAACTACTTAATAATGTAACAGTCAGCCAACCACTATGCGCCCATTATGCTTCTATGCACGCTGCACAAGAACTAGAGGTAACAGCCCGGCTGGTGTAATATGGGATTCTCATCCTGTGTCCCGTTACCCCGCCGTTGTATCTGTGACCTACGGAAAACCAGACGAATCATACGGTATGCTGTCAGTGGTGGTACACTCTGTCCAGGTCCATCGTCTCTCAGCTCTTGGACCTGTTCTACCTGCGCGCGTTGTCCAAGTAGCAGGAACAGGGGAGGGTAACTTGGCCAACCTCCATGTCCTCCCTTTGCAACTTACTTTTAATCCTATAAGTTTAAGTGATAAGGAGTGGGGAGCTGTTGCTCCCCTGTGCTCGAAAGTTACCGTTTAGTCGTAGCTGACTACACCCGTAGCAACGTTCGACACGTTTCGATTAGGTTGGTGCAGGTGAAACGTTCGAATTATATTTTTATTAATTAAAACATGACACATTACAAATGATGAATTTTGGCCAACGGTAGACAAACACATTTAATCATTTTTTTAAAGAAATCTGTGCTTCTGGATGGAGTGAATTTTTTGAAATCATTTTGTTAAAATAGGAGATAATTTTGGTCGGAGATAAGTTTAGTGAATATGGCGGATGTGGAGGTTCTTACTTCATATTGTAAATGCATGTGTTAAAGGAAGTGCATACCTATCTCCAGCTGGCGTTGCTTTTCACTTCCATTAGGTTGTGCGGAATAGTCTAAGTATGTAATGCACTCCTAAATAATTTGTGTGCTATCTGTCGGAAGTAAGTATACTTTGACGAGTGTGTATAAAGGTAGGCTCTCACTGCGCCTCGCCTCGGTTTATTTTATTCTTCCTCCTCTTTTCTTATGTAGTTTGGCAATTTCACTTACACTGCGCCTCGAACAAGTGCCATTTGGCATCACTTCCAGTTAATTAATGCCTCGAAAAATTCGGCTACATAAAATCGGCAATTTCACGCGCAGCAACCTAATGTTTTCTCCCACACTGTGTCAGCTACAAACGCGGTTTCCTTTCGTCTTGGTTGAGCTTGTCCGGCTCGCCCTACATCCACTGCTCCTCTCTCAGATCCTCTGGCATCCCGGGACGCAGCAGCGAGGGATTGCCCTTTGAGCACCCGAGTGACGTGTTTAACCCCTTCTCTGCTGCCGCTGCTACTATACTTCTACCTCCGTCACTGGGGCTCGTTCATTTTCCGCTGCTCGAATATAATGGGCGCGGGTGGCGGATGATTGATGCACTGGCTGGATTGATACACTCGCGATTAGCCTATAACCGCTGTCAGTCTTCGTGCTTCGTGATTGAAGGGTGTTTGTTGTTCTCGAGGATGTGGTGTGCTGTATTTCTGTCCCGTTATTCTCCTCCCTCCATTTTATTTTCCTTTTTCTTTTCAGGGGGTAATTCGTTGGTAAACATTTTTATCAGGATTCAGTTAACTGTAGCATCTAGATTTTGTTAGTCATCTTTCGGTTAAGGGTCTTTTTGTTTCTCAACCCTTCCGTAGAAATTGTTTGTTGCTATCGCTGAAGACGTTGCATCCATTTGCATGCCAATAAGCTAGGAATGTAAATCACGCTCGAGTAAATTGGAGGAAATGTGTTAGATTTATTTCTACAACGTGTTCGGAACGCAGAATTGCATATTAATGATATATTGGATTTATTAAACTCCATGAAATTCAAATGTAGAAACAAAATATTTAGCAATTCGTGCTTCGTATTCTTCTCATACATTGATTCTGCGCATACATTTGCTTGCCGTTAAAGAGGGTAGATATGCAAATTTGGTAGAACGTTGAATAATGCGGTTGGAAGGTTTTACAGTTCACGTTAACCACATTCCGGCATTGTTAACTAACACAACATCGTTGGAAATCGTTGGAGATGCATTGAAAATATTGCTGCCAGAACATCCCCGGAATGGATTTGTTATTGATTTCCTTTGTCGATACCCTTCGCCGTTCATACTTTTATATTCGCCGGTGCCTGGCGCGGATTATTTCTATAAATTCGTACAGCTGCATCTCGCTTTCCGTTAACGTTGAAAGCATTTCCTGCTTTGCTTCTTAAAGCCGTCATTTGTAGGCACAAAAGGAACGTTCATTCGTACTTCGTTCAGAGGAAAAAAATCGATAGGAGAATACTCAATCGCAATGTTCCGCGTGGTTCTCGTGTCTGGGACAATTATCACGAGATTTGCAGGGTAAAAAAGGTATTTGCACTCGCGACACGTTGTTCACCGTGGGTTTTATTTATTCAACCTCTTATTCCTTTGTCCACAGTGTCATTACGTTTTCAACGAAAAAATCGTTGTAGTTTTTCAACGGGATAACAAGAGAAAAGAGTTTCTCTTCTTTCACCCCATATGGACGCCACCGCGGCAACAATGTTAACGCTGGACTCGTGTCAATCGTTGTTTGCGTTTTAATTAGAATTAAAATTTAATTAAAACGGACTCTCTGGGGGAAACAATTACGGTAATTTTGTTAGTGACGGCGGCCAATCAATTTTTCAAACAAATTGCTGGCTTCTGCAGCGGTGGTAGGAGGACGCGGTTTTTAATTGCACATTTTTTCTCGCCCGATGTTCGCCAAGTTATAGCTGGTCGCCTTCGATCGTTCTCTTCGATTCTTTTCTGTGTCAGCCACCGTGAATTTTACATTTCAATGGCAGTGGTACCTATAGCGTGTCAATTTGTGCAACGATAAAAAATCCTATATAATAACTCTTTACTTGCGTTTCCGCCACGAGACGAGGGGAAACCGATCGACCTAGTAAATTGAACCACTAAGGCGACTGCATCCCACTTCTGCGTGGCTCCGAATTCGTCAGAAAACACTGTTGTCGCGTGGATCTATGTAAAATCGACGTTGTATCAGTGGCAGTAAAAATTTCGCGATAAATTTTGTGGACGCAATGTGCATCTTGCATCGACTTGAAAATGGTCGTCGGAACGACCTCGTTCGGTATACTGGATGCATCGTCGACCACTGGGCCACTTGGTGTTTTTCAGCGACAAACTTTATGGGAGAGGTAATAAAATATCTTACGGTGGGCCAGTAACGTCGCTGTGTGGTAAATAAACGAAAGAATGCACGACTTAAGGAAGCTGCAACTCGCGGCCGTGTAAATATCGGCGAGTTGATTTTTGGAAAATAGGTGAAGAAGGAAGGAAGGTGCCGCAATTCGCGATTTACTGCATTCCGATATGTTGGGGATAATAATTCTTCTATTCGATTTTTTGTAAAACGTTTCTTAATAATCTGTGTTCATGCTACTTGAATTCTTCGATCACATCGCAGCTTTTAATCACTGAAATTTAGAAATACTTATCTATTTTAGTTTCATAACTTAAAATACATGATGCGTAAGAATTTCTCATTCAGCCTAACTTCTTTCTTTGATTTCTTCACACAGAAAACATACACGAATTAATAGATAAATCGTGCAACGAAGCTCTCTCTTAGATTTACCTGAAATTAAATAGTATTTTCCCACTCATTGCGTGGCAAAATATCGCGGCAACAAGCAGATGCTCCGAAACTTATAGAACCGAGAGTTCGAAAGCGTTTGCCGGTAAAATTAGCTCGGAAGAGCCCATATGTTCCCCAATTCGGTCGTTATTAATTGAACCACGAGCATTCCACGAAGTAGCCACTCGACGGGATTAATAGTTTATTTGATTACAGCGCGGCTGTGCCTAATACTCGATGATGAATAAACGCGGTGTACTCGCGTGTTTAATTTCCCGGCTATCCCGGCCCGCCTTCCTCCCCTGATAGCCGCGGAGCCAGGCCGGAAATTATAGTGCCCGCTTGAAATTTTCATTCGGCGCACACCTGCGCCACTTTTTACTACGGCCGAAAATTTTAAATGCGTTTATGTCGAGTCAATAAAACGCCGGTGCCAGGCGTTCTCTGGCGTCGCTCCTCCGGAAATCTCGTCGTAAAAGCTGGGCGCTCGTGTTTTTCCCGGAATTAACATATCACCCAATCGATACCCATCCACAACCCGCCCCCTCGCGTCGTTATGCGTTTCGAAAAAAAACAAAAAAAAAAACAGAGAGCAAGAAAAAATAGGCAGCTACATTCACTCTCTGGCGAGGGATAGTATCGAAACACGAGCGAGAATGCGATGGTCGAGGGCGATTTAATCGCGATCCATTACGCGTGTACCGTTCGAGCGATTCGCGCCCTCTTAAAAAGGCTAATAAACGTCATTGTCGATGGACCCGGACGAATTTCAGCGACGAGCACCATGCACTGTCAACCTGACGTTGTTAGGTCGTCTATCGCACGGGCGTATCTGTATCGCGAATTGTTTCCCACCCGATTCGAAACATTTGTTGTGTTTTTTTTTATTGTTGTTGTTGTGGACACGCGGGGGGAGTGAGAAGAAAGAGGGGAACGCGCGGCGCCCCGACAGAACGCGAAAATAAAGCACGTGTGAACGGCACGCGTAGCATAAAACTCGTAACCGCGTATGGCGAATGTAAATCGCGGAGGATTGGACGCGCATGAATTTAACCGCTCCTGTATGTAAATTTTGAGTGGTACCAGGGGGTAGGAAGGATGGGAATGGCTAGGTGGGAGGGTGGGTGGGGGGTGGCTGGAAAAGGCAAAGTGGACGAGTGCATGTAAATTTTATTGCAATCAGCTATTGTAAACAGAATTAACGACGGTGCAACGCGAAAACTATTTGTCCCCCAGTCTGACTCTAGTCGACTCTCTGCGAAAGTTGGTAATCGTCGGTTCCGGTGTACGCACGCATTCCTTGAAATGTAGTATCACGTGGGTTTGTTCGTTGGAGCTTTTAACTTAATTTAGGTGTGATGTTGGTCTGATAATGGCGGGCAACGTGAATGTGAAATATAAAAGTGGAATGCGTGGGCAGTTGCAGTTAATAAGCGAGGGGACGTAATAGGTGGGTGTGCTTTAAACGATTTTGTCTGTTTTGATGTGGCTGTCGGTTGGAACAGTGTATATTTTCAAACAGAAGCTTTGTTTTGTTAGAAAAATCCAATTTATCTTGAGGTATTTTCGAATACAATATTCTGATTTGTTTTTATCATATTGTAAGGAATATAAACGCGAATTGAAGGATTTATATTCTTTTGTGCAGCGAGCAGGTCTGGGGAATATTGGAGATGTGAAAGAACAGAATAGTTACATCTTGTGGAGCAGTGAAACTAAACTACAGTTTGCTGAAAGCAGCAAAATTTTTCGTTGCAGAAGCAAGTCTGACGAAAAAATAGTCAGCATGATATCTCCTTTAAACATCAATGGAAATGATATTCTTGTAAAATAATGTTGCCATTTAGGCTGATGGGCAAACTTTTTAATTTCGAAAGAATAAATAATTTGTGGCACTTGAAGTTGAAATAAATTTGTTCATGTAAATTTTTGCTCAGCAATTGTACATAAAAAATTAATTAAACATGATATATGTTCTGCAGTGGTTTAAAGATCCTTAAAAATCATAAATAATTTCATACAAAACTTATTGTAAATAAAGACTAATAAGTCATGTGTAATAAGTATTTTTTTTTTAAATAAAACCGCAAAAAATTCCTAAAATCATTCATTTTCACTGCGGCTAAATGTACGTAACCCCTTAAAAGAATCGATCTTCCTCGTTACATTATTGCAAATGGCTAAACAATCGTGATCTTCAATTTCACAATGTACACCCTGTATATACAGAATAACTACCTAGCAATACTGCCCGATATAGATGACGCATGCATGGAATTTTTATAAAACTTACCCGTTCTCAAACCAGTCACGCTGCCATAAAACAAACAGTATCCACACTACTCTATTATATCTCCAGCGTTGTCCAAACATTTTCAATAAATGTTCACGCAACTCTCGCGCTTTCAATTGAAATTTATCGTACCGGTTGCGTGCAAAACATTTGCCATTTTCATGGCGCTTTAATTACAAACTTTCGGGGCTCGCAGGTTCGGGGAACGGTCGGATTTCGACGAAAGCTCGATAAGATCGAACGCGTCGATACACACGCACAGCTTTCCAACAACGATTCGAAAAATCTGGCGGTCTGGCAGCCAGACGGGGCCATAAATTCGAGACACTTGCATGCAAATTGTTAGGGCCGCCAGACACACGCAAACTTTATTACGCTCGCGACCGTTTGAAAAGCGTTCCTCTTTTTCTCGCCCGTGGGACAACGAACGAAGAGAAAGGAGCGCGTGCTGGCCAAGGGCAATCGATGAAATCCTATTACGTTTAAAATTCACGAACATTTAACCGCCCCCCGCTGCGCGCAATTTGCATATCTTTCCCGCACGGCCATCTTCTCGTCTCTTATAATGGCAATAAGTGCATGACGGTGCACCACAGTGGCCGCTTGCGAACTTACTATATTAAGCCAAGAACAAAGGGATGTTCAGGTGCTCCGTTCCTTCCTTTTTCCTCATTCTACACTGTTTTTTTTTTTATCAGATTTTACAGTCAAGATTCACAGTAGACTCAGCTTTAAGGACTACCGTTTTCATTTGGGGCAAAGTACTTTTCTGAAATAGCAGTTTAGATTCATCGCGTTTCTGGAATTAGATCCTTGCAAATTGGAAGCATTTTTTAGGGATTTTCAGAGAGAAATGGATTAACCTCTTTGCTTGGATAAGCGTTAGCAATAGGTGTAGGAATTAATGATGGGATCTGAAACTCTTTGAATCGCTTCGAATATGTATTGTATACGTGGTGACTAGTTAGAACCACTTCGAACATAATTCGTAGCTCAAAACTTCTTCCACGTGTAGGTACCGTTAAGAACTTTGAAACTTCACCTCAAAGGTTCCTTTGGAAAATTGAAATCATTTTCGAAAGTGATACGTTTCAGCTCACTTTGGGCAGTCCCCCGCCCTTTCGCTTATTTTTAAAAGCTAATCCTTATTAAGCTTATGCTAAAAAAGGCGAATATTATTAAATTTCAATTTCACATTTTTAATTAAATTGCCGCTACAAAATGGGTACAAACAACCAATCGCCGCCTGTTAACTTCACTATTTCTCAAAGCCTCCACCCCCATCCTCCGAAAAAAATTCTGCGGACGCCCTTACTGGCTCGGCCCATAATTTCAAAGGGATCACGTTGACTCAAAGCAGACAAGAAGAAATTATAACGTTACTGGCGAGGTTAATGCTTACTTAAACCGCGCCGAACAGAAAAATACCCAGCGAATATTGACCGGAAAACGGTGGATTGCGGCCAGAGATCGCGGCGAACGCAATTAACAGATTTTCAGCGTTCGCGAAATGAGGTTGACTCGCTGGTTAACGGACCTCGATTACCTTCGATCGGCTAAATATTTGTCGCGGTTACACATCGTTCGCTATCCCAAACAAAGAGGAAGGAACAACGCACCGAGCCCAATACAGTGCCTGCTCTCTCACAAAAGGCAGACACAAAAAAGAAACGAACAAAAAAATTCAAATTTTCCCTGTAGACTGCAGCATCAAAAGGACCAGGAAGCACAATAGGGGTGACAGACGGGGAGGAAAGGTGTGTCGTTGCTGCGACATTCGAAATGCGAGTCGCAGTCTTCCCGTCCCCCATTTTCCGAAAGTCGCGAAATCTTTTGGTTCTAACCGCGGTTAGACGGCAGACGGTTCGCCCCGTTCAAAGCGCAATAAGCAAGCGAGGCATGTAATCGACTATCTGGCAGTAAATCCTCTGTGGCGAATGTACAGGGTGTCTCTCTCTCTCTCTCTCTCTCTCTCTCTCTCTCTCTCTCTCTCTTTCTCTCTCTGTGCCCATGCCGAGCCTCAGTTACCGCCAAATTCCAGTTCCGTATTTACTGGTTCCTCTGTTATACTCGTCGATTGGTAACGGTGCCATCATCGTGTGTGTTCAGGTTGATTCAGGCTCCGAACACCTCCCGGTGAATTGTTTTAAGGTCTCTGCACACATGTCTGTTCCGTGTTAAGCATTTTGGAATGGAGCAGTTAATTTTTATCTTGAGCACTTGCCAGTTTCGTATCCGTGCGGTGAAATTGCAGATGGCTCTTCATACACATCAGTTCCGCGGGATCAATATCAGTGTTAAAAAATATCGTTTCCTTACTTTACAATGGCGAGGTTCACAATTGACCGTGTCAGGGACGTCTGTTTCCTTCAGCGTGGAATCCATATCTGTACCCGCAAGCTACAATTCGTTGGCTTCGATCAGTATTCTGGCTTTTTCATTGACGGTGTGTTGAAGTCACCTGGATGGGACCTTGTTTAAGACCGTGAAGGGTTCTCGGATCGAAGCTCTCGAACGACGCTACTCCAGAGTCCTAATCTCCAGAGTCATGGACGCAAACACAGCAATAGGTATTGAGTGTCAGTAATGAGAATGACAATTTCTATATTTCGTACTTGATTTTCATACAAGTGTCAGCCATGGATTGCTGGTGTTTTTCTAATGAAAATGACACCTAACGTGATTTAATTCTGATTATCTTTAATGTCTGTAATAGACTACAGCACTCTGAATAACCGTCAGTGAAATCAGGGACTCGGAACGGAGGCGGAATGGACACTGACCTGACACGGAAGCGATATAACTCGTCACTGTGCATAGAAATCGTTCAAATGATCATTCCATTTAAAGTCATACTAATGAATCTAGCGGACCGATAACATCATGAAGCTCGGTATTACCATTGATGGATCAAATTTAATAGGAGAGATGAGAAGGCCACTTCACTTCATTTGAAGTACTGATTATATTAAGTACATTCAACATAATTATTATAAGGTATATCTGAACATGATACCAAGAGTGATGATTAAATAAAATAACAAGTAATATAGAAACCAGTTTTATGAAATACAGATATTATTCAGGTTTCATGACAGCTGATATCGTAACGAACAATTATCAAACGTCATCTACTAAAAAGTGGCGACTGCTACAAGAATAAAATGAAGTCGGTAAATAAATTAATAAGTGAATTTTTAGTTTGACACAAAAAGGATTGCGAAAGAATATTAAAAATGTACACAACACCCTTTCTATTAACACTTCATTCCTGTTAATCCAGAACGCCCAGCACCGTGTTTATTTTTACGAGCAATACTTGATTTTTAATAAACTAATGGTTACCCATCAAATCGACAAATATCCATGGAATATATATATCAAATTTTATCCCTGGCTGTGGAAAGTACTTTTTACATTCTATTCGCTTATTTCAATTACACCTTTTTCGTGTTTAATTTATATTGTATGGAAGTAGGGACAGGTGGGATGCGTGGATGTACTTTTAACTGCGAACATTTCGGGATGGCGCGTTTTCCACGGGAAATCCGATAAAATCCGCTGGCGCGCGGCGCGGAAAAGTTGATGTATTATTTCGCTGCGTAGTGTCGGTAAGACAGGCAGGTTTCGTTGTTGCGCAGGGGAAGCTCGTTAACTGGCAATTTCGGTGAAAATTAGTTGAGTAGTTTGCAGGGAATTCGAGCGCGATTTTCGTACTGCGTACATTTCGTTTAACGTGGTTCTGATCGGCGGGGGAGGGGGGGATAAAAATCTGCCGCGTCGGGCAGAATTCGTGAAAATTGTTGCAGTTTCGCGGGATGATATTGTTTGCGATAAAAGTGAACTGATTGAACCAGCTCCGTGATTGTTTGTTAATGATGTTACGCACCCGTCCGCGTAATGAGCGACCGGCTGGCACAGTTTATAAAATCAGATACAACAAAGTGGCAAGTGGAGTGTTGGATGTCATATTTTGCGTATCATATTGGTTAATAATTGATAATTATGGTACCACGGTCTGTGGTCTGCATTCGAAGTCTCGCCTTCTTTTTATGTACATACAACTAGCAAAATACTCGTGCTTCGCTATGGTATTTCACTTATAAATTCCACACCCAGCTAACCACTATACCTGTACCTATATATCGATTTTTCATTGAGAATTTTCATTAAGTACTTCGAACTGTGGAGTCAAACGTATCTGGAGGCTCGATCGAAACGTCCAGACAGCAAATGAGCTTAAAAAGGGTAATCTTTCCTGGTCCGAATGATTTATGGCAAGGCGGGTCAAAATGATTATTCCGTTAGATTATGGTAGGCCACAAAATCGCGATCGAATGTGGTACCTACCGATGTACCGCTGGCTCTCGTGATAAATTAATATTGGGAGAGCGCTTTGAAACGGAACGTGGCGATGCAGATGTGTTTTCGAAATGCGTTACACACGAGAGCTTGTAACAACTGAATGTATTTACAAGATCAAATTACTGAACACATTATCCTAGAAACGTGTGCTTTCACTGTTTGATTATTCTGGATCGTACTGGCAGGGAACACGAAGTATCAGCTGTTAAATTTCAATGAAAGAATCGAGATTCATGCAATTCATGAAAGTAAGGGACATGTGTTTTTTGAGGGGGTAACTGAAATTGTAGGAAAGAAGGTACCAATGGCAAACATTCGAATTTTCTCATCATCTTGAATTTTCTAGCAAAAAAAAGGGATTGTTTTCAAATATTCACCAAATTGGAAATACGTATCGGCTGTGCGGCTATTGTGCCGCTATTTTTCATTAAAAAAAATCTGACAAAATATTTTTTCTTCTTCTTTATACATATCATAAGAACCTTATGTTATATTTATAATAAAAATCCACGAATTTCTTTAAAATCACCTCCATAGTTATCTTACCATTTTTTACTTACCATGGTGGCGTTAACACTTAATTCCCCCTAATTCGCACGCGAACTACTTCGTATTCCAAATTCCTCAAAATCTTCGACGAAGACCACGAAAAGTGATAGATTTGTCCTGGGATGGCCGAGCTTTTACCGTCGATGCAAGCAAGCGCTCTTCGCGAACGAGCTTTCGATATAGCTCTGATCCTTGCATCGGTAGCCGTGGTTGTGGGTAGTCATTAGATATTGTCGAGGCGTGCATGCACATATCCGGTGCATAAAACTCGACATTGGAATTGATGGGGCCGATACGAGGAAGGCGCGGAGGCGGAGCAGACTAATTTATTAAATCCGGTTACAACGCTGCCGCGCGATAACACGAGGCGCAGGGACGTGGAATTGTTCTCCGTTCCATCGATACGAATTCCCAGGAAAAATGAAACGCAGGACGCGCGGAGAAGAGAGGCAGAAAAAAAAATGAACCCTTCGGCAACGCTCGAAGAAAGACACCGCGCGGAAACTTAATGCAATTTTAATCGCCACGTCCAACTCTTTACAGGGGGTTATCAGTCAGGCCATCAGCGACATGAAAGGCGATAGAATTTGCGGGTGTCCGAAGAGAAAAGAGAACGAGACCAATTTCTATAGAATCCCAGCCCCGGTGGTCGCGATAATTTTATTCTCTGCTCGCTGGCGGGCGTTTAATTCCCGATAATAAATGTTCAGGGAAAAAACGTATATTAATCCTGGCCGTGTTTTGATGCGGGAACTTACCACGGACGAAATCGGATTATTCGGGGAACCCTTGTGACACGCTCCGGCGGAGAAATATTAGATTCCCAATGTGTGTGTTTCGCGAGAAACTCGATCGAAGTCGATTGAAGAAATCACACGTTTCGCGCGATCGGTGGGATGCCCAGAGGGCCGAGGCAGAGGAATAGTCATGGAAAGTATGTACTCACTTAGTTGTTTATATACGGAAAAGCCTGTCCATCGTGTTTCCTTTGTCTGGTAATTTATATGTCACTTCATCCCGCGTAGGTACCTACTTAACTACAAAGCAAGATGTTTTTAATTAAACAAATCGTTGGAAAAGAAGCTCGTCGCGACGAGTTTAAAGCTGCAAGAACCGACTGTATTGCAAATTGCCATGCAGATTCATTCTTGCAGCTGGAATGAGATTTCATCGAGCTTCAAAAGCGGGGGGCGCTAGGCGGGGCTGCTCATTTCGTCGTATTAGACGTTCCGTTGCGTCAAATAAGATTTTTTGCTCGTCTGAGATTCGAGCGCCCTGTGAGGCGGAATAAACGAAAGTATTAAATAACGTCAAAATATTTATCGACGGACATATTTCGGTGAACATATTACACTCTGGCTGAAGATGTTCTTTTTAAATATAGGTACGGGAACTTATGAACGTATAGCAATTTATGGATAATGATGTCTTGTGGAATACGAACTATGTAATTGTGAAATAGTAAATAGAAATGAAATATTTGATAAGTTGGTGCGAGATATGAGGAAATTAAACTATTGCAAGGAAACTTAAATGACTAAGAAGTCCATCCTTTGATTAAGTCCGTTGATATACCTACATCGTAATGAAACGAAATTACACTTCTTTCAAAAATCAAATTAATCTTGAGATGGTCTTGAAAAATTCTTAAAACTTTTTCTTTAAGGCTATTAAATACTGTATAAAAAGTTCCTTTTACAACGATTCCTGACATTTCCGTACGTATCTCGAGAACAAAGTGTATAATCCTGTTATTACTATAATATTAAAGGACATTTCCGTATAACTACTACCGAAAATTGATGTGGTTCAAACAGATTCTTCTTTTATACATTTTTTATGTAATTCGAAGAAATGACAATTATACTAATTATTAATATGGAAATAGAGAAGAAATTATTGTTAATTTTGATTTTATTTATCTAAAAAGTGTGTAGCTTTATAGAAATTTCGCAGTTTGTTTCTTGTTAAATTCTATTTTTACGTTTGTTTAAAATAAATATTACTTCTATTATTGCAACCGAAAAATATGTTTTCTGTGATTTTTCCAAAATTGTATCATACACAAACTTATCAATAGTATGGAATAAATATAAGATTTTACCAACAAACATGTTGGCTACATAATTTTATATATATATAAAATTCCATTCCACGTAAATTCGTAACTCGTTAAGAAACGATTCGTAATGCACACGCACACACAGACTACCCTTTGGTAATTCCAGTGGCTTTGGGAACTGTTTCGTAACGGTCGAATAAACATCGACACAGGCTACGTCCCGTCCAAATAAATTCTCCCATTTAGTTATCGCGTGTTTTCGAAAAACCGCGTGACAAACGGGCGTATCTGTCGCGGAAGGCCCACGTGTCACTCGGTGCAGAAATTTATTCGCGGAGGGCGATAAATCGATAGTTTTGCCGTCCGATAATACCGTTGGTTGTGCCGGTGGGTGGCGGCGCAAATGTTGCTCAGCGTTGTAAAAGTATTGTAAAACAAAGCGGCTGTCGGTACGATCCTATCGGAAATTAGGGAGATAGCGAGCCCCTGCGCATTGTTTGCCGTGTAACGTGTAACTCTCGCCGGCGCGTTGTCGGCTTTCAAGATGCTTGACGTGTCGATCGTGATCCTCGACGCTTACAACGTGACACGCGATGTTAGACTCGACTGGCATCTACTTCGACACCTTGCATTGTGCCCCGATTGTCCTGATTCCACCATGCAGTTACCCCGAGCATCCTGCCGCCTGATATAATGCTTGTTAGCCCCGCACGAAAGTTCCACGCTCGTGCTTCGGCCGACGTCGATGGCCCATTGAAATATTCACCGCACGTCGGTTTCGCCGCGTATGTCGCTTTATCTTTTTCAATCGCAGTTCTTTTAGCCCCCAACACCCCCCGACAGGCTCGACTGGCGTCCCGCCATTCAACTACTTCGGGCAGCTCCGGCCGAAAGAATTCCGCGGAACGATTTCTGGTGACGTGCGATCGTGACTGGTCGAAAAGTTTGTTCCGGCCGTAAAGTGGGCAGAGGTTGTTTGCAGAACGAGGCTATAAATAATACACGAGAATCTTGGGAAGGCTGTAAGCCGCAGGTGTACACACCTTCTGATTCGTCGATTTTATTCAATCGAGACACACTTTGATTTTATCCTCCATTAAAAGTTGATTGGAAAACGATTGGACCAGCGTTCTTCGAATAAAGAAGCTACTATCAGAAACAAGGCCAATGACGTTCGAGCAACAAAAGCGCCGATAATCGCTTAAACCATCGATCTGTGACGATTTAATTAAAGCAGACACTTACGAAACAACGAGCCCCCATCCCCACGCTGCCGTTGCCAACAACTTTAATCGATAATTGATCAGTCCCGGCGCAACGCGGAATCGGTGTTCCTTTGAGAGCGAGTCACGGCGATGGCAATTATTGCCGCTCCCCTTGGATTGTCCTGAAACGTGGAAAGACGCTGGCCGGCACTCGGAGAAAGGGGCGAAAAATGTGCAATTACGCGCGTGAAAGACGACACGCGGCTCGATGGATTAATCGTCCTCGAAGACTCCCAGCGCAGCGATTCGAGACTTCTTCGGCGATAACGTCCCGTGAATGGCATGCAATCCTGACGACCGAGCGGCCCGTCCTTACGGACGAGTAATCGATCGCATTCTACACCGTCTCGACGCCCTCGCGATACGCTCGCAGTTCAGCCTCGCGTCGGCAAATCTATCGCATTATCGGCGCTCGAGGTATATACGCGACGCGTCGATGGCGACACTTGAAATTTCGAGCCTGACCCGAGACACGCGGATCCATTCGCGAAGATTGATTTTACCCTGGACCCATCTCCCTCTGCATTTGTCCTCGAACAATCACCATTGCAATTCAGAGTTGAAATTACCAACGTACTGGTGATACTGTTTCACACTTTCGCGCTTAAGATACGTGGCGTGTTCTGGTGTTTGGTTATATTACATTAACAAAGAGAGTGTATGAGGTTTGGATCAGGGGTGGGCAAAATGTTTATATAAATAAAATTTCGAATAACGAATAAAAGATAAAAAAAATTATTCGTAATGTGTCGAATACAGTTAACGCGGGTTAACGAATGTCTTTTTAGCTTATATTCGTTATTCGAAATTTTATTTAAATAATAATTTTGCCCATCTCTGGTTTGCATCACCGATTTTCTTCAAATTTTCCATGTAATTGGTGCAAGGCATGTACCATCATGTTTATTAAACACATAATACGCACTTTCGGAACGATACGCTTCTTTAGTGGCTTTGAAACTCAGTTCGCGGAAAATCTCTCCGTACAAGGGTACAGCTCCGCGGTAAAACCCGCCGTAGCTAAAAGGTTAAAATCGTAATAAAATTGCAGTGGCAGCTGAATTGCAGGTAATTCATATAGTAATTCCAGGCACATGTACAGTTACGCACAAAAGTATCTGTCCACCCCAAGCCGGGGTTTATCACAAACTTCGCAATAAAGCGCCTGTATAAGTCGCGCACGAAAAGTACGGATGGTTTAACAGCGACGAAATCCAACACACCAATGTAATTTCGTCCACTACCGTGTATCTGACAATTGCAAATCCGAGTCTCATAATCTAGCCCCGTATTGTGACGCAATGAACCGATAGTGTGGATTGCCCCGCGACGATTTCACGCGGTGAGGGAACGGGGGCTGTGTAGGCAGACCGAGAATACGCGAGGCACCGTGGTCCAGAGTAATTTGGGGAAATGGGAGAAGCGAGATGAAGTATTGATATTAATTTGCGACGAAGACGGGCGTAATGCTCCAAGTAGGCTCCAAATGCCTACGCGTCGTCGTGACTTTTAGCGTTAACTTGGCAGCGGAGTTGAGCTCGGCTTGATTCCGATAGGTACCTTAACCGAATAACGGATAGGATCGACGAAGAAGCTTTTATACGCCACTAACGAATAATTCCTTTGTCAAACAAGAGTTTTTTGGAATAGCGAATTCGAGTAAAAGGCGAAGAAGTTTTATTTTTTATCGTCACTTATTAGGTAATAGACAACGAAAGATGTCAGTAGTTATTCGAATTGAACTTTTAGAATAGAATCATTATTATCCAAATGAAATATTCGATTAAAGAGGATTTTTTGAATAATTATCTTAGGTAAACGTTATTAAAGCTGCTTGGGGCCAAGTTAAAGCTGCGTCATAAAATTTCCTGAAAATCAAATTAGAAGTGAAATATTCAGCGTTTTAATATTGTCACATTAATAGGTTATTAATTCAAGACCACCTGCAATTCCATTAGCCTTCTATACATCCTTCTATGCAGTGAATCACGTGCAATCATATTTACCTTCCGTTTTAGTTTAAATATTAATCTGCTAAATATTAAAACATTTTTCTAATAGAAATTTTCTATCGCCCTTCTTACAAACGTAACGACCGTGAATTAATCAAAGTGGCCCGATTAAGCGGCAACCAGTCTCCAGCAATCATACATTTTAAAGTGATACAGACTTATTCACGTTTGCATATCGATTATTAAATTAAATTCCTCCTAAATGGTAATCTTATTAAATGGGTAGAGATACCAGTTTATAAGGAGGTAAAACGTATTAATTTTTTATAAAATAAAAGACATTGTTAAGAAACCGCAACTGATCGAGTGCACAGCAATTTCACTTTCCTCTTTAGAAACACGATGAGTCAAGGTATTTGTACTAAAAACTCCCTGTAACTTGCATTATTATGCAGTATTCAGCAAACCTCGTTACCACTTGTATATTATTTTAAAAATCTCAAACTATACATTTGTGAGAAAAGCGTTGCCCGATTTTCAGAATCCTCTATTCGTTTAATGGAAATGCCACCTGTCAGAAACTAAACAGCACTTCTAATAAAAGAACTGAGACGGGGGGGCAGCAATCGTCGTTACATTTACACGTTGAACGGCAGGCGACGATATAGCCAATCCTAGAACCGTAGAAAATTCGCCCCGTGATCGGCCGCTGACTCCTTGGGCGATAAAGAAGATTTAGATCGATTTAAGATTCCAATTTCCTGGGGCTTCTCATGGGAGACCGGGAAGGTACTTGGAAAGACGACGACGTCGACGAGGACGGAGATGTGCCAGTGGCATATCGTGATGAAAGGACGAAGAAGCACAAGAATGGTTCCCCGTAGATAGCACCCTCTCGGTTTCGGTACCGTGCCTGGATTCAAAGTAGACGGTCCTCGGTTCAGTCACGAATTACTAGGCCCTGGCTTTCTACCTCTCTTCTCTTCTTATTCTTCCCTCGATCTTTTCTCTAACATTATCGTCGTTCTCCCTTTAAATCTCCTCTCTCGCTTCCCCTTCAATCGAGCTACTTGTACTCCTATGTTCTCACGGTGCAGTAGGTGCATTATTTATTTTTATAATTTGGACATATGATGTGAGTGTTGAATCTTTTTCATCGTCAAAATTGAGGCATTAGAACCTTTATATATTTTGATAGAATGTAAAGTACCATTTATAAAATGATATACACATTGGTTTCTTCGCCAAACGTTAAGGGAAACGTAACTCATAAATTACTCAGAAGATGGTCATGTAACGAATACAGTTTACACCGATGCAATTCATAGACATGAAAAATACAGAGACGCACCTTAATGGAAAAATTAGGAATTATTTACTCGAGCTAACATTTCCCCCTTATATCTCAGGGTGGCTTTATTTTCTCTGTAATCCTGTCCTTCAGCTTTATTAAGGATTCTCTTTTAGTAGGGAAACCGGAGCTCTTTAGGCAGTCTTATTGCAGAATTTTATTTTACGAGGCAATTCCATTGCGTGGTTCTATTCCTTCAGGTATTTCGGTGAGATAGTTTCATTTCTTATATACTTGTATAATCCCTGCTCCCCTTGCAGTATCGTTCACCTCTCGCCCCCGTGTCTTCCTGCAGCTTCCCAGATTCCATTTCAACCCTGTGTATGCCGTACCACTTATTCATATTTCCCCTCTTCTTTCCACCTTTTAAATCTCCCTCGCCAGTACCTCGGGGCAGCAGGTGTTCTAAAAACACTCGACCGCCACATTCGACTATGTTACCGAAAGGATGACACCGCGGAGGAGACATGTTTATACAAAAGCTTGCAAGTTCCACGAAGTATACTCGCCTATTATGCTTAAAATTATATTCGTGTCAGTTCCTGCGGACTGTCTACTTACGCAGATTAAATGGCACGCTGGCTTTAGCAGCGTTACAACGGTCGGGTTGAATTCTAGCAGCAGCAGCTTCAGTTAAAACGCTCGACTTGGCCAATATTAACAGCCTCCATTTTCTCTTCTTAGCCCACATCGCCCACCCTCCCGCGTTTTTCCACGTTAACCCTGTCGTACTTTGTACTCGTCCCTCCTCTTCTTTCCTTCCACCCTCCTTCTCGCTTTGCTTCGCGTCCACCTCCTTTTGTCTGACTTTCTGCCCCTCTTAAGTGCTCCACCTGAAGATTCCGTTTCGCCCGTTATTACTTCTTATTTGAATTTCACTTCGCCGACCCCTGCCTCATTTGCTTACATACGCCCCGCGCAACGGCGTATTTAGACGTTCAACATATTCATCGCTGAGGGGGCGAGGGTCTATTTAAGAGCATCCGATGAAGGCCTAGCACGCCATCGGCTGCATCGCTTGGTGCACATTTTTGGCTGGGGAGGGATGATTTATGGGTCGAAGATAATACGTTAAATTATAGCGGTTCTCTTATTTTCATGTCCCTTATTGTCCCTTGTGCGAAACGTCTTCTGAATAGAAATTGATCATCATTGTCAGCATTTATCAAATTTTGTCACAGAATGTCTGGATCCGTGGTTCGTGTTTAAAATGTTCTGTTCGATATAAAGGGTGTCCCACATACGTGTCGCCACGAAATAAAGTTCAAGGAAACTCCTGAAATGTCCTGGCGACACTTACGTGGGACACTCTACATAAGCCGTGTTTCGAGTACGAGTTTTTTAATAGAATTTGGTGGCGTTATTAAAAGAAAATTTATTATATTCACAGGAAATCCTTGTTTCTCTTTTATGTCCTTTATTTGGTGATTTTTACATTTTCATCTTTTCCACTGTATGTACTTAGGTACGCGCTTTTAATTCATTTCTGTCACCCGTGACACACTTTTCCTTTAATGCAGTGGCATGTCAACATGAACGTATACAATATCCCAACGTTAAATTGGCTGCGTATCGCAACTGCAATTCTTATGAGAAGCGAGTGGAGGAAGAAACTTCCCTAGTGGATGTAATAGAGATTACAAGAATGTTTATGGAACGAAGGGAAAGGAAACTTTGATTACGTTCTCGGTATAAAATACAATATTTCTTTAAAATAGTTATAAAGTAGTTAAAAACAGATCACCAACTCAGTCAAATGATTTAAAATTATACACCGCTTCTTTTATGCTGTGAAAGGTCAAATGTTCGAGACGAATAAATCAGTGAATAAAATTCCAAACTCCCATATACAAAATAACGTGTTCAAGAATTTTTCTACACGCGCGTTGTTGCACTTAAACACTTCGAAATTAATACCTACCTATAAACAATCACTTAAACCCAAAAGCGCTTTACATTTACCGGTCCCATTGCCTTCCTTCCTCCTTCGTTCATTTCAATATCTCGCGAAAATTTTCTCCTTCAGCAGAGCAGCTTTTTTTTTACTTAAACCGCCATAATTCTCATTTATTTATCCAGACCAGCCCGTCTCACTTTCCCCCGCTCGAGCGTCGTTATCATTTCTCTCCGTTTCATGTCGGACGCTTGTTATTCGCCGCACGCGACACGAAAAAATTCCCCGCGTGTCCATTCATCTACCCTTATCGGTTCATCTTTTTCCTCCGCCCCGCTCTTCCAACTTTTAATTCTATCCTCGGTCTGTATCGCTTACGCTTTAACCCCCGCCTCGCGATCCCGCGTTCTCAGCCCCCTCCACCCACCGACCCTAGACCCATCTTTTTGGTTTAATCTCCGCACGAATGCGAGGGGATTAAAGGAGCAAGGACATTTCGCATTTCAATCCGCACGTTTAAATTTTACGCGGCCGTCTATCGCTTTAATCTACCGTCAAATTTTTCATGCCGGCCACGTACGCGGGGCGTATCGACGCACTTCTTCTCTACGGAACGCCATCCGTCTCGGGGATACGGATTTCACCGTGCTTCTGCCTGACCTTCTAGCACTCTCGAGTCGACCCACCCCCTCGCCAGTCGCGCTCTACAATTCCCTCGTTCTACTCGGGGCGCAGCAGCCTCTTCCTCAGTTTTCGCAGACCCTGCCACCTCATCTTTTGACCTTTCCTCCTCCCCGTCCTTCTTCCCCCCCGCACCCAAGCGTGCTCTTCCGCCCTCGACATTGGCACGTTCCACTGCGAGAAGCCCCCCGTAATTGGCCCTTCGAACCAGTGACCGCGCGGGAGGAGTCGAAAGGGGGGCGGTGAAAGGGTAGAGTCGAGCTGCGGGCGAAGGAGCCGGGTAGGGTGGTCGGTTGAAAGGAGAGAAAGCGATCGTGAAGGAGTCTGAGGGATGGATGGCTAGGAGGGCGAAGAAGAAACCGTGTAAATCAGAAGGAGAGGGAGGTGATGAATAGAGAGGAATGATGGAGGGTGGAGGAGCGAAGGAAGCGGCAGAGGAAGGTTAAGAAGGAATTGTGAGGGAACGGATGATAAAGGTAACGATTTCAACGGTCCGTAACGATGGGTGAGACACAGTAGAGGGTAGAACGAGGTTGAAGGGAGGGTTAGCGGCGGGAAGCTGTGGCTAGGCCGATGGCGCGGAGGAAAATAGGGCAACAACAAACTGTAATTAGAGAAAGGAAAAAGGACATGAGGAAGCACGGAGCGGGAGGAAGTATGTGGACAAATGGGCGCGAGCAAAGAAAGGGATGTAAAAAAAGGCTCGTGTTGGTAGAAAAAGAGTAGGGAAAAATAAAGGGAGGTTGAAGTGGAGAAATGGAGGAGCGGGAAAGGCGAGCGGAGGCTGGATAAAGGGAGACACGAAGAAACGGGGAACTGAAAGCGCGGTCTAGGGGAGGGGTGGAAAAAAATAGTGAAACAGAAAATGTGAGCGCAGAGAGGGAGGTAAAGGGAACGGGAACGAAATAGAGAAATGGCTAACTGCAAGAGGGTGAAGAGAGAAATATGGGACGAGAGAAATTATGTGCTAAAAAGAGAGGACCTGCGCGAAAAGAAAGGTAAAAAATGGAGGAACTACGTGAGCAGGGAGGAGAATGAAGAATTAAAGAAACTAGAAACTGCGTCTATAAAAGTGTGATAGAAAAGAACAGAGCGCGCTCGGGGAGAGGCTTAAAGCGAAAGCTGTGTTGGTGAAGGGGTAAGGGGGGATACAGAGGAACCGACAGTTCGACGTATAAAAAGGAAGAGAAATCGTACAAAAGGGGAACACGGCGATCTTAAAAGGTGTCTAAAAAATGTAAGGAAAGAGCGGAAAAACGGAGGAGTGGTCGGCGAACGGACAAAGGGAGTAAGGAGGATAAACAAGCGATAAAGAAAAATAGGCAGTCCACTGGGCTTCTAAATAGAAACGAAGGGGCACACGACTTTCGCGAGGACCCTACCTTACATCGTAGGGGCGGACGGGGGGGGGGGGTGGGGGTTGCGGCAAGTACGAGGGATACGTAGGTTCCTTTCGCCCCCTTGGGAAAGGCGGCCACTCCGTCGCGCTGAACTTTAGTCAGGATGAGATATGCAGAAATTAAATATTCATTTGGGCTACCAACCCCTAGGCCGTAGTCTCTTCCACCTTCCCTCCATTCTCTCCCTCGCCCCCTCTCGGTCTGTCACACGCCCGCGCAACGTTCCTCCCTCCACTGTCTCCCTCGTTCCCTCGAAAATAATGCCTTGGCCCGGGGCCAGTTTCGCTGAAGGCTCTCCCGATGTTCGACCCCCCTTTTCCGCTGGTTTCGTCCCAGCCTCGTCGTAGAAAAAGATGGCGAACTTGGTGGCATTGGTAAGCGTGCGCGCACCTCCGCATAATGCAACCCCGTGCACTCTTTCTTCTCCCCCTTTTACGTTCCTCCTTTTCCTCCCCTAATTCATCGCGACTTATCCCTGCCTGTGCCCTCAAGAGTCGCGAACAGTTCCAGGAAACGTACCTGTTGAACCGGGCGACGGTTCGATGAAATAATGACAAGCAGTTTATGCACCATTCGCCGCGTTACCAATGAGGGGTAACCTTCGCGCACGTATGTAGCACTGTTTCGTTTCGCCCTGTGCCCCCGCTGCCAGTAGGTTGTTGCGCGGCGTACGTACGTTTCCTCCCGACGGTTGATGAAGTGTTCTCCCGGCACGGAATTGCACCCTCTTCCTTTTGCTCGAACACATCCTCCTGCAGGTTGGTTAGACGCAGCACCGAGGGAACGCGCGCAGGATAAAAGGATTTGTTTTGGAGCTTTTCCGGGGGAGAGGGCGCGGCAGAGGGAGCGAGATGAAATTTGAATATCGCCGTTGTTACCGCGCTAGAGCGCGGGCCAAACGGGGCTGGCGGGGTGAGGGGGCGTCGTGATAGCGGTTGCGTTAGGGAATACATACTTTGTACCCTTAATCGTTGTATAAATAGTCATTAGACGCAGGGCTAAATATTGCCTGGAAGCGTGCGGCCCTAGCGATGTTCGTGGAATTTAATTATTTTTGCGACTGCTTACCGCTGTCGCGGAAAATTAGCGGGTAATTGTTCCTAGCAAGTGGGTATTAGATTTGGATGCATTTTTAACGTCCCGGGCGCCGTTTCCGATTTTGATAACGATGATTAGCTGCGCTAATCATAAATTCAACTTTGGAACTTTGGAGTAGCTAAGGTGCACTGTAATGTAGATAATAGCATAGAATTATGCTAGCAAAATTTCGTTCCGATTTTCGACGAGTTGTATGTGAATGTATTAACAGAGTTTTATTTGCACGGTCAATTTTTTCTGTCAATTGCAATAATTGCTTTTAGTGACAAAAGTACGTTATGATTTTTAACGATATAATGGTTAAAAAAATTGTTAATGTAATATACGATTTACTTCTACTCGTCTGAATAATCATTTAGTTAACTTGATATTTTTATTAATTCAGAACAGTATAATTCCCTTCGTTTAGCAATATTCGACCGGGCTATATCACGAAATAAGGTTTAACAAACAACCTTAATCACGTTAAATATAATTCCCAGTGTTTCTTGAGCACGTACCTATAAATAGCAGAAGTGGTGATACATGTGTGTCGCGATAAAAGAATAACCTTTTTTATTATATCAGTAGAGAGAAATCGGCATAGAGGAAGTTTCCCTTTGATCATTCATGCCCTTCAAACTGTACACAAAAAAAAGGAGCAATGCTCGGGCGTAAAGCTTAGATCGTAAGTTATTTCGTGTCACAACAGCGAGGGGATCAAATAAAGATAAAAGGGAGCTCTGACAGCCGTTCAATAGCAAAGATCGTGGAGCGTGTTCCCTCACGATTTGAATAAAATGAAGTTTAGTATCCCGTTTGCTCTTTAGTGGAGCTATTTTGGAGGATGAATACAGGAGAATGGCGTAGGCAGGGGTAGGAGACGCGAAGGATAAAGAGATTTGTTTCATCGTTTCCGATTAAGGGTAGGTGGGACAAGAATACCATAAAATTTGCATATCACGATCCTTGTAATACGTTCGCGAACGATAGGAATTACGTTGTATATCGTCTTGTCGTTGCGGAATACACCTCGACGGTGGCACAAACGCTAACGTTCTCGTCTCGTTTTGTTTCAGGCAGCAGCATCCTGCAGAGTAAACACCGAGATTCGAACCGAGGCAACAGGAATGAAAGGATTTCGTCGGCTGTGTCGAGAAAGGGTAAGTCGAGCTCAGGATGTTGTATCGCGCTTTCAAAGAGTCTTTTACAACGTTTTATCGCATCGTCAGAGGACTGTCTACGGAACGCAGATAGAAAACGAAGAAATATATATTGCAATAATCTTTGCCAACCCTTGAAACGCCAGAAGCACGATCGATCTTCTGGTAGCTTTCGTCAGAAGCACGCACCATGTTTTGGGCAAAAAATTTAATAAAACGGAGGGGGCAGTGAAGCAAATTTGCAGGAACGAAAAACACTTGCAATCCCCTGAGGCTAACAACTCTTCACTGAGACTAACAAGCTTTTAACCCTTGCAGTCCAACGGACTCACTCTCCGATCAACCACACATCTTTTCCTCGATGCTGCATGTACTTATTAAAATTACGTAAATGGAGCTGCACTCCTCTCGCTGCAACGTTCACAATTTAAACGTTATTCCTCATTAATTGAAAAATTTGGTATGCAGATTAAGCATCTTTTACTCCTCCCGGTGAGTGCTCTAAGCCTCTAAAATCGTAGATCCTGTTTTTAAATACCCAGTGTGTGCTTTCCGTTCCTCGACCTGAATGTGTTAAAGAAACAACGAAGAGGGAGCAATTTATAAGGGGGTTGAGAGGATTCCGCGGAAAAGTCGACACATTATCGTAAATCTGTCCGATTGAACTCGACGACATCGCCATTTCCACGAACGAGTTCGCCGGAGGTAGCTATAAACAAGCGAGATGCGTGGCACAATAGAAAACTAGCGGGTAACTGCCACTGGCGCGGTTAAATATTAAATGCCAACGTCCCCGTCGAATTATTCTATCGCCGATAGCAGAATAGATCGAGTTTAATTAGAAATTAACGAAAGTCGGCGTCGAAGTTGTGTCTGTAGGAGGCGATCCAATTTACGCGGTGGCCTCGCCTGTAATAAAGGAAGTCGCGACGATACGACGCTGCCCGGTGCGGCGCGGCGGTCCAATTAACTTAATTAACGTTACAGCAGGTTAAAATTTTGACAAAAATGGCGTCCTATCGGCGACGTTGCTCTTAATTAATTTCCATTATTGTTTTGCAGATAATTGTATTTTCCGCGCCGTGTTTAATTAACGAGCACCACTCTTGCAAGCATTTCACAAAGATCGGTCCTAAAGAAAATGGCAAATGGTTCCTCGAAACTCCAGCTTTCCACTACTCGACGACGACTGCATTCTTTGACCGTCGAAAGTGTCGGCGATCCAATTAACTGCAGCCAATGTATTTATAAAGTGACTTTAATTTGACGAACAGATCGTTGAACCTCGTTTTCCACGGAATTCAGCTCCCCAATCGAAGTGCAATTAATCGCCTGTCCTTTTAACACGTATCCTGATTATTAGCTTCTTTTTTATGGTGTTTAATAAGCTGAGTATGAATCGAAAGTGTGTCGTTCATTCTTGGGTGTAAAATTTCTATTATAATCATAGATTGAGATACAAACAATTTTTAAAAGAAACGTATATTCAATTATCATTTCTGGTATCAAGGACCAACTGTGAGCCCTTTCGTTTGCTTACAATTTTCTTCTGGAAATATTCATTTTGTTTATTTATTATTTTTCCATTCTTCAACGTTTCAGAGTTCCAAACTTTGAATATGCTCAATCGTCTGTATTAACTTTTTGCTAGCAGCACGTGTTTCAATTGCTGAAGCATTTGATGAGGTTTAAATGAGGTTGCATTATAATTCCGTTTAATTGTTTTATTTCAGCGAGGATAAAAACGAGTACGCGTTCGTCGGTGCGTATATTGTTTTGTATCGTCGCATCTTGATTAATAATTGCATCGTAAATATTAATGGATGGAAGCAATTTAATTTAAAACTGTTGCGACGTCCACTGTGTTTTTCTTCGAGTTTTTTTTAGAAATTCATTCTGGCTATACATTTTCTGAATTGATATAGTTCCGGTGAGATATAAAAACGCGCTTAATGTGGAAACGAAAGAATCGTTAACGCTCCGCGGCTAAATGTGCGCGTCTGGTTTTTGCAATTAAAAACCTGACGATTAAAATATCCGTAAGGAAGGGATTCTCTTTAATTACGACAGAATTTGCTGAAACTAAATAAGAAGTCGAGGCATGAAGAAATTTATTTTTCGAGGCAGCATTTAATCCCATTGTTAGATATTTTGAGAACAATGGATCATTGTAAAATATGTATGTACGTAATATTTAGTTCACGGTCACGAGTTTCGACCACATCAGCTATTAAAATATGTAATACTGATTTATAATTTAGTGTGCTTGATACTAAGTAAATTATGGCAAATTAAAAATTGCAGAATTAGTAGTAATCGACGAATTAGTAACAGAGATGGTATTTGAATTGTAATAGAAATATACTACCCCTAGGAATACAAAAGCATATTTTCAAACAAATCTTATGGCTTTCGACTGTGAAAGAAACTTTCTATTTTCTTCATGGAACAATTGCTAGATAAAATAATCAACGACTCAGTCTTCTTATGCTGACATTTCTCTGTTGTAATGATGGCCATCCATAGCACCACAAAAATACTCACTTCTTAATTTTGTTTATACACTTATTTTGTCTATAGCTGCTCCAAACGTCCCTAAATCAATCTTGATACAAATTAATTCCCAATAATTCTTAAACAGCTAATGTCATAATAAGATTATCCTGTCAGATTATTATAATAAAAGAACAGATCCTTCTGCTCTTGATTTTCATTTTTGTACTAAAGAAAGTACATCTCACCGTTTGATTCTGCGTGCATTTCCAGGCATATTGTTTTGGGCGGCGACTTGAATGCTAGCCAATTTGTGGTATATAATTGCTCGTTGGCCGCTAGTTTCGCCTTCACGAGGCAAATGAACCATGCCGATTGGACTGCAGTAGTACCATATTTATTAATACCGTAACGGCGAGTATGCTCGGAAAGAATCGACCGTAATTTTGGGATCGAGTTAATTAACGGCTCGTAGTAGACCGAGTCGTATCCACTGCAAAAGTTATGACGTAATTAACTTACCTAGTAAGGATAAAGAACGTCCATGATCTCGGCCACGTGGTAGTATATATCCTAGCATTAACATAAATCGATACATGGGGGTAATATTGAGTTCAAATGGAATTTTCCGCGCAATTTTCTAATAATTTCACCATAGTCGAGGTAGGTATCATACGCCAGAAAAATCGACACTCTATGATACATAAATAATCATCCAGTATTGTCGTCTTCGCGCAATTACTAATATAAATTCAAGTTTAATATTGTCGTTGAATTTACGTAAACAGTGAGCCATAATCTGGGTAGCTAACAAAAAATGGGTGGCGCGTAATTTATAGGTAGAGGTGTCTTCCGGGAGATATGTGGAGATTTGTTGTTTAATTATCCTGTAAACTGAGATCGCGAAGAATCGTGGATATTCGCGCGTTTAATGCGCCCCATTGAGCTGCAGGCACAGGTGGAAATGAGATTGATGGCGAGAGAAAATCAGCTCTGGCGAGATTTTGCCCGCCTGAAAATATTCGAAAGAGCTCGCGAGGAAGCCCGTGGCGTTCCCGACGATCTCTACCACTCACGTCTCGCGGGTTCGTTCGAGTTTCGACTTGAACGTGAGCCAATCTCCGGTGCATAACTACGTATTAACCTCGGCTTTCGTTTCCGCCAAGCAACGAGCCGTGTCAGCGCGGTAAGGACTACCAATTAATTTCGCTAATGTCCCTTTCCGACGTCTTTCGACCTTCCTGTTTTATTATCGTCTTTTAAGTCGAGCAGAGACGAGCGTGATTTTCAACAAACTTCGTCATACGTATTTCTGGAGGTGTTGTGATAAACTCGGTTAATACTGGTTCCGAATTTTGATACTGGTATTTTTAGTGAAAACTGGTAACCGAAAAATTCAGACTTTAAGGAGCTTGTGATTAATTTATTTCAAATTAAATTTATGTCTTCGTAAATAAAAAAAAATTATGAAGTAAAAATGCGGTTTAGATGACGTTCGATTTAGCGATGCTTATATAGAAGTCGTGCGAACTATAGAAAATGCTGGAAGCATTCCACATAATTTTCTGAACACGTAGGTATTTTTGGCGTAAGGAAATTTTATGACGAATTAAATTGTAACACTGTAATGTCTGCAAAAGTTGAGTAAAAAATTCATTATATATTATATGCTGTTTTTGAAATACCATTTCTCCATGAAATTATGTTTTATACCTACATCATAGTGCACACATCCTCAGAATAGATTTTTATATACATTTTTTTTACCTGCATCTTTAATGGCATTTGGGGAGAAAATAAATTGTATGCCAATCAATGTTTGCAAAATGAGTCACCCTTGACGTTACAGTAACTTTAAGCGAGAATTATTCGTTACAAACACATGAGCACCGATATCTATATATATCTCTAGAATTTCTTGACGATTTTAAGCCAAGTTTACCTTTCGCTCGCCTAAAATTTGTTATCTCACAGTACTGATGTAAAAAAGTCACAGGCGTGTCACATTCGTAGTCACTCTTCCCGGGGCCAGAGAAAAAAATGTTTTTCAAAGTGATATTTGTAGAACATGTGTCACTGATTACGTCAGTGTACGCACGCAGGACATTCGTCACGCGAGTCGTATTTATCTTTGGAAGGTTCCTCTAGTGCAATGAGAAACAACGTTTTATCATGAAATTTTGTTATTCTCCCGGTTATTTGTGCGTAGTCTCTCATTGTACTAAATAATGTCATGGAGCATGGTCAGGAAAAATACGGCCGTAAAGTAGGTCAAAATGAACGGTTCGCATCCCGTAGGAAGTATATTTTTAACAACCCCCGATACACTTTGGAGTAAGGTAGTCAAACGTTTGGATGGATCTTTCTGATATTTTCAGAAAAGTTTTATGATACAGTTGATTTTAAATTGGGGCAGTCAATAGCCTGGATCGATGTTCATATTTGTCACAAGAATTTTGGTTTCAAGTAGTCAAAGATTTGAGTTGACTGTTATTATTTCCCACGAAAACTCTTTAATTTGGTTAAAGTTTGGATCAGGATAGCTTAAGGTTTCGGTGAATTTTTATATTTCTCACAAAAGTTCTATATCGCAGTTGAGTTTAGATTGGGACAGTCGAAGGCCTGAGTGGATTTTGATATTTGTTACGAAACGTCTATGATTGGGGTGATCTTGGATTCAGATAGTCACAGATTTGGGTTGGATTTTATATTTCCCACACGTTCTATAATCTAGTCGATTCCGAGTTTTGGGTTAGGATAGTCAATGGTCTGGATGGATATTTATATTTCTCACGGAGCTTCTTTAAGTTGGAAACTTTTTCGATATTCGATATTCACTTTACTGTAATATGTATGTATGATATTATCCCAACTGTCGCCGTACAATTCCGCACTCTAAATTTTTATTCAATATATTTTTCTTAAGTTTCTAAATAAAATGGATATCATTTATTAACCAGTGACTGCTTTTTTACTAGAAAAAGGAAAAGCAATCGTTGACAAAATTGCTTATTTTAAATAAAATTCTTAATCACATAATAATTGTAATGGATAATTTTCAATTTCCACCTGAAGTGTGAAAACTCAAATAAATTTCATTAATAATCAAAATCAAAACGTTCTTATTCTTAACGAGGGAATATTTCAACTTAAAATTTTTATTTCTTTTTATCGCTGAACGAATAAGGCAATCCAATTGAATTAAATTAGCTATCGTTGCGTTAAGTATATAATAATTACTTCCACTTCATTATACATTAGTAATTTCATTCACATAAAAGTGTTAAAAAAAAGTACTTGTTTATATCAAACTAATTTACTTCATTATACATTTTCAGTGGAACCTTTAAGTTTAAATATCTCACACTCGAGAAATTCATTCCTCGTTTAATTATAGTTAAAGTATTTACTTTGTCAACGTGTTCTCGTTGAAAATTACGCGGCTCATGAAACAATATATTACTGCGTTAATCAAACCATTATTTGCAGTCTCACGCGTACTTGTATCGCGGAAATTTTCAAAAATATACTTAATCATTGCCCGTTAAATTTATAGTGGACCCTTTGATTTCTATAAATAAAACATATCGTTACAATTCAAAAAGCTCGTGCTTTTGTTTGAAGTTCTTTCATGTTGGAGAACTGTTTTAAACATACAAATAAAATATGTCGAAAACAAACCGCTGAAACGGTCGTTATCTAAACGACGCGACGTTGCGGCACTGTGTATTGCGACGAAAGCGAATGAAAATTATGTAGAATACAGCACGCGGTCAGGTATAGGCGAAATAATGAACGCTCCTTCCATGATAACATATTGTGCAAAACAAATTAATTTTTCGTACGTTGTACGAGGAAAATGTTTCTCCCGTTTCTACTCCCTACACAAACAGTAATTGCTAATAAAAAAACGCTTGCCGCTTCGCGAAGACGAAATTCTGCAGTGCAGTACTAACTTTTCGACGGCACAAGGATGTCATTATTCGGTTCGTTTACCCGAGTCGCAAACCCAGTTGCCCGTGTCACAGTTAATTACCATTGTCCAAGGAAAACAGAAAATTCCATGTTCAGGAATTCTAGACGTATGGCTTCTGTCTTGCGTTTCCACATGAACCTAGTCAACATGGGAACTGTGTCCAATTTAACAAATAAACTATTGACATAATGTTCACCTGCGTAGAATTTTTTTGTTACATTAGAGAACATTTTTTTCTCTCTTTTATTTTAACATACCTCCAGACTAGAAATGAGGGAAGATCTGATAGAAAATGTAGCTACCTTTCAAAAGCATTTAAAAAAGTTACATGTTCTTTGTTGCGCAGGATGTACTTCGCTATAAGCTCGGGGCTTGGTACTAGTAATATGAAAGAGAAATATTGAAATATTTAACATTCTGTAATGATTCACTTGCAGAAAACGAAAACATTTTTGGTTGAACATAAAACGAATATACAGGAGACAATTTCATTTGATAATAAAATAATATTCTGCCGCTGGCTAGCTTTCATTTATTTCCCCCATAACCGGACAGTTTACGAGCACTTTATCCTGCTGTGTGCGTTGAAAACGCATGCGACTGAAGATGAAGTTTGATGTTGCAAAGTGGCTCCTGTAATTTTTCGTCGAAGTTCACGATTAAAAATTTGAGTTTTGATTCCACTTTCAGTTCCGCGGCAGTCGCGTTTCCGTGCGGGATACCGGTGAAGTAGAAATTGTAGGACCATAATGAAAAACTTTGTCCCTGAAGCTGTCGGTGTTGGATTAGCTTCTGGAACGAGAATGAATTAAGTTCCTTCTTTGTTTTACTTCCACGTGGGGCGTAGGAATTTACGCTCCCGTCGAGAGTCACTTCAATTTCCAAAGGTAACGCGATTCTCGTCGCGAAATATTTCCATTCGTTCAATGGAAAGGAACGAATCGATAAGGACCGCGATTACTACTTAGCGAAATTGTTCCTTAGTTCTCATAAAATTACAGACTGTGGTATAAGACACCTTCACTGACACATTCAGATTGATTTTATCTCTAGAACGACTTCTGGAATCTCTACTGGCACCAAGCATTTTAACGTTACTTATAAATTGTTCTGCTTTTTTAATTACTAAATAAAAAAAGTCCTGCAGAAATGTTTTTGCCAGGTAATGAATCATAAACAAGAAATATAATAATACCTCTTGTAACAAGAATCCTTATTCCTCTCCACTCAGTTTGTGTATACTATAAATTTCATTGACTCGAGCCAGATAAAATCTAAGTCGCCGAGGGATGTCAAAGCAGGCAGAAAGTCAGCCCTATGTTAAAATTGCCAATCGTACGAGATTCCTCAATCGATTCGAGAGGAACTCGCTCCTCTAATCATTCGTCTCGACGGCGGATGGCCAGACAGAAGAAAAAGTAATCCCCGAATTCCATGTCGAAAGTCGTCCGCCTGCCTCTTCCAAACGTGGCAAAGCGTTTACCAGCGGATTTCGGCGGCGCTCTCACGTGCATTTTTCGCCGCGTTGGTTTCGAGTTTCAAGTTGAACCGGAGCCAATTCCGCGGCTGCTTCCTTCGCCTCCTCCTCGAGAACGACGAGCCATCCAGCCGCCGTAAGGACGATCGTTACGGCAATTTACGATCGAATCCTTATTCCGCTGCTTCCGCGCGAAGGGTCGAAACGTTGTCCTACCGTTTTACACGATCCGCGAGGAAACTCTGGCTGGAGAGATATCGGTGTTGTATTGACTGGAAACGGTCAATTTCCGCGCCGTCGTTTGTGTCTCGATAAAAATGACAAATACCTACCTGCAGGGTATTACAAGGTCTGACTTATTCCTGAGCAATGTCCCCAAGTTTCGAGTAGATGTACTGGAATAGAGAATGATATGCAAATGGTAATGGATGTGTTACTTTAAGTGGTGATAACTCTTCACTCTTTGCGTGGATATTGTAGGCTAATTTGATGATTGACATTATTTATCGTGCAGTAGATATTAATGGGGACATATTCATTTTGAGAGGAGTCAGTCGTTTCAATTTAATTAACTAAATCTACGGATTAAGTTTTATGTTTGATGTATTTCTTCCAGAATAAATTGCTTATGCCTGTGAGAGCTAGTTAAATGAAGAGGGGAGAAAATAGCATTGGTAAATATTTAAGGAGCTTCATTCTAACAGAATAGTTATTGTACAGACAGAAGCGCATAATGAAGGCCCTCGTTTCAAATGGAACAGCTTGTTCAAATATCTTGAAAGTAGACAAAGAAATTTCCAGTTTTCCCACCAATTAAGTAAGTACATAACCTCCATACTGCAGATGTAAACAAAAAATTGGAACAATCAAGACACAAATGACTCGTGAATTTACGTGGCTTCCCGTTAAATATCTCTTCCTTTTGCACCGATACTTACCTCGAGGAAGAGGCGTCTTGGGGCAGACAATCAGAGATTGGCAAACGAACTTTTCTCGCGATTCGAAACATATTATTTGGAGCAGAACGTGTAATTTCGTATCGTTCGATCGGATCACGGTCCACTGCTCCATCCTGTAACTCGGAGGAGAATTTTTCCTGATGAAACGGTTAGCGTCCAAATTACAGCTTTCGTTTCGACGAAAGTGGGCCAAAGCAGTAATGTCCATTGTTTTCGTTCTTCGCGAGACAGCTTCGCTCAAAATTACCGAAATTTTTTCAGAAATGTGTAACATTAAGAACGCTGTGTGCCAGATGTCTCTAGGCGAAAGGGAACTGAAAATGGCAGTCCTGTTGTTTTCTCTTTCTGCGACGTATGATTCGAACGGTGTTAGTGGTTTTACTGGAGAATAGTGCGGTAGCACTGTGTTTGAATAATCGAGAAATCGTGTGAGTGGGTCTAGGCAAAATGGTACTCGTACACCGTTGATCAATACTCTTCGATAGTTGCACGTTGCACTTTATGGAGATATTATTCCAGCGAAATCATGTTTCCTTTATCTGCTTGAAACTCCATTCTCTCTAAGTGCAATTCAATAATCCTCGTCGTACTGAAAACAACTTCTTTTCGTTAATACCTACTATTTATCTGCAGATGCTTTCTCATTGTCTTAGTGTAGAATCATGTGACACAAGTATCTTTTACCTGGTATATAAAAATTAGGGATCTTAATGTCAAATAACAGATGAATACTATACGTGGAATAAAAAAAAAACAATTATTATTTAATTGCCCCTATTCATTTTACGCCACAATTGGACTTCTACTTGTTTATTTTATATTTACTTATATTCACATGGTGAAATTGTTTCTTTTTTAAAGTTCCTACGCCTGTGTCAGCGTGTAACTGATAACATTGAGCGTACCAACTCCACGCGGGAGTTGTATCGTAGCATGTGGCTGGCGTTGCGCCGTAAAATTCCTTCTTCTGTAAAACTTCGGGTGAAAGTCCTCGCTTTTCTCAGCTGTTTACAATATGCTCGACCACATGCTAAGCAGCCATAGTCGAGACTTCACTGGCGCCAGGAGTAGATAATAAAAACGGATCTGATAGGCACGGGACAAAACAAGCGGTGCTGGGACCAAGTTCAACGCTCGACTCATGAATATCAATCGATTCGGTACCAATGGCTCATTTCGTTAGAATCGAGTGGTGTCTATAAAAACTGGTCTTCCATTTCTCTTGCTTGAAAGTCACTTGGTATAATTCAGATGGCCTGGAAACCTGCACCGAGCACACGCAAGGTTCGAAAATGTCACAAGTAGATACTCTGATTTTCGTAAGTATCGAATCTATTTAAAGTGGCAGTCGAACACTAGTGAATGCATTGGAATTGTAAATAGGTTAAATAACACTGCACACCTGAGTAAATCTTATGCTATTGTATTTACGAAATAGGGGCTGGGGTAAAAGTTGCTGGGATAGTTAGACAGGCTATATTGTTCAGAATTTGATTTTATTATTTTTGCGAACTAGTAGACCCTTGTTATTTTTCTGTGCCTGGAGATTCATCGTTAGAAATAAAAAGACGATATCACCTTCGTGCAAAATTTGGTAACTTAATTTCTATGTATTATTTACTCAACCAAATTCACCAAGAAATTTTTCCTAACGTATTTTGATTGCACGAAATTCGTTCAGTCGTTTCATACAATTGACTCAACAGTCACCTGTTAAGCTTGAGAGTCAGAGTACCTACAGCTATTCTATACCTAAACTGCAACTGACTTCAAAATCTGCTAAAGATAGGAATGCTGCGGGGTGCACTATAAACTTCTATTAAAGGGCAATTACCACTCAGCCACTGGATTGAATAATTCAGATCCCACGTCCCACATCCTTCCCAAACTTAACGTCATTACGTGCATGGATCCAGCAAACATGAAAATTAAAGTTAAAACTTACTGTGTGTCCTACGTATCTTTCTGGTACAGGGCTATAAAGGGAAATATTAAACTCCTAAGTTGGAGCAAACACATCCCTTGCCATCACGAATTTACCATCGCGCTGCAACAGCTGTTAAACTTTACAACCGCACGTTTTTGTTGCTACAGCGATCATTTTATTAGCCCGAGGCAGATATCCATCCAGTTAACGTGACATTCGCGAACGTTTTTCGCCGCTCGAGCCCGCGATACCCAGAAAATATATTCCGCCGCGGGTGCAGTGGTCAAACATTACTGGAAAGTCTCGAGCAGTCTCCCGTCTGCTCAAATACTCAAATATGTAGTAAGAACCATGATATTCCCGAATGGAAATTTCCGTGGGTACCCACTGTTCGTTCTCCCGTACAGCCGTTCCACTGTGGGAGACGGAACGTGTCGCGTTCGAGTTTAAACAGAACTCGCTCGGTATAACGAACGTTCGTCAAATATTTATACCGAATACTTGGCCGTTATGGAACTTCTGTAAACCCGCCTCGCCCATTGTTCCGCGCAAGGTACTTCGTTTGTTCGCCGATAGGCATATGCATTCGGAAGAATTAACGATGACGGAGGTTCCTTTCCGAAGTTTCAGGAAATGGCTGGAAGCATTGCGTTCGTTTGGTCGTTTCGTGCGCAATGAGGATTCTGCGAAATGTCAGACAGACGGGTAGTTGATTTTTCGTGTGCTGAATTGATAAAGGAAATTAATTGTATTGTTTTAATTTTACCTAAATTAATACAAGTATTGCAACTGATATGTCAATCTCTAAGACTAAAACTGTTTTCTGAAATCCTCGGGGCATTGAGAACCGCAGAGTTGGAAAAAGAAATCAGAAATTTTTCCTGCAACTTCTGCACGCTTTGCTTTCTGCCCTGCTTTAAATTGAATTATAAAGCAAGCCGAGTTGAATACAACATATGTATTATACGGCAAACAATACTTTGCAAGCAATACTTTCGGACCATCCAAAACGATGTCCACCGCAAAGATAGATCAGTGTATAGAATTTAAAAAAAAAAAAAGAGAAACATCCATTTGGAGGCGAGAATGGAGCCAAATGCATAAACCTCTTTCATCGTGGCACGTACTTTGCACCGTTACTGGGCCGTATATTCTGATATCCTAGAACTCAACCTTGTTCCCGCAACCCATTTCAAAGCACTCTCGCGGTTACTTTGGTTCACCCAGCTGTACGTGTATTGTGAATTCCGATATTCGCGACCGCAACGCTCTATCCTTTGGAAACGTATTTGCTTCGAGCATGAACTTAACCAAAAATCCCCGACGAGAATTCCTTACATCGTTTCTGTTCTATTGATCCCCCGGCCTCTCTATCTGTTTGCCTGTTTATTCGGTGTCTTATGGTTTCCACCGGCTACCGCGGCCTCCCGTGCCAGTTGTTCCACGCCGGGATAATAGAATTGTGGTGCTCTGTTGTGGATATCTTTGTTCTCACTTCGGATGCTTCGAGAGAAATCCCTTAGAATGCCAAAGTGTTTCTGATCGAATAGTTGTCATTTCGATTTCTTGTACTGTTTTCGCGGCGTTTCACTTCTACGGATTAGATATGTAAAATGAAAGTGTTTTAGAAAAATAGGGAAATAATCTATGTGTACTCTCGAACATGTTTGTATTTACATACATATTGAGTTGGTAAAACGTTTTCCTCGAATTTTTTAAAGGAATTTAAAGTTAAGTTTTAGGTGTATGAAAAAAAATAATTTTGATACACATATTTTATTGGATGTGGATGTACATATTGAGTAACTACTTCCTTCATGTTCGTAGACAACGTTTCAACTTTCATTTGCGTATTATGTAAAAACCGAGATTTAACTTTGGCCAACCAGGTAAATTTTTTTTTAAAAGATCATGAATCTAAGCTTTATCGTTTTCTTCAAAATTTGGCAAATTTCGTTTTGCGTTTTGCGTTAATAACTGCTCCTACCATGTTATTGGAATAAACGCGAAGGAATAAAAGGATAATATTGGTAGAGATGAAATTTTAAGTTGTATTTTTACGATCGAGGAGAGTAACGCCATTTTTACACCGCTGAACTTGCAGTTCGGTCGAAACGGCTCTCAAAGAAAAACGAGGGAAAGGCAGTGTTGAACGTGTCAAAATATGAGACAATACCGTGGTTGCACGTTAATTACAGTCGTATCTTTTCAACTACCGAATAGCAATTTGGTTGGCAGTAATTCCAGAGTTCGCGTTATATTACGACTGCACGCTCCGTTATACGCTCCCCTTACCGCAGCATTTGCAACGCAGAAAAGGGAACGCCCGCGATCGAGCAAATCACATTCTTGAATTCCCGCCAAAAATCTTTATATCACGATTCACGCTTTGACGGAAGCTTTCGGCTCTACTAAAGCTGAAATTTCGCTAAAACTTGCTTTTTTGTCAGAGATTGCAATTTCAAATATATTCACAGAATAATAAACTCATTATAGAAACAAAATATTAGGTTTATCCCAAATAGTAGGATAAAATCATTCCAACATTTTCAAATAGTGAAACTTCTTGGTCTGTCATTATTTTTGCCGTCCTCCAGTGATTCATAAATTCGCGTCTCTAGGTCTGTTTCAGATCTACATAACTTCTTGGAAAGTTGCACCTTTAAAATTTAAATGTTAATTCCAGCAATTAAACTTCATCTTAATTTAATTACTCCCCGTTACATCGTATTATATATAAGGTCGCTGAATAAAAAGAACTTATTTTACCAATGATTATATACCCTGCGAGCGTAAGGGAGGGGAAAAACTGGCGGAAGCTTATTTCCAGAGTTTACTCCACTCTCATTCGCAAATATATCGCATCGTGAACTTTTATTCGGTTGCCAGGTAACAAGTTACAATGCTTTTTGATCATTCCTTGTATGCACACATTAAATTCACATTGTTCATCGGACGTGAAATGGAATCGAACGTACGGCTGATAGAATTTATATAATTAAAAATCGGAATCGTTCATATTTAACCATTTATATGCAAATCGCCCGGGTTTCCATTTGCGGCATATTTATCAATAAAATCGCCCTGCAATATCGATTGGATAAAACGAGTCTGCTTGCTGAACTTTCGTGATAGAGACCACAAAGCGGGTCATAACGAAAACGGTCAACATTGTTGTTATAATTCAATCTCCGCTTTGTATTTTATTTCAATTCTTCAGCGGTAGGTACGTACCAGCAATTGTTCAATAATCTTCCTCGAATAAATCAAATGATTAAACGAGTGTATGTATACATTTGCAGATTCGTTACCATCGGGTAAATCACTCTGTAGAGCTGACATGCCACTAGAGTTTCATTAGTGGTTCATTAATAAGAACGTGTATCGGCAGTAGCTTCTCCATAAATCAGGTCCGCAGCTTCATCTTCTATTCATCGTTTCGGACGTATTTATACAGGGTGCGGCCAAAAGGACGATTCAAGCGGGCAACATGCGATATCCTATGCAAAAATAAATCAAAACTGTGGAATAAAATTCTTTCATCCGAGACTTAGTTTTCGAGAAAATTCTTTTTCAAAAATCGCCAAGTACGCATCTAACTAGAAAAGAGCAGATTATTAATAAATACGATGCAACTGCGAATGGAATGAATCCTCGCGTACAAATAATTCGAAAAAATTTTGAAACAACTGTTTTCAAATGGGATTTGATTTGGAAAAAAATTCATTTCATTGTGGAACCTATTTTTACATCTTCAAACTCGATTTTCTTGAAAACAAAGAATTAATAGTCTTTAGATTTTATACTTATTTCTGCCCAAGGATCCACTTCAACAGTAGTAGTGTCATATTTACTGTCGCATTTTATTCCACACTTTGATTTAATTTTGCATAAGGAATCACCTCCTGCCCGCGTGTACCATCCTTTCGGTCGCACCCTGCATATCGTCCTAGAATGTGCTGTTGATCATTTACTAGACTCGTACCTTCGAATCTGTGACCATCAAATGGTAGTCGATCGAAGTCTCGAGCAGGGATTGGAAGCCTGCAATGTCTAGATTGACCAAGAATTTGAATGTTAAATTCTAGAACGCAGAGATGCTTGGACGTGCCTCGCGATTTTAGCCCCGCTCGATTTTTTCGCTCTGCTCGTTCGATCCGGTATTCAAAGCGTGTCCCTTTTCTACGACCGCAGCTATTCCGATATCTTAGTACTTAACCTTGTGCTCGCAACCCCATTTCAAACCACCTTTCACCCCGTCTCCCGCCTCCTTTTTTCTAGTTTATTCCCGTTCGCCACGCCCGACAGCAGCGTGACTTTTACCTTCGCGTAGCGCTTTTTTCCGTGGATGCATTAATGCTTCTGCCCAAGTAAGTAGCTATTGTTTCTTACCGTCCAACCACTTTTCTCCCCATTGTGCTGGCAGCCAGAGTTAGGGATTATTCCAATAAAATTTCAAACACACTTTTCGAATGAAAGTTCATTCGAATAATCTTCGAATAAAAATGGCAAATAAAACGAAGTTACTAAGTAGGTAATAACTCAACAGTCGCAATTACTTACAAATCGTTTAAACAACTCTAACAATGAACAATAACCGACGCATTTCATTAAGATTATAATAAAAAATATTTCAGAAAGCACCAAAAAAATAAATAAGAATAATTAACCATTTATTCCCCCTGTATCTTTTATTACCAACACCCTGCACTTCTTTTGATTACAACACAGATATCACTGACCCTCTCACAGGCACGGAGATTTTCGTTTCTCATCCGCCACGGATCCCGACAGAACCGAAAACTTAACCCTGTTGCCGCGATCCATTTCACGGTTCTCCAGTTTAGTCTCGTCATGTTTCCACCCTGGCGACTCGACCGCTGCACTTTTCCCAGATATGACACGTATATAATTCACCGTGACACCCTCATATCGACGTCGCATTTTCCTCGCCCTCTAATCTGATAATGCGGATCAGAACACCCCACGAAAATGTCTCTACGGGAAAATACTGGCACGAGAACGATCCATCCTCGTCTCGTTACGTATGAATTAAAACGCTAGAAGCTTCTTTTTTCTTCATCTTCGTTGCCCAGACGATCCTCCTTCGTAGGCAAGGGAGCGGCCCAATTATGAACTCCGCGGAACACATCTCACGGCGAGAGATGTATTCTCGCTGAACTTTCAATCCGATTCCCCGTCGAAACTTCTTAGTTTCGTCAGGAAAGTTCAGATTAACCGGTAATCGGTGATTGCTCCACTTTCCCCAGGCGCCGGCAGCGAGATGTGCAGGGAAGGGAAGGGGCGCTATCGTTGTACAGAGACTTTCGTTTGTTCGACAAGGGAAATCTGTTTATCAAAATAGAAGTGCGCGGGCCGAAGAAGTAGGTTGTTGACTTTGTTAAAATTCTTTAAGCAAGTTTTTAACGAGGCGATTTCGATTCTGTTTTCTTTTCTTATTTTCATCCGACGAGTTCTGAAGAGTCGATTCCCCACGCGAGGCGCCTCGGAAGTGTTCCTTTTCTGCACGAAGCGTTGCTGTATTTTCGATACAAATTGGCTGCACCGTTGACGCGTATTTTTACATTCTGAGCTGTACTTTCACGAATGAAACACGGTTTGCTTGCAGCTCCGCGCTCAGTTTGCAACTGTGCATTGGTTTGTAGACACGGAAAGCGCTATTTACCCTCATCGTCCACTTGTAATTTTACTTGCTGCTTTTGCCGTTGCTGCATAGTTTACGTTTCGCAATCTAACAGAAGCTCGCTAAAAGGGCAGCAACGAGGTTGTGAGACTCTCATTAGGATGGAGACATTTACTTTCTACGTTGCGATTAGTTGACATTTTTAATGTTTGAAATACAAAGGTTTTTGATCACTTGCTGTTTGTACGTTTTATAAAGGAGAAAATAGAATGAAACGTAACATAGCTGATTATTGCTTGTGTTTATTAAATTGCTATTTCTTCTTTTTTTACAATTAGTTTATGTGCAATTTTACTACTGTAATCCAGTGATTATATTCAAGATTTTGAAGGCTGGTAATGTTACATTTTTAACCCGCTTCAAAAAAGGGGAGGTGATAGGTTGGAGGCTTGTTTATTTTTTAAGAAAACAAATTAGAATGAGAATATTGTTATGTACTAAGGAATATCCACGTCCTATTTTCTCTTTTATCAACCGTACCTTTAAAAGGAATTCTGTTTGTAATTTCATCTACATATAATACTTTCTGCGGAAATTCCACTTATATATTTAAAATCAAAATGGAGTTACGCCTTTTTCAACCTTCACGTAGAAAATGAATCCGTGTAATTCCTATCAGAAATCAATTTCCAGCGAAAATACATTCTTTGAAAATAGTTCATTCAAAACCAAAGGTATTCTAATATTTGCATCTAGGGCGCATATATTTATTCTGCTATCTAAATACAAAATGATAAACTCGAGCGGAATGAAGTAAAATAAATCCACGATATGCACACATGTGGTGGCTGTATTTTTGTTCCCACGGTGATAACGAAATTAAAACAAACCTTCATACCTATCTCTTCAACAACGAGGAACGTTAAAATAAAGCAAAAAACCGACTAAAGCGCCAATAAAATATCAAAAGTTGCAACGAGTTGCAAACAATTTTAATCGCATTTATATTCTTCGTTTATTCTACATGTATTGTAATTTTCAATATCTCTTCCCAATTTACGTAAAAGTTTCCATCACGCAATAGGCTAATAAACCAACAGGTTCGCGACGGATAATCTCTCATAAAAGAGGGGCAATCACATTCCGTAATACGTCGTGAAAGATTAAAAGCTTCGGAAGGACGCGCCACTCTTTAATCGCCCCTTCCGCGACGTCAGACGTTATTCCGTTTGAAGAGTAAATTTCATCGAGCTCTGACGCATAAATTTTACCGAAGTCTGTGGCATAAATTTCGTCCAAGCCTGTACTCGCACTGTTCCCCTATCCGCGGATACCCCGGTATCCTAGAACTTAACCTCATTCCCTCAATCTACATCGAACGCTCTTCTCGTTTATTTTCGTTCGACTTTCCAGACACGCAGGATCCTGTAGCGTTTTCCCGTCTCCTGGGGCCTCCGCTGTTTGCAGGTCCTCGAACCTTTTATCGCGTCCCGCGATAATTTTCCTCGCCTTTAACGGAAAAGGATAAAGAAAATGTTTCCCCAACGCGCTTGCGAACAATTGTCCCACACGACGTGTGAAAATTATTACACCCCAACAGCAGAAAGAGAAATAGCCAAAGCTGATTTGTAAACAGTATTTAAGTTTAGAATTTAGTGTGAATTCCTTCGTCTTTAAATACCAACTTAATGCGATTTCGTAAGCTTTTCATATTTCTTTTGTTTCTTTGTCTACCGACATATTCAGATTAAGCTTTCTATAAATTCAAAAAAGCTTCTCCAGAATCCAGATAACAGTTTATGCGGAGTGACTGGCAAAAGAATTAAGTATAGAGGAAATTCACAAATTACGATTCAACAAACGAGAATGGTTCCTTTAACCACAAACTGCTCATCTTTCCACAGAGAAATAACAGAAACGTGTATACATTTTGTTGAATCTAATAACCTGCTCACCTCTGAACATTAGGTACACCGGGAAATTGAAAGTGAGTTTACCCGTTTGATCGATTAATTCCCTGGTTTCCGCTCGATCACCAGTAGATTTCGTAAAATAAATATCGGTATTTTATTAGCCTGGAGGTTGTAGCGTAGCTTTTCATAGAATACCTCGTGAGACTTGACTCGATTTCCAGCGTAAAAAGAACAACAGCGCGCGTATACCCGATATAAATCTCTGAATTCCCAGGGATCTCTGTGCCTGTGTCTCCAACCCATATTCCGTTCGCATCATGGGGTTACCGTGCGCTATATGTCACACAGGATTCGAACTATTGGATTACAACAGGCAACATCTGTATGGATGTCAAGAACAGACAGTATATCCTTCTCGAAAGGAGCACTCTGAGATGCTACCGTGTACCGCCAGACTTGGTAGTTTTATTAAGAATTCCTGCTAAGAGTTTTCTGCCCCCGCGCTCCCGCGGGCCTGCAACTTTTCCCGTTCCACCGAGAGTCCGTTCGCTTGCTCGAAAATGATGGTAACCTAACGAGGATATAGAAGTGAACTATTCGAGTATCAGAACAGTTTCCTTTAACCCTCGGACGGCGGATGCAGAGCTCGTTTTGACCCGCAGTAAGACTTACCTACCCCTTAGAAAAAAAAAAAGAAAACGCCTAAATCTCAGCCCTTTGTCCCACTTTGTGGTGTTGCCAGATGTAAAATGTGTACTTCAAGTACAGGTCTTTGCAGTGTTGTCGTGAAAGAAATATAAGAAACTAGCAAAAAGCACTTTCTAAGCTTGTACTTATTAATATTTTACTTTTTAATCAGGAGTGTCAATGATTAGTGCAGAGCCAGTCAAATAGGTCGAAAGGGACTCTGCAATGCCTCTATCAGACGAGGGTTATTGCCGCGACGCACAGTGGGGCAAAGTGACGATGTTTGTTTCAAAATCAAAGAACTTTTGATAGAATTGAGATAGAGCGATGATTTTTTTTTTAAATTAAAGCTGATAGATTGCAGAATAAGGGAAAATTAAATAAATTATGGTACGAACGTTTTTTAACTTTGAAAATCTGTGTTAACCTTGAAATCGATTTTTTTTTCAAAATCTTGAGGTAGTAGATAAATTTTGCGAACGGATTTGAAATCAGCGCAACAAAATCTATAGGAAATGATGTCCAACATGTCAAGAAAAACTTCTAACTGGATATGGTATTGGATAAAACATAATTTTGCTCTAAAATTTGAAGTTTAACACAGATTTTCAAACGTAAAAAACGTTCGTACCATAATTTCATTAACTTTCCCTTATTCTGCAATCTGTCAGCTTTAATTTAAAAAAAAAATCATCGATCTATCTCATTTCTATCAAAAGTTCTTTGATTTTAAAACAAACATCGTCACTTTGCTCCACTGTGCGACGTATCGACGATTAAAAGGACCCCAACATATAATTCTTAGATAAACAAGTCTAAGAAGTGCAATTTTGTTTCGTATTCCACGTTTCTCCGCTGATTAAACCCCCAAATACCTCCAAAAGATTAACGTCCGGCCAATAATTCGCGCGTAATTTCAAGCGACAGAACTGTTCGCGGAATCTGTTCGTGGACACAGTCAGGCGTTGTTTTATCGCGGCACGGTACACCATCGACCCGTGCTTAACTATGTTTCCACAGGGTAGATCGAATCTACCTTGCTTATTTCACGTCACACCCCCTTGCGAAGTCCCGTCGGGCCCTGCGCCGTCTGTAGCTGTTATTTGATCCTGCAAAGACAACAGCGTTTATGCTAATCCGCGGACGGTAGCCGAGTCACCGTGCTTTTCGGTCACTGCGTCACGGAGATCTCGAATTCTGTATTACGACCGACGACGGGGGGCGTATTATGCTACGCTAACACGCTATATCACCACCCCGCGCACCCACTGTAACACGGAAGTCAATAATGCTTTCCGACCAGCGGAGACGTTCGGCTATCGCGCAGCGAAAATACCGAATTTCCTGTCGCGCACGGGAACGTGACTTTCGTCTTCTTTTTTTCCCCCCTTTTCCCCCATCTCTTTCTCTCTTTTCCTCCTTTTTTCGTTCCCTCGCCATTATCTTTCCAATAACGCGGCGGGATAGCGAGAGCGTACCCGCGCGCGCAAAATCTAACGTTACCCCCGCTGTTAACGGGAACCGATAATTACTTTTTGGGGGCCGTCTTAAATTTGCCTCTTCACGTTCGTGATAAACCATGATAACGCGATAACGGTGCTACCCCGTCGTGTCACTCGACTCGGTTTTTCCGCCAGTCATTAGCGCTTTTAATTACGGCACTGGTATTAATCGACGCCTGGAATGAAATTAATTATTGCCGTTCTCCCGGCGCTAAATATGAATATTCCGGCAAGTTTCCCTAGGGAGAACGACGGGAGAAGGGAAAGGGGTGGGGGCTTTTAAAGCGAACGAATTTCGGATTCGGCAGGTGTGTCTATGAGAGATAGTTTTTTTCTCTGTTCTTCGGCTGTAAAATCGTTTGCGATTAATTGTATGCGTGGAGGTAGACGGGGAAGGTATGTTAATCGTAATGACGAGGCAGCAAAGAAAGCTATTAGAAATGTCTGAAGATATTTATATTTCTGGGTACTGAGGACTTGTTTAGGATCAGTTAAATATTCAAAATGGGGAGAAATGTTTTAAGGTGTTGCGGATATTCTGTGGCTTATAATTTTGAAGAATAATAATAATCATATTAGGGCGGTTAGAGGCTTTGCTGTCTGCTTATTTTTATTCGAAGTTTATTTGATCATATGTTTAAGGAAGAAGAGTTAGTCGCCATCAGAGCTAATTGCCTCGCGATATTTCAAGAAATTGTTGATTTTAGACAATGAGAAGAACACTCCGCTTCAATCAGTTGGTAATTTAATTTTTCCCAAATAGATACTAAACTTCATAAAAGTTCCAAACTGCCCTGACAACGAGATGATGAAATATATCTCGAGTCTATTTCCGTTACTCATTTCATATAAAGTAACGCAGCAGTTCCATTTTGCTAAAAAAATTCACAGTAAATATCCCCTGTACATCACAACTCGCAACCGCTGAAAAACTAAGTACCTACATCATAAAAGGAGGTAGGAAACTACCAAATCAGAAACTTCTTAATCGTTTTCCTAGTCCACCATGTCATTCCCTATGAAATGAATTTCTTCCACGACCGAATTCTCTCCGCAGTGATGAGTTAATGGCTGGCCACAAAATCGATAAGGAACGTCCAATTCATCTGTCAACACAATCGAATGGAATACGTCAAACGCGGTCCCTTTATGTGGAATACGGTTACGTAATAATAGAGGTCACTAGGAATTTCTGGGGTAGGTAATATACTCGGATCTGTACCTCAGCATTTCGCCATAGATATCCAGGAACCGAGCCTTGTTCTCGTAACCCCACGTCGAATCTCCCTCGTTTATTTCAGTTCGACTTCGCCAGCACGTTGCTCTCGCAGTGCCCATTGCCCGAGGGAATTGTAGGTTGTAGGTACTTCAAACTGTACACGGCACTCCTGTGATCCAATAATAATATCTGCAAGTTTGCAAGGCCCTTGGCTTATCAATTAATTCTTTCCTGGTTGAATCGTTGTGAATGTAAACGGAGTTTACTCCGGCGAAGCGTAAGAATTTAATAATATAAATATTCTCGTGCATTTCTTAAGGACAATCCCCTCTAAAAAGTGGTCGAATCAACGGGCAACTTTTATTCATGTACAAATGCCGTTCGCGTTATTACCGAGTATTGTGTTTTATAAACGGAAAGATTTTATTTATTATAAAAAGCATTTATCGTTACAATTTATTTCGAACATTTATCAATTTTCTCGTTACTTTATTCGAAACGAGTTGCAGAGGTAATTTCAATGCTGCGCGGTATAATATCTTTCGAAGTCATAAGATGTTAGAAATGGGGGGAAAAAGTAAAAACATTCAAACTTGGGTAAAGGGATTCCATGAGGAATGAAAAATATACGGGAACATAATTGGATGTTTCAAACGGAAATGCCGTTTCTAAAGGAATCTTTAATTTTCTCCATTCCAAGAAGTTTTGCCAAGGGAAACCGTAATCTTATTCGTTCTATTTGACTTGGTGAACTATGTATGTTCATCATATTGCTAACAAACATAATTTTTTACTAACATAATATCGTGTCTCTGACAGCATCGGGGATAATACCACGACATTATTTGAATCGATACTTTCGAAGATGGGATAAGTCGACTTTTTTGCATTTCCCGCTTCTTCGGGTCTTGGCTCGCCGTTTCCTTTGGAAAGGTCACAAGTCTTCGTGCTCTAAAGAGGCCAACGATTTACATCCCGCCAGACTTCAAGGATTTTTATGAACCTCTAACAAGTTGGCCTACCACACCGTGAAAAATGCCCAGGACTTCTGATCCTGATTATATCTTTCATTTTATCCAAGTTCTTATCCGATTTTTTTTATATATTTTTGTATAATGAGTTTGAGTTTATTAAATAGTACCTATTGAGTTTCTTCGCATTGATATTCCAGTCCTAAGTAAATTAAAATGTTTTGTATAAACATTCCTACACTTTATGCCCTTAAATAATTCCTCAAATTCCCTATATAATTTATTTCGAAAAAGCGATGAGCCCAAACAACAGAAACTAAAATTTCACCACCTTAACAGTTTTTAAAACCAATGAAATTTTATTAGACACAAAATACCTAGTCGAAGAATAATACAACTATATTTGATTGTTCTTACAATAATTGCATGCACATTAAACTTGTAACATTTAAAATTAGTTAGGATCTACCTCCTTTCGAAATCATCGATTCATTTACCACCTGCATTTATTCTGAATACATTTCGAGTCAAACTTCCTTTTTGTACTCGAACCGGTAAAACTGTCTGTCCTTCGTTTCCGTAAATATCGTAATTTAAATAATCTGGCCGTTTATTAGCCCACGAATATTACGTTTGAAAGGATGAATAAACGTTGCGGAATATTAAACGGCGACCGCAGGGTGCAAGAATATTCCCCTGTTATTACAGCTCTTTAAGCATCGTAAATTGTTCTTATCATAGACTCAATTGTACTTCGTACTTTCTTCTGCAATTTTGTCGTGGATTCCAATATACGCGGAAGGAGTGTTTCCGTAATCCACGCAGAATCTCCCTCGTTTATTCTGGTTCAAGTTACCTCGCGGCTAGGGGCGTGGTGCCCATTCCTCTCGGGAATGTATCCCCTTGTAAGTGCTTCAAAGACTACTCGTCGTGATTCGATAATGCCTCCAGACTGCCGAGAACATTGCGCGGAACTCTTTTTCTAATTAATCATCATCGACTCTCAAAAGTGCTCGGCTGGAGCGCGCCAACGAGAAGAAAACCGTGGGAGCCAAGGATTTCGGGAGCACGATCCCCGCCTCCAATCTTGCGCGTTGCTAATTTCGCGTTACGTTCCTGCTACGCTTGGTTCGTAATCGAGGCTGGGCGAATTCGAAGCGAGAAGTTTCGGGGGGGATTGTTTAAAATGGAAATTCACGACCATGGTCGCACGGAATTTTCTAACAGCATTCTTGCGACTTTGAGTAGATTCTCTGACCGTTTCGACCTCCGAAACTTTGAACGTAAAGTTCTTTTGTCAAAGGGAAGCGTGACAGGGAAAGTAGTAACCGAGGGAAGGTAAATCTAGTGGGTTCGCTGAACGTGGCTGAATTTGATGCTGGGTTGTACGATAAATGAAGAGGCAGTTGCCTAGTTACTTGGAAAATATTTATTTTGAAACTCTGCAACTTAGGCTACTCCTTGACATAGTTTCCCTCAACGACAGGACCCTCGTATATGTACATACATATACCAGCACTCTCGCCCGCTCTGTGAATGCTGCTGCATCGTCAGCAATATCTTGTCTGCTCGTGGCGTTTCCCCGTGTTTTTAAAGTATCCCAGGTGTCCTGAAATTAAATTCTCTCCGTAAATCCGAGGCGGCGGTGGCTAACGTGATTCCCTACGTGTCCCTGGGTAATTTATTAAAATCTCGTATTATCGGGAACGCGCGTCGAAAATTACAAAGATCACGTCTGCCTCGTTTCGTTTCTTCCTTTTCCCCCGCCGAGAACGGAACATCCAGCCGCTTTTTAATCATTCTGATTGGATTCCCCGTAAGAAGTGGATATCCCTCGGGCTCTGGACGCCGCGCCGCCATGTTCGCCGTTTATTAACGTTTGCTAGGATATCCGCTAAAAATATTATATTTCCCCGCGGATTTTTCCGGCCTCTGTCCTCGGTGTCCACCACAGCTGTGTTATTTGCGCCTGATGCGTGTTTATTAATCGTACCAATAAATACGTGCCCCGCAAAATGTCGACAATGAATTTATCAGCGAATCGCCTGCGAATAACCATCGCGTTTTCAGATTAAACCGGGTAATAACGCGCGCCACGTGTTCGTGCAGTGTCCCAGCGAAAATCGATATTTATATGATGTTTATACGGCCGTTAGAGCTTCGATTAAAATTTCAAAAACTGTGACACGGCTGGATCCGCGTGGGTGCGATGCCTGAATTACATAAATTCATATTTCCGTAGGACACTCTTCTGTTTGCGGTTCTGCTTCGATGTGTTTGTAAAAATTAATCTGACTTATAAAGAATCGTGTGTTTTTCTTGACTTATTTTCGAGCAACTTTGTGACATACGAAGTGGATAGTGATTTATGTAACAAGTAAAAATACCAGATAAATATCATAATTTGCATTACTGACATGAAAATTTCTCTTAACTTTAACAGTTCCCTCCACTAATGGGGTATTCTCGGCTAGAAGGCCAATTTTTTGCCTTTCTTTAGGGACGACGGAACAAAAAACTATGCAGTTTTATTAACATTTCAGTAAGTTGTGAAAACAATTTCAGCTGTATAGGTATAATAATAATTAATTGCATCTATATATTTATATTATCATCCCGATGTGCGTGCTATTCTTCGCAAATATCCTGGGTACCCTTCTCCCTGACTGTCTCTGCATCGCGGAGAGACACATTCAGGGCGGAGGGTGATGTACCATGTATTTATATTCGACTTAGCTGGGTTACGCTGCTTCCTCGGTATCCTCGAGATTCTATTTCCCTCCGGGATCCTATAAGCCTGGCGGTCCTTCAAAGTCTGCTTACAGTCTGCTTTCGGTCTTTCCTACAGCTCGCGCGCGGATCACTCGTGCAATTTTCCAGTCTCGAGGCTCTAGTCTCGATTAATCGCGCGCTTCCGCCCTGGCAACGTTGTTTCTACGGGCGTTTGTGTTTTAACGAACTTAATTTTCTTCGGGACGAACGATGGTTACAACGGGTAAGGTTCAAATTGAAACGTATATTCCGCGATTCTGCCTCTCGCTGCACGCGCGTGCTGCTCGCTATTTGCTGTTTCGATATTGCCATCCCCCTGTCAATGGGTCTGTACGCTCGGCGCTGAAAACTTGCTGGCTCGCCCGGAATAACGTTATCAACCCGTGGAGATTCAACCGAACTTTACTCCGTTTCGATTTTACAACTCGATTAAGCGTGTCCTTTAAATTTTCTGCTCCGAGGGAGGATTTCTTTTTCTGTGTTTATTATCGTCGCATCAGCTGCTGCAAGTTGAAAGGGTTATTGATCCGACAGAATTTCGAATTAATATAACTCTGGCTTTCTATCCGAAGCTAGTTTATTATCGAAGCCTGTTATTAGTTGTTAGCCGGCATTAGTTGCTTTTGTTATAATTCATGTGGAATTAATTCAAACGTCGATACAGTTGCGTAGGTAATGTTATTATATGGGGTATCGTACGAGAGCAATAGAGTCATCGCTACAATCAGTTATATTTGGTCAAACAGATCTAGTAAACTGGGATGTAAAGTAAAAGCAGAGACGGGCAAAATTTTTATTTAAATAAAATTTCGAATAACGAGTAAAAGTTAAAAAATCATTCGTCATGTTATTCGACGAGAGTTTCAATTTCAGCGTCGAATAAATTTTTTAACTTTAACTGTAACTGTCGCTTTAACTTTGCTCGACGCTGTATTCGACGTCGAATAATTTTCTAGCGCGCGTTCGGGTCGCCAAGAACCGAGGCGTTCAGGCTTAAAGTAGGAGTGACGTTAAAGTTACAGTTACTGTTAATGTTGAAAAATTTATTCTGCGCTGAAGTTAAAATTCTCGACGAATAATAAAAGTAATTATTCGTGGAATAAATTCTCGTCTAATAAAAAAATTAACTTTGTTCGTCGAATAAATTCTCATCGAATAAAAAAATTAACTTTATTCGTCAAATAATCTAGAGTCAAAGTAACTTTTATTTTATGGTTATTCAAATAATTTTTTATTTAGTTAATGCCCAACCCTGAGTAAAAATGAGAGTTTTCCATAAGATACGTTTTCCTACACTCGCACTACATAGTCTTATAGACCCAAAACACCTATCCAGCATTTTAGGGAGTGGGCCTTATGAAATATGTATATAACTTCAGTCACATTCACACTTTTCGTTCCCATCATACGTTTTCCCCGTAGCATTGTCAGATAGCTTCCTCAACCGAACCAGGCACGATGTTTTCTGCTTGGCAAAGCCGTTGCCTTTAGAATACTGCTACTATATCTCCGCGAGCCACTACATCAGAGATGAACGCATCTTTCGTAAATGCATCGCAACTTAGATTCTACCCTTAAGCATCGAGCGATACATAGCTGTTTAGCAGCACTTCAACAAAGGGACACTCTTACAACTCAGACCACTTGTGGAAGGGAGCGCACTGGCCAGCTCGATTTGCACGACGAATCACAGAATCCGTCCTTTAACTTTAATAATACATCCAATTAGATGCACTCGGCAATCCATGAAACTGTTCCCCCAGCTCGTGCCCGAGGAGATCCCTTTCCCGCGAACCGACTCCTGGAAAGTCAAACTCAGCCCCTCTTCTCCCGGCACTTTCGTTGTACTTCCACTCGACTTCCTTCGGAGCTTGAACGCGTTATTCCCTCGGTGGCCGGGGTTTCCAAGGGATAACAGTAACGGCCCTTCTGAGTCGCGCCTGCACCAGTCACTTCTCATCCGCGAAAATTCAAAGTCTGCTGTTGACGGAACAGAGGATGCCTCCTGTCCCAGGGTCGCAACTCTTCCCCAGGTCTATCCCTCGGGACTATCAGCTCACCCTTGGCCTCACGTGGCAACTAGGTGACCATCGGCCAGACAAAGTTGCAAAATGAAATGGTTGCATATGTTTGCTGTTAATTTTTGCATTCCTAGTGTTAACTCGGCTGGTCAGCGATAACTGAGGTTCACTCCGGTAACAAGATGTTATTCCTGAAGCTGGAGTTATTTGTTCACTTTTCTAAACACCTCTGGACATTACAGTAGTTTATCCAAAATTGTACTGGAGACTTATCACCTGCCGTTATTTGACCGGTCGCGTTAGGTAAGACAGACTACAAATTTTTCTCAGAAAATAAACAATAAAACAAGAAGTGAATATTCAAAAATGTATTATATTTATATTTGAGGCAAAGTCGTAAAGTTTAAAGGCGATTCAATTATGTTGTATATAGGAAATTCTAATCGACATTTTAAAAACGGTCTTTTTGACCGGTTCGTGGTAGGAATAGTGTTAAGGCATCGCAATATCTCGGCTTTGAACTCGATTGTCTTGGAAGATTTGGAGTATCATGCAGCACGTTATCAGATGTCTGTTAGCCTTAAGCTCTTTGTACATAGTGCGCACTCTGTGGCATACGTTTACATACAGTTCGCGACACTATTTTTTACCTATTGATCACATGTAAAATTAAAAGATGTTCGTGTAAACTAAAATAGTGTGAGTATCATCTGATACATAGATGACATTGTTATAATTTTTCAGTTATTAGTTGGAGGAGGATGGCGTATTGGTTCAAATTTAAGAACCAGTAAGCAAATGACTATTCAAAGCGACAAAGTTTGTTGTCAAAAAATGTGTCATTTGAACGTAAGGCTGGCAAAAAGTTGACATCCTAGCACACCACATGAATGCATCCTAAAAGCCTCACCTAATTTCTCCTACCCGCAATTCGTACTTACATGCTTCCATCCGGTCGTGATAGTGGACACCAGGTCCCTGATTGGCCGAACGAGAAAAAGTGCTTGGCGACAATTGCGTGAAAAGCCACCACTACTCGACCTGTATTTTCCTCCGTGTCTTCGTTCCTCCCCCGACTCTGTCCGTCGTTGCTCGCTTTTTCCCACCAGAACTTGTTTCTTTTCACGAACATCCAGGTGTATCACCGCGAGCTCGTTCCGGAGGATGCACTGGATGACGCGAAAGTGTTGCTCTGAGACCGTGGTTTTACGTTTCGCGAAAGTTTCCCGGGGAAAGTGTTCTCGCGAGGAGAAACAGTTCCATGGTAGCCATGAGGAATGCAAATTGAAACGCTCGTCGCGATGGCGTCGGGTTGATTCCAGCTGTTCCCAAGCTTTTCCCCTTGACTTGGCTCGTATTGTACAGTGGTCTGGATCGCGAGGAGAAGAACGACGCTTATTTCGACGCTTTCTTGAGGATGGAATGCCCTGGGCTCGAGAATATTGTTGCAAGTGGAACAACTGATTATTTTGAAAGTAGTGAATAAATAATGACAGTAGCACGTTACTAAAAAATTGTCACCTGAAAATAGTTACTATTTGGATCAGGAGCTGTAGGAGGATTTCTAATTTTACCCAGTTTTCAGATACCAAAGTTTGTAATCGAAAGTACATCTTAAATACTGTAGATGTATGGAAAATTAAATTTCTGACTAATATCGAGATTTTAAAAAATTTAGTCAGTAGCATCCTATATCTCTGAAGATGAAAGACCTGTGTTCACATAAATTAATAAAATAATACAATTTAAATTGTTTACAGATTAATGTATAAACAGGTCTTTTGGAAAGACACCTTTGCTTTTAACATTCTAATTGATTTGGAATTTAATAATTTTAATATTTTAAAAATTTTAAATTTTAAAATTCAACTTTTTCGGACACATTAGTGATAGATACACTTCACAACTTTTTATCATTAATGTACTCACAGTAAGTACATATTATATTCGTAATAAATCTTAACGTAAATTATATTCCTCTGTAAGGAATAAAACCCTTAATCTCGTTAATGAAATAAATGAATAAATTAAGCAGTAAATTCTACTAACCACTGAAGGGTATTTAAACATGCTGCAATTCAGAAGACTACTGTTCCAATTATCATCAAATTCTGTATCTGCCTTGAAACTGGATTCTACCAACAAAGGTGCGCGACATTAATCAAAACTTTTTAACACTCCATGCCAGTTTATTTGTTTCACTTTTTGCCAAATCGATGTGCAAGTAAAGTTCTCAACGTGTATTGTAAAAATGGTATTTACGACGTTGCTGTGCAATTGCAGTGCATCACGGACTGGGATAGGGGGTAGATATTGAGAACCACTTGCGAACCGCGACGGTGACCACGTACGCTTATAGTTTTACTGGACACGTGTATCGCAATCGTAAACTCCGAAACGCCACCAGGGAATCGTCCGCTCGGAATCGAGCTCTCGCCCTCCCCCGATCGATGAACTATTTTACAAGACTGCTGCGCGATCACCGCGAGGGTCAGAAATGTGCAAAATTTTTATTTAAATAACAATTTCGAATAACGAACAAACCTTAAAAAAATTATTCGTCTTGCGTCGGAATTTTGAACCTAGTATATTTTTATTTGTTACCGATTTGTTTCTAACCGGTTATAATGGGTATAATGATGATTATCTATGCTAAAAATATGTTTGTGAATATTCCCTTAATAAAAAGTCTGTAGTATTAAATAATATCGTTTGTAAAATTATCATCCCACTAATCAATGTTCTACGCTCTTCCTATGTATGTATGTATTTGTGTAGCCGCAGAGAAATCAGCGTTTTGAATCAAGGCTCGCTCGCCGCGATCAATCGATTTCTCGTAGTCTTTTAATCGGGGCGCGCGCAGCGAGTTGCTTTTTCCTTGTGCGTGCTCGCGTGATTTCGAAAGCTCGACGAGCTTTGAACGCTTTGAACAGACGTTCCTGTGACTGATACGCGGATTTTTAACCATTGAGCTCAGCACTTGCCTGTTTTTCTTTTATCGTAAACTTTTCGCCGGGTTCATCTTTCGTGCCATTCCTGCCACGCGTGGTTGCCTTTTGCGAACGAGTTTGACGTCGAAACGAACACGTATAAAAGCAAAGATCGTCAAACGTTTCGGTAGATCATTTCCTACTCTGCGAAATATTTCCAACGATACGTGGAATCGGTTATTCTCGGTGGAAAATACAACGTGTCCTAAGCGATGTATCATAAATTGTGGAAACGTACAGTGTATTATCGAATGATGCTAAATTTTTAATTCCTTTACACCCTTTTGACGTGTTAAGTTTGTTTATTTTAATCTCTCCTACAATTTTAGAACATCTTGTATATGTTTCTTGCTATAATTGTTCCGCGATGCTGTCACAGTTTAGATTCTCGTTAACGTGAATACTTCCATTCATATAAACGAACACGTTTTTGTACAGAACGATGCGACGTCTGTTTCAAGCAGAATTAATCGTAGTAATATCGGAAAACGTTTATTAATTGCATACAAACAGAAGTTAAATGATTATATTGAAACAAACCAGATGCTTTCGCGCTTTCCCAATCAACTCTGTCCTAGTTGGCAAAATGCATTTACAATTTTGGTTATATGATTGGTCCTTCTTCATCATTCTGTGTATAGAAATATAATGGCGATAAAGTGAATACTTCATGAGCTAGTAGTTCGTCTATGTAACATTATTTATGTAATATTTAAGATATTTTCCTGCACTAAGCAACAGTACACGAAGCAACGATTTGTTTACTGTTAACCACAGCTTCAGCAGCAATTTCGTAATGCAGCAACGGCTAATTATTGTAACAGAATTATCTCGTGTTCGTTCAAATTACTTCAAGACACGAAACACCGTGTAGTTCGCAAGCTCCGTGCTTCTTCGTCGACGTTATCGGTTTCAGCGTTAACAAATAAAGAGACAGCGCGGCGAGCCACCATCTAACGCGATTAAATCATAATCAACGTAATTACAACGTTCAGAAGTGTTGCCCCGTTCACCACCTAATTAAAAGTGCACATTGATACTCCTTTGACAATTATTGTGGTTCACTTTGAACCTCGTTAGCCAGTGTCGAGCTGTTATTAATTCAACAGGTAAAGTTTATACAGGGTGTCCTGTAACTGGTGATACAACTGTGAAGAGGGTGATTCTATCGAAAAAAAATTGGCGAAAATGTATTGAATACCAATGGGTTAAATACTCGTGCATTTGATAATTATAACATCACTGAAAATCAAATGGTTCCTCGTACAGAAATGACTCAAAATTGCCGACTAAGTAGCATTTTCAAACGCTCTGTTTTCGGTAAAATCAGTGTCGCGGATAAAACTGACAATTAGTCAACTTCACACGTACTCGAGGGACTTTCAAAATAGCTGCCCTCATTCGAAAAAATGCTATTCTACAATTTCCATTCATTTTTGCCTAATGATTCATTTCATCCGCAGCTGTGTTACATTTATTACCCCATTCTTCTAATTCCGAATCACATTCACGAGTACATAATTGATATTCGATATCATCATTTTTAAAAACAGAACTCCGAATCAAAAAATGATATTCTACACTTTCCACTTACTTTTTCTTTACAGAACACTATATGTATATGTATGTTCGTTTTAATAACCTCTCCAGCTGATATCGTTGACAGTGAATCACAAATTCAGGCCATTTCAAATTTCACCTCGATGTAAGCGCGACTTTCAACGTTTCCGCCACTTCCTCTTCCCTTAACGAACCAACGAAATTAATCTTGACGACTATTCAGCTGGGCGTCGATCGAAATGGATGATAAACACCTCTCGATAATATTGTCAGCTCGTCGCCCCAGCCAGGTGCGTTGATTATAATCGATGCGGTTTTACGGCGCGGAAACACGCTCCCTTGCTTTCCATAACGCAGCCCGGCCCCAGGCTTAATCCTCGATCCTGATGAAAACCCGCGTCGAGTACGTTTTATCGAGGCTAATCTTGTTGTCCGTTTATGAATGATGAAGTAGCACGATAAACACCGTACCTGCTTTGGCATTATTTAAGGCGGCCTTAAGACGAATTTAATGACGAGTCATGAGCCGCTTACGATAGATCTTGTTCACTGTATTAAAATATGGGTAGGGGTAAATTCGCGGTGCAGCCGAAAAAGACGGATTTCCTGGCGAAAATTGTTTTAGTCTGTAGAGTATGTATGTTTTTCTGGTTTGAGGATCTGTTTTGAAAGAAATTGTCTTTAAAAATTTGTGCAGGTGTAGTTTTTAATGATATGTGTGTTACTTAGTGCTTAGAGTTCACAAATAGGAAAATTAAAAGAAAATGTGAGAAATGGTTGCAACTTTTGTTATTTTATTAACTGAGGAACTGTTGACAATTTTGTCAATAAAGTGAAGGTTTTAGAAACTTTGTCAAAGCTCCACGAACTTATGTTTTAATAAATTCTTATGTTATCATTAGTTATTATTATTATGATTAAACGTTTTGTACGAACACTTGAATATGTCCCTGCTCGTTTTCACTTTAAATTTTCTCATTATTAATTGGCATCTTAAATTGTCTCCTCTAAAATGCACCAGAGTACATTCATTGCTAAGTATCTTAAAAAAAAAAAAAGGTCAAGCGAAGAAAATTTACTTCAAGGAATCTCTTTGTCCCTAATTTTGTGGCGAATTCCACCACACTGTGCACAGAATTAAGAGGAGAAATGCAGGCTTGACTGGTTCGATCGATTTATTTCAGCAGCGGAAGCACTAGACGCGTTGCGACGTTGCGTTTTCGAAATTCATTGCCAGTTCGCTGACTTTGTCTCATATACAGTGGCGCGCCTAGAGGAGGGCCAAGGGGTCTTTGTTAAAAGAAAAGAAAACTGGATTTTAAATTTTAAATAAATTTTTATAATCACCTAATGAATTTTATTGAGTTTGCATGAAAAATATTTTTATCCGTTCAACTCGGCTCCCTCGCGATTTAATCCTGAGTGCGCTACTGCTCGTGTAAACGCGTCTTTTTGTCTTCCCTTAATATCCCCGCGCGTGACAAAATATCGGACACCTTCGAATGAGAAGAAAATAACCCTCTCTTCAGCATATGTATCGCTACTTCTTTCCGTCCTAGTTCCCAATCTCATATATTACCCGGAGAAGTGTACATTAATTTGCCTTCCGCGATAAACGTAAATATCTCCGGGAGCATGTATTAAATCCACGAGCGTCGACGGAGGAGCAGCGTGTTATCGTTTTCGTTTCATAAATCATAACTGGAATATTCAGCGAAGCTCTTGCTTCTGCAAGGCTCAAAAGGGGCGGCAGAAAAAAATCCCCGACGAGAATTTCGAGCGGAGCGATCGTTTCAATAATAGTTTCGAAAACGTTTCAAGGTGGTCTTTTTCTTGGGGAAAATATTGAGGGGAGAGAAATGTCGAACGCGGTATCGCGTCCCAGAACTTGGGGAAAAACTGCCGGGCAACGTAAACGACGGCGAAAGCGAACCGTTCGGTTTTCGCGCGGGGGAAAAATTACGGACGTGGATGAACCGAGTAAATGAACCGGGGCTTTTTACGGCCCTCCTTTCTTGCTTGACCGACTTCGAGACTTTTCAGAAGCATATATCAGGGCGTCTCGAAGAAAGACCTCGATAACGAAGACCTCGAGGTTCGGCGAACAATTCGCGCCCGCACTCTATCCCCCCATTTTTGCCGCGTCACGTCCACAAACGACAGGATAGCTCCCAAAGAAATCGTTTTATCGCTGAGTGAATAGTAATTCGCCGCCGATTCCACCCAATTTATTACACACAATTGCTAGAGTATTCTTAAGTCGTTTGGCCGTTGGACAGTGGGTCGCTTAGCAGGATGACGACGTCGAGTCTTCAGTACGGTGGAATAGGATAGCGAAGAGATTAACCTCCTATAACCGAATTTTTTACCTGACAAAAATATGCATGCAATAGGACAACTGTAAACATTAAATATGAGATAAGTATATGATAACATAGGTGTATTGTATTATTTTTTTTGTCTATTGTAGGGGAGACCGGGGCTACAAGTTCCGAGGGGTAAGTTGTTCCGACAGTTCTATCTTCAAAATAAAAAGAGCGTTGTACTTTAAATTATTTTTTCCGTGTAAATTGAACACGCCACTCTGTGGAAAAAATAATTTAAAGTACAACGCTCTTTTTCATTTTGAAGCTAGAACGATCGGAACAACTTACCTCCGGAACTTTTAGCCCCGGTCTCCCCTACAATATACTGATAGAAAAAAAATATAGTAGTTACGTAAAAATAGTACATTTCCAATACATCGATAAAATTCTAGAATGTTATTTATTTTTTTATTCTATGGCTGCATCAAAACTTTAATTTGCGAATGTAAACTTTAACGGAGAGGATTTTTTTTATAATGAATCTGAAGTGGCGGGAAAAGAGAAACAGAGCAAATCTATCTCTCATGAAAAATGAGCGATAGATTAAATTTGGATTCAATTTGGACTTTTAGTGCAATCAATTTGCGTCACTATTTTGTTTAGTGAGCAGTTTATTGTGCAATAAATGTTTGTGGCTTCATAGATACCATAATATAATTGATAATGAAAATGTATATCGATTCAAAGTTACAGGACGTTTCAGAAGATTAAAGATGTTCAGCTGTGCTTACATACAGTGCTTGGAATACATACGCATACATCAGAGGATGGATGTGTATAACCTAAGAATCGTGGCTTCTAAATATTGCACAACTGTCTAGCCCGAAGCGTACGCGATAGCCAGCGGGTGGAATACAAATAACAGAGATGGAATGGACGGGATACACAGTGACAGGGTTACGTTTACTGATACAACATTTACGTAATGGGTAGTTTCGATCGATTCAGCGCAGAGAAAGCTCCTCGAGCGTATGGTAATGCCAAGATAAAGCGAAAATGCAGTATGAAAGCAAAGCGGTCACTCGATTCGTCGTCGAATTACACGTAGTGGAAGCCCTCCCTGTGCAATTATTGACTTTCTATCGAAAGTTTAGCGAATTCGGTTAGGCGAAATCGCTGATTCGCTCCGCGGAACAGAAATTGATAGCGCGAGCGTGCGAATGAGACGCGGAACGTTTCATCGTCGGGAAATTAGAGGGTCGTTGAGTACGTGACGAATGTGTCTTTACGGTAAACGGAAGCAGTTGTTTTACCAACGAGGGCGGAAAACTGTAGCGTCTGTTGCCATTGCGCTGTGTGTACACACGTGACATATTTTCCGCAAGACTATCTGAGACTTATCTCGCAACTACTTGCAGGCAATGATTTGCGGGAAATAATTACCGGTGTGTAATCACTTATATAAGTTTATTCTGCAATAAATGTCGCAAGTTGTTTGTTAGTGCCCACAAGACTTAATTCTGTATTAGATGTTAAACAATTTTGGCTTGCCTCGATAAATTTTTAAAGTCTCCTGTCGTATTTACAAAAAATTTTCTGCAAAATATTCAGAAAGATGTTAATTCAACAAAGCGATGAAGTCGGAAAATGTTGAGTAAGTGTTATTTGAAATCAAACTGGCTCTAACAGAATATGGGTAATGCGAAACCTAGAAGTACCGATTCCAATATACATTTAAAGATATTATATCACTGAATATAATACTCAAGAACGTTTAATATCGTGATATTTAATTGTTCTTAATGGGCTATGTAATTATAATTCTATGGTAATGGACGCAGCGTAAATGTGCAATAAATTGAAGACTCGCTTCCGCAATCTAATGTGTTACGCCTGGAAAACTAATACCAGCGCATTAAATATTAAATTTATCCCATCAGTCATACCCCATTTTATTACGAGCTGTTGAATATGCAATCTTATTACTTCAAGCGCATCGAATTCCGCAACGTTCGAAATTATTCAACAATTGCAAAGTTCTTTTTAACAGAAGATCATTAATACCTTCAGGTGACCACGATTTCTATTCCGAAGTTATTCTGCCATAACTTATCAAAAACCGAAAACAGCATAGTACCTACAGGGGCGGATTTGAGTATGGGCTAAGTAAACTGCAGCCTAGAGTGGCAAATTTGGGAGAGTGATTAATTTCGGGGAGCAACAAATTTGGAGGAAGGGGTGTAAACTTTGGGAGCAGCGAATTTCGAAGAATATGTATCAAATTTTGGGGAGCAACAAATATTGGAGGGGAACAAATTGTGGAGAGCGACAAATTTTGGAGAGGAACAAATTGTGGAGAGCGACAAATTTTGGGCGAATGAAATTGGAAAAGGTTTAAATACTTAAAAAGGTTTGAACACAATGGCTTGAGACAGCTTTCAAAACAGTTCACTTTATTTTTCATGCAGCGAATTAGCAATGTAATTTTGTAATTGTGCCAATGCTTGTTAGCCTACTTAGGCACACCAAATCTTCAAATCCGTCCCCAAGCTTTACTATTCGACTTCGTGCTTTTGTTCCATGTTATTTCTGAACCCCTCCAAGCTGCTAATCGAAGAAGAATCCAAGCCCCTGATTCCCAGCCATAAATTAGCAGATCCCCCTCTGTATCTGAAATTAATCGCCTTCCTTCTAGTCTCCACACGAAAGTCTCTCGTATTTATCGTTCCGCCTTAGCGTGCTTTTTTTATTTACTGCATGTTGCACGCAAAATATAAGGCACGCGTAGTTCATAAATAAACAGGTTCCCCGAGTGGCGCACGTTATAAAGATGTTGCGCGTTAGATTTAATGGGTTGGCCCCGACAAAGGAGCCGCACTAGGTTTCCTTTAATATTGGTCTGAACACACCCCAGCCGCACGAAAGGGGCTTGTTTCCTCAAAAATACTGCTTGTTTTTGAGGATATGTAAGAGCAGAGCAGAGATTGCTGCGGAAACATAACTCAACCCGTGCGTGGTATTCTCGTGCGACACGTAGTTACACTTTCTTAACGCATTCGTTCCGCGCAACGAGATATCTCGTCTTTTATTATGTTGTGTTGAGAACGTGTTAAAGTTATTTATCGTCAAAACGGTTACGAATCTATTACAGCGGTGCGTAATATTTTATCCTGTCTTTTTGGTTGAACTAGGTAAAAATCATCTTTTCTGTGTGTTTATAATTCGTGTAATTTTTAGGGAATATTCTGTGTCCCTTTTCTGATTCGTACTCTATATTAATGTTTGATTTCCATAGAAAGGGTTTATCGATCCTCTTTGTAGGTGTAATTTTCTGGTGCAGGGCGTGGGGGACTATAGAAATGGACTGTAAAATGAGGATTATTGGAAGTTCCCGTAATATCTTTCAAATTTCAGTAACCAATAATGAAATATACTGAAGTGCATAGACTGAATACAATTTTTGAGAATTACTCTTCCTCTCTACTTCTCGCATTTTTTCATAGAAGTACGATAATAACGTGTTTTGAAACTTCGCAGTTCAAATTATCAGCACTCAATACCTATTCGTTCTTGCAAATATCGGGCGTACGGAAAGGTGTGCGAGAAAATAGTTTCGCTACTTTCCATACATTTTTTATATTCGCAACAGATTTGAGTGCACGAAAATGAAGCTTTTCAACGAAAACCCGTATTTCATTATACAATGAAAGTGACTGACAAAGTGAATTGCGCGAAATAATTCGCCATTAAATTATCTCATTACATTTAGTATTACACATAATGAATACCGGAACGAACATGAAGTGACCAATTAAATTTTTGTTTTCACAAGTGAATTTTTCACCTCTTCGCATACAAACCAGCATGACTTCGTTCCCTTCTATTATTTCATAGACTTGTTGCGTATAAAAAGGAGTAAATACCAATAACAGGTAATAAATAGAAACTATTTCAGTTTTTCAAAAAAAAACTCGCGTTAAAAAATTTCATTGCATATTTTCAATTTATTTTTGCAAGTAGAATCGCGTCCGCTGGGGTCGTAGCAGTCATTGCGAGAGGCACCCTGCGTCAAAACCGTGTACACGTGGATGGCACAGCAGTTTGACAGGCCACAGTGTGGAATTATTACGAAATATTCAGATTCATTACAGGCGCATCCAACTTTGACAACAAGCAGAACCATATATCACCTGGGAACACCATAAATCGACTAATCTTGACGTCAACTCGATTTGGGCCACGACAAACCCGTAGAAACACCCTGTGTATACAAGCGTATATTTGCCCCCGTTTGTTTGTTCATTTTCCCCCGCGAGATCGCGCTGCTTTCTCTGTCATACTTGGCGGAATATCTATATTATTACTGTATTCTTAACAGCCTCCCGCCGCGTTAACACAAATATCGAGCAGCCCTTCGATAGATACCGACAAAAGCCACTCTGATCAGTCCAGGAATGCTACAATCTTACGTAGTATACTATTGTATACACGATGTAAAAAGTTTTGTGTTTCAAATTTCACTAAATGTCTCTTGTTATTTACAAAGATATTGGTACCTATCGTAAATTTTATTTTCGCTACGAAGTTCACAGTCAACATTTTCTGAACTTTTTAAATGCCCAGCATCTGTTAAAATTCTGATGGCAATTCCAATGGATTGACTGAAAATTGCTTTTACCTTTAAATCAATTTTCTCGAGAACAATGCCCCATTTCAAGCAAGTTACACCACAATTTCGACTTCTCTGTACACGATGATTGATTTCCGTCGCAGTTCTACCAGATAGACTAATAAATTCTGCTAAGGTCCAATTCATATATATTGGCCGGTGAGCTTCGCGAGGGGTATTCTCCCACCACACCGCTTGCCTGCCTCGGTGCTCCTTTTCTCTGCGTTCTCGCTCTCTCTAGGGCTATGCCTACTCGTTGCCCGGTGGGAATTAGTGTCCGTGAGGTACGCACACATGCAGCGAAGCATCCCCACCACTTTGAGCACATAGACGGCGGGTACGATTCCGCGCGGTCATTTCTCGCTCCTTTCTGGCCGAAGGGGGGAGTGAGATGGAAGTGGTTTTACACACATCAGAATAGATGTGCGTTCGCTCCGAAGAAATTCGGGAGCTATATTGGTCATTCTTCCTCGTTAGCTTCATTTCCTATTGGTCTGCGCATAGCTTCGTAACGCACACAACTATTACGCTAAGAATAAACAACAGCCCCACAGCTAACGTAGCTGTGACGACAGGCGGAGTCGAGCACCGTTCCCGTTACCCCCCCATACCCCTCGGCTACCCAGCAACTTCAACTGCCAATCCACGATCGTCAGGTGGTGGTGGCTGATTTCTCCTCGCGCGCTGCTCGCGAAACGAAACTCACCGGCCAATATATTTGAACTGGACTTTAGTTTTTAGTGAGGTACGCGGGTACTATGTAGACAAGTTTCCAAACTTTATTTGCTTTAAAACGGTGACCCATGTAAAAACATTTTATATCCCACTTTCGATTTTTTTTTCCACAACGGATCACCGGTCGTTATCACCTATGGTTATTTGTACCACCTGTTCTCACCCACTGTGTACACAGTTTCGACAATAGCTGTATTTCATCCCTGGTGTCGAAAATTATATGTAAGTTTCGCAATCAGAAACTTAAAGGAGGAGTGGATGTTGTAAGGTTAGAGATCAAACAACGGGTTGATGCAGAAATAACTGTAATAACAAGATATATGTACAAGTTTAGCTGATGCTAATAAAATATTTACAACGTACTTCTAACTAATTAACCAACCTGAATCAATATAATTGTCGTTAGCCTTATTTATATTTGTGATCCACGTGGCTTTTTACACTCTCTCTCTAACGTCCAGTCCCCGACTCTCTCCTGGGTGAAGTTAGGTGCCTAAGTTTAGGCGGCACGTTCAAACTTACATATATTCTTCTCTTATTTATGGATTACTGTTCGTAAAGAGAGGCCAATTAAGAGAAAAAAAATACAGTTACTCACGAAACTATCTGTTCCCTGCATACGTATAACACACTTTACATATTTAATCACGGTTAAATTTAAAATTTTCAATTGTAATAATTGAGGTTAGTGTAAATCTTGATTAATATACTTATACTTATTGTTAGCATAATTTGTGCCGAAGAAATGCTCAAAGAAATTTCGATATAACAATGAAACAAGATAATTTCGAATTTCGCAGATAACATTAGTTCAAATAATACGTACGTAATATATCATAACTTATAAGAAAATCACGGGGATATCCAACAACATATTAATTTATTTTTATTAAATTCATGTACGTAAAATAAATGTTGCATTCAGAGGAATAGCTAAATGGAATGCTTTGCTATTTTCAGGAATAACAATACCTTTCTAAATATACACTGTGTATAATTTTTCCAATAAATCCATCCTAATCTAAATTATGTTAATGAAGGTTTCCAATAATGTCAATTAGACACGCCATCATTTTAATTGTAGGGAAAATCAATTAAATTGTCGAATACTTATATTAAATTTATTATTTTTAAAATTATTTTTCCATCGATCTCGAAGAGTTTCACGCGCGTGCAGTAGTTGCGCCCTGCCAATGCGTGTATAGCTCGTACAACGGCGGCGTTAGCGGTAGGAAATGGTGAGGAGCGATGCAGAAGCAGCGTCGTAATCAGGAATTCAAGTGAAATCGAATGGCCGCACGTGCATTATTCTTTTACACCTCATTCGCGTTTAATGAGTCGAATGAACGGCATGCGGCAATTTGTGACCGGATTATGCGGCTTCTGGCCCGTTGCAGAAGGAAAAACGTAGATCGTAGTTAGCGGTAACGGGTCAAGTAGTGGGCTTTGTGAAATTAATGAAAGGTTTTCATGTGCGAGCGAAGCTGGTCTGCAAACAGAGAAAGTCAAAGACCGTGTTCGTGTTTTCAGTCTCGCGTGTCCCTTTTTTTCTTCCTTCGCTTAAACACTTCAATTTCCAACCTGGTGAGCGAGAAAAATCCGACGGTGTACTCTCGGAAAGCGCTTTGTCCGACGTCTAGCGTACTGCAAGCTACTTACGCTAAAAATTCATCGATGGCTGAAATATGAAATAAGCAGAATTTTTCACTTCTACTATAGTTTTCAAGATACTATAGGTACAGGAAAGCAGGAAAACATACAGTCACCTTTAAGGAGAGTTCTTACCCGGAGGACCCGAAAAAGAGCACAAAATAAAAAATTCCTAAAACCATTCAAATCCTCTACGAACTTGCGCCGTTTCAAAACAAAAAAAAACTCTGAATTTTCGGGTAACCGAACTTCCCCTGTCAGTTGCAAATTTGCTACCATTACCCATCTTTCGGTCAAAATCCCAAAATCTCAAACTTCGGGTTCATTTCCCTGAATTTCAAATTAAAATCACTATACACTCTCCAGTTATAAACCACTCTACAGACTCAACATTGCCCATTGCACCGTGATTTTCCGGGGGCACGCTGTGCAAAGGTTTCTGCAGACGTTCCCGGCAATGGCCAAGAAACGGAATCGCTGTAGGTACCGACGTTCACGGCGATCGGTCATTCGTTATCGCGGCCATTCTCCAGCGACGCGGAAACGCTCGTCGCGAGTCTGCCGTCGGTGAATAATGCGCGGGGGCCCGCCGCGATACATAATTAGCCAGCTCGCGGCAGCAATTGCTCGGCAACAGTGCTCGGAGGTGTAATAGCGTAATTTCAATGGGGAAATCGGGAAAGCTCGGGGGGATGGGAACGTCTACAGACTCGTCAGCCTACAATGGAAATAAGGGGGGTGGTGGCGACGATGGAAGCGGAGTCGGGGGTAAGGAGGGCGAAATAAATTAAATCGGCACGATTCAAAGAACGCGCTGCTGCCGATCGAATCACACCGGCAGTGGCGCGGCGCGGGGATTAATTAATTAAACCGATATTGCGACCGCGGCGGCCGTTGTTCGATTCCTCGAAAGTCTCGTAAATATTTATCGGCGCCGCTTTATGGCCGCGACGCTTCCATAAACTCGTTGGCCCGGCTTGGTCGAGAGGTGGAACGGAACCCTTTTCCTTGCAGTTTCGGCGTGTCAGTGCCACCAGTTGGTCCGAATGATTTTTGCCCCTTTGGAAGTTGGCCATCGGTGGCCGATCGATCGAACGGCGAGTTTCCCGATGATACGAGCGATGTTCCGTGGCGTTGGGCTTTGGAATTTAGAGGGAGCGATATCTCGTTTCTCTTTTGCCCTATTTCGTTGAAATATTCATGTTTCCCTCGTTGCACCAGATATACTCGCGGGTGAATTTTTCTAAGGTATCGATTTATTTCTTGCGGAGATCAGACTGGTTCGTTAGGGTAGTTTGGAGTCGTTAGTGATGGCAGGAAAGGGGTACGATGCTCCGTTTTCTAATCTGGATGATTATTGGTGGACGGGGTTGGATACAATGGGCGTGAAAATTTTGCAATTGTGGGACATGCGGAGAGGTGCCTCCCTTTTCAGTGTATTAAATATCAAGTATATGAATAAATGTATATCTGCTGGATTGCGTAAAAAGTTTCCTCGTATTTTTTAAGGAAATTCAAAGGAAGTTTTATTATGTAAAATGAAAAGTTTGAATATATTTAACTAAATTTTGATATGTCGGGTGTCCCTCAGGTCTACCGAGAAGAATTTCAAATTTTATTTGCATGCATGAGGCTGAAAGAAAAGGCACTCGCCTGTCGCAACCGAAATGCCATATTGGAAAAAATAAAAAGACTTTTTGGCCAGCTCACAATTAGTGTACCTACTATTAAAAATAATTGGTCCGTAAATATGGACGTACGTAATCTTAATACATTATGGTTAAAACTGAATAACTTGTTTGAAATTGGTCCAAAGGACTTGAGTTTTTCTAGTTTGCTAAGTGACGTGTTTCGTCGTTTTGAAAAAAAAAATGCAATTGTTCAGAATGGCGAAAAAAATAGTAAACGCCGTGTATTCAATTGTTTTATCTGACAATAGGCTGTAACGAAAATTTAAAAAATGCCTTTTGTAGATTTAAATAAGCTGTATACCTACATGCTAAAAAATTCATCGAAATCGGTTAACGCAGCTTGCAGCTACAGTTAAAAATGGTGAATATCACACATTTCGGCAGTTTTTGGCCGAAAAATCTGATTTTTACCACTTTTCCTACACACGTGTGTATCAGAGACAATAATTGATGGAAACGCGTGAAAACGTAGGTATCTTGTGCGAGACAGATTAAAAGTAGCACCTCACTAATTACTTCGTCACGTTGAGAATACTTCTTTAAATATAATGTTATTTGCATTTTTTCGAAGTGCCATTAAGTACCGACAGAAATTAATTTTCAAAATAATATTTCTTTCATTGGAGTCGTTCCAATGCAAATATCCATATTGCTTCAACAATTTCACACCACAACATTCAATGAAACTAAACATAAACTATAGATACCTATTCCCTAACGATTACAATATTACATCGTACAAATTCTGTAAAGTATCATGACTGGAATCGCGTCCATTGACACATATACACATTGCATACTCGCAGATACAGAGAGCGTGCAACACATAAACATGATTACCATTCATTATTAAATAGTACAGATCCATTAACATACACTGATAAAATTAAACATGATATTCAATGCGTACGGGTTCAAGTACCATCCCTTTCATTTCGAAATATTCAATGGAATTCCCAATGACCCGTAACATTTCAGCATTTTTATAAACATCCATTAATGTCAATAAGAATGGATACATTACATTCCGTCCAACGAACATTAACAATGATCGCAGTTGGTACTGTCCACCATCGCAGTGCCAGCCGTTATAAGTTGCAAGGAGGACGGGGATGGAGGGGATTAAATAATCCAGAGTTTAATGAAGCATCGATACCATCGTCAATACTCTGTAACCTATAAATTTCGAATTTATACCTCGCTCCTGTTGTTTGCGTCGTCGCGATGGAATATAGAGGCTGCACGCGATAATTAGTCGATGGAACCGGGCCGCGTTTGTCATTTTCATCAGCAACGATTCAAGGTTAAAACCGCGTTACTCCCGTCGCAGCAAACAGAAAAGCTTGAAACGCATAATTATCTGTAATTATTATTTATCGTGCTCGCGGCGAAATCTCCCGCCTCACTCCCGCCCGCCGTTTGTAATCCGATTTGGCCTGCGCGCGGCACGAGACGAATCTAAAGCCGTAAATGGGAAAATACGAGGATATAGAAGGCTCCCTTATCCCCGTCGTTTCCAGGATTACATCACACGGTAACGTTTTACATCGTTCAAGAGCAAGCGATTATAAATCCGCGCATTCTCCTCGCCCGTCGCTTGGCTGCCGATAAAAAAACTACCCCTTTGTTCGAGACGCGCTCGTTTCCTCGTTATCGCGTGGTTCATATTGTTTTCGTGAAAACGTGATCGCCCAAGAAATTTGTAGAGTTCCTGGTAGCGTGCCCCTTTTCGCTGAATTTATTCCACCCAGTTTGCGTTAAATAATCTATGACGATTGAAACAGTACATACAGTCTTAAATATTTTATATGAACTTTACTATAAGTATTTATATGAATCACGTCATATTGTCGGACCAATTCAATAAGTTTTTCGTTGTCCATTGCGGGCCGTGTGGCAACCGAAGAATATAATGGCACACAATCGCCTCGCAATCTTCACCTGACCATTATTTGACCGGCAAAACATTCTTGCCGAGAATCCTGCTGCTGCTGAAGCGGTGTGGAAGATCGCGGATGGTGTGCTGTTATCGATAAGTGAGCGCATTCATATTTAAAGTGTATAGAATAAAAATGTGAAGGTGCCGAGGACGAGTTATTGCTTTTGGTATGCTGTGTTGTTGGATGGGAACGACCTTATTCACTACACCGTAGGCATGTTTATAGCTTCAGGAGAATCAAGGGTTGTTAGCGCTACGAATACTTCTTCTTCGTACACATTATTTCAAGTTCGCCTCTTATAAGGGTTGTTTGCATTGTCAAGTATAGGCCGTGGTAATTATAAACGATAACAGCTTTTGTCAGGCCCTCGTAAAGTTAATTGATTGGATCGGTAGCGTGGCACAGGATCGAGGGCTCGTATTTAGGTTCTTCGAAGGCTCGGTAAATGTTTACCCGATCTATTCGTGATATTTTCATGAATCCGCGTGGCTCAATACCGTTCGTGAGGCTTGAACGGTTAATCGATCGCCATCGTATCACGGATACTAGTTCGGTTAACAAGCTTTGCCAGCTCCATTTTGCCCAAGTGGAGATGTGTAACAAACCGCGATTCAACCCTCCTCCGTGCTTCGTTTATTTCGTTGTTTAAGAAATTAGGTCGAAATCGAATTGGAATTTCGATCAACCTGGTCCTCCAGCTGGGACACTGAAACATTCTCCTTGGAGTAAATTGTTTCGAGTATCTGCACGTAGAAGGTATTACTACTTTGCAAAAGCTACGGTTTAATTAATTCAGAAATGTGTTCAATACGGAATGATTCGTTAGAGGGGAAAGTAAAATGTTTGAGAAAAAATAAATAATTACAAAATTCATTGGTAAGCAGGATACATACAGTGCTGTACAATAATATTGATGCAGCATAATCTCTAAGCTGCAATTGCTTATAGTTACTAAGAAAATTGAATTAGCGAGCTTACTTTTCTATATATCTTTATTTTATATACATCTTCTAGTTTCTAATAAAATAGTTTATTTTCAACCTCCCGACCATGAAAAGGGACTTGATTTACATTTGTTCCTCTCATGCTGAGGAAACATGTTTTTGTTATTATTTTACTTATCGTTTTATTTATATTACTGCTTCTTGTAATATAATACTCTAAAATATATCAAATACAAATATATCGAAAAATTCCTTTTTTTTTTCAGTAACTACATAATTTCAGGGTCCGCGGATTATCTCTTATTCGGGGTGGTAAGCGAATTTCAAAACTCCGATTTTAGACTTGCCTGAGGTTTATGGCTTTCGGCGCTCGTAAATTTGATCATTATTAATTCATGGTCCTAGGGTTCATAATGAGAATAGGGAGTCGGGAAAAGAGGGATAGCACTAGACGTTAAGAAGGGAAGACTGTCAAGTTCCGCATTTCTCACCGGATCTTCACGAAAATGACGCCAATCGATTCCTCGTGTTTTCCGATTAAAATACACCAATAGCTATGTAAATCAGACTATAACTGCCGGAAGTGCGTAAAAAGTTATTTTGCAGACTTTAAAGCCAACTTCGTTAAAAGCAGTCCAGTTGACATGGAATCTGGTGCATTTAATCAGAGCGATACCAGGAATCCATTGTTGTTACTTTCATATTGACACGATGAAAAATAAACAATTTGATTCTGTCGGAATTTCTTTTTTGGAAAGCGACAGCTGAGTTGCAAAAATATTTTTCGTTAGTTTCCATTTAGTTCATAGTGTCGAACCACTCCCTCCCCATTGGCACCATCGAAAAACAAACCACCCTACACAAAATACAGACACGGAAGATTAAATTTTTGCTGCTCGGGTAGGAGGGAAAGCGAGTTGATCCACTTTACCCTGAAATGGTTCTCCGAAACAGATTACTCTAAGATACTTGTCGACAGAAAACGAACGACCTAGTTTTAGGATTCCTTTAAGTAAAACGCCAAACCAAATAGAGAGAACTCGGTCAAGGGTTCGAATTTTTCGGCCGTGAAAACGTGGTCCGCGTTTAAATCGGGCAGACATTGGCGAATCCAGTGGCTGATCGCCCTAAACGATGCGCAGCATGCTAATTACACGACGAACGGTTATAAGATCACGCTTGCCTGGATAAATAACGAGTTCGATGCGATCAAGCTTGAAATAAATATTAGTTCAGCCCCTGAACCATGTTTCTTCGGTACATATGTTAGACGAGAGTAAACAGCTTTCTGTTAACGATCAATCAACCACATACATCTTATTTTCCCTCATATTGTACAATACTAAACTTTCTATTCCCCTTTTATAAAATTCCTGCCATTTTATTTGAAAATATTTTCAATTACATATTTGCCTTCCTCTGTTCATTTCCAAAATCACACTGCAGTTGCGCTGTTGTATTTAAATATTTGTAATAAGCGAAATATTCGACCTACTCACATCTGTTAGTACTTGGCTTATTCTTATTAATATTTTATTAGAGGTAGATCTGTGTATATCATCATTAGTTATCAGAAGATTTCTACGTAAGATAATATTACCTAGTTAAGTACCAAACGGTCTCAACAACCCTTCGGCCGTGAGCGTTTCCCGGAAAAGCTTATTACTTACGATGAAATTACTCAGAATTAAATTTATTACTTACGATGCCCCTCGTTCCGTGAGCCCGACGTTCCACGTCGCCCGAAATTTTTCATTTTCCCGCGGACGAAGTCGATTGAAATCTGTGTCCACGAAATCGCGTAGCGAGGGGCGGGCGGAAGTTGGACGCCGGTGTATCGATAGCTCGACGACACGAAGGAAACGGATATTCGTTTAACTGGCTGGTGCTTTACGCCCTCGTAAATAGAATCGCAATAAAACTCGCCCCGTTCGTCGGACTCCTTCCTCCCTTGGTACCTCGAGCTACAATGGCCACTGGCGGCAGAGAGGGGAGGATGGTGATAATAAAAATGTAATTAAGTTTCCGCGGTTTCGCCGTTTCGACAATATGTCACGAGAGAGGAAATGTATCGCGAGAGGAATAATGACCCGTATTGACTAACTGTCAAGCACAAAGAGAATTACTACGGTGCACGGCGGAATAATCGCGGAGGTAACGAATGGATTTTCCGCTCGTTCACTTTCGTCTTGGGAGCCAGATATGCTCGGCTTCCAGCGCGCGGTGAATTACATTTTCACCGGGCGATTGTACGCGATGCAAATGAGTATCGTTTCGAGCTTAAAATTGCACAGGAACGTCAAACGACTTCTTTAATGATGATGAGGGTAGATGTTGTTTCTGTGACCTTTCCTTGAAATGATGATAATCTAAGGGGGGGATTGTAATTACTCGAGTAAATGTAAGTTTTGGCGAGAAATGTACGGAGTTTTCTTAATTCAGCCGTTTTAAATGTACATATTCCTGGGATCGTTGTTAATTAACTTATCACGAAAAGTAAGGGTGACGTAGAAGAGTTTAGAATCCACCACGAAAGACGCGTTTTTTTTTTAAATTGAAATTACTGTTTAAACGGTATCTTCACGACTTGGGGAATATCGTGCCAGTAAGGCATATAGTTCTTCTGGATATTTCATTGAATATTTTACTGGACATACCTAGAGAGTTAGGGTCGGCAACAGTATATCTAGGAGAGTTTATGTCTAGCATGGTATTTCACAGGGAACTCATCTTGACCCGTTGCTGTTTTCCCTGTTTGCTGAGGATTTCAAGATCTTTAAAACATTCGCTAATAATTATGATTCTCTTGACCTCCAGTTTGATCCTGTTAGATTGGATGAATGGTGTAAAAAAAATCATATGGAATTAACGTTGCGAAATCATGAAGTAGGTTTCTTGCTGTCTAACCCTATGCTTTATCGGGTACTAAGCTCTCTGCTCTTCCATCAGCTCGCGACTTATTGTTAGATGCCGCAATCAAGTCCTCTGACATTTGTTGAGTAGGATATTTCAGCTAAGGCAAACAAAATTCTAATTTCCTAAATTAAAAACTCTTTTCTAAATTTATAAATTTCTGTATTTGTATAATGTACCTGCGTCACCTCATCTGGAATGCCTATCTGTCATTTGGTCTGGCACACTGATAAGTATAAAACGCAATTGGAGAGGGTTCATCACTGCTTCTAGCGCTTCTTAGCGTATAAAATGAGTGACTTCTTACCACGTTAAGCCGGAGATCCAGCTATGTATGTCTGGCTGTGCTATAAAATATAAAAAACATAGCACAGCTTAGCTTAGCCTTTGATGGAAACGGTTCTATAAGGATGTATTGAAGCCAATTTTTTAAAACTCGGCATAGCTTAGCTTTCAGGTGGATTCCCGGCTTTACGATCATGAGCACGGTTCCTCTATGCGCACATCAAATAGCGAAACACTGGAGTGTAGAAGGATTGCAACCACGAGTCGAATGAAAATGTTAAAATTTTCAATTTATTATGAAATAACTGTAATTTTTTTACTATTATCTTTTACGTTCCGAGAAAATTGTTATAAAATGCAGCGTGTTTTCTAGTTAAACAGGAACACTTATTCTGCTCTGAAAACGTTAAAATTGTGAGAAGCAGATTTCCTGAAAATGTTTTGGCGTAGATACATCTGATATTGAAACCTTAAACCGTTCGGTGAAAATAATTATTTAAAAATCACAGCATGCTTTCTCTTCTATATTTGCCCTGCTTCCGATTTCTTAAGTAATACTAATTAAAAAAATATTCTTAATTATTGTATTTTACCCTTAAATCTCACCCATCCATGGAATAAATAAATATAAAATATAGAAAAATAACTTTGCAATCCGACCCTATTGACCGTGCACTTCGCGCGACGAATATCGCGCTGTCGAATATATTTTCATGAACATTCTTTTACGATAAAGGAAGACGGGGTTCAATCAATTTGGCATGGGTAATAAAATAGCCTTTAATTATCGATATTAATAAACTCGACGGAAGGTAACAATTAAAAGCGAGTGGCTCGCTGTTATATACACATCGTTTTGCTTTTCGTTAATTAAAGTTCTCGTCCGCCCCTTTCGTATTTTCTGGGCGAAATCATTTTTCGCTTCTACAGTAGGTACCTATAATAACGCGGTGGCTCCCAGTGCCTTGGAAAAAGCGCAGCGGGGGAAAAAGCAGGTCGATCAAGCACGCGTTCGACGTTCGTCAATATGCAAACCAATAGGATACAAGTGGGTCGGAATTGAAGCGCATCCACTTTATCGCTGACTTTCCTTTCATCGAGTTCCGGAAGATTAACTCACCCCTGACAGACAGGCCAGTCGGTGATGAAATACCTGAACGAAGGAAAGTGGAATATCGGGGAACAATGGGAAGCAGAGGCGAGGATATATTGTCGGTCGAATATACATTTAGAAGTACTTTTGTCCAGGTCATGCAACGAAAAGAAAAGCACGCTGACACTAACGTCGTGGGGGCTTACACGAAAAAATTATGGCGACCGTTGCGAGTAAATTAACGAGATCCTGATGCAATTTCGCGGTATAAATATTAATCTTGTGTTAACCTGTTCACCGGGGAATCTCCCAAGAAAAATGCTCCCTGTGCGTTCAGGGGCGAATGATTAAAGACGCGTTAACTCGTCTTGCCCCCAAATGTTAACGTCGCACTGTATTTCTAACACAAATACATATAATGAGAAAATAGGGATCCTTGAATAAATAAATAATTATTAATAATGATTTTCTTAATAAATCATTGTTATTAAGAAAAAACATAAACGTATCCTAAGCGATGTAGGTAATTGATATCATAAAATAGCTGCTGCAACATTCTGTACCACGAATCCTTGAAAGCCTTCCAACAGCAAAAGTAGCATCAAAAGTATCAAAATCTTCATCTCACCAACCGCTACAAATTCCACTTGAATCCCAGACCCTAATTCTGCGGAAGCTCCCTTGCAAGCCATCTCTCGCAACAACAAAGATCATCATACACCCGAGACGTCCTTAAAACCATCCAAACCTAGAGTCTAAATATCTGAATCGCGTGAAAATTTTATTTCAGTGGGCCATCTTCCTCGATTCCAGGCCCAGCTCCTGAATTCGAGGAAGAAAGTATGTCACACTTGTATCTCACGCGAGATCTCATTGCCTCGTTTCGTCGAGTGCCGTCGCCGAAATTCGGGCAGCAAACTCGATATAGCTTGGACGGCGCCCACTACGGCGGACTAAAGCGAGTAATTAGCCGTAATTAGTTGTTCTACTCTTCCAAGGACCTGGTTCGTCCATCAGCAGGCTGTAATCCGATTTTCCAGTTGACGGCGGTCGTCACGGAATAATCGAATCCCTCGCCTCGAATGGGAAGCCATTGATCGACCTGGCCCTCCTCGACGTTCGATCTTTTTGTCGTTCCCGCTTGTTTTTTTTCCTTGCCTCCGTTTCCTCGCCAATTCGACGCTTAACAGACTCGTTTGTAATAATGATGTTTGGAAGCGGCAAGAGACGGCAGAGTGGCGCGCACCGAAGTCGGGAGTGGCGATGCTTGTTGCAAAAGGCAATTCGCTTATGTAAATCGCGAAAGAGCCGACCTGTAGGTAATAAAATTTAAACTACGCCCCCGACATGTGCATGGAAATGTACACACTTTGTTTGTTTGCCTATTCCTTCCTCCCCTGCGTCTTTCTTTCGCTTCTTTCCCCCTCCGTTTTGTTGCTGGGAACCTTCTCAGCTACCTTGGTCCGAGAACTAGTGTTACGTAACTGATGTTGCAAACAGCGACGCGGGTGGAAATATGGGTTTGCGTTACGCGATGAATACCTGCTCCTGAAGGGCCTGACGATATTTTTCAAGCCAGCTCCGCTGGCCGTAATAATGGAAAAAGTTTAAGCGGGCGTACGCTAGCCACCCTGGAACTTCGCGCGGACTTTGGGCCGTGTCGCGCGGTTTGAATTTCATAAGGGCGGGCTTATTAGCGGGGAGCCGGTGTACGACGAGCTTCGATCGTTCGAGCAGTATTTCACGATGTTACTCGTCTAATAACATGGAAATTTAAAAACATTTGCCGCGTTCCGCTCGAACCTTTTGAATTGTAAAATGGGCCTGCTTACGGCGGGAACGTGTTCTCAGGAGTTGCGCGGGCAGGTGAAACTTGTTTGAAATATTCCGCGTAACGTGTATGACGTTATTGTTAGAAATTTCATTTTCAGTACCTACCTGTGTTTTCCAGTGAAGTGTATTGGTGCATTACAGGGTTAGGTTGTTCAATTAATAATTAGAATTGGTCGAAATTGAGAGTAGGACCTATAGAGTGATCGTAGAATTTGATAGAACAGAATAAATAATAATTTTCTTTCGCTTTAGATATAATCTTCAACCCATCTAGTTAACATTTAAGTATTGCCTGCTAATCATTACATCTATATATTAATTTCTTCTATTTTTTGTGATTTATTTGATAATACGCTTTTCCGTTCTCGACTTTTTCACGTACTTGGCGTAATTTTTATACTCTTTTGATTATTTAATCATTGCATCTATTTAGTTTAGTACTTTGTATTCTACAACTAGAATTTAACCCTCAACCGGCCCTTCGGATTATCCAGAACTTTGTTGGGTTCGTTACAAATGCAGATCTCCCGCTCTCGAGCGAAAAAAAAAAGTTTGCAACGTGAGAGTGTATGATACATGCTTAAAAACAGAGCAAACCAAGTTACCCCTCGTACAAATCGACGAAACAAACTCTGTGCATTCGCGATTGAAAGGATTTCAAATTCTGCTTCATCAATCCGTCTTTTGTAATCCAATTTCCCACATCGATTCATACGAACGAGGCTCGACGGGAGGCGAACTTAAGCATCAATTTAGGGAAAATTGAAAAAAAAAGACGCAGAAGTGGAACAGATTTTCATTATCCATTTCCGAGGGATGTCGACGATCGTGATCCCGTGATCTCCTTTTAAAACTTCTTAACATGCTAATACTTTCAATATCTGTCGACCCGTTTGCTGGCTCCGGCCTCGCCTTACCGTTTCCTCTTCTGTTCCGTTTTTCTTTCTGTTCCCTCCTCGAGCGTATTTAAAAGAAAACATTCAATTCGACGCCACTCGAAAGCCGAGAGAAGTGGATCCAATTTACTGGCTGGTTCGACGCGACACTTGTAATTTCCACGCGTCTTCGATCCACGGATTCTGACGTTGGGCGCTGTTTCAGATTTTAAAGCTGCCTTCATGGCGAGACTCGGTTGGCCTCGCATCGTGCGCCAACACGAAGCGTGCGCCAAATAAAATTCTTTTTTGCTCCCCTTCCAGATTACACGGATGCCTCGTTCGTTCCACGCTAGACGCCAAATTGCCTCGACGTTCTCCTCCGTTCTATCTTTGCTTTTTTCCACCTCCCGTTTTTTTCCTTTTTTAATATCTTTTTGTCGACACTTGACGCGATCCAACCGAAACGAACAATTCGAAGATCCCGCCTCGGCGAGGGAGCAGAGCTTGGCGTGTAGGAATACGCGCTTCTTCTGCTCCTCGTCACGAGGCAGGGAATTAAAGGATTTTGCTATTCATCAGGTTCACTTCTGTTTGCATTTACAAACATTTCTGGTATTGTGACTTCTTTTACGTCAGCATTATTAGCTCGTTTTTATCGAATTCTCAATGCTTAGTCTTTGCTGTGCCGACTTGATTGTGTATAGTTGAGAATATCCGGCCATTTATGGTACAGTTCGGTATAAGTTATGGTATAATTAACAACTCCTAATGCCGATACATATATTTTTGGTCATGCTTGACAGATTTTAATAAACTTTCAGGTATATCGCAGCTTTACAAAAGTTCCTTTTTAATGACAAGGGCAAATCGAGAACCAAGCATGGGAAACTGAGAATAATTTTAAAAAATCATTCACTGTCGCCCAGTATTCGTTGATACAGCCGCTAAAGGTCTACAGTGTGGTGAACTTATGTGTGAACATGTTATTACGCGGAAACCGATTAACCCACATACACGTGGTGAGCTCGATTTAATTCAGACACATTTCTGGCCGCATTGGCTTTATGAAGTAAATTGTCGATGCTTTAGTTGCTCAGTTTCAACGCGGAAACCCTTGAATCCGGTTACGAGCGAACATTTGAGCTGAACGTAAAATTGCGACGGTCTGAGCTTATTAGTACGGTGCATTCGGAGGTCGAGGGCCAACCATACGAAGGGAATTAGTAAATTTACCACTTGGGATGTAAACGATAGCATTACGGATTTAACGTGGTTTCACGAATGACAGAGAAAAAAGGAGAAAGTTTATTCGAATTTGTGAAGCATAATTTTGTGTATTCCACTTTGAGGGATTTTCAATATTTCCGCGAATATATTCAGTGTTCGTCAAAAACTTGAAAATAGGGCCGAAAGTAAGGAAAATGGTCTTAGGCTTTTTGCTGGTTGCAAATTATTCTAGTAATATAAAAGAAGTCACTATAAATGGATTTTTAATTTTTAAACTTCTATTGAAGTTAGTCTAAATTATAATTGTGTTCATAACGGAATTTAATTTGGGGTAGATTTAATACAATTTGATTGCCTTCTGCCAAAGGTAATTAGAATACGTATATTATCGGGAAATGTTTGCGCTAAATATGAATATTATATTCATTACTGCAATTAAATTTTTAAATGAATTATTTAAGGTTCGTTTAATTTTACTACCAAGGAAAAATAAATCAAAAATATAAATGTTCTCGATAGCAAAAAGGTAGAATAAGTCTACTGGTTGACCCGACTACAGAAATTGGATCAATAAAGAAGTAAATATTTAAGACATACATATAAAGAGGTAGGAAATTCGCGAGTTCCTGAAACCCTATAAACCAGATGGAATGTCAGAACGTAAACACGTTAGAGTACATGCATAAGGAGGACAAACACGCAGCTAGTAGTCAGGCTAGAGTCAGTAGTCAACAGTTAAACATCTCCAGGTCGGATGTGCTCGGAAAGGAGAATGCTGCCTCTCTCTCTCCAAATATTGTTTAGGGGAATTGCCTGCAGCCATATATCGTTTAGGAGCTCTGAATATTTCATCCATTTCCCGTGTAACAAGTGTACAAGATCTAAATTATACGCCAACTCGTGTTATTATATTATTGTCCTGCTGCAACTCTGGACTGAACGAGTCATTACGTTTTTTCTACAATTGCCTTTTGTGTGGAACACAATACAGAAATTCCGTTCACAAATTGTTGAATCTATCTACTCACTCGTTTTGTATTAATTCAGAACATTAATAAATGGGACAGTGGAGGATACCTATATAAAAAAGTTTCTTGAATGACACCTGATTTAGCTATGAGGAGTAGTTATACCCTGTTTTTAAAAGAAATAGTTAGAATGGATTATATATATTGCAAAACATAAATTCCTAAAACGTCGTTTTCGTTTTCGTTGTATGGAACAATTAATTAATTAACTAACAATCCTAACGAATTATATTTCTCCTAACTGTATCAATTATTGAAATTGTTACTTCTATTGTTATACAAATTTGTGGTGAAATGGAGCAGGGTGTACATGAATGTATTATTAGGATTCATCACGTTTTTAATATTTATATACAAGCATGAATAGATATCTCTAATTTGTGATGAGATGTTGAACCCGCAATTCGTTATTTTCTGTATGCATACTTGCATTTAAGAAAAAAGTAAACATGGAACAATAAAACTTTCATCACTAACGAAACAGAGACCTACATATCCCAATTGCACAACTCACCTTGTACAATCAAGCACACACATGTAATCGGGAAGTCATCAATGTAAATTTCCTCAAATTCGAACTCTCATTTTCATTTGGACACAGAGCATCACTCTACTCAATCTCACATCAATATACATATAGTAAATGGTTGAACTTCAATCCACCTGCAAAATCAACCCCCACTGTATATACATTCCATGAAAGACAGTTTCTCATTTACAACGACCGCTGAATCTGTTAGAACAACAAACTACACGATTGCACTTCTCCCTTTTGAATGCAAGCTCGCTCGAAAAGCCTTTCTTCGAAGATTACGGCGAAGTGTTGGAGGGAAAAACTCGATTCGCTTGACCAAATCATCCCCATGGCACTCGCAAGGAACATCGTCTCTGCGTTTAATCAACGCCTTTTAGGCGGCCCATAGATAAGACTCGTAATTAGTTATAGACGTCGCTTTGAAGCAGTACCGATTCATCCCCTCATAGCCTTCCCATCCCCGACGAGGCTTTAACCTGGTTGGCGTTTGTACGTAATTCGATTTTCCGGCTGGTGTGCGGGCCTGTCTCTCGCGAAAAGTAACCGAACCGAACACTGTGGTCTAGTGCTGGGACTTAATACGGTATCTTGCAAATTTCTCGTTCAAATCGAGAACACGAAGTTTTGAAACCGCTTGATACTGTCTGAAGGCTTACATTTTGAACATATTCAGACTTTTCCGAACCTTTATCCTGCTTGCATGATATCATTATGACACTGAAGTATTTACACGCGCTTATCCTACAAACTCGTGCAATCGCGACGCGAAAGTTAAAAAATTTCAAGATTTTTAACACTTTCAAAACACAATCGAATTTGCAAGATTGTATAACATTGCCAAACACGAGATTGTTTCGAAACATTTTCAAACCTCTTCAGTATCCAAAATCTTTTCAACTCAAGACATTTTGAATCGTTTTAGGTTTTATCATAACTACGATTAGGCACCGCATCCTTTTAATCCTCGCCTGGTGGATATGGGGTCCATTTTCACCCCTCGTGCACATCAGAGTTAAGCACATTGTGATTCGAATGACAAGTCATGATTTAGAATAACGAGTAAGCTCTTATTTACCACGAACGAATATAAAGTTATCTCACCGGCGATTCCCTTAAAGAAAAAGTGAAACAGCTTAATTTAAGTACTTTCAAATGAATCTATGATAATAATTCGAAATCGAGGGATAGAAAACTAAATACAATATCGTTGGTTTCATTGCGAAAGTTTTCTGGGTCGACGAATAATAACGGGGCGTTATTTAAAAAAAAAGTGTCAGATCCCCTGTTCTGTAATCCACAACCTGTCAAAACATGGCGGCCGCGTATAAATGGAATTGCGTTTCACAAAAGCGTGAAAATGGAGACGCGGTTAAGGGAGGACCGACGCGACGGGATTCGCCATCGAATCGCTTGCAAATTCTAACCCAAATTTCCCGTTCGACGAAGCCGCGTATCCCCCCGATCTCTTTAAACAAAAATACGCTCGACTCGTTCTCCGCTTCGAAGTCCTCAAACATCTCGTGTGTTTAGCGTTCCAATTCTTCCTGAATTAATCAAGGTCCGCAACGAATTTGCATAAAAATTTTGGTGTACCCACCAAAATAATGAAAAATGTTGGTATATACACCCGTATCTCCAATAATGGGCAACCGACTGACAGGCGCGTTCGCCAGTTGGTCTAATATTTGCACATTCAGACTATCCCCTTTAAGGGGAGCTTCCGGTGTAGAGCCCATAAAAATAGGTGATCTTTAGGAATTAGTTGAAGGGAAACTATCATAGATAATTTAATGAAACCCTTCTTGCATTGTATTAAGAATATCTTAAGCTATAGAAATATATTTTTTTCGATAAATAATCATTGCAAATGGCACTGTGTGCAAATGTCGAAAAATTCATCCAAAACGGTGGGACTTGTAACAGCTAAACCTGAGTCTTAAATAAGAAACAATGCCAGATTATTAAAGGGCATGAAATTCCCTAATGGACATAGCTTTAAAAATAACAAACATGACTTATCGACGAGATAACGACACTTGATAACAGGATCAGATTATTTATATATATTAGAAAATTGTCCTGTCTTCGTATTCTATACTCATCCATAAAGTATCACCCACGCATAATAGCATAACTCGTGTGTTTTATCCCAAAATGAAACTTATTAAACAAATCAAACTTTCTCCTCTCTTATTGCTCCTCAAAGACGAGAAACTAAATTTTTTCAAATTCTTCGAACAATGCCTGTAACACTTCATTCCCCTGCTGTATCAGTTTATAGAGCCTGTCACAAATCTGCACATAAACGACGCATGCGAATAAACGCGCATTACTTTGCCGATGGATCGATGAAACCGCGACGAATCGGTACTTTTCAGCTGAAAAATATAATGTACAACGGTCTCGAATCTCGCGGTAGTGTCTGTCAGAAGACTGACAAGCGCAAAACTAGATATGACGCGATTGCATTTCGCGGGACGTTTCGCGGACAGGAAATGCTGATGTGTCGAGAGCAGAGTGGAAACAGTCGGTTTCTTATTCGGATCTTCCGTTTATTCAATACCCGATGCTTCCTATCAGCCGACGAATTTATGCAGAGGAGATTCTTTGTCCTCTTTTTAGTGGAATAATGTATAAGCTTCTACGGTTCTAAATACGTTAAATAGATTGTAAAAAATGGAGCTGCCTCTTTTATTTCAGCAAACCCTTCATTTATCATTTAATTTGTCTATATTGTCCCAAACACAATTTTGCATTTTACACAGCAAAACCAAGGGTGTACATTTTTTTAAATGTTGAATCAGAGAACCTGGTGGCATCCAGAATCCCTCTTTATTTCATTTTCTGTATATGTACTACTGAAAATGTAGCATCATCTACGACAGTTAATTTTTTAAAGGAATGGTGGTAAAAAAAGGTAAAAAAAAAATATAAAATGGATGAATTCGTTGAAGACTCGAGTCTTGAGCCACAAAGTTGTCTCGGGTGAAAGGACTCTTTTTAATGGATAAAATATAATCTTTCATTGTCTGACAATGAGTCGTATGGAGTCGTTTCGTGGCAGAAAATCGTCCCGTTTTAAATTCTTTCTGAATCGCGGTGCCGCACTTGAAGGCAGGGAAACTTAGTTTCCAAGTATAAATCGCCTTGATGCCCGTCTGCAGTTTTTCCTGGCGGCAGGAAGATTGAAAAGAACCTGGGCGCAACTTTCGTCCAGACGGTTTTTGAGCTCGACAAGTCGACTGTTTAAATTCGGGTTAAGTCGCGGATAAGCATCGTGCCGGCGGGAAACTTCGTTTTAATTATGCACTATTTTAATAAACTCCCCTTTTATCGACGGGGCGAAGTTGGTGGGCGGGACGAGTTTTTATCAAAGCGTCTTCAATCTGCGAAACTCTTGAACGTAGCCAGCCGTCTTTGCGAGGCTGATGCTCCGCCATCTTTTTCGCCTTTTCACGAAAACTCCCGTTCCCTTTTATCTACCGTGCCCTTTCTTTTTCTCTGTCTTTGGGGAGGACGGAGGCAATTGTTCCCTCGCAAACGTTTAACGCTTTTATGAATGCTTGATTAAGTCAAAAGCAAGCAGATTCTATTTAAAAGGGCAATGAGAAGTAATGATTGGAGGACTAAGATTTCAGTATTTAATTAACAGTTCAGTATTCTTGTTGGCAGGGAGATTGTTGGGGATCAAATATATTTCGTATTTGATGTAGTTGGAATTTGGAACGATGAAACTATTTCACTATTTGGTAGTTTAAATGCTGATTAGAAAATAATGATCGAAGTAGGTCTTTTTAATATTTTAGACTATAATTGTGGTTTTAAATTAGTGATCTCAAGTTGTTCGCTAGGTACAGTGGGAAGAATGAGTGAAATTAAGAAAGTAGAGTAAGAAAGAATAGGAATCTGCAAATATTCATATTTTGTTAACTTTGTTTATCACTTCTGCTAAATTCCAGCTAAACAACAATGTAACAATCAAATACAATAATAATATTTTTATATTAAAATAACGATAAAATAATGTTCCAAGGAAAATAATTCCAAAACTGTCGACATATTCCCATAAGCTACAGCCAGCACCTGCTTATTAACAAATTAATTTCGTTAAACTTCTAGTAACACCTAGTACATACTTCGATTCATCGATTACAATTTTAGCAGTCGAAAGATAAATCACCCTTCTTCCCACTGTCACCCTCGACGGAGCGTCGAATTTTTCCGAGTACCACTAATTGTGAAATTTCGTTACGCGCCTCTAAATTTAGCGCATAAGAATGAACGTTGCGAGTGTTGGCGAGTTACAGTGGATTCTGATATTTGACTTTCCGCTGGATTTTCGACGAAGCTACCGCGGAAGGGTTAATTTTCAATCGATCGTGGGGATGAGCGGCGAAATGAAACGGTTCGATTGAATGGAAAGCTTCAGTGTGTCATGGTGGCTTAAATTTCTCTGTGAAACGCCAAGCCTCTCGCCCCAGCGATGGCTTTGGAACTTTTCGGTGCTTCTCGCCGATAAACCAAACTGCACATCGATGAATCGGCGAAGGAATAAAACGCGTTTCAATCACGTCCTGTGTAGGAGAAATTCGCCGAATGCTTTGTCGCGAGCGCGCGGACACGCTGCGGACGATCGTGCTTTTTCGGATTTTCGAGTGGGGAACGGAAACCTGCAACGTAAGAGGCTCGCTGAAAATTCTAAAAAATCCCGCTGTTTCCTCCCTATCATTTCCCAGCGACGTTTTTCCCCGAGGCTCGTCGCTCCGCTCTCGCGAGAACCCAATTCCCTTTTAATTTAATACCAGCGCCATTCCATTTTCACCAAGCCACAAAGTGATGCCTGCAAATTACTCCGTCATTTATAGAAGAACTTTGGTCCGTCGCTCGTGGCTTTGCGTTGAAACGCTTTAACCGAACGCCATTCGCGCCGTTGCGACTTCGATGCGCCGCATACATCAATTACAGCCCAGCCGGTTGACACGTTCTGCTGTCGTTTGCTAAATTACTCATCGACGTGCGATGATAGGTTTCTTCATTGTAACTTACTAAACTTGAGGAAATGGTTGTTAGGGAAGCATAGCTTAGATTTAGAGTTTAGACAATATGTTTGATTTTTGGGTAGTTGGAATTATTGATAGATGGAGAAGTAAAAATTTGTAATTGTAAAAATTGCTAAGAATGGGGAATATACTAAAAATGTTTTTTTTATAGTCTTTTCATGTTATTAAGAATAATTGAGTGAGTGATAAAGTTGACTGTACCAAAGTTTGTTTAGCTTAAGTTTTGCACAATTTCAAACTTTGATTATGTTTCATTGTGACGACTTTTATGTAGGAACTTTGGAATTTTAATTTTGGGCGATAGTAACTATCAAAATTCCAGTACACAATTTTTCACTGCTTTTAAAAAATCCTTCTCAAATTTCTGCTATAAGGCAGGCATCGTTAGAATTAATAGTTAACATTAATCATTGCATTACATCACAATTCAAAATCCAATAATCGAGATCCCAGAAGGTGCTTAAAAAATCGAACCATCAATGTGCTTCAAAACTTCCTACATCGCATCACTACTAAAAGTAAAATTCTCCGTATCAAACACATTCTCCCTTTTCGCACGTGTAATTCCTACCGTTTCAACAGAATTTTCTGTCAAATAGAATATCACCCGAAATATTCCAATGAATGAATTCCCCACCGTAAAAGAAATACCCAAAAGAGCGATATCAACGGTAATGGTATGAAAATGGCCCCGATCAAACTAGCACCAAACGTGCAGAAAGCTTTCAAGCACGCGACACTCGCTCGACCCCAGCATTGTTTTAAACAAATGGACGGCCATCACCGTCACGGATCGAGAGGAAATCTCTCGGTTCCCAAGTTGAAATATCCACCGCCTTCCAATCTAGCGGCGGTGACTTATCAAAGCACGCTGGAATATGTGCCGCGGTGGCGTTTTCCATGGAGAACGGGAACAGGGAATACAAAAGAAGGAGGGACGGGCCTGGAAAGGGAGGAAAATACGTTCCACTGTCGGACAAGTTGCGAGCATCCTTTACTGAGATCCCTTAGATACAGGAAGTACACTATTTTTATTATCCCCGATAGATATCTTTTACCGATGCTGCGAGCATAACTTATCCGCCCCCGTGTTCTTTTCTGTCGACGGTACAAGTCCAGTAACTTGTATCAAGGTAGGTATAGTGTCCCGTTCATGGCCGTATCTAGCTATTACCCCGTCAGAGACGGAAGCTTACGATTTTTTCCTTTGAACCGGGAAAAGAATGCTTCTTGGTCCGATATCATGCTGACTGTCAGACTGAATGAGGAAGCAGCGTTTGCCGAGAGCTCGTTGGACGATTATGGTGGATTTCTTTGCAGCCGTCGTTTCGTGAAACGTATGATACAGACGTAGACTGTGATTACATTTTCCATTCTCCAAATGTAGAGTCGTGATGGATCTAAGTCGATTGTTTATGAGTTGTGTAATGAGTGTGAAGAAAAAATTTATTTCTTATATACACTGGATAAATCTGACGCTGAATCGGGTTTGAACTTTGAACTCCAAGCAGGGAGCGGTAAGACATGGAGTTGGAGAATGTAATGGATTTTATGGGCATTGGAAGTATACGTAGGTAACATTTTAGATAACTAAGTGCTAAGTCCATCTTCATCCCGTTGCAATAAATACGTACATGAGGTGTCTCAAGGCTATAAATACAAATTGAATAAATTATATAATAGAAGTCGAGATTTTAGTTTCTCAATAACTAATAATAAAATATCAGAATGAATACTAATTTAAAAGTGAGTCTCGTTATGAAGTCAATTCCTTGACATCTTCAATAATACAGCGACTCACTCCGAATATCTGTGGTTTCTAGAATTTTGTCACTTTAACACGTTCCCATGCTTTTTTCTTGACGTTTATTTCAGTTTATAAACTAATCTAATTTATCCCAAAAAGGAAAATTGTGAAATTAATTTCATAACAAAATTCGTCGATTTTTTCCCCCACAAAGTATCCATCAATGTCCGTGATCTGTTTCACGCGCGCGAATTCGAAAATAATGCATTTTGTTATCGAACGTGGACCATCATCATGTCAGAGGCAGCGGTTTCATTTGCCGTTTCGTTGGCAATTTTTAACAAATGCGTCGACAGAACTCGGTCAATATCTGAACAAGAATGAACGCTGATACGAATTCACGAGCTCGCGTTACCGTAGAAGAGGCCAATGTTTCCGTAAAATATTTGCAAAAAAAATAAAACAAAAGGAAACTTCCAACCCCCGGTACCAAAGGGTGGAAGAGCGTTCATGCGCTTTGGCCAACGTCACGAAACACAACGTATGTAGTACATGTATACGTATATTCGGTCCGTCGTCGGAACGTCTTCCCTTTCTTCTTGTTTTCCCGCTTTCCACGAGACGGCCTGCGAAATGCAATCCTGCTGTCGCATATTCTGTCACACTTTGACAACTAGCTGGCAAGAGGCGAAACGCGTTATATTGGATGTTCCAAAATACAGCATTGCAAGCTGGAAGAGGACAGGTCCTTGAGGGAAAATAATTCGTGAATATTTGGTGAAATTTTCTTGTATTAGTTATCACTTTTTGATAAACTTGATCTCGAAGACACATGATGCGCATGATACATTCATTGGAAAATGAGTTGAAAAATTATGGACAATGTAAGTAAATAGCTCTTAGATACCCGTAATATGGTAAAACTGGATTATTTCAATAATTTCTATGCGGCTAAGGAATGATGAATTTTAGTATTTATTTATTTTTTATTTAATACACCCAACAAAGCTAGTTTTTTCTTTATATAGATTATGATGTTAACACGATATTTTTGAGATAATTATACGTGCATCAACGTAATTAGACATCGATTTAATATATTTTAATGTTTTTTTTGTTGAGAATAATAATGAGGGTTTGGTTTTGGTATATTGTTTAGTAGAGAATTATTAAAGGCAGCATGCAATCTGTGGTGTAGGAAATGTTATTGAGTTATTTCGAGAATTCAAATATTCAGATGCTTGAATAATTCTTTCGTTTAATGGGCTTTTAATAGCTTGGCTTTAATAGCTTAATTACAAAATTAATACTTTAATATTGTATAGGAATATGATGAACGTCTGTGGCTTGATACGTTCATTGAACCAGGCTTAAGCTAATTAATTCGATATCAACTATTTCCAGTGAACTTTTTCCTTTCTTTTCTGTATTAGTTCTATTTAATAGATATGAAAATTATAACTCGATGATTCCCTCTCCACAAGGAAATTAATTTGGCCTAGAGATATTAACTATAATATAATGAGATTTAAAAATATTGTCAGCTACAAATTCTTAAAACTTCAATTTTTATAAAAATAGATAATTACAGTTAATGAAATAATTAATCAGTTAATGAACCAATTAAATCATTTTTTATTGACTGAAAGGGAAAGAACAGGTATTATAGTAAACAAACTCTGCCAATCTTAAGGAGGGCCCTCAGACGATCAATATATATATATATCGTCAATATTTCAGTCTTTTCAATATTATTGAACGTGTGAAGGGGACAGACTGATGTATCGTCGACGATTGGATATTATATGTTGTATGTCAAATATGTTGATCGCCTGAGAGCCCCTTTACAACAAGAATTTACTGTATTTTTCAAATACACAGCAGAATGAATTTATATAAAAATGTTCAGCAAATGGAACATCGACACTCGATGGATGAAGTACATGTGTGCTACAGATTATCAGTATCAACACGTTAAAAAATGTAGGCTAAAGTAACTATGTTATATTCGCTTGCCACCAAAAACCTATTGCATCTCTTTAAAAAACAAAATAGCATTTAACAGTGGAAAAGTGATTCAAAGGTCAAGCAATTACAATATTAGATTCTTATACAGTGATCTCATTTTAAGTATCGTTCATCAATTAACTAAATATTTGAAGGCGCTGATCTTCGAAATTGCACCACGTATTTTGAATCAACCTGTATATTTTTGACGCGAAGACAACCCGCCAAATTTTTGCTCCCAATCGTTGGAACTTCTCGAAATATTGAACAGCCCTGACAGTCGAAACGATATTTCGTCTCGCGAAGCTACGAAGCCTCGTCATTTGTTTTATCGTTGTTTTCTCGCTCCCCTTGTCTTCGGGGGAGACGAGTTGTCGATAGCCTATCTTTCCACTTTCCTTCCGCCGCGTCTTCTTATTTCCTCACGAATTTCCCGCCCCTACCCTTTTCCTGGCGAATTTATTGCTAGGCTTATTTGTCAGTTGCTCTCTGCGCTCGCGAAATGAAATCGTAACGCGTACCATGCATACGTTTCTGCGTCAAACGGCACGATACTCGCCTGTTATTCAGAAATTTGCTGCCTCGGCGATATTTGTGGATTATTCAGCTGTTCGTCACGCTTAGAGTGGGATTTTCTTACCATTTTCAAGCTTCACGAATCTCGTTTTCGAGGGGTTGTTTTAAAATAGTCTTCTCACAATTTAAAAAACTGTCAAACATGTTCAAGAATATTGAGAAGATCATATGATCATATGAAGATGATCACATGAAGCGGGGCTTTTTACAATACTGCATTTATTTAATTAACTAAAAATGTGAAGAATGATTAGCCTGATAATTGTAAGAAATAAAGTTTTTATTCATTTTTATTTTCATTTCTGTTTACTGTGGAGAGAGCTGCAGCTCAACCCCGACTGACTTTCTTTTACGTGTATTTATCACACACAGGTATACAGAGAACTTCTTACATAACTATATAGGCGAGTTCCCTAACACAGTTTAAAACTCAACCTACATTTTGCGCTAAAAACAGTTGTGAACTAAACTTATGTTCTCAATACCGCAGCTCTAGTTAGCAGGAAAAAGTTGTAGTGTGCAGTGTGTATCAAGAAAATTGTGAAAATTGTTTATAATGTGATAGAAAAAATGTATGGGGGATTTAAGAGTAACACTCTTTACAACAAATTCTAACAATATAAATATTCCTCCTAAGAACCCACGTTTATAGAAAATGAATAAGACAATCCTGCGTTTATCTCACTTCATTTACAAAGTATAATGCTGAACACACATATAAAGCACAATACTTAAATTGAAGAATTGAAAACGTTAGCCCTTGCATCATTTTAAATTAAAATTAACAATAATTAGTTCGCTCTATACCCCATAAGTATTTCTCAAAAAATACACTTTATCCCCAACTATCGGTTCATCAAGCTAAAATCCATCCTTTACACGATATCGGTGATCAGACCCCAAGGGGCTGTATCAACCCTTAAATTTCATATCAACCCCAAATAGGAAGAAACTGACAGTAAACACATCTCTAGCAATCAGCGACACGCTTCAGGCAGAACAAAATACGTTCTGAACACTTGCGCAACGTCCCTTGCGTGCAACTAACCCCAAAAAAGTCCCATTTCACACCGCCCCGAACGTAAACGATAGAATTATTCATGTATACATATACAGGTGTAATCGTAACTGCACGGGTGATAACTTTGTTACACCATCACGCCGCGTTGTACTTATAAATCTAGTTTAACGTTCGCGGTTTAATTGCATAATAAATACGCCGCAACAATGCTGCCTGTCGATACTACGTCATCGCGTTCGCGGCCAGTAATTACAGCTGCCATTAGCGGGACACAACGGGGCAACGTTGTACCTGGACGAACACAAAAACCCTTTCGAGCTGAGCAGCGTCTGGATGACAAAGGGACCAGGAAGGTAGCAACGATAAAAAAAAAAGAAAGAACGAAGGAAGGGGAAAAAACGAGGATGCGACGCGGAAGCGTCGTTTCAACTTGTCGGTGAAATTAATAGTCGAAAGTCGTTGAACCGCTTCCTGGTGGGGGGGGAATGGCGAAAGAAGAAGACAGCCGTGCTGGACGGGGGTGAAAATATGCGGAGGGTGGACTTTGCGCGTGGCAGCGACTAGTCATAACAAGATATGGAGAGACAGCATCGCGGAAGGGACGACTCCGCCAGGAAAGAGCGAAGGATAATGAGGAAAAATGGGGAAAAAATGAAGCCGCTAGGTGGAAAGAAATATTCCACTGCATTCGTAGCTGCAGGAATTAGTGGACCTTCGTTTCCACGGTGTAATTACTTGTTTTGTGATGATGTGGGTTATGATCATTGTTATCGCGTTTTGGTGGGGCCTTTTCAAACGAGCTTCTTTCTTTTAAATACTGATGTCTGGGGTGAGTGAATGTGTCTGAAATATCAGTCGTGAGCCACAAAAGTCTCGTCTGAAAGAACCACCGTTCTCGACATATTCGTGAAGTTTGCCCACAATTGTTTCCCTCTTTACACAGTCTCATGTCGCAGAAAAAAAGGGACGATATCTGTTTTCGTGCTCCTGTGGACAATATTATCCTTACTTTTTAAAATTGTTTTTTTTTTTTCATCGCTGAGGTAGGTACATACTAAGTAGTAGGTACTTGTTCATATTTTTTATGAAGTTACTTTCGTTTATCTTCCTTTCTGTAATTCTTGCGACACGTGGTTTGCGTTACAAACCATATGCTGTTATATGTTCGCGCTATGGACGTTGTTTTTATGTTATCTGCTTCTTATTGTACCATCAGCTTCTCTGATAGCTTACCGAGCTACTTTCGTTATTTTCTCATAATATTCTACGTGTTTCTTTTATAAATTTAGGTTTCATTTTTTATCTTCTGGAGTTTGCAAAGAGTTTGCAACTCTATGATTCCATTACTAGCTAGAATGTCGGTAATATTTTATATATACACTGCTGCGTATAGCACGATAATGTGATAATATTTCAAAGAAGCATAATCTTAGTGAACTGTTTTTATCTGTCTGCAAGTTTATAAATATTTCTGTATTAAGTTCTTGGGGAAGGATTCCCATTAGACGTCGCAACTTGAAGATGATTTATTTATTGTATTATATATTCATTATTGCCCACCGCAAATTTGATTAACTATTTATAATCGTTGTCAGTCAGCGTTCCGTCGTAAATATAATAATAAACACAAGAGTAGCGGAAAACGTAGAAAAACAACGGAATGAAAGATTGAATTTTATACGATATTAAATTCTTTGGGCCGCTTCTGACGATGTTATATAAATCTATTGGCAGCACGAATAAATGTATGATTCGGATCGTTTCAATTTAAACCGCTGGAGCATGGAACAACGATCGAGTATCGATCGTTTACATATAGAATATTAATGTTAACGTATAGAAACGAGGTTTTATTTATATTGCTTTCTAACAATCCGTACTTTTACTCGTTCACTTATCGTTATCCATCGGAATCGAAAATGTTATTCATTCATACAGTTAATATTATGAATCGTGCCTAAAAATCGTTATTATTATATTACATTATTAGTGACCCATTTTGTTTTGCGCAGTATTCATTAAACAGTCTGTACGTAAAATGGAAAAAGATAGCAGCAGCTGTAGTATTTTGTATGCTTTGTATTGTGGTATGATAATGATGGTTTAACGCCTATTGGATCCTCTGGTATACACAAATAACAGAAGGTAACGACCCAAATAATAATGAGAGATACTAAGAAAAATTGGAAGAAGAACATAAGAGGAATTAAAATTTGTGTAATAGCAAAGAGTAAGATTCAGTAAAAAATTCTACTATTAAATCTAATCCCAATTAAAAAAGGAAATTTCTTATTTTTCCATGATTAATTTTGCCTTATATTCTTAAATACCTATCACTTTATTTGCCCTTTCGATTATGCCGAACTAATCACGACACTTACAGTTAATCCCAAAAGACCATACACTCATTTTCAACAAAATATTCGTTTTACAATAATTCAAATGTATGAGATATATGCAATAATAGGAATTATTGTACTTTGAACAAAAAGTCCTTACGGTTCTTATGGAAATAAAATTCTTACGATCCCTAAAACTGAATGCAAAACACAAACAGTGATGAAATTAACGGAAAAATTATCACAAACACTTGCAATGTTTAATAATAAATACCACACGGTTCCGTTTCAGCCGAATAAATTTGCCAAGGTTAAATTACATTAGACCTGCTGGAACTGCCGACCAGCGTAGAGTCTCGCGTCCGCGACAAATGCAATTACATCCACTTTGATCGCGATTATAAAATGGCAAAGCAGAGCCGAAAAAGAGTGATGCACGCAAAAAGCCAGGTTTCGGGGATGAAACCAGCCACGATTCAGAGTCGCCGAGCGAAATGTATCGCTTTTAGAGGCGCGAAACGGATTCGCGGCGCTGTTTTTCATTTCCATCGGCGAAGAAGCAACGTGCCATTTCCCTCCAATCCATATCCGGCAGCTTGCCTCGACTATCGGCCAAATGTCGATAGACTGGCTGCCTGGCAGTCGGAATACAAACGAGTTGACGATATTGCCGGAAAAATATCGGTACGAGTGTACCAAGTTTCCTTACTTTTCCTTTCGCATCTATTATCGTTATTATTCGCCGTTTTCGGTTGCGTCACCGCCGAAGGTTAATGGCGGTTTTATATTAAATTTTGAGCGGATCAACTCATCATTTTATCGTGCTGTAAATTTACAATCAACTCCGTGGAGTTCTGAAAAGCGCAAAATTGTTTGTAGCAAACTAAAAAATTAAATGAGAGACTAAACTCTGGTAATTACATGAATACCTGCGTATATACAGTTTCTTTTACATTTGTTGTTTAAAAAATATATGTAAATGATAAAGTGTGGTTACTTTGACAGGCTCTTTAGTTTTTCCGAATGCATTTTGAGCATTAAATTAAAATCTAGTAGTACTACTACACAACCACAAATCATAGCGTTTACTTTTTTGAGGGGTGCTTCTTAGCAAACGTTAATAATTCACGTTAAAATTTAGAGAGATTCCTCGACTTGTTACGAAGAAAATTTCGAAGATTGGATTTTTAAGAATGTGAATTCAATACTTTGGTTAATCTACGTTTTAATTGATAATCGGGAACATGGATACTGAATCTCTGACACCGGTTTTTGCAAATCGGAACGTACAAATTGGGGGTTGGGGATTTATGAAATTGCGAAAGTTTCAGTAGTTTCACGCTTCTCCCCGTGGCAGAGGATAACTTGCAAATTGGGTTAATTAAGCTCGGCTCCGAAGGGTGTGATTTTTTACAAAAGCTACCAAAAGTTGTCCCCTCGAATTTATACATGTCCCGTACGCGATTTTCATTTAAAACGAAGCGGGGACATGTTCCAGTTTTTTGCTTTCTACGTTTACCACCCCTCGGACATCCCGGAAAGAGACATTTACCCTAGGTACACGATTTTTCTGTGAGTCGTGTCAAATATTTAACTCATTCCGGATAAGAGCATCACTGTTAAAATTTGAACGGAACCGAGGTGAATAACTAATCCCTCGACTGCTAAAAACCAGTTTTCACTTAAATCCATATAGCATATCCGACCTTTCACATTTTTAGAAGTTTCAGACTTTTCGCAGCGTTCAATATTTACAACCTCCCTATGAAATATTTCAAGAAATAAAATTACCCCAGAATTTCTTAACCCACATTCCACCAAACTGGGGAACACAGCGAAGAAAAGAGACCTCGGAGTACTTATACAGCACACTTTCCGCACACCAGTATTTTATTAGGACTAGAATCATATTTCCAGAAGACTACAAACCAAATATTATATTTCCATTACATCGTCCAGACCCATCAATCAAAGGCAAACCGATCGCCCGCTGTGGAGCGGTATTCATATCGTTTCTAACAACGCTTTACGAACAAACGTCAGCAGATTTGTGGCGATCTCGCGAAATTACACGTGCCCGTGGGATCGTTGCACACATCGGTCGGCTAAAACGAAAATCCCGACCGATTCCCCGTCGACGTCTGCTTTCAATCAGCGAACGCATTAATGTTCTGGGCGGTGTATACCGTTGGCAAACACCAGGCAAACGAGACCAAATTGTTATGATTCGCCAGCATTGTTTCCACCGTCGATGCAACAAGCGTTTTATAACGCTTCGAGATGCGTCCATTCGCCTGGAAAAGAATAAATTGGACAAAGGCTGGGCCCAGGTGGCGGGCTCGTTTCGAATTGTTTGACGAAGTCGGCGATGTTAGTCGTGTTTTCAGCCAGTCGGTTGCGGTCGAGCGCGAAATCGAAGCCCAGGTAAACGGTTGCTCTCGATGTTTAATCAACCCGTTGATGTTTTAATTAAAAACCCATTGCTCGTTTTACAATTGCATCCGACGTATTTCGTAGCCACAGAAATGGGAGCAATTTGAAAGTTTTACAGAAATTTGATGTGCTCTATGTGTGCTTGTAATTCGAAAAGGAAAATGGTACTTTTTCACATTTATGATGGGTGGGAAAGTGTTTATTTGAAATTCATGTCTTTTAATATTTTACTTCCAGTATTCGTGGTAAGTTATTAATCTTTCCATAATTATATCTAAAAAAATATTATGACGTAATAGTATACTAGTGACGCTGAGTGTTACTTAAAATAATATTTCAAGTAACGTAAATCAAAAGGACACCAAATTTTACCATCCATTCCTGGAGCAGTTTCAGTAGTAACGCAAAAGGAAAGAAATTCCCATGGTCCCCCATCATCAATTTTCCACGATGAATGGTCAAGATTAGGGTTAGGTACCCTCTAGCGAATGTTCGCCGTGCCCAAAAGAGAAAGAGCTGACGCCACGATCTCTCAACTCAAACTGGAATGAAGATACAAAAGGAAAAACGAGGGGCAAGGGTGGGAAAACCCGTCAGCATGGAAAATGGGGCAAAGATATCGTTAGCTCGCCTGACAACAATTCAAATGCGCGTCTGTTGTTCGAAGCTGCGAGTAACACTCGATACAGGCACTCGGGATGGAAAAATAGTGTGCTGGTTGAAAGGGGGATAGGAGAGCGCGCGTGTATGCGACAGGAAAGTTTTGAAAGCGTCGACAACGGGAACGATTCGAAAATTTAAATACGTTCCAGGGTAACAAATGTACGCGATGCCAGCTTTGGTAGCTGAAAATCGATGGCTGACGGCGATAATCAGCGGTGAATGCCAGTTGCAGCCTGGGAGACGAGGATTGTTCGGAATAGTGCATTATTGAAGTCGATCGACGAACAACACTTGATGAATGACAACGTTTCATGAATCTCATGGTTTGACTTGGCTTCTTCTGATCGCCGATAATTTCGCTTACGTTGCGAGATATTCGTGATTAATGCGATTTTAAGTATACGATCAAACCGACTTAACTGCAGGTACGAGAACTTCGATCGTAATTATATTAAGCGTCTGAATCAGCATAATGAAAGAACATTGAGGAACAATGAAATGGCAGCGTCTTAAATTTTTTTTATCAATTTCAGCATTTATACTTAAATTTCATATGCAGAAGACAATTTTAAAGTATTCGTAACAGTATAAAGAGTGGTATAATCAGATAGTTTTGAATGAAATTGGTAAATATTTAAATGTTTACGAAATGTTTGCTAATCCCAGCAAGTTTCGTAGTAATAATTTTGGAAATAACAAGAATCTTAATTCGTATGAAGACGTGTGGGGAAATATGATTGATCTCCATCACTGAAATGTGGAGAAACCAAGGGGAAAAGGACTGTCAGTGGTCAGACACGCGGTTCCAACCGATGAGACCTGATATACTTTCCTTTCTAAGATTTCTTATTACATACTTGTAATATGTATTTATGGTCTTCATTTGCATTCAATTTAATTCGAATTGAAGAACTCCATTAATTTAATTAATATACTTATACTTTTTTTCTAACTTTCCGTACATCGACTGTATTTTCTTTTTCTTTAAAGTGCTCTTCGTTCTTCTTGTCGACAGTTTCACTGCGGAATATATCATATTCATCAAATTTATAATTCTCTAATTAATACATAGAGCGCATTAGATAAATACTCAAATGATTATGCGCATCGCGAACGTAAACAGCAGAGGTCGTATTTACTAGGGAGCGTGTTTAATAACATCTACCATTTAGTACACGAAATGTTTAACCAAAACTGCAATAGCGTATCGTGTTTATATAATAATAACCGAAACTAGAGGAAGATATACACGTGAAGGAAGATAAACTAAAAACATTAGTAAACTATCAAACATACCGTTGACTCTATTTTTCTTTTTTAATTTAATTTAATTATCTTCAAACAATTTTTGCTTGCTAACTTACATAAATTTGACGAAGAAAGTGTAAATATTTTAAGCAAATTTTTACTACTTACACCTTCTGTTGAATTTTCGTTCTTATTCTCGGAGGTTCCACAAAATATTCTGTGACTTTGTATTCTTAAGGAAAAGAAGATAATTTTGCGTCAAGTAGCTCAGATCGTGGAGTTGCAGAACAATGTTTCATCCCCTGTCGTCTACGTCACTCCACTTCGCCCGCTAAATTCTGCAGCAATACATTGGACTGAAGTTTTCCATTGCAAAAGAGACAATGCGTTTCTACACGCTGTTGTAACTTTGACAGCACTTCCTTCCGTGTTCCAATCTTTATTGGAAAGAATGATGGAAAGCTCCAGTAAAAAGTATTCTCGTGAAATCTGTTGTGAACAACTGACATCTAAGAGAAGAAAGAAACACAAACAGGTAGAAGACCAGAATTATTATTCCTTACACAACAATGAAAGGATGATGCCACTTGTATAGTTACGTCCATTTACCACCATCGTGCGTCTTCCATTTGAAACGCTTACATTTCCAACCGTTGAAGAAACCGCAAAGATTTTTGCAAATTCATGGCAAGTTTATGGTCCCATTTTTTCTTGCAGACCTCACTTTAGCTTTTTTCTAATGCACACGTAAAAGGCGACCCCCGCAGAATCCAAAGTGCAACGAGAACATCGTGCCATCCACTTTTATTTCTTTTTTACTTGCCTCTCTGTTTAAAAGCAACCTCACTGTTGGCTTGAACATTAGCATTTATAATGTAACCATCGAAAATTCGTCTGTGAAACCAGTGACCCTCGAAACTGTGGAATGGTGTTCGTGCTGTGCCAGCCGTGCAAGTTGTTTACTGGGTCAAAGCCTTAAATTTGAGAAAAGTTTAAGGAGCAACGTAACTATCTTGCAATATTGAAGTCTATTCAGTTTGAAGATGTTTGTCGCCTTAGTTGCAAATTACGCAAGGGAGTCTATTCAATGGTGTGAAAGATGTGAGCGTGCTTAGATAAAAGAAATTGGAGAACAATTTTCTGGGAGTCTGTTTAGAGGAAATAGTGAGGGTCCCGCCACTTTCAACATTAACGTGGAATTACTTTACTCCTAACTCGTTATCTTAGCGTTTCTTAATATTATTATTATTAAACTTGTGAAATTCTTTATATTTCTATGATCCTCGCACAGCATTAGTGATCATTGCGAACGAAACAAGGGATGCAGGTTTAGGGGTAAACTCCATTAAAATATAAACCACTCCTGGACCAGCCCGATGTGCGTGTAATTAAACATTTGGCCAGCCACTTTCCATAAATTCGACGGTCCGATTGATTCGATATGGTGAAGAGATCCGCGGAGCGGAGAGCAAACAGCGAAACGCCATTAAAACGGAACTGATTTTCCGAACGAAGGTATCATTAACCAATCAGCCAAAAGAGATTTAGAACTGGTTGGATGGTGTCGTTACCGCGAGCGTCACACTACTATCATAATCTTTTGCTCGAATTGGACGAAACGCATGAAATTATACTTAAAAAATATTAGGACAGTGCAAAAAATTCATTCGTTCTTTTTTTTTACTACATCTACTTGTAGGTACTTTTACCAGGAAATGGCAAAAGGTCGCATATAGCCAATGCTACCTATAATTCAATTTCAGCAAATTATGTAGCTGCCTCCTTTTTGCAGCAGTCTTCAAATACTGGAAATGTTCTTCGAAAATGCAAACTGCGCGAAGTACTGTGATGCTCCTTCGGTTACATTATGGGTACAATTTTATTTTTCGTATTCAGATTACGCATTAAACGATTTCAAGCTAAGCACCAAGAAGGAAATGCAAGATAGTGGCTTTCACAGTTCATGATTCTTCTGAATTTAGGTATATGAACAAACCTGCGAGTCACTGTAAATTAGGTGCTTGGTGGTGCAGAGGATGACGATAGTTTTCAATAACATGTATGCGATCGGCGTTTACATGGGAAACGGCCTGTCATTCAGGTTTGGGCAGATAGGTGCCGCTCCGTTAGTTTGGGTTTAGTATGTTCGCTTGGAGAAGAAAAAGAAGAGTCGGCTCAAGGTAGCTTAGCGATGAAAGCAGTCGCCCGGCAAGCGAAAGATCCCGGGTTCGATTCCCAGTCCATGCACCGAATCGGCCGACTCTTTTTTCCCCTACAAACAGATAAAATATAGTGTCGCATATAGATAAAGAGACTTAAAAACAGCCGGAGGAAAAATCTGTAGAACCCTCGAGATTATATCTTGCTGACAAATTCATCGTTCTTTCTGCACATTAATGTTCTACGAACCCGGGGTTTGTAGAAGTACGGCCACATAAGCACAGCCCTATAATAAACACGAAGACCACATATAATGCTTTGCAGCTTCAGGAATATCGCTTTACATACCATTTCACTGAGTCCCAGGGTTAGTCTCTACATATACAAGGCAAATTTTCGTCGAAGCAAACCGCGTAACCCAAACTATATTGATAAACAAGTAATTTTAACCAGAGCTGCTAAACGACCCCTACCAAAATCAGCCCTCAGCAACTAACGAACCTTAACAGAAACCAGGCCATCCAGCGCCCAAAATTGTTGCATTCTACATGTCCAAACTATCGCGGAGTAGACGAGTGGCTACGAACATTCAGACTGTTCCGCAGATACGGGAACATTGCCATAGAAAATGTGTCCAGCACAGGGGTAAGCAGACGTCCTCTGTACATTGAAGCGTGCCTGAAACAAAACGGGTCTCTCCAGCCAGTCTAGCCCGAAGCTACTCTGTCGAAACGAAGCCCGAACGACTCTGATTCCCGTCGTCGTTTATTATTTTTCCCCGCGTAGCCTCATTACGGCGTCGCGGCGAAAAGGAGTCGACGCAACGGCACGGGCAAACAGCGAAATGCCATCAGACGCGACTGATTTCCGAAGCAGACGAGGATATCATTATCCAATCGACCGAGAGGGAACTGGAGTGCAGCAGCTCGACTGTATCATTGTCGGGGGGAGGCAGTGAATAACACTCGGTGCACGGCTGATATACATATAGCGGACGCATGATTGAACGCGACGATTGCTGGACGGACAGCCTCCTCTTAACCCGAGCACGAGCCGCTCTTTGATTATATAATGACACCCTTGGCCCCCTCCGCCTCTCACGCGGTATCGCCGCTACGTATACAACGTTTCGCCATTTCGATCCTGGCCCTGTTCTCGCGATAAAGGCCAACGGGACACCGAAGGGGTTGGAAAAACGACCAGAGCTATATTATAATTATTCCTATATCGATGGGAGTGGAGGAGTGCTCGAGTGGCAGATCAGGAAACGCGAGGGAAAGACTTGTGACGAAAACAGGTGTAGCACTTGGTTGTTGCCGTTGGGTAGATTGAGCAGCACGTTGGGTAGGGTGGATGTACCAGTAAATGAACAGGTACCAGTGAATGAACATTTTTTATTAAAATGAGTGAAATAAGTTATTAAAGTAAGCAACTAATTAATTAGAGACTTCTTTTCATTTCTTGCTTCATATCCAAAAAGTTTTTGCAGCACGTGGAATCATTCGCGCTGCAAACATAATTTTATAATAGTGTTCATTCATTAGCCTTAACTGTTCATTTACTGGTGCTTTTACTCTGTGAGATCCCCTTTTAATCGTTTTCAAAAAGGAGGAAGGAGGTTATAGATTCGACACGTGTGTATTTTTTTTTTAAAGCGAAAAATAAGTCGGGGAAGGTCAAGTATTTTTATTGAATACGAGCTTATTGAAAATATGTTACCACTTGTTTGCGGAGAAATTTACAAAAATATCTTCAATTTCAGAATATCCGAAATTGAGAAGTTAAGTACGCAAAAAGGAATAATACGCTAACAAATTGGGGTACGTCAGACCCCGCCTCACCAGTTAGGAGTTAAAACAGGAAAGTAAAATTGTAATGTTTTTTAAAGCCATTGTTTATAAGAATAGGTGCACGTTAATAGCTACTATGTATTCTGGAAGTCGTTTATACTCATCATTTCCAACATTTGTGACTCAGTTTCATTGAAAACTCGCTCGTCTCGATCAAAGCCTCCCCACATTAAGATACATGGAGTACTGATGACACAATGTTGTCGGGTTGATTCAGTATGTACCACTGTAGAGAAATGTGAGAAAGTGAAATATATTTGCAAAAGATGAAAAATCACATATAGATTAGAGACAGGTACATTATACAAGCCACGTTTTCTTCTGTATGGTTCTCCTGCATTTCGTGAATTTTTGCGTTCGACGTCGCCAGAAACGTGACACGTCTCGATACACGAGACAATTCCAGAACGATCTGTTTCTCTGCTACGTGAAGAATCGTTCCTGCCTTCTGTCGCAGGTTTGCTTGAATTATTGATGTCCCCTTGGCGGAGATTTCCGTCGACTTCAATAAAGAAGTTCGTTTCGTTTGGTTCCCTTTGGTCGTTAGAATTTTCGGGCGGTATTTGGGTGTGTTGCGCGCTATATCGATTAATTTTAATAGACACGTGAGACAAGCACGGAAGTACTCGTTAAATTTAATAGCACCAGCTTTGTTTCTATAATATAAGAACTGGTTCTTGAAGTTCACTCACTTTCGTGGTAGAACAGAGCTGACAATGGGAGTAAATCACAGAAATTCTTGTAGGATTAAAGAGCTGAAGACTTGTTGATATTGTAAATAAGGCTGAATGATAAAATCTGAAGTAGATTTTGTGAGGGAAAGTTAATACGAATAATGCTGGTATTATATTCTTGAATATAAAGGAAGGTTTGTAATATTCTTTCGGATGAAGTATTTTCTGTTATTTATTAGCTGCTAAAGTGTTTGACTAGTAACTTCTCTCTATCATTTATTTTCAAAAGATTTCATTTTCATTGTATTCACTTTCTATTATTAAAACTCAAATTCACATATTTTATCTGACTTGCTCGTTCAGGAATTGCAGACTAAATCATTAGCATTCGACTAAACAATCTAATACATACATCATATCCGAAAATTATGAGGCAAGTCTAGTTAATGATCACAAGAAATGAGCCAGCTGCTTGTTTAACAAAACCTTCGATTAATCGTAAGAAACACAGCGTTACTGATGCACTTTAGTATTACATAGCTGAATCTGGGACTGAAGTCAGTCGAGAACTAAACCAGACCTGCACTAAATCGTATCTGCAGGACTTAACAGTGAGTTCTTAAGAGGTTTTGAAGTAGAACGAGGATATTTTATAGTGTATAAATCAATATTAAAAATGCAGCATCCAGTAAACAAAAATGTTTTAAATAAAAAGATTCACTCTGAAGAAAAATATTCAACGCGAAAACCATCGAAGCAATCAAAGTGATTGGTTCATAATTTCTTATAAAAATTATTCAAATTTATAACATTGCATTTTTTAGATATTCTATAACTTTTATTGCAATATGCAAATCACTTTAGTTTCTTAAAAAACTTACGTTTTAGTAGAAATTGGTATACGTTAATCGTGGGAAGTTCTATTGTTTTCTATTACCTATGACAATGGAATTAAGACTAGAAAAGTTGTTGTCCATTCTGCAATCTGAGGCTTCGTTTCCGTAATACAAATTTAGACATCTAATCCTCACCATGCAGCCTGCTCAAACTTCAGGTTCCCAAGAACCTGTAATGGTCTTGTAATATTACCAATATACACTGTTATTTACATCCCAACTTTCGAAGTAACGATCGTAAGTGGCGAAGTTGTCGGGGAGCAGTGACACGGAATTGAAAACTTCGAACCCAATTTCGAGGGGAAATGTGTTGCGCGTTACCGTTATGGCAGGAAACGGAATTCCACCTGTCTATACGGTACACCCCGTCGGGGCGAATGAATCCAAAAACAAAAAATGCGGAATGGTGATATACCGTTTTTGATTGGATGCTCGAAACGGAGCGAACCGGTGCATCGGTGCACGTGGTGTCTCTGTTCCTCGATACGAATTACATTTTTCTCGCGGGTTAAAGCCGACGACGAGTTTCAGCGAGAGACTATTCGCTCTGGCTGCTATCAACATCAATGTTTCATGTTGTAAATTATAACTCGATAGTTCACGCTTGTCCGTAGTTTTTGTTGGCTGATCCTTATAACAGGTACTTAGTCGTGCAGATATATGAATATTAAATGAATAGTAGTACTAAATGTTGTCCTAACACAGTTGCAGAGTGGAAATTGCCTTCGTCGTTTTTATAATAAAAAAGTATGATATTTGTCGCTATGTTTACCTAATATACTACAGTTTACTACTATTCCCCACAGCATAAAGAAAAACATTAGAATTGAGTTTGCTAACACTCGCGAGGTGAAAAGAATAAGTAACAATGATTGAAGACTGCCTATAACCATCATTAACAACGAAACGAGTGGCTTCACAGCAATCATCTATTACAGTTTCCAGAATCAAAAAAGAAAGCTTTCCCTCAATTCTCGCAGCCCATAAAATACGGTGACCGTGACTTTATCCGACGTTACCCAGCGCATCAGGGCGAAAGCATTCTTCGCAATTACACTGCGCCGCAGTACCTACCATAATTGCTAACGGGCACAGTATCGCGCGGTAAAAATCTAACGGAAACAAATCCGCAGAAGTAATATCACAGGGAACAACGAGCTGTGACGGGAGCGTAATGCACACACGAAATGAAACGGTATTACAGAGACGGTGGACGCAGAGCCACGACTACAAAGCCCTGCTGTTGGTGGTTTCGGTAAAACGATACGAAAAATCTGCGTCGTTTGTGGCGCCTCCAGCTGCATAAACTGCAGCTTCCACTTTCCCACGGCGTTGCACTCAACGTTTGCAAACATTAAATCCGCATATCGCCAACAGCGGACGCGTGACGTCGTGTAAGGGTAAAACCTGGCTGCGTTTGCTGCTGAAAAGACGGCTGGGAATTATTAAAGCAGGCCGCGCAAACGAACACCGCCCTGGGAAACGTAATCCCAATGTCGTGAATCCCCCGTTGATTTTTGTTTAACTCGCACGGCACGAGACTCCAGGCAGCAGTTGACTGACCAGGTTAATTTCTGTGCTTCCTGCACTGGTTGTTCTGTAACTGACGCTACCGGGGGCAAGTTTAATGACTCTGTGTGGAACAGTGTCGAGGAAGTGTGCGGTAGAATTTTGTTATGAGTGGTTTTGTTTTTGAAATATCTGTGTGTGTGTGGCCGTGTGTTTATACACTTTTCAAACTCTCGAAAAATATTCTCATGGTTCGAAGTAAAAATTGCTCCTATCGATAAGTTACATCTTTCATTTATAGTTTATACAAACTCAGAACGGAAAGAAAGGAAAATACTGTGTTCTTATTCAATAATTAATACATTTATGAATTAACACTGAAGTGTCGCACAGTTAATGAAAAGTAAAGATCATTTCGGGTTAGGTATTAACAACATCCAACCCTTTTTGCACGACGGTGAATGGTGTTTGGCTTCCTCAAGGGTTCCATGCTCTCTCGCTTAAAAGCCAGTGAAATACGCTGATACGAGAAACGCTTCGTGTCCGAAAGTTTTCGAACAACGTTCAGCCCTGCTGGAGACCTGCGAGCATCGACGAATTGTTCGACAAACCGATTTGCGATACGTTTCTGAAAATTTTTATCCGTAGCCAGAAAAACCGTCGATCCGATGACATTTCGCTTGTCACTGGCAAACACAGTGGATGTTGTGGGTTCTTTTAAAACTTTCACTGGGAAAAATATGCAACGGTGGGGACAAAAATTCATATGCAAATATAACGAGCGATGCTCGTTGTTAAGAAATAGCTTGAAAGCTACCGGAGTTCGTCAATATTCATTAGATGACATTCGTTTCGGAATATGAAAAACTGGGGTTCCGTTTATTTTCTTCGTGATTCTTTGCATCCCGTCACAGAGAAACGTGTATTACGGTTTTCTGTACGGACAGACTTTGGGAGACTCTGTATACAGGGTGATTCGGAACGAGTGTAAGAAAACTTTGATGGATTATTCGGAAGGTGGTGACGAGCAAAAGGTGTTATATAATCACAGATCCTGTTGTCAACACTTACATACTACGCAGTTACATCAGTTTAAAGTTTTATTGCAATCATCAGTGGCGGATTTAAGGAAAAAGGCCCAGATGGCATACATTCTGGGACGACCAGTACGCATAACAGAATTGCAAATAAATTTTCAACTGCACAAGAAGCATTTGAATAAAACACAAATATTTCTCTTTCCACGATAACGTCGTAAAGTCATCCCCTAAAGCGCCCGTTAAATCGCAGTGATACGAGGTCAGGATTCCATCAAACTTCAACTTCTCGTCTTCGATATTTCAAGAGGCATGTGCGTACGAAGTGTCAGTCTCTACATCCCCTTTTATCTGACTTCACCTTACTGCAATAAAAAGGAGCTGAAACACACACATTCTCTGCCTGGCCTGCCCTGCCCTACTTCCGGAACTGGCTAGCCAGCGCGTTATATGGTCGCAGTTCACGAACAAGTTCGTTCAGCTTTTCCAATTTTTCGTCGTTCCAACCCCTCCGATATCTCCTCGAAAGAAAAAAGGAAACTGTTGCACGGTGACGTAAATAGCTCTGCAGTTCTAAAAAGCATCCACAAATCTAACAGCACCGAGAGGCTAGGGGCTGCGCTCCTGTAACTCCAAAAAGTATTTCCAGTTTCCTCGGGACAGAGAGCGGGGGAGTATGAAAGTCGAGGGTTAGAGAGGGAGAAATATCTATAACCCCTCCAATGCGCGTAGTGGATGTTCATTTGCTGCGACGTGGGCCACGCAAATCTGACACACGTATCGCGGTCACACTAATGGACAAAAGGGTAATTTGTAATCACTAATTACATCCAGTTAAATCTGACGTGTTCGCCCCCGAAACTAGTCGCTACCTGTGACGTTGTCCCTCCCCACAACCACCACCCCTGCCGGCGCGCGGTTTCCAGCCACCCTCTGGTCCCGGCCCTTTCAACCCGGTCCGTCGGAACCCGGCGTCGGTATGATTAGTGCTAGCGATAAGTCGAGACGTCTGGCGTATTCTCGGCGTGTTATCTGCCTGCAATTAGTTGCGCGTAACGACACATAATTAAGACAAAAAGCCCTCGAATCGTCCACTGTACACTCCGGCGGTGTCCTTTGTCTCCTCTCTCGACGGACGTCTTCAAACGCGGGGGTTGGTTACGTGGTGAAGGACTCTATCGCGATGGAACGGCATTGGCGCGATAGGACGTTGCTCGTGGTTGCTTTGCGCGAATTTCAAGGATCTGTGTGTGCCTTAGGTGTTGGATGTGCACACGTGTTGTGTAGGTATTTGTTTCATTGTACTGTATGCATTGTTGGTAGCCTAAATGTTTTTGTTTAAGAGAAATGTTTCTTGGATTTTTTTCTGTGCCGTCAGAGTTTTGGCTTGTTGTTAAACTATAGTTTCATTACTACCTGTGTCGTTTAAATATTGAAAATTTGTTTAAAAATCTGCATATTGATTAGCCAGATGAGAGAATCCCACAAAGAACCGAAAGTTGTTGCGCCGTAAACTTTGTTGTAAGGCTGATAATATTTAAATCCTGGTGTTATGTATTTATTATACAATTGAGAATCTCTTTCGTAATGAAATCCCGTAGATCACCCTGGTTCCAACTCTATGTCGCGGCGAATGGTAGAAATGCAGGTGGTGCTATGGTGGGAGGGAAAAAAGTTGAGATACCCTCATATTTCTCTCCCTTATCGTCAAATCCATTTAGGACGACGGAGGAGTAAGTTTGCAGTTATTTATCAAAGCAGCTCTGAGGAACATTACAGCGTTGCAGCCCTTAGGGAAGTATATTTGTTGTTCAAAATGAAAATGTGTGTCTGGGCCATTGGAAGGGATATGGCGGAGTCGTAAATTAAGTGACGCGTGAGGAAGGGCGCACGTAAGTGGATAGAATAGACCAAGAAATAGAGCAATGAAATGAAGAAGCTCCTTCATTTCTTCTCTGTCGTCTGACATCATCTACTGTGTTCACTAGCCCAGACAACCTTATCAACTTTTATATCGCTTAAGTGTGCCATGAAAAGTTTACGATAAAACACGCCCAATTACTGTACTTTGTACTTCTTCAACAATAAACTCCATACGAACTTTCTTTTAAGTTGTAATCTTCTATTTGTTGTAAAAATGGTACCATCTCGTTGTTTAACACTGGGTAACGGAAGCTTCTGAAAAATGCCTGGCGGGAAAGTTTTGTGCAAAGCGAACTCCGAGCTTGGTTTATTTTCGAAGTAAACATTCGAAAACTCTAGGATGATACTTTCAATGCTTTTCAGAAAATATTCACGTGAAAACGCGCTGACGTGACTGAAAATGTTATGATATCAGTAGTTTGATAGTAACGTAACAGATTATTGCTAAGAATTTAATAGGAGCTCCCATCTTCTCTACAAAATTAATGGGAGCAACTCTTCTACGAATTACTAAATGAAACCCATGTATTACTAACATACCCTGTGCTACTTTGGTCATTTAATTAGTGACCTATTTCTCGCAAGGAAGACTTTCGTCAGAGAAAGAATATTCTTTGAGTCGTGTTGCAATAAAACAGGTAAAAAAGAAAATGGAACTCTGAAGAATTTAATAAAATTGTCACTTTTCTGTAATTGAGTATTGTAGTCCAATTTTCTAATCAGAGTTTAAACTTCTATCTGAAACTCGCGCTCCATTTCACTTCAATAAGTTAAGGTTAAGACGCGTTGGAATCTGCTCCTCAAGCAAGCAATTGAATCCAGGGACCTGAATCGACTCAATTATTTTCTACGAGGTCGTCTAGAATTAATCGTTTATGCAACACCTCCAAATACAATTTAAAGTCATTTAAATATCATTATATCTATTAAATACAAATTAATTCAGCATAATTAGTTTCTTCGACATATTCGAGAGTTTCTTGTGTGACGTATTTGAATAAAATTAACAGGGGCTTCACCTTTAACGTCTTTTTCAAGTCAACTAAATAGTTGGTCAAACGTTGTAAAGACAGTTACTCGAAAACATTCTGAATCTATACCTAATTCCAAATTTCCCAGTGACAGTCGTCTAAGAAGAAAACAAAATCCCACAAACCCTAAAACTGACAAAACAAAAAATTTGTATATACCGACGTATTCACAAATAAATCTGTATGCACATTGGAGATAGCAGAGCGCAACGGACCCAGTAAAATCTCAAACGATACATCACTACCGTGTTTATGGTAATTTTAAATTAATGCTCATGAATGCTATTTGCTAAGCGTGGCGAAAATAATGCGAGTCGATACGCACCCGTGGCCGCTTATTATTTTTACCGCGATTAATTGCCAATCTGATATGCATAATAATATATCGATTACGTTCCGCCAAACAAACGTGCATTAATATGTACGACGAAGAAGAACGGACATTCAACAACTGCCGCCACAACGAAAAACGTAGCTGCATCCCTCAAGACGAACGAGATTACCGCGATGAGTGTTTCTTGTCTATCAGTACGGTGGTTCACGAACAGAGATCCTAAATTGAAATCGACCATAAACGCGGCTCGAAATTAACATAAGGTAATCTAAGCGAACACTGCGGAATAACGTTGCCCGTTGTTTCCGTGACCGAAACAATACGCCATTAGCATCCCAACGCCATCATAATTATATGCTCGTGGACTCACGCAACAGCGAGTAACCATGCCGTTATCTCAGCTAATCCTATTATAATTCCTATTAGGTCAGACCTGCGGAGCAGCCATCGGCCAGGGGTCTGTCACCCTATTTCGTCCGCTAGTACCTTTTTATTCGCCCGTTTTCACCGCTATAAAAGCATTCATTAACGTTATTAAACGTCACCGTTACCGCTGCTGTTTTGATTGATTAGCACGCCGTTCTCGTAGCACTCGGTGACCTCCGTCGTTAGTAACAGCAACGACTTCAGCAATGCGGCGTTCCTGATAACCGCGAACCCCGAGCCTACTGACTGCTGATACGAAACGTACAATTTCAACTTGTTTCCCTTTCCTTCGCTCGCAGGATATTTTCTTTCCCTTCTGTCGAGTTTATGATTGCGTCGACCTAACTACTGCGTCTCTCTCTCTCTCTCTCTCCCTCTTCTTAAGCAGCCGCGGGAAGTGAGTTTAGCATTGATCTCGACGGAAGTACTTACGAATCCCAGAGTAATCAAAAGTTGCCTCCATTCTCCGAGTTCGATTTCGCGCAACTTTCGATTGAGCTGGAACTTTTTTCGCGCTCAAGGTCCGATTCATTTAGCAATATGGTCGAATGTGAGTGGAACGATATTTCGAGGAAGATAGCGAATAGGGTACGCAAGTCGACTTTAATCGATTCCCGTCATGAAAATGTAACGATTCGAAAAGGTGAGCAAAGACGAATATCGTTGCTAAATAGCGGGAGATGATTCATTTAGGAGTCGATATGTGTTTCAAAGCGAGTGGACCGATATTTCGGGGGAGATAGGGTAAACGAATTGGGTAAACAAGTCAACATAACCAGTTCTCTACTTATTGGAGGGAAGCGGTGTGTTGATATCAAGCAAATTCCAATTAACATAATGTTACATGCATATTCCAATGGATTTTAACGACGCACGGCATAGAAGAAAGGTGGAAACTGTGGCTAAACAGTAGGACGCAGTTAGTCCAAAGGTTTAGCAATATTTTCACGCAATTAGGGTCCCTCCTAACAACGCGTAGTTCCCGAGTGTGCCAGCAATTTATTCAGCCCACAGGGAGCCAGCAATTTACTCGCGAGACCTGTGCGTGCCTGCTGGCAAGTATGCAGAAATGCTCGAATAAATAATATCAAAGCACGTTCGGGGGCCTTGATTCATTAAATAGCAGCTGAATCTCGTGATACCGTTGGAACAGGAAACGAGTAATGGGGTCAAGCGTGTCGGCGACCCCGCTGGCAAGTTCGGTATTTGCGAGTGTATAATCCTTTCCTAATGACATGCCTGTTTTTAGCTTTAATACAGCTGACACGTTGCAATCGCGGCAAACGTGGAAGACCCTGGCCCCACGTGTGCGCGCCTCGCCCACGTCTCGCGCGCGGATTAACCGACCTGTAACACTGGGCTTGAATTTCGCGAAACGCCCGCTTCAGACTGGACAGATACTGGAAACGAGTCTTCAAGAGCTCTTTTCACCGACGCGCCAGATCTTTCCAGGAAGCCAAACAATAGTGGCGCGGTTGCAATAATTCACGCTGTCGCGCGCCAACTTAATTCAGCGAGGCCAGTGGATTGTAATGGTGTTTCGCGCGATGAAACTTTGCGGGCGACGTTTGGTCGATCTGGGTAATGCGACTGGTAGTCGCCTGGCTAGTAAGCGGCGTAGATTCATTGTTATTTAGAACGAGTGGTCTCTCGTGGCTCTTTTTGAGAAACAGGTTCTGCTATTTTTTAGAAACTGGAAAAGAGTTTATACAGAATCTGTAGGGAGAGGAGAAACTATGTACATACAGCTTAATACGGCAAACTGTCTCGTCTGAAACGGACAACCTAATTATCCACTTGAGTTACAATAAAGCAATAGCATATTTTAGAAAAAAAGGATTGCAGGTTTAAAAGTGGTAGTCATTAGCTTCTAAGATAAATGTATCTTTCTACAGCATTTGAATCGCGTTTATGCTTTATGAAATCTCAAACTAAAAACCTAGGTTCTGAGAGTGAAAGTCAAGGGTTGAATGTGCCTAAAAGAAGTCAAGCTGAAATTCTTAAATAAATTACCAAAAAATGTATTACCGTCATCCATATTACTACATTTATACTATTAGGAATTTCATACCTAGATTGTTTCGAAACCCAACCTTCCTTCAAAAACAGATCTCCTTCCCACTTTCGAGTTCTTTTTCACCCCAAAACATCATCTCTCTTACACATTACGCATGAATTTCTGTCTGCGTGAAAATAAAACACGATGTGGACGAAAATATTTCACGAAAATTATCGAGCAATTCATGGTGTCACAGTGCACCTTCCACAAACCAGGGATGAGCTGAATTTAGAAGGCCATACATTTCTCCGAGCAGAAATATCTTCGCTCACTTTCACCGGTGCTCGGGTCACAAACGTGGCTGTAGTCTCCACGGAGAATAATTTATGTATGGCAATAAACCTAGCATAAATGTAAATTACATTTTACGATAAGCCGCGCTTGGGGAGGCTGCCTAATAAAGAGGTTCTTGTTTATTATTTTCCAGACGCCACGGCGCAGCGTAACTGCATCGACTGCGTTGCTCCACCTGCTCGTCCTAGCTGGCCTATTCGCCCTGAGCACGGCTGCGTTCTGCCCAAACGGATGCATCTGCGATGACGACAACCTCGTAGTCTCCTGCATAGGAGCGAACCTGGACGTCATACCCATAGCGTTGAACCCAAGCATACAGCGGATTGTGCTAAAGGAGAATCGGATAAAGATAGTGGACGCGGCGGCATTTCAGTTCTACGGGGACCTGAAGAACGTGGATCTGTCGAGCAACCACCTTTTCACCATTCCCAACGGAAGCTTCGAGGCACAGAAGCAACTGGTGGAGTTACACCTCAGGCACAACAAGATCTCAGCGTTGACCGAGAAGACCTTCCAGGGTCTAAAGTCGTTGACGGTGCTAAATCTACGGGACAACTATCTGGAGAGCCTGAAGAGCGGCCTGTTCGCGTCGCTCTTGAAGCTGGAAGAACTGGATTTGGGGAAGAATCGTATATCGAAGGTGGAGCCTGGTGCTTTTCAGAAATTGGGCACACTCAGGGTGCTCCATCTGGATGATAATCAGTTGAGGACCATTCCCTCGCCGGCTTTAGCGCCGTTGAACGCTCTAGCCGAGTTGCACATTGGTTGGAACGCATTCTCCTCGCTGCCAGACGATGCATTTAAAGGATTGGAACAGTTGACCGTGTTGGACATCACAGGCGCGGGTTTGGACAACATCAGCGACGGTGCTTTCCGCGGACTGAACACACTGCGTATGCTGGGACTCGATGGAAACAAGCTGCGCGAAGTGCCCACCAAGCAGCTGGCAGTGTTGCCCAGATTAGAGGAGCTGACTTTGGGGCAGAACTTTTTCACAACTCTGAGGTCAGGCGCTTTTCAAGGCCTGTCCAAACTGAAGAAAATCGACATATCTGCGGCTAAGTTGTTGACCACCGTGGAAAGGGGAGCATTTTCAGATAACGCCAATCTAGAAACGCTGGTACTGAACAGCAATAAACGGCTGACTACGATGGAGGATGGTTCTCTAGCTGGTTTACCCAATTTGAGGCATCTGATGCTCCGCGACAACGCCTTCACTGGATTCTCCGAGTCCCTGGTGGCCTGGAACGAGCTACGCCGGCTGGATTTAAGCGAAAACCCCCTGGTCTGCGACTGCAGCTTGTTGTGGTTAGCCGAGGTGCTAGTCCCAAGGAACTCCAGTCCAGTGATCTGCGCGGAACCACCGGAATCAAAGGGGAAGCCCATCAAGGGCATGACGCCTGACGAGCTAGGCTGCGCCTTCTCAGATCCACGGAAACAGGCTCTGCTGGCCACCCTCTGCGCGGCTGGCCTCGCTTTGCTCACCGGCATAGCCCTGATCCTCTACTACAGATGCCGCAGGCGCGTCAGAGATGCCCTGAAGGACTACAAGTGGAAGAATCGCGGGATCTCCCGCAAAGAGCACGAGTATCAGAAGACCTTCTCGGACGACGAGTACATCGTCAGATCCGCCCATCCCCATCATCATCATCATCACCACCAGCCCCAATCACAACCGATCCCGCCGCACCATCATCACCACCACCTCCAGCAGCAGCAACTGCAGCAGCAACAGCAGCAGCAACACTCACAGATAGCGACCGGTATCAAGCCTATACCGGTGACGGAACTGTAGCTAGAACTTCGGGCAGCGAGCCCTGGGACCGGCGGTGTTTGGTTCTTGCCCCATGGCAGCACTACTCTTGCTGAAGGCTTCACCTACATCGACGGGGAGACGGCGCGGCAGATGCGCCGTCCGGGAACGCTGCCCAATTCTGGCACGTCTGGCCATCGCTCGAACGCCCCCATCGAGGATGGCTCGACACCGCTGAGCATCGCCGCCGATAATTGCTCGTCTACTGGCGGCAGACTGCACTACTCGAATCACTCACTGCGCCGTACGCCGCAGCCGCCCCATGTACCCGCTCGCGACACGGACGTCGCCCCGGAGAGGGCGCAGAACGACTCGAGGGTTCAGAACGGGGTGCCGGGACACCACCACGCGCCGCCGGCCCTCCCTTCGAGGCATCAGTCCTCCTGCAGCCAGTCCTCGTATCCCACCCTGCCTATGAACGGCCATGCGACCCATCAGTACCATCACTTCCCGCGCGACAAGGAGCGGTCGTCGGGCCGCGAGAGGAGCCGCGACCGGGACGTCGCCGTGCAATCCGTCCCCCATCGGTCCGACAAGCACCGCGACGCTCAGATGGAGATGGAGATGCACGACGGGATGAAGATGGGGGAGATTGGGCCGTATCGGGCGTAAAGGTGTGCGGGCTGAAAGCAGAATCGTGGCGTGCTGTCGCTTGGTCCAGGAGAGCTGCACGCGGACAGGCCGAGTGAATTGAATCGAAGACTGAACGGGAACAGAGGGATATACTTATGTATACCGAACCAGTGAGCGTGATTGAAACGGCGCGTTTCACGCGCCCCTCCCGCCTGTTATCGCGCGATAATAGGACCGCCACAGGGCTGCGCGCGGGCTGATTGAAGAAACAAAGACGCATCGGACCGTTAAAACGATGCAGATCGCGATGGAATTGACGGAATCACCGGCAAATCAAATTGAAGACTGATCACGGCGAATGTCGGCGAACAATATCGACAGGCAATTAACTGATACTGCTACATTCCAAACGCTCTATTTGGCAGCCCCTCGAATGGAGCCGACCAGCACCGATTGAAATCAGACCTCGACATTACAGAGTCTAGTATCCAAACAACGCTGCGGTTCAACGTGGTGGAGTTAGGCTTCGAATCTTGATATTAACGGTGCCGTGGTAACGGTGACGAGAGTGATCAACGAACCAAGCTCTTCGTCCAAGGTATAGGGGGTTGTACACGTATCGTAGTGAATGAGAACCAGATAATTGGAAGGACAGTAGGAGGAGGATCTTAAAAGACCGATTGAAAATATTACAATGGACGCGAACAATGCATCGGTTGCATATTACGAGTCCGGCAAGAAGCAACCATACGTTCCACTGAATGTGGGTATTGCAACTTCGCCGCAGCGCTTAGACATTTAGTGCACGCTCCAGGAATTCCATAGCGAAAGAACGAAGCCAGAGAAGCAAGATAGTTCAGAATGTGGATCACCGTTGAAGAACTGCGTCCAAGAGGCCAACAGGCACGCATAGTATATACCACTGCAGTGGTGTTACGTATGGCTAAGGGAAGTTCGTCTTCACCTTGGATCCGTCGACGTGTATCTGAGACGCTAGTGACTTTGAAGATTCCCATGTGAAGAGCTCGAAGATAGAAGCAAGAGGGAGGAAAAGGGAGTCGCTAAAGGGAGGATCTGTCATCTGTTAAATGAACGGTTCAATGCTCGAGCCGTAGAGGAAGAGTTTGGTGTGTTTGCGCAAGGTGGTACAATCGAATCGAGATTCGAAGATGGGGCACCTTGGATTGTGTTTGTACAAACGAAATGGAACACAGACTGTAATTGTGATTGAGATCATCTCCCAGCCAAAAGAGAGTGATCTCAGAAGGAGGACACAAAATCGTATTCAGGATACTCTGTTGAGTACTTAAGAGTCCTCTAACGTTCAATTCTTAGGGTTAAATCTGCTTTGCGAAATTCGCATATCTTTGTAAGGAACTCAGTATTTCAACATTCGTTTTTCCGTTTCGTTGAAAAGAGGCAACGTAATCTTTTTATCCTTTTGTTTTATGTAATTCGTCATCCGTTTAAAAAATAATTTTGAAGCCTAGTTTTGTTAAAGAATTAGAGTACGCAAAGAGGACGCAATTCTACGTTCATAACAGATCGTTCTGAATATGATCCATAATATGCAAACGATCGTGTCAGGCAGGCTGGCACGTACTTGTGTACTTTCAAAATATTGTACTTACAATTAGTCGACCACTTAATTATGCAGAGACTGTCGAGTACGATAGCTAGGCGATCTCAACATCGATAGCGTACGACAACACGCCCTTTGTGATAAGATCGAAGAAATGTTGAGACTGAAAAATATCCTGAAAAAAGTCGTTTGCAGAGTAACCATCAATGAATGCTCTCCTGTTCTTTGCGTATGAGTTTTCTGAATCTTGAGGTATCCTTTTTTTACCATTTGCTATAGGAATCAGATTTATTTTCAATCGTGGCAATTTGGTATGAAACTGACATCGACTACGTCTAACAATGGCATCAAAGCAGGAGCATGTATAGTGCTTTAAAAACGAATCACGGGATAATTAAGAAATTGATGAAAAGATTGAGTGTGCTGTGAAATTGACAGGAGTATGTGATATGAAAAAAGCAATGAATAGTGCCATTGTTATGGGGAGCAACTTCCTAAGCGCATTCGAGGCTGGCAGCGCTCTTTATACAATAGATGTAACAAGCAATAATGAAGTTTACACAAATCTAATTGCTAACCCCATAGAATTTGCACTACACTCATTGTTCCATCTTGTATATGGGCCCGAATAGTGACGACTTGATTGTTGCTTGATATACCTATAGTATGCCTTCACAGTTAGACTTCCCATTACCTTTTTATAAGTTTCTTAATACATGTCGCGTAAATACTATCTTTTACGCGAGTAGCAAGTACATACTTCGCACAGGAATTTTTATTTTTCCTAAATTAGTCTCTCTATACGGTATAACATTATTTTTGCAACACAAAATTCAAAATTTCTTCAATGCATCATTAGAAAAATAAAACATGGTAACAGAGAGCTGATTGCTTATTAATAGCTGTGAAGATAACTAGAAGGGAAGTTTATCAACCTTGAATGTTCCTACTGAGCTACAAAAATATGTTCATTGAAAATCTTTGAAATATATAAAATTAGAAATAGACTTATGTTAGTCAGTTTGGAACATAAGAAGAGTCTAATTTCGGGCAATCAATATCGCAAAAAATTATTGTTATTCAGCATCCAAGACCAATGGGTCCCACAAAATTTAAAAAAAAAACATTCAAATTATTTTTTCACCTCAGTCATTTACGAAAATACTATGTATATCTGGGGCATCTTCAATCGCGCAGCTTTTCTTAATTTTGAGCAACTTTAAGTGCGTGCGGAAAGATAGAGATAAAAACCTCGAGGAGAAAAAATGTAATAACATTTTTATTCTAATTACACAGGGTTTAGATCGAGTAACTATGGCTCGTGGTAAAATTATTAAATTTCTTGGAAAGGCCGCGATGAGACAGAGCCGTGGGCACCGAAAAGCGTTTGTAAGATAACGATCCTCGATGTAAATAGGTTCTTCGAATATCATTCGATGTATCTTATATTTGATAGAAACTTAAAGACACGACGACGAAGAGTTTGCTTCGCTCGTGAAAAGATGTCTACGGATACGATACCTCGAGATTGTAAATAATATTATTTATATCGTTTAAGTAAGACTCGCAAGAGTTTATCTTGGTTGTAAGGTGTGTATATATATTTTTAACGAGATTGAGATTTAAATATATCTTCGTAAAGTGAAAATCGTGCGTGTAACTCAACTCACGTGGGTCGCCTTGCCTCTAACTCATCGCTGTCTCTCTGTTCAATAATCAATACTCGAAATTGGAAAACGATTTTAGAATCTCAAGTAACTCCTTCAGTTTTTATATGAGAACAAACACTTGTCAGGAGAAATGTATACAGACTCACGAGGCGCTTCAAATACTTGCAGGAGACTCTAACTAAAATTATAAGATTTAAAAGTGGAACATATTTTTCCATGTAACTTTGCAGCTGGCCTATGAATAACTTTGAAATTACCTGTACTTATAAATTGTCTTGGTCTTGCTGTATATAGGTAACTTTTTAATGACACATCGAAACATACATAGTTTGCTCGTTAATTCTGAAAGAAGTTAAAAGGTAAATGATCATACATTCCAATACGAATTGCTATAAGTATCACAGCATTAGAGGTAACTAATTTATTTACTGCAAGACCTAGAAACTTATGGTTCTATAATTTCGGTATGAACAATAGATTCAAAATCATTCTAAAATTATAATACTTCATTACTAAATTCCTCTTTGTCTCAGTTACAAGACTGTGCTATGGAAAGAATACTATACCCCATGAAGCATACAAAACGTTACCCTAAAAATTTCAATACATCGTCATTGAACGCAATACATATTTCCTAAAATAGTTTTCAATAATATATCATTTTAAAAGTTACTTAAGGGGTTAAGCTACAGCAAGTTAGCTCTGTGCATCGACGGATCGATAATTGATCCCATATCCGCTACTAAATATCGAAAAAGTAAACAGGATCTCTACCCTCCGCTGGTTACTAGCGAAATTGGACGTTCCACTATTGAAGCGCATTAAATTCATTCGTAAACCGAGTCGACGTTTCTCGATCGCAATCAAAATTGAATTACCCGTGGAGAAGTGTTCTCACTTAAAAAAAATATGAAGAAATGAACGAAGAGTGATATTTCCTCTACAAGCTGATCGAATAACTGTCAACGTAACTCACTTGCCCGGTTTTACAACACGATATTCAACGTTCCTTCGCCAGGAAATCTCCGACGGAAGTGTCCCGACAAATGGAGTCGTGTTTAAATACATGGCAGCTAGGAGTAGAGTTGGGATTATTCGACTAATTTCGGATGCCTCGTAACTACTCGAATATTATGAACATTCTTGAAATGTCAAACTATTCGTTTACCACATTCAATTTAGATCTGTATTTAAATAACCGACGGTTTAAAAATATTCAATTCGATAAATAGTTTGGGGTCGATGACAGAAAGGCTATTTCAGCCAGGGAACTCTGAATGAAAGAGGTTTCCACCTTCAAAATATTCTTAACAGAAATTTCTAGAATTCCACAATCGTGCACGTAATATTGAAATATTTGGATTCGAACATTCGAGTACAACCCTAATTCGAAAATACTATTCGATGCATACTGAAATATTAGATGAGTGCAAAAGTTCGTTCGCTTTATCGAACCAGTCTTACTTGATCAAAAGTAAAAATATATTACATTTTTTTAATCAAACTATTTTCCTTGACTATCTATGACCCTTTCCCAGTTTTCTGGTAAAAGTTCGGGCTAGCGTAGTTGAAGCGGGCATTACCGTACACCTAATATCACTTGACAGTGAGCGAAGAAACTTTTGCGCCGACCTAATGCTCACATTGCCGGAGTATTCGAGCACAGGAAAATTCAGGAAATAGTCCCAGCCCCAGTTGTAAGTTGGAGCTGAGCTTCTCGCCGCTCGATAGCCGCGCGCGAACGTTAGAAGTAGCAGAGAGCTGAGAAAGATGCGAACCTTGCGGGACGAGATTATTTTTCCGGTCGAGTGTACCCTGTGGAATTCCACGGTCACCCCGGCCGCAAAAGGTGACTGCACCTTGAATCGAGTGACTCTCTAGCGCGGCGTGTTCCCTACCGTGCAGAAGCTGAATTCCAGCTCCAAGCGTGGTCGAGCTTCGATTCTGGAATAGGCTCCGGGCACAGCCACTCGCGAACGATTGTTCGGGGGTTAGGGGGGCTAAAAACCGAGAGAATCCTGATCGAGCAGCGGCCACAATTCCATCTGGCGAAGAGCGATTTCGTTAACCCTAGAATGCATGGCATTATACAGTACTATACAGAGTGAGTTGAAATCTCTGTCGTTTGTGAATGGATTCTATGACTCAAAATTAACATGAAAGGGCTATGAAGTGTGTGGCCTAAAACCATTTGCTTTTGAAATACTTCAGATCCCATTTACTATCTTGTTTTGAAAGAAAAAAAACTAAAAATAATGCAACAGGAAACTGAGGGATTCTTAAAGTATGCATCCTGGGGTTGCGTCTTAGAAAATCGAGAATATCTTTATCTTGCAATTAGTAATTTTGCGGTAAATAATGATTTCACTAAGGATTGTGATATTTACTTTTAATTCAGGCAGCTCTGTATTGATTGATATTTACTTGAAAAGTTATACGGTCTTTTAGCTTTTAGTTATGATAAAAATACCTATCTTACGTTCTGGTGAGGTTGTTTCTTTTCGAGAAAGGAGTAAATGTATTTTGTAGGTAGAATTTAAAAAATAACCGCGAAATGCTCGACACTAATTTGGAGGGAACTTCGCTCTTTTGCTAGCAAGCATATGCAAAATTTAAGGAGGCGTATTTTTTGCTATCCCATGAAACTTTATTCCCACAATATTCTTTTATAAAAAATTAAATATACGAACAAAGAGAAACTGTTTGCCTCCACTTTCACTCTTAAAAGCATCCAAATATTCACACGAACCCAACAAAAAGGTGACCTAATTTTTTCTAAACTATCACTAACTAGATGAAATATTGCAGAAAAGTTAGACTCTCCCAACACATATCGGACTTCAATTTTATTAACCCAGGCAGTGAACGAACACAAGTTTAATGAGAAACAATTAATACTGACCTGAAATTACACAATTAAAAACAAAACAGAATTTTGTCTTTCACAATTACGCAATACCATTTATGCATTGTGTCGGTGATTACGTTATGCATTATAGAAGGTAATCATCGTTTCCCATTAAGTTTTTTGTTTCTGTTGAAGTAAATATTTGCAATTATCTGTTCGCAACCTAATACTCGCTGTTCGAAATGGTGCACGCGAACATGTCGCGTTCGTTGAGTACTCATCAAGCTCGAAGATCCGTAATCAGAATGCCATAACAGTGACGGGCCGCGTGGGACTGAAATCAATCGTTTTGCTGCTGATAAACGTCAAGGGCGATTGAAACAATTTACCAGTGAACGTTTCGTTCGTTGCTGAATGAATACGCGATCCGCTTGGTGCGTTAGTATCGTTTGCCTTTCTGCAACAAGTATGTCGATGTTAAAAAATTCAACAACTATGCATGTTTGTTCGTTTGATCCTTCACGTCTCATTGGACCCGAGAAAGTAACGTCTTATCGGTGATACACGCCGATAAAATATTTGTCGGACCGTAAATGTACAGCGCTGACGTGTTTCGATATTTGATTTCCATTTATCGGCAACGTATCGACGCAATTTCCAAATCATCAGTACTGGCTAATGTTTGGAAAAATACAGATATAAATACCTACGTGTGTATTGCAACGTATCGACGCAATTTCCAAATCATCAGTACTGGCTAATGTTTGGAAAAATACAGATATAAATACCTACGTGTGTACTTCGGCAGCTAAAGTGTTAAATTATTTTTTTATTTTTTGTTTCAAGTAGAATTGTTTCTTCTCTTTTTATGGATTCAATATGACTGGAATTTATAGAAAAGAGTCGCAAACATATACGAAAATGGGAGGTCCAAGGTGTGTTGATTTGGCTGATTTTATTAATACTGAACATAAAAATTGAAAGAATTCTCACATTCTTATCTGTTAGAATCATCAGCTAGCATCAGTTGCATGGAAATTTTTAATAAATTTTATGGGTTTTTTAATTTTACGACGGGTAGTACTCGGATTAATAAATTGAAGCTTAACTCCTTTTGTAATTCGATGAATTATAAACTCAAATGGAATACCTACTGAGCAAATACTACTGAATAAAATGTCAATGCAGCTCATTAATACATTCTAACTGCGAGTTTCTGTACCTATGTACGTATTAATTGTATGAATTTGTTATTTGTAATATTTACAAGTCTTTCGTAATTTTATCTCGCATTTTACTTTACACGTAACATGTTATTTACGCTAAACTTAAGATCTTAACGCTATTGCATACTCGATTTTAGTATTGATGCGGCTAAGAAACCTTTTAAAGTTAAATAACACAGTTTGCGCACCGAGCAACGCACACTGATAATGTGTTCCCGTTTTAAGAGAAAATATCTACATCAATATCATTTTAAGGGGAAAATCCGTTTTCTCAAAATCTCCTCTGGTTTCACAACTCGATATTTAAAATGTATACGCTCGACAGTTCCATTTGGTATACAATTTCGAACGTATTTCGTGCCAATCGAGTGTAAATGGTTGTTTCGCGAAAAAAGGACGTTGTTAATTGATGGCGTAAAACAAGACACAGAATGGGAATTGGATCTTTCACCATTTTCAATTTATTCCGTACACGCAAACGAATAAAAATATAGCCCATATTGGAAATGGGAAAAAGAATCATCGAATTGTGTCTTAACAATGGACGAAAGTTTCAATATCAAAAAAGTAAAAAATCGAAGTGGGTCGCAATTATAATTATGCTACGTTAGGTCCACTAACGAAAAGACAGTATATAATTTTAAATTGAATAAGAATGTAATTTTTACGCAGAAAATAAGGTCAAGTTGATACAGACCGTTTTTTTGTTTAGACAAACAAATTATTCGGTGGAATAGTTCCAATGATTTGCCTGGAAAATGAAATATTCCAATAACTCAAATCGAAAGATTCTTTCAACTATTACTAAACTGTACCAATGGAAACTAAAATTATTTCTATTAAAGAAAAGACAGGAAATGTAAAGAATTTTGCTATTCTTAAAATGCAAAATATATTATTCGAAACTTATAGAAGCTAAGTATAAAAAGAATCCCTCAATGTTTCAATTATGGGGATTCTCCGAATGTAGTCGAGAAGTTCAAGTAATCAGATACGTAAAATAATCATAATTGACATTGCGTTTGCCATTGCTACCTAACAACATCCTTTTATTCGAAACCAGAAAATGTAATTGACCAGTTCTGGCACGATTAAAATATCCATACACCCTCTGTGTTCACGATGATCGTCATTGCGTAGCACTTTAGGGATAAGTTCGATTTAAACCGTAATCTCTCATTCAAAAGACCAGAAACGTGCGACACCTTGCCCAAGTTGCGAGTCTCTGTTGTTTCTCGTTCCCCGTTGACGCTCTTCGACGAAGAAACGAAGAAATAGAATTTGCGCGCGAGTGATTAAAAGGGACTTGAGGTTTTCAGGCTGTCGCACGCAGGAGCCACACGCGCTGTCTAATTTTACAACTTGGACACTTTCCAAAATGCTCGCACAAATCTCAGCGCGCATAGCTCTTCGGAATCTGGAGCTGAAAAACTCCAGCGAACGATTTCCAAAACCGCCATGACTTTTACATCATTTGTAAGCCACCCCATTTTTTGTAACCCGAAACGTATGCAATTCTTCGTCCCGTTAAGCGTAATATTTGTATCCGAACGTTCTGTTTTTAATACTTCGAGCGCACTATGTACGTCCGGACAGTATACGCAGCATTTTTACCCGATTTGCAGCGCGCGCCTCTAAAATTCGTTGTCTCTGATCGATCGTGAGCGCAGTGCAACGCGTCGCATAGTCATTTCGTTCCATCGATCGTCTCGATTATTCGTTTGAATCTACATCAAGGATCCCAGGGAGTTCCTACTACGATATAGGAATTAGCGATTGATGTGGCGCCCTCCGAGGCGATGAAACGCGCTAGCGCCGCGTCCCTAACGTGTTTGCACGATGGAGAAATTACTTGTACACTATCAGACTTGCCCCGATAAAGTATTTGGGATCGAATTCGACTAACTCGGAAGTTAACGTAGCGATAAGTCAGCTCTAAGTATATCAGATCTTATTTTTTAAGGAGCGTAAGGGTATCGCGTGTGACGGGGTGACACTGCGAGGGATGAAAGGGAGGAAGAAGACACGAACCGGTGGAGAAAGGAGTCTCGCCGCGAGTCGAGTGTGTTCTTCGACGATTGAACCTGAGAATGCTCGTTGTACCGAAGGAACCTTAATTGGAGCGTCCGATTGTAATTAAGTACATTGTAAATGTCGTGGTCAAATATCGTAGATAGTGGACGAGACAGGAGGGAGCTCTGTCTCGCGATGAACGAAGAGAATTGTATATTTTACGATATCACTCGTACTATAAGCGGCAGAGATAATTAATTAAACGAATTGGATCGTATCTTATCGTGTTGCTAGTCAATCGACACGCGTTAAAACAGGAACGAAAGGAGGGGAGCGAAGACGGAGGAAGGGTGGTTCGTTGAGGATGGTGTTAGCGAAGTATGATTGAGTAAATTAATCGTGTCACGAATATTAAATTATTGTACAAAATTTAACGCCGATAGTTTGTAAGGCCTATCGTTTTACTTTTAACGTGATCGACTTATGTTTATGTCGAGCGACGTATATCTAATAATATGCGCCAGATCGCATTGGCGGCCAACTCGTATCTAAGCACACGATCCATTCACGTTCATTTCGCGTCAGAGAGACAAGCCTGAGTTCTTTATTGATTCCGAGATTCCTTCAAAACGGTTCCGTAGGAAGCACCGATCGCTGCGCGATTCGTTCCTACGTACACGTGAAATACCTACTAAATACATACCGTGAAGGACCCAGTTCCTCATCAGTTTAGTATATAAATACCAAATAATAAGTTTATCACGATGCAAATTTATTCGAAAAAATTATTAAGTAATTATGAAGTATTTTTAAATTTATACGCAAACATTTGATAGCTCATAGTAAAATGTTTTAGGTTGATCAGAAACTGCTCCCTTTGTATCTTAAGTGATCAGGAACTGGGTCCTTGACGGTATATCGGTGTTCTGTTCAGTTTTCAAACTTTCGTCCGGTTTTCTAAACGGGACGGGAGAATTTCGTCCTCTAGAATAAAAACTACAGAATTCGACAAGTGTACATACTCAAAGGTATCTATATGGAAGAAAATTTCTTGCCCTCGGAATTGAAAGAACTCAGGGCTGATGTCTGTCTACGCAGTAGCGGCTGACTTCGGTGTCCATCCCAGTTCTTCGACCTCGTAAACTCTGAACCGTTTCCAATTTCAAAAAGACTAAGGCACTCACGAGGCTTCACGAAGCTGGCAGCGCGGCAGGGAGGGGGGCGAGGAAACGCGTATTAAATCGGAGGATCAGCCGGATCGGACAGGAGCCAACATACGCGCGATGACACTGTACATTCGTGTAAAGCATAGCGGAGCCTTATTGAGAAAGCAATATGCATCCTTAAAAAAAAAACTGCTTAAAGTATTTTCAAGCTGCTAATTCTACTCGAGTAATTAATTCCTATGATAAGTGACGTCTAGGTGTCTGGATCCTCCGGAAATGCGGGTGGTCTAACGCGGTTCGTTGACGCGGGACGAAATGAGAGACCACGTTTCGAGCATCGCTGACGCAACCCACGGGTATAACACGTTCGAATTTTATGTATCTCGCTGCGACGTACTCCACCTTCTCATTTGTATTTGATTGCGAGTGGTGACGTTTGATTGTCTGCACTGCCGCGCAACCCTTTAGCCGTGCTTGCTTTTAGAGAAGATGGATTATTCCTTCTTTAGAAAGATCGATGTCGAGATTGCCACCTTGGGAGATTGTTTCGAGCACGTTCTATTTTTTGGAAAGTACGCAACGTAACATATCGGTCTAGTAATAAAATGAGTGATGAAATTATTGGCATAGGCAGACATTTCGCGAGAGTTTGAAGTGAACGGTTAAGAGTGTGTAATTTACACGTAAGTAATATAATAGCCCAACAAAGCAATAATGCATTATTTAAAAACGAAACGGGGTATTAACACTGGGTAATGTAAATTGCATTAAGTTAAGGAAGATGAACGAAGAAATAGTCGGGAAGATTATAACTTCTGGGAAGATGGCAAAAGAAGCTTTAATACCTTAAGGAACATGAAAAGATATCGGAATAGTTATTAAACAATAAGCAAACCCCGAAATTGATGCATCTAAATTAACCGCGATATCCAATTTTCTGAAGAAAAAAAATTATTAGTAAAACCGTTAATGAAACAGAGAAAGACTGTCCAAAAACAGCTGTGAAAGCCAGCTGACTTTTGTCGAATTATATTTCGCGATGAAAGTGAATTAAATATCTGCCGAACCCTCAGCCATGTAAAAATATAGGTACATATATCGAGGAAACCGATCAAAACGTTCGACCGAAAAGAATCCTGTCCGTGCCAATAATGTAACAGCTCGCCTTGTAATTTGTATGGTGGGAACCAGTGCCACGCAGTACGCGCTAGCTCGTTTCAAGGGTTGAAAAGAACGTTTCAGGAACAGAGGTTTCACGAGGAACGTTCTTTCCCAGTGTGTCGGAGATCGACGAGTGAACAGCATTGTTGTGTCGATTGTAAAACGGCACGCTTGTAACGTTCGCGCCGTTGAATATTCAGCAGCCGCGTTCGACACGCGAGGCTGTCCCAGAGCGATTAATTATTTTTCGTTTTCATTGTCATTAGCTCCGATACACTCGTGTGCACGAACGCGTTTCCGTGGAACGGATGTTATACCGTGGGTCGACAGCCAGTCTTCTAGACTCCGTGTAAATACACTTTCGAGTATAGTTCGTATAAGAATCATTCATCGCCTATACGATACGATTTTCTCCCATTTATCGAATCTTTATTAAAAACTGTATAAATAAGGGCGAGCGGTGTCCCGATTCCAGCGGCCTTCTTTTCACCGCTTGTTGGCGGTTGGAGCCGATCGCCGCGCTCATCGGCGGATCTAGCCTGTAAATATTGCGTGAAAGGGGAAAGAGGCCGATGGAAGCACGAACAGCTCGAGGAAACAAAAAATAGTAGCGGCGCTCTGTATTTTGGCGTAAAGAAAAAAAAAAGAATAAGCGAACGTGTGCGGACTCGTGGAATCGACACAGGGTGACTGTGGTTTCAGCGAGTCACCGGGCCATAACATAGGTCACTAAATATAATAATATTATAGGGATATTTCAGCGTTATTTTGTACATAAACAACTTTATCAACGGATATTAAAAAGTCATCAATAAATCTATATATAAAAGGTATGAACCATGGAACGATTTCTTATCTCGTATGACCCCTTCCCTATTCCACGTGCTTTTCCAATCGAATGAAGAATACCTTGCATACAATTTAATTACCGAGGGATAAATAAATTGACACACTTTATTATTCGCTGATGCATACATGTAAACTTAAATAACTTAACAACCATGTGACTTGCTGCTTACAACCTTATTGCGAAACTTCACCGACGCATCGTTTCTCTTCGAATAATTCCGATATTACCCATATTTCGATAAAATTGTGGCACACGGATCGATGAAATTGGTCTGACGTAACACAAAACATTTATTTCGTTTAAAGATTTAGATAGCAGTACATGTAGTTAGGGTTGTACAATAGTTTCGCCCTTATGTACAGAAACTATGTGCTCATTCGTACCGAGGCTTTGGTATAAGCAAACATCACGTGCCCCCCATCGCTGCGTGTAGATTTAAAATAAATAAAACTTGGTAATGACGCTATACACTTAAGTAAATGAACTGCAAAACACGAAACATTCGGAATGCATTTTCTGTTATAAATTAACATTATATATTACTACGAAAAATCAACTATCTTACGTAAGAGAGATTAACACACGCACGATTTTATAATACACATATATAATAGATTTCGCGAGAATCTGAAAAAATAATATACATATCGACAAAGGCGATATATCACTTCCGGCTTGCTTATCATTCGTATAAAGTTGAATTTGACGTTCTACGTTTACGAGTCGCGTCGCGATTTATTGAATTCTCACAGAACGACTGTATTTTCTTTCATCGATTCGTAAGTTGTGGGTAACATTTTGTACAAAGCAACTATTCCACATCACACAATAATCATACGAGTTTTGCTCCTTGAGTTAATCAATTTCTTTTGGCCATTGCGATACCGAGGCCGAGAATACTTGCAACGCCAATAATAACACCTCCTGCAATGGCCATGCCGTACAGGCCCTCTGTAAAAAAAAAAACATAAACACTGACAACAGTATAGAACCTTGAATATCTATCAATTTGCCTGAAAGCTATTAAATTCGTGTTGCCACTAAACTAAACACCGTAATTGAAAAAGATTTCTGTCTAAAATAAAACTAGAGAATCATATACAGTAAAGGCATTAAAGAGATCCTTTAATTAACACTAGTTTTTATTAAATATACAAAATATACACAGAAAAAGAGTGGAGAGCATAACTGTACAGTTATACTAATATAGAAAGATGAGAGAAAAAATTAATAATCAATAATTCAGATAAGGTGTAAAATTTTATAAAAAGATTTGTTTGAGTGTAATACTTAAACAGTGAGTATCGTTATCAGTTTAGATATAAAGTGTACAAAGTCCGTGTTTATACACAAAATTCCTTGTGCATAAAACTATGTACTAGAAATCTCCCCGGGATAACGATATACTAGCGATCACTTTTATTTCAAACGAATTATTACGAGTGAATTGAAAAAAGCCAAATGCTGACGCTGTAGTAAATATACATATGTAAGTACAGAATAAGTATGTTTCTAGCCCGTTGAATTTCATATAATTATCATAATACTGACGCACAAATCCTGCGATTCTATTTGTAATAACGTACGGCGTGTACGTTGCTTTCAGGTGCGAGATAATAAGTTAATATTAACTAAGAGGAATGTAGTAACTACCAATCCATGAAAATACTAATACAGTGAGAAACAGCATAAAATAAACAGACCGACTAATGATACTATGTGCCGACTGTAAAAAGATCGAGCCAGAGTAGGTAATGATTCTTATTTCTCTAAGCCAATAATAAATTATAGAAAGAAAACCTTTTTCCATCTTTTTCTTGATCAGCATCTCCAGGTGTTGGACTTGCTGGTTTCCAGGTTCGACTTGAAGAAAGGATCTTACGTACGCTAAAGCTTTCGAATACTCCTGCGAACAGAACATTCGATTAAACGATGCTTGAACCGAGGGAAATATCGGGGCGGGTTTACAGAGTTGTACCTTGATTCTAGCGTTCCCGATGGCTAGGTAATACAGGCAATCTCGTTTCTCGCTATCGCTGTGATTGCAATAGAGATCTTCCAGCAAAATTATCCCTTTCTGTATATCAGCGGGATATTTACTCCTAACGAGACACCACGCATACTCGAACTGAGCTTGTTGCGTCACGAACGACGAACGTAATTGTTCGTGGTACACCCGTTCAAATTTCTGAAACACATAAGCGACATTTTGTGCCGCGTATGAATATCTGCATGATGCAATATTCCATCGCATGCAGCAAAAAAATAATTAACGTTGAATGACGTCACCATATTGTTTAACTAAAACGTTCTAAACACAAATCTGTCGTAAATATTTATCAACAAAATGGTGTACATTCGAACTTTGTATTAATGTCCGGGATAACATTTTCGAATTAGCCACCTGTGACTCAATAATGATCGAATGACAAGCAAAAAGATGAAACTAAGAGAATAATTTGTTCTTGCATAACCTCTACAAACTTATATATTCGTAGATTCCAGTTCAAAGGAATTAACTGATATATACAATTCTGTCGCGGAATGACCAATTTGATACTTAAAAACATTTTGCATTCAACAGTTTATCTGTTACCTTGAAATATGTGCGAGAATAGTAGCGAAATCAGTAAAACGGTTTCCTTTTTTAGGGAAATAATTTACCTTTAAGTCGTCGGAAGAAACGACCTCTTCTAGGACATCCTCCATCTTCTAGTATAAATGCACAGGTAGTGTACGGGGAAACAATTTGTCGTGCCCTAAATTCTACCTTAAAAGCAAAGAACTCATTACAAACCTACGAACTGTGTTCCGGCAAATCGGACTGTCAAAGAAGCAAGTGCACATATACCCTTCCGTTTGCGCGCAGCCAGCCATTGGTGAAATCCTAACGCGGCATTGCGTGTGCGATTTAAATGATTCTTTTGATACGTGCCACGCGTTTCAACATTAATGAATTTTTAACTGCTGTTAAATTCACAGACTGACATTGAGATCTGTGGTCGTTACTCTTAATTATCAGTTTGAAAGAAATTTTTATTTTACACGTATTTAACCGGAATATAGGCGAACTTTGAATTTTGTTTTATTACAGTGTGTATTCGTATTACATACACATACGCATGTGAAAGCACACGATCTCACCATTGTGCCGTTACTTTTGCTTAATAAACATAAAGAATAGAAACATTTGTTAGACAAAAATTACTCGAAAGTTTTAAATGTAAAATAGGAAAATGTAATTTAGGAATTAAAGATACATAGAGAAACGTTTTTCTGTTATAAATACTGTTTAATTACAAAATAAATTGTTTGTCATTTTTAACTACACTTTACGAACATTAACGATTGGAGAAAATTTCATTTAACTTTTTAGTCATTAAATACAGTGGTATACCCGTTACTGTATAAAAGTCACCATCTATTTTCTCAACTAGGCAACCACCAATTCCTTGCACGCCGTAGCCTCCAGCTTTATCCCTGTAATCAAAAGTTTGTTATATGGCAATGGTTTTATGAGTTTTAGCACTTGCACCGAAAAGCCAAGTTCATGCTCACAGAGGTTCCTCTGATTTGATGTACGCTTCTATCTGCTCTTTCGATATGTCTCCAAACTTTACTTTTGCGGAGTCATAAAAGTTTACCTCTGTCTCCGGTGTCTTTAAACAAACTCCTGTATAAACTGTATGTTCTTTATTTGCTAAGCTAGAATCCAACATATTTGCAGTTCGTTAACTGATACAAACATGATTTACTTGAGCATGAGGTAATTATTTTACCATGACAACATTTCAAACGCATCAGACTGGTCTTTTGGTTTTCCATAAATAATGTTATCCATTGTGACTAGAGTATCTGCACCAATTATTAAAGAAGGTGGTTTACTGTGCGCCTTTAATCTGTCGTACACTTCTTGGACTTTATACTTTGCGATATCTTGGACATAGTCTCCATGATTTGTATACGCAGATCTGTCTAAATTTTCATCGTAAAAAGACGGTATCACTTCTGCATTTATACCCTGATATATAAAATGGGTGGGAATTAATTTTTTACTACAAATCTATTATTGTTACATAACGTTTAATATTACATTCACATCTATCACACATTCATACGCTTATTTTTATACAGTACAATGTATATAAAGTAGGTATAAGGTACAACAATGATTAGAAACTACATAATTATGAGCTACGAATATTTCTATAACAATAGATCTGGAAATCGTTTTGTATAATTTCTTTCTATTCCACATAGGTTAATACGTTTGTATATAATGACGGTTGAATTCACGAAAAATGTTTCTTCAATATACTTTTGACATTATGAGCGGGACATTACCATTTTTTGTATTATTTCATGTCGTCTAGGAGATCCACTGGCTAAAATAACTCTACCCGACGCTAAAGCCTGCACTGTTTGCTCTAGCATCGTTTTCTATTTCTAATAGATTAATTAAATAATCTGAATATAACAATTTTCAGAAGTACGATATGAAGCTTTCTAGTAGAAACTTTGGACACACTTTTTCACACTCGAGTTGCCGATTTCAGATTTCGTCCAATGCACACTAGTAACTTCTCGTATAAGACAGTGCATTCGATCTTTCCAGATGTCGCTAGGCATTATACCTCGCGCTAATAAGAACATGAACGATTCATTCACTTTCTTTCATAAAGAAGTGAGTACGTCGTTTGATAAAAATATTATATAAGTATACAGGGCCGCCTTAACAAATTTGAGCGCCCTGGGCTAAAAAGATTTGGCGCCGTAAACCTCCATGTACCAACTCTATACACTGGACATGGACTTAGCGATTGTGGTGTCTCTCTTCATAAAAAATTGAATGAAGAAAAGCACTTCCACATACTTGATTCTGAAGCGTTCTTAGATCACCGGCGCCCCTGAGCTATGGTCCATTTAGCACACTGGTTAAGGAGGCCATGGATATGTATATAGATTATTTGAGGCAGTGAGAGCAACAACGGACTAATCCACATTTTTTCGAAATTGAGTTAGTGGCAATAACGTATTCCAATAAACTGTACTAATCATATTATTATTATTATTATTATATCAACGGGAGAACCCTTTAGACTTCAAAATAGAATAATAATGTACACGAAGTATAGAATATAAAGTTAAAATTAAAATTAAAATATAAAATTAAAATATGTATAAAGTAAACAGAAGATATAAAGAACACAAACATAACAATCTGCAAACAAGCAACAAAACCATACCAATGAAACGGACATTAAGGAGATGACAGTCTTCTAAGCATATAAAATAAGGAAAAAAAATTGTTAATTGTGGTTGGTCCATTGACATTCGCACTGCCTCATTTCTAAATAGGTTTGAACAACGGAAAGGGTAGTTATTCTATATGAAAATGTCAGTAGGGAATGTGGCTAGGAAAACTTCAATATTTTATTGGTAGGTAAGAAGGTGTAAATATGGACCGGAATTATAATACGGACCAGCATTGGCGTAACTAGGATTTGTGTTAGGGGGGCGGCAGGCCCCATCTTCTTCCCCCGCTCTCTCTCTTTTTATAGGTAGTGGAAATCTTTATATACATACACATTTTGTAACATTCATTTATCTATAACACCAAACCTAAGAGTAATCTGAATAAAAAATTATTGATTACTTAACAGACGACTGTTTTTTACTTATTTCGATAGTTTCTAAGGAGGGGCTATTCCGCGTTTTGGGGGGACCAGGCCCAACCGGCCCCCTAACTAGTTACGCCAATGCCGACCAGGTGCTTATTCCTTTGTTAACTGCTGCGATATGTTGGGAACTGTAATAAACACAACAATTAGTGTCATCTGACATCACCGAGGCGGAACTGGTGTGATTGGCATGTTAACTTTAGCTAAAAAGTGAAAGTGTCTGTTTTAGTTCGCGCAAAATTTTTTTCATAGTAAGATTAACTAATTTTTTCCTCATACTAATTGACAAATGTAGTATGTTAGTTACAGAGAGATAATAGCCATTAGGTTGAGCTTCGTAATGCTGTATTTAATTATTTGGAAATATCTTTTCCACGCCAAGATTTTTACGTTATTCTGAAAAAGCGGGATGTGGCAATATGGACCTCTCTTACAATTAATTATCAAGTAATTCTTTTCCTTTTTGTTTCCAAGTGTTCCACTATGTCGCTCCTTACGCACTGGATATGACAGTGCAGTTTTTATTCGTAATTTTTGTTATCTAAGAAAATTTCATTAAACGTCAAATTTACATTAAACTTCATTAGTGAACCATAATTTTTGTTAAAAAAAGTTGATAATACCTAAACCGTTTCACGTAGTGGGCCAGTGTAGAAGTCATAAATATTATAATTTTTCTGTGAGAAGATAGTAGATCGTAGAAAAGAAGGTTTAGTAATGTAAAGAGCATCATGAAAATGTATTATGTAGATGAAAGACCTGTAGGTCACTGCACATGAAAAGACCGTTTCGTAACGCGAAAAGTAGAAGAAAATCCTAGATTCGGAGTTCTTAAACTAAAACGAATGCTTATACATTTTACTGAAGAAATCGTTTCCGGGAAAGACAGTACGAAAAGTGTTCCTGCAATGCCGCTTCGCCAGAGAGAAAGCATTGCCGAATTCCGGTAATACAAAAAACACGTACAGTATTTGCGAAATAATACGTACTTAAGACTATTAACTTTAATTAATGTCAGGCGATCGAACGGTTGTGCAAAAATATGGAAGGAACCAAACGAAGAAGTTAACCCAAAAAATTAGTCTACTTAGGTGCATAAAGTCTCTGTGACTCATCGTCATAATATTTTGTAAGCAATGAACTCTCACCTCTGTAATTTCCCCGCTCCTATCGGCGAATAACCGTAATACTAACCTTCTCGAATTATAACCACGCATAATTCAATGACTGTAGTGCACGTAGTTACTGCACATTATTGCGCGTGTATCGACGCGATATGTTTTAAAACAGTAAACCGTTGGTGTCTGTGTTTCGAATAAATCGTTTCCCCGATAACCGACGATAACTGTTACTGTATCGTCAAATGAAAAGTGGGATGCAATGAAATGGGACATTCGATATAATCCCGGGAAAAAGCAACGCCTCGTTCCAATTCCAATAAATAGTCGAAGGGACATCGGGAATGATAGTTGAATGGAGTTTAACGAGTTAAAAGCGTTTGCAGCTTGCGTAGCTTGTAACAAGGCACCGTGTAACCGTTTTGCCCTGTCTCCCGAATTAATACAGGCGAGATGTGCATGGAAACCAGGAGCATGGCAACGCACCCGTGACGTTCATTAACGTCCGTTACGAAAAAGGAGCAAGTAGAGGGGAGCGAGGCAAGAAACGAGGCGCTCGTGCCGTTTTAACTCCTCAGCACCTTACTCCGAGCCTCGCTGCGTGCCGCGTCGAACGTATCCCAGCACCACGTGGCCGATTCTCGATGGAACATCGCGTTCCTACAGCGGGTCGACGAAATTTCTGAAAAGGAGCCCCGTGTAACGAGCGTCGGCCGTGCTTCGGTGACTGGGCATTCCTTAAGAGGATCGAATCGCGATTAAAAGGACGAATACTTTATTAAGCGGGGATGGGTAAATGGGTTGGGTTTGGGGGGGAGATGGGGCGCGTGTTTAACGTATCTTAAAAATATTAGAGCGGGAAGGAGAACTATTTTCTAGGCACAGAAGACTCTAATACATCGTAATCGGTAAATTACGTAAATGCCGCATGCCATGAACGAACCTAAAGGTCAGTCAGTCCGAGGTCTTACATAATCGCAAGGCGAAAGGTTGACCCATCTTTACGCCGCAGCCTTCTAGCTGAACAATGATTTCGCGGCATTTTTTCGCCATACCCCGCATTGTTTCGCCGGTGCAACGCGCTTAACAGTTGAATTAATTAATTCAGAACGATGTCTCGAGCCGGGGCCCACGACACGACGCACGCGTCGCGTTGGTCTTGTTTTCTGTTGAATCGCGCCTGCGCGGAGCATCTCGGCTCGCTACGGAGCCAGGCGTTCCGTAGAAATCGTTTCTTTTTTACTCTGAAGATGAACACGAGTGATAACTTTTAATATTATGCAATGTAATATCGTTCGATAAGGCTGCGAATTCGCAGCATTCGCTGTGTTGTCTTCAAACTTATCTGAGGAACTAAGAAAAAGTTGTTTTATTGGAACTTTCGTTTAGTTTTAAGATATATTGGAGATCAGCAACATTAATAATAATCAGTTGGCCATACTAGCCATGACTAAAATTTTAAATGAAACACATCGTTGTAAATTTACGCAATAAAAATGTAAGAGTAAAGGGAAAACTATAAATGCATTAAGTATTCTGAGATTAGGAGTGTCGATATTTATTTCTTAAATTTTTATACTTGTAAAGTTCATCGTTCTGAATTGCTTGAATGTCGTGCTTACTTTTCTTTATGTCATTCGTAAGCTTAAGTTGTTGTTCTTTGTAGTTGCATCTTCGAGATAAAATAATGAAGTTACAGACGCGAAGTTTGCCCTTCATGGTTCTAGGATCTGTTAATTGTTATTTGTGTGCAGGGAGACCTGTGTTCACCACTTATTACACGGTGAAGCATTTCGGCGCGCAAATTGCAAAAACAAATTGTTAATATGATATTTGTTTTCATAATACCCATGTTCTCTAATGATTCATTTTTAGGATATTTTTCAGAACTAGATTAATTCGACGCGCGTTACGAAAAGTAGCACGTTTCATTTTTTCTACATGCAGTTGTCCATAAGAAAAAAATGAAACGTGCTACTCTTCGTAACGCGCGTCGAATTCATCACTAATTAAAGCATAATTTTACACTGAATCAGAATAATGTTAAAAGAAAGTTTAATGCCGATATCTTTGAATATTTACACAAGTAACTTCAGTTATCGCGTTGTCATTAAATTGATTAAATTATTTACAGTGTATATGGTAGAAATATGTACTACTATAACGAAAGATAACATGCATCGCCTAAGGGTTTAATTACTCAGTTGACTCTCGTATTATCGAGGTGTGCAATGATTTCAAAGGAACAGGAGGTTGCGGAAACGTATTTATTACAACTGAAAATGCTAATTATACGGAATTCTCGAAGATTCCGCGAAAACAACAAGGATTATCTGAAGATCTACATAATCAGAGGCTATGACGAGTAGGATATTAAAAACCAGTTATTAAAGGGTATTCATAGACAGAATGCCAAGATAAACGTAGATGATGTATGCTATTGTTACTTCATGCCTTTGCCTTTTTTTTTCACGGGAACGAAGATTTTCTCAGATCAGAAAGCGTGCTTTGCCAAACGGCAGATTCATTGTATGATTTATGTGAAATGTAGAATCAAACATGAGCTATTTACTTCTTTTAGTGGTTTAATCATAATATGGTAGTTAAAAGAAGAAACGCGATTGATTAAGTCAGTAATTTTTTCTAAATAGAGGAATGTACACAAGAACACAATTTTCGTCAGAATTCCTGAAAATAAATATACACAAAATTCAGATCATCCTCAATAATATTAAAATAATCGAGAGTTGATTAAGTGTATTACCACTGATTAAGAAGAAAATAAGTAAATATATTGGAATTCAAATAGTAAGATAGAAATTTGATAAAAATTAGAATTTTCATACAAAATTTTCAATAAAAGTTTTCAATAACAGTCTTAAGCAAATTTTCATCTACTTATTTCTCTTTACTCGCGATGTATGATTCTTGTTTTCAAATTTCCCAACGTTTCAATTTTATTACATGCAAAAGAGTGTGCCTCATTTTCTTTCACTACCGTCATTTATCCCAATTGTATTAATTATGTTTCTAACACATTTATCGCATTTGGAACATAAAAAATAGCATTTGAAAATCATTTTCTACAATTATTATGAAAAGGATACAGCTCCAAGAAGTGTGAAATAATCATTGTCCGTAAAACGCGCTTATGAAATCGACACTCGAGAAAGAAAGTAAGAAGATCTGGCTTTTCCAGTTGCACAGATTTACACTTTACTTACGGTCGAGTATCACTTTTAATGACGAGGCATTAAAAGCGGTGAAATTGGTGACCTTAGCTAACAAGTGAAATTACCATTACCGGACAACTTCTATTTCCACGAAGCTTGGTGAAACGTTGCATGGGTATCGTAAAAATGATCCGAGTGACCAAACCCGTTGAGTAATTACATGGATGTTGCACTGCGCATCTGCATCGCATATTACATAACTATATTATATATCGAGTGTCAAACGTTGTTAATCGTATGGTGGCCGTGTGCGGTCGATTTTTCGCAGAACAAAACGTAAGAGCATTGCGACACATTGTCTGGACTTTATCGCCACTGTTATATTTTCTTCTTCTTTTATCTTTTCGTGTTTCTCCACCATTTAATGAAAATCACCGTGAAATGTTTCTCTAAAATGGATTAGTATTTGTTTATTTGTAGTTAAATTATTTAACACTGTTTTAACGGACTACTTTAACGAGTTAATGGGTGAAGTGAACAGTTATTATTTACGAGTTTTCAATTTCAATTCATATTTTAATTGGAGATCGCCATTGATTTCGAGATTTGAACTAAATCAGACGATTCGAAACTTATTGGACTGTTCTTATCAATACGATCCCTGTGACTCAAGATATTTAGCGGAAGTGAAACTTTTATCGAACGGACAAGCCTATTTTCTGATTTGATGTTGAAGTCGAGATAGGCGCGAAAGAATTTGATATTATGGAGAATTCTCTGTAATCGAATATTTTCACTATGTCTTATCAAAAATCTGAAATTCCGCAGTAGCACGTTAATCGCCTCCCGTTTCTTCAACCGGTCCATGGACTTATCTCATCTGAGCAGAGGATATTTTGCAACGTGCTCTCCCGCTGGAATCTGCGATGATTTAGTTGGACGTTGAAGTCGTGAAAACTCGCGTGCGTCGCGGCGTCCTTTAAATCGTGGTAAGGCAGAAGCAGGTAAAATCGTGGCCGGAGAGCCGAGGCGGCCTGTAATCGCCAGGCTGTCGTTATTAAATGCGATTACGCAATTCGAAAAGCGGCTTCAAAGGACGCGCATTATGACACTATGGCACGTAGCCGTTTCTATGGGGCGCTACGTCATGCCCCCGAGTAGCTGCGTTTAGCATTACAGCTAATACGCCCGCGATCAGGGGCGTACTCGAACGGAACTCGATCCCGGAACACGGCGATCATCTCCTTTATCTGACGCTTAGATATTCTTAGACCGCACGAAAGCTTACACCGCGGTTCTAGCGACACCTTTGATCGATCACGCATTTAACTTTCAATGCAACTCGCCCAGCAACCTTCTAAATTCCAGTTCCCTTCTTCAGTCTTCTGTTCTAACAATAACGCAGCTGTATCACTGTATTTCAAGATCTTACAGTCACACTTTTTCGTCACAAGACCGAGGTACAAAGAACACGACGATCATCCCTTTATCGGAGGCTTAGATTCTCTTAGACAACAGAAAAGCTTACACCAAGGTTTCATCGATATCTTAGATCGATAATGCATTTCACTTTCAATGGAACTCGGACAGCATCCTTTGAAACCGTAGGGTAAAGGACCCAATTACTGACACCTAACCAATTACTGTCACCTTAAGCTATTTTACTTAAAATAACAAATAAATAAACGTTGTAAAGTCATACACAAAAAGAATTATGTAATTCAACCTATAATCTATGCTATAAATTATATACTATAGTTTATTTATTCGTTATTTTAAGTAAAATAGCTTAAGGTGTCAGTAATTGGGTCCTTTACCCTAGTCCTCTCGTTCAATCTTCTGCTGCACCAATATCGTGGCTGTTTCTTTATTTTTCTAAGTGTTACAGTGATATCTCCTCGGTATAAGTACGAGGTACGAAGAGGGCACGGTTAAACCTATCAGAAGAATGAAAGAAGTCGTTGTTTTCACCGTTTCTCGATCGAGTAGACATTATACGAAATAGAGAGTACATATTGTCCTCGAGGCGCAAGTGTCTGAATGATTATTATCAGCAAATAGACATGCAATTGTTTTACGGACAGGTTCTTTTTTCCAAACTTGATAGGTTTAAGATGGGAACGGCCGTTGGCGTTTTTTACCTCCGGTGTTTCGAGGTGTAATAAATGAGTCGTCTCATTGGCACGACCTTGGTTCACACGTTTGCCGTGGTTTTATCGTCGACACATACTTCTTCATTTCGTAAAATTTCAGTCATCCTGCACGTTTCCTCGAATACGCGCGGACCATCGTTTTTTCTTCCTTCAGCCCGTTCCTGCCAGCTGATGCACCAGTGCCCGCGCGATCTATGCGAGGGATCTATACGCGCATAACTTACCTGATCGTCTCATCTTCTCTCAGCTGACTCCATGGGCGAGCTGGATGATTTGTCCATAGTTGCGTGTACAGTCCCGCCAGGCAGTTGCATCTCATCGGAATGCTGCGCTTTTAGCATCCTGGGGAAAAGAATTGAAATATCTCCAAGCGGATGACGCAGCTATGGGACGAGCACCGTTTTCGTTTGCAAGATTGCGAGAAATTGAATAGCAGAATTAAGGGAGCGAAAATTATTTTATTCAATATTTCTCTCCTATACGTACCAGAGTCTCTGTAATTAGGGCAAAAAAAAAATAGTAGGAAACGCGTTGAAAGCACTTGTTACTTCATAGGTAGTTGCTAAAAATGATGGAAACACTGTAATTTTCGATTGGCTCGAAACTTTCGTTTATTAGGGGCTTCAGCATTATTCCCTTGGCATTTGTAGCGGCCTGGCGATTAAGTAGAGTGGTGGCTGTCGTCGTCAGACAGCCCTGAACAGACTGGCCACGTCTGGCTCAAGTACTTTACTTCGCTCTTCCTCAAGCGATGGGAATTAATTAAAAGGAAACGCATGAATGGTTATTAATCAGAAAATATGCGGAATCACTAGGTTCCAGCATTAGTAAATGTCACGCGGTAATTTAACATTGTCCTGCGTTCTATCACATTAAACGGTTCTTGTTAGCCGAGTTGCTTCGCCTTCTTCGGATATTCAATCTTCCTTCAATTTCATTACAGCATCCACTTTCATTAAAAAAATAATTTTATTATACCTACTTTTTTCATACATTACCTTTCCATTTCTTCCCTCCCCAGGTGCAGCTTTTTAATTCTCCTGCGTCTGAAAATCCCTCGAAAACGAGTACGGAGAACGCGAGGAGGGTAGCGCGTTCTACGCGATTAGAGAGATTATTCGGTGACGTCGATAGTTTTGAAGGATAAGTTACACGACGATCGTCCGCGAGCCGCGCGCGATCAGCTACGCGACACACCTTCTGTCGCAATATAACGAGAATTTTTCTGACCTTTCCGTTGTCCCTAAAAAGAAAGAAGCTCGGCCGACGCGAAACGGAATTGCGCTCCGGCTATGCTCAAAGTGGCGGCCGAGCGCTGTCGAGGACTGAAAACTCTGACATTTCAATCTCCAACGAGATGCATACTGTTTACTCTTTGTCTCCGTCCGCCTCATCGATGATTAAAGGAAAACGTCGCCCGATAGACACGCGGACCTTCTTGTTTGCAAAGCTCATACTTCGTTATGGGGAAAAAGAAATGAGTCATCCTTCCTTTCACATCCCAGACGAACCTGTTACATTTCTTAGACGCGCCCGCTTTCCTCGATCCGTGGAAGCGCAGATCGTCGTCAGAGGAATCGTGCATGTTCTATGGTGTTCTGTCGCCGCGCATGAATGACACGATGTTAAATGTCGGTGTATGGCCGTGGAACCCTCGCGAGAAAGGCTGGGGTACATTCGACACGAAGATTAATAACGAATCAGGATCCCCACTCGGGCATTAATGCCACGGACGAGTTTCACCGAAAACCTCCGCGCGATGATTCCTTATGATATTGCGGTGACGAATCGGTTAGCTTGATTTAATGGGTTGTCTCGTTTTAGGGATTACGCGTTCGCGAACGGTGGATTAATATTTTTTTGATGGGTAATGTCAGACGAAACGTATGAGCACGCAGATATATTGGTAAAAGAAGTATTTAACGGAGATAAGGGTGATTAATGCTGTCTTTAGTTAGTTGGGATATTTATTTAATGATTTGAGAGCTTCTCTGTTTCTTAATATAGTGATGGGGGATAATAAATCTCATTTTTCTTCGTGATTATTGTAGACCAATAAGGTCCTGGTAAATATGCAATTTAATATGTGTGTAAACATCTAATTAAACATTATGATAAGCATTTAAAGAAACTGTAAACTAACGTCGAACAGGTTTTTGCTAATGCAAATCCTTTTTAAATGCTTTAATTTTAACTTATAATATGGAATTCGGATAAATAATTTTAATTTCCATGTTAATGATACTGTTTTGAAATGTTTTCATAGTTTCTGATGCTTTACGTGTGGTAGTTCAGAAGTGATGATTACTGTTAAATAGAATATGCAATAAGAAATTAAAAACGCGATAGCAAGCAATTTTAAAAATGGGTCTTACATTATTCTTGTTACGTCCACTTAGACTCAGTATCTAAATCCGTTAATTAGTCGTTTAAGATTACTATATGAGATAAAACATCGTAACACGCGGAGATAAGGGATACAAAAGTAGTTACTAGTAAAACATACATTTGCCACTAGAATCGGTTCTCTAATCAGCAAGCAATATCAGCCATTCATGATACGAAATCGTCAATGATTATTATTAACCGCATAGCTAATTTAACTGTAGGCAGTTCATTAATTCTGTATTAAGCTGAGTAATTTAACAACACAAAATTATCTGCCTGTGTTAATGCAATTTCCCCCTTTACTCGAATATATTATAATTATTTCGTGAGTCACATTTTATATTTTAATGGGATTTAGATTGTTGTTCCGACGTTATCAACGATGTAATGTTTTACACAATTTCTAACGTTATTATCTCGTTTCATTTCCTATGCAGATTCGTACGTAACTTCATTTGTGTAATATAGGTATGAATTATAATGCATTATCGGACAGTGCGTTATAGATATCGATCGATATTTAACGACACAACTAATTCTGTGTTAGGAACTCGATTTACTATGACCCAGTGTAAAATTAATACAAACGGTCGTATCAGATATTCATCGCACATATATCTAGAAACTAACAATTCCATTCGTTATACACACATTCGTGGACATTCCAATAATTAAGTCATGAATCGATGGTAATACCATTAATTTTCATTAGCGCGGGACAATATACCTTTCTCTTGTCGCGTGGCCGTATTGATGCAAATGCGTTTACGTTACCGGCAGAAAATAGAGGATAATAAAAATCTGCACGCTGCTGGATATTTCTGCGTTGAATTCGTCTTACAATTGACTCGTCCTTTTCATCTCTGCACAACGGTGAATCATAACGCGTTCGAATCGATCACGTAACGAAACCGAAGAACCGTCATAGAGATTACTTATGTTATTCAAGGCTACGAACAACTACAACAACAAAAAAATCGACGCATAGAGCACGCGAAATTCTAACGTTCCGATATTGCAAGGACTTTTAATCTGAGATAGAGAATTCGCTTGGTATTTCTAGTCGACGACTAATTTTCAGTTTCTTGCTTCCAGCTTTCATCTTTGAATCTTAAATTTTCAATTTTCTATGACCAATTGAAAACATTTATTGAATTTACTCTCGTGAAAGATTTGAACCAGTGACATTGCAAATTATTGACTAACAGAAGTATCTAGCTATTTTAGTAATATGTGACATTTCAGTCTTGGTCTTGAATTATAATATATTCTTTCATTTGATAGTCATACAATTTAAGTAAAATTTCAATAAAATGTTATTCGATACTTGTTTATATATACATATCTCATTATTCAATACTATGGTGGTTACTTGAACTAGTAAAGGTGGTATGAGAACTGCTGGCAGAGTTCTGAAATTTACGTTCAGGTAGACTTTGATGTATTATCGTCGATTGGAAGTTGGTGCAGCAAATGTCAGGGTTAAATAGAAGATTGATGCGTTAGAACACTGATATTCCCATACCGTGGCAAGTTGTCGTCAATTTACTTAAATTTGCGTCATGTCAGATTTGGATGAAGCTAACCACACGCTTTGTCTAGGACTGTTTCAGTTTCTGTATCGCACGTGTTGCAATTACGGTAAATAGCAAAAGTGGTAGTTGCTAAATGTCAGCGCGTACTTGACGAGCATAAATCATAATTAACTTGAAGGAATTTAAAAAGAAACGGGGAGATTTTTCAGTATTTTATTTAATGCCAAATTGTAAGCGTAAACAACAAATTTCGTTTCGAAACAGATTCTATAAGAATCTCATCTGCTATACAGAATGTAATAATACTTTCTAGTGATGAATTTCTTCTGGATTGAGAAAAACAACATGCTAGAACGTGCTGCAATGATTAGACAATATTACGAATGGAAGTTTTAGTTCTGAGAAGCTATCGTACGACATAGAAGAGATGTCTAAGCCTGTTTCGCGATTCAGCAGAATCAAGGAAGTACCAAATAAGCAGTTTCATGGTTTATCGTGCATCTCTTCTGCATTATCTTCGGAATATTTCTTCCCTTTCAATTCATCGTGAGATTAATTCTTCTGTTACCAAAATATGGTACTTTCTTCGTCGTTGTATATAGTTTAAACTCGTTACAGTTTGAAAATTCACCAATTATTAGGTATATTTCAATAAGTAATTAATAGCATGCAAGCTTTAATTTATTTTTCGTTAATGGAATTGAGGGCCACGAACGTTAATTTTAAAATTATCCGTAATGAAAAATGTCGATTTGATTTTCTGTGGGACTGAAATGATGCGTTAGTGCGTCAATAGAATGCAATGATAATAAATGGCGCCCGTATAATTCATATAAAGACACGGGTAATGCAAATGCATATACCTACGCGAAACGAATTGTGAAAACGCGATTCAAGGAAGCCAAGATTTTCTCCACTACAATCGATTCTATGCAATCGTATGTGGCCTAGACACTGCAACCCTTTACGCGGCTTGGCATTCAATTGCAAGTATGTTTTGTTCGATTTCATAAAAATTACGAACAAGTATCCGGTAGAACCTTGCACGAAGTACCAATTATCTTCCTATTTCTCCTTCGCGCTGTTCTTTCATTCACGCTTGAGATTATTCGGAACAAGTGGGAATGAATGATATGCAATTTCTAATTTGTTATGATAGTTCAGGTGTTGTTACGTTTTCTTTCTTTATCTTCTCTTATTAATGTGTCTTTTGCAAAGGATTCGTCTTTCTTATTGTTCTTTATTTTGTAGAATTATACTATTATTAATACTAAATAATTAATAGTAGATTAATACTAGTACTGATAAAATTAACCTTGGAATTAACAACATTAATCTCGTCTGTATTTCGTTTCCTTTTGTACATAGTTTTATTTTTTACTTACCTACTTAAATCGTGAATTCAATTACTCGGTACCAGTAAATTTAAAGGAATATTAAAGAAAAGCAAATCACTTACTTTCGACACTTTTATTTCTCTATTTCATTCGATCTTGGTTCATCCTATTTCAATCTCGACCTCCCCTCTGCCACCGTAACCGTTTTATTTCTTCATTTTATTCGTAACCGTAACCCTGCATTAGCAAATTAAATTCTGTGACTTCATCAATCCTGCACATAAATATGGCTAAAAACTGTCGATGAGATTGATCCGGTACTTTCTCATGATTTTCAAGCCATCCAATAATTAAATACTCACTTAAAATAATTGAAACGTATTAAAAAAGAACGTACTTCTGTTATAATAGTGACGCCATCCCGCGCCAAATCGATCACTTCTTTCTCTCGGTGTCTGCGATTTGGTATAAAATGAAATATTATGTAGTTCATGTGAAATTAGGTGTGTGTGTGTGTGTGTATGTGGAGGGGGGAGTTAAATCTTTATTTTGCTGATTTCGAATTTGATTAAAAAACAAATAGGTACAGTGTCGTGAATTTTGTCTATTTTCGTGAAAATGTATTGTACTTGTAAACTTTAATCTCGAAAACTTTTTATCGTAGGTATTTAGTTGATTCCTCTTTTATTTTATTCGAGAAGGAACGAATATATCGATACTATCACGAGCAAAGTCAAGTGTTTGAAATAAAATTTTCAAGTTCAAAGAATCGATAGATAGATTGACTAACAGCTGACCACAGATACGTAAATTCATGTAGATTGTAGATCATGGAATTCGTGACACGGATGTATCTTGTTAGACACGACATCTAAGATATGAAGCTGCTAACACTGTGACGTATAGGATAAATAGTAATCACTATTATATTACAAGATCGTGAAGGTATCGATATAGATCGCACATCAGAAATAGTTTTAAAGAATCCATACTTTTACGTACGTATTATGTATTTACACATTTTCAAATATTCCTGATGTAGTACTACTTTACTGATGAAAAATTGTTATTCACATCAGAAGAAAAAACTCTTAGTCACACCTGCCATTAGTAGGCACCCCTCAGCTTCAGGTTCCACCATCTTGCCAATTGAAGACTGCTGCAAAAAGGAGGCAGCTCCATAATTTGCTAAGATTGAGTTGTAGGCAATATTAAGTGTCAGAAAAAATTAGCTGTGACTTAACTGAAGGTGAAAATCGTTGTGTAGTGTTCTTTGAGAGTATTTCATGATTTAGTAAATAAATGTCACTATAATTTTTCTAAAATTTCGTAGATTGATGTTTTCTTATATGCTTCCATATCCTAATATATAGTTTTATAACATAATGCTATTTAATATAACTATTTACCCAAGACAAGTGGATTTTTATACAAAAAGTGGGCAGCTCCAAATTTTCGAACTTCACCCTACCACAGAGAAAAGATATTCTTACTTACAATAGTAATAGTGATAAATCCGGTGTTAATATGTAGATTTTAAGTGTGCACAATACTTGAAACATATGTCAAAAACTATTTTGTTAACACTATTTTTATTAGTGTTCCAAAAGTCAATACATTTGTAGTTACCCCCTTCTTGCCGCAAAGTCCTCAATCGTTTCCTGTCCACCAAGTCGTTTTAAGAAACCTTCAACCCGAACCATAAGGAGGTGTCAACTGGCTTCCTCAGCTTCCTCTCGTTATCGAAACGTCTGCCCGTCTGACGCGAATCTCCGAAGTAAAATCCTAAGCAAAATGAAAAAACGACGGCGAGGGGACTCGCCCATCGCACCGAAATTTCAGATCCATCGTCGAGGCGTGTATCGCGGTGTGACGATGAAAAATCTCTATTCCCGATTCATCCGAGCACATTTTTCCGAAGATGCACTGGTCAGAAGAAGTGCATTGTGAAGAGGGCAGGGATGACCCCTTTCACTGTACCACGTTGCTACGGTCGTGTATATAAAGAGGCGAAGCATCTGACGAAGAAGCACAAGTACCACAACCCATCTGCATCCTAACCGCTTCATCGCCGGTGTCTGTGTGACAGAGAGATTATGTTCACTATCAAGGTAGGTGCACAGTCCGTAAGACACGCGGCCGACAGTAGCCCGCGAGACTCGGTTTCCAGCGGCTAGATAAGCCTCGGCTTCAATGCTGCTAGCGCACTCCAGTGAATTATCGTCCGTGCTGGGTGTCCAACGTGGGGCCATTGATTTACATTGGTTTATGGGGGAAAAATTCCATCTTCTCCACCGGCCTTGCTTCGTCCCGCGATTATTCCCTGTGATCGCGGTTCGCTTTGGTATTTCGAGGGGAGACGAGTATGGACCCGTTGATAGCAATCTCAGGTACCGATAAGAGGAAATTCGATTTCGTTTTTTTTTCTGATGAATTCCGTGGGGTCGAGATCTTTCTGTATCTTTCTCGGTGTGCTTCTTTGTTTATACTTTTGGGCAATTAATGGGACGAGAAAATATGGACTTTTATTGATGTTGGTCAGACGTATCGAATTACTGTTAACGAACGCTAAGAACTGTTTGCACGCGAAAAATATTGCGTTTCCCACGTTTTTTTACCCGTTGCATCGCACCGCGCGATAACGTTTCGCGTTATCCGCAACGCGGCGTCCTATCTGGCGGAATAAAATGCGCGAAATAAACGCGAAGCACGAGTCTGACGCGTCAACGGAACTTTTTTTTTATCGGAACACCGTGTTATGGTAAAACGGAAGAGTGTAATTCTGAACCGACTCTGTGTCCGCAGAATTTTGCCTTTAGAGGTAATGGAAGCTTCACGCGTTAACGCCGACTTGATATTGGACGCAATAACGTTATATGATAATTATTCCTATGTAGATATTGATCCGATAAAGTGCAACTGTTTTACACTCTTTTCTTGTAATTTCCTGAAAACCGTATCTTTTGACAAATACAAGCTTTCCACGATTCAGTTGCTTTCCAAATTTTCGCTCCCAAAGAAGTGCTTCGATTTCACGAAAAGGGCAAATGTCGTAATTCCAAAGACACTTTTTACGCCGATGTAGCTTCATTTCTAAGTGCACAACGATAGCTAATATAAGATTCGAAAAATGAAACTTTCCCCGAGAATTTCAAAGCTCTTAAATTTTTTGTTGTTAATTCCTCTCAAAATTGTCCAACGTTTAGTCACAAAGTTCTCATTCCTGGCACGTAGGCATCATCGTTGAACTTGATGGTTGTCTCATTCCCGCGTGTTTCGCCGAAAAACGGGTAATAATATTGTCAGACGAAGTTGCAAGTCCTTTCACCGCGAGCGGGTAACATTTAAATTGCACAGGACTTGCATCAGGATAATTGTACACCCGATTACCGACGCAGGATTTCGATATTACCGTTATGTCACCTGCTGAATGCATGTCGCGACTTCTCCATCTCGCTTACGTCGAGGCTTCTTCTTCTCCATTGAACCACGTTCTTTCTTCATTCGCAACGAGCTGAAGGAAATTTCATCTCTCCGGAGATTAGCATTGAATCGAATAGAATTTTATATGACAAACTCCAAAGGAATTAAATTCCTGCAGGGGTAGAATTCTTTCGTTAAAAGCTCGTCATTACTTTCTCGCTTTCCACTTGTATATTTCTCTTCAAATCGACCCGTCGATCTCTGATACAGGATCAAGAACGAGGCGTTGGAGAATCTTCATTAAAGACGCTATTGCGATTGCGTGCGATTAAAATTACCAGAATTCGAGGGAGGGGAACATCGAACGGGCGTGAAATTAAGAATACAATTACCATAACAATTACGATGAACGACGACACGCGATTGCGTCACGATACACTCGTGTCGACACCTTCTTTTTCTTCGAGGTAGTACAATTGCGAAGGAATAAAGCGTGACACCGATGGGAAACCCGAATACTTTCGTACGCGTGTATCGACGTGGATTCCAATCGTGACATCTTTCACGCCACTTTGCTTGTTACGCTACTTAAGCAAAGCAAATGAAATTCTATGCTGAAGAACGAACGTTGAAGATAGAAAGAAGTTACGTCAGCCACTCTTTTTTTTTATCGCGTCGTACACTATTATATTAAGGCTGTTTTACATGAAGATACTTCTGTGGCTGAAGACTCGCTGGCTCGTGGATAAAACTGGAAAGTTCTTTTTTTTTCCACAAATGGGATTTTGGTCTTCAGTAAAAGATAAAATTCTTGGCATGTGTTAAAGACCCAAATCTCATTTTTGAAAAAAGTGAGCTTGGTCAGTTTTACCAGGCCAACGTAGTACTTCAGACACATTTATACATTTTCTTCTTTTTTATGTTTGTGTAAACCAGCCTCGTTTCTACTAAATGACTATATCTGAAATACTTGTCGCGCACCACAGAAGCGTATCTTATTCATATTTTAATTAAAATTTATGATGTTGAGATGACAGATACGCGGGCAAAGTTCGTGTTGTGTCTTCGGTTCCATTATTATTGACGATGCGCGTATCGGTCAGTTTGTCGCGAGCTTTGATACTGGAAAATTGGTTTTCCACGTTTGTTCACAAAAGTGGAAATGGTTGCGTCACTTTATTCAGAGAAAAATATATTAGATAATCTGAAATCGGTTTAAATTCGAAGATTACTGTGGAAGTAATACTTGAAAGAAAGGATTAACACGATTGCTTTTGATGTGGAACATTTTGAATATTTTATGGTAGATATTATTTAATCATCTTATTCGATCTTATTCTTATTCGTTACATACTATGATATACGCATAATGTAATTTCGTGAACAAGTAACTAGAAAATTGGCTCCCATCTCAAAATTTGCAGTTACTTATCTCTTCGTATTTTTGAAATATCAATATTCGAAAAACCATTGACCTAATACAATCACCCTGCAAAGCGATTAATCCAAAATATTTACCTTAATTAAAAAAAAAAAACGGTAGCTTTCCATACATTTCTATTTACTTTGATTAATTTACTCCGAGCACAACGAACCTTGCTACCAATAAAAATAAACCTGAAAAACTCATTGTAAATTCATGAAACTGAAAAGCATACGCCAAGCAAAGTCGAGGTCTAGAATTTGAAAGTGATTTAGAATTTCTAACGACACGCCAGCGTGTTCGTTTCGACGTCTCCGACAAGTACCCACCTCCCCCATTTAGAATGTCACGGATGAAAGGTGGAAAAAATGGAATCGACAGTCACCGAATCGATCGAGACGCGTTGGTGTAGCTCGCGGTGAGCTTCTCCCCGTGATCGTTTGACCTTATGAATGAAGAAGCGTCTTTCGTTCTTTCATAATCTGTCTTATTGCACGTTTCAGAGAACCGGTGGACGCGCGGCGTCATTACCAGTAATTCCACCTCCGTTCTGTGCAACACTTGTGAAATTTTCCGCAATTTGTCATTTCCTCGGCGTAACAGCGGGCCAGCGATCAATTAACAGTTTACGAGGAGACCAAATTTAGTCTCTCGCCCCGATTTTCGCGTAACTCTGTAAATACATAGAGAAGCAAAGAATATTTCGCCCATTCTTGGCCTTCCACGTTACAGTTTATAAAATATTTAACAATGGGGATGGTGTTGACTTCAAATTGCTTTCAATCTAGAAATCCGAATTTTAAGGTTCATTATAGCACGCCACTAATTTTGTATGATTATTCAAGTCTCATTGTTAAATATTTCATACCCTATCGAGTGTCTTTGCGATAGCGCAAGTGTGAGTCTAAAATGTTTTGTCGTCCCTTCGTAAAATTGGTGCACAACACTTCGCGTGGTCCCCTTTTTAATAGTAATTCCAAAAATCATTTACGCTTCGACAGAAAAAGGGGAAGGGGAGAGAAATTGTTAGGAGTATTCTCTAGTATCCTTTCCAAGTTCCTGTGACTTCCTTCTTCGCACTTTTCTCCACTGCAAACAGTTGCGTCTGGCCTTCTGCGGGTCCCATTGTCTGAGCTAGTACACGTAGGAAGCGATCGCTTGTTCCAGCTCGGTCATACGGTCAAGGAGAATCGAAATATCGATTACACGCCGTGTTACGAGAATAAAGTCTTGTCCTGGATTGGGTTTCATTCATGCTGCGCGATCGGTAACCGAGCACACGTTACGGTGGACGGTCTGCGTCGTCTTGAAGTCTAAAGGGTCAGAAGGGTGACTCGTGATACGGAGACGGAGTCCTCAAAATTTCAAGTTTGAGAAAATTATATATTTCACAGCATTTGCATTTCTTTGAGCAGAAAGTTCAATGAATTCGAGTACAAAAAAAATAAGGAAGTACTTGGATAACCCTTTTGGGATTGAAAACAGCTTTCTTCTCTCTCCTCCTCCTTTTTCTTTCGTTTTTAAATGTTACTAACTGCTTCTCGAGCGACAAAGGAGCGTCCGCGAGAAACGTGCTCGTCCCATAGGCAAACGACAATGATGAAACGCGATCCGATCGGGCTGACATTTAGGGGCGGGAATATTTCGCGGGGCAGATTCGTGGCTGGCGGTGTTCTTGAACGAAATTACACGTTTCACGGACGTGCAGAGAAAAACGGGCGCATTACACGGCAACCACTTTCGTCCTGCCATTACCCTGTATTTCATAATGTCATTTGCAACTGATGTAACCGCGTCGTGCAGTCTCCTAGGCATTATCATCTTCCAGTTGCCCTTTGTAGCCGCTCCACACGGTGCCACGCCACCGCGAGACGTTCCTTTCACGAATTCTATGAATATTTGAACGAAAGGTTTTGCAAACGGCGCTAGGGATCGGCATCCATTGTCCACGGGCTTCCCAGGAGCTACCTCTCTTTTCAATCACGAGACAGACTTACCTAAACCCTCAGCTTCCAATTAAACTTAATTGGCGCGGGCGCTGCTCGCCATTAGCGATCGACACCGAGCCGATCGTATCGCGCCTATACTTGCTTTCCTACAGTTTTCGATTCAATTTTCGGGAGTGGGTTGTGTCTTTAATGCAATCGAGTAGTGCTTCGACCATTTGTTAGAAATAAATTTTTTTAATTTGAAATTTGGAGCATTAGAGATGTTAGTTTGAGGGATTTTGGAATAGGAAACTTTTACTTGAAATGTGACCGACTATTTCTAATATTTTTCTTTTGTAATGATTATTTTCCTTTGGAGGAAGTAATTTATTCTTTACGATCGATATTTTATTTTTCCACCCCCTTGTTCTGCTGCTGTAAGAAAATTTGTTTCAGGCGTTACTGGCGGTCGTACTCTGTACGACAGGGACCCTAGCTGCACCACAACGACCTTCCGGTGGCGCTGACAAAGATGCGGTGATCACGTCTCAACAGCTCGAAGTGAATTTCGATGGCAATTATGTCAACAAGTAAGTTTTCGTCAGGAGATCTGTGAACAGCTATAAAAAAATGGCGCTAGTCGTTATTCAATCCCTCGTTGCGAAATTGACGCACAATGAATTTTCCATTATTCCTAACAGACGAGAAATAGATTAAAGCTGCGAAAGAAAAGCACAAAAGTAACGATTGTATGACAGACAAAGAAGTATTGTATCACGTGCCCAGTTGAAATTTATCGTTCTTTGAAAACCAGAACAGAGGAACGCTCGTAGAAATGGAAGAGATTTCCCCGCTTTCCTATTTCTTCTTTTTTTGGATGTCTATAATTTATCTTCGTTACAAAGGAAGCATGGTACATTTACAGTAGTACTGCTGAATTAATGAAAAATTAGTCCGACGACTGTCTAGTTCTCTTCCACTTTGTTAGCAATCATATACGAAGCTACCGGTGTTGATAGCATTTAATTAACTCATTAACCAAATCCAATGTTGAAAGGTTCGCTGGACAATCTGTGTCGCGTGGCAAGTTGCAATGCGAGACCTTTTCGTTGCTGACACATACAGCGAACAATGTAATTACGCACCGCGAAGACAATGGACAGAGGATAACAGGTATCCAAGTCCAATGACACTGGTTTATTCACGCGATTCGCAATTGTCGCCCACTGCAACCTCTACTTTGCATTACAATGTTATTCCTAGGTAGGAGTGATCGCTTCTGTGCTAAATGTTTATCCTCCACTTACCAGGAGTCTTTATTAATTATCGTCAGACTGTCTCACACTGCAACCAAGTCTTCCCTTCTACGTTATTAAATTCGAGAAACTGTCCAAACCGTGATGCACCTTATATTATCGAGATCAGTGCTGGAAGTGTTGAATGGGTGACTTAGCAAAAATAATTATTCGAATATTAATTAATTATTTAAAAAATAAAATAAGATTCCACTTCTTGCTGCTTCACGTCTCCAGAAAGGATAGCGTTCTGTTCCTCATCTTTAGGAAAGAATAGCTTCGTCAATTAGTCTTCGTTTCTCCAGACCTCTTCGGGAAACCATAAAGCTAGCAACAATCTGAGCTGCTCTTCCTTCCATAGTGTCTGATTTTACGCTCGACCCGCGGAACTCAGCGCTCCTTTTCTAATTATTGTCCAGCTTCGAGACGAGCAACGGAATCAGCCATCAGGAGTCAGGGCAGCCGAAGCAGGTGGACAATGAGACACCGGTGGTCTCGCAGGGCTCGGACTCCTACACGGCGCCCGATGGCCAGCAAGTGAGCATCACGTACATCGCTGATGAAAATGGCTTCCAAGTGCAAGGCTCCCACATCCCCACGGCGCCACCGATACCACCAGAGATCCAGAGGGCGCTCGAGTGGAACGCAGCTCACCCCGAGGAGGACGACGGCGGTCAACCACGACCACCTGGCCGAGGTCGGTCCTTTTCCTCTGCCTTAAACGACACTTTCACCCTTTAACGCTCGCTCGGGTTTATTTGTTCGTTTCCGCGCCACCCCCGTGCCCGCCGAATCGATATTCGCGTTTCACGGGACTATAATTCAGGAGAAGTAGTTGGGAAACCATTGAACTTTCATCGAAGAGCATTGATAATTCTGGTTCTGACAGGGGATTTTATAGGTTCGCTTTGAAACCTTCAGGAAAGAAAAGGTAATACAGGCCTGCAAGATTGAGAGTCATACAAACTTTTTTAAAAATGTATGCTAGTTTTATAGGAATTTCGACTTTTAAATGCAAGAATAACCCCAGATTTGCTACATCGCGTACAGTTTTTATGTCAAATGAAACCTAATATGATAAATGAAACCTAAAAATATATTAAAAACAGCTAAAGTATTGAAAAAGGGTTTTTCGTCGCAGGCCTGTGTAATTTGATAGTGACGTGGACGGGACTGAAGTGTATTCTGTTTGTAGGATTTTGGGGCTGTTGTTAATTACTGAATGTTGGGTGGACGAGAATATTTGAGTATGGAAGTAACGAATTTCTGACCCCACAGGTTAATCAGCCCAACTATACCTCAAACGTGACCTGATTCCGAGCCAGCTTGCCATGGACAGAACCGACCCCGAGCCTCCGATGCAACCATAAAAATAAATATAGCGTGGTATATTAATCTAGGATTATACATAACAAGAAAAAAACAAGTATGGCGCGACGCCAGTCGGTATATAATGACTATATACATCAAGAGATTCTTTATCTTACCTGTATAGAAGAAAGTAATGCGCACTGTTCAGCAGTTTACGACAGGATCGTGCCGATGCGCGCACGCTGCTTTCAAACGTAAAACGCGGAAAAATGGACGACGCCATCGCA